>OU612072.1:5508895-6896162 GCA_914767715.1 Membranipora membranacea | reverse complement strand
TTTTTATGAATGATTTGACGAGAGATAACATTGGTTTGTGCACAACTAGTGGGTACATGGATAAAAGTTGTGATGTGAATTTAACACATTTCAGAGTCACGTGATTTGATAATAAAAAATAATTATGTGACTTTAACCACACACAATGATATGATCCTGGACAGAAGGAAACCAGTATCCTGCTCTTATACACATTATCCTCATAAAAATATGGCGTCAACCATTTATAAGGAAGTAGGGAAGTTTGATTCTCTATACTGTGTTTGTTATATGAGTCCTTGGCACCCCCCCCCCCCCCCACTTTTACAGTACATACGATCTTGGTAACATCAACTAATCGCCATGGAAACAATTTCTTATGTGAGAGGATATATAAATGTCATGAGCTGACTTGCAGTTCTGCTACCAGGTTTAAATTCAGCTGTCAATAAACCAAAGTTTGTATTCTGTTTGTATCAGACTGACTGCTCAACATGAAGGTTCTATTTCTTGCTGTGTTCTTGCTTTGCGCTTTCGCCTCAATAGCATCTGCTGTTCATGACCCCCCTGGTAGTTCTGTGAGTCCTGGCAGTGAGAACTTTATGTAAAGGTTATAATATTATAATTATTATTTCATTTCAACTAACTCACTTGAATTTGTTATGCAAGATACTAATGTGCGATTTTTACCACAAACCATGGTATGATCCTGTGCACTGGCGGATATAAATTTCCTTGTCAAATTTAATTGCGGTCACAAATCAGTCCTCGTAAAAACACATCATCACCCATCTACAAGGAAAAAGGAAATGTATAACTAGCTAACACTGCACTGGATGGTATTGGTTATCTTAATTGAATTGCATAATTGAGTCGTTGTAAGCCTCTAATAGGCGTGTAATAGGAGCAAGGAAGAGGAAACACTTCATCAAAAACTCATAAAACTATCTATCAGGAAACTTCAATATTGTTGTTATTGAAGGAGACATTTACCTGGTATTTTTTTTTATAAAAATTGAGCAAAACGTCATAGGATATGTTCATTAAGGTGTACAATGACTTTGCCAGTGTATAATATTTTGTTGGTAACATAAAACTATTGCCATTTTAATAATTTCACAGATGAGATGGCATGAGAGTCATAAATCCTCTACTTGGTATAAATTCGGTAGTTAAACTTGACAAGTCATATTGGTCTTGTACTAACTGCGCATCATGAAGGTGCTATTTTTCGCTGTATTATTGCTCTGTGTTGCATGCACAGCATCTGCTGGCAGCTCTGGCGCTCCTGGCTCTCCCGGTTAGTAGAATTATTTGGTTCAATACCACTTTGATAGCAATATTGTGTGTTGTCCTCGCTCATCACGCTATTCTATTTGCGTTTTTTTTGCAGGCACCATGAATATTTGGCGAATATAAATGGGCAGTATTTTTAATATTGCTTTCTAAACCATCATACTTTTAACGGTTCCTCACTTTAATTGAAGTTTGAAACAACTTGGCTCTTCGATGAGTAGGCTATGTATAAATAAAGAATGCATAACACACTAAAACATATCTTTATATAAAAATACAAAATAGAAATACATATATCTTTATTAATATTCAATAAGTAATTCATGATTTTATTGAAAACTAATCTCTTGCGGAATGTGGCTAAGAATTGTACATACTGTTATGTGCCTTTGCCATGTGAATCTAATCATTATCTACAGCAATTGTATTAATATTTATTCATAGAACAGTTGCTCATTTCTTTTTTCTTAATTAAGCGGCTGAGGGAAGTCCTCAAGGAGGTTCTGGTGGTTGTTTTTGTGTGACAGAACCTTGTGACTGTGGCGGTAAGTAAACTGAATAACATAACAACGGCATAAAATAGTAATGAGGAAGAGTGTCTTAGGTTGATTAGCCCAATCAAGTCTTCCTTTTTGAGTACAATGTCAGGTGATGGGTACCCTGTAGTGTGGGCTCAAATGCCCCGTGCTCATGACACCTACTCTATGGGTACATGCTGCTGACAACTTGCCACTTAGGATTTATTTTTTGATGTTGCAGTATTAATGATTATATAGCTGTAGAAAACAAGTGCTCATTGGTACAATGTTAATGGCGACATAAAGGTCTCATTGCATCCATTTTTGTACGTGCCATAGCATTGGGGTTTGATATTTCTTTTTAGATGGCGGTAAACCAGGAGACCAAGAACCAAAACCATGGGCCCAATAAGCATGACGTGATAACTATACCATCAGATGTCTGCAATGAAGGTCAAGGATTATATTGTTATACTTTCAACAAAATGATGAAGAATTTGACTCATTTTTTTCAACATTATTATTGACAACTGTACAGTTTTCATCATTAAAATAACGTTGTTAATAAACAATTCCTACATAAAACTATTGTAGTGCTCACAAATGCTGTTTCTCATACTTTCTTAAACATAGCAATTTAAATGAATATAAATTTGAATACTAATAAATGTATGTGAGGTAGTCTCAGTTTCTTTAACCGACTTGCTACCTCAATAGGTGTTTTAGGATTGTTTACAGTTATTTCAAAAGACAGAAACTTGTATCCTGTATGCAAGATAGTGTTTGCACGCAGGTCAGCTATGGCATTGGCTGAAATTCGCCTGAAACTGCCAAATCTTTTATTTCAGTCTCCATTGAGTAATACATTTGCCAACCAAAGTATTTATGTTGCAACTTAGTATAAAGAAGTGACTTGAATAACAGTCAGAAAAAAATGTCAGAATCTGCAAAGACACATAGCGACATTTTGATAAATATTGAGAGCTATGGCCTGCCTAATCGAGTTTTGTTTTGATGGATGTTTATGTCCAGAATATATGATTAGACAGGTTCAATCCCTATTGAATCCATCGCTTAAGAAAAATAAATCATAGTAAAGAAAGAAAGGGCTAGCCTCCTTGTTCAATAACCAGTTGTGTTTGTCAAATTAAGTATTAGTAGTTTTACTGGTCTTAGGTTATGCCTATAGCCTCATACTACTGTCCTGAGAACCTCATCCATCTTGTCATTGTCAATACTCGTGTCTGGGGAAAGTGGACCATAACTAAATTTGTTGTGTATCGCTGGAGTCCAAACACCATAAAAATCAGATCTTTTATTTCTAAAGCTTATTTTCCATTCGTCGAAAACGTTAAAAGCCAATTATAGACAGGTAATATATAATTGGTTTACTGAGGCCCTTTACACTGTTTTACAACTATCAATAGAAGCAAACCTGTGAAGACTTGGTCAGTCACTTATTTTACGCGCTCAATCTGAAAACAAATCTGTCTTTTTTTGTTTATTTTTGAGAAGGTTGTATCGGCTTATCATTATCCTTAGCTCATCCGCATGCTGTGCAATATTGTGTGAGATGCTATATAACCATTGCAACCTGCTCGGCAACTCTGTCTAACCTTACCTGGCCGTTTTTCTAGATGAGGCTGCTTTGCTGGACATTTTTTACAGTATATCGGCCAATATTAAATTACCAACCATTGAGGCAAATTTATGAATGCTTCCATGTTAAAACACGTTGGTATATGCACTACCTGTGGGTTCATGGATTAACGTTGCGATGTGAATTATTTTAACACATGTCAGTCAGGTGAATTTATAATACTTTATAATACATTTTTATTATTTTACTTTAATCACACATGATGATATTATGATCATGGACAGGAGGAAATCAGTATCCTGTTCTTATCCATGGTGACACACATTATCCTCATAGGAATATGTCATCATTCATTTATATGGAAAAAAGGGACTGACCACAACATGTGCTTGCAGAGAAACTTCGATTTGCAGTAATATTTGCAGTGCAAATCATTTCGATAATCAAGCTATTGCCATGGCAACAGTAACCCGTGCAAGGGGATTTAGGAATTTCCTGTGCCGACTGGCAGACTTGCTACTCAGTATAAATTCAGCTGTCCGTCAATCAGGGCTCATATTGATGTTATACCAACAAACTGACTGCTCATCATGAAGGTTCTATTTCTTGCTGTAATCTTGCTCTGTGCTTTCGCCTCAATAGCAGTTGCTGTTCATGACCAACCTGGTAGTTCTGGCAGCCCTGGTTATCCTGGCAGTTCTGGCAGCCCTGGATTTCCCGGCAAAAAAGGCTTAGGTGAGTAATTTGATTGTTAGTCTACCAATTTGATATTCGAATGATCAGTGTTCCCTACTAAACAGGATTTTCAGTTTTTTGGCTGACCAAGTGTGGCGCGGTGTCAACCATGAACAAGTGACCAGTTCATTTGGTGTCTCAGTTTCAACAAATAAATCCAAATTAGTTTTTCAGAATTGGACAGTTTTAGTTGTATATGGGAATGACAAGGCCGATAACTACATACTGCCTTGGCTCAGTCTTACGTTGATTTCAGCTATAGATGTCAATGACTTGCTTATTCCATATTCTTCTTCTACTCGATTCAAGGTAGATCATGTTATTGTATAGCAGGTCCAGTTTTGTATCGAATGTATCAAATGGTACCGACTAGCTAGGCATCAACAAAACACCCGGTCACAATCTCTCATAAATCATCATCATGTGTTACATAACTCAATATTTCTCCCTTTTTTTCAAATTTGTAGGAAATGTCGTCGTATCATAACATCGTGGAGGAAAGCAATCTTATCCTTTCATCAAAATTGGCTGTACGGGTGCACGACTGCACACTATCGGGATCAACATATTATAATGAGGAAGAATTTGATTTGATGAACACTTCTAACACACCAGTTCTAACTTTTTGTAATGCTCACAGATAATGTTTGAAACACATTCAGAATCTATTTTTTTTTCGAATTGCAGATTTATATTCATTAATGAAACGAGTAAGTTATATTCAAATGAAATCAGTTCTCTTCTTTGGCCTTGATTCGTGTTGGATTCGCAGTCTAATGTGCTTTGTTTGATCGGTCAGGTTCTTTACTACACACTATATTATATTTGGCTATTTGTCATACCCCTATAGGCTCAGGTTGTGAGTTAGCCATGCCACCTTCGGATATTTTTTTTTGCAGAGATGGCATAGCATCATAAATGGTAATATGCTCTATCATGAGCGGTTATTAGGGTTGTTGTCAGATGGTTGTTGTAGGCGTGACCTAAAACATGGATTTATTTTTTAAGAAAAAACCCTCTTATGTAAAATATAATGTCTCCTTGCTTCCAATTAGTCTGATGTGACAAGATTTGCTGAGTTATTTTTACTTTCTAAATCAAAATGCCGATTACCAAATACCTCCTAGCAACTGACTCACCCAGTAGTGGGAGGAATAGCAGGAATAGATTTTCCTTTTTCCTGATAGCCATTGATTGATTTGCACATATATTTAACGATGATGGATGATATTTGGATTTTCTTTTAAGACTTCAATTGTCCATATTAAATTTCAAATCCTGAATAAGACCAATGAATCATAGGTACGAGTTGACGAATAGCAGACTGCCTAAACCTGTTTATCTCCTCATGATTTGCATTTGCTACCACCATGATCTTTCAAAGAGGAGGAAATCAATTTCTTTTACGACAGGTTTAACAATATACGCATTGTGTATTTACCAAGAAGCACCTGTTTCATTGCCATTGCTTCTCTCCATCACAATCTCATTATTATTTAGCTAAGTACCCGCTTATTAAAATCATCTTACTGTCACATGCTTATTGTTCTGCTGGGGTGTATAACGCTTCTTGACCTATTAGCTAAGATCAAAGTGTCACTGCCGATGGCTGATTTGTGCCAGTTTTAGTTTTGGCAGCTAGCTGCACACACAGTTCAGGTCTTTTATTGCCTCACATATTGGATGCATACTACTTTTTTTGTCAGTATGAGGATTTAGGGCACCTTGTGTCCCTCTTACCTTGTGTACCGCGTTACAATAATTAAGTACGCAGATGACACTTGCATCATAGGCTGCATAGCTAATCAATCAGATCTCAACTCCTATTTTGATGAAATCCATAGAATTGCTAAACAATGTGCTGATTTAAATCTTTTATTAAACCCTACTAAGACCCAGGAAATGATGCTATCCACCCAATATGTTAAACCTTCTACCCCTACACTTGTTTTAAACGATACTGCTATTTCTTTTAGTGATAAAGTTAAATATCTTGGTGTATTAGTTGACGATAAGCTGCGTTTTAATGATCATGTGCATGGTATAGTTTCAACCGCCTCTCAAAGGATGTATGTAGTCAGGAATTTTGTATTTTTAAGCTCTAAATCACTATCAAATATGCTTTTTAAAAGTTTTATTGTATCACGAATCTCCTATTGCTTACCCATTATTTTTAAAAGCTTGTATGCTGCTGACAAGCATCGCCTGTGTAAAATTTTCAAGGACGCTATTAAGTTAGGCATTGAACATCCCGATATTTATACCATGATGGACAATCAGACACGAACACTGGCCTTACGCTATATTCACGATGAGGATCATTTCATCAATGATTTGTTGAGTAAATGTCCATCTGGCAGATACCGTACAGTAAAACATAGAAGCTCACTGGGGAGAGACTGTTTTCTGCGTCATATCACTCTTATTTTAAACGAAATACTTTTTTAGACAGAGATTTGATTTTTTATTCCAAGTGTCTTCGCTTTTTCTTGCTGATTCAAAGTGCCAGCAATTACACTGTATTTCGCGACTCATTTTTTCTTTTAATAATGCTGTCAGTGATAGTAATAAAATCCATCCATCTTCAGGTTTCTGTTTCTTACTTAATGGCATAATACTCACATCATAATATTCGATATCTGGAAAACGGAGTGGTCATTCAAATTGCTTCCCAAGAAAGGTTTGCAAAGATGGCATGAAAGACAGCAGATCATCTTGTAAGAAAAATTTGCTTTATTTTAGTTATGATTTCCGAATAATGATAATTTGGTCCATTGTCACAATAATAAGTGAGTTCTCAAAGTTTTGGCTTTGTAGAAAATAAATTTCCTCATCAAACCTCACAAAAAAAAGAGAAACCATGGCCGATACAGATACGTATATATAAGTAAAAATGACGGGTTGTACCCCCTAGGGCTGGAACGGGTGTTCAAACCAGATCTGACACACTGGCTTTTCCTCCTTTGGTCAGTATCAGGTTTGACCTTTCTTTATACCCGCTCACCCAGGCTTTGTTTGTCATTTCACTTGACTAAAAATTACTAATTCATTTTTACTACTAACTGTTTGTCAAGGCATCCCCCGAAGACCAAAACTTGAGCCAAACTCTCGAAATTCTCGGGACTGAAAAGCAGTTGTATGATTAATATTTTTTCTATGTTCTTATTCTTTTTCTTCCTTTCCGAATCCACTCATCCTAAAACAAGGATGAAAACAGGTCTGATAGGAAGTGATGATATCTGCTATTGGTGAGTAGGAAACTAAGCCATATATTACGAGATGTTGATATATTCATTTTAAACTCTACATTATACAAGCACTAATTATTGGTACATGGTGTACAGAGTTGTGTAACATGGGCTGAGGATGGTGATGGGGTTTTGTAGTCTTGTTGGTTCAGGCAGCTGTTTGGCCTTATAAAAGATCCATTGACACCAAAAATCACAGAACGACTTGTTAGCAACAGTCTGCGGGATGTACTGCAGAGAACCTTCATAAGTTGTTGTTAAAGCTGAGACTGATAACTAACCATGAATATTCTCTATCTCTCTATCATATTGCTTCGCACTGTTGCACCAGCATCTGCTTAGTATCATGGCGGCCCTGGGAACTCAGGCCCTTATGGTGAGTAAATTTTCCTTTTTACCCTTTATCTATGATATTTAGTTAGCAGGAGTCTGTGCTCTAGATGCATTGTAACATTTTGTCAGAGAAAACATTATATATACAATAAATCTAAATATATCACATCATCGTTTTTGGTAACAAAGTTCAGCTCTTGTGAGAAATGGTTGCTAGATAAATGAAGAATGTTCCTTTGGAATGGAAAATTGTAATTAACTATAGCAATAGATTTGTTTGTTTACATGACAATATAAGTCTTGCAAGCTTTGTTTTATTCTGATTTTTAGGATCACTTAACATACTTGCATCTGTATGAGGCTGCCTTGCCCCTGCAACGGCAAATAAACAATATAGCCATCAAATCTTCATGGAACAAAAACACAATCATCCTAGAGTAACGCATCGTTGTCATTGGTGGACGGTGGTAGGTCAATTTGTACCACCACCATCTAATATCATTTGCTGGCCAAGTCTGATAGCATGTTTGTAATTTGTTGTTTGTGGTGCCCAACAGTATTTGGGTTCCAAATGTCACATTATTTTGGCTTATTTCTGAGTTTGAACTTCTTTCATCATAACATCTCTCTCAAGTCACATATGCCATTCGGAGGTTAACTAGACTCGTCTTTATAGAAAACATCGTTATCGGAACTTGCTCCATTCCTTGTACAGTAATAATGGAGATCTAAAGATTCCCTCAATTGTTGTACACTTTTCTATTGTTGTTTTATTTCACTGACAGGCGTCGGCAGTGCAGGAATCCCATGCCAGCGTCCATATTTGTAATAGAACAGCTTGCGAATCCTTTGTTGTTTTAAACACTAAAATTCAGTTTTGTTTACGTCTCAACTTTTAAATGTTTTCCAATATAAAGTGAAATAAATCTTTTATCGGGAGGGATTATTTTATTACGGTGTTAATTTGCATTGAATTGCATCAATTTTATAATATATACGCCTCGATACTTTTTGGTTCGTTTGAATAGTCCTTATGAATTTTTCGATCTAAAAAAGATGACACACAGACCAAAATATTTTATAGTCGATTTATTGCTGCTGAAGTTAGGCAAATTTTATCATTAGGAATACAAACCTAAACCGTTCTGTGTAAAACGTTTACAAAAAATTTCCGAGTGTCTCTCCCATACTTTTTGTTGGGGATTGATCTGGTCGTTGTTTCATTTGGCTGATCCATGATCAGTCTTCAAATTTGACACAGTACATGCATGACAAGGGTCAACAATCCTGCAAACTGAATGTTGTAAATTAATAAGTTATTGCGCTTTCAGAAAATATCTGGTCACTTGAATTTGAACAACAAAAAACGTAAAGGATGAGAGTTTTCTATTGTTGTGAAAACATTTAATACGCATGTTGCCAAATATTATGTGGCTACTGATTCACACAACAGAGTGAATGCACCCACCACTTTCCCCTCTTCCTGATAGCTATTGGTGGATTTGTGTAAATAAGTTATAATAACCTTATCAGTCCCCCCCCCCCCCTCTCTCTCCAGGATATTGTTGAGCTTTGTGGTTTGAATCACGTTCGATCGATCGTATGTAACATAATGCAAAAATTGGTGGTGCACAGTATAGGCATTTTTCCTGTAATTAAAATTTTATGCAACACCTTTTCTGCCTTGTTAGTTATCAGCTTAGATCTAAATGATCCTTTCTGAAAAAGGAAATCCTGTTCAACCCTAATCCGTTGTGACAAGTGACTAATGCTTAACTCCAACACCTATTCAACATCTAGGCCAATTTAAAGTTTGTTTTGGTATCTTATTTTAATTTATGATTAGTGGTCAGATCAGGTAAATCATACTGACATCATAATGTGATGTATCTTGTATAATTATATCTATAGATAAAATTGATCCCCCCCCCCCCCCCGCAATCCTATACATGTCAAAAAGGCTTTCAGGGATGACCGGAAGGACGGCAGAAACTGTTGTTTTGTTGATCTTATTATGGAGGTACAAATAAAGCTAATCTTACTTTATTAGATATTAGCTAGCCAGGTCTGTTCAGACAGAACCTTAAATACCGGAGGTCTACTGTGTGCTTGCATGCAGTATATAAAAGAGTAGTCGGCAACGGCAGGCAAGGGTATAGGGCACTATCCAACACAAGCCATCAGAGCTTAAGGGGGCCCGTTAAGTAGCGCGGTCAAATAAGACCTAGTGTATAAAAAGAAAGAAAGAAAGTTTATGATAGTGTTTTGCTGTGGTACTCCAGCTAGAGTCGATTTTCCCTAGTTATGGTTAAGCTTTCTCTCCCAACAGCCTGGCATGCTGAATCAAACAAATTTTTTGTGGTGCGCAGGTGGCACACCCGAATGCGCCACAAAGCAGAATAGGTACAGGTCAGCAGTCAGCACTATTACAGGCAGACAACCTGTAGCAGGTATCTGATATCAGTATCTGATATTGAAGTTTTACTAGATGTTCTAGTATAAATAGCTTGACCCTACACAACTAGTGTAGCTGGTATCCTGGTATTGTACGATAATAGACTACAGCTTGGTGATGAGTTCAGTTTTAGCAAGGAGCAAGGCACGGACCTGAAGGAGTTAGCATCTATTTATACCTGTGAGAAGTCAACCACATGTCCTGTGTAAGCATTCAGCGAGGTAGTTCAAAAGTAGAGCAATGAGTCTCTATGTGATGACAAATACCACAAGCCTTTATGCTATACTAACTTACGATCTACGATTGATATTGTGCACTACCAGTTGGTTCATAGACTATGGTTGATATTTTAATTGATAAAACATTTCTACCATGTCATGGGAATTAATTATGCATGATAACAACCATGATATGATCCTGTTCAGAGGAGGAACAATTTCCTTGTCAAATTTCAAGGAAAAAGGTTACAAATTGATCCTTATGGCATCACCTTTCTGTAAGGATTAAAAGGAAATGAGATACCAACTAATACTGCACTCAATGGTACTGATAATCTTTATTGAATTGCATAATTCAGCTGTTGTGAGCCTTGCAACTCATTGGCCTGTAATGCAAGGAGGAGGAAACGCTTGATCAAAAACTAATGATATTATCTATCATGGAACTAAAATATTGTTGTTATTGCTGGTGAGGAAGGCATTTACCTTTAAACACAACATTCAAAAAAGTAAAGCGAACAACAGTGTTATAGTTTTCACATTTTGGGCTTTTAGGTTTCCTTCTTTTGAAAAAGTTATTGCAATATTTTTGTCGAATTCATTTATCCGATTCTAACCAGAGGAAGTAGGTGACAGTCACTGGCGACATTATTATGATTATGCATATTGATGGCTGACAGTGAAGGAATGAGGTGAGAGCTTTATGGTTGTGAAATTTGAAATCTCTCCATGTTTTAAATCCAGCAATTTTTTTCTTTCTAGATAAGCCTTGTAATGAAGCCTGAAGCAGTGTCAGTGTTCAAATGTCAATGTGTATTGTGTTGCTGTTTAACAGGCCCAGCTTCAAATTTCAATGAAGTTAAAAATCCGATCCATCATGGGACCGTTAAGTAGGCATCATCTCATCATAACACCCAATCATCCTATTCATATCGAGGTCATGTGCTCTTTCTCCGATTTCTAATTTTTTAGGATATGTCATTCTATGATCTATCCATATAATGCCATCAGATCCCTTCATGGAGGTCTGCTGCGCGGGACAAGGATTTTATAGTTTTACTATGAACTTGATGATGAAGAAATTTGTTTATAAACACTTCTAACAAACCAGCACTATCTGTTATGGTCAATGATATTGTGTTCACACATTTAGACTCATTGCATTTTCTAGAATTGCATGTGAAAAATGTACATTCATAAATAAAATGAACTATCAATTTGATTAGCAGCTCATGGTTGCATAAGATTTTTCCTCCCCTTCTTGTGAGGTATGACTCCGATCAATTCATTTCTCTTGTTGGACTTGCTTTGAAACAGGTTGACAGGTAGTCAAATTTGTCGGTTTTTCGAGCGTTCGGGTTCCTTTCCACACAGAATAAATTTGGCAACCCTATTCTTCATTCCCCTTCAACCAAATACTTTAAAGTGATCCATGGCCCTAATGGATATCATTACTTTTGCTCAGCTTTCATAGAAATAAGAATAGCGATGTGCTCTATTATGATTTGTTTTGAATTTAAACCTGTGTTTTGTATAGCGAAAGGGATTTTCGTTTGTGTTTAATGAGTATAGCTACCAGCTGTGACAATATGTGATTTATCACTTCCTTTATCCTACATCCTCATGATTCGCACAATAGAAAAGCAGCATGAGCCGCTTTTCCTTTTTCCTGAAAGAAATCGGTTGATTTGCATATATATTTAACCATGATGGATGATACTTGGATTTCCTCTTCCCTCTCATACCTATATTGTCCCAAATGAGATCAACCGACCATACATAGGTCACTTTATACAAACGACAGATTACCTTAAACTGTCATTGAAGATTATCAAGGGTCGTAATTGTTTATCCCTCATGATTTGTTACCACAAGCCATGTATTTACCCCTTTGTTGCTGATACTTCTCTCCAACGCCATCTCATTATTATCCAGCCAAATACCCACTGATTGAAGTCCTTACTCCCATGATCCTAAAAAAGTAAGGTATGATAAAAAGTGCTGATGTCTGCTATATTTAAACTAGGGAAACTAGCCATAAATTTTGAAATATTGATTGAAGTTAGTCATTTTCTCACTCTAAATTATACCAACACCAAATATTGAACGATTCATTACTTGAAAAGTTGTAAAATTGATGCAAACCTTCAGTATAAGTCACTGCTTGATACTATACTTCAACACTTCGGCAAGAAAGGCACACGTCCATGTTGGTGTCAGGATGCATCTTGATGGATAACAGAGTGGTTAAGCACTAGCTGAGAATGGCAATGTGGTATCGTAGTCTTGATTAATAGGTCTTGTGGTTCATACAGCTGCCACAAAATATCATAAAACAAAAATTATACTAGCAACAGTATGTCGAGAATGTACTTGACAATAAAGATGTTTCCCCCTCTCCGGTCTTCATCATCCTTACAGTATGCATTTGTTCATTGTCTTATTCAGAGCCCTCTCCAATCTGGAACGCTTGTCTTACTACTGCTCTGAAAGTGTTCTCTTTGGCTGCGTTTTTTGTCCACTTAAGTTGCAATAAGAAGCTGTAGCCACTTTGCAGTATTAGTAAGTAGCAAGCTCAAAATACAAATGGTGTTTGCGTAGAACATTTATTATATGTATGTAACACTGGCCACCTCTATAGCTTCAAATTATCTGTTTCATTCCATGATTATAAGCAAATTTCAGCCAACTGGAGTGACTCTGTCATTACATAAATAATCAAATAATATCAGACCAAGGAGTTATAGAGTCAAGTCTTGAACTCCTTGACCTGACTATTGCCAACTGATTTCACAGATGAGATAGCACAAGCGTCATTAATCATCTTGCATGCTGTTAATGGATATAAATTCGGAAGTCTAATCAGTCTGAGTTCAGATTTGTGTTGAAGCTGAGACTGATAACTCACCATGAATATTCTCTATCTTGCTGTATTAGTGCTTTGCGCTCTGGCCTCACCAACATCTGCTTGGTATTATGGCGGCCCTGGCAATCCTGGCAGTTCTGGCCAACCTGGTGAGTGAAATTATCTATCACTATAATATTTAATTAGCAGGAGTCTGCGCTCTACATGTATTGTCAGAGAATGCATAACATAAACAATAAATGTATTATGTCATTGTTTGTGATTGCTAAGGTCATCTCTTGTGAAAGGTGGTTGATAGATAAAATGTTGAATGTCTCTTGAAATATTGAAGTTGTTTTTTTCCGCATTTTTAGGACCATTTGACATACCTTGCAACTGTGTGAGAGCGCCTTGCCCCTGCAGCGGTAAGTAAATTATTTAGCCATCAAATCTTTACGAAGTAAACACAAGCATTTCAGAGATACACCTTTTTCAGACATTGGTGAACGGTAGTAGGTCAATTTGTACCACAGTATCCTCTGCTTAATAGTTGGCGTTCATATACCACTTTCTTTTGACACCTTGTTTATGAGTTTGAATTTTTAACCTTTAATCATATTGATTGGTCTGAAGTTGCTCGCATAAAACACTTGGAATTTAACAAGATTTGTCTTTTATTAAAAACATAGTTAACAAGACTTGCGCCATCCCTTGTTCAGTAATAATGGTGATCCACACATTCTCTCAATGGTTGGACACTCCTCTATTGTTGTTTGATTTCAATTACAGGTGGTGGCAGACAAGGAATCCCATGATAGAGTCCACATTTGTAATAGAGCAGTTTGTGCATCTTTTGTAGTAGTGAACACTAAAATCGAGTTTTGTTTCGTCAAAAATATAAATAAATTGTTTTCTATATATACAACAAAATTTAAAATTTAAATTCTGCATTGAATTGCTTCATTCGAAAAATCTATACACTTCAATTTTTTGTTTAGCTTGAATTCTCTGCATTGCTTAATAAAGATGAGACACAGGCCAAAGTATTTAATAGTTGATTTATTGCTGCTGTAGTTATGCAAGTTTCATTGTAATGAATCCAAACCTGACCCGTTCTTGGTAAAACATATGCAAAACATTTATGAGTGTCTCTCCAAATCTGTTTGTTGAAAATTGATCTGATCGTGGTAACATTTGGCTGATCATTGCTAAGTCATCAAATTTGACGCATTCATACACACATACATTCATGACTAAGGTTTACACTCCTGAAAACTGAATATTATTAAAGTGACAGTCCTACTAGGCCATGTTTGGTATGGTTTTAGAGATCTCAGGCTGAAAAGTTGTTAGGGCATATGAAATAAAACAGCCTGTGAACCTCGTTGCAGTAAAACTGCTGGAAAGTCTGAAAATTGCAATCATAGTGGATAATAGTGGTCAGGGGGAGGCAATAAATCACTATGATCCACTATGATCCAGGCTAAAATATTAAAAAAAAACTAAACGCTATTTTCCACAATTTTCATTTTTTTATTATTTTTAATTGCCCTGTGAACTCACAATATCCGATTTACTGGGGTAATATATCCACTTTTCTAATAGGACTGTCACTTTTACTAGAAAATTATTGCGATACATTCAGAAAATACCCAGTGACTTTAATTTAAACAACAAAAAACGTGTCGAAAGGGAGTCTCATTTTATTGTTGTGAAACCAATTAATATGCATAGGAATGGGTCGATTTGCATAGATTAATCTCATTTTCCTTGTCAGTCCTGAATGATCCAGATTGATTGTCATACAATTCGATGAGACTAGCCAATCATCATAATGTTGTGTGGCTTATATGTACAGTTGCCAAATTACGGATTGACTGATTAACAATATTCCTACAAAATAACCCTTTCCAGGGTATAGTTAATCTTTGTGGTTTTAATCGGATCGACCTATGGTACATGTAGCAAAATTTCTTGGTGCACAGGCAGTTTTCCTGTAGTTGAACTATTATGTTACATCTATGTATGTATGTATTTGTGTTCCCCCTTAAAACTTTACTGCCTTCAAGTGCTGTTTTAAGGCATTCCCTAGTACAACCTCCTCATGACTGGGCCCAGCAGCAGGAAGCCAGCCCTATGTGTTGCTGAGCTTCTCAATCCATCTCATCAAGCCATCAGTGCATATTATCAGTTTCGGTGTTTCGACATATCAGTGTGCTTACGCTGTTGCGCAACCTTGGATGCTGCCAACTAGTCATTGTTTCGTTGCAACAATGTTTGCCCATTCACTCACATGCTTGTACTCTAAGCCAAACACGTGCAGGGAAGTTTGCTTTCCATCAACTCATCGGCGCAGGGTCCCTATCGTCAAGGCACCCACCATTCGTGCAAAATTCCACTACTCAAACTCACCACACATTCATAGTTACGATCAATTTTGGACTCTTTAGTCCCTGGTATTAAAAAGTACTTTCCAGTATACATATTATTATAATTGGCTATGTAGCCTCTTTCAACAGATTCTAAACGTACCTGCTGATTCTATAGCCTCAGTGACAGGAGATGCCTCCTCGAGGAGCACTCTGAGGCTTTTATTGCTGAAGGGTATTGCAGTTAGGTAGTATAGAGGTTCTGAGGGCTGAAAAAAACATACACATAGTATGCACTGTCTGTGTGCTGTTTCTCTTTAATCATAGTGCGTAGATCAGTAACTACTGTCGCAACTTTATTGTAATATGGAATCTCTGCATACAGTTTTTACTGGCTTCAACTTGTCCTGGTGAGTATAAATGGTGGGACAGTACTCAGTCTATTAATGGAATACATTTCTTCCCCTCCCCCTAAATATCCCCTCACATATCTCTATGTAAGAATCTAAGCCTACCTTGTGTGTTTTAGTTTTCATCAGGCCATAGCTCTTTGATAAGGCCTTTATGACATTCTCTTAGCTTATTCAAAATTCATATTAACAACCTTACACTGTATGCATGACAAACACACACTCATCGGAACCAGCTAGTAAAGTGCGCCATGTAAACCTTTGATCATGTGCATTTTCGTTTGTGGTCATCCTATGTAGTCCATTGGCTTGGACTTCTAAATCAGGCAACAGACAGAACTATCAAAAGAGAACTTGTAAACAATTATGTAAATTAAATCATGTTTATTAATGAGAATAAATAATAATAACAATTATTGATATATTATCAAGTTTACATATTTGTTTACTCAACTTATGCGGCATATGATTATGAAGGCTATGATCACCAAGGTTAGGGTGGGGAGTAAGCTACTACTTTTTGTCACTTCCATGCTTCTTAACACTACTAATGTCCTGGGAGACACTGTAGTATATATTTTTTTGCTTTGAGTTGAGTTTTTTGAGGTTCCGTTTCGATTTAAAATAAAACTGCAACTGAATACCGACACATCTGACATTTATGCTACAGCGGGATAACAGTAAATGAATGGTCCAATCCTTCATTGTATGACACTAACTTTCCTGTAGAAGAAATAAGCAAATGTAATCTCTCTCATTTTACTCTCAATCCTGGTTACCAAAAGAAATAAATGGTGCTCAGTACATACAAGGTAAGTCTGGTGAGTCATTGGTCTGAGGTGTAGACATAAAACATATTTTCTTTGAATTTTGCTGTTCTTGCCTGCCTTAAATCACAACGCCTTCCTTCCTCTTTTACAAGTTTACTAGTTTACTACCTTTGATACCTAAGGGGGCACGTTATGTGTACAAACTTTCTTGCTTACAAGGAAGGATATAAACTGACCCTGTCATTTTTTTTATAGCTACAAAATTTCACAAATGACTCACTGGAGATCGATGGTTTTGATTGGAAACTGGTGCTGCTTTGAACACAGGCCTTGGTCCATAAGAAATTTAAATTCGCATTTACATCAACTCAAAAAATGACAATGTATCTGGAAGTATGAGACATTTTTTTTTTACTTCTGATGTTTTATTAGAGTTTATTGGGTGACTTTCATTATTGGTATGTCTAATATTTATGTTGTTTCGTTTTGGTGAGAAAGTTCATTGAACATTGGTAGATGACGAGAAAATCCGTTGTGGCTCATTGATCTTATCCAATCGTATCTACAAATTGAAAAAGAAGATGGTTTCAAAAAAGAGAGAAACCTATTTATTTTATTTAAACACCTTTTCGAGCATTAAACCATTTATAGCATTGTTTAGAAGTGGCCTTCAATCTACTCTGAATATACTCACCAGCACAGGGGCAAGGGTCTGTTACACAGAGACATTGTATACCTGAAAATATGAGAAAGGATAATTTGTGTACTGGTGATTGTGCATGAAGACAACAGTAATCAATTTCATATAAATGAAAATAACAATGATTCAACAATGACACTCTTTAGGTGAAACATCAGTTTTGAGTTAGTGGACAACAATACTACTACCATCAAGTTATGTTTAATTGCGGTAGGGATACTTACTTCCTGCAAGAGATGATGCTACAAAAGCACAAAAGAATGCTACAGCGAGAAGAATTTGATTGTTGAGCGTGACGCCAAGCAGCTTAGGTGCTCAACAAAAGTTCTCTCTGAAATTTTGCCTAAATTGCTGAAAATATGTCTAAACGAAAGCGCAAGAAGTCCATGCAGAACTCTAATGATAGCAGTGAGTCATCCTGCAGCTTGCAAGAAATAGAAGAGAGCTCTGAAACTCCGCAATATGTGCTTAAAAGGATGAAAGCAATTCAGAAAAAACTTGACAGCTCATACCGAAAGGAGTCGGTGATTGAAATAAAAGGCTCGGTGAGTAACCCACAAGTTGTCATCAGTCTGGATACTGCCAGATATGAAATTTTGAAGAATGTTCTGCCAAAACAACTTTCTGCGGCAAATCTTAAACTCCGTGTGAAAAATAATAGCGAACAAACTGGTGCTCGTGTCAGCTCTGTTCTAGCAGTTGATGATCAAGACAACAAAGAATCATTTACTGTCAATTTCTACAACACAACATCACGTATTCTTGTCAATAGAATTAAACATGTAAAGTCATTTTTGCAATATTACTCGCTAGTCATTGACAATATCCCAACCACTCTAACCAACACAATAAATAGCGCAATCCAGGAGCAGTGCGAAGCTGCTCTCAATATGAAGAATTCTTCAACGAGTTCTATCCCTAATACCTCACTACTATTAAGCGATCTCTCACCAGCCGAAAATTGCTCAACAACCAGCAACACATCACTAACAGGCAATCACATAGACTCAAACACCTGTGATTGTAATAACTGTCACCTTCTTTCTAACACCATCAATAACCTACTATATAAGATTGGCGAAATTGAGAAGAGTCAATCCGATTTACTCAATCGACTGACTAAAACTGAAAATGCCATTCATGACCATGTACATGGTGAATTCACCGCGCTGACTAAATGGATTGAGTCTACTATGGATAGTAGATTGGCATTTCAATCAGAACGCATCGTCACGACGTTTAACAATCAAACTTAACTCACTACCAACAAAGACACTCTGCCAAATGCAAATATTATCAATCATCATGATGCTGGGCAATCCTCAGCTATGGAAGTTACACCATGGCATGACCAAGGTTTAAATAGAGTTAAACAAACTCCATCGGATCGCCAACATCATAATATGTCCAGGCACAAGTCAACAGATAAAAAAGTTAAACAAGATAAAAAAGAAAAGTGTGACCCCAACTTCAACCCTGAAAAATCCATAGTGGTAAATATCACCACGACCTCTGCTGTCTTTAAAGACTTCAACATAGACACCATCAAAAGGGACTTGAATAAAATCCATGGTCCAACCATCATCAAAAAAGTGAACAAATACAATTTCAGATCTGACTCTCCTATATTAATGATCAAACTGGATAGTGATGTGTCAGCTACAAAACTTCTTTCTGATTGGAAGAAAGACTCCTTTGGAGGGTCATCTGCTAGGAAGACCATTGACCCTTGTTCGCTTAAGATGAATATTGCAATGTTAAATGGTGTACCCCTTGACACAGAGGAAAAGGCTCTACAGCTCGATATCAATCTTCATTATCCAGGTGCAGTATGCACAAGGATTTTAAAACAGGGAAAAAAGCTCAGAATGTTTAGGGTTGAATTTTTTAGCGAAGAGCAGTACCAATCAGCGCTTCATTCAAATGGTCTACCTATTAGTTCTGACCACATAGTATCATATTTTGAAAAGATCAATGATGGGCAAGAATAATTTATTTTCAATTTCTCACTTAGATATTCGAGGTCTGACAAGTAAGTCTGATCAAGTGAAAGCTATTTTGTTGGAAAATAAATATCCCGTTTTTTGTTTATCTGAAACATTTTCGAATGAATTTGATGAAGACAACTTTTTGAGATACCAGGTTATGTGATGGTTAAAAGAAGCAGAACAGGTAGTTCAGGGGGAGGGCTTCTCTGTTACGTACAGAATGGAGTTTCTTATGAGCACCTAACTGTTCTGGATTCCAGAGAGTATCACACTTCTAATCAAACCTAATTTCCGTAAACCCTTTATAGTTTCTCTGATAAACAGACCACCCAACAAGACAGTTTCCTGGAATGACTTATTCTGTGATTACATTGAACAGTGTTTGGGTCACACAGAGGATATCACAATATTGGGGGACTTTAATATTAATTTGCTTGGTAGGAAAACCAAAAGTAGGTGGAGTCGTAACGTTTTATCACAATATTCTTTACACCAATCGATTGATGCCCCTACCCTGGTCACCGAAAAGACAGTTACATTAATATTTCATATATAAGTCACAAAATCTATATTTTGTTCTTCAAGTGGTGTTATGGAGTACTCATTGAGTGGCCATTTTTTGATCTTTGCTTACAAAAATTACAAAATTCGAAAACATACTGAACGAATCAAAATGGCATATCATGATTATTCAAAATTGAGTCCTTTAAACGTAACAAAACTGTCTCCTGGGATCACATTCTTTGGGAAGACAACGTAGGCTCTGTGGTGTATAAGTTCAGTGATTTATATCAATTTCTTGTGTCACAAGTCATAAAAAGAAAAACCAAATTTGTAAAATCTCAAACTTTGCCTGTGTGGATCGACAACGAGGTACAACGAGCTATGAAAGAAAGAGACACTCTTAAGTCACAGAAAATATGTGATCTGTGCAGAGTGAATAGAAATCATGTCACAGATATATCTAAAGGTGGCAACACTAAGCCAATATGGGATGCTCTTAATGTAAAGAAATCTGTCCAAAAAACTAAGGACATAGACATCCCCTCACATTCATTCAACACCTATTTTGCTACGGCGGCTGGAAAATTCGAGGAGGCCATTCCGCAGTCTCAGTTTTCAATACCTGATCAAACAACCAAACGCCTAAGTTCAATACCCAATATCACTCCAATAGATTGCCTCAAATACTCAAATAGTATTTCTTACAATAAGGCCACAGGATCTGATGGAATTTCTGTAATGATACTGAAAATAACTTTTCCATACATCAAAAATATACTCACTGACATGCTCAACAGGATTTTAATTGAGGGTAAATTCCCATGCGAATGGAAACTAGCATGTGTGACACCCAATTTTAAGGGGGGTGATACCAAGGGCATGGCTAATTACAGACCAATTTCTGTACTTCCGATTTTATCAAAATTATTAGAAAAGCATATAAATTCACACATATATTGCTACCTTGATAAAAACAACTTACTTCACCCTCTGCAAACCGGATATAGGCCTGGATTTTCATCTTCGGATGCAATTCACAAAATCATTTAAGAATGTATGAACTCCAAAGTACAAGGCTTCTTCATATCACTTATCTTTTTAGATTTTAAAAAGGCATCTGACTGTGTCAATCATCAGATACTTCTGAAAAAAATCTACAGTTTCGGCATAAGAGGCTCAGCTTATAATATCATTATGTCTTTTCTGTCACAGCGCGAGCAATTTGTGAAGGTCCGTGAAAGTTTCTCTGAAACTTTACCAATTAGTGTTGGAGTTTTGAGGGTCCATTTTAGCCCCTACACTGTTTTTGATATTCGTAAATGATCTCCTAAAATTACCATTAAATTCAACCTCATTTGCCTATGCAGATGACACAACATTTCTTGCCAAAGACCTGAATATCTATTATTTAGAAAGACAATGCAATAACGATTTGGCTTGCATCAAATCTCGGTGCCTTTTAAATAGAATGACCATCAATATGAAAAAACTCACATTTCCTACTATGCAATTCTTCAAAGACACAAACTTTTAATCTTTTCTCCGGGGTACTGTACTTGCCAGGGAATCAAAGGCTAAACTTTTAGGATTTCATTTACGCGATACTCCTGGGTGGACTGACCATATTCAGCACATTTGCAAAACTGTGAGTTCCAGTCTGGTATTGCTCCAGAAATGTCGTTTCTGTATTGACTGATTGAATGAATCATCATCACCGATCTCTCAGGAAAATGGGCAGGTCCTGACCAGCGGCAGTTCAAGCGAGCAGATAAAGTGGCTAGGTGGCCGAAGAAATATTTAAAATCTTGCCTTAGTTCAGCTAGCCAGCTAGCTAGCCAGTACCAGGACCATCCTACCCTCATATAATTTGTGGGTCATGAAACCAGATAGATTGGTTGAAACACACTACAGTACCTACAATTCGAGAGTCTGTGTCGTCGGATTGGTATGATAACATAATCCGACTGAGTCTTAGATGATAACTCATTGATACGATTAGCTACTAAGGTCTGAAATATTTCCGAGTCATTATTGCTATACCCCTGCATTAATTTGGAGTCTGACCATATATAGCTATCAATTCCAAGCCTAATTCCGATTTCAGTATCTCTTGGGGGATAACATCAGTCTAGGACCTAAACACAGGCCTCGTGGTGCTCACATGCAGGGTGTCTCGGCAAGAGCACAACTCCCAGCAACAGTGGCACCAGCCCTTAGCAGGAGGTTACCAATGTGTCTGATCAAAGTTATTTCCAGAACTGTCATTCATAATTTCTCAGCAGTGACCATATTTATGACATTACCTGCTTTTTTTTATCATAGTTGCAGCTAACATGTTGTGATTGGCCTTTGCATTGCTTTATGATACATTTGATTCTAATTTCAACACTCAGAGTCATTTAAATAATTCCTATGACACCAAAGGTTTAAGTAACTGGACTCTAGGATACTATATTACAATTATATAATGGCTTGGGATATCCTCAATTATTCGATAAGGGTAACCACAGGTTTCCATACCTCTCCACAATGCAGTACTCGGGCTAATAACGAGTGTCTATTTAGCATCACTGTGAGATTGGTAATTGATCTGAAAGTATGAGCACAAATATACAAGATCATTACAATGGTTTTAATGTGTTTGAATAGTTTATTAGTAAACCATTATCATTATTATTACAATACTTGTAAAATCATACTGCTTCTTGACCTCCTGTGTTTACTTATTGTGTGAGGGAGACAACGATGTAGAGATGTAATGGCATCGCTCTATGATACTATGGTAATACCAAACGGGAGATCGCCTGTAAATTGAAAAACAGAGGAAACGTGAGTCAGAAGACACATTTTAACATTTTTTATCACATCTGTCCACTGTGTCCTTAACGTTGTGTTGGCTGCAAAGATATTATTTCGGTCACAATTGGAGCTCAGAAAGGATCCTACTAATCGAAGTATCTGTTGGCGAGATGAATAGTTTAAAGTTAATATACTACATCCTATTGAGCTGATTGTTTTAATCTACAGTGAATTCACTTACCGTTGCAGGAGCACTGGCCAATCGCACACAGACATGGAACCAATGGTACTAAAAAAAAGCAAATCTTTGATAAGCTTGATATTGAAGCTCCTTTTAACATTGCGACTTAGATGAACTAGAGCTATCTTATCTTATACTATGATGAGTTAGCATTCATTGTAAAACCGTGGAAAAAAATCACAGCAATGCTTGGTAAAATTATTGCATTGTCATTGTCATCTAGGCTCATCTATGAGGCTTTAAAGCCTAGTCCTGTACCAGCCCAAGTTTCCAATCCCAGGGTTTACAAGTTACTAATTTTCCCCTCATAAAATAAAAACCAATATGTCTTCATCGTCAATCACATGGCAAAATGGTAGATAACTCAATTCATATACCTTAGCAGTAGTTATCTAGAATAGATGGGTTTTGGTTTTTTGATTAGCATAGTTGAGAAAGGGGGATAATTTCTTACTCTACATAATTTGGCTTTTTAGCCGGAAGAGGTATGAGATTTTTCCAAGTGAAGAAATCGCATAACTACTGCAGAACTCACTGCCAGACTTTATATTGCTTTTGTCCTTCTGCAGTATTCAAATAAATAACCGATTAGATCCTTGGCTGGAAAGTACATTAGCTTGACTCATGAAGCCGCCAACCATGGCATGCCGATCGTAAGTATGCAAATTTGTGCTTTCTTACGTTGATGAGAATTGTAGATACTTACATGCCAGAGAAGATGTTACCAAAGCACCTATTAGGGCTACAGTGACTAGAAGCAACCTCATGATTAGTGTTCTTTGCAATCTGTTGTCTTTAAAATGAACATAAACCGCAGAATACTAAGTAACCTGTCCTATGCAGCTACAACCTTTGTACTGACTGTTATCGGTTTGTGGCAAACAATGGGTTCACAAACTATATCACCAAAGCAACATGAATATTTCCTAATTGTTGTTATTTACAGTTCCCAGTTCAATCGTATAATGTCTATGAATTAAGTAGCTGCCATCTTATTATTTTCTAATTATTATCATTCTAATGAAGTTGTTATGACACTTCATATTTGAAAAGTGGTTAAATGAAATGAAAACTTATTGATACAACCTGACTCGACATACAATCACATTTCATGACCTAAATATGAAGGATGAAACTAGAGAATACTCGTGATTGGTCCTCAGTTAGAAAAAAGAATATATCGAGGTCGCAAAACAAGGAAGTCAACCCATCCCATGCACAATCTTGTAATGCCACGTCGCTCCCTTCATGCATATAAGATTTCATCATCAGAAAATATGCATTGTTGTAGGTCTTGGCTGTATGGCTTATTCAAATTTGTAAATTTTGCAGTGTTATTGAAAGTAAGAGGAGATTTTATTTCTCACTAAAAAATTCATAGTATCAATTTACATAATCTGACTTGCACACCAATTGAGGATGGAAATATCTGATGAAGTGCTCTGCGGAGCTACAAAAAAATGGTGTTTCCTACAAATTGAAAAAATAAGTTGTGACCAAGTTACACATAATATGATATGAGTAGAAAGTGTGTGTATGGAGAATAATTGCATGATCTGCATATGACTGACTTCACTCAATCGCTGATCTTATCTATTCAGTCAGCATTAATGGCTAATTTGCATAATATCACCATGTAGATGCCTTTATGGTACAAGAAAAGTAATTACCGTTGCTGTCACAGTGGCAGGGGTCTGTTATACACACACATAAACCTGAAAGCATGAAAAAGGTAAGGATGAGCCTGACATTGACAGCCATAGCCAAAATAAAGTTAGGAATCAGCAGGACAGCTTAACCTTTTTGCAACTACTTTAAATAGTGAAATTAGTTCCTTGCTAACATTTACTCATTCACTTGATTTTAAATAAGCTGCCACCATGGTTTGCACTATTTGATGCTAGCCGTCATTTAGTCACTACCAAATCAGCTTGACTTAACGCTAGTTAGTATTCAGCTTCTTTTGAGTTGCGCCAAGAAATCCCGAAATTATGG
Source organism: Membranipora membranacea (assembly GCA_914767715.1). Lineage (NCBI taxonomy): Eukaryota > Metazoa > Bryozoa > Gymnolaemata > Cheilostomatida > Membraniporidae > Membranipora > Membranipora membranacea. Next base: position 6,871,159 of record OU612072.1, on the reverse strand, counting down.
TTTTGTTTTATGTGTAGATAAACAGAACAACAAACAGATTTTGTTACATAAATAAGATATATTACTGGATTGGTCCTTAGGACTGCATTGAACGACCTGCACATAAGGTTAACTGAGGCTCATTTTCCCCTATCAATCATCCCATTGTGACAATGTATGCTGAACTTGGACTGGTGTGACCATGAACATACAAATAATTGTGTGTTTATTGTTATATTTATTTGTTTATTGGTCACAAAATCAATCTGGGAGTACCAAATAGCATTTGATCATCATGATCACAAGACGAAGGATTGCAGACAACAGCAAAAATCAATCCTCAACAGCTCAACATTCAACATTTACTCATTCACTTAATTTAAAAAAAGCTGCCACCATGGTTTGCACTATTTGATGCTGGCTGTTACAAAAGCACCTGTGTTCAGCTTGCAGTCAGTTGAAATGGAATAAACAGCAATATACTGACCCACTAGTAGTATGCAGCAACTACCATAGTAATAACTGTTATGGGTTTAATATGAGGCAAACAATGGTCTCACAAAATATATCACAATAGAGACAGGATGATTTTCTATTTGATGCTTATCATATAGTTTCTTGTTCACTCATATAAATATTAATCACCTTAACAAAAGTGATATACAGATCCTTGTGGTAATGCAAAGGCTTTTGGGTTGTGGCCGTTATGAAAGCAATTTCATCAAAATATTTTCAAATGATTTTCTATTAGGTGTTATGACTTGTTTGGCAAGTGGTTACATGATGTCAACATTAATTAATACAACATAAGCCTAACCTGACGTGTATTGACATGAAAAGTCCTTCAATATGATAGGTGAATCCATCCTTTCCGTCACCCATGATTAGTCGGTGCAGCCAAAATAGGCAAAAATGGATGAAGAATCAAATGTTTTTTTTGAAAAAGTGACTGTTTTAGAGGGATAGTTATTAGCATGTTATGTTCTTTTGAAAGAAAGACAATCTCTACTCCAAAAATGGTCAATTGTTTATATCTGTTGTATACCTAATGACTGCTTGGTGAAAGCTTTTGTCTTACACGTTAAGCTGCTAATGCACTGATTCTTCATTTGTTGTGGCCAACAACTGTTTGCAAGCCACATCTGGAGATGTAAAATAAGTTAAGGGTACTATGATCCAGCTAGTTCATCAATCAACAAGCAGGACATAGATCTGAATATTATCTGCTAGTCATTAACAATTGTCCCTTTTGGTCTGAGCAGCATGCAAAAAATGGACATGAGTAAGTGGCCAATCAATGCCTTCAACATGTTTGTGAACTATTAATAGTACTTTGCCTGTTATACCAAGGGTGACATGCAAAGTGCAATTACTATCCCTCTCAAGGGATTTAAACAGGCTTTGCGTTCCTTGTCTTTAAAATGTCCCAAACTATTATGTAGTAGTAGGAAAATACCCGGAACAATGTTTATGAGAATAACAAAGGTTCTCATTGGTTAGAAAAGTTTATTCAGTCCTCATAATGACTAGTCTACATTTTTATTGTATCACTTAGTGTATGCATATCCTCGTATTTCTGTGTAAATATTAATTGCCTGACCTATGGTAAGGAAACAATCTTATGGTGTTGCCCTCTGACATTATTGGGCGATGACATCTACAGAACAAAAAATAACATGATAAAGATTAATTTGTGATGGTGACAGGAGCAGGTTGAACCGAGTGAATGTGTTTCGATAATGATGATAATATATCAGCCGAAACCATTTTTAATAGAAATTTTGTCGATATAAAAATCCAGACAAAAGTTCTATTAAGAATGGTTACGGCTAATATATGATCATTATTATCAATACTCAGTTCATTAAAAGTATTTTCTGAATTTAGTGATTATCTCCTCCTGACCAAACTTTGTAATTCATTCTAGGGAAGTGTGTTCATCAATCGTAAATGAAACCCACATATAATCATTAATTTGTTTTGCCTGGTACATCCCTTGGAACCTGCAGGAAAGTCACAAAGAAGCATTCAATTCTAGATCTAGAGTTAAATATTTGTAATTTAGATTGGTACCTGGTTCCATTATTCATTTCAACTTATTAGTAATGATTTGATACCATAAATCATCATATTTATTTATTCATTGAGGTTTTTTGTACAGCTTCTTAATATATGGTGGATACACTAACCAGATTGACATGCCTCCACAGTTCCGTCACACAGTTCGCCTAGGGAAAAGAAAAAGGGGAATATTGAATACCGTAAGGTCGCGTATTGTAGCCGCGTGGTTAATGTCCATGAGTGGTAAAAACTTAGTCAAGCATACTGCGGTTATAATAAGGGCATCGTTTCCAAATACATACTAACTCAGTTGTAACACGCTAGCAATGACTATATATCTCTTATTTTTATTAACAATATCGAACCTCAGAAGAGACATATAAAATTGTTGAGCTCAATGTATAGACCATGTCAAGGTTAAGGTTGTTTGACTTGTTACAAAACCATCTAAAATTATCATCCAATTAGAAACAATCTGACCAATAGTTAACCAATCAGGATTCTTCTTCTTCTTCATCAGTCGATGCAAATTCATATTATTATGGCAGGCAGAAATGTATCATAATGTTTTGTTTTGAAGAAGTTAGTAGGACAGCTGTGGGATGTGGTCATGTCTGTGCAGTGTGGTGGGAGGGCATTAGCATGTAACATATAGTGTGCACATTCCTTGATCATTATATTGCCTGGGCAGCAAAATATTGTGGTTCAATGACAGTGGGCTTGCTGGTGTGACATGGCTAAAATATGTGTTTTGTTTCCTAAATTAATCCAGGCCTGTTCACCAACAAGCCGCGTGGTTACAATAGGCGACCTTACGGTGAGCATCACAGAGCTGAGATAAGTTACAAAATAAAGGAAAGGTAGGACAAGCATCAGAGGTTTTAGTTCATCGCATTTTCAATCTAAATTAATCCAAAAGCAACCTTTGAAGTGATGAGCGGAAATCTCAAATTTTGCTTCTACTTATGATAACAGGAAGATTATTTAGGACTTACTTAACCCGGACGATCAAACAAAATTATCATCAGTTATCCAAGGCAATCAATGATACAAACGATACATATGCCACACAGTGATAGTAAGCCATAAATTTGAGCTCTTAAACTAAGGAGAGTTGGCAAAAAACATACTGCCTGCAAACTAAATGTTGTTACATGCTAATAGTACTTACACGCAAGAGAAGATGTTACGAGAGCACTTAATATAGCTATGGTTAGTAAAAGAATCCTCATGACTGGTGAGCAGTAAATAGCAAAACAACCTGTTGTTGGCAGCAACTATCTTGAAATGGCTTGTCTTTGAGGAAACCAATGATGACACGAAATATATCACCATAGCAACATGAAGATTTGTTCACATAGTCATCAATCAAATGGAGTTGTGTTATTGGTATAAAATTACAGCATCAGAAATGTGCATTGTCATGAATCATGTTTAACAGGTAAACAAGGATTTTATTTCAACAGGTGCCACCGATTTTTTGTCAAATCGCAGGCATTCCACGTGGTGCTTGTGAGATTTTAATTTTCAAAACAATGACAAGACATGACATGAACAGGAGATGATGAAGCCTGACATCATCTGGTAAAATGACATGAAGAAGACATGATAAATGACAATTGCATCAAGATAGTTGTACTGTGTGACACAAATGCACCTTCAAACTCTGTTCAGATAGGTTCCATCTCAGTAAATTTGCATTGTCATAGGTGTCGGTTGTACGGCTAATTATTTGGAATCACCCAGCGGATACACGATAGTGGTGAAGTGGTATAAGGTAACATAGCATTAGGCCAGTTTTAGCTCCAATAGGGCCTTTTCAGCTCTAGGCTGGCAAACAGTCAAATCTGAACCCTATCACACAACAAAGACCTGCAGTGTTGCCCATCCAACTGGAAATCATACTAGATTCATGCCTATTCTTCTCCTTGGAAGTAGTATGAAAGCCAGCAGTGAATGATGACACAAATAATATGTCCAATTACCAACCCAACTAATTTGGATTTTTCTGGCCATTATTTTGCAATCCTCAATCCACATAAAAGATTTTCTCCCTCCATCTTTCAAAACAAACTGTTAGAGCCTTAGTGCCTTGGCCAATATACTTTAATAGATATTGATTTGGAACAAAGGCTGATCTCTTACGATGCAGTCATACCTTTTGTTAAGATTTAAACCACTGCTGCCACAGCTGGGATTTGCCCAGCACGGCCACCAGTCAAAAATTTAAATAGAGAGTTGTGGCATCAAAACTTCTAGCCAGTAGCTTTGAATGGAGTTATATGTGCTCTAAAAATGTTGTTGTTGACCAATCAGGTGCCTTTACAATCTGGCTGAGATCCAACAAGAAAACCTCTATAAATAATCAAATAAATAAATAACCAATAATAAAAATGTTTGAACTCAGCTAGATTTTAAAGACACCTGATTGGTCATCAACAACATTCAACAACAATTCAACTCACAGGATATTATCACAAGAACTATTACTACTTTCTATGCAAGGCTGAGTTACCTAGAAATGTGGGCAGTCCATAGGAAATGTGTATAATAAAGTATATTGATCGATGTTTATGAGCATATCAAATGTGTTTATTTGTAAGAATAGTTTATTAAGTCCTCACACTAGATTGTATACATGTTGGATAATTTATAGCATTACATATAGCACTTCATTGATTTGTTGTGAGAACACTTATTATTATTGTTTATTGACAGATAATGAGGAAGATATCTGATGGCATTCCCTTCAACATCATGAGGCGAATTCTTCTGCAAAAAGAAACATTATAATCAATAATATTTAATAGTGATGGGAGGAAGTTTAAAATAGTGCATGTGATTTGATAACAATAATATACCATTTTGAATTTAACTTTTGATCAGAGTTAATTTTGTCTCACAATAATTATTCTCAAGGTATGTTTTGATTGGAATATACTTGGGATCCTCAGGGATGTCACATAGAAGCAATCAATCATTACAGAGTTACAGAGTTACAGAGTTACAGAGTTACTTAATACTTAATTAGGATTGCTACAATATTCATTCATTCATCCTTTCATTCATTCATCCATTCATTCGTTCGTTCGTTCGTTCGTTCGTTCGTTCGTTCGTTCGTTCGTTTGTTAATTCATTCATTCATTCATTCATTCATTCATTCATTCATTCATTCATTCATTCATTCATTCATTCATTCATTCATTCATTCATTCATATACATACCTGAGAAACATACTTCCGCTGACCCAATACAAGGTTTTGCTAAAAAAAAAATCTTAAATTAGCATTGTAGTGATGAAATGCATTTTTATATATTGGTGAGGTGGGACAAGCATGAGACGTTTTTATCACTTCATCATGTTTTAAATCAAAATAAATCTAAAAGCATTTTGTGGTGTGATAAAAAGAAATCATAATACTTTGCAGATGTTGCTAGTACCTATGATTATAGGAAACCAATTCAAATTTACTAAATCCAGACAATTAAACAACTTGTGATCACCTTCTTAACTTGATAGAGATGGCAAAACGCATCCTGCCAACAAACTCAAATGTTGTGACATATTAACAATACTTACTTGCGAGAGAAGATGTTACTAAAGCACTTAAAAGAGCTACAGTGAATAGAAGAATCCTCATGACTGGTGAGCTGCTGTGATTGGAAAAGAATAAATATATGTCACAAAGATAGGAAATTATATGGCAAGACAACCTGTTGTGAGCAGCGTCTAACTAGTTATGGCTGGTCTTTGAGGATAACTATTATTTCAGGAAACATATTACCATAGCAACATGGATATGTTTCACTTAGTCATCAGTTATTTTAACAAGGCGTCACAAAATGTTTTTCAAATGTCAATTTTTGAGACAGCGACAAGAAATGACATGAACAGGAGATGATGAAACATGGCATGTTATGGTTGAATATGAAACATGATAAATGACGATTCCATCAATTGATTAGCACAGTATTACACGGATACACTTTCAAACCCCATTTTGGTAGGATACATCTCAGAAAATATGCATCGTCATAGGTCATGGTTGTAGGGCATATTGATAGCAATGGTTTTTGAGTGAGCAAACAATTTGTTTTCAGAGTCCCTTATATGGGTCATTGTTGGGCAACCTTTTTCTGAAAATGGCCACATTTTACACAAACTCAAAGGTATAGAATTGGAACCAGAGTATCTAAAACAGTTTCATGTGTAAAAAACATTGTATGTTGCAAGAAACATCAGCTCAACAGAAATACTGGGTGAACTAATCTTGTGAATATATGTGACATGATGATTGATTTGGCTGTGTACATGTCTGTATATAATTTTATTCTTTTGTGACAGGGGTGCAGTAGTAACATTTCAGACATTTTTGTTTCATATTTTACCATATCATGCAAGGTTTCATCATCTCATGTTCATGTCATGTCAACTAGTTGTTTTGAAATCTGAAAATATTTGGTGGTACCTGTTGACACAGAATCATGAATTATCCTAATAGCAACACTCATGATGATGCGTATTTTCTGACAATGGAAGATCCTACGGAAGGTGCGCTGTTAAAAGAATAATATTTTCTCATTTGCTTGATGACTACGTGAACGATATTCATGTTGCTATGGTGATATGTTTGATGAAATGATCAAATTCCTGAAATGCAAGCTATTTTGAGATTGTCACTGCCCACAACAAGTTGCCTTGCTATATCATTGGCTATCTTTGAGACTTCTATTTATTCTTTTCCGATCACAACAGCTCACCAGCCATGAGGATTCTTCTATTCACTGTAGCTCTTATGAGTGCTTTAGTTACATCTACACTCGCAAGTTAGTATTATTATCATGTCACAACCTTTGAGTTTGCAGGAAGGATGCGTTTTGCCATCTCTGCCAAGTTTAAGAGCTCAGATTTATGGCTTACTAACACTGCGCCGCAAATGCACCACTTGATTGATTGCCTTGGAAAGCTGATAATAATTTTTCAAATTGTCAAGATTTATTTAGGCTAACTTTTTCTTCTTTATTCATAAGTACAAGCAACATGTCCTCAATGAAATGAAAATAAAAATAATTGATAGGATGCATAGTATAGTGCAGTGCAGTGCAGTGCATCCCTGAGGGCTTCCAAGGATATACCAATCAAAACAAAACTTTGAGAGGATTCGACAAGAAACAAATGCTATTCAATCCAATTCAAAATGGTGATAACACATAAATAATTGTTATTATCAAATCAAATCAATATCTTAAAATTCCTCCCATCACCATTATATATTCTTGGTAAAAGAGATCTTTTTTTGTTTTGTAGAAGAATTTGTCTCATGACGTTGGAGGGAATGTCATCAGATATCATCCTCAATATCTATGATACAATAAAATAAATATTCTCGAAACAAATCAAGAACATGCTATATGTAATGATATAAGTATCACAATATGTATACTCTCTACTATGAGGACTTTATGAGCTAATCTAATCTAAGCTAATTTTGTTGATGGCGAGAATGTAACATCAATATCTAAATCCTGCTAATGACCGATATGCTTGCTCGAATGAACTGGAACACAATACCCTTATACTTCACAATTCCAGATGTGGATTTTGTACAGTGTTTGTCTCAAACTAAGAATAAACATTGCACTAGCAAGTTGCATGCATATGACATGGTATATGAATGCTTTCACCAAAGAGACGATACGAATACAACAATTGCCAATAAATTAATGTCAATATTTAAAATGTGTAATAAGAATGTGATTCCTTTGTAGAAAAAGAACACACAGTATATTAAATGCGCTATCATTGGCAATGGTTAACATGTATGATTTTTTTCTTTCAATTATTTCCAGTCCTGCTCCAGATAAGCACACCAGTTCTTGACCAAATCTTTCCAGACACTTACTCATGAAGGGGACTTTTTAGAGTTATGCACAAACTATGGAAAATATATATTAAAACTATTTGCGATTTTTCCTGGTTTTAGGGCTGCGCCGATACCAAAATCTTATTCTGCTCATACTGTGCAAGTCATTCAAGATCCATTGAACAATGCTTATATACTTTTGGATGTTTAGGTGGTTCCAATTAATTTTGGATGAAAGAAAGGTTTGACATCACAAATCATCTTTCATAAGACATGTGAATACATGTCAAGTCAGGTTATATTAATTAATGTTCATATCATGTAACCGCTTCCCAAATACGGAATGTCATAACGCACAATAGCTAGAAAGAAAATAATTAGAAAACAATTCCATAAGCCACAAACCGAAAGCCTTTGCATTACCACAAGGATGTTGATATCACTTAGTATAATGTGATTGAAATTTATAAGAACACATGTGCAACTCTGAGGAGCTTCAACGGGCGAGTCTTTATGTTATCATGGTGATATATATATAGTGAGACAAGCGTTTGCCATGTTAACCCATGACAGACATTACAGAGGTAGTTGCTGAAGACTATAGGTTGCTTAGCATCTAGCCGCTTGCCATCAAGTGATTGCGAGTTGAACACCAATCATGAGGATTCTTCTAGCCACTATAGCCCTACTAGGGACTTTTGTAATGTCTTCTCTTGCACAAAGTAAGTGAACACATTATATTATGATCATTAATATGTCTTGCATGTTAAGTTGATAAGGATTGATTCATGCCTTGCCCTCATATTGCAAGCATGATGTCCACTCATTGTTGGGTACTTATAGCTGGCTTGTGACAGGGGAAAATGAACCACAGTTAGCTTCACAGGCAGGTCAGAGCAAGGCAGATCTAAGGATCCAGTAATATATCTTATTTATATAACAAAATCTGTTAGTTTTTCTGTTTTTCTACATTTACGATCCGAAGCCATTCTTGGCTTAATTCAACAGAAGCTAAAAACTAATTGAGACGACCTGGTAGCATCAAATAGAATAAATCTGAAAGAATGAGTAAATGAAAGCTAGCGATCAATTTTCCATTTCAAGTAGTTGCTTTGGCTATCGTTGTCAATTTCAGGCTCTTTACCATTTTTCATGCTTTCAGGTTTGTGTGCATGTATAACAGACCCCTGCCAATGTGACCTTAGCAGTAGGTACATTTCCTGTACCATAAAGGCATCTATATGGTGATATTATGCAAATTAGCCAATAATGCTGGCAAAGCAGTTAAAATTCACGATCAAATGAAGTCTGTCATATATAGATGAGATGCCTTAAATCCATAAGTATGGTAACTTGTAAGTGACCATCTCTACATCATGAATATTAACAGGTCAAGATTTTTAGGCATCTTTGTGATTTTTGTGTGTAACAAAAGGTATTCTGAGTGAGACAGCCTGGGTCCTTGAAAGCATCTCATATCTGTGTAACTTTGTCTCAACTCCTTTTTTTAATTTGTAGGAAACACCATCTTTTAGTAACCCTGCAGAGCGAGTCATCAGAGCACTTCATCGTTGTCTGTTGTGCAAGTCAGGGTATGTAAATCAATACATTTAACACTATCGTAAAGAAATAAAGTCAATAAATTAATTCCCACAAACAAAGACTTATTCAATGCTAATAAACAGTCACTCTCCTACGTTCAAATACACTGCAACATTTTTACTTGAATTAGCCATGCAACCAAAACGTACAACAATGCATATTTCCTGATGAATAAATCTTAAATGAATCAAGGGGGTGACATGACATAACATAAGGTTACAAGATTGTGCATAGTATGGGTTTTATTTATCCTTTATTCTTGAAGAGCACCAATTATGAGGACTCTGCTCTAGTTTCATATTTCAAGTCTAGGTCATGACAAGCGATTGTATGTCAAGTCAGGTTGTATCAATTAATTTTCACTCATTTAACCACTTTTCAAAGTGTCATAACTACTTTGTTTATAATGAAAATAATTAGAAAATAACAAGATGGCAGCTATTCAATTCATAGACATTATGTGACTGGCATAGAAACTATAAGTAACAACAACGAGGAAATACTCATGTTACTATGGTGATATAGTTTGTGAACCCATCGTTTGCCACAGACCAATTACAGTCATTACAAATGTAGTAGCTGCAAAGGACAGGTTTATGTTCCTTTTACCGACAATGGATTGCAAAGCTGAACACAAATCATGAGGTTACTTCTAGTAAATATAGCCACTTTAGGTGCTTTAATCTTAGGTAGAAATTGATGTTTGAATTTCAATGTTCCATAGTTTATCTTAGTATATATTATTTTTTAGCAAAACTGTCATTTTGAACAGGAAATTAAGATGGGTATCAACAAGTTCTCAGGTGGTGCTTTCATGTCATACCTTTTCAAATCCATGAAAGTGAAAGTTGACATCACGTTGCCAGGGAGGAAAAGTTGTCAACAATATAAATAAGTATTGTAGATGCTTAGAGAGCGCTTTGAAGTTAACTTTCTTACTGACTTTGATTGTAATATACAATATTCGATCAACTTTTGATTATCACACTGTAGCAAGAACATGAAACATTTCAATCCACTATCATCATTGTAAGCTACGTCAGAGATGTATGCAAATAAGTGATCATGACTACCGGCACTACTCCAGATGTGATTAGTTTGGCTGTTTAACGACTTTGTGTATTATTGGGCAGTGATTATTGACACAAATTCCAATTTTATTTGTATACATTCAAAAGTATTTAAAGTATAGTTTTTACTTCGGATTGGGTTTTTTCCGAGGTTTTACTTCGTTTTGTCTAGACAACTACAACTGCAACTGAATACCAACACATCTGACTTTGATGCTACAGCAGGTATCAGTAAATGAATGGTCCTTTTTAAATTCTACCGAACAAGAAATTAGCAAGATAATCTAAATTCACACCTCAATCCTGGTTGCCATAGGGAATGAATGACGGTCAGTACATACAATGTAAGTCTGGTGAATCATAAATTGACTTCAAACACTGTTCTTTTAGTCTATGGTATGAAAATACAAAAATTCACAAATTTCCCTGAGATATACTTTCTTTGGTTCTTGCTGTTCATGCCTGCCTGAACTTACGATATTTTCCTTCCTGTTACAAGCTAAGGTTAGGTGCTAGGCGCACAAACTTTCTTGCTGACAGGAAGGATATAAACATTCCTGTCATTATTGTTGATCCCATCTGTGGATTATCACAGATCGAAAACTTGTGCTGCTTCAAACACCGGACATTGTCATTTGGAATTGGTATTCACATTCACTCAAAAATTTGCAATGTGTCTGGAAGTATGAGAAACGATTTTTGGAAGCATTACAATAATTCTGATGTTGTATAAGATTTCGCTGAGTCAACTTAATCATTAGTTTGTCCAGCATAAAAATAAAACTAGTTGTGTTTAAGTGAGAGTAATCATTGAAAGATGGGCAATGATGAAATTATCTCATGACATGACTCCATGATCTTATCCAGTCTAACCTACAAATTGAAACAAGGATACTTTGAAACAGATAGATTAATTTAATTTAATTTATATAATGATATGTGTTGACGATACGAGGTGGTGTTTTTGAAAATTATGCCTAGTAGCCGGTTCTTTGTTGGTTATGACTATGCTTTAAATACAATTTCAAAATCAATTATCCGATGTTCTCAAGGATGTTTTGTACTGCTTGGCACAAAAAGGGGTAAAGCAAAACCAAATTTCAACATCTCTTTGGAGAGATTATCACTTCAAATTCAATATACTAACACAGGCTTAAATGTACTTATTTGCGAAATTTGCCTTTCAATCATTGATCATTTATTTTAACTCCTAACATTGTAAGCTTTGTAAGCAGTGAAATATGTAATACAATTATATTTGGCAGATGCTTTCATTCTACTCTGAATATTCTCACCAGCACAGGGGCACGGGTCTGTTATACAGAGACATTGTATATCTGAAAATATGACGAAAGATAATATTTGTAGACAAAACTAAAAGGTGTGTGCCGAGTGACAACAGTAAATTCAAAAGTTTATGTTTTAGGTAACATAGATATACCCAAGCTATAAAAATATTTGGATTATCATCTTCTAGACTTAGAGTTATTACGTGAATGATCCTTGGCTAAACATTTTTCAACTCTATGCACATGAAGTTAACAAAAAAATGGAAAAAAAAGATCTCTCGCCCAGTTCAATAATTGTAATCTTCAGTTTTGAGTTTGTTTCTAACAATACTGTTGCTACTGTTATGCTTTTGATGCAGTTAAGGATACATACATAAATCTTGAGCAAGAGAGGATGATGCAAAAGCACCTAAAAGGGCTACAGCGACAAGAAGAACCCTCTGACTGGTCAGCTGCTGAGATCGGAAAGGAATAAATAGAAGTCACAAAGAGAGCAAACCATATAGCAAGGCAACCTCTTGTAGGCAGTGATTATCTCGCAATGGCTCGTCTCTGAGGGAAACCATGATTTCACTAAATACATCACCATAGCAAGATGTAGATTTTTTCACCAAGTCATCAAGCAAATGCAAAATTGTTGTTCATGTTCATATATTCTTCCATTGTCAGAAAAAATGCATCATCATGAAGGTTGTTTTCAGGATATATGATGATTTTGTGTCAGAAAATATGCATTATCATGGGACATGTGAGGCTTATCGGTCGCCATGATTTGAGAGAGTGCCAACAATACATTTTTTAAAAATTTTTTAGTATTCTAGATGATGCTTTATTTTCAAGATTTCATTTCTTGGATCTTCTGTTAAATGGTGTTAAGGCATTAACAGGGAAACTTGACATGATATGGAAACATCTAAATGAAATGATAAATAAAGGCTTCATCAGTTAAGTGTTCCACCAAGGTACCTCCATCCTCTAGCTTGAGAAGCTCAATAATTATAACCAGTGTGTATTTGATACATCATTCTTCTTTGCTGCTGACAAACCTTTTCTTACCAAGTACAAAAAAAGCCTCGTTGGGAGCTTGCACCGCCCCCCCCCCAAAAGAAGATCTCAGGTGAATAACTCAGGTGCAATCAGGGTAAGAATTAGACACAAAGTCAGCTATGATAATAAAAAAACACAGAACACAGCAAAAATATGAAATATTATTTGTTAGTTTATTCTGCATTGTTCTACATAGTTCTTATTGTGAATTTTTATTAGATAACTGCAAGCAGGTATCCTAAACGCTTGTTCCAATCATACACTGTTTGATGGTTTGAATGTGAATCTGGAATTTACTGTAAAAAAATCACATGAATATTCAAATTTCAAACTTTATGTTTACGTTTATAAAGCTGTTGGTTAGGGGTCAATTGATACAAAGTCAAACGCTCAGCCATTGATCAACTTCACCAGATTTTCAACCAGTCATTGGCCTGCAGAGAATATGTTGGTTGAAATGTTGATTAAAATCCCAATGGTTAGTCACCCACCACATCGTGGCGGCGAAATAGTGCCTACAAACTGAGAGCAAACTGGCGCAGTCATTGCAGCCTCGCCCTGAAGGCACACACTATTTTACCGCCACGGTGTTGTGAGTGACTGACCCTTGTGATTTCAACCAACGATTTTAACCAACATTTAACCTCTGTAATACAATTCTCGCTGCACTGTAGCAACGCTGCGACAACTCTCAGCTATCATAATCGATCAACTAAGCGGGACCCAATTAAAACCAACAACAAGAGAGGTAGACGTTCATTGTCGTGTAGTGGTATAGACTGCTGGTACCTTTTGGGATATGAGGTTACTTCTCTGCCTGTTGCCCTTGCAGGTCTTCTAAGACGGCTGTTGGTGGCGGCCGGTTTGGGATGCTTCCTGACTTGTCAACGGGATTGTGTGGTAGGGGAGGAAAACCTGAGCTTGGCAGCCTTCACACAAGCCTTTAACTGGCTATCTGGTTTTCCCTTGTCCTTTTATATTCAACTATTTTTTTGCAATAATCATCTAAGTATATTAATTTGGTGCATTAAAAGCTATAAAAAAAGCTCTTTGCTAGTCATCATCAATCATTCCTTTTGGTCTAAGCAGGGAGTTACACGATGACAACATTCCCTCATCTCTCAAGCAATGGCCAATCAATTTCTTTCAGCTGCAACCATTATAATAGTCACAAATGAAATCTTTCGCTCGCAATGCCATTCGCTGACTGATAATAGTACATTATCGATAATACCAAAAATTAACATGCTCAGTGTTCTGTCTGTGAAATACTCCCACTTTTCCTGTAGTAAACAAATGGTTTTTAGAACCTAGAACCATTTCCATGCCAGCCTAGTCCACCTAGGAATGTGTGCAGTCATAACAAAATGAATGAAAAGCAACGATTATCAGCATAACAGAGTTTTTTTATTTGTTTTAATAGTTTATTCAGTCCTCATAATGGATAGTCTTGCTGTGAGAATATTTATAACCTAATAGATGGTTAGGAAAATAGTTGATGGCTGCTCTCTGACATTATGAGACAATTAAATCTACAACAAAAAGAAACATAAAGCAGTATAATTGCGTTACAATGAAGTGTAACTGGGTGTATGTGTGTTCGATAATAATACAATTTTGGAAATTGAAAACATTTTCAATACAATTTTCGTCAGGATAAATTTGATCAAAGTTCACCGTTATTCTTTCTCAAGATTTTGTTCTGTTTGGACTATCCTTAGGGGTCGCTCAGGGAAGTCACAAGGGACTTCATGTTACAGTGATGGTTATATAAAACTGCTTTGTTATTCTTTCATTTAATCATTTTAGCTTATCTTTAATGTTTGATGAAGAATTTGATTTAATAAACAATTCTAACAGACAAGAACTATTTTGTTAATCTCACAAATACTGTTTCTAATACTTTCTTATACATTGCAACATTTCAAAGTTATGCATTGCATATCCAAATGAATTAATCAATTGCAAATTGATCAATTCTCTCCTTGCTTTGATTCATGTTGGACTCGTACTATTCGGTTTGCTGAGTGTTCAGGTATAGGTAGCTAGTTATCCACACCGCCATAGGAAATTAATCTTTTTGAAATTGATCTTTCAAGAATATTTTGTTCCATTAAGTCTGCTGTGATGATTTGTGCCGTGTGATTTGTCACTTTCTCAGTAAACATATTTAAATATTAAATAAATAACTCCTAGCAACTGATTCACACATTCAAAAAATAGCAGGAACCCCTTTTCCTGTTCCTAATAGAAATGTGTTGATTTACATATAATATATTGAACAATGATCAATTATATTTGGCTTTCCTCTGAAGCACCATTAAACAGGATTGAGCGTGATAGGAGTATATAAAGAGGTTAAACCATTCCGAGTTTTTGTGAGGTACTTTATGTTCTGATAGCCGTGCAGTGGGTACAAATAATTAGAAATTTGGAAGGGGACCCTTTGAGAGAAGAGTTAGCATACTGAGCATCACATCCACAGATTGAGCATGTGTTCAGAACAGAATTGATACTGGATAGTGTTATGTTATACGTGTTCTTACAATATATATCATGTGGTATGGAAGTAGATGGTGGATTAAAATTCAAATCACGGTGTGTTTATCGCAATATTCTCATGCATTGACGGTCTATTACCCTTGAGGTGTGGGATTAATCTTATTTTTTTGCACCCATGAAAAGTAGCCAACTGTATTCCTTACCTTATCTGTTGATTATTTTCTTATAGACAAATTGAAATATCTGAAGCTTCACAAGTTATCTTTCATCTTACCTCTTCAAGAATATTCACTATGCAGATACAAACAAATATATAATTCTAACCGCAAATAGCATAATCTAACTCTCCTGGCCATGTTAAAAATGTAATTGGGGCTCTCACATGGCCACTCCAAATTAATACCTTGATCTAGATGACATGTGAAGATTTGTAGGTGGAGGGAGGTGTTTTTTTATTTTACATCTTAGCTCTGTAAAACAGCTGAAAAAACTGTAAACTGTAAAATCAACGATGGACAATGAAGGAGAGAGAAATTGTAGTTTTATTTTCATCTTATATTTTTTGTTCTCTTCATGTTGAGTCACCACTCACCGCAGGTAATAGAATTATATATCATGCATACCATGTATATACAAAGGGAATTGACAGGCGTTTAGGGGTATATGTTTTATCTTTTACTTGGTCAATTGACCAGAAGATGAAAATTTTTTTTCTCCTGTCATTTATTGCTGCACAACCAATCAACGGGCTGCAACTTCATCATTTGAGTCAGGTATTTACTTGTAAAACACGTCAAAACATTTCAGTAACATGTCATCATTTTTTATTAAAAATAATTCACCCCAGCTGTGACAAATTAATTCTCAGTAATTGTGAAAATAAAGGTGTGTTCACTATAACATCACAACTCATATTGGTGAACAGCTGGAGGAGGAGGAGGAGGAGGAGGAGGAAGAGGAGGAGGAGGAGTAGCATCAGATATACGTATACTGCGTTTGCAGGTCTTATCATGATATTCCAGAAGAGAATTGATATCATTTAGATTCAACAGATGACGTTTGAGAATCAGTCACATTCCTATGTTCGATGATTTGAGAATCACCCAGTCAGTGTGTCAGTCTTCTTTCCTCTCAGTGCCTTCATTAAGGCAACTACCATTACTGTTGCTTAGCTCAACATAGTAAAACTGTCATTAAACTACCAAGTCTTAGTTTAGCCAAGAGTTATATTTACATTTTTCAATATTCTGAGCTCCACTGTCACTTGATCAGAGGTAAAGCAATGAAAGGAAGGTAATGACCTTTGCACATCAATATCAGGATCAGGATCACATACAAGACTTCAAATTAAATTTTTAGACACTAGTCTACATGGACTGTGCACTATTACAGACACACATATCGGGAGGGGGGGGTCTGTGAATTAAGGAGGGCCAACTCCAAAATATACAATAATTTCAGTCTAAAAAATCCATTTTGCAAAATATTAATTTTTTTATGACTATTTCCAACTGGCGTCTGGTGGCATTTTGATTTTATCAGGGCTCTGACAAGGTGACGGGCGTTCATTTAGATCAAGGTATTAATTTGGAATGGCCTAAGTGTAGGGAAAAGGGATAATCGGAAAAAATGTTTCCAGGCTCTGTCTTTTAAGTGTACGTTTTTCAATTTCTGCAACAGCCCAATACATAGCTGCTCCCACATGCTTTGTAAAGAGAAGAAACTAAAGGGCCTATATAAAAAGTGAACAAAACATGAAGATGAACTAAATAAAATACTTTTACTTTTGAATGTGACATTAGGACTTCAGCTCATTCCTCGTCTTTGTAATCATTTCTCTATGCAAAATACTACATAATATGTCACTTTATACTACCACTAATATACTTACTGTTAATGCCGCAGCCCTTCTCTCCTGTTATACACAGACTCTGGAAATATTGAAGCAAGATAAAAGCAGGGTCATAAATGAAAAGTCCACATCAAAACTTCATATTGAAAACTACCATATATGACTATAGTGTGAGCATGGGGAAAACTCATTGCCTTTTTGCAATAGTGTAAAGTAGGGACATCAACTGCCAGCTAACATCTTCTCATCATCTTTACATAATGTGATCCCTAACCTGAGCTTGCCAAACTTAATGCAAGCTGACATTTAGCTACAACCTCACTATACTAAAGCTGCTACTTTGCTCTCTAGGTAATTTGGTTTAAGCTAAATGACCAGTTTGGCTTGTTTTCAGGATGCAAAACAACTAACAAATTACAAAAGCTAAATTAGAGTTATTACTAGATTGATCCCAAAGATGTTCATTACAATTTAAATTAGAAGACACAACATCAGCATCCATCTTACCTGTAATCCATGACAATTTGATAAATTGATGAGCTTCTTTGATTGCAAAAATGCTCCTGTCAAATGATAATGCCAATGTCAATGTTGTAGACACTTTGTGCGAGAGAAGACAGTACAAAAACCCCTGTAAGTGCTACAGTGACTGGAAGTAATCTCAAGATTGGAGTTCAGCTTGCTATCAGATGGTAGTAAATTGAACTGATATAAGCAGTAAGATGCCAAGTAAACTGTAGTATGGAGCATCAATCATTCATATAAATATTTTTGGTTATTGGTCTATGTGGCAGTCAATGGTTACATTGATATATATCACCATAGCGACATAGCAACATGAACAATACCTCATCGTTTTCCCCTTTAGTTTCTCTTTCACTCATGTAATGTCCATCACCGTTGTCATCTGTCATACGGCCTATGGAACCATTTGCGTGAGGCTAAGGCATAAATGTTATGGTGAGATCCAATTATTTTCTTATCGTTACTATTCTTAATATTGATTGTTATCATAAATATTATTATAGAAGTGCTTTCATGATACGAACATGATATTATGATGAAACTCTTATACGTTTTTTTAGCAATATAGGCTTATCTTGAGTCACTCAGAATTGGTCTTTATTACTTTGTCTGGATCTCAACATCATAGTTGGCATCATCTTGGTTCAAATTATTGTTAGGAAATTTATTGCTCTGAATATGGCAAGACATTGCTCTTTATATTTCCTCGTAGTCAGCAACAAGCGTCACTAACTTCCTAAGCAGGTAATTACCAACAATTGATGTTAGGTAGGTCATTCATATTTTTCTCAACAGCGGCAATATAAACGTTATTAAATGCGTATTTTCCTCATAGTGGCCTCTGCATTGCTTCATGATACATAGATTACTGATTTCATCACTGTGAGTTGCATTTCAGCCATTGCAGAGTCATGTGGCTACTTCCTATTCAACAAAATGTTTTAGTAACTGGCCTGTAAGATAGAAAAAAATTGTTTTTTAATTACTTTAGATATCCCCAATTTTTCAATAAGTGTAATAGGTGGTTCCCATGCCACTCCACAATGCAGTGTTCGGTCTAATAATGAATGTGAATTCAGCATCACTGTGAAATTGGAAATTGATCTGAAAGTATTTACAAAAATATTCAAGAGCATTACAATGGCTGTTCTGTGTTTGAATAGTTTATTAGTAAATTGTCATCCTTATTATTACAAACAAGATGTGAAATCATACTGGTTCTTGACATGCTGTGAATATACTTGTCGTGCGAGGGAGACAAGGATGAAGAGGTGTAATATCACTGCTCTATGGTGGTATGATATTATGGAGTGAGTTATCGCCTACAAATTGAAAAATAGAGAATACTTGAGTCAGATGACACATTTTTAACATTTTTCATCACATGTGTCCATTGTCTCCTTAACGTTGTGTTGATTGCAATGGTATTATATCGGTAACAATCGGAGGTCAGAAAAGTTACCCAATTATCTGTTGGCAAGTTATTATACTAAATTGCTTTGTGAGCTTTTATTTCAGCTTTGTTGCAGGCATTGTATTACTGTGCCATCCTAATGAGCTGATTGCAATAAGCTACAGTGAATAAACTTACCGTCGCAGGAGCAGTCGCCTATCGCACACAGACATATTGATTTAACTAAACAAAAAAGAAATTATAAGTTATGCTTCATGTTGATGTAGGAAGCTGAATAAAAATTTATGATTCACATGAATGACACACCAGGGCAGGGATATGACTTTCAGCCTCAGCACTTCCTGCACAAAACTATGGATATCGATTGGTGGCAGCTTCAAACCCAAATTTTTTGTTTTGACTAACAAAACCAAAAAACCTAATATATTTCACAATGGACAGTATTCTGAGCTCTTATTTATGCCTCAATTCGGAGCTGTCCTCTCTCCAGTTTGGTACTTTTAACCCACGCCGCATAGGAAAAACCTGCTGAAAGAGGGTTATATTGAAAACCGCTGATGCTAGGATAAAAATGATTTTTGATTCAGAGTCTGCACCATTGAAAACCCCGGGAGACAGGGTTTCCAAATCATTGGAGGCTTGACTGTTGATAAATCTTAATTCTACAGACGAAACTCATGAAAGATTCTGCCAAATTGTCCGCAAAACTGGCAGAAAATGCTATAATTGACTATCCAAATACTAAGATTATATACCAAATTATGTCCATTATGAGTTTTCAATGTTGCAGATTCTGGATCAAAAACAATTTTTATCCTATTATAAGCGGTTTTCAAGATAACCCTCTTTTCAGGGTTAAGAGTACCAAACTGGAGAGAGGACAATTCCAAATTGAGGCCTAAATCAGAACTTTGAAAACTGTCTATACATTATCACATTATCACAATATGTTTGTTGAGTTTGATCATTTGCAGGACTTTACAGAAGGTGCACTAGCTTGACAGACCAAGTTGCAAACCGTTAGCTTCGAACCCAAATGTAAGTATTATGAATTTCTGTCCGGCAACATTAGTCCTAAGTCAATATGAGTTGTAGATACTTACCTTGTGCAAGAGAATATGATATCAAAACGCCTATTAGGGCTACAGTGACTAGAAGCAATCTCATGATTTGTGTTCAGCTTGTGGCTTACGGCTTGTCGGTGAAAGGATCAAAAACAGCAAGATACTAAGTAACCTGTCCTATGCAGCTACTACCTTTGTAGTGACTGTTATCGGTCTGTGGCAAACAATGGGTTACAAAATATGTCACCATAGTAACATAAATATTTCCTTATTGTTGTTATTTACAGTTCCCATTTCAATCCTATAATGTCCATGAATTAAGTAGCTGCCATGTTATTATTCTCTAATTATTATCATTATTAATGAAGTTGTTATGACACTTCATATTTGAAAAGTGGTTAAATGATGAGAAAACTTGTTAATACGACCTGACTAGACATACAATCACATGTCATGACCTGAATGAAGATTGCTTGTGATTGGTTCTCAGTTACGATCAAGAATATATAGAAGTAAAAAAAAACAAGGAAGTCAACCTATACTAAGCACAATATTGTGTTGACTTGCCACGTTGCTCTCTCCATGCATATGAGAGTACATCATCAGAAAATATGGATTGTTTTAGGTCTTGGCTGTATGGCTGATTCAGATTTCCAAGTTTTGCAGCGTTATTGAGAGCAAGAGAAGACAATGCATTAGTCCTTGCGTGTTGGAATTGCTTTATTGATTTTATTTCTCACTAAAATGTTGAAAGTATCAATTAACATAACCTGACCACCAGTTGAGGATGGAACGATCTGATGAATTGCTCTGCGGAGCTACAACAAGTTGATGGTTCCTACAAATTGAAAAAAGAAGTTGTGACCAAGTAACACAAAATATGATATCAGTAGAAAGTGTGTGTATGGAGAATAATTTCATAATCTGCATAAATGACTGACTTCACTCAATCGCTGATCTTATCTTTTCAGTCAGCATTATAGGCTAATTTGTATGGTACAGGAAAAGTACTTACCGGCGCTGGCACATGGGCACGGGTTTGTTGTACACACACATGAACCTGAAAGCATGAAAAGAGGTAAAGATGAGCCTGACATTGACAACCAAATAGCCAAAATAAAGTTATGACTCAGCAGGACAACTTAAACTCTCTGCAACTACTTTTGATAGTGAAATTAGTTCCTAGCTAACATTTCCTCATTCAATTAATTTTAAATAAGCTGCCACCATGGTTTGCACTATTTGATGCTGGCTGTTCCAAAAGCACCTGTGTTCAGCTTGCAGTCAGTTGAAATGGAATAAACAGCAATATACTGACCAACTAGTAGTATGCAGCAACTACCATAGTAATAACTGTTATGGGTCTAATATGAGGCAAACAATGGTCTCAAAAAATATATCACCATAGAAAAAGGATGTTTTTCTATTTGCTGCTTATCATATAGTTTCTTGTTCACTCATATAAATGTCAATCACCTTAACAAAAGTGATACACAGATCCTTGCGGTAATGCAAAGGCTTTTGGCTTGTTGCTTATGGGGTTATGAGAGCAATTTCATCAAATTATTTTCTATTATGTGTTATGACACTTCATATATGAAAAGTGGTTACATGATGTGAACATTAATTGATATAACCTAAGCCTAACCTGACTTGTATTCACATGAATTTTCCTTCAATATTGTAGGCGAATCCATCCTCTCTGGCACCCATAATTACAAAAACATGGAAGAAGAAACAAATGTTTTTTTTTGAGAAAGTGGCTGTTTTAGAGGGATAGTTATTAGCATGTTATGTTCTTTTCAAAGAAAGACAGTCTCTACACCAAAAATTGTCAATTATTCACATCTTTTGTATACCTAATGACTGCTTGGTGAAAGCTTTCGTATTACACGTCAGCTGCTAATGCACTGATTCTTCATTTGTTGTGGCCAACGCCTGTTTGCAGTCCACATCTGGAGATGTAAAATATGTTAGGCGTACTGTGATCCAGCTAGTCCATCCACAGTACTTTGCCTGTGATACCAAGAGTGACATGCAAAGTGCGATTACTATCCCTCTCCAGGGATATAAACAGGCTTTGCGTTCCTTGTCTCTAAAATGTCTCGAACTATTATGTAGTAGACAATTAACAATGGAACCTGAGACCTTTCAGCTTGTGAGACCATGGCATTTTTAGATATGCGCAATCTCTAGGAAATGTGTATTTGAAAGTATCCGGAACAATGTTTATGAGAATAATAAAGAATTTCATTTGTTAAAAAAGTTTATTCAGTCCTCATAATGCCCTCATATGTTGATGTAGGAAGCTGAATAAAAATTTATGATTTACATAAATGACACACCAGGGCGGGGATACGACTTTCAGCCTCAGCACTTCCTGCACAAAACAATGGATTTTGATTGGTGGCAGCATAAAACCCAAATTTTTTGTTTTGACATGCACTAACAAAACCAAAAAACTAATATATATTTTACTCATCATCACAATAATGTTTATTGAGTTTGATCATTTGCAGGGCTGTACAGAAGGTACACTAGCTTGACAGACCAATTTCCAAACCGTTGCCTTTGAACCAAAATGTAAGTATTATGAATTCCTGTCCGGCAATATTAGTCCTATGTCAATATGAGTTGTAGATACTTACCTTGTGCAAGAGAATATGATATCAAAACGCCTATTAGGGCAGCAGTGACTAGAAGCAATCTCATGATTTGTGTTCAGCTTCGGCTTATCGGTGAAAGGAGCAAAAACGGCAAGATACTAAGTAACCTGTCCTATGCAGCCACTACCTTTGTAAAGACTGTTATCAGTCTGCGGCAAGCAATGGGTTACAATATATATCACCATAGCAACATGAATATTTCCTTGTCCTTGTTACTTCCAGTTTCTAGTTCAATCATATAATGTCTACAAATTAAGTAGCTGCCACCTTATTATTTTCAAATTCTTATCATTATTAATGAAGTTGTTATGACAGGTCATATTTGAAAAGTGGTTGAACGAAATGAACACTTATTGATACAGCCTGACTCGAAATATAATCCTATGTCATGACCTAAATATGCAGGATGAAACTGGAAGGGGGGTACCTCATGATTGGTGCTCTGCTAAAATAAAGGATAAATAGAAGTCGCAAAAATTTGGAAGTCAGCCCAACCCATACTATGCACCATCTTGTGATGTAATGTAATTTCGTGTCACCCCCTTGATTCATATAAGATTAAATCATCAGAAAATGAGCATTGTTTGACGTTTAGATTGCATGGCTAATTCAAGTAAAAATGTCGCAGTATATTTGAAAACAGGAGAGTGACTGTTTATTAACATTGTATTAGTCTTTGTTTGTGGGAATTGTTTTATTGACTATATTTCTTTACAATAGTGTTAAAGGGCAACCAGGGTTTCAAACAACTTCTCATTGGCCCTCATTGATTAATAGTAGATTGCACCTTCTGCAGAGGGAAAAAGACAAAATCTAATTCGGATGATTATTCAGCCAGAATTCTTCTGAAACATTTCATCCATCAGGTACTCAAACCTTGGTTGCCCTTTAAAGGGCAACCAAGGTTTCGCAGCAATGCATTAATGGGTAGTAAATAATGTGCTAGGCAGTATCAGCTTTGTGCATTACGCGATGCAAAACTCAAACTAGTTGCTGACTCTAAGCTGGGTAACACTTCGGTTTAGGGGAGGTTCCAAGACATTGCTGTAATGATGATAGAGCACAGGCTAAATAATAACAGGAACAGGAAACTGCTCCGTGGTATTCTGTTTTAGCTGAGTTTGAGTGCCTGATGGAAGAAATGTTTCACAAGAATTCTGGCTGAATAATCATCCGAATTATATTTTGTCTTTTTCCCCATGCAAAAGGTGCAATCTGCAATTAATCAATGGCCATCAGTGAAAAGTTGTTTGAAACCTTGGTTGCCCTTTAAAAGCATTGATTTACATAACTTGATCTGCAAAACAAAGGTGATGGTCATGATTTGAGAGGGTGCAACCAATTGTTTAAGAAAATTTTCATTATTCTGAATTCAAAGATTTTGTGGAACTTCTGGCAAATAGTGACATAACACGAACAGGGAAACCTGATATGATATGGCAGAATATGGGAACATGATAAAAAAACTTCACTTACTTCATTTACAGTCTCTATACCTTGTGATACCGTGTAAGAAACCTTGATGTTTGGCGCAGGAGCATTTGAGGTCCGATGAACATGGTAAATTAAGATTCTATCGGGAGTTGTGAACTAAGATAAATATACTACCAAGGCACCTCTATCCTCTAGTTTGCGTGGCTCAATAAATATGTTAAGTTGTTTCTAATACATCTTTCTTCTTCACTGCTTACAAAACTTTTCATAACCAGCTATTTGCAAAGGTGCCAGAAATTTAATTTCATGTGATCAGTACATAGCATGAATGTAAAACCATTGTCTCACCAACATTGATTGCTTCATAACGTGCAATCTTGGCTACCGATGTTCATTCTCACCCCACTTAATATTTTCTTGGGTATGTTTTAGCTAGTTTGGGTGCCATTTTCAGTGGGGGTATAGTTTTTGTGTCTTGAGTTATGAACTCACTGAGGCTTAACTACTTTTTGTCAATACATTTAGTTACTCTATGGAACTTGATCGATATAACTGACTTTCATGCTACAGCAAGCTGAGAGCTAGATACTGCTGGCTTAGCTATATTTGTATATATTCACATCAAGAAACAACCAACAAATATGGAGTGAGGTTGATAATTGGTTCAATCTGATAATTTTCTAGATCGCTTGTTGCCTGCAACAGTTAATGGAGAAGGTCCAATCATAGTTTGACTTCCTGCAGAAGGAATCAGGCGCATGATCTTATTTCACACGTCGAACATTATCCTGGTTACCAAAAGGAATGACTGGTGCTCGGTAAATGCAAACTTAATAAAGTGTGTCATTGATTGGTTGATAAAGCCTGTGCTGATTCTTGTACTATTGGTGTGGAGAACAGCATAACCTTAGACAATGAGAGGTTATGTGTACTGATTGTACCACTGCTTGCTATGTCCCTATCATACCTTATCAAACCCATGACAATTAAATATGGCATCACGCTGCCAGGTAGGATGAGTTGTCAGAAATACAAATAAGTTTGGTTGATGTAAAGAGAGTGCTTTGAAGTTAGTTTTCTTACTCACTTTGATTGTAATATACAAGATCCAAACAACTTGTGATTCTCACATCAAAGCAAGCCCCTTAAACATGTCAATGCCCTACCATCATTGATAGCTGCTGAGAGATGTATGCTAATAAGTGATCATGACAACCACAACTTCCCCAAATGTTAATAGTTTGGCTTAAAGTACTGCATGTATTATTGGACACTGATTATTGAAACAAATGACAATCTTATTTGTATACATTTTAAAGAATTTAAAGTATAGTTTTCGCTTTGGGAAGGGTTTTTACTGTGGTTCCAATTCGTTTTGTCTAGACAACTGCAACTGAACACCAACAAATCTGAATTTTTTGCTGAAGCAGGTCAATAGAAAATTCATGCTCAGTTCATTAAATGTATTTTAGCTTCAAGTTGCTGTAGAGTTATCTTCTCATTTTCATACAATTTTGTTCTTATTATGAACTAGAAGTTATCCCACTTTGCCCAATTTTTCATATCCCGTCCTTGTATCCGGCTAAACATAGAGAATTCTTTACAGAAGAAGAATCTAGGATCGAAAATTAAATGTCTCCAAACATTAGAAATTTTATCAACATACAAGTTCTTCCTGTATACAGGTATTATTTCAAACTCCAAGCACCAAGCAGAACAATCAATTGTGTTATTGTCGTTAAAAAAATCTCCATAAACCCTTATACTTGCAAGATAATAATAGAATAGATAGCAATAGATATTTGATTTACAATTTTCAATCCAAATTCAATACTACTGCTTTTAATTTTTGCTGGACTGGGTAATAGTTTTTGAGCGGTTGGATTAAATGAGGTCGCATAATTCATCTACTGGTACTTGAATCAACCCACCTT
Source organism: Membranipora membranacea (assembly GCA_914767715.1). Lineage (NCBI taxonomy): Eukaryota > Metazoa > Bryozoa > Gymnolaemata > Cheilostomatida > Membraniporidae > Membranipora > Membranipora membranacea. The sequence continues at coordinate 6,844,855 of OU612072.1, read as the reverse complement.
AACCAGTGATATGAACAAAGTTTGAGCCAGGGATACCCATCAAACAATTTTATAAAATAGTTTAATCCTACGAAATACACAACAAGGCCTGACACTATCACATTTCAAACAAGGATTAATTGAGGAAACAATGTCAATTAAAAATTAGTGAAGTTTAACAGGGTTGTTTCAAAAATAAATTACTGTCTTTCAAGCAAAATGTTTGAGAGTAGATTGGGCAGTGCTTCTGATTTGAGCAAAAATAAGTGTCACGTTTCAAATCCCAAATCCTTCCCTCAAAGAACCCCTAATAGTAGTAGTATTGATATTATAGAGGCATATTATATCAGATATAAAATACTTTCTAGTTACGATTCGATTATGATCAGGTAAACACCAGAGAAGGCATGAGAGGGATTTCATTTTGCAGTTTAATTTGAGCTAGAATATTCCCAAATGCAGTCACCAATCGCTACTTGGCCATATGCCATCAACAGCTTGAAGTCATTATGGTTAGTTGGGTATCCAGATAAATCACAGTATGAAAGGTATTTACTATGGTATCTACCTGTCATGAGGTTATTATTGTTCACTGTGTTGAGGTCTGTGATGCCATACAGAGAGCAAGGAGTTACAGGTGGCGCTGTCACGATTTTGTATTTGGCTAGGACTGCCTCGATTCTGATTGTGGCATCGATTTTCCCGATTTCGATTTTTCGATTTTACACCTTCGCTTTCAACCAACCCTTGTCCCAATTTCGATTTTCGATTTCTCCTTATCGGTATTTTCGATTTTAGGTATCAATATATGGTATTGTGATAAGGTGTGATAAGGTATTGTGTGAATGAAAAGAGGAATCTTAATAACCATATATCGACCATAGTAACCGTGACAATAAATTTACCGCTGTGCAATCAACTTCAGCTGTCACCTTATTAAATCGCGATAATGAGGTGTGATCGATTAGGTATTCCGGATATGAATCGTATTGTGACAGCACTAGTTACAGGAGTCCCAGCCCATGATTATATTCAAAATTATATTGCGCTAGCCTAAATTATTAGTCATTGTTTTGTAAGCCTAATGCCAGCAATCCCTCCTGGTATGCCTACCTGTAAATATGAGAGCACTACATAGCAAATCATTTGATTGTAGGACTAAACAGAGAGACATTGCGACAACGCAAACCAACACAATTATGAGATTATGTCCACTTAATCTTGTCACCAAACAATAGCTCAAACGCCTGTTTTTAAAACAATCTTAATTAGCCACACAATTACACATCATTATGAAAAGCAGCACATGATAACCCTATATGAGAAGAATGCCTCTGCTTACAATTGAAATTGCTAGAATAATAAATTATGCTGTGTTAAATATTTTCCAGCTCCTATCTCAATTTTAACTTATGAATCCCTATGCTCAGTACCAAGACATGCACATATTTTGGTAACCTTCCCTTTATCATAATAGATAGATTGCAATTCAGTATTCATAGATAAGTTTCTTGCAAAAATCTGTAATCAAAGAGTTACCCATGCCTGCCTATTGTCAAGCCCTGGGGACTAACCAAACCCATGACCTTCAATACATGCGTGCTTAGCGACTGACACTCTTAGTGTATACCACCAACTCTTAAATCAATTTCATTCTTCTTAGCACTCTTTCTGCATTAATAAATAATCGAAGCAACTAAAATATAATCTAATAGCCACGATTTCTAAATTTAAAGATGCATTGCCGTTTGACTAAATAAGCCATCACAAAAGTACAAGGAAGATCTTTTCGGACTGACAGAGTCAGTATATTGTGGAGGCATGTGTCATATGAGATTATAATAATATTAATAACCATTCACGTCATGGTTTCACTGGCTTGCTATGCTTGGCTCAGGGAGGCTCTACTGGTCGTGGAGCAAGTCAATTGAATAGTATAAAACTCATGCACTTTCCCCGACAATCTGTTGTTTGACAAAGGTGAGCTAACCTATATATACATGGAAATTACAACTTAACTACACATGAATAGAGAATCTTGTTGAGATGTTAAACATTGAAATAAGATGGGAAACCAAACAAGACCAATTGTGCCCAAGACTCATTTCAACATTTGATGTTGAATGATGAGAGTTTCTGCTAAATTACTCGATTTGAATCAGCACCTTCAATAATTTATTTTATAATCAGAATATTTTGTAAAATGTAGTATTAAAAATTTATAATCTTTAGTATTAACAGTATTAGGCAAACTGTAGTGGATTATAAGTGTACTTGTGGCATTTGGGACAAAGGATTATTGTGCCTCATACATTGATTGAATTGAACGCTTGTTATAGATGGGGCTTTGTTTAGACAAAGAGAGTATATCAAAGGCTAAGGTCTCTGGCGTATTGCGCAATCGTTAACATACATCAGGCATACTTTTAAAAAATAGATATACAAGTTACATTTTGCTTGTATGCAATTTACAATGATGCAAAAATCGTCATTTTTGGACAGCCCTATTCTAAATGACCAAAAAAAATTTGGAAGAAATCAGACTATTGGAAGTAGGGTTGCGATGCATTACCTTGTTAGTAAAGGCTGTTTTTTGTAGATTTCTTTGAGAAATAATATTGTTTTAAATATTATTGTTGCTCATTGGGTTTATATTGGTATAATGCATAATTACATGTGGGTCTAATTCACCTATGATAAATACACTTCCCTAGAGTGAAGCTCAAAGTTTGGTCAGGAGGAGATAATCACTAAATTCAGCCAATACTTTTAATGAACTGAGTGGTCCTTTTTAAGTTTCACTGAACAGAAAATGACCAAGATAATCTAAATTCATGTTTGATATTAATCCGGTTCCCCAAAGAGAATGAATGGTGCTCAGAACATAGGAAGTCTGATGAATCTTAGATTGACCTCAAAGACTGTTCTGTTGGTCCATTCGCAAAGAAAAAAATGGAGACTGAGAAATGGTTTCTTTGCTTCTTGCTGTTCATGGCTGTCTGAAATTACTATACTTTCCTTCCTATGACAAGTTAAGGTGACATGCTATCGCAAACTTTCTTGCTGACAGGAAGGATATAAACATCCCTGAGTTTATTGTTGGTCACAGCTGTTGATTATCACAAATTACTCACTGAAGATTGGTAAATCATATTGGTAACTGGTGCTGCTTCGAACACAGGGCATGGTCATTTCGTATTAACATTCTCATGAAAATTGGCAATGTATCAGGAAGTATGAAAAACAGTTTTTGAAAGCAGTACAATATTGTTGGTGTTTGTAAGAGTTTATTGCGTCAATTTCATCATAAGTTTGTCCAAAGTAAAGAAATAACTGTAGATGGCTCCATGATCTTATCCAATCAAACCTACAAATTGAAAAAGAGGATGTTTTAAAACAGAAAAAATAATATGTGATGGTGATAATGAGGTTTGCCAGTCGGCGCTTTGAAATGATGCTTCGTAGCTGCTTCTTCGTTGGTTATGACAATGCCTTGAATACGATTCAAAATCATTCATGAAAACCTGCCTCACAATCATTGAATTATTTTTTTAAACACCTTTGTGAAAATTGATCTATGTAAAATAATGATATTTAGCAGATGCTTTCAAGCTGCTCAGAATATACTCACCAGCACAAGGGCACGGGCTTGTTACACAGAGACATGGTATATCTGGAAATACGACAAAACAGAATCTTTGTACACAAAACTATAAGGATTGTGCAAAGTATTTAGATAATCATCTTCTTAACTTAAAGTTATAAGGCGAATGATCCCTGGCTGTACAGCTATCAAATTTATACGCATGAAATTGATAAACAATATGAAAAATATATCTGGCCTGAGTCAATCATTATATTCTTCAGGCGAATCATCAGTTTTGAGTTAGTGTCCAACAACACTGTTGCTACAAACTATACTGTTTATGTAGTTAAGGATACTTACTATAGTTTTGTGCAAGAGATGATGATACAAAAGCGCCTAAAAGAGCTACAGTGAATAGGACAATCCTCATGACTGGTGGGCTCTTGAGATTGGTAAAGAAATGAATAGAAGTCGCAAAAACAAAAGAAATATATAGTGTCGCATATTCGACCCACTTGGGGCCGAATACCCGGACAGAACAGATACCACTATTTCATTCATTTTGCTCATGTTTATTTTGTATGGAGTTAACTTCTTCCGGTTGAGGAAGAAGGCAACTCCATACAAAAAGTGTTTTGTTTACCTAATCAAATTTATCCACAACATTGTTCTTTAGAATTTTGTCACAAGCAGATATTAGTTCAATTTACTAATGACTCATAGTTGAGATGCCTTTCGACATTAAAATAAGACTTTATTTTTATTAACTGATGGAAATAAGTTTAAACAGTCATCGTAAAAAATAAACCATGCTCTATCATACCGTCAAAGTTTCCTGTGCAAAAGGTCAGAATAGGTCAACTCCAAAACAGTAAGTCGTAGTATGCTCCGAAATGGTAATACGCTCCAAAATAATAGTAATACGCTCCAAAATAATGGTAATACCAAAATATTGCAGAGTGATATGCTGCTGAGGGCTCTCCAAAAAGAACTGACTCGCCTTGATGTTCCCCCGGTTTTTATATGCACAGGGGTTCACCACGGCGGGTGCGCATGGCCAAAAACCGGAGATTGCATTTGCCCATCCTCTTGACCAAAGCGGAGATTTGATTTAGATTTTGTGTCTGATAAAAAGGTTTTAATTATCTATATCATTTAAATGTTTGCGTTCGAACCCTCCAAAAAGACGGAGATTGGACTTTAATTTATGTCTAATAAAAAGGTTTTAATTATATATATTATTCAAATGTCTGCGTTTGAACCCTCCAAAAAGACGGAGGTTGGGCTTTAATTTATGTCTAATAAAAAGGTTTTAATTATATATATTATTCAAATGTCAGCGTTTGAACCCTCCAAAAAGACGGAGGTTGGGCTTTAATTTATGTCTAATAAAAAGGTTTTAATTATATATATTATTCAAATGTCAGCGTTTGAACCCTCCAAAAAGGCGGAGGTTGGACTTTAATTATATACATTATTTTGAAGTGGTTGACGTCGTCTGGTATCACCTGGCTCCATTCTCTTTATCTGAAATCTCCTGAGCTGTGGGAACTTGAGTTCTCACAATAGCAAGGAAACCTGTTGTAAACGAAGGCTATCATGTAACAGCTTGTCTTTGAGGAAAACAATGATTTCCTCGACACATATCCCCATAACAACATCACAAAATTTCGCATAGTCATCCAGCGAATGCAAAGTTGTTTGTCCTTTAACAAGGCCACCTTATTTATAATCTTACACCACCAGGAAATCTGTATCATCATAAATCTAGTTTATAGGCTCTTTGATGATTCTGATTGAACTGGTACCACCAAAATTCTTCCAAAATTCAAAACAATGACAAGACATGGCATGAACAGGAGATGATGAAATCTAACATGATATGGTAAAATATGAAACATGAAACATGATAACACGATAACATGATAAATTAAAATTAAATTGTGAGATTTGTGCAGTATAACATAATACCACCTTCAAACTCTTTTTTATAGGTTTCATCTCGTTAAATATGCATTGTCATAGGTGGTGTTTGTAGGGCTTATTGATAGCCATGCTTTGAGAGGGTGCAAACAATCTATTTGTAAAACTGCCATTATTCTAGATTATGCAAATCCTCATGATTTCAATCTTCGGATATTCTGGTAACATAGTGACATGACAAGAACAGGGAAACCTGACTTTTATTATGGGGCATTAAAATGACAAGATCAATGAAGATTCTATCATGAACTGTGCACTCTAGTTTGAGATGCCTCAAATATCATCATAAGGGTGTTTGTTACATTTTATTTCTTCACTACTGAAAAACTATTCCTAACCAACTAAATGCTAACGTAAGATGCCAGAAGATAGTTTTGTGTGATCAGTGCATTGTTTCATATGAGAGGAGAGATCTTGGATTGCGGAGGGTGGGAGCTTAAATCATTAAAAGCATTAAACTCACAGGAAGTAGTTGAAGTATCCTAGTATAGGGCCACATCGGCATGGCGGGCCACTCATTTTACCCAAACGTCACATTTACTGTCAAGGCACCCGTCACTCGTGCCACAGCCCACTACTCAAATTCACTACATTGAGCATCATACAACTCATACACAAGTCACACAGTTGACTTGTTTGCGCGACAGCTATGGACTGATTATGATCTCCTATTTTGCTCTGTCTGCCTTTTATGCGTTGGTCAAGCTTAAACTCACTTTAATGTGATCTTCACTTCGCATTCTACCTGAGCCGTTTGCTAATCATCGCCTAATCCCCTCAATCTAATCCTTACAAGGATTATAAATAAAGAAATTAAACGCTGGCAAAGTGAGTGTGTTACTTAGCAATAGGATTACTTAGCCTTTGTTCTAACACAGTGCTGTCGCAAAATCCATGCAAATGCACTTTCTGCCTCATGTACTATGGTGGTTGTGGCTTGTTTGAGTTCTCTGCCTGGCAGCCCAACTCTTAGTATGACTATGTTGCCTAAAAAATGTTGTTTTAAATCCCAATGCTAAGTCACTCACTACATCGTGGCGATGAAATGGTGTGCCTTAAGGGCGAGGCTGCAATGTCTGCTCCAATTTGCTCTCAGTTTATAGGCAGGTTGGAGCACACTTGGGGGTCCAACAACTCCAAGTAGTCAGTGGACTCCAGTGGGATTCGATCCCACGACCTTCAACCTTTACATGGTGAAGGACCGGCGCTCTAACCACTGAGCCACCTCCTACTCCTAGTACTACTAGTAGATATCATGAATGTCAAAAATTTCATCATCCCCACCAAGATTGATCGTTTCATATAAGATGAATGATCTTGGCTGCTTTTTTTCTTGATCATATGACTTAAATGTCTCATAATATTTTGTGCTCAGCTATGTGGGTAAAAGGGCAGAGCAACAAAAACAAGCAAAATATTAAATGTGATTGTTAAGTTTAATCTGAAAATTTCCAAAACTACAATTAATTTCTTTGATAACTTGAAATTGCAGAATTATAATGCTATCACCTATCATACCGAATGTTATATGGTACGAGTTACATCTATCTTGCTTTGTCTGTTCTTGTAAACATTACTTTGAGAATATTTCATTGGCTTTTAGGACATAAACTGGCAATGCATTCGGTGTTTTGTCAGCATAACTTTGTTTTTGGGTGTCAGAACAGTTTATTGAGTCATTTTGTTCACACAAATCATAATGAATCATCTCATCTTGTCTTGCTGTTCATATAGTTGTTGTACAACAGAGGATGAGCTGTTATTACTCCCATTGCTCTATGACGTTATTCTATGTCTACAAATTGAAAAAGGGGAGACAATTTGAGACAAATAACTTATGATGTTATTGGGTGTGAGAGCTGCGTGAGTCTGCTCAAGGCTAATGGGTTTATAAGTAATTTGATCGTATGCTCCTTATCTGATCACAAAGTTGTATTATTTGGTAAGTCTCGTGGCCACAAACAATGGGAAAATAGGCCCTGACAAATCTAGATCTCGTAATAAATTTTCTTTGACATACAAGTTACAACAATACATTATTTTTCCAAACATTTTATCTGTCTGCGAGTGTTGAAAACTACACGTAGATATATTCAGTTGATCTCATTAGCCTTGAGATAATATACATACCTCCACAGGGACATGAGGTTATTGAACACATACATGGTACACCTGAAAACAAAAAAAGGAAGTTTTAAGAATTGATAGTGTTGAATTCTAGGACAGGATCGAGTAGATTTAGATAAAGCATGTAGTATTTTATCAATTATTTATTACACCATGATACTGTGGATTTTGCTCGGTGGATGCATAGAATCCCTTAGTTGTTTGCTGGAGTAACTACTGCCTTGATCCTTGGCTATGTGGTACAAAGTCTTAGGAACATTGTATTCATTTTTTTCTTTACATGATATATAATTTCATAAAAACTATTTTTATATTGTATTTCGATATTGATTATGCTCAGGCAGAGAACAAGCTAATGTCCAGAAATATTATTCCTATCGAATTATGATATCCTATGCACCCACCTGCAAGTGATTATGCTACAAAAGCACTTAACAGAGCTACAGTGATTATAAGGATCCTCATGATTGTTGTTCAGTTAGAATCGTGAATGAGTGGAGGTCACACAATCATATATATTATTTAGCAAATTTACCTCTAGTTTGTACAGTTTTATAATTGCTATCGATGAGGCAAACAATGTTTGCTCAAAATGTATCACCATGGCAACATTATTATTTGACCAAATATCCACAAACTTATTTTAGAAAATTGACATTGTCATCATATAGCTTGGTTTTAGGGGTTATTGATGATTGTGATTTCAGAAGGTACCAACACTATTTTTTTCTAATCACTTGTTCTTAATATAGTTTTTGGGAAATGATGCAATGACATGATCAGGACATGAAGACACCTAACATGATATGGCATTTTATGGGACCGTTAGGAGATGTGCACTATGTCAAGTACAGAACACAGATCAAGTGTTACATTGCTTCTAATAAGATGGCAACAGTTTTTCCAATGCTATATATACCGCCTATCTTTTACCTGAAATCTGAAAACACTCATTCCCAGAAAATCATAAATATCATCAAGCATGGCAACATTAAAAAAGGTTTCACATCCCAAGATCTGGGTCTGAATTGGTTTGGAGATATTTAATTCAGATCCGATAACAAAATGTGAACGTGGCTAAATTCTTCAGAGGAAATATCTCCCGTAAAGCAGCACAGATAATGATCACACCTTAACCATTTTGTCCACTCCTACTAACTACGGTTCCTACTGCAAAATAAATACTAAGCTGTGGTGCAGCAGATTTTGTATCTAGTCTGGTCTTCTACACACCAGTAAATACACTAACCGTCACAGAGACACAGGTTTTGTGGACACTCGCAGATTGAAGCTGCTAGAAAGAAAGGGATAAACTTAAGATAAACACTGCGTTGACACATACAGGCGGGAATAACATCAATATATAGGCGGCATCATCCAATGACAGAGGGTATTTTATGAATTATCATATACTCAGTATTATATAGAGCGTGCAGAGTGATGGCAAGGCATTTGTTATTTTCTGTATTTCTTATTATGATAACAGTTGAACAAACAGATGCATTTCACTCAAGGGTAACAACTGGATTGATAATTTTCTGTGCATATTTTTTATATACTAAACAGACAGGTCTTTCAAATAGAATGAGTAATGTTTAACTCAAGCGAATTTTCACTATCGCTCTGCTCAAAGTGATCACTCACCTGCTCTTTCAATAAGACAAATATGCTCCCAGATCACTCATTCAGAATGTATCTAGTTGTATCATTGAGTGAGCAATTTGAAAGTGAGAGCCTAGCAGGTCTTGCTTATTCACTCATCTGATTGCAATTTCGAATGTTTCTAATTGAAAGACCCCCTGGGTGGCAATACTGATACCGCCTGAAAACTATGGCAAGGTATTTCAATGACGCTTAGATGGAGGCCAAAAAAGCTTCATTGAGTTCGTCTCCAACAATACTGCTGCTATCAAATAAAAAAGTCTTCAGCTGTTTTAATATTTACCTATACCCTGTAAAAGTTAAATGTACTACCAAGGCACCTCTATCCTCTAGTTTGAGAGGCTCAATAAATATGTTAAGTTGTTTGATACATCTTTCTTCTTCACTGCTTACAAAACTTTTCGTGACCAGCTATTTGCAAAGGTGCCAGGAATTCAATTTCGTGTGATCAGTACATAGCGTGAATGCAAAACCATTGTCTCACCAACATTGATTGCTTCATAATGTGCAATCTTGGCTACCGATGTACATTCTCACCCCACTTAATATTTTCTGTTTGTTTTAGCTAGTTTGGGTGCTGTTTTCAGTGGGGTTATAGTTTTTGTGTCTTGAGTTATGAGCTCGCTGAGGCTTAACTGCCTTTTGTCAGTACATTTAGTTACTCTATGGAACTTGATCGATATAACTGACTTTCATGCTACAGCAGGCTGAGAGCTAGATACTGCTGGCTAAGCTTTATTTGTATATAATCACATCAAGAAACAACCGACAAATATGGAGTGAGGTTGATAATTGGTTCAATCTGATAATTTTCTAGATCTCTTGTTGCCTGCAACAGTTGATGAAGAAGGTCCAATGATAGTTTGACTTCCTGCTTAAGGAATCAGGCGCATGATCTTATTTCACACGTTGATCATTATCCTGGTTACCAAAAGGAATGATTGGTGCTCTGTGAATGCAAACTTAATAAAGTGTGTCATTGATTGGCTTAAAGCCTGTGCTGATTCTTGTATTATTGGTGTGGAGAACAGCATAACCTGAGACAATGAGAGGTTATGTGTACTGATTGTACCACTGCTTGCTATGTCCCTATCATGCCTTTTCAAACCCATGACAATTAAATATGACATCACGCTGCCAGGTAGGGTGAGTTGTCAGAAATACAAATAAGTTTGGTTGATGTCAAGAGAGTGCTTTGAAGTTAGTTTTATTACTCACTTTGATTGTAATATACAAGATCCAAACAACTCGTGATTCTCATATCGAAGCAAGCGCCTTAAACATGTCAATGCCCTACCATCATTGATAGCTGCTAAGAAATGTATGCTAATAAGTGATCATGACAACCACAACTTCCCCAAATGATATTAGTTTGGCTCAAAGTACTGCATGTATTATTGGACACTGATTATTGAAACAAATGACAATCTTATTTGTATACATTTTAAAGAATTTAAAGTATATTTTTTGCTGAAGCAGGTCAATAGAAAATTCAAGGTCCTTTTTAAGTTTTACTGAACAGAAAATGGGCAAGATAATCTAAATTCACGTTTGATATTAATCTTGTTCTCCAAAGGGAATGAATGGAGCTCAGAACATAGGAAGTCTGATATATCTTTGATTGACCTCAAAGACTGTTCTGTTACTCCATTCGCAAAGAAAACAATGGAGACTGAGATATGGTTTCTTTGCTTCTTGCTTTTCATGGCTGTCTGAAATTACTATACTTTCCTTCCTATGACAAGTTAAGGTGACATGCTAGCACAAACTTTCTTGCTGACAGGAAGGATAAAAACATCCCTGAGTTTATTGTTGGTCACAGCTGTTGATTATCACAAATTACTCACTGAAGATTGGTAGATCATATTGGTAACTGGTGCTGCTTAGAACACATGGCATGGGCATTTTGCATTAACGTTCTCATGAAAATTGGCAATGTATCAGAAAGTATGAAAACAATTTTTGAAAGCAGTACAATATTGTTGGTGTTTTGTAAGAGTTTATTGCCTCAATTTCATCATAAGTTTGTCCAAAGTAAAGAAATAATTGTAGATGTGTTTTGGTGAGAGTTATCATTGAACGATGGGCGACGGCTCCATGATCTTATCCAATCTAACCTTCAAATTGAAAAAGAGGATGTTTTAAAACAGAGAAATTTATATGTGATGGTGATCATGAGGTTTGCCAGTCGGCGCTTTGAAATGATGCTTCGTAGCTGCTTCTTCGTTGGTTATGACTATGCCTTGAATACGATTCAAAATCATTCATGAAAACCTGCCGCACAATCATTGAATTATTTATTTAAAAACCTTTGTAAAAGTCGATCTATGTAAAATAATGATATTTAGCAGATGCTTTCAAGCTGCTCAGAATATACTCACCAGCACAAGGGCACGGGCTTGTTACACAGAGACATGGTATATCTGGAAATACGACAAAACAGAATCTTTCTACACAAAACTATAAGGATTGTGCAAAGTATTTGGATAAGCATCTTCTAAACTTAAAGTTATAAGGCGAATGATCCCTGGCTGTACAGCTATCAAATTTATACGCATGAAATTGATAAACAATATGGAAAAATATATCTGGCCTGAGTCAATAATTATATTCTTCAGGCGAATCATCAGTTTTGAGTTAGTGTCCAACAACACTGTTGCTACAAACTATACTGTTTATGTAGTTAAGGATACTTACTAAAGTTTTGTGCAAGAGATGATGATACCAAAGCACCCAAAAGGGCTACAGTGAATAGGACAATCCTCATGACTGGTGAGCTGTTGAGATTGGTAAAGAAATGAATAGAAGTCGCAAAAACAAAAAAATATATAGCAAGGAAACCTGTTGTAAACGAAGGCTATGATGTGACAGCTTTTCTTTGAGGAAAACAATGATTTCGTCGAAAAATATCACCATGACAACATCAAAAAATTTCACATAGTCATCAAGCGAATGCAAAGTTGTTTGTCCTTTAACAAGGCCACCTTTTTATAATCTTACAGCACCAGGAGATAGGTATCATCATGAATCTAGTTTACAGGCTCTTTGATGATTCTGATTGAACTGGTACCACCAAAGTTCTTTCAAATTTCAAAACAATGACAAGACATGGCATGAACAGGAGATGATGAAATCTAACATGATATGGTAAAATATCAAACATGAAACATGATAAATTAAAATTAAATTGAGAGATTTGCGCAGTATAACATAACACCGCCTTCAAACTCTTTTTGCATCTCCTTAAATATGCATTGTCATAGGTGGTGTTTGTAGGGCTTATTGATAGCCATGCTTTGAGAGGGTGCAAACAATCTATTTGTAAAACTGCCATTATTCTAGATTATGGAAATCCTCATGATTTCAATCTTCGGATATTCTGGTAACATGGTGACATGACAAAAACAGGGAAACCTGACGTTTATTATATGGGGCATGAAACTTTTCCCAACCAACTATATGGTAACGTAAGATGCCAGAAGATAGTTTTGTGTGATCAGTGCATTGTTTCATATTCTGGTAACATGGTGACATGACAAGAACAGGGAAACCTGACGTTTATTATATGGGGCATGAAAATGACAAGATCAATGAAGATTTTATCATGAACTGTGCACTCTAGTTTGAGATGCCTCAAAAATTATCATAAGGGTGTTTGTTACATTTTATTTCTTCACTACTGAAAAACTTTTCCTAACCAACTATATGATAACGTAAGATGCCAGAAGATAGTTTTGTGTGATCAGTGCACTGCTTCGTATGAGAGGAGAGATCTTGAATTGCGGAGGGTTGGAGCTTGAAACATTAAAAGCATTAAACTCACAGGAAACAGTTGAAGTATCCTAGTATAGGGCCACATCGGCATGGCCGGGCCACTCATTTTACCCAAATGTCACATTTACTTTCAAGGCACTTGTCACTCGTGCTATAGCCCACTACTCAAATTCACTACATTGAGCATCATACAACTCATACACAAGTCACAGAGTTGACTTGTTTGCGCTACAGCTATGGACTGATTATGATTACTATTTTGCTCTGTCTGCCTTTTATGCGTGGGTCAAGCTCAAACTCACTTTAATGTGATATTCACTTCGCATTCTACCTGAGCCGTTTGCTAATCATGCCTAATCCCCTCAATCTAATCCTTACAAGGATTATAAATAAAGAAATTAAAAGCTGGCAAAGTGAGTGTGTTACTTAGCAATAGGATTACTTAGCCTTTGTTCTAACACAGTGCTGTCGCAAAATCCATGCAAATACACTTTCTGCCTCATGTACTATGGTGGTTGTGGCTTGTTTGAGTTCTCTGCCTGGCAGCCCAACTCTAAGTATGACTATGTTGCTTAAAAAATGTTGTTTAAAATCCCAATGCTAAGTCACTAACCACATCGTGGCGGTGAAATAGTGTGCCTTGAGGGCGAGGCTGCAATGTCTGCTCCAATTTGCTCTCTGTTTATAGGCAGGTTGGAGCACACTTGGGGGTCCAACAACTCCAAGTAGTCAGTGGACTCCAGTGGGGTTCGAACCCACCGCCTTCAACCTTTACATGGTGAAGGACCGGCGCTCTAACCACTGAGCCACCTCCTACTCCTAGTACTACTAGTAGATATCATGAATGTCAAAAATTTCATCATCCCACCAAAATTGATCGTGTCATATAATATGAATGATCTTGGCTGCTTTTTTTTCTTGATCATATGACTTAAATGTCTTATAATATCTTGTGCTCAGCTATGTGGGTAAAAGGGCAGAGCAACAAAAACAAGCAAAATATTAAATGTGATTGTTAAGTTTAATCTGAAAATTTCCAAAACTACAATTAATTTCTTTGATAACTTGAAATTGCAGAATTATAATGCTATCACCTATGATACCGAAGGTTATATGGTACGAGTTACATCTATCTTGCTTTGTCTGTTCTTGTAAACATTACTTTGAGAATATTTCATTGGCTTTTAGGACATAAACTGGCAATGCATTCAGTGTTTTGTCAGCATAACTTTGTTTTTGGGTGTCAGAACAGTTTATTGAGTCATTTTGTTCACACAAATCATAATGAATCATCTCATCTTGTCTTGCTGTTCAAATAGTTGTTGTACAACAGAGGATGAGCTGTTATTACTCCCGCTGCTCTATGACGTTATTCTATGTCTACAAATTGAAAAAGGGGAGACAATTTGAGAGAAATCACTTATGATGTTATTGGGTGTGAGAGCTGCGTGAGTCTGCTCAAGGCTAATGGGTTTATAAGTAATTTGATCGTATGCTCCTTATCTGATCACAAAGTTGTATTATTTGGTAAGTCTCGTGGCCCTAAACAATGGGAAAATAGGCCCTGACAAATCTAGATCTCGTAATAAATTTTCTTTGACAGACAAGTTACAACAATACATTATTTTCCCAAACACTTTATCTGTCTGTGAGTGTTGAAAACTACACATAGATATATTCAGTTGATCTCATTAGCCTTGAGATAATATACATACCTCCACAGGGACATGAGGTTATTGAACACATACATGGTACACCTGAAAACAAAAAAAGGAGGTTCTAAGAATTGATAGTGTTGAATTCTAGGACAGGATCGAGTAGATTTAGATAAAGCATGTAGTATTTCATCAATTATTTATTACACCATGATACTGTGGATTTTGCTCGGTGGATGCATAGAATCCCTTAGTTGTTTGCTGGAGTAACTACTGCCTTGATCCTTGGCTATGTGGTACAAAGTCTTAGGAACATTGTACTCATTTTTTTCTTTACATGATATATAATTTCATAAAAAACTATTTTTATATTGTATTTCAATATTGATTATGCTCAGGCAGAGAACAAGCTAATGTCCAGAAATATTATTCCTATCGAGATATGATATCCTATGCACCCACCTGCAAGTGAATATGCTACAAAAGCACTTAACAGAGCTACAGTGATTATAAGGATCCTCATGATTAGTGTTCAGTTAGAATCGTGAATGAGTGGAGGTGAAAAAATCATATATATTATTTGCAAACTTACCTCTAGTTTGTACAGTTTCATAATTGCTATCGATGAGGCAAACAATGTTTGCTCGAAATGTATCACCATGGCAACATTATTATTTGACCAAATTTTCACAAACTTATTTCAGAAAATTGGCATTGTCATCATATAGCTTGGTTTTAGGGGTTATTGATGATTGTGATTTTAGAAGGTACCCACACTATTTTTTTTCTAATCACAATTGTTCTTAATATAGTTTTTGGGAAATGATGCAATGACATGACCAGGACATAAAGACACCTAACATGATATGGCATTTTATGGGACCGTTAGGAGATGTGCACTATGTCAAGTACAGAACACAGATCAAGTGTTACATTGCTTCTAATAAGATTGCAACAGTTTTTCCAATGCTATATATACCACCTATCTTTTACCTGAAATCTGAAAACACTCATTCCCAGAAAATCATAAATATCATCAAGCATGGCAAACATTAAAAAAGGTTTCACATCCCAAGATCTGGGTCTGAATCGGTTTGGAGATATTTAATTCAGATCTGATAACAAAATGTGAACGTGGCTAAATTCTTCAGAGGAATTATCTCCCGTAAATCAGCACAGATAACGAGCACACCTTAACCATTTTGTCCACTCCTATTAACTACGATTCCTACTGCAAAATAAATACTGAGCTGTGGTGCAGCAGATTTTGTATCTAGTATGGTCTTCTACACACCAGTAAATACACTAACCGTCACAGAGACACAAGTTTTGTGGACACTCACAGATTGAAGCTGCTAGAAAGAAAGGAATAAACCTAAGATAAACACTGCGTTGACATATATAGGCGGGAATAACATCAATATATAGGCGGCATCATCCAATGACAGAGGGTATTTTATGAATTATCATATACTCAGTATTATATAGAGCGTGCAGAGTGATGGCAAGACATTTGTTATTTTCTGTATTTCTTATTATGATAACAGTTGAACAAACAGATGCATTTCACTCAAGGGTAACAACTGAATTGATAATTTTCTGCGCATATTATTTATATACTAAACAGACAGGTCTTTCAAATAGAATGAGTAATGTTTAACTCAAACGAATTTTCACTATCGCATTGCTCAAAGTGATCACTCACCTGCTCTTTCAATTAGACAAATATGCTCCCAGATCACTCATTCAGAATTTATATAGTTGTATCATTGAGTGAGCAATTTGAAAGTGAGAGCCTAGCAGGTCTTGCTCACTCACTCATCTGATTGCAATTTTGAATGTTTCTAATTGAATGACCCCCTGGGTGGCAATACTGATACCGCCTGAAAACTATGGCAAGGTATTTCAATGACGCTTAGATGAAGGCCAAAAAAGCTTCGTTGAGTTCGCCTCAACAAAACTGCTGCTATCAAATAAAAATGTCTTCAGTTGTTTCAATACTTCCCTATACCTTGTGCAAGAGAATGTGATATAAAAACACCTAAAAGGGCTACAGTGACTATAAGAACCCTCATGATCGGTGAACAGGGGTAAGTCAAAACGGAAGACTATAGCAGTACAACCTCTATCAGCCATCAACTACCTAGTGATGACTTGACTGGTAGGCAAAGAATGAAGAACAATATATCACCATAGCAATATCAGATTTTTCCACACATCCAAGCAATTGATATGTGGTTGTTCCTTTAGTGATGTTCTATTCCTCTCGGTAAGATTCAACAATAAGAAAATATGCATTGTCATGAATCTTCAATATAGGACTGATTGCAGATTGCATTTTAGAACCTATTATTATTGATATTTTGGAATGTGGGTGGGAAATGGTGACACGACAAGAACAGGACCTGATGGCACCTGACATGAAATGGCCTGGTATGAAAACATGGAGACAACAACAGGTACATAGGTACCAGGTACCAAGAGATTTTCAAATACCACCCCACTTAGCTTTGTTCCACCCAAGATCTGCAAGTATACATCCACATCCAAAGAAACTGGAAGATGCTAGAAAATGAAATTTAATTGAGTCACCAAAGCAAAGCAAACTCATAATTACCACACAACCATTGTAGTTCTATGTGGCATGTAAATGTAGAAGAATTCAAAAATGAGTGTGGAAAAAATGACCACAATATAGTACTACAGCCAGGATACCGGCAACATAAGCATTCACACAAACTTATACTTGCATAAGATAAGATGTAGCATTAAAAGTACCGAACAAGTTTCAGGAATGTAGTAAGAATACTGAGTACCAGGGTCACGTGCATGGCTTTGGCCAGTTATGATGTTACACATGTATATGCGATGTACCACATATTAGGAGAAACTATAGTTTTGAGCATTCCTCAAGTTTTTGCGTGTTATATTTGTTTAATAAGACAAAGTTGTCATCATTTTATAAAAAAATCATAATTATACAGCTCAATATAACAGACAATGATGACGGGATCAGATGGAATTTCTTCATGATGATATTACAAATCCTACAAATTGAAAAAAAGGAGAAAAGATTGAGACAAAATAATAGATGGTTGTACTTCAAAGTGTTTTGGAATTAAATATGCCTACTGCTAGGTAGGCCTACTATTAAGATTTTTATTTTGGTTTGAACACATTATCATTGTTGTTTTGTATTGCTTGCCAGTTTTGTTTGGCCACACCTGAATGTCACAAGCATGCCTTCAAACCTAGATCTCCAAATAGGTCTTATTAGAGAGATAGCCACTAAGAAATACCATGGATGAAATGCAGAGGATTATCATTTCAATTTAAGATAACAAACTTTCATTAATTTTGTTATTCATTCTGTTTTTATATTTTAAGCGTAGGACTATGCATAATGCTTTTAAGCTGCAGGGAATAGTCTCACCATTTTCGTCACATCTGTTCCCATTGACAAAACACCGACTCTCAAAATCTAAAAGCAAGAAAAAACAGAATCAGAGATAAGCATTGCGTTGAAATGATCTTCAACATTCATACAAGAGACGATCTTACTGAGAGATAGCCAGGGTCAAAAGGCAGCTTCTCTGCTTTACAACGTGACAATTAGCTGATACATATATTTGAAGTTGCCTGTTTTATTGTTTTTGCTATAAATTAAGATCCTTAACTAGTGTTTGATAAATATATATATAGTCTGAAGTCCAAGCGCTCCCGAATGACACAAAAAAAAAGTACAAGCACAGGTTAATAAGTTTAAGTAGAGTCACACAGCACCTGATATGGAGCATAGACTCAAAGGCGGTCATCCGGACCATACATGCTATTGGTCACAAATCCTGTCCAATCCTCCAAAGGGTTCAAGCTATAAAGTTTGACTCCTATGTACAACAAGGACCTTCCCCATCCTTTTTATTGTTAGCTTGAATTATTTTGAGGACTTCAGATCTGTCGATATGGTTATGTTGGGATGTGTTTATAATTTTGTAGAGCAATTACCAATTTATTGTCGGCTCTTCAGTACAAGGTCATAAACTTCTCTATGTTTAGTTTACAGACAAGATGTAAACACTTATTGTGTTTGAAATCAAGATGTTTCAATTTTAATATCTGACTGGCAAAAGGCCATGAGGCTTATTTGAACTTCAGTGACTAACAAGTGGACTTCGACAAATAAAGCTGAATTAAATATCAAAATAACTTATACAAGGCAAGCTCAATGGGGGAGTTTACTTAATGAACTGCTACAATAAACTGTGAAGATTGTAATGACCTCTGAGGAAAGCCTCAAGTGTTAGCTTGTGCTCATAGCTATAAAAAAAATGTAACATTCAAACAAATGTAAATATTTAAATTGTTAGCTTGATTGTGCAATACAAGTACATAACTATAAGTTTACTATCAATGGACATGAAACAAACAGGCGGTCTGGGTAAATATGTGGGTTCTTACCATAACCTTTTGCAACAGAAGATGTCAGAAGTGCGCTTGAAAGGGCTACATTTAAAAGAAGAATCCTCATGATCGGTGAGGTCCGCTAGTAAGTCAAAAAAAGCAGCAAAATGAATAGGAAGTGGACCTGAAGTATGAATCGACTTCCTTGTAATGACTGGTCAATGAGGTGAAAATTTAAAACACAACATGATAATTCGTTGATGTCCTAGGTTTATGACAAGAATTGTTTTTCCATATATATGTCAATTATTCAAAAATATGTGTCAACTAGATCTTTGGTATAGAGCTACAGCTCTCTGCAATTTTATATTTTATATGAAAATATCTTCAAATTGCAATTAATATATTTGTTGCTTGTTAACATGACAGTTAGAGGTGTCAGGTCTTGAAATGACAGGAAAATGCTATAATTTAAAAATCCAGAGATGTGATACCAACGTACACCGATGTATAGGTATATATACAATCAAAATAAAGTTGTAACAAAACCTCAACAAGGAACATATGGTTTTTCTGGACTAATTTCAGATTCGTCAATAAATGTTTAATATCAAATGGGGATTCAATTCAACTGTAATTCAGCATGTCATATGTTAATATCTAGAATATGAACCCTGAGGAAGCCTAGAAAAACGCCCTATCCATTACATATTGCTCTCTGTTAGACAGGAATGACATGTTGATATATTTAGCCAAGCCCCTCACCCCAAAGCTACAGATCTTTCTCAAAAATCGGATGAGTGATGCAGCAGAATTACTGTGATGTTGTCGGGAAACCTGACAGAAGTTAAAAAAACAACGGCAAAACACAGTGTTACTATCATGTGAAGTACGCGCTGTCTTTTGTCGACAGAGAAGTGTTACCAAATTTTCGTATAGACAGTCAAACATCAGCGCTATAGCCAATGAAAGGGATGTTAGTCTCAGTCGAGTTTAGCCACCCTACTTTGTGAAACAAAGACAATGAGTGTTCAAATTATTGTTTACAGTTTGTTCGATATACTGATGGTAGATGGTAGAGAGAAAAACTGCATGATTGTAGAAGTCTATTGGGGTTCAAGCTTGAAGCCAAGTACAATTCATTCTTGTATAGTTAAGAGGTGGAGCTAGGAAAGAGATGATTTTGTAAGGTTACCCATACAACTGCTTCATTCGGAAGCACATGGGCAGCCACTACACCTGGTACCTGATAGTGGAATGTATGATATGCCTTGAGAGCACACTTTCCATTCGCATCTAAAGAAAAAAGGGAGTCATTGTTTTTGGACCTGATGGCATCATCTTCTGTCAGCCAAGTATCAGCCAGTTTTGTGGTGTTGTTTATTCAACCTCGTAAGTAATGGTACTGTGCCTTTACCTGACTGATGGCAGATTATACCATCAGGAGAGCTGCCGACAACGTTCTCACTAGGTAGCAGAACTAACCTGCAAACATTGATGTAAATTCATATATATCAGTGCCCGCAGCCATTGATTCTAACGAACTGACAAAAATCTGTTCAGTCTCTGTAAATGTAGGATAAGGCAGGTTTTGAATGATATTTTCAGGAGAGGTCTCTGATCTTGCAAACATGTCAAATGTTACTAGCAGTAAGCCTTTATCATTGGCTGGGAAGATTTTGGGTTGGGCTCAACAATCTTGGGTTGATATATCCCTCCACCACCAGTTTGATAGGTCGGCATGTGTCATTGATGCAGTCAAGAGCCTACTCTTAATGTATAGTGACATGTACTTGTACTTGTATTTGGACCGACTATTGGTATGGCACCTTAATATGTTGATTTAACTTTGATCCTGAATGTAAAATCACACACTTGGATGCGGTTTTGGGTTGAATCATTGCTGATGGCAAGGAAGAATGGCAGGCCGAATCCATCGATCTTCAGTTTGTTAGCTGTATTGTAGCTGTAACTGTAACATACATGTATTATAATATGAATTGGTTGGTTGGTTGGTTGGTTGGTTTATTTTCTCACAAACATTAGGTATGCTGCGAGATTGAGTGTTTATACTGTTACATGAGTAGGGAATACCAAAAAGAAACATAAACAAAATGAGTAAAGTAAAGTCTGACTTCTAGTGGATTAAAAAATATCTTGCAATATCAAAATCAAGTGTCTGAGGAATGAGTCTTTACCCCAGGCAGTTCTGTATTTAAGGCTGCGATATCTGCCTGAGGGGAGTTTCTCAAGAAAATTGTTTAAAAAATGTTCGTCATCATGTATTATCTGCAGGGCCAGGTTCTTTGTACGTTTTGATATGACTGAATCTAGATCCCCAATATCAAGACCTAGTCTGTCGCCTTGCTTAAAAAACTTTCTCAGAGCTTTCTTGTCTCGTGAATAAATACTAGTGAACAAAATAGGTAGGCAGTAGGTTAGAATGGATACAATAAAACTTTTAAATAACATGCAGGCTAAAGGCTTTGTACTCTGATAATTAAAGGTTCTGACGACAAACATTCTCTGATTTGCTTTGGATACAACATTATTGACATGATCTTCGAAACGTAATTTGTTATCAAAGAGAACTCCCAAATATTTAACATTGTCACAAAAATCTATATTTACACCATTTAATTCGAGAGTAGGACTGTCAGGTTTATCTCTCTTAGTGGAGAAAAGCATCTCTTGGGTTTTAGAAGGATTAAGTAATAAGTCGAGTTCTTTGCATAGACCAGAGATTCTATTGATCTCATTAAAATAATTAGACAAGTCATTATTATCAGAGATGCAACCAACAATACAAGTGTCATCAGCATATTTTAAAATAGTTATATTGCTCTGTTCTGACCTAATCCTATTTGTATACACTGAGAATAATAGAGGACTGAGGACAGAACCCTGGGGTGTTCCTGTGTTGGTGGTGATTGATGTTGAGAGAATATTGTTTACTATTGTTCTTTGTGTTCTGCCTGTCAGGAAACTCGACACCCAGTTTGTAACTCTGGAGTCTAGATGTTGCAGTTCTGTGAGGAGATTACTGACACTGATGGTGTTAAATGCAGACGAGAAGTCGAGAAATAGGCATCTTGCATAGTTGGCAGCTTGAAGGTCTATGTAACTAGTTATTGTGGTAATAAGGCATAATACTGCATCCTGGGTTGATCTTTTAGCTCGGTAGGCAAATTGGTGATTGTCGAGAGGAGTGTTTTTAACTATATAGCTTTTCAGCAGACGTTCCATTGTTTTACATAAGCAGCTTGTCAGGGCTATTGGTCGGAAGTGTTTAAGTTGATTTGGCTTGTCAGTTTTTGGCAGTGGTTTGATGATGGCCGATTTCCATATATTAGGAGTTGTTTGAGAGTCTAGAGAGAAGTTGAATATATCCGTAATTACAGGCGCTAGTTGGTCAGCACAGAGTTTTAATGCTCTTGGTATCAGACCATCAGGTCCAGCACCCTTTCTAGAGTTGAGGCGTTTGAGTTGTATCAGAACTGATTTTTCATCTATTATGCAGGGAGGAGCAGTTAGGTTTTCGTAAGCAGGTTGTGGTGGCTGAGTGTCTTGTTTCTCAAATCTGGCAAAGAAGTTGTTGAGTTCTTCGGGTTGGAAGTTAATATCTGGTTGTGACTTGGAGTTGCTGGTTGGAAGTCCGCTAATTTTTTTAATGTCGTTCCAAGCGTTTGCAGGATCACTGGCTAAATGCTGTTGGATTTTTAGGGAATATTCTTCTCTGAATCCAACATCTCAATTTGATGCACTCTTTCTATTTGTGGATTATTTGCATAATATTTGAATAAATTAATTTAGCAAAATTTGGAAATAATTTAGCAAAACTGCTATTCTATGCCCAAGCTGATTCCTTGCGATAGGTAGCCTTAGCAGCTCTTTCTTCAGTTATATCGTTATAGTTACAGTTGGCAGGTGAGACTTTCAATATCGTTGTCCAGTCATTAAGTAATACTAAGTGTTTTGTAGGTGGTTACCATTTTTCTTGATCACATTGAGACAGAGTTCATTCTAAGCAGTTGCCAATTAAATTTGGGTTAAAACCCGAAGTGTTGTCTCCGTCCGAGGACTGAGAAATATCAAGCCAAGTTGCTCTCAGTTTGCAGGCAGGTTGAAGCACATCTGGGGCGTCATTTGAGCCCAGTAGTCAGTAGACTGCAGCGGGATTCGAACCCAGGACCTCAAACGCTTGCGCGTTAAAGGTCTGGCGCTCTAACCAACTGAGCTACCTCCTACTACATTCAAGCTGCAGATAATCGTATAGTTGCAGCTGAAATCCTTCTTTTGTCCAAAGCGACATGGGAACATGGGAACTGCAATACAACCTTCATCAGTTCATGATGCTTCACAGCTATTGCAGAATACTTCTACCTATAATGCCATAGGATGACAGGATATGCTTAATTACTGTCTCGCTAATAGCATAAAAAAATATACGCTTGATGTTTGCTATATCTCGGAAATGACCATAATTACCCAGTAGTGTAAGCAGTCAGCTTTGTAAACTGATACTCCCTACTATTGATACTTGGCCATGGGTAATGTATTTATTTGAGATGAGGCAGTGTATTTAATTATATGAAAAAAAAACTCATGAGTGGAAGAACAGTTACTGTGTAGTAAGTGGTTTATTAAATTGATTTATCCATTAACCATAGTATACAGATTGTACTAATAACAAAAACATATCATAGACCTGCTGCTGCTGCCCAACAGAAATAATGTAGAAATGGTCTGACACCGTCGCTTCATGCTGTCACGACACTATTATATTGCCTATAATAATAAGAAAAAAGAACAAAATTAAGAAACATTCCACATGCTGGCTATTTAATGAGGTGTAACATATTTTCGATACCATTAGGGATTTATTCGCTCAAACAAGCTCATTTCTCTTTGAAATGGTCATTCAGCCGTTTTTTTGATTCTATTTTTATTTCTGGCACTGAGTGCATAACACTTCCATTGAGACGACTTTGGTCGCCAATAAAGTTATATATATATATGTGTACACATTGTACAATGCATAAATGTATTTATCAACTCAGTGATGTACTTACATGGTTGGGTTTGACTCAGACACAGTGCAGCTACTGGAAAAAAAAAGATATCTAAGATGAGCATGACATAGACATCTCAAGCCGAAATCAACATCAATATATATCGGCAAGGATCTTTCGATGAGGAAGTCTAAAACTCTGCAGAGTTCTGAGTGCTGACAAGACAGCTCTTTGTTTTGTCTTGTATTAATATATGTAGAAAAAGGAATTTCCAACAACTTTCATAACTATCTATAAGAGAAATCACAAGCTTGATCCCTGATTGATACACGTTCATGTATTACTGTACATTACACAAAGAGGACATCCGGCAAAACATGATGAGGGTTCTTACCTAAACTTTGTGCGAGAGAAGATGTTACAGCAGCGCCTAAAAGTGCTAATGTGACTTGAACAATCCTCATGATCGGTCAGTTGATAGTAGTGAGTCACAAAATGAGCAGCAAAATGAATAGAAAGTTGACCTGCAGTATGAAGCGACAACCTTGTAATGACTGGTCAATGAGGCAACATATTTAACACATCGAATCACCATGGTAACATGAGGTTTTGTTAATGTCCTAAGACAAGGTTGATTATTCGATGTAATATATTATATGTCAATCATCAGAAAATGTGTGTCAACTAGAAATTCAATGTAGAGCTAACAGCACTAAGCAATTTTATAAAATGACAGAAAATTATCTTCAAATCGCAATTATTCTTTTTGATGCTTGAAACAGTTATCATGGCAGTAAGCTGTGCCAGGACTTGACATAACCGGGAAATGCCATAGTTTACAAATTCAGAGATTTGATACCAACAGACACCAACCCGGACATTATATGTGAAATTAAAATCGAATGGAAACAAAACCTCAAAGAGAAAATCTGTCAATCATGAAATGCTATTTCTGGACTGAATTCAGATCCGTCAACAAATGTTGTCTCATTATATGGGGATTCGATTCAGTTCAACTGTAATTCAGCATGTCATATATAAATATTTAGAATATGAAGTGGTCAAAGTACACCCCTGAGGAAGCTCAGAAAAACCTTCCCTACCCATTACATATTGTTCTCTGTTAGACAGGAATGACCTGTTAATAGTATGAACCAAGCCTCTCATGCCAAAACTACACATTTTTTTTCAAAATCATCTGATTAGTGACACAGTAACACTACTGTAATTGAACCTCTCAATAGATAGAAGTCTACCATACAATAGACATATGTTTTGTGTTCAGCTTGCAATCTGTTGTCGGAACGAAAGATACTAAGCAACCTGTCCTATGCCAGTCTGCGCATGTGCGAACTGTTGAGGCATATGTTCGTCTCTGCAGCATAGGGCTTGAACTAATTCACCTAGTCTGAGTACCAAAATTGGGAAAACAATGGAAACCCATAATTTGGAAATATTTGGGCCTACATGGAACACTGGTTTTGATATCTCATAACCTTGAACCCTGGGAGTTGCCTTTCTTGATGGAAGGCAGCGCCACCACTGCTGTGCTGCAGAGATAGACTATGTCACAAGGCTATCCTGCAAGCAGAATGGTCCTATGCAGCTACTACCTTTGTTATGACTGTAATCAGTATGTGGGAAGATTGCGTTCACAAACTATATCACCATAGCAATAATTTCTTGTTGTTGTTTTATAGTTTCTAGTTCAATCATATGTCTACGAATATGGTAGCTGCCATCTTATTATTTCCTAATTATTATCATTATTAATGAAGTTGTTTTGACACTTCATATTTGAAAAGTGGTTAAATGACGTGAACACTTATTGACACATCCGGACTCGCCAATCACATGTCATGACCTAAGGATGAAATATGAAAATAGAAGGGAATCCGTATATTTGTTGGTCCATCAAAATAAAGGATATACAGGGGTTGCAAAAATAAAGAAGACAACGCTTTTGATGCACAATCTTGTAATGGCCATCCACGTTGCACCCTTCTAGCGTATAAGATTCCATCATCAGAAAATATGCATTGTTGTAGGTCTTAGCTGTATGGCTGAGGCCTTTTAAAATTTAGCAGTTTTATTGAAAGTAAGTTCAATAGCATTTCATTAGTCTGCGTGTGTTGGAATTGTTATATTGAGTTTGTTTCTTCACTACGATGTTGAAAGTATCGATTAACATAAATCCTGACTATCACACCAGTCGATAATGGAATGATCTTATGAATTGTTCTGCGGGGCTACGAAAAGATGATGTTTCCTACAAATTAAAAGAAGCAGTTGTGACCAAGTGACACCTAATATGATATGAGAAGTGAGTGTGTGTTTTGAGAATAGTTTTACCTACCAGCCGTTACCATTTCGGATGCAACTTTGTTTTGAAAGGACCAAGGCTGTCTCACTTGAAATACCTATGTGTAAAACACTAATACCACAAAGATGCCTAAAAATCTCTAAATATTCGTGATATAGGGACTGTCACTTACAAATAACCATAGGCCTACATATGGATTGTCAGCATCTTATCTGCATATGACATACTTCATCCGATTGTTGATCTTAATTTTTTAGTCAGCGTTATTGGCTAATTTGCAAAATATCACCATGTATATACCTTTATGGTACAGGAAATGTACCTACCGTGAGGGTCACATTCACAGGGGTCTGTTATACACGCGCACAAACCTGAAAGCATGGAAAAAGGTTAAGATGTGCCTGAAGTTGACAATTATAGCCAATACAAAGTTAGGAGTCAGAATCAAGACAACTTAACCTCTTTGCAACTACTTGGAATGGAATAATTAATTGCTAGGTTTAATTTACTCTTCTCTCTATTTTATTTCAGCTCCCAACTTTGTTTTCTCTTTTTGATGCTAACCATCATCAAGGCATCACCAAACCAGGTTGTCTGAATGCTAATTAGAATCTGGCTTCCATTGAGTTACGCCAAGAAATCCCTAAGTTATGGTTTCGGCTTGCATGTAGACAAAGTGAAGAACTAACATATTTTGTTATTCAAATAGATTACTGGATCGATCCTTAGATCTGCTCTGACCTGCCTGTGAAGTTAACTGTGGCTCATTTTCCCTTATCAATGCGTCAATGCATGGCATTCTTGGATAGGTGTCACAAGCACGCTGTGAGTATACAATAATTAGCGGTCATCATGTTTGCAATATGAGGGCAAGGCATGAATCAATCCTCAACTTAACATGCAAGACGTAGTGATGATCATAATGCGGTTACTCACTTTGTGCAAAAGAAGACATTACAAAAGTCCCTAGTAGGGCTATAGTGGCTAGAAGAATCCTCATTATTGGTGTTCGACTCGCAATCAGTTGATGGCAAACGGCAAGATGCTAAGCAACCTATAGTCTTCAGCAACTACCTCTGTGATGTCTGTCATGGGTTCACATAGCAAACGCTAGTCTCACTAAATATATCACCATAGTAACAGTAAGATTCGCTTGTTGATGCTCCTCAGAGTTGCATATGTGTTCTTATAAATGTCAATCATGTTATACTAAGTGATATAAAGATCCTTGTGGTAATGCAAAGGCATTCGGTTTGTGGCTGATAGTGTTTGGAGATGTCATCAAATTATTTGCTAATTATTTTCTTTCTAGCTATTTTATTATGACATTTCATATTTGGGAAGTGGTTAGATGATATGAACAATAATCAATACGACCTGACTTGAAACGTATTCACATGTCATATGAAAGATGAATTGGGATGTCAAACCCTTCCTTTACCCAAAATTCTTTGGTGCCACCCATGTACGCAAAGCTGTAAGAAATTACAGATGTTTTCTTGAAAGAGTGATTTAGAGGAATAGTTATAAGTATGCTGTGTTATTTTCCTACAAGAAAAATCATTTTTAATACTAACTTCAAACATTGACAATGATTGACAACTTATGGCGGTTTGGTGAAAATTTTCATACAACACATTAGTTGTATGCAGCTTGCTATGTTACTTGCTGTGCAGCTTGAAATGTTGTATGCTTGCCTACTAGTCAAAATTATTTGATTATCAGTAACGGATTGTCACTAAGGAAATGATGAAACCTGGCATGATATGGCATATTATGGAAACATAAAAATGAAATGCTTACACAAGATAAGATAAATGAAGATGCCATCAGGAGCTGTGCACTAAGTTTAGTGTTCTACAGAATCACCCCCATTCTCTAGTTTGTGAGGCTCAATAATAACCAGGGTTTTTGATACATCAATCTTCTTCACCTCTGATTAAACTTTTGACAAGACAGGACGAGACCGAGACACCAACAAAATTCGAGACCAAGACAAGACAGAAACATATATTGATGCCGATGAAATTGAAAACTGCACTTCATTGGCATCTGGAAATTGAATATGATGCAAGAGAAATTTACTAATTTTGATATTATCATTTGATCATTATCATGTATGGCCCATCGAGTAATCATCATAATAATGTTTATAATAAAGTCTCGACATGTGTCTGTCTCATCAAGACGAGAGAGTCTCTCGAGGAGACCGGGATCGAGACCGAGACCGAGGCATTGCCATCACTATCTGTAGGTGTGAGGCAAAGGCGCCAGAATATAATTTTGTGTGATCAGTGCATAGTATGAATGTTATAAGATTCACAATCTAAGAAAAATTTATCGCTTCATAAGTAATGTGTGATCTTGGCTACCAATATACATTCTCACCCTGAATAACTAAATATTTTCTAGGGTTTTCTTAGTTTGTTTTGGAGATGATGTCAGTGGGAGTATAGTTTTCACTCAGAGTTTGTTTTTTACTGAGTTTTACATCTGCAACTGAATATCAAAAAATCTGACCTTTATGCTACAGCAGGGTAACAGTAAATGCATGGTCTTTGAAATTCACATTACTGAAGAAGAATTTAGCAAGATTAACCTGACATCATATTTATATATGTATGTATGTATGTGTTTATTTCACAACCAAAATATCATTTTCCAGTGAAGGAAATGATAAAACTAGGTTGGTTATAGAAAAAAAGTATTTCATGCATTATAATGCCACATGAAAAACTGAAAAAAACTCTTCTTGCGCTTCCCAGTTCGACACTTCTCAGGATGCTATTTTGATATTACAGGTTTACGAGAGGATGTTTTAAAATTATTGAATCTTGATTCTATTAATAAGAGGATGGCTCGGGTCCTCAGAAACTTTACTAAAATAGTGAGCGCAGACGGAAAATAAAAACTCGTCAGTCTTTGGAAGATTAAGCTGATCTAATCTGATATAATCATCAACTTCGGTTAAAACAATTTTACTACTAGTTTTCTGTATCTTCTCTAATTTTGCCTTGTCATGCTCTGTTAAAAATGTGTACCAAACAGGAGCAGCATATGATAAAACAGGTTTGACATTCGTCTTATAAAAAGTTAAAAGGCCATCAGAATTCATGCCCATCTGTTTAAGTTGTTTCGTAAGGAAAATTCTACTGTTACATCTGCTAAAAATATCACTAATAAGATTTGAAAAAGTTAATGTCCGGTCAAAAGTAACGCCTAAAAACTAAAAACTAAATCAGTGTCCAAATATTTAACAGGATCATCAATTCCTTTACGCTCAGAAAAAGCCACATTTAAAATAACAGTTTGTCATGATTTAGTTGCATGTTGTTAGCTACAGACCAATTTGAAGCTTGCTGAATGCCATTAGCTACACTATGATTTGGGTGTTTAACTGGTGTATATATAGTAGTATCATCAGCGTACTTATATTTCAAACCTGATCACTAAAGTGAATTAATGATGCTCAGTACATACGACATAGTTCTGGCGGTTGATTAAAACAACTGTGCTGTTAGTTATTGGTTTGAAGAATAGACATAAAAGTCGCAACCAAATATTGAGGCTGACATATTTTTTTTCACTTCTTGCTATAAATTCCTGCCTGAAATTACGATCTTCCTTCATATTTCAAGTTATCATGTTTATTACCAATGATTTGTTACATGACACTCTATGCACACTAACTTTCTTGCTGACAGGAAGGATGTACTATCCCTGTTAATATTATTGACAACATCGGGAAATATCATATTCTGATAGCATTGCATTTTTTCTGGTGTTTTAAAACGGTTTATTGCGTCAATTTCACAATTGGTATGTACAGCATACAAAAAATACAGAAAACATCGTTTTTCACAGGTGAGAATGTTGATATGTTGATTGGTGATGGTTCTAAAAGTATTCATGAGCATAAAAAAGGTTGGTGTGTGTTAAATAGTTTGTTGGTCAACCCCATCATAATAATGTGACAAGTGAGATAATACAACTCCTTAACCCGGTGTAAATATATCTATAGCGCGAGGGAGACAGTGATGAAGTCGTCCTATATCAGTGCTGATATTATGACTGTAAATAGAAAAATATAGAAAACTGGTTACAAATTGCACACTATAATTAATTGCAATAGTCAGCGCCGTAAAGTTTGAAAATAATTTATACTACAGTTTCTCAATAGTTGTTTTGTATGGCTTAAAATGTCCGTTTGGTCACAATGAGATGTCACAAAGGTGCCAGTAAATCTAGATAAGTAAATGCTTTTTGAAGGCAATATGAATACATATGAGGAGTCAGGAGTGGTCTGATGGTTAAGGGTAAGACTTGTGCTCTGTAAGGTCCAGGCTCAATTCCCGGCACCAGCAGCCGTTTCTGAATTGGTACTGGCGGAGCGGGACTAAACATATCAGATGTCCACTGTGTGTTTGCACACCCCACATGCACTAAAAAGACCCCCCTCTACCTCTTTGATGATAAGAGTAGCCGGAATTCTGGCATGTAAGGGTATAGGGTGTGGCTTGAGTACCATGGGTCCCTGTACCTGTACTCTAGAGGGTATACTACAGCATACTAATGAACAGATGGTTTTTAGCTTCAGCGAATACACTCACCGCTGCAGGGACACGGGCCTATCATACACAAACATGGTTCGGTTTGACCTAAAAGAGAAAGAAAATCTACATTAAGCTTGCAGTTGACATATGTAACTCATTTGGAGATTGGGATGAAACAGGGATATCATATGTGTCATATGTGTTGGCTTGCACTAACAAAAACCAAAAACCTAATTATTTTTTAAATAATTAATGGTTTGATCCTCGGCTGGGAAGTACAAGGGGTACATTAGCTTGACAGGCAAAGTGAAGCATATATTTCAACCCAAATGTAAGTATTATGAATTTGTCTCAAGCAATATAATTCTTAAGTTGATACGAGTTTTAGATGCCTACCTTGTGCAATAGAAGATGCGATTAAAGCACCTGAGAGGGCTACACTGACTAGAAGTATCAACATGATCCGTGGTCAGCTTGCTATCTGATGTTGGTAAATGGATCTTATGTGGCAAGATACTAAACAACCTGTAGTATGCAGCTTCTACCTTTGTAATGACTGTGACTGGTCTAAGTGGCAGACAATGGTCTCACAAACATATCACCATAGCAACGTGACTATTTCCTTGTCGTTGTTCCTTATAGTTTCCTGTTTTATTGTATAATTTCCATACCCATTAAATAAGTAGCTGTCATGTAATAATTTTCTCATTATTATCATTCTAAATGCCACTGTTATGACACTTTATATTCAGAAAGTTGTTTCACGACATCAACCATAATTGATTCGACAACACACAATCACATATCATAACATAGAAAGGAAAGATCAAACTAGGGAAATACTCATGATACCCATCATTAGAATAAACAATTAATGTTAGTCACAGAAACAAGCAGTTCAATGCGTAATATCAACAGTTGTGTAATGGCTTGTCTTGTCATTCCCTTCATTCACAAGAAGTTCTAATCAGGCCAACAGGAAATATGCATTATTATAGATCTTGTTTTTATGTATATGAAAGAACCATTTTGGATTGTTCTTGGAAATGCTGCCATGAAGTGAACAGAGTATGAAGACACCCAACGCCATATGGCATGTTATGAAAGTGATACTTTTCTATCATCACAGAATATGCATTGTGGTTGGAAGGCTATTTGCTGATCGTGTTTTAACAGGTTCTATCAAATTTCCTTTCAACCATAACCACTGTTCTCGTATGAGATTTAAAATTTGGAAAAGTGACACGATTTGGTCAGGGGATGATGAAACCTGACATGATGTCATGATGTGATATTGACATGATGGATGGAGATTTCTTAGGGAGCCATAGACCATATTTAGTGTTATGCAGAGGCACCTTCAGACTTTCATTTGAAGCCTCCAATAACTATAACCAGGGCAACTGTTCAGACATTCCTTACATTATCAAAAATAAGTAAGCACATATCACAACATGGTACGGGATAAATTCACAAAAAATCGGTCTCAAGCGCATTGCCCCATGAGAATTCTCCCTGTTTATTTTTCCAAGCAAGCAGTGATCAACTAAACAATGCTACCTTCCCATATTTCCAAAGTTCCTGAGAATTCCATGAGTTAAAGCTGATTCCTAGAATACCATAGGTGATTTGCAATGGCCAATACTAACTTGTTATGTAAACAAGCTATGTATTAATTTGGCAGGGCTGAGCTACCTAGAAATTTGTTCAGTCTAAATATGTATTTGAAAGTATGAGAATCGATGTTTGTAAGCACAACAAAGGTGGCTATTTGTTAGAATTGTTTATTAAGTCCTCATAATAGATAATATACATGTTAAATTACTTATAGCATTACATTTAGCATGTCCTTGACTTGTTGTGGGAATATCTTGCTTGTTTAATGACTGACAGATAGTGAGGAAGATAGTTGATGGCATTCCCACCAGCATCATGAGACAAATTCCTCTACAAGACAAAAAATAGCATTATAACTAATAAAATATAATGGTGATGGGATGATTTGATAATAACAATTAAATATGTGTCATTGCCATTTTGAATTCAATGAATTCCTATAAAAGGCGACGTTTTGATTGGTATATACTTGTGATCCCTTAGGAATGTCACAAAGAAGCCCTAAATCACTGTGGTTCCACGCTTCGAATGAGTGGTCCGCTCCCATTTCGAATGATGAATGCTATTGATTTCAAGGTATTTGACACCGGGCCTCCCGCGACAACGTTTGTTGAAGTCATTGTGTGCAGGTGCACTATCCATTCATCAACACTGCCTTATACGATGCTTGCTAATGAAAACAGTATCTGGTTTCGCATCAAGAAATGCATATCAATATATGCGAAAGATAACTGCTATTCCCATGTATCGATTGGGCCTAAAACTGATGTCATGTCAACATTTGGAACATTGCGAATCATAGATTTCTTAGTAATTCTTTCTACAAAGATAAGTACTTAATTTATATTGCTATGTTATTCTTTTATTCATTCATTTTGATTGTAATGATTGTATATCATGCATCATCCTATTAACTTTTTTACAATTTTATTCAATGAGGCTTTCTGTGAGTGTACTGCTATTTAATATATGGTGGATATACTTACCAGATAGGCATACCTCCAGTGATCCAAGACACGGTTTGGCTAGGAAGGAGAAAAGGTGGAACTTAAATTAGCATCGCAGAGCTGAGATTAATTTCAAAATTTGGGCGAGGCAGAACAAGCATGAGAGGTTTTCATAATTTCATCAAATTTTAAATTTGAATCAATCTATAGGTATTATGCAAAGCGATGACAAGATATCCTAATATTTTGTAGATGTTGCTTGTATTTTATGACTGCAGAAAAACAATTAAGATTTACATCCAAGCGAGTAAACAAAGTATTATCGGCTATCCAAAGCACTCACTCGAAAGGTACATTTGCGGCGCAGTAAGCCATAAATTTGAGCTCTTAACCTTTGCACAGATGGCAAAACACATCCTGCCCTCAAACTCTGAGGTCGTGACATGATAATAATACTTACTTGCGAGAGAAAGTGTTATTAAAGCACTTATAAGAGCTACAGTGAATAGAAGAATCCTCATGACTGGTGAGCTGCTGATATTGGAAAGGAATAAATAGAAGTCCCAAAGATAGCAAATAGTATGACAAGGCAACCTGTTGTAGGCAGTAACTATCTCGCAATGGCTTGTCTTTGAGGATAACAATGATTTTACATATTCAATCGCCATAGCAACATAAAGATTTTTCATCTAGTCATCGAGGAAATACAAAATTTTTGTTCTTATAACAAGGTTCCCTTGGCATAATATTATATCATTGGAAAATATAAATCATCATGAATCATGTTTATTTGATGATTATGTTGTAACAGATGCCACCAAATTGACATGTACAGGAGATGAGGAAACCGGACACTGTAATGTAAAATATGAAAAATTGGGATGGTATGATAAATGACAATTCCATTAAGAGCTGGTTACAGATTGTTCTTCAAGATCTGCTTTGGTAGGTTCATCTGAGGACATACGGGCTGTCAAGAGTTGTTTTTGTGAGGATAATTGGTAGCGATGATTTTAGAGGGCCAACAATTTACTTTCAAAGTTGCCAATATTATACATTATGCAAATCTTCAAGATTTCACTTTTTGGATTTGCTTGGAAATGCTGACATAACATGGACAGGAAATGATGGCATGATAATATGTGAACATGATAATGAACATGATAATGAAATGATAGATGGAGATTCTATTTGGGAGCAGTGCATGAAATAAGGTGTTACACAGAAGCATCTCAAATACTTGCTTGGAAGGTTTCAAAAGATATAACCAAGCCGCTTGCATTATCATTTTTCTTGACTAACGACAAAACTTTTCATAATCAGCTATTTGCAAGCGTAAGGCAAAGGTGCCATAAACTTAATAATTCTGAGTGAGCAGTGCATGGCATGCATGTAAAACCCTCCACCACCTCACCAACATTGATCGCATCATGATGTGCGATATTTGCTACTAATAAACATTCTAGGGCTTGTTTAAATTAGTTTAGGAGATGTCGTCAGTGGGAGCATAGGTAGGAGATAGGTATTCACTGAGGTTTAACTAATTTTTGTCGGTATATTTAGTTACTCTTTAGAACATGATCGATACAACTGATTTGCATGCTACAGGTGAGAGCTAGCTACTGCTTGGTTAGATATGTTTGTAGATATTCATGTCAGCAAAAATTCAACGAATGCGGAATGTGATTGAAAAGTTCAATCTGATAACTTTGAGATAGCTCGCTGTGTTCATGTCATACCTTTTCAAACCTATAAACATGAAAATTAAAGCTGTCAGGAAGGAAAAATTGCAAAAATATAAATAAGTTTTGTTGATGACTAAAAGAGCGCTTTGAAGTTAAATTTCCAAGCCACTTGTATTTCCCAAATTGTCGGAAGGGCGATGGTGTTATCAAGTTAGAGCAAGCGCATAACACATTTCAACTTCCTACCAATATTGATGGCTTCGTATAAGATCTATGCATGGTCATGACTGTCACTACTACTCCAAATGTTATTAGTTGAGCTGTTCAACAACTGCATTTATTCTTGAATACTTATTATTGACACAAATTTAAACTTATCTATACACATTCAAAAGTATTTGAAGTATGGTTTCTGCTTGGGGTTTAGTTTTTTTGCTGAGAGTTTTTGCTGAGGCTGTTTTTGCAAGGTTCATAGTCATTAACTTTACTGAAGAAGAAATCAGAAAGATAATCTCACTTCACATTCACATTCGGCAGGCAGGCAGGGTCGTGTAGTGGTTAGGATTTGAGCTTCTCAATCTGAGAGTGGCAGGTTCGAATCCCGGTTGCTACCCATTCTGCTGAAAGAGGTGAGCTCTCCGATCAATGGCCTAGCTTGCCCACCCTTACATTGTACAAGGGTGCGCTAAATAGATGAGTCGTATCATGTATCATCAATCTTATGTACCAGCGTATCAGTGTTTCATGTATCTTATGTATCTTGTATCATGTATCATTGATCTTATGTATCTTGTATCATGTATCATCAATCTTATGTAACCATATTCTCATTTGCCCCGAAAGGGGCACTGAATAGGAAATAAAGTTCATATTATTATTATTATTATTATTATTATATTATTATTATTATTATCTCAATCTTGGTTACCAAAGGATATGCTTGGTGCTAAGTATAAACAAAGTAAGTCTTGTGAGTCATTGATTGACTATACCAAATGTGCTTTTAGTCAAAGGTCTGAAGAACAGACTCAAAGGAAAAATTGAGACTGAGATATGCTTTCTTTGCTTCTTGCTATTCATGCCTGCCTGTGATTAAGATATTTTCCTTCCTAATACGTGTTATCTAGTGTACTATGTGTGGTTCCTAAGGTGACATGCGCACGACTTTTTGCTGATAGGAAGGATATAAAAATCCTTGTGATTATTGTTGATAAAAGCTGTGGATTATCATCGTTTACTAACTGAATATTGATAGTTGGATCGGAAACTAGTGCTGCTCCAAAGACATTTGGAATTTGATGCAAAGATAATCAACCTGAATTGATTGCTGCACTTGGGCAAAGTGGGTTACTAGTGCAATGAACTTATCAGTATAAAGACATTTTGGGCAGTACACATCTGGAGTGGTAAAATAATATCGATCATAGCCCTAGTGTGCTGTAATAAGATCTTAATGATTTATGCTAGTCATGAACAATCATACCTATTGGTCTAAGCAGAGAGTTGCACCATGATAATTTTCCCTGATTGCCTCATTTTTCAAGGAATGGCCAATCAAAAACTTTCAGCTACAACCATTATAAAAGTCACAGGTGATATCTTTTGCTTTGCAATGCCTTCACTAATAAAACAGCGATTGTTTTTCGCAGACTGAAAATAGTACATTATCGATGATACCAAGAGTAACATGATAAGTGTAATTGCAAAATCCAAACAAGCTTATTATTCTGTCTGTGCAATATCCGAACTTAGTTTGTAGTAAAAAAAAACTGAGACCATTCAACTTGCAAGGCCATGGAAACTAAAACCAATAACATGCAGAGCTGGTCCACCTAGAAATATGTTTAGTCATTAGAATGTGTGAGTGTAATGTGTATTTGAAAGTTCAAGAGGAAACAATAAAAATAACAGAGGTTTTTTTTGTTAGAATAGTTTATTCAGTCCTCATAATGGATAGCATGCATTGTATTGCTAAAAGCCTACATTTCCTAGTCACGCTGTGAGAATATTAATTACCCAACAGATGGTGAGAAAAGTATCCAATGGCTGCTCTCTGACATTATGAGACTATGACATCTACGAAACAAAAAACAAGAGGAACATAATAACATAAAGCATATTATTAAAGTACAAAGAAGCGTAACCGAGTGAATGTGTGATGGAGACTAATAAAAATCTCTAAATTGTAAACATTTTGAGTACAACTTTCGTCAGGATAAAATCCGATCACGGTTGTCCTAAATTCTTACTCAAGATTTTGTTTTGCTTGGCCTTTTCTTTGGACTCTGCTGGGAAGTCACAAAGGAGCCTTTTATCAAAGATCTCTATGTAATTCTGGTTACAGAGTTGAATACATAAAAATATAATGCTATGTTATTATTTCATTCATTTATTTGGTTAGTAAGGATTGTATGCTGTACATCCTCCTATTTATTGTTGTTTTACTTTCATATTTATTGAGGTTCTCTGCACATGTACTGCTGTAGATGTACTTACCAGATAGACATTTCTCCAGATTTCCGTTACACACTGAGGCTAGATGAAAGAGAAAAAAACAAGAATCTTGAATAAATTACAATGTTTAGGTGATATGTTTTTCTTCATGACTTTTAGAATCTTCATCAATTTAAAAGCATCGTGTGATGTGACGACAAGAAATCTCAAAACTTAGATGTTGTTTGTACTCACGATTACCGAAAACAATAATTTGGATTGACTAAACCCAGACAATTTAACAAAATATTGACAGCAACCCACCGCGATTACTCATTGCTACATGTTAATCAGGGGCGTATATTCTAAAAAATTTCACTCACTGACTTTTCAGAGATGAGCATAATGATCCACACGCTGTAGGCGTGGCGGGGAGGGTGTGGGAGGGGCGCTTAAGCGCCCTCCCACCACGGAAATTTTTGCATATCGGTAGCAAAATAGTGCAAGCAGAGAGGTATTTCAATAGCTCACTGAGCTGTTGGGTACTTTCAGAAAACAACTCAACAGCAGTAGAAGATTACGGTAAAAATGCTCCAGTTATAAAGCACCCATTTGAAAAAAAACTGTCCTTGATGGGATTCGAACCCACAACAATCATTATACAGTGATCATTAGGCAGACGCTCTACACACTGAGCTATTCAGCCACTCACGGAAATCTGAGGGCCGTGAGTGCTAATATACGCCACTGATGTTAATCATACTTAAATGCAAGAGAAGATGTTATGAGAGCACTTAAAAAAGCTACTGTGATGAGAAGGAACCTCATGATTGGTGAGCTGTTGAGATTTGAGAGAATAAAAAAAGTCACAAGTAGCAAAAGTTATATAGCAAGGCAAACTGTTGTTGGCAGCGACTATATTGTAATGACTTGTCTTTAAGGATAATTATGATTCACAAAATATGTAACCATAGCAACATGAAGATTTTTCACAGAGTCATCGAGCAAATGCAAAATTGTAGTTCCTTTAACAAGGCCCAATTCGTATAATCTTACACCATCGGAAAAATAAATGCATCATCATGAATCTTATTTATGGGCTAATTGATGATTCAGTTGTGACAGGTGCAACCAAATCTTTTCCAAATTGTAATTTTCAAAACGATGACAAGAAATGATATAAACAGGAGATGATGAAACCTGGCATGATAAATTGAAACGTGAATGCCGATTCCATCAATAGATTTGTGCAGTATAACACAACTAGACCGTCAAATTCTCTTTTGATATTTTCATCTAAGAATATGCATTATCATAGGTCTTGTTTGTGGGGCTAATTGATAGTCATGCTTTGAGAGGATGCAAATAATTAATTCATTTCAACATTTCCACAATTTTTTTTATTTAGCTAATTATCAAGATTTGAATTTTGGGTTGCGCTGGAAGATGGTTACATCACATGGACTGTATGTAAATGATGAAACCTGAGATGATATGGCATATTATTGAAACATCGGATTGATGATATTTTTACTGAAGATTTCATAAGGAGCTGTGCACTTAGTTAAGTGTTCTACCAGGCACCTCTCTCCTCTTGCTTGAGAGGCTCAATAGTTGTAACCAGGGTGTTTGATACATCTTTCTTCTTCACTGCTGATTTAACTTCTCCTAACCAACTATATGTAAGTGTAAGGCAAAGCTGCTTGAAGATAATTATGTGTGATAGCATGTATGTAAGCCATCCCACCTACATGGATAGCTCAATAAGGGAATATTGCAACCAAATTTATGATTATTTCACTCTAGAGAACTAACTATCTGCTAGAGTTAAGTTCAGCTAGTTAGAAAGTTGTTGCCTGCCGGAGGATAGTCCTTTCACTTTAAATAGGAATTCAGGTTCCACTAATTTCACATCTCACAATACATTTAGTTACTCATTAGCACGTGATCAGTTCAAATGTCGTAGATACCTCAGGGTGAGAGCTAGAGACTCGCTCAGCAATGAGAGAAAAAAAAGAAGAAAACAACGCAAATATGAATGCGGTTGGTAAGTTCAATCAGACCTGTTCAACATAAAAATAATTCAAAACTGAAGTAAACTTCTCAGATAACTGCAAGCAGGATAAACGCTTGATCCGATGTTTGATGGTTTGAATGTGAATCTGAAATTTACAATAAAACAAATCAATTATATTCTAATTTCAATATTTTTCTTTACCCTGGCTGACGAAGGTGTTGGATAAGGGTCAATCAACTCGAGTTCAAAAAAGCTCAGCCATTGAACGAATTCACCATGTAACTTATCGAAAATTCATGGATCTGGAGTAAAGATGGAAAAATCACGAACAGATGTAGTTGAGACTTCCAAAATAATGTCATTTCACTGATGCTCGAAATCGTGATGTAATCTTCTAGTGAATGTTTTCCTCCTCTTGGGTTATACTAATTTACTGATGATACCAAGGTGATATTGGCACTCATGCATACCAATCATGTTGAAGTTATGGCTTCGATTGCAGTAACATTGATCGGTTCATTTGTGATCGGGACAAATTCTGACTGAAATATCTCATATGCATGCACCAACAACATGGGTCTTTTTCATTAATTTCCTCTGCTCATTGATATTCTGTTATAGTATTTTTCCTATGTTATTATGTGAATCTTTAGCACAACATCTTTAACAGCATATGGAAGTCATGTACACAGCATGTTATAAAGCAAGGTTGCACAACTGTGGTTGAAATCGGATAGGAATAAATCCAATCTCAAAACTGTAAAACGAATAGCAACTAAACCTGTAGAATGCAGTGAACATCTTGTAATGGCTGGTCTTCAACTGAGCCACACAATGATTCTGCCTAGACTGTATTAACATAGCAACTTGTGAGTTGATATCCCTCTACCAGGAAGGATAAGGTGTCATCATTTTGCTCATTCTGTGCTCAAGTTACTGGGATTTGGTCTTACAAGTAGCTATACTTGCACACGAGAGTGAGGCTGGTTTGACAAAAGTATCATAAAATCATCATGAAGATTTTTTACAAGTGGAGGTAATTAAAGTTTAGTTGTAAAAAATATCTATTTTTGTATTCTGTGATGAAGAAACATTGCAAATTAAGTTAAGAGTGATAAATGTTCAAAAAAGAGTAAATAAAAGCATCAGTCAGCCAGAAAGTCTGTGATGAGAGTGGTGGCCAACCCTCCAACAAAATACAAAAACACCAATCGAACATCATGAAAAACCCAGACAAAACATGTCCATCGTACCAGCTATTCACCGCACGAGCAGAGACGCCCCACCAGCCTAACTGTGAGGTCCCACTCTGGCCTGTCCAAAATCCAATAAGGCGCTTGTTGAACAAGGCTATGCCATCGCTCAACAAGGACCTCTCTCCTCGCATGTTGTAGGTTTAAGTAAATTTAAGCTTGTTGGATCGTGTGCTGTATTCACGGTCTGTTCTCATATTCAAAATATCTTGTATTATGAAATAATAAAAGATTAAAAGTTCTGTATTCAAAAAGCATTTGCAATGGCTTGATTGTTAGTCTCTCAAAATGACTAGAAATGTGACCCCCTGGTCCAATCCCCTTAGTAACATGCATACAATCTTTTTTGTTGACTCTGTAGATTGTCAACTAAGTGATTGATATGATTTTTGAAGATGCCATCATTCTAGGAATCAATTACTCTGATATTAAAATTTCGAAGTGTGGTTGGAAATGAGGACATACCATGATGATATCTGATATGATATTGAATCTGTTACGAGCATTAAAAGATATGATGAACAATACTTCAAGAGATAGTACAAAGTGCATAATGCTGTCATAACTTTCCCTCGTTTTCTGCTTCTTTGCTACGCCAAAGGATGCTAATTATTGTAATCAAGGTTGCATACTATGAACTTGACAATATTGTTTTTTAAGTTTTTTGTTTTGTGTTGAGGACATTTTATTGGCTGTATATATATGTGTTTGTCAGCATTACATTGTTTCTTGTGAGTTAGAACTTTTTATCGAGTTGTTTCATTCATTATCTTATGAAAAGCATTATAAAACATCGCTTTGAGACACGTCATTTTATTTTTTCTTCTAGCAGTTGCCGACCAAAATATTCCAGCTACGGCTTTTTGTAAAGTTACAGCTGAAATTTTTCTATTGGCCACAGCGTCACTTTATGATGACTGCAGAACAAACTCGATCAGTTCATGATGCATAACAGCCATAGTGGCTTCTACCTATGATACCATAAGATGAACTGCTATGAGTGATTACTGTTTCGCTCAAAGGATAGAAAGAATATGAACAAGATCCTTGTTTGAAATAGCTGTGAAATATCCCAATCGCTCAGTAAAGAAAGCAGTTGGCTTTTTCGGCCGTAATAGTGCCATGAAATTATGTGGATATTGCATGCATTTGAAATGAAGCAGTGTATTTAATAGTATGGTAAAGAGTGTTCATAGGCAAAGGCAAAACAGTTATTGCGTATCATAATTTATCTCTCAACTAGTAACAGTATACATTTTGTAATACTAACAAGAGAGACAGAGACAATGATGGAATGATCTGATTGCTGGCCCATGCTGTTATGATAGTACGTAGGTATCGCCTGTAATTTGAAAAAAAATTGCAGAATTAAACACATTTCACATGATATGGAGAGGCGTGATTAATGTATAATTTCATGAGAAAAGCTCATATGTAGGTAATTTCCTTTTGCATTTAAGTGATCAATTGATCTTTAAACAAAGCATAATTGTATCTTGCTACTACATTGATGTACTTACAGGTGCAGAAGGGTGTTTGACACGAACACGGAGAAGCTACTACAACGAGGAGAAAGACAAATCTAAGATAAGCATGACAATTTTATTGCTTTTAATAAATTTCTATATCAGACCAAGGTTCGATAACATTGGAATGTTTTTACTCAATATAAATATTGCCGTTGTTTTAAAGAATCTCATACACAACTGAAAAGCTTTTTGACGTTTCTGGGTGCTGGAAATTTTTGGATGCATAACTAGCGCAGGAAAAACTCTTTAGATTATGGAAACTTTTGCAAGCATAAAGTGGACATTGGCAACTAAAGCTGAATCAAACATCAAAATATATTATACAAGGCTATGGCGAGCTTGCTTACCAAATTGCCACAATAAACCGTGCAAATTTTAGTGATTGCTGACAGGAAAGCCCCGAGTATTAGCTTCTACTTATAAATATTGAAAAAGAAACATCCCAACAAATGAAAATACTATCTATAAGAGTAAATACTAGATTGAGTGTACTGCAAACGGCTGCATCAACATATATAAAACTATTATGCGGTAGAAAAACTTGTTGCATATACTTATCAAAACCTTGTGCAAGAGAAGATGTTACGAGAGCGCCTAAAAGGGCAACTGTGACGAGAAGAATCCTCATTATCGGTCAGCGGTAGAAGCTAGTAAGTCACCAAAACAGCTAAATAGATAGCAACTCAACCTGTAGTATGAAGCGACCACTTTGCAATGACTGGTCATTGCTGCAACCATCAAACAAAATATATCACCCCCATGGCAACACGAGATTTTGTTGAAGTCCTGAGACAAGGTGCCATATATATGGCAATCATCAGAAAAAAGTGTCAGCTAGATCTTTGATATAGAGCTACAGCACTTAGCGATTTAAGAAAACGGCAGGAAAATATCTTCAAATTGCAATTATTCTATTTGTTGCTGGTTATCATGACAGTTAGTGGTGTCAGGTGTTGACATGACAAGGAAATGCCATAATTTACAAATTCAGAGACGTGATACCAACCTACACTGATGTATATGTATATATATATTTCAAAAATCAAATGGTAACGAACATCTGTCAATTATGAAATGCTATATCTGGACTGATTTCAGATTCGCCAATAAATGTTGTGTCATCAAATGAGGATTCAATTTAGTTTAACTGTGATTCAGCATGTCATATATAAATATGAATATTAAGGATATGAAGTGGTCCGCCATAGATATGTGGAATAAAATTGTATACAAAAATTGCACTTTAAATCCATTTACGAAAAACTGTGTTTAAATATCTGACGGGGTGAGCCCTAAAACAGTTACAGGGTATAGCTGAGTTCTCTGTTTTACTGCCTGAAACCGTCCTGAACGAAGCCTTTTAATGTCAGCACTGGTATAGAGTAGTTGCCAGCAACCATTCTCAGGCTGTTGGTTTTCAGTTTGAGCGAATATAGATTTTGTATATTGGTAAAAGATTGATCGCCAGCTAGGTATTCTGCTGTGCT
The DNA here is from genome assembly GCA_914767715.1 of Membranipora membranacea. Taxonomy (NCBI): domain Eukaryota; kingdom Metazoa; phylum Bryozoa; class Gymnolaemata; order Cheilostomatida; family Membraniporidae; genus Membranipora; species Membranipora membranacea. Next base: position 6,800,832 of record OU612072.1, on the reverse strand, counting down.
GATAAGATGTTTCAGTCTTCTATGGGAGCCTGATTTGAGATGCTTGAAGACCACCACTAGATTATAGCTGATAACACTTTCAATGAATGATTTGCAACAGGTTCATACGATTTTCTTGTTTTTTTGCATGGATGGTAGAGTTTGGCAAGTATGTGAGTTCTGGTACAAGCCTTGTCGATAGTTTTCTCAGTATTGAGTGTACAGTCTAGTTATCAGATAGAACTGTGCCGAGATAGGTGAAGGAGTCTACAACTTTGATGTTAATATTGTTGATGACTAGTGACGGCGCTGGCAGACGGTTACCTCCTACATTGATGAATACTAGCTCCTTCGTTTTTTTGGCATTGAGGAGAAGGTCGTTTGAGGAGCACCAGTTTTCCAGATGGGTAGCTTCTTTTTGTAACTTTTCTTGTGTTGTTTCAGGAAGATATTCTAGTAGAACCGTGTTGTCAGCATATTTTATTAAATTTGTTAATTGGTGGACTAAAGTCATCTGCGCTACATACAGAGGGAATAGGAACAGACTCATGGACACAGCCTTGTGGATTTCCTGTTGACGTGCTGAGTATTTCGGATGTGTTGGTTAATGTTATTACCCTCTGTTTTCGGTTGGTCAGGAATCTATAAACCCAATCAACTATGTTGGATGGAAGTCATAGCCACCGAGTTTATCTGTGAGTAATTGGTACTGAAGGGACTTGTATAATCCATGAATAGAGCTCTGACATGGTTCTTGGTATTCATATCCAGATGTTCACTGATCTTGTCAATCAAAGTGATGAGAGCGTTTCCAGTTGACCTGTTTGGTTTGTACGCAAACTGTGATGAGTCATTCAGCTTTGGTGACATTCTTATGATAACTAGTTTTACCAGGCATTAACTGACAATCGATGTTAGAGCTATCAGTCTAAAGTTTTTAGGTTCATTTGCACCAGCACATTTAGGTTTGGGTCTGATACTTGCTATTTTCTACACTGTAGGCATACATCCTTGTTTGATCGACATTTTGAACAGGCCAGTGAGTGGCCGTGCAAGGGTTGGCGCTGATGATTTGAGAAGACAGATTGATATTTTCTGGCCCTGTGCTCTAGTTCAGTTTGACTCTGCACCGAGTGGAATACACTTCGACATAACTAAAAACCTCACCACAATATGATAAAAGAGATGGTAAAACAGATACATCACATGGCTTATCAAATCTATTCAAAAACTGATTCGGAGCGTTTGCATCGAGAGAGCACCCTTTCACATTGGACTTGATCTTCAAAATACTTTTCAATTGTGACCATGCCATTCTACTGTCTGATGTCATATTTTGTTCTATTTCATGAGCATGTTCCTTTTTTGGCACGTCTGATGGCGTTCTGAATTTTAGATTTCAGTTTGTTATGTTTAAAAAAGCACAATTTCACTGCTCAATCAACCTACGGACTTTAGGAGTTACCTAGCTTAGTTGGTATGCATCCATCTATGCAAAAGTTAAGGTACGAGACAAAGGAGTCAGCTGCTTTATCTACATCAGTCTCTAGATTGAACAGGGTGGACCAGTTGGTGTCGTCGAGGCAGCGCAGCAGTTTATCAGTATTGGCTTCACTCCATATATGCATGGTTGCTGTTACTGGGGTGGTGGTTTGAGCTCTGTGTTTATATGTTGGAAGGAGGAACACGGATTTATGATCAGAGATACCTAGGTTTGGTCTCTTGGTTGCCTTTTAACTATGCTTGATCTTGACATAGCACTTGTCTAGTGTTTTGTTACCTATGGTAGAACATTTTACTTGCTGATGGAAGTGAGGGAGTGAGATTGCTGGTCTGCTGAAGTCATCAAGGGCAAAAATCACTGCTTGAGGGTTTCCCCTTTCTAGTGGTGTGATTGCATCATGGATTATTCTTTTGTTTCCTTGACAACACTGCTAGTTGGTGATGTAAATATAGTGAATTATATTACGAGAATGATGACGCAAGGGATTTCCCTTGGCAACCAGCATGGCCTTAGTTTGACTGCCACCACATCTAGGGTCGGCTCTGAGTGGGTCAATATAATTGTTCCTTCATCAGTCCACTTTTCATTACATTAATATATTAATTATCCCGCCACCTTGATTTTTATTAGTGATCTTATTGTCTCTATCTCACCTGATGATCTAATATCCGCTCAGAGCGACTTGGGAGTCTAAGATATTGTCAGAAAGCCATGTTTCAGTCAAAACACTTAGGCAGCAATTTTGAAATTGTTTTGACTGGAATGCTGCCTCTAACTGATCTACCTCGTTATAGAGTCTATTAACACTTGAAAGGAATAGGCTAGGTAAGGACGTCTTGACCTTTCCATTATATTTGGTCCCTCCGGCCCTTTGTCTTGCTCCAGATCTTTGCCTCTTTTCTTACTCCGGATAAGTCCAGTTTTTGCTTTCCTCCCAATAGCTAGTAGTATTTTCTATCGATTTTGAGGCAAACAATCTGACCACAATCTGACCTCAAACAACGGGAACCCCATTTTACTTCAAAAACTTTGAATCATATCAATCTGTGTCCCCATCTTCTTGAACAATACTGATCTGTTATCATTATAAAATTCGCTATCTCTGCTATGCCTGAATTTGAATTGCTAGTTGCTCTCATAACAGCTATACATGCAACTGATAAGTGAGATGTCGCTGGATAAAAAGTGAACTATCTCTGGTTTCATTAATCCAACATGGCATTATCCAACGTTTGCCCCCCCCCCCCTCCTCCGCTTGATTGTTAGCAGAAGCCTTTCATAATAAACAAGATTTCATCCCTTACAGTTTTAGAGGTTTCATGAGCTTGAGTTCTATTGCCCTTTGTCTAAAACAAACCCCAAAATATTCAGCCTCGCAATGTCTCCCAATCACATGTTGCTATTGTAAGCTGAAGGAGAGGGAGACAATAATACTTATAAAAACCCAAAATCTTTATCCCCCTGCAATCATCAATTGAATCCCTCGGTAAAATTAACTAGAATTGTGGAAGCATGTTTTTCTCAACAAAATTCATTTGACTGACTGATGAGTATTCAAATAAAACATTATTATCAATGTTGGTTTTCATGTATTAAAATTCTTAGGTCAAGGAGGAATACAAACAGAAGTATAACACATCTCTTCCATATCCGTTGTCTTATTCTGGTGGTAAATCTTGTTGGTAGAGTTAAAAAGAGTTTGGGTCAGGGTTATCTGAAACAGAGAAAAGAACTAGGTTGATGAGTTAGTTAGTTATGTGTATCAATAAATTGCTTTCCAATTGCAGAGAAAAGGCCAGAAATCCACATCCATATTTATATATTGCAAGAAAACTATGTAAGATCACAGCTTGTTATGTGGCTGCAATCATTGTTGATGTCTATTCCAGTACATTATTGACAACATGTTTTACTATCCTATGCTCTGATCAGTTTGTTTTTTGCATACACATATATATACTCTAGACTGGAAACTACAGGTTTAGAGCGTCCTCTCTTATTCAGTGACACAACGTCACTGCGCTATTCACTTTTTCGCTGTAGTTCACAGGTCAGAATAGGAATTATATCCCCATTAATTAAATTTAAAAATAAAACACCCTCTAATTTCTTATTATGACAGATACAACTGGGTACACCCTGTGAGTTTTACAAAACAGATGCTAATGAAGTATAAAATCTGATCTGTAGGCTATATCGTGCCATTAATTATTGTCCGTGTCATAACAATTTATGCTATAGCTGCTTCCTGTCTATAGCGTTTGTATTGAAAATGGTGCATCGACCATTCGAAATTTAAGGTCTTGCCCAGCATTTTACTTAGTTGACTGAATCTGATATTTCCAGCTGTCAGACATGTAAACCTAAGATGGGAGACACTGATGGTCCTAGAGTAAGGTTTTATCTCCAACGTATTTTCGTCAACTAAATGCTTGAAACCTTAGGTCAGAACAAGTTTGCTCCCTCGGTGGTGGTAGAGGGATATTAAAAAAGCTGTGTATCAAATCAGATTGTACCTATATATTCTCTAAATTAAGCCAATATCTGTGAAATTATCCATTGACTAAAGTCTGCAACATGTTGTTCAATAGAGTGCGGCTATGACTGAATCAGATTTTCTTAGGTAGTAAACTCTGAAGTAAAATGCTGAGCAAAACCTTAAATTTTAAATAGTCTATGCACCATTATTCATCCAGAGACTATAGACAAAGAAGCATCTATAGCATAAGCATAAAACATGGACAATATCTAATGGCACGATATACTGATAACATTTTATAATTTAATAGTATATGATCTGTAAAATTCACCAGGTGTACCTAGGTGTATTGGTTATATTCAGACATAAGAAGGTGTTTTATGTTTACATTTCATGTATGGGGACATAATTCCTACTCTGTCCTATGAACTACAGTAAAAAAGTGAACAGCGCAGTGACATGAGGAATGCACCGAATGAGAGAGGACACTAAGCATGTATCACATAGCCAATAGTTTCCAGTCTAGAGTAGTTATGTGTTTATGGCTTTTAGTAATAAATGCATTTTGATTTCTGTGAATCAGAACAGCACAAGTATATTTTCCAAAAAATATTCACTACTTACCGAAAATAGGTGTTTGACATGTGTGTCCACATCCGTTTGAACAACAGAGCTTTCCAGTAGGGCAGCCTCCAGCTCCACCACTCAGAGCACTTAGGTTGTATGCTTGGCTTAGTCCACAAGCCTCAACACAAGTACCAAAACCACTGACAGATGGGCAACGTCCTTCTAAGAAAAAAAAGGTGACTTTCAGAAAGAGCATAACACAGATATAATCGGTCTGTCTCTAGAAAACGGATCGATTGACACCTTCCATAGCTTTTTCTTTGTTTGTGACACAGTTGGCCGGAATTCTTGTGGTGTATGGCAAGGCAAGAATGATCACTGTTTCTTCAGGCCTCAATTCCCAGTTGATAGGATTAGATTACGCTACAATCAAGTTGTTATATTTTATTTATGTACTAAAATTGGGTAATAAAAAATTTGGTCATAACGATATATCCGGTAAAGCTTAGGAGTAGGAGATGGCTCAGCATGCAAACGTTGAAGGTTATGGATTCAAATCCCACTGCAGTCCACTGCCTACTTGGAGTTAGTTAAGTACATACCTGATGACGGTGGAGTTTTTGTTGGCCACTGATCTGAAAGTAAGAGATATTGAATGTCAGTCAATGTTATTCAATTTTTTCAGCAGAGATGTTTATGCCTAGCCTGATTTGGGAATACTAATTTTACTACAGACAAAAATTAAATGAGGAGGTGAGCTGGAGTCTATTGCTAAGAAAAATAAAGTTAATATGAGACTAATCAGGTAATGGTGGTTATGTTTTGTTGGATGTTATCTTGGGGAGGGGGGGAGTGCTTTCAATGCCTGATGAACTCTACAAATTCTGATTTTTGTCCTAACCGAACTGAGAATTGAGTATTACTTATTGCCTTCACAACATTCTGAGATGCTCAATCGATCATTCACTACCGGACTGTTTCTTGATATCAATTTTTTACAACGATGTCCAGATGCTTTCCAGCTACAAGAATATACTTACTGTCACAGGGGCAAGGTGCTTGTACACAGACCGGACATATTATCTTTGAAATACCTGGAAAGATAAAAAAAACAAATATCTATAGAGGGACCACATGAAATCACATGCTAAATACCAAACAGGGTCCGAACATAGTTATTATCTCTACCTAGTTTTAGGCATGGATTGACTTTGCTGAATATATCATTGCAATTGAATCTGTATGGACGGTTCAGTGGTCTCGTGACTCAAAATGTAGAACAATGAAACTAGATTTCAATTCTAGCTACACTAAATTAGAATGACTATCAAATTGAAGCCTGGCAGAGCAGTACATACATACATACATCTACGCTAGACTAGTACTTGACCAGGAACATGGGAAACCTATGCTTGCAAACTTTGGACTTTTTCTCTATTCTATTGATCTGAAGGCAACAAGATGATAAATATCCTCACTAATCAATGTATTCATTAACTAGACAAGTAAATGAGTTGATACTCACTGAGACCGGCTGCATCCGAAGCAAAAGCAAAAACTAATGCTATGCAGAGAATAACAAACTTCATGATGACTTGACAGGCTCTACCATCGGATGAAACTGAGACACATCTGCTCAATGATCAGTATTTATACTTTGACTGGAAATCCTTTCCTTTCTGGTTTGTTTGATAGTTGCCATAGTGATTTGTCGCAAGATCACAAATCATTGGGCCTGCATGACATTATTCGCACAATCATTATTTCATTGCTCATACATGTCATCATCAACATATTATCTCTTTCTTATTGCTCAGTTTTGATTCCTCGTGTACTAATCCTTGCATTATCTTGCACGTGGGACATGGTCTCTGGAAGAAATTACCTATGGGCTAAGGTAATTAAATTATTGTAAATGCTTTTCCTTACTTCCAGTGGGTATAATGGCACCATTTACTGCAGGATTGATGCGATTGGACTTTATTTTCATACCTTCTCCTCCGAGGGCTCCCTCCCAACTATTGAGTGAGAAAATACCAATCGTCAGCTAAAGCAATCCAAACCCAAAGGGATGTAGGGTGCGCGCTCTAACATTGTTTTTATAACAGATGGTACCCCTCAACTAAACTGATAATCACTACGTTACTCGATGTCACCTTGAACTCAAATTATGTATACACTAGCAGCAGAACCGATAGCCCTGCTGTAGCTTCAATTTTTTTTCTAATTTGGTATGTTATACAATACTGAGGTGAGGTGAGACCTCAAAACTATAAGAATACTGGAAAGGATAACCAAAACCCAATACTTTGATAATCGCTTAGTTAAACTTTTTTGTAGACCAGGAGACATAAGATGATCGCTGCTCATATAGTATCATTGATGGCAAAGTTGTTGGTGGTCCTGGCTACTGCCATGTGGGCCGTGGGTATCATTCACACCTCAGACTCCAAAATTACATCTTACGCGATGGCATTGGACCAAAAAGTATGTGGAATATACATTGGGATTGTTTTAACATATTGAGTTTATTGCCTGATGATATCTTTCAAAAATATCCCAAATGTCATGTACAGAGTCTACAATAATGACAGATAGTCACGCAACACAATTTCACATGATTATGACATGAGGAAATAAAACTTATTGCAGCTTTGAGTGAATACCAGATAGGTAGGATGTGAGAGATGATCTGTAATTAAAATGAAATCGATCACCAAATAAATGTACTTTTTATTACTCTGAAATATGTTGAAACCATGAGTTAAAACATTAATAAGGAAGAAGGATATTACTCTGCAATTTTTAGAGTAAAACAAAGCTCTTAGAAACAGACTAAGAATCTGTCATTGTCTTGTGACCACTGGCAAAGTAAATGCACAATGTATTTGAGGACAACTTATGTAAACCATGAGAGTAATAAGGCCTAATCAAGTATGGTCTGTAGATGATATGGATTGTCCAATACATTTATAGAGGTTCAGAATAGTTGTTGGTGGCTTTGGAATTTATGGTCCGTAAACAACCTTGTCTGTGACTTTTGATAACCGTTTTTTGCATGGGGGAGTTGTGTTCTCACCAAACACGTGGGGGCTACTCCTAACATATTGTATTCTTATTTTAATGCTATTATATTCATCAATCAATGCCGTTGGCAGCGTAAATGGTCGTATTTTACAATAATAAACCATTGATAATGAGTTGGAAATACACAATATGCAAAAAAAATTAGCAACAACTTCAGATACAGGATCCAACACAAGGCTTTAAAATGTTCAAATATGAGGCCACCTGACATGTTGAGTCAATTATAGCTCTATAGAGCAATAATTCTTCATTCTTCGAAGTTGATAGGTCTTCAATAGTGGTTTCAGTTACTTCGAAGGTCTATGGCTTAGAGCAAAGTTATCTGTACACCACCTGTACACATATGGAACCGATTCTTCCTATCCTTCTATTGAAGCTGTCCATCTGCTCATACCCTACAGGATTTCCTTCTCAAACTTCTCACTTGTTCATTTTGCAGAGAAGGCCGTCCATCCACAAATTTTCTGGCGATGCATCCTAAACATTTGAAAAGCGCACCACATTTGTCTTGCACATGCTGTTTCCAAGGGCACCCTAAAGGTGGACATGACATGGATGGGCTGGCTGTTTTCCAACCTGCCTTTCATTTTAATATTCATAGAATTATTTGAATATCCAGCATTGTTGTGTTTTTCAAAACAGATAAACTGCTTAAAATATATTTCTTCTTTATTCTTGGCATCTATGGCATGCACGAATTCTACACAACAACGTGCATGAATTCTTCACAATTTTCTTTTGTGTGTTTTATAGTCATGACCATTTGGAGTGGAGCGACAAGTTGCTCAGGAGGGCCCTACTTCAAAAGAGACAACAGAACTGCTTCAATGTTTGTGTACTTTGAAAGATGGTTAACCAACATCTAGATTACGTCTTGGAGTGCTTTGAAGAGTGATTCAAAGCTGTGTGAACATTTATATTAGACTAATTGATTTGAATACTTTACTCTTTGGTTTGGTCTGTTAAACATTCAGGGTTTGATTGTTTAGACAAAATGCCAATTTAAGGATTTGACATCACCAACTTGTAGTAACCGACATGGCCTCGCCAAAATTTCAACGAACTCAATATCTGCCATCTGTCAGGGTTGATGATCTGCCAGTACAATACTGCCTTCCAGTACAACCATCGCATCCTAAATATAAATACTTTTCTTGAATATTATTTCAACTGATTCTTGAGACTACAAAACTGCAAAAGAATTCACATAGCATACCAATGGGGAAGCAGAATGTCATGCCTACAATGAAATTATTATTCAATACATCACCATTTATAATTGTTGGCTGGCAACGCAGATTACGGATGAATAAGGAAATGAATGCTAGTCAGTACCATTTGTTGAAACCAAATGGTACTGACTAGCATTCATGGTACTGTCAAGCAGATGACAATGACATTGGGATTACTAAAAATACAGACAAACGATATTATCTACAGATCGCATTCCGCACATCCTGATGATAAGTCCAGCCAATTGTACCATTAGCTGCAAGAATAGCCTCATTACCAAGAAAATTACAATATTTGGTAAATCACTTTCTGCTGATTGTGAGTTTTTGATAGCAAGAATTATTGTTACTTGACCAGGTCAGGGAAATAAATATTAAAATATGATGCAGAATATCACCTTAAACTAATTAGATCACATTATCTTTCAGTTTAAACATGCTATACAAAGGATGGTTTGGTGCGGGAGGGGCTATGTATTGCCTCCCCAGACCGGAGTAGCCTTGAAAGTGACAGTCAATCAAGAATCAATCGTGAATATTCCTTGCCAGCAGATGCTTTGGAGGTGTTGTAACATGACAACCTGTTGACTGCCTATCTTGGAATCTTTGAAATGATATTGCGTTGCAAGGATTATGGACACTTGTAATATAACAGGATATTGTTATGGTTGACTTCCAAGATCCAAACGGAGTTAATAGCGAAATAATTTATACAATTGCTTGTCAATTATGCAATGTTACAAGTACTTTGACGTTGAAAACATGAATACAGGCATTGCAACATTTTAAAAAAATCTTGTATTTCATGCAGTACTAGGCCTCTTCATCAAAGTCTGCTTTCCAACATTTATGTTATAACATAAATATTGATGATTGATGTCAACATGGGAGTAAATTGTATTCAAGGTAACCAATGAGTTGCAGCTGATTGATTTTTATTTATTTGCCAAAACGATACAAATACACACTACCAGGAGAGACAGTCCTTGTCGGTTGCTCTAAGAGTTTATTGATGGCCCAGGAACTATGGTTGTAATGGTTATACCATTGCCCCCTATTTTGCAATCTTAAAACATATCTGCTGGTTTTGCTGCGAAGGCCTTCCACTTTGTAACAGCAGGTATCAGGCAGGTACGCTCTTAGATTTCTAGTAATAATCTTTCTCAGCTTTGACATATAATGAACATAATTTCCTCATCAGAATATTCTATTGTGTGGATTGTGTCATCAAATTGTAAAATAACTTAAGCCAAGACCTTGCATTGTGTTGTCTCGATGGCATAAATTAGTTTGAAGCAATCATTATTCCTGGCTGAGGTTCTTTTTGGCAGGATGGTCACTGTTTTCTGGTGAAATCTGCAAATGAGTCATGACCTTATCAGGGATTATGTCGATCATTATCTCCATATTTCTTAACAGGCCATCAGATCATTTCCTTAAATCATTAGGAAACACCATGATTGATTGTAGATTTATAGATCCTGGCCGTGACAAAAACTTCCAATGGGTACAATGGTACCAAGTAATAATAGTTAGAACAAACAATGTGATTGGCCAGGTCATCCCAATGATATTTATGCTTATTGGATCGGAAATTTAGATATACCCTGAGGTCAACTGCAAACTCAAAGAGGAATGAGGTACAGCTTAACCCTAGAGGTATTTCTTAAGCATTAGCTGCGCACAATGGAAATTATTACCAAGTGCATTGAACAGAAGGAAATCATGAGATGATCCGGCCTCTTATAATATGAGGATACTTACTTTGGATCTGATGTCATTTTCGCAACCAGGAAGGATAGATCACATTACCTGTTTGACAGGCAGACATGATGCAGAGTCAGCTTCTAAGTCAGCTGTTGGTTGGTCTAACACTTTCTCTTCACTTTCGTTGCTCTATCAAGTACAGCAGCGTATCAACTGCAACTTCTTATCCCCAATCTACAGCAGCAACATTGCGTTAAATATTACGCCCGCTTGCAATGAGCAATCATATTGAATACTATGATAAGCCGACAACATCAAACTTAATTATTGCTATGTCGGTGTCTCAGCCGATACAGCCATTATTTTCAGATTCTATGGTTACCAAGACAATGACACTCTCAGTGCCAGGTTCAGATGTTTAGTATAAATTCTACCGCGTAAGAATTTCTACTTCATTATCAATCGCTGAGCTTTGCCAGACAAGCAAGATGAGGATTATACTACTCAGCTTATCACTAGTATGTGCCTTCACTTCAGTAGCTGCTAAATCAGTGCCATCTGTTCTTAGTGAGTGAGTGTTGTACTGGTTGTCTCATTTTTCAACACACCGGTTTGTTTAGTTGGTTAACTTAGAGGTTGTCGTTCTATGTCAGTTCACATGTAAGTTGCTGTGCGGAAAAGTTGGTTCATGACAGGCAAAACCGTGATATATGTGTAACAAGCAATCCCCTAAGCATACCAGTAGTAATTCAAACAGTCATATTACCTGAGACCTAGATTAAAATTGTGATTATGCGGTTCATAATGCTAAAACATCAAACTTCAAACGACTAATAATATATTATTTTTCATTTTTACAGGCATACCCCCGAAGTGTGTATGTGTAAGGGCACCATGTGACTGTGATGGTAAGTGCATGAACTGTTAAGTAACTACACTGTGATGGTTGAGCAGACACAATCGTTTGTTTGTTACAAGATATGATGTTATGTGATACTGTGTTGTCTGTGCTGACTTCTACATTACATACACCTTTGTTATCACTGAAGGATATCGTTTGAGTAGGTCTCTTAGGATGATAAATATCTCTGGAGCGAGTGTTAGGTCCGGACTAGTAGTGCTTGATGTTTCTCCAAGGTATAAGAGCAGATCGGAGTCGGTGTGCAGTTTTGTAAATACATATATTATCAATTACTTTTCCTCAGTACTGCTTTTGTGAGAACAATCCCACCACCGTGGTCCAACCTCAAATTCTCAGCCCTAGCCCTCAAAAACAAGATGCTCCTTGAATTTTGATATGAGTTCAGGGGAAAGGCAACTAAATTATTATATCTAGTTCTCCTTGTAGAGAATGGGAAATTGACCCTAATTAAGGTTTAAATATAGATACAATGCAATATTTATACAAGAAAGCTACTGTATTTTGTATGCTTTTGGTATCCTTTGAATGTTAAAACCCAAAATGCAATTACAATTTAAAACAATACGTATTAAAAAAATTCATTAGTGGTGTTTCACACACTTTCTCATAAATCCCCATATTGTAAGAATTTTGATGACCTGCTCTGATACCTAGGACAATTTTCCCTCAGAGTATCCGTTCTTTGAAGATTTTAAAACTTGTATTCTCTCACCTGTACAAGTTGTGTGTTCTAATAAGATAGGATGAACTAAGACTAGCTATTAGTGCCTAAGTCATGACCGTAGTTAAGTCAAGAGTAAGACCATAGTTTATATCCAATGATTGCTGAATAAGTTTTCCCCTCCCCCTTTACCAACACTGATATATTATCGAGTTACACTTTGGGTTGAATAGAAACCAAATGGGTAATCCTCAAAAAACTAGACCGGATGTTCAGTTATGAACTTTGGGGCACACAGTATCAGTTTCAGGCCAGTATATTGAGGTTAGAATAAGTTTAAAGTTAATAGTCTTTCGATTGTGATGTTGAGCAGTTATCTGGTCGATGTTGCAACTGTTGAATGTCATCAACCACCAAGTCTGCCACCCTGGTAATAATCATTCCTTAACCCATTCATCATTGAAGCCATCAAGCCATTGGTAGCAGTTTGAGGAAACTGTCATTTGATTGCGTATTAATCACCATCATGAACGGTACTGGCATTCTTTTTTGTTCGCATTCATACTGCACCTCCGCATTATCGCATTCACCACCATTGTCTATCTCTATGTCTTCAAGCAAAACTGGACCATTTAACATAATTTCATTTCTTCAAGTTCATTGCCTGCAATCTTGTTGAAGAATTTAGTACATGATGTTATGTGTTCAATAATTATGTACCAATGTATTCATAGCATACACATCATGCTGGAAAAAACTAACAAAATGCCTGTCAAAATATCATGATAAAAGAATTGAACTCTTTTGTTTCTATGATGTTGTTTCAATCAGATTATTCACCACAATAATATAATTGACATGCCATGAAGGTTTTCACCACTTATTTCTTTTGATTATCTTTACAGTTATTGCTTCACCTCCGAGCATATGTGCTTTCCGGCCAATCTGTAACCGCTTTTGTCCCAACTGCAATGCACTAGACAGCGATGGTTGCATATCATGCCGATGTAGTAAGTATAAATACAATGAATTGTTAAATTCAGTCTTAAATTCCGCCAAATTATATCCGCTGTGCCCCAGTTATGGCATTCTGTGATATCTAATGATGAATAACCGGATGAACTTTGACCCCATATATCCATAGAGCCTCCAGCCAATGACATCTAAGTTTGGTCCATATATCCATATACGAATTCAACAAAGATCTCCACAGTTTCTTAACAACATGAAGAGCTCCTTGCAAATAATTGAACATTCAAAGATGTGTCAACTCTGGCATCTTACATAGAAAAGAAATGGCTAACAATCAATAATATTGACATGATGGGCACTATGACAAGACAAGTCATGTCCATGGTCTTTTTCTTGCAGACCCAGACCAACAGTTTCGCCACCTTTGTGCGGACCTGTTTGTGATATCTTTTGCCAATACGGGAATGTGCTGGATAAGAATGGATGCCCCACATGCACATGCAGTGAGTAAATTCTGAACGGTTTTATAGTCATCAACATGTTGTTATAATAACTGAATATGATATTGAACCCATGTTAGTTGATATATTGATATAGAAATGGTTTGTGAAAGAATTCTTCTTACCACTTGAAGCAATTGATGAATCAATCAATCAATCAATCAATCAATGTTGTGAGAATGACTCGTTGCCGGCCAAAGCCTAATTCACAGCCCCTAGACCCAAAGTTACCCATACCGAGAGCTTAACTTGTTGCTCCTGTGTTCTAATGAATGTGGAGTGTAGATTCTTAAAATCCTTCTCCGTTTGGCCTAAAGTATTGCATTATGTATATATTTTAATGATGAATATCATGATGAACTTTGTCTTTTTAGAGCCAAAGCCTTGTATTAGGACAGTTACATGCAAGAAGTTTTGTCTGTATGGGTTCGAGAAAGATGCTGATGGTTGCCACTCATCATCCTGCCCTCCTTGCAGTGAGTTGATAAATGTGTAGAACATCTTAAATGTACCGTAATACCTAACCTATAAGGCGCGTGCCTTGTAGATGAAGGCGCCTAAAAGAGTGGAGCATATAGGCGCGGCTATTATTTGAAGCATTTTTATATTTAATTTGGACCATATCCACCTCTTAGAAGTGGAGCTGAATAGTTTAGTACATAGAGTGGCTGCCTTGGAAACACAAGATTGCGGGGTTATAAGGGGTGCCTTATATCTGTGGGGTGCCTTATAACTGAAGCATTTTTATTTTTTCCGGTGGAGGTGCTTTACTTATAAGGCCGGCGCCTTATAGGTGAGGTATTACGGTATATGTGAGCATTAATATTAGAGGCTACTTAGATTGAGTCAGTACTAGGGGTTGAATTGATAGAAAAAATGAATACCATTCGAAATACAGGTATATGGGTGACATGAGTGTGCCTTAACAATCACTGAATTTCATCTGATATTCCAACGGAGAAATTGCATAACCTTACAAAGAAAATGGAAAGCAATGAAGTGTAAACATATATTCATCAATCATGATCTTGATCTAAGGTTTAAGGTCATTATTTGCCAGTACCAGTACCACTGTTCTAGCCTGAGTTAGCTATGAGCTATAGCTATGAGACTCTCCTATAAGACTAGGCCACTAGCACTGTATCATATAGTATGGTTTTCTTCAAAGACAAATTAAGCACTGATACTTTTATCCCTCGTGTGCAAGTTGGTTTTGTCAATTGGAAATGGTAGAAAACTATTCACACAAACTTGATTGAATGCATCAAAATAATGATAGAGATTGTTTCAGGTTCTTGTCTTTTTTTGCAGATCCAAAACCAACCATCCCACCACCAATCTGTGGACCAGTATGTGCTATCTTCTGCCGAAATGGAAATGTAAAAGATGACAAAGGATGTCCTACATGCAGATGCAGTGAGTAATACCAACAAATTTTTGATCATTCATATCCAATGCTCTTATTCCAGTCAAAATATTTGGCATTATTTGGATACGACTTCAGTGTGGTTATACGGTCTTCGCACAACCTACAAATAATGAATTGTTTTAGGCTTATAAGGGTCATTATCACATACACCACTTTTCCTACCCTACTTCTGTTGTATCTCAGAAAGGTTTTCATACTTATGTCATATGTCATCATCCTGTTCTATACAAAACCCATGACATGCAGCCTAGCAAATGCCATGGGATCTTTATTTTCTAATAGATGAATTATGGATATATATTGGTTGCCTTACAAAGTTGGTCTGACACCTCTATTCTGTTTTTGTTTTCAGAGCCTGATCCGACAGTAGCACCACCTACATCAGGTAAATGTTCTGTTTAGCCAATCAACAGTTCTCCACCCTGAGAAGCAGATCGGTTAGACAGTACAGACCATTAACTTCATTGTGGTTTATGGTGGTTTATGATAATTTTGACTTTTCTGTAGGTTTTGATCTCTGCTTTCATGGAGAGAAACAATAAATTGCCTACCAGCAAAAGGCAGGCAATCTGCTTACACATATAAATCAGAAAAACTAGGTCTAGATAACTTAAAGTATTAAATGTTGTGGTAGGTAGGGCTTTGCAGGAAAACAAAATGTGGTCAAATAGGAAAGAGATGTTACTCGTGAAATTAAATTTTTAGATAAGCTTGTGATAAACAAAGGCCTGGACACCTGAAGTTCATCATTTTAAGAATCATGATTTACTTTGCAGGAGGTCGATGTCCGGCCGCACCCAGATTTGGTACATGTGTTGAGGCCTGTGGATTAGGCTGCCCAGCCGGAAAGCTCTGCTGCTCAAATGGATGTGGCCATACATGCCAGACTGCCATTTTCGGTAAGCTGAGACAGTTGTCACAATATATCGGGATTGAAATTGCAGCGATGGGCGTGTAAGGCCAACCTTAAAACATACTCTGTGATGCACAGGGTGGTGGTGGGTGGATTGATTGATTTGGTTGAGTGAAAGTGCTCCGAGTAGTGAGTTATATCAGTGCCATCAATTCTTACTTTTTGGGGTAGGCAAGGTGGTTCAATGGTTAGCGCCCTTGACTCATGCTGCTGAAGAGTCGGTGCCGCAGTGATTTTGCCAGCATCCTTCAAAATCTATTCAAACTGAGCCACAACTAAGTGATATTGAAAACCATATGATACCTAATTCCTTTTTAATTACAGATTATGAGCCCAAGGCCGGATCCTGCCCTCAACTTAGGCTGCCCTCCTTTACAACATCAGCTATCTCTTGTGCTGGTGACGATGATAACTGCCCAGGCACACAGAAATGCTGCAGCATAAGGCCTGGTTCATACATCTGTATCAACCCAGTGTAAGTTAAAAGCTCAAAAGCAACACATAAACATACAACATTCTACAACATTCTTGAAGGCGACTTGTGGTTCGGCACAAAAAACTGAAAGCAGACTTTAAACTACTGCTGCCACTCACTCATGCAAATTTGTGCTCATTGGATTCTGCATAGCTCCAAGATAACTGATTGATATTTTAATCTCATAATTGTCACCTAATGGGCAAATAATTTGCACAAACTGATCTTCAAAATCAGGGCATGAAATCTACGCACCAGCTCATGACGTGTACAATTTCCACTAGTAAAACGGTAACTACATCACCTATTGTGGTAGATAATTAATTTCGTACCCTTATTTTGACGATCAATTTGTGCAAAATATTTGCTCATTAGGTGACAATGCTGAGATTGCAGCCTCATTTTATTAGTTTTGAGCTATACAGAATTCTATAAGCACAGATTTGGCTGTCTAGCAGCAGCGGTTTAAGATTTTTTCTTTGAAACATATCATGTATCTGTATTTTATACTGAATTTTACTCATCAATGTGTGATCTATAAATGTGTCCTTAGTTTACGCTGAACATTGTTTGCTCATCATGTGTTCTTTATCATACTCTACCATAGTTTGTGATATTTGATAATACAGACCTCTACTTTCCTGTTTTAGATTCACACTGAGTGGTTCAATCACATATTGATTGAAGAATATCATCCTTGGAGTATCAATCATCAGAATTGAGAATTTATTTTGAATATGAAGTTACACTGATCGTTGATATTTTATTTTTCTATCGGTAAAGTTTTGTGACAAATAAAATGAAGATGTGCTCAAGATTGCATTGTGCTCAAGACCAAAATATTCATCAAAGGTGTGCAATTGATCGGTCAGCAGTTTGCAATCACTACCCTTTCAAAATGCACATTTGTACAACATGTTGACTTTTTACTGTACCTCTCCAATTGATGTGTTCACAGATGTGCCAAATGGCCTTAAATGGTGTCAAGAGCCTCACACATCTTAGATTTATGTGACCATTCAATTATATATGATGCCTGGAGATCTTTTAAGTGTTTCAAGCTAGCTGATCATAGATTACAATTAGACCAATAACAAAGTTTTATCTAGCTAGAAAAAGCAATAAGTTTCATTTAGGTTCTTTATAGATAAAACTTGGTTGATATTTTCTGATAGTAGAATTGCTCCGTTTAACCGCCGCCAGGTCGCCAATAGAATATCAGCAATCTGAAATGGAGGAAAATTATATCAAACCTATAATATTGTCATTCAATTATCTGACCATCAAACCAAAGTCTCCGTCTAGTTATGAAAAAAACTCTTCTTGGGGGTATCAGACTATTGCCACCATTGATATATAGTCATGGATTTGAGAAATATATCTGATCGTGTATGATTTTTGGAAACAATTTATCATCTGTTATAGGTCCGAAAGTTCAGTAATGTTACATTTTTCAATGGCTTGCCTGTGTTTTTAAAGGTCGTTACTGGGACGTCAGTCAATGCATGACATCAAAACTGCCAGAATTTCAGCTACATCCAATGACTGACACAAAGTGATATATTGCTGAAATTTCTCCACAAATAGCCATACTGTGTATTACTACTAATCCATGAATTCATATCAATGATTGCAACAGTATAGATCCCAAGATTGATAATGTCTTTGAAAGGAAACAATGAAAATGGTTATGGTAACCTTGGTCAGAGACCCCTCCTTGCCTTTGGCCTTGGTAGTAGTGTTAAATATAAATGATTGCATGAATCAAGAATAGAACCTAGGTTCTACTCAATAATGAAGGATAGGTCAATCCTGATGATGCATTCTCTAACGCGATATCTGCAGAATTCATTTTGGTGAATATTCAAATGTCAAGTAGGCAACTCTAGATAATAATGAGTTTTCATTGAATTTTATTCATTCCGTTACATTAATTTCTTTTACAAATATTCTTGTAGAAAATCACTTCTTTGCTTAATGTCATGGTCCTTATCATACTACAGAGAAAGTTCGCTTGAACATGTATACTTAAGCTCCTTTTTTAAAATAATACAATCAATTCCGTAGTTTATTTGTTGTTAAAAAATCGTCAAATAGGATGCCCCAAATGCCAAAGCCTCCAAAAAATTGTTAACCCTTATTTCTGATATTGACTATTCCATAATGATGATAGAGGCCGGGAATTGTAAATGATTTTTTTTTATTTTCTCTGCTTTGAGCTGATGATGGTGCAAACAAACAAACTGACAAAGGTATGATAAACAATTTAAATCGCAGTAATAAGATTTGATTGTATTATTACTATCATTTTTTTTTTGTTCTACCACCCTTGCCAATGCGTCAATGTGATCACCAAAGTAGACCACATCGAAGAGCAATAATGGTCACATATTCTAGGCTCCATAATTATGTTTCTAAATGCCGTAACTTCCTTGTTCAATCTTAGATTGCCCCAATCAGAAAAATTACTGCTACTTTTTTTCATACAATGATGTAATTTTCGTTTCATTCTATGTCCATGTCATGTAGATCTATAGCAATATGTCGTCATTATTCCGCCAATGGCTGTTTCCCCCCCCCCCCCACACAGAATATGATACACATGTTGCACAAACCAGCTGTCAACCTGGGCAGGTATTAAAGAAACAATAAATTATCACCAATCATTTGCCCTGAGTCATTGCCGTTGTTCATAAATCCGGGCTACTGATAATACTCTTGGCATGCCAGCACAAACACAGGGGCTCCCTGCACACAATGCTGTCTTCAATTTCTTTAGAGAAAATAGAGCAATCTTCAATTTCAAAACTCTAATCTTCAAAATAACTTCTTCATAACAACTGGACTGGTCAAAAATCTGCTGTACCTAAATGCCTGTGAGAACAGAGCCAGCAAGTTTGATAGTTAACGAAGGTGATCACTTTTCAACAGAAAAACAATGCATTCGGTGGGCTCGAACCCAGGATCCTGATATCCAAAATCAGTAACACTGATGACTTTTGGTTTGTTGTGTGGAGTTGTCTGCTCAAATCAACAAACCTAACCTGAGTAGATAACTGGAAGTTTTTGGACTGAATCCAGTGTACTTGAAATGGGGAAATCTTCTATTGATTTTTCATTTAAAGGGCAATTAAGGTTTCAAACAACTTCTCATTGATGGCCATTGATTAATAGCAGATTGCACCTTCTGAATGGGGGAAAAGACTAAATATAATTCGAATGATTATTCAGCCAGAAATCTTGTGAAACATTTCTTCCATCAGGTACTCAAACTCAGCTAAAAGAGAATACCACATAGCAGTTTCCTGTTCCTGTTATTATTTAGCCTGTGCTTTATAATTATTACAGCAAAGTCTTGGAACCTCCCCTAAACTGAAGTGTTACCCAGCTTAGAGTCAGCAACTTCTTTGAGTTTTGCATTGCGTAATGCACAAAGCTGATTGTAGCGGCCGAGAAATCGAAGAAGTTTAGAGTTTACTAACACATTGGGGTTTATTCCGTTGAGATGTAAAACTATTGGCTCCTATGATTTCTCGGCAGCAAATGTATCTGGTATGCGTATGAATTGTCTCTGTATATATGATTACAACAAATAATATCTATGAATACAACGATGCATCTATGTCTCTCTGACTCACTTTCTAGAGTGCAGTCCCTATATTTTGGGTCTAAGCGCTAACAATAGAAAATATGATAACGAGCGAAGCTTCGTAGCTTACAAATTAATAGCTTTGCATAAAGCCTACTGCAGGGTGCATTCCTGCCGTTACACTGATGCTGCCCAGCACATTATTTGCTACCCCTTAATGCATTGCTGTGAAACCTTGGTTGCCCTTTAAATCTTTTCTTCAACTTTGAAACACTCAATCTTCAATCTTCTGTAAAATACGCGGGGAGCCCCCAACACTAACATGAAGAAAGAAGCCATCAGCCAGTTCTTTCTCAACAATCTCTCCATTCCATGATCTTCAAGCAAAAGGTCGAACCAACTCACAATAATGATTTGTGTGAATGCTTGATGCTGTGAACGAAGAGAAATTTTTTTCTGGCACTTTACGCTAACAATTTTAGTCGTACAGTTTCAAAATTTGACAAAATTTCTAATTCTAAAAAACCCCTTGTGTTAAATTATGTGGTAGGTGCATTTAATTCTAGAACATTTGTACATAAAACACAGCCACACAAATATTTTCCTAAACCTTGTTGATACAATTTAACATCTCCTCTAAGAGAGGATGAAAGGTTTTACGCATGAACATATTGCTTCATATAACCCAACACATAGAGTCAAGAAATATCAAGGGTTTGTTCTAGAGCTAGATCGAGATCTAAAAGTATCAGGGGATGTGTTGCATATTAAAAAATAACTAATAATATACTAACAAAAAGGGAAGTACTGGATAAAAATTGGGGATATATTATGCAAAGATGATAATCTGTTAAACACATGCCATACCTATCGTCTGAAAAGAGACCAGGAGTTTTCAATTATTGATCTGAGGGATTAGACAAGCGATTCTTATCGGATCGTAGAACCGAACTAGTTCTGATCGATGCTGAAAATGGAATAATTCTAAACTGCATGTACCCGGTCCGGGTACAAACAAGGATATTGGTTTTAGATTGTCAAAATATGATGAGGATGAGGTCTATGGTATACTGAAATTTAAACTGAAGATGCGACATGGAGTACATTGCCGCATCAAAGCATTTGTTAATTGATAGCTCATTTGTATTGATGTAAACCCAACAAGATAAACAATCAAAGGTCAAACTCCATGGTTTACCATTATGATATGTTATTCCCTCCCTCCCTGATTAAGGCCATCGCTTCATGTGCCACCCTGCGACCTGATGAGATAGGTTGTGATATGATCTTTCAGACATTGATGTCATTTCACTGCCATTATTTCTCCATGACATGTCAATTTGTAGAAATACTGTCATTATTATTTCCTCAATAGCTGTATTATTTTAGATTGAGAGCCGTCAGTATAAACGTTGGGCTTATGCAGCTCTTGCCAGCACCCAGGTTGAGCTGATGATCAAAAATCAATAAATTATCATAAGTTCTGCGCCTTGTGTCCATGTTTCCTTATGAGCTTCCTGATTACCATAGCAATGCCGTACCAGAATGCCAAAGCCTGATGTCCAGTATAAATCCTGCTGTCTAAGAATGTTTCTTCATTTTCACTCTCTGAACTGGACCAAGAGCTCAAGATGAGGATTGTACTTCTCAGCTTAGCACTTGTTTGTGCCTTTGCTTCGATAACATCTGCCCTCAGTAAGTATTGGATCTACGAAAACCTTCTAGTGTAATTAATTTCGAATAAATTGCTCGGTAGGCTAAGTTATATCTGTGATATATATTTGACTTGATGAACTTTCATGCGCACATTCTGGTATGTAATAGTCTATCATTGTTGTCAGTGAGTAATGGAGCAATGTAGATTCTCTGATTCATTTAACTTAGAGTGAATGTTCTTCTTGTTTGATGTCATTTCTCCACTATTCAATCAGCTCAAAACTTTAATGGAAACACTGCAATAGTTTGCTGGTAGTACGGGCCAATTGTTTGTTACATTGACACAGGAATATGCCCTGTACCAGGTAGAAACAGAGGCAAAGAGGTCTCCATTTATAAGATTCAAAGCTTTGAAAATTGAATGAGGATTTGTTAGATACATCTTCTTCACTCACTTTTTTTAGTGTGGTATCTATCAGTTGAGATTTGACATTTTATTATGCTTGTAAAGCTTATCATTGCCATTTGACATCTGTCAGTAGGCGTCAATTAAAAATTATCAAACATAAATTTACGAAGTAAAGAATTTTGTATTTAACAGGTATACTACCTGCAAGGTGTCTAAACTGGAGCTGTCGCAGTAAGTATTTTTATTCCATTAAGTCAATATAAGGTTTCGATAAAGCAGAAGCATTAATTCATTTTATTGTATGAGTTACTATTTTAATTTAATCTGTATTTTTCCTACCTTAGTCCATCTGCACAAAAAATCTTTCTTATCAATGAACAAGGACTTGAGCAAAAGGTTTTTTGAAGTATAGTATGTTCCTCATTATGTTCTCACAAGCAGCAATTTCATTCACCAATGAAAAATCTGCTGAAAAAAATTTTCTTTTTCCCATAATATGGGAAAAAGAAAATTTTATGGCCAGTGGCCTTTTGACCTTTTGAAATCTCTAATAAGTGAATGAACTTACAAAATAATTCATGTGAAAAGATCAACTGGTAAAATTTTTTTTCCAACTCTTAGTAATTATTAATAACTTCTTTTGGAATGTAAGCAGTCCTTACATTCTCTTAAATAATATTTAAAAGAATGTAAGGACTGCTTACATTCCAAAAAAAGTTATTAATAATTACTAAGTGTTGGAAAAAAAATTTTACCAGTTGATCTTTTCACATGAATTATTTTGTAAGTTCATTCACTTATTTGAGATTTCAAAAGGTCAAAAGGCCGCTGCCAAAAGGCCACTGGCCATAAAGCCACTGGCCAAAAAGCCACCGGTCATAAGGCCACTATCCAAAAAGCCACTGTCCAAAAAGCCACTGGTTCGATTGTTACATAATAGAAGTCTGATATTAATTTTCCATCGACATGTTTTTGCATGCAATGCACCCTGTGATCCATTTTGATTATCACATGATTATATCGGATCTGTTACTAAGCAAAAACTAAACTCTTTTGTGGACAATACTAGCCTCTACCGAAACCTATATGTGCATCCATCGAATGTTTTTATTATTGATGACCAACAAACCCAACCGGCTCAGCTTGATCACTATTGCTTAAAGTTTTGTAACCTGATCACCGACCTTTTCTGTTGTTCCCAGAAGGCTATGCAACTCACTTGTGCATGGCAAGTGGCATGTCAAAATCAAAAAAGCTACGCCGCTGTCTCTACTCATTGCGGCATTGCTTCGATCTAAACTTGCTGACTGTTTGCTTCTTTGATGACTGTAATTTGTCCACCAAGATACATTAAAATGTACTAATTGGGGGTTATGTTACAGAGAAAATGTGAGAAGATGTCTGGGTGTAGTCATCTGAAATCGTTATTTTCAACGGGTGGGTGGGTGGGTGGTATCTTTTCTAACTTTACTAAAATGGGAATCAGTTAGTAGAAAAAAAATCATTGATAAATGACATATCAAGGGCTATAATCTTGTTACGGGCCCAAAAAACATGTCAGTGGAACATTGATATCAGACTCATATTATGTAACCATTGAACCAGTGGCTTTTTGGGCAGTGGCTTTTTGGCTAATGACCTTATGACTAATGGCCTTCTGGCCAGTGGCTTTATGACCAGTGGCCTTTTGGCCAGTGGCTTTATGTCCAGTGGCTTTTTGGCCAGTGGCTTTATGGCCGGTGGCTTTTTGGCCAGTGGCTTTATGGCCAGTGGCTTTTTGGCAGTGGCCTTTTGGGTGATCACCCTTATTAGAACGCTTGCAAATGTATCATTATAAATGTGCCTGAATAGTCACCAGTATGTTTGAGATATCGGACATCCAACATAATTCCATGGGGACAAAGTTATCCATTCAACTTCCTATAACCCAAATTCCTAATGACTCCTGTCTGCAATTTATTCAATGAATAGTCCAATTACTGTATCTTTTATCATGTTTTACGACCTGTTTCATTATTTGGTATAATCGCCCTATTTTTTTATTTTATTATATTTTTTTATCCTTGCAGTTACAAACAAATGTGCGGGAAAAGCAATTTGTAACCGCTACTGTCCATATGGCAATGAAGTAGACAGTGATAATTGCGCAACATGTGGATGCAGTAAGTTAACATAATATAAAATAGAATGATATGAGATATAATTGATTGCTATTCACCATTGTAATTTCTTTGGATTCTATTGAATTTGAAATATTTAGTAATTTATGTTATCTCTCATTGTGGCCTAAATTCTTCCTCATTATGGCCCGAACTATGACATTAAAAACAGCAGCAAACAAGAAACCACACTATGAGCTTGAAACTTTTGTAGAGCCAAAGAAATGTCTTGAACGACCTCTATGCAGGAAATACTGTCAGTATGGATTCAAAAAAGCTGCTGATGGTTGCTACACATCATGCCCTCCTTGTAGTAAGTTAACAAAACACATAATTATCATAGAAGGTTCAATACCATCATAAGATTGATTTTTATGACCACATCATCTTAGCTGCTATAGAGTTCTCCCTGTATGCGCAGCTAGGATTGTGCATGCATATTTAATAGAATGCTGTGATTAATAATTTAGTTCTAGAAAACATGAACCCTTAGGACTGTAGATAGATCCTTTTTATTATCACCATCATTCCCTTTAAATGCCCTCCAAAGCTACTATCAATTAATTTCGCATCACATTAAAGTTTTCATGCCTTTTCATCCCTCATTGCATTAGCCTAGGGACAGACAGAGCTATGGTATGGCAGGCCTTGACTAGATGGTTGAAGAATATGTAGTTGATTGTCCCCAAAAGTTCCAATGAATATCCTACTCCCAGAAACTTTAGATCCTCACTCAAAATCATCCAGATGTGCTGCTAGCAAAAGCAGAGTTTTAGGAGATTCATCTGCATGTATGCATTATTCACAGAGTTACTGTTATACTGTGTGCTTTCAGAAACATTTGTTTAATGAAAAGTTATAATGTACTTTTAGATCCAAAGCCGTCAGTAGAGCCACCCACATCAGGTAAATGAAGTTTACATTTCTTCTGCTACTAGTATCAGCTTATCTGCAATTTATCAGTGAATCATGCAGCTGATAAACAAATGAAAGAATGCAAATATGACCATGATGAACCATTTTGATGCTGTGAGAAGCTGCCAATTTCAGAGATCACGAATTATCTGCTTTCCTGGAATGGTAATTCCTGAAATACACAACAATAGTTGATGTTGACCAATGAGTAACGTGTATCGTAGGAAACTCAGGTGTTGGCACTGAATTAAATTTTAGTGGTAAATAAGACTTTAACGGTATTTGCAGAAGCCATCCAAACAAATTTTAAACAATAGCCACTTCTCACATATTTAATCAATTTGGCCACTCAGCATTTATTATACTCTCGACATCTTTTTGCACACAGGAGGTCGATGCCCAGCTGCACGTGGTAATGGTATATGCGTGGAAGATTGTGGCCTAGGCTGCCCTGCTGGAAAGCTCTGCTGCTCAAATGGATGTGGACATACATGCCAAACGGCAATTTTTGACAAGAAGATCCCCTTCCCAATTGTAAGTTCAATAATAATTCATTCACAAATAGCCTAGGAAATCGATGTGGATGATATTAGCAAACAAAATCTATAATATTTAAACTGAGGCAAATACTATGACACTTGTAACTTAACAACCCGATTATTAAGATGTCATTCCATATCACTTTCTCATTTATGATTTTAGATGATTGCCAGTTGAACAAGACCGAGCTAATAAGGAACAATTGACCAACAGAATGCAGTTTTTAATTGAATGTTATTTCTCATTTTAAATTTAGAATTTGTTTATCTTAGATTTTAGATTCGTTGAACTTTAATTTTTGAAGGATATGAAACCAATAAAACTGTAAACCCATGTGAAACGACTAAAGTAGTCTGCACACACTTAAATGTATGATGATTGTTCATAACTTTGGAACTACCTGGCCCATCACTTTACTTATTTGTTCCTTTAATTTTGCCATCAATAATTGGAAAAAGGCCCATTTCAACTGCAAATCTACAAACTTCTTGAATCCGCATGTGTGGATCACTCTATTGGTTAACAATACAATCATACATGTACTATCTCTGAAATATGTGGTCCCTATCACCACGCTTGACTCATGACTCCAGGCATTCAGTATGAGGAGCAGTCCAACAACTCTAGACAAAACTTGCACAGTTATGAATTCATGTCCATCAATTGACTCGAACTTGCTTGGTTCTTCAGGCAGGCTTTCAGACTGTAATGCTTGTTGAGACAATAGAGACAAGACAAGTCAAGCATGTGCTGCAGTTTTGATGGAAAGGGCAGACATGAAAATTATAAAATATCAGGAGTAGTTCCTGTTTCGGCTTTTGTCTGATTCCACCGGGGCCTGTATAGGTGTGTGCCCTATGAGACAACACTTATGATGGTTTTTGCACACTATCATATCAGTGGCATTATTAAACAATGGCTTCTCTATTCTTAGTAATTAATTTATCATTTCTCATCTACTTGTGGATATAACTTTTCAGATTATGACTTGTGGATACATATTTCCAAGTGTATCCCTGATCAGAAATCAATTAATTTTCATCAATCGTGTGCCAGGTCCCATTATCATTGTCCATCAATCTTGCTCGCTAATAATCTATTCAGCTTGTCAGTGCATATAGCTGGTGGGACACTGGTCAAAATCCACAGAAGATCAGAAACCTTGTGGGACCTCCAAACTCCAGCGAACATATCACAATTTATTGAGGGAACAGAATTGATGGTTCTGTTTTAGTGCGAATTCAGCTGGGTTTTGATGCAACATTGACTACGCTTGTTGAATCGAAAATAAAAAACCTTCATACAATAATAGTATGAGTATATTAGACAATGATCACAAAACTCAACAACGCTCTAATGTATTAGTGTTTGCTAGTCATTACTGAAACCCAGCAGGCAAGCGGAAGTCAATCTGATGTCAAATTGACGTAGATGCCGGACATCGATATAAAGTAAGTTTTTGAGTCTGATATTGGCATTGATTTCTTATCAGGGATACTCATGGAAATATGTATCCACAAGTCATAATCTGAAAAGTTACATCCACAAGTAGATGAGAAATGATAAATTAATTACTAAGAATGAATAAACCATGGTTTGATAATGACACTGATATGATAGTTTGCAAAAAGGCATCATGAGTGTTGTCTCGTAGGGTCACACACTTTTACAGGCCCGGTGGGATCAGGCAAAGGCCGAAATAGGAACTACTCCTGATATTTTATAATTTTCATGTCTGCCCTTTCCATCAAAACTGCAGCACATGCTTGACCTGTCTTGTCTCCATTGTCTCAACAAGCATTACAGTCTGAAAGCCTGCCTGAAGAACCAAGCAAGTTAGAGTCATTTGATGGTCATGTGTTCAATTGATTCACAATTTTTGTACATAAATGAATTCATAACAGTTCAAATTTTGTCTGATGTTGTCGGACTGCTCCTCAACTGAATGCCTGGAGTCATGAGGCATGCGTGGCAATATGGACCACAAATTTCAGAGATAGTACATATATGATTGTATTGTTAACCAATAGAGTGATCCACACATGCAGATTCATGAAGTTTGTAGATTTGCAGTTGGAATGGGCCTTTTCCCAATTATTGATGAGAATATTAAAGGAACAAATAAATAAAGTGATGGGCCAGGTAGTGCCAAAGTTATGAGCAATCACCATACATTTAGGTGTGTGCAGACTACTTTAGTCATTTCACATGGGTTTACAGTTCTATTGGTTTCATATCCTTCAAAAATTAAAGTTCAACGAATCTAAAATCTAAGTTAAACAAATTCTAAATTTAAAATGAGAAATAACATTCAATTAAAAACTGCATTCTGTTGGTCAATTGTCCCTTATTAGTTCGGTCTTGTTCAACTGGCAATCATCTAAAATCATAAATGAGAAAGTGATATGGACTGACTGAGATACTTTAACACACAACCTGTAGTAATTAAAATGTAATTACTACCAACCACCGCTTTCTACATTGATAATGACTGAGTCGTTATCATTATTGCAGAATGTTATTATTAACTTTATTTACTCTATGTGTATTTATCTCATCTAGCCAGAAAAATAGCACACTATTTAAGTTAAAACTTTAAAAAGGTGGGGTGCAAACATTGGCATTGATCTGGGAACTGGCGCGTTCTGGGCTGTCGCTGACACATAGTCGGAAAACCCTGACTGGCATTCTAGGATGCCATCGGCTTAGCCGGGAAAACCCATGACTGGTGGTATTCCACTACATATATCGAGCATACACACAGATGGTCAACTGTCCATTACATCTAACTTGCTCAACTAACTGACCTAAACTAGGTTACTCACTTGCCTTTCATGGTACTCGTATTGAGCTCATACGGATGGTCAACTGGCCATTACAATTCATTAGCTCGCTTATCTGACCTAACAAGGCTACACGCTTATCGCACACCATTGGTATCCATTCCATTCATACTCTCACCTGGACATACTGACAGACACACTCGACATCTATCTCTCTGGTAATTATTATTTACATCTAAACCTTCTTGCATACTGATATAAATCTTAGCTGGGCTAAGTTGAACCACCTTGCGATTGCTTTCAACCACGTATCACACTGACATCTTAATAATCAGGTTGTTAAGTTACAAGGTCATAGTATTTGCCTCAATTTGAATATTATAGATTTTATTTGCTAATATCATCCACATCGATTTCTTAGGCTATTTGTGAATAAATTATTATTGAACTTACAATCGGGAAGAGGACCTTTTTGTCAAAAATTGCCGTTTGGCATGTAAGTCCACATCCATTTGAGCAGCAGAGCTTTCCAGCAGGGCAGCCTAGGCCACAAGCCTCCACGCATATCCCATTATCCCAACGTGCAGCTGGGCATCGACCTCCTGTAAGCAAAAAGAGGTCAAGAGTATCATAAATGCTGAGTGGCCAATTTGATTAAACATGTGAGAAGTGGCTGTTGTTTAACATATATTATGTTTGGATGGCTTCTGCAAATACCGTCATAGTCTTATATGCCACTAAAATGTAATTCAGTGCCAACACCTGAGTTTCCTATGATATACCTTACTCATTGGTCAACATCGAATATTGTTGTGTATTTCGGGAAGCAATATGTTTTTAAGTAGAACCTTTCATTGTCTCTTAGAAAAGATGTTGAATTATGTCAATGAGGTTAGAGAAAATATTTGGCTGTGTATAATGTACGAATATATTCAATAATTAAATGCGCCTACAACATTACTTAACACAAGAAGTATTGTAAATTGAGAAATTTTTTCTCGAGTTTTGAAACTAAAGGACTTAAATTGATAGCATAAAGTGACAGAAAATTTCTCTTTGCTCACAGCATCTAAGCATTGGCGCAAATCATTTCTACTATTAGCTTGAAGATCATGGAATGGAGATATTGTTGAGGAAGAACTAGCCGATGGCTTCTTTCTTCGTGTTAGCGTTCGTGCTGGCATGCCGAGAGCATTATTTATGAACAGCGGCAATGACACAAGGCAAATGATTGGTGATAATGTATTGCTTCTTGAGTACCATCCCAGGTTGACAGCTGGCTTGTGCCACATGTGTATATTATTCTGAGAGGGAAATAGCCATTGCCGGAATAATGATGACATTTTAATATAGACAGACATGACATGGACATAGAATGACACGAAAATTACATCATTGAATGAAAAATAGTAACACAAATTTTCTAATTAGGGCACATGGTTGCAGGGCGATGATGGGGTCAATTCTGGTGATGTAAATCTGTTGGAGGAGAAGGCTTTCATTAACATAACATTTGAGCTTATCATCTTGTGCGACCTTTGTGCAACCTTGTATTTTTTAATTATTTCTGCAAAGTAGTGAACTTGGTGCATGGGCAAGAAGATAGAGGTGAACTCTGAAAATCTGATTTGAGTTGTGTGCAGGTAATACTTTTGATTAGAAGGGTGTTTAGAGACTTCATTAGAAATATCTATGCCAAGTGATTGGATTGACAACCAAATTATGTAAAATCAATACACTGATGGTATTTCTAACACAATTAAAGCCTTCAGGACCAGTTAAATTCACCTAACTTACATGGGTTTTACCTCTCTAATCTATTCCGATATTCTAAGAGTAAAGTTGGGCACCATTATCATCTTCAAACAGGGAAAGGTATATGGAAATAATTTCCAAATACACACTCTCCAACAGAGCTGTGTTTTTGGAATGGCTTACGATATTTTGCCATTTCCTTGAATACCTCTTTCTATTTTATCAATGAGAAATCAGCGGTACTATACCCTGCCTCATCTTAAAAGGCAATAGAAATAGGTTTTGCCAATTCTCAGCAGCGTTACCCATGCAGGGCAATGTTCAGTAGGCCTCTGCAAAGCGATGCAAGTGAAATTGTGGCAGTGGTTTCGGCTATTCACCTGTTACAAATCATTCAATGCTGCCAGCTGAAAGAGAAAAATAGCTAGGAGGTGTAAATTTGACCCCCAGCTTCACATTCTGCATGGCCTGGGGATTAAGAGTAATCCAGTTTTATGACCTACGACAATGACACCAGCCAATAGTTAATGATAATTGATTCAGTTTTTCAATTCAGCCAAAGTTGACAGCAATCATGTACATTGCAGTCTTATACTGAAGAGCTTCATCCATGAATGGAATAATGATGACATTAATCCTATAGATGGGTTGTCATGGAGAAATAATTACACTGAAATGACATCAATGTCTATGAATCATATCACCAACTGTCTCCTCAAGACACCAGGTTGCACAGACTATGATTGGGGGAATCAAAGATTGGACGAGGAACGTACAGGCATTTTTTTCTCATGTCAATTATTGCTGCATAATCAATCAACGGGCTTCAACTCCATCATTTGATTCAGGTATTTATTTGTACAACACATCAAAACATTCCAGTAAAAGGTCATCATTTTTGAATAAAAATAATTCTGAGTAAGGTATTTCGGCGAAGAATAGGACGCCGACATTTTGGTGAATACCGATTCACCCCAGCTGTGACAAATTAAATCTTAGTGATTGTTAGTCACTGGCTTCAAGATTGGTCTCCAAACGAACTGTTGATCTCTAGATCGTGGGGATGATCAGCCTTCAAACAGGATAAGCGTTGGTCTCCAAATCGTTCAATAAGGGTCTTTCACTCCACATGGTGTCCCAATGACACTCTTTCCACTCTATCTACAAATATACAAAACAAAATGTGAGTACAGACATGTAGGGTGGTAAACGGGGAGGCTGGAGGGTTTTTCAATATTCCGAGCTCCACTGTCACTTGGTCAGAGGTAAAGCAATGAAAGGAAGGTAATGACCTTTGCACCTCAATATGTATGCAGTTGGTTAGCCAATCAGGACCACATACCAGAGTTCAAAGTAGGTTTTTAGACATTAGTCTACATGGACTGTGCTCCATTACAGACACGCATATCAGGAGGGGGGGGCCTGTGAATCAACGAGGGCCAACTCCAAAATATACAACAATTTAAATCTAAAAAATCCATTTAGCAAAATGTTAATTTTTTCTCATGTCAATTATTGCTGCCTAATCAATCAACGGGCTGCAACTCCATCATTTGATTCAGGTATTTATTTGTACAACACATCAAAACATTCCAGTAAAAGGTTATCATTTTTGAATAAAAACAATTCTGAGTAAGGTATTTTGGCGAAGAATAGGACGCCGACATTTTGGTGAATACCGATTCACCCCAGCTGTGACAAATTAAATCTTAGTGATTGTTAGTCACTGGCTTCAAGATTGGTCTCCAAACGCAACTGTTGATCTCTAGATCGTGGGGATGATCAGCCTTCAAACAGGATAAGCAGTAGTCTCTAAATCATTTAAATGAATCTGGCTTCCAAATGGTGTCACAAGAGACTTTACTAGGGGAAAATCCGGCCATAAAATCTCAGGCAATTTTTAGTTATATCATCTTTTGTCACCAACAAATTGTGCCAGTCAAAACCAATGTCTTACTGGAAAGTAACCAGCTTCCTAGAGTGGAAATCCTTTGGCTTAAATGGTCTCTTTGGGCCAAAGTTTACTGACTAAGAAAACCGGACCAGCCAATTTGAGGTGGTGAAAGTTTCAAAATTTTCCAACAGATATTCTGTTAGATGAACAACCTTGTCTGTTGAATCATCGATAGGCACCATAGACATGATGCCATAGTCAGCCACTTTTGTTTGAAAGCTAAAGTGCATGCTGTTTCGATGAAATGTCTTGATCTTTATAGTCGAATAGTCGATTTTTATAAATTGTCAAATTTGACATCACAATACAGGCACTCTGGTTTGTAGTGCAGTACCAATAGGTGGCAATTGCCCCATCTAGCGAGAGGAACATGGTTCAGTCTCATGGTGTACAAAACAAAACACATCCCAAGTGTGTTTGTTGGGTGAAGTGCAGAAATAAATTTTTTGTCTTCTTATTCAATGGCACAATGGACTCCTCGTATCCCCTCAAATTGAGACAAGGACTGCGCATGTGTTTAACTTTATAATTTCATCACTTTCAAAACGGCATTGTGGGAAACTTGTTTGTCAAATAACATGATCATGTACGTAATCTCAATATCTCAATACTTTTGATCTCACAAGGAGATCAAAATCATTTCAAAGCATATGACTAGAGGTTGATGTAACTTTATATTTCAATTGTACCATCCAGTATGTTAATGATGGGAGCTGTTGAACAGTACTTAGCTTTATTTGTGAGTGCTGATTGTCATGTGCAGTTCCAGGAAGAATATCCTATGCTTTCTGTCCTGGTCAACCAGTGGAATGAAATAACAAATCAACTATAGTCCATCTTATTGCAAAGATATCTCTGCGCTTCTGTCAAATAAACAGGAAAGGCAGTCAAATGTGTACAATACAGTTGTTTTCCAGGACAACATTTAAACAAGGAGTTCAAGTCTGTAGTTGTGCTCCCTGGTAACTGGGAAAATTGAAAAACCGTAGTCTGTGCATGAAATCCTATGCCCAGCTTTTCAATCGCATATAATGAAAGGATATCAGATTTCCAAAGCGTATACACACTTAAGAACAATTTGCAAAATTATCTTATCGAATTACTATCCACATTGCTATGTTGGTTTGCAGTGAGAACATCACGAGCTCACTCCTCTGTCTGTATAAAGATGCCAGCGATTCTGGCCTTTCACCTCTCTCCTCAATCAGTTCCCTGTTGGTGTGCATTACGCAATACAAATTTTAACATCATTTGTAAAGGCTTTTTTTTTGCTTCTTCTTTAGTACATCCTCGATTAAAATCACGTTACCAGGAAAGGACCCGATATTTTATGCTCATAAGCACTTTACCTTGAATTTGTACTGATCCAAAAAAAGAAACTATTCAAATCACCGGCTGTCAAAGTCTAAAACAACATACTAACATATGGAGTACAATTCAAAGACTTGACAGGTAAAAATTAAGATTTTCGCAGTACATGTGATGAAACGCATCCTGCAATTGGGTCTTTCATTACATTTCGACACTTAATGCAGTCAGCAAAAATTTTGGATCTGGGGTCAAATGCTATCAGCAATCAACCTGACTCAAAACATTAATCTGGTTTTTCAGCCTTTGGACTGGTTTTGTGATGATGACCCATCTTGGCAAAGCAAAATATATACTTCCGCTTGAAAAACTTAGGCTAAACGCCACAGTTTGCATCAACGGTGAAAATTGTTCACTATCACTGCCATTTGTGCCCAGAATTAGTTTCTCAGACGCCATACCATGCAAAAATTTATTTCATGTACCATTGTTAATGATCACCTTAATGTTAATTGTTAATGTACCATCTTAATGATGTACTTCTGCAAGGAATCCAAACATCACGCAATAAGCCTTAAATTCAAAAACATTGGAAAATGTTGCCATAAAAAGAAGTCAAAGTCAGCCACCTATGAGAGCTGGCCAATAACGATAAAAAATTGCTACAAAATCCCTTTTAAACGTACATGGTTAGTGGCAATTGCATGGTACACATTCATTTTTGTAGGGTATGGCAAACTTTCGCACCAACTTTGCACCGGGAAGGCTATCGTACTTGGCAAGCTATTGTACCTAGCAAAGCTTTCGAACCTGACACACTTTTTTTCCAACTCGGCAAACTTATCAGCTTAACGGCTTGCTGATGCTAAAATTTGTAAGTGACACCTGCTCCACAGATTCTCCTCTATTATACATCCAATCGTTTGCAATGGTGGTGACTTAATTTCAAATTGGCCAGTTTTTTCACATCCTATCAAATTTTGTTTTTGTTTTCAAGTATGGCTCTTTGCGCCAGCTTCATAGCTTTCATGAGCTGTTTTGTTAGGCTTAGGTAATTCTATACCTTTAAACCGAAAGCCTTCCAACTCAATTCATTTTAGTGTTTAGCAAGCTACACAGGTCTCGCTTAACAGCTTAGCAACCAAAATCCAAATTAAAGGCGGGCCAATGTATGCAACAATTGGACAAATGATCTAACTTTGTTTGGAAGATCACCTATACAGTAAAACTATAGAACTCTGCACGCGATAACACTATGTTTGCTTGTAAAGAGAATAAACAGCACTTATGCTTATGCTATCGAGAATTTATGTGCTGGCCCCTAGATATTTTGTAACCAGCGGAAAAAGGGGGGAATGTGCCATTCCACAGTTCATTTGGTCTGCATGCTATCACACTAGGTTTGCTTGTACAGAGGATAGAAAGCACTTATGCTACAGGGATCTTTGAGCCAATTTCATAGCTTACACAAGTTGTTTAACAAGCTTAGGTAGTTCTATCTTCAAACCGAAAGCCTTTCAACTCAATCTAGCAAGCTATATTGGTCTCGCTTGAAAGCACAGCTACCAACATCCATGTTCATAGCAGGCCAATGTATGCAACAATTGGACAAATCTTCCAAATGATCTAAACTTTGTTTGGAGGATCACTTAAACATGGCTGTAAAAAGTAGCAATACATAATATTTAACTTAGCTTTGTGGTGTTCCTTTGTAAATGTTCTTATCTCGCCTCAATCGTCTGTTTGCGGCCTTGTTTGCAGCCCCAATTGCCTATAGCATTACGTCCTGTCATACAATTATCATAGCCTCCATCACCATATACCAGTGCTGTCAAACTCTTGCGTCGTCCTGGTTGACACACACCAAGTCAACAGGCTGTCAATTGAGCTGAAATAAAAACTGGAAAGCAGCAGCAAAGCATCCACTTTTGGTGGTGACAATAAATTGGAAGCTTGAGAAAATTATGAATATAAGCCTATTGTGTTCATGTATTATCAGCCACCGGGCAAGGCAGACAAATTAGCCGATTGTGGTTGTAATGAAGAATCCTCAAGATGCCCCTGATCTTGCCAAACTATGGTTTTATCCTGAACAAAATCCTAACCGCACTTCAATGAAAGCTACTCCGGGTGGTAAATTAAATGTTACTAATTTATCAACAGAGATAAAGACCATACTATCATTATTCCCAAAAGATAAAAAAGAAACACCAACACACCTTTAAAAAAAATTTATCCCAAAAACCGAATACTAATGTAATGCAACTAAACACGGATATTCATAATAGAGACCGCAGGGGTATTTTTTTTGCCCAGGCATACCACATACCATGTTTGCTTTGAGACTAGCATCAGACTACATGTAGATCCCAAATCACTAACAAGCAGCATTACAACAGCTTTGTCTGTGCATCATTTTTTTCCCCACCCACAGACCCTGTAGATCCCTACACTTGTGTCCATGATTTGCCTTCATGCACTATAAATCTGGTCTCTAAGCCTCTCATCTTAAAATGAATCAATGCCCGGCCGCCAAGTTATCAACATTTTCATGCTGGCCCTTTTCGTTGCTGGTACACGGGAGTTAATCCCTGGCTTTCAAACCGACTTCCGTCAAATCCGTTAACTGGTACCCAGGACTTCTTTGCATTTGTGATAATAAAGGTGTGTTCATGCCATCACCACTCATTTTGGTCAACAGCTGGAGGAGGAGGAGGGAGTAGCATCAGATATGGGTATATATTGCGTTTGCAGGTCCTATTATGATGTTCCAGAAGAGAAGTGATATAATTTAGATTTGACAGATGATGTTCGAGAATCAGTCAAATTCCAATGTTCAATGATTTTAAAATGAACCCAGTCAGTGTGTCAGTCTTCTTTCCTCTCAGTGCCTTTATTTAGGCCACTACCATAGCCATTGCTTAGCTCAACGTAGTAAAACTCTCAATAAACTATCAAGTCATGGTTAGGCCAAGAGTTATGTTATACTTACATTTTTCAATATTCCGAGCTCCACTGTCACTTGGTCAGAGGTAAAGCAATGAAAGGAAGGTAATGACCTTTGCACCTCAATATGTATGTAGTTGGTTAGCCAATCAGGACCACATACCAGACTTCAAAGTAGGTTTTAGACATTAGTCTACATGGACTGTGCTCCATTCCAGACACGCATATCAGGAGGGGGGCCTGTGAATCAAGGAGGGCCAACTCCAAAATATACAACAATTTAAATCTAAAAAATCCATTTAGCAAAATGTTAATTAATGACATAATTTTTGAGCCTTGAATGTGTGACCATAAATAGTTTGATGTGGTCTACTTAAAGTGGTAGACAACCACAAAAGTTATATTTTGGTATTTGATGCGTAATGATGTACTCCTTCTGAATTTAGGTGTTATAAATAAATGTTAAATTTGTAAACTTTAATTATTTCAATTGCGAACTCTCTTCCACCATTTTGTTTCAGTAACACAAATACCCGTTCTCTCCAAATAAATATATTATTGGAAAAAAATGATGTATAAAATAATTGTTTTCTAGAATCGAAGCAGTTATCTATGCTGTGTCAATCTTAATATATAATATATAAACAGTCATCTCAGTTACAAAATCATCTACAAAAACAATAATTATTATTGTTTTCAATACCGAAAGTTAAGCATTTTTTTTTTATTATAATAGCTTCTCAACTTAATTCAGTTTATTGCAGCCATGGGGTGAAGGGGCTACTGACTGCCCTGTGGTGCAGATCCAATGCTTATACCTTGGATTTCTATTGCTGAGTATGTTGCCTATTGGTGAAGGCCCATTGCATCTTGATACGTATTTAGTGGTTCCAGTGTTGTCTTCTACTTTAATGATTATAATCAAATCTTATTACTGCAGTTTAAATGCCCTTCCTTTGTCAGTTTTTCTGTTCGCACCATCATCGACCCCTAAAAAAACATTTTACACTTTCTTGGCCTCAAACATTATTATTGAATAGGCATTGTCAGGAATTTGAGGCTGGGGCTTTGCCCAAAATCCCGATATAGAACTTAAAGACATACTTTGAGGCTACTATTTTGTATCACATCTTATTCTCCAAATTTTAATCTATCAGGTGAGCGATTTCCAGCTTTAGAATCCAAATATTGAGGAAGTTATGGCCTCTCAAACTTCCAAGGGGACGCTTTGTGGGACGTCACAACGCATCATTCTTATTATAATATACTGATAGATAGGATGATGATCAAAATGTTTAGGGATTTAGAGGGTCTCGAACTCAGGTTTACGTTGAGCTATGTTGTCTACAGTCTCACAGAGCTGGACCATAGCGGTGCGATGGTAGCAGCGATGCCTGTTGGTTTGAAAGACCCAGGTACGAGTCCTACCTATCTGATCATCATCTTATCTGTGTAAATAATAATGTAATAACTCATATGACGCATTTTGATGTCCAACAAGGTGTGTCCGCTGATTCCCAATGCCAATTGAAGGCGATCACGTTAGATGTCTGAGAGGCCATAACTTCCTCACTATTTGGATTCTAAAGCTTGAAATCACTCACATGATAGAATAAAGTATTGAGAATAAGATGTGTTACAAAATAGCAGCCTCAAATTTAGTCTAGCATCCCATTTGGTGATTTTTTAATCAAAATAAATTACAGTCCTTATGATTATTGTACTCTTTCTAAAAAAAGGAGCTCGAGAATACACATTCAAGCACAATTACTCTGTAGTTTCGTAAAGGCCATGACATCAAGCAAAGGAGTGATTACCTACAAGAATCTAAGATGGGTGAGGCTCTTGACACCAATAAATACCATCTGACACATCTCTGAACTCATTAGCTATAATGCTTCTGAAGAGGTACAGTAAGAAATCAACTTGCTATACAAATGCGCATTATAATTGAGGGGGTTATGATCGCAAACTGCTGACCGATCGATCGATTGAAAAGCTTTGATAAATATTTTGGTCTTGAGCATAGTGCTATCTTCACTTTTATTGTAACAAGACATTGCTGATAGAAAAATAAAATATTAACTGTCAGTAGAACTTCGCATTCATGTAAAAACTGAGACAAATAATTCTCCTTATCCTGGGGGTTGATACTTGGGGATTATTCACTTCAATCAATATGCGATTGGAAGACTCAGTGTGAAGCTAAAAACAGAAATGCGGAGAAGTAAATTATTATTATATATCATAAGCTATGGTCGAAATATGGCAAAGTAGGAGCTTATCTGTGCTCATACGGTGCTTTACACTGCAGTCAATGATACCACCACCACCATTACTTTGTACCCCTGGTGTCTTCTTAATGACGGCTAGGACATCATGGATTGCACCAGGGAAATCAAACCCTCTCATAATAATCCAAAATAGATGGACCTTTGAGATTGGGCAGTCTGCAATAGGGACGACACTATGAAATAAGGGGGAGGGGGACAATACAGCTTACAAATTTTCCAGGGGTCAGTTTGCACAGTGTACACTTGTCAATACTACACCTGTACAACAATTTATGGCCTATGACACCGTGTTAGGCGCTAGAGTCTTTTACACACCTAATCGAATTTTCATTGCATTTGAAAAAATTAGGGGCCCCTTCAAAGCTTTTCAAATACACTAATGTCTAGCTGCAGCCTCAAAAATATGCCTCAGTTGATGAAGGCTATGATGACATTCTTACTTTCCACATTATTATTTATTATTCATACTGAATTCCTATTGGCTAATAACTAAGCATAATTTATGTGACGTTATGGGTTATCAACACATGTTAATAACTAATATTCAAATTATATCTGATTTTTACCATGGATTTTCTATGGTCTTATTTCAGCTCTGGTTTGTTCTTCTCCATCCGTGCGTTGAGCATATTTTTTTATTTTCAAAGATACCTTACTGTATTGATTTATATGTCAGGCACAAATTATACTGATGTACTCAAAAGTAAAAGGAACACAAATCATTTCTGTTTGTG
Organism: Membranipora membranacea; assembly: GCA_914767715.1. NCBI lineage: Eukaryota > Metazoa > Bryozoa > Gymnolaemata > Cheilostomatida > Membraniporidae > Membranipora > Membranipora membranacea. Next base: position 6,761,363 of record OU612072.1, on the reverse strand, counting down.
TGTTTGGTTGATACTTGTTTATATACCTTGTGAATATCACTTCCAGCATCTAAAGTGTCGGACTATCCCCAACTCCTCAATATAGAACAGCTAAGCTGACGTACAAATTGCAAAATCATGGGTTGTGGACTGCATCAAAATGGCTTCTTCGCCAAAGCTGTGTTACATACCAAATTTACAATTAGACACAATTGTGCTCTTAGGCATATGCAACAAATTTAGTAAGACAAAGGAAGCGGGAGTAGAGGGAGTAGTTACTCTCACAATCATGGATTGCGAATGGAATTTTCTCTCACCTAACTTAAAAAGTAGCAGCATGTGGTCTTTTACAAAATGAGTATAAGTGATTTTAATACACTGATTTGATATACCAGTATATTTTCATGATGTAATAATTGTGACATTGACATCGATACATGAATTACATAAATATTATCGATATGAATGGCTTATGCTGGCTGTTTCCTTGTTGTATCAAATAACCAGACATTAGTTCCTGCTCATAATTTGAGTCACTGAATACAACACAAGGATCGTAATTGCAGCTGGTAGTTAACATTATGATAGTTACAAGTGTAAATGACTTTGGCATATTAGTTAACACAGTTGGATCAATCAGCCTACATACTATATAAATGAGAGATTTGGATTGCCCTATGACAATGGCTAGATTGAGAGGCAGCAGGCGTTCCAGGCTTAGCAGAACCTCACTTCTCTTGGCGGTATCTGCTTTGTTAAACTTGTTGATGGTCTATCTTACTATAACTTACACATTACCAAATTGCTACCCTCATGAGTCAGCTGCGGGATCTTATCTTATCTGCCCAAACAGCAGTGCTAGGAGCCTAGCGCGAGAACCTCGTATACATGATAGTCTGAGTGAATTCAGAAACTTCAAATATTCCCGAAAGGACGTAGGCACAGCGGACAAAGAAGACATAACGTATATCGAAGATATCTTTATAGCAATAAAAACTACAGGAAGTTACCACAAATCTCGACTCTCATTGCTAACAGAGACTTGGATAACTCAAGCTGCAGATTCAGTAAGATACTGATCCTTTTCATCCATAAAATTAAATTGTGTCACCGAATTTGCTACCTATTCAATTTTATTTTCCGACTTATGCATGGATGAAAGATAGAACATGTGTTTTCCTCTGGTGGCAATATAAGGTAGAGATAACCTTAATAGCCTGATCTAAACATTTTTGTTACATACACTAAATCAACTTGCCTACGGAGTATTTTCCTCATCTGGAGGAAATCTTAAATTGTTTGAATCCTGTCAGGAGTATGCTGTAGGTGGTTATACCACTGCAGTACTTGGTGATACAACTGTTGCCAAATAGGGAATACAGTTTGCAATCATTGTGAAGTTGATAGTCTAAGTGCCCTGAGTTAGTGGCATTACACTATCAAACACTCATTGTACTGCCACTAACTTGGATTTCAGCTATCTGAGCGGTTAGACTAATATGATGATAGAATAAACTTGATATACCTAACTAGCATACTTGTCCAGCCACTTATGTCACTATTTCTAGATTTCAGTTATCAGGTGTGAGTAGGACTGAGACACTGTTATATAATTACACGTCATCATCACAAAGGTTTAGTTTCCTTTGAACTTCTCACGATTACAATGATGCATTCTTTTGTAGACATACATTTTCACTGATACTGATGATACAAAGTATTCAGACTTATTTGGTGAGTTGAGAACGCAGCAGTTCTAATTTGGGCATGCAAAATCCTTAACATGCATTTTGTATTCGGGTTGATAAGTTTAAATTGAATGATATATTGATGTGGTTAATGAATATCTTTATAACAAATTGATATAATCGAGCCAGTCAACTTTGCTTCTTATTGAATCCATTTTGCCAGCTTTGGAGTTGCCCCCTCAATCGCCGAAGGGAACAACCCGGCCCTGTGGATCAAACTTGGTCTCTCTTCGTATCACTTTACACCAGTATGTATGGAGGTAATAGCTTTCTTATCTCTCGGCACAAACTGGAAACACAACACCCAAACATATATTTTGGTAAAGATTCAATAAGATATTCATAATCAAACAATAATAGTATTAAAAGATGAATAATAGATAAATTCATAATTTCATCGTTATAAGAAGTAGGACCATAATTATCAATGAGGACTGTAGGTAAGTTTATTATTGATTTTTTTTTATTTTTGAAGGTGAACAAAGATTTATAATCACTAGATGTGCTGAATCACATCTCTCGTAAGTTTTCATGTTCTCAAAACTGTATGCTTGCACGCAGTATAAAGATCCCCTTCTGCCTCTTCGAAATAGAGTAGGCGGCAACGGCGGGCAAGGTTATAGGGTACTACCCCACACAAGCCACCTGCGCTTGAGGGGGCCCGTTGAATAGGGCGGTCAAATAAGATCTAGTGCATAGGGAAAAATAATGATAAAGGAATTTGAACTTTTCAAATCTAATTGTAGAATCAGTATTGGATTACTTAAATCTTTTTTGGGGATTTGGATATGTGTGCATTCGATCACTGGCAGAAAATTTGGGTGTTAGAGCAGCAAAATTTGGTGCTCAAAAATTTGCATCAGCAAGTGATAAGCAGAGAAAGATAGGCGCTCTTGGAGAGCACTATGGTGCCTATATGACAAAATTGAGTGATAAACATCAAATACTTTGTACTATATATAATACATATTTTGTTCCGAGGAAAGGGTTCTTCTGATTTGATTCTGATCTATGCATTATATTACAGCATAGATCTAATCTGCAAGGTACAAGTTATATATGACAGATTTCTACGAGAGATTAATCGGTTAGTGGGCTTTAACAGAGAGGTAGAACTATTTGTTTTAATTGCAAATTATTTATTAATTCTTTCAATCAACTTGTTGTTGCAGTAGCAACAAATAAGATTGTTTGGCTAATAGTGCAAAAAAGAGGTAGTATTCTTCACTGCCGATTCTTTCTCTGAATCGGGGGATTTAAGCTAGAATATTGATAACCCGAAACAAGTTTACTCCAATGAAATTAGATAACATTGCATGTAACATGTATGTCAGATGCTAGTATGTCTTCTTATCTCAATTTAGACGTCAAGTGAGTCGCGCAAAACAGCCAGACAATACTGGCTGACTTCAACATTTGGATACGATATATATATATATAAACTTTACTTACTGCTTCAAGTCATTTGAACATGAAAAGTCATGCGAGTTAAAAAGCTCACGCAGATTTGTATAAAAATGTCGATTTTTTGGTTATCTTCCTACAAATGTAGGTACAAATGGTTCTGTCTGGGAGATGATGATACCTATATAATTGTACCTAATCTTGTCAAAAAACTGCGGAGCTTCGATCCTAAAAAGAGGTGGTACCTAGGAAAGACGAATGCACCGGATAACTTCAAAGTACATCACGAGGTCAAATCCGGCAAATACGCCATATACGGCATCAACAAGGTAATACCAGTAACCATAGAAATGGCCTCAAGTGGCAAAGCTTTGCTGGTGTCTAGTTTAGCTAGTGTGGGTGTTTGGCTATTGCAGCGGCTATGTTAGTGTGTGGGTTTAAGCTATTGCAGGGGTTGAGCTAGTGTGGAGTTTTGCTGGTTCAGGGGTTCAGCTACTGTGGGTGTTAATGTGGGGGTTAGCCAGTCCTAAATTTTGTCTAGAGTAGCCTTAAATTACGCTGTTTCAAATTTGTGCAAAATGTTATGACAGACTGCTTCTATTTGCTCCCCTCTCAGATGATATAATATTAGGTAAACACAGTTAGCGGGACTCAACTCAACCGGGCAAAGCTCTCCAATCTTTTATCGAAATGAGGCAAAAATTCCATATTTGACCACATCTTTCACATATGATCATATGGTCCACATGCTACATTCCTACTGTGTAGTGCTACCAGTATACGTTTAATCATGCGAACGGCTTTCACAGTTTGTAGATTTCCAGTTTGCAACTGGAGGCGGTTTGGTGTGTTTGAGTCGAGCTACTGTGAGAGCCATGTCTCCACACAGCAGGTAGGCTTTGTTATTGATTACAATATATCCTTCATCATGAAGGTAACTCATAGGTGACTAACATTGACCAAGAAAGACTACAATTATTGTCTGTAAGTTTCCAAAATTGGACAGCCCATGTATTTTTATATAAAGAATGTCAAGTTAGTAATATTACTTTTTTTATATTTCTGCCAATATCTTACAATCAGTATTACAGAAGTTTACAGGGTCACCAGTAAGTTTTGGATAGAATTCCTCACCTTGCACTAATTTGAGCAACATATTTAATCTTTTTGCTGATGTGGTTTTAGAGATGGAGGGTTGAAGATTAGATCTGAGGAGCTGTTTAATGATCCTGATGATACAACCATCGGTTATGTAGTCAGTAAGTAACTCAACCTCTAACTTAGACAGGTGATCTCTGTCAAATCTAACTAAACTCTAATAGTTTTAGGTTATTAATAGCCAGGATCAGAAGCACCTCATATTCGCAACAATACTTAGGAAGAAATGTATCCAATTATTGGTGGGTTGGAAGATGGGGAACAATCATAAACATAATGTTATGCATCAATATTTGGATCCTACAATGAGGCACCACTGGCAAATAACAAAGTTCAGGTACAAAGGCAAAAGCGAAGCAGAACTTCCACAAAGCAAAGATGACTGCATTTATAGGAAATTGTTTCATTGAGTAATTGTTTTTGTGATTCCAGATTATCTTATCGGCGTAAACTTGACGATCGTCCCTGAATTCCATTCTCATCTAGAACCTTTGTGGAAGCTAGATCCCCTAGACATCCATAATCAGGTGACTCCCATAGTAATCAAGTGACTAACCGAGTCCACATCCCTCAATAATCAAGTGACACCCCACCACTCCAAAAACTATATTACGACCGATCTAACCCCTAAAAATCAAATGATACATCTTAGTCCATTTCTTAATAGTGAGATGACTCGCCCTACCTTCTGTCATTGTAAATAAAAAGGAGACTTACTCCTTTTTCCCAATGCTGTATGGAGAAACGCAATTTTTTCCCTGACTCCAACCAACATTTTAATTGGTCTTTATAGCACTGCAACCATATGCCATTTCGACACAACAGCACATGCAGACTGTATAGGGTCATGTTGATGTCCATATAGGTGTGAGGTGGTTTGGCTCCTCCACCATCCACCTTCTCCATTGCCTGAGCGATATTGATATTGGCGGACCGAATGTCCTCAGTGATTTCTTACAACAATCTAACAGCTGAATTATTATTTTCAGATCACACTGAGCTGGCAGCTCATGGATAAAGATAAGTTCATTTGGCCAAATACTCTGGAGATAAGGGATCATGAGTTTCAAACGTTGCCGATAAGTAAAGATCCAACTAGGTCAGTATGAATAAAGATCCAACTAGATCAGTATAAGTAAAAATCCAACTAGGTCAGTGTCAACAACAGCAACAAAAGAAAGGGTTTTTTTATAACAGAAGAAAAGAGATTGTTTTTAAAATAAGCTCTTTGCTGAGGACATTGTTCATGAAAACATGATCAACAAATTATCACACGGTGATCGATTATGACTATTATGAATAAAGACAGGCTAGAACAGTACATTTCACCAAATCTATGATACTAAATTTGGGCACCGATGTTGTGAAGAACTGTAGGGATCAGGGGTTGTAGGCTCAGAAGATCAGCCTGCTCCCATATATCGACCCAGCTCTAGTTCTACATAACTGGAGTGTTACGACTTGTCTAGTTGTTTTGTAGGTTACTGAGTGTTCACTGTCATCTCTACGCAACATCAAACTTGACTGCATTTCGCTAAGGAAAAAGTTTAAACTCAGCACCAGCTTGAGGTTTGCAGTCGAAGTCTACATTTTGAACCAATGTACAACTTAAATTGTTAGTTGATTACCATACACATTGTTACTAACTTATACATCTTGAAAATCCCAAGTTTTTGCTCTTATGATGCGCATCTCTCATGAACATTTATGGAACTTGGTGAGCTTCTAAATATATGTTCAAGTAATCTTGTGCATTTTTATGAAGATGTACTTTACATTTAGATCAGCAAGATAGGTCAGCAAGCAATAATTTGGGTCTGTTCTGTTTCTGCACAAGAAAAAACAACTTGGTAAATGGATGGATATAAAATAATGTGTGGGATGAAAAGAATTAAACCATGTAGGATAAAAAGCAAAGGAACAGGTAGATATTGAACGTACTAGATAGAGTGACATCTGTCCCAGAATTCCTGCCTCAGGGCACCAGGACACATCAATGAGCTGCCTACAGGAGTGGCTAAACTCGGCCTGCCCACTGTAGGTCTACAGACGTCCAGCCAGACAAGAAAACCCCGCCTTCTGCCATTAAAAACCCCTGCCTGAAGACGTCTACTTCAGGCTTGAGTTCTCAAGGGGAAGCACAGCTACAACAAGTATGAGGTTGATTAACATTTTTTTTTTCTTTCCTCTTATCTGAATGCGGGTCTGTTGGACTTTTTTCAAAAGATCAGAATTAGCCCGATGTCTTAATACTACTAACTAGCTGCTAGTGCTGAGACAATTTGCTATCTGATAAATTTTTTTCCCAGTCCATGAAAACCTTGAGACAACCAAACAATGTAGACACAGCAAGTCAATCAACAACCAGTACTTGAAGTAAATTAACATAGCCGCTGGTTATAACCCAGGGTTTTGTCCCAAACTACATATTGTAACTTACTGTTATCAGTTGTAATTTTGCAAGAGATGTTCTTCCACACCTTAGAGGGAGTTGCCTCTTCAACATCATAATTATCTATAAAGCATGAGGGCCAATTGGAAAATTTCTGCAGATAACAATTTGGTTGCTGGGGTTTACTAAGGTAGAAGGCAGGGGTTTTCAAAGGCAGGAAGAGGCAGGGGTTTTCTTGACACCAGACAATTCCCTGTTGTTGGTAAATAAATTGTAGGTTCAGACTGACAGCCTCATTAGATTATCAACTTCAGGGCAAATTATTTAATTCAATAATATTTCCCATAGTGTTTATAATATTAATATAGTGCCCGGGCCAAACCAGCACATATTGATGATTTTATCGAGGGTCTTATAACATGAACATGACAGCTCATTTATAGCGCAAATGAAAAGGATTAATTGTATTAGCGAGTTTCAACCAATTTCTATCAATATTATAATGTAAGTATATCAATTTTAATATTAGCGACCTGGCCAAACCAGCACATTTATTGGGGTCTTATGATATGACAGCTCATGTAGAGCTCAAACATATATATATATATATATATTTTTAAAAATCACAAAATCTGTCATGTGCTATCACATAGTCTTGTCATATTAATATTTCAATGCATTTTTTCACCAATTTAGGATGTGGGTTAAAAAATATAGATATACATATATACAGCTCGTCTTGTTAAAAAATCACCAAATCTGTCATGCGCTATCGTGTAGCCAATGGAGTACCTTTATCTTTTGTAAGTGAACCATCCCTAAGCCCATTACAGTTCAGGCACATATTCATTCATTTATTACTGGACAGTGAAAGTCTCAGAATCCTATTAATCCTAATATTTCTTGAAATTCCTATTAATGGTTATTTTTTCATGTGTTATATTATTTAATGAAAGCCAAAATCTTTGTAATAAATAAAAGGGTATGAAGCTTAGACCCTGGCTCTATCAATAAACAAACCATACAATGTAAAGATATACCACTTACGTGAAAACATCAGCAGGAACCATAAATATGAGAAATATACAAATTAATCCCATCATAAATTTTGGTTTTGGGCTTGTAAACACACTGACTCAGTTGCTGCCTATCAAAATAAAGGATTATGATCATCCTGTATCTATAGAAGTAAGTCATGAATTCCAGCGATTCGATCCAGCAGGCTTTCTGTTTTTATGATCACTAAAGGCTTTCATTAGAGCCTCCCACTCTCTGAGGCTTGAATCAATGTGTCAAGAGATATCAGAACTTATAATAATATGTGAGGTTATTAAACCCTAAATCAATATCTGACAGCAGGTTCCACTTTATTCAGTCTCGGTGCTGTCATAACTGATATCAATATTGTCTTCTCCTTGACATTAAGGAGACAACTCCAAGGAATAACAATAATAGTTACAAATACAGCTTACTATGATCAGTGATGTGATGAGTGAATCTCCTTTGAGGTGAGTGCTAGCTGCCTCTCCCTCACATAACTTTGGAGCAGTAGAACCTCTGACAACCCCTCATTGAAGTTTCAGAGAAAAAACAATCTGTCATCGTTCATGCGCTGTCACAGAATAACTTCTTTAATAGGAGAATACCAAGTGAAAGCAGGGGAGGAGTTTGACCCCACAGTTTTGGAGTGATATGATGAGCCAGACAGGCTGTTGCCCATGTGTAACTGTCACAGACGTATTCACATATCTGCCAACATAAATTACTAACATAACCAGCACTAAACACCGGGCATGATTTAATCTGGAAACCATAGACAGGTTTGAGCAGTGCAAAGCAGGGTGCAAGGAGCGCCTTACGAAATGAACCTTCTTCTAAGTTCCCTGGAGCAAAAAGACACAATTTCTTTTAAAAAAGAATCTGCCACCAACTTTGACACCAAGGAGGGCTGGATGGTTTTGCAGCCAGCAATACAACAGAAGAAAGACGTATTTTTCGGTAACATGCAATTTTATGGTAATGACAAATCAAAATATTCAAACATAGCTATGTAAACAAGAGGTCGTCAAGATTGCGAACCTTTTTTATAATTGATCACAACTGTTTATCATATCTGAAAATCAAGCGCTTCGATATAAAACCAAATACAATTAATATGATCGGTGTTAGATATATGATATATAAATACATAAAAAATGTCATCGAATTGCTCATTGGTGTGACTATCGATAGAGTGTAGGTGCAAAATACCGCCAAAATGTTTCTATAATCAACATTTTTTGTATGATAATTTATAAATAAGTGTACACTAAACTGTAAGTATGTGAGAGGCAAGATTAAAGCTTGATTCACTGCGGTGTTCATGAGATGATATATCAATCCTAATGAAGTAAAAGACTTACAGGAGGAGATTTATATGTTACTTGAGCGTGCCCCGCCTAAGTTGGCAAAAAATGACGATAGTCTAGTCATACTCAAGCTGGCTAAACTAAGCTCTAGCTAATATTAACTCATCCATGGTATCGTTTCTACAAAAAACACCCGCTTTGACAACTGTATTTTCAGACTCGCAGTTATAAATATGATACAGCTCGAAATGTACAAGTCTTGCATTAGGCAGCTTCAGTCCACAAACACAGCTATTCTCAGCAATCGCAGAACTCGGCAGAGGGAAACCTAAAATGAAACGTATAAATTTACATTATTATCTGTATGCAGTCTAATATTTTTGTCTAGAAAATTCAATGGCGAGAGCCACTGTATTCAACACTTGCTGACTAGACAGTTAATATACTTAGTAAGGAGACATACATACACCGTTAATCTTGTACACATGGACCGACAGAGAGATATTTCGAAAGCACCCCCTTTTTTTTATGAACAAGATAAGATAAGACAAGATAAGGAATTGTTAACAGTGGTTGTGATCTCATTGATCCAACATGTCATCTCTCCGGTTTTGTCTTATTCTGGAATGGTAAAATTTGGACTACCTGATGAGACAGACACCATGCCCAATGACATGGTATACTTTTACCATCACATAACTTAAAAGCCAGGTTGTGCACGATGCCTAGAGGGTGTTTAACAAGAATCGTAACATGTTTGTTATGGTCATTAGTTTCACACACACAGAGAGCTCCTAGTCTACAGTAGGGAATAGGTCTCATCATTTTATACATATAATGATATCGGCAGTTGTGGGTAGGGATGGAACAAGATTTTGGATGAACCAGAAATGTAACTAAGTTATTTCACACAAGTTACAGTGGTCTGCCTTGATTTCATGATTGACTATGTATAGAGGATGAAGGACTAGTGATGGTGCACTGATAGCAGCGAAAACTCGGCACTAAAATTGGAAGTAACTGTTGCTTGTGAAAGAGTCTAAATCTTTTATCACATTTCAGATTATTGAAGGAATTAGACTATTATGTAGGGTTACTCCTCCTATTCAGGGTCTAATCTCTGGGTTTCCAATGTTCTCATAATGAACATTTGCTGAACGGCAACAAAAAGGTATGGACTATGTTAGGGTCGATTTAAAAATGTATCATCTCGGATCTGGCCTATCACATATCCGATAAGGTTTGTGGTTGGATCCATTGCCAAATATCCGAAATTCTAGCTTCCACCCCTAGCTGTGAGCATGTATCATACCAGTCTATGCTCAACGATATTGTGACCAGGATTGAACAATTTAGCTTGTCTTCAAAAAATAATGTTTGTATAGGTTATAATGTAGTTTGAGCTTGATGTACTGAACGAACGGGTTTCAGACATGAGGCCACGGGCTAAGTTAAGTTTCACAATAATACCTCTTTATTTTTTTCTCACCTGACTGCTATTCTTCACCATAATATATAAACATGCAGCAAAACATCAGCACACTTATACCCCAAACCTTTGACTAGAACTCTGGGAACCACCTGAAATATAAAATATATAATATGTTTATTTTAGTTTATTTTACATCCGATATCATGGTGTTGCTAAAAATGAATGCATACGAAAGTTAAAATGACTAAGAGCGGAGATTATTAAAATGAGTCATAAAAAAAGGGAAAAAGGATTTGGCACGTTTTTGGGACCTACATAGTTTAGGTCTAAAAATAGTCTTGTAATAATATGGAGGGAACCATTTGTTATTACCTAATAATTACGTTCGTGGTTTGTTTATGTCAACCTAAGAATGTAAGGGACTTGTGTGGGTGAAGTCTGTTTAGTTACTCCACGCGCTATTGTGTGTGGTGTTTATTTCAGGCCATGCCATAGACAGAACAGATTTTCAGGTGTAAAAGGAACCAGTGGGTAGGGCACTCACTTATTTGAGGTATTTTCAACAATTTTTGTGATAAAATACCTGCTGTCAACCCTCCGTTTCAGCTTAATTATGTTGTCAGAAGGGTCATGGAGCAAGAGCTATGATCAACACCTACTCCCATCTTGTGATCATTCAGAGATTATAAGGCAACTGAGATAGGTCTTAAAACATATCACTTGCAGCATGGAATGCCAAAATTTACCAAAATTACCTCAACACAAAAAGTCTCCTTCCCATGTAACCTTTTGGATGAACATGATCATACATGAAGCATTGTCCTTGCATGGTATGGTGAAAGTAACACGATCCTCATTCACTCACAGATTGAACTAAATTTTGGTGACACTCAGTTCTACAAGTACCAAAAATAAACAAGTTCATGGCCAAGCTACTTCAAAAAATGATGACGTTGGATTTTTGAGGTAGGTTGCCAATAATTGAACATCGTTCAACAAACTGTTCAATGATGGATATACATATATACCTGATATATTAGTTGTTCTGCTATTGATGAATCAGAATGAATTAAGGGAGCTCAACGGGTACAAATTGTTAGCTGCTGATCTTTCATAAAAAAATCCAAGCATGTTGACACTATTTACCTTGCTACCAAGCAACTCAGCTTTCTTCACATTATTTGGGAAAGTTTTTAACATTTCTGACTAAGTCAACTTACCATCACTGTTGCTTGTCAGACAGGCATATTGTATAGTGCTGAGCACTGCAGACAAAACAGTGGCATTTCATGTGATTAACCAGTGAACATCTGATATCTTCGCTACCACACATCTAAAATGGCAAGTAACATGGACAATCAATGTACACAAATATGCCACTTCTCAGCGTTGTGTTTATAGATATAGTGTCAAGGCAGAGAACAGCGAGGAGGCCCTATTTTTTGTTGTGCAAATAGTATTTTACTCATGGGCTATCCATTGCAAAAGATGACTAATGGGAATGATGCACTATGAGCTGTCTAGTAAGCAATTATGTGAGCCAAATCCCAAGGCCTAAAAGCTGCATGGCGAAGTCAAGGACCTGCTACGTCAGCTTTAAAGATGAAAGGAGTGGTAATTAAATTAACACTTAGCTGTTTAGTAAAAAATATTGCCAAAGTGTTATTTTTATTCCGAAAGGTGCACTGTCTAGCATGCTGGTCTATGAAACTTAGTTACATCATCTTGAAGATGTAGAGCACAACTAAGTCAGGTTTAAAAGGGTGAGCTTTGAACCTCATGACCTATATAAAGCGAAAATGGCTCGCATCAGCTACACCCTACACGCGCACGTTACATTCCATTCAAAGTTACCTTCTCGATAAGTGTGAGCAGACAACTCAGCGAACAAATCATCTAAACTAAAGCATATTTTTACACAGCATCTGTAAAATGCTGAAGTTATCTGATGGGCAAAATGAAAATTCCACAGACATATCTTTGTCATCTAGACTTGATTTTCCTAAAAGTGTATAGGTAGCCGACTTACACTGCTCTTTGTTCCAGACACAGTTCTCAATAGATTGAAATGAGTATGAAGACCGCCAATCACTCTTCTATCAGTAAACCTATCACCAGTTATAGAAAGTAATCGTTTTCCTGCAACAAACAAATATCATACAATTACAGGCCTAGGTATTATACATACTGTACAGTGTTTGTTTTCTATATTTCCTTTCAATGCAATGTGGGTTGTGATGATCTTCAGAAGTAATACATTGGGAAGCAACATGGATAAATTAACTAATTTCTAGTTGTCTGAATACAAATAAATGGAGATTTCTAAGAACCACCAAACTTCGCTCTCAGTCAAATCATTTGTCTCCCTAATTTTAGCTGTCTTCAGTGGATATCAAAAGAAGGAGGGCTGTGAAACCAAAATTGTATGATTAAGCACCTGATATAGTAAGCTTGTAAGATCATTGTTCAATTCGGCCAAACTCTTGGTGTGATCTGAAGAGTAGGTGTGGAAAACATTGAAAATGACCCAGAATGAAAATGACCTGAGTATGAAAACAACCTTAAGTTGACCTTGACATATATATAAAATGGCGCAAGGAGATTAAATCAGTCTATAACCGGAAATGAAAATGACCCAACCAATCAGACACCTACATGAAAATGACCCAACCAATCAGACACCTACATGAAAATAAACCAACCAATCAGACACCTACATGAAATGATCCAACCAATCACATCCTTATATGAAAAAGACCCAACCAATCCTTGAAAGTATTCATAGTTAAAGGTAGCCTGTCTTGACAAGCTTTGTTCGGTGGGGGGGGGGGGAGGAGGGAACAAAGCTTGTCAACTCTTGCATGCTCGACTGTCGAGCAGCCGATATTAAATATTGTCTTCTCTTTCCATCGGGAAGATAACTCGTTTATCTCACTAATCAAATTGTATAGTCGAGCAGCCGATATTAAATATTGTCTTATCTTGCAATCGAGAAGATAACTCCTTTACCACACTAATCATTTTGTATAGGAATGTATACAAATTGATTAGTGTGATGAAGGAGTTATCTTCTCGATCGAAAGAGAAGACAATATTTAATATCGGCTGCTCGACAGTCGAGCATGCAAGAGTTGACAAGCTTTGTTCCCTCCCCCCCCCCCCACCGAACAAAGCTTGTCATTACAGGCTAAGTAAAATGTAAAGTGAGGAATATTTACACAGCCTTGGGAGGCTGTTTAGGGTGGGGTTACAAACCCCCTACACAAGAGAGTTAGCCTAGGCTAGTTACACACATGTATCAGTTTCACTTTGGTAACAGCTGCTATTATGTTGACTCTTGATCAATGAACCTCTTCATTGATTTTATGGTGGACATACAGTATCGTTTTTATGATAAAATATACATAGTAAGAATACACCACACATTTTGCTGTCTATAACATAAAGCTTATTCGCTGGTTAATACACGTCCAAGATAATAAATCAATAAATGATTTATAGGCATTGAAGGAGAGGCACTCAATAAAACCTGGTCGTGATAAAACCTGCTTGAGTTAATTTTGGACCCCTTAATAATAGCACGCCTAACAAGTGGCTAAAAGATTTAATTCTAGGCGTCAAGGTTATGATAACAGGACAGCAGCAAAGAACTCAAGGTCACCAGCCATTACTCAAAAACAAACATGGTAAAATTATGATTAATGTGTTTATTCGAATCGCTGTTGTAAAGCTGTTTTCATCAGACTTGGTCGCCTCTATTATAGACAGTTTTCTGAGCTCTGATTTAGGCCTTAATTAGGAGTTGTCCTCTCTCCAGTTTGGTACTTTTAACCCACATCGCATAGGAAAAACGTGCTGAAAAGAGGGTTATCTTGATAACCGCTTATAAAAGGATAAAAATTATTTTTGATCCAGAATCTGTAGCATTGAGATCTCATAAAGACAGAGTTTGGGAAATAATTTTAGTATTTGGATAGTGAATTATAGCATTTTCTGCCTGTTTTGCGGACCATTTGGCAGAATTTTTCATGAGTTTCATCACTAAAATTAAGATTTATCAACATTCAAGCCTCCAATGGTTTGGAAACCCTGTCTCACGGGGTTTTCAATGGTGCAGACTCTGAATCAAAACTCATTTTTATCCTAAAATAAGCGGTTTTCAAGATAATCCTCTTTCAGCAGGTTTTTCCTATGCGGCGTGGGTTAAAAGTACCAAACTGGAGAGAGGACATCTCCGAATTGAGGCATAAATAAGAGCTCAGAAAACTGTCTATTGGCTAAAAATAATTTTTAGTGCTATTTCATTCGCCTGAATGCACGCCCAGTAAATAATGTGGTCGCCTTGACAACAGACATCTATTGACAGGCGAATAGCAGCATTGTGTATTTTGGATATCTTAAGATATTTTCAGCAGCTCAAAAGTCAAAACCAAATCTGAATTCCTAACTTTTTGATGACTATTCATAATTCTCTAAACATTTATTAACTTCAACATTAGTATTGAGTAGCATATATATTTTTTGCGTGTTATTGCAGGTGAAATTACTGGGGCAAGGCTATCCGATTGCTGTAATATCTTTGACAGTCATGTGGCTCGTGACATACTCCAATTTTCTAGCGATGATGGCAACAGAAAGCGATAAATAGTTAAGGAATTTTGTATTGTTGTTGGGTTTTGCACATTGTCACATTTTTTGCAGAGTTTTGTTACATTTTGCACATGGTGTCATGTTGATTGATTGATTTGTATTTTTACATACGGTAGCAACTCAGAACTCATATGCTGTGTCCACACATACATGCCTGACAAGTTGCTGGACCCAGAAATCCGGAGGTTCCCGCAGACGAACTCCAAACCTGGAGAACCACTCTGCATCCTGGAGTGAGGATGCAGTTCAACCGCATGTAACAGAGCAAACCAGCCATCCACTTCACCATTACCTACATTCAAACCTCGTCACATCATAAAGCCCCGGCCCTTCCTTAATTTAACACAGCTCTTTGCGGAAAAAGCCTTTTTTTTTTAAATTCACCGAACTACATCAATACCTTTCTTATTTTTTGATGTTAGTCACAAATACATAGTCATATTTGCTCCTTGAATTCATCGGTGTTAAAATTATTTATCAAAATTGAAAAAACTAAGAAGCATAGAAAAAGAAATCATTTTTTGATAATAAACTCCATAGTGCAAAATACTATATATGTTCGATGCGCTTCTGTAGTCCTCATAAGTTGTGCAGTAGCGTCCAGATAGGCAATCTATCCCAAATTTATTTTTAAGTGACATTTATCATGTCTACCTATATCTGAGAGAGAGGGTCTGAGGTTGATTAGTCATCAGAGTGTAGATCGTAGAAAGGTGAGAACAATGCTCGATACCAGCTATAACATCATGTAAAGTCTGTAAATGATCTTTGTGGTTGCCAATGTTTGCTGAAGTTGGAGTAATCATTTGCTTGTTGAGGCACATCAAGTGACAAATGCACAAAACATGACAACATGTGCAAAACATAACAAACTCTGGACAAAGTTTGACAACCATTGAATTCAGTGGTGACAACGTGCAAAACCGACAACAATACGAAATGGGTCATGTCGGTGTAAATATCCAAATCTCCAGTGGCGTATATTAGCACTCACGGACCATGGCTATCTCTAGATCAAAATCCTGTGCAAGCAAGTCTGAATAGCTCAGTGTGTAGAGCGTCTGCCTGGAATCACTGTTTATTGGGAATGTTGTGGGTTCGAATCCCATCAATGTCAGATTTTTTTTCGAATGGGTGCTTTATAACTGGGGCATTTTACTTTTCCCGAGGGGGATGTCTTATAAGTGAGGAATTACGGTACATCCAGAGTTTGACTTTTGACCTTGAGCTGGACAAGCCAATCAAAAGCCCGGTGTATTGACACACCCACACCCTCCCCGCCACGCCTACGGCGTGTGGATCGGGCTGCGCCCGATCGTTATGCTCATCTCTAAAAAGTCAGTGAGTGAAATTTTTTAGAATATACGCCCCTGCAAATTTCCTTACCTACTTATCGGTTTTTGTTGCAATCATCGCTAGAAAATTGAGGCATGTGACAACCCACATGACTGTCAAAGATATGACGGCAATCAGATAGCTTTGCCCCAGTAATTGCACCTGCAATAAACACACTTAAAAAAAATATATATGCTACTCAATGCTAATGTTGAAGTTGATGTGTTTATGGAATTATGAATAATCATAAAAAAGAAATAAGGGTTTTGTTTTGACTTCTGAAAATATCTTAACATATCCAAAATACACACTGCTGCTATGTTATAGACAGCAAAATGTGTGGTGTACCCTTACTATGATACTTTATCATAACAAACAATACTGCATGCCCACATAAAATCAACGGAGAAGTTCATTGATCAAGAGTCAACATAATAGCAATGTTACCAAAGTGAAACCGATACATGTGTGTAACTAGCCTAGGCTTGATCTCTTGTGTAGGGGGGTATGTCACACCACCCCAGACAGCCTGCCAAGGCTGTGTAAATATTCCTCATAAAAAGACCAGTTGTTTTATCACACCTTTTAATTGAGGCAACAGCAACTGTGTTTGATCAAACCAACCAATCAAGCAAGTTAGCCAGGGGAAAAACAGCCGTATTTTGTATTCCCTAATGGTAACTTGCAACAGAAGTGTAGTGTTAACGAAAAGGCCCATACTTAGCTATAGTTATTACGTACCCCGTTTTTATCAATCCTTTTTTATTGTCACACATGCCCTGTACAAAATCAATTACGACAAGGCAAAGAAGCTTTGGTGGAGCAAATGATCACAACCTTTGCTATCAAGCGAGAGGTCCCGGGTCCAATCCCCGCTCTCGTCTCTTCTCCCTAGGATGCTTTCAGTGGGTACAAAAAATGCCATTTTCATATCAAAATAGACATAAAGCCACCCTTTGTACGGTGAGTGAGTATAATGCATCCACAAATGGGCCCCTTATATGTCCCGGGGCCCAAGCATCCACACTCAACTCATCATGGCCAAAGTGGTCCGCGCCATGTGATGCAGGAGGGGGGGGGGTTGGATCAAGTAGAAGTCAACAGTTTAGTTCGAACACACCAAACCATGCACAAGTGACAAGATCTTGGACTTGAGCCCCTAGCTAGGCAGATATATATCAAATAAAGCTTGCAAAATAAGTCCCAGCCCATGGGCATATGCATCTTGGGTTACAAGCATGTATACTTTGCCAATGTCATAGCTATTGGCCAAGTATACATGCTTGTAACTCCAGACACCTATGGCTGGGAGGGACAGGCCGGAACTTACACTGCACACACACACCGCACACACACACACTGCACACACACTGCACATGGCTAATGGCTTAGCATATGTAACAGTTTGTAGGTTCAGTTAGTAGGTAGGCTACTAGTAAGCTAAATAATACGGTAACAGTAAGTTGCTGAACAGGCTGAACAGCTGAACAGACTTCTATTTATGCACAAGCCTGGTCAACTCCTTGTATTCTGGTGGATACTTATTTTAAGTTTGCAATTGCCTTTGTTTCTTTCTATTATTTTATACACAGTAAGTTTTTGGGCATTACAGGCCCATAGTTCTGGGGGGAGGCAAGGAGGCACTGCCTCCCCTGGAAAGCTAAATACAGCGGCCTAAAAACACTATTATTGAATGATCATTGTCAGAATCAGCTCCTCCTATTAAAGTTCCAGTAACAACCTTCAAAAACTCTGGCATGCGCTGCTTGACCAAAGTTTATGAGGGCCAGCTATAACAGATTCTGAACTTGTGGACAAATTAAAGATGAGAATTGCTGTCCAGCAACCATACATGAATAGCCATATGCCTGCTCAGGGTTAGATATGTACATGTAATAAATATCAGTGATTGCTCTATAACAAATATATTAGGTGCCAGCAGGAACTTAGTGACTCATTATTCTCACTAAATCATTTGGCTAGGATTGTGTTTGAGAAGTTTTAGTCCGCCACAGAAAATAATACAAAAACTAATTCTAGTCTGAGAAATTCTGTTCAGCTGTTCAGTCTGTTCAGCCTGTTCAGCAGTTTACAGTTACCGCGCACAAATTACATCAAGCCTGTAGCTTCACATCACAGCATAGTTCTGTGTAGTAGTACTGGTGTTATCATTGATTCGCAGTCTATGCTGAGCTGTACATGGATTGGACATCTATTTGGTTGTGCTAGCTTTAAAACCCTAAGCTAACAAGTTTATTTATTCTTAACTTATTAAACAAAGCATATTCTTTGTTTAACATCTAATATACAACTAACAAAAAGGATGCAGACGAATGATTAAAATAGGCCAATAAAAAGAGCCTTTACAATAATGAAATACCAATCAAGTAATAGATAACATAAAGGACTTTCACTTTACAAAGTGAAACTACTAAAGGATAATAACAAAACTGTAATACATAACATTCTCCCACGCTATATAAAATTACATCAACAATGATTCTAAACAGTCATATCGTAGTCTTTAAGGAAAGTCGGGAGGCGGAGTTGTCTGCGTGGTCTTATCTGTTGAGCTGGTGTGGCCGCTGGCACCTCAGTAAATTCCTGACCCTCCACCGCAGTACTGGCAGCGGCACGGGTGACTGCCGAATCTAGTGGGGGAGTTTCTTCTGATTCAGGTCTCTCGTTAAATTTAGTCTCTGCTGGAATTTGGCCAACCTCCCTATCTACAAAAGAAGAAGATGACATGTTATTTCTAAACAGAGATTTGCTTCTATCATTGACTTCAAACTCCTTTCCCTCCTCAAAATTATCTAATTCACAGGCCTTAAGCTGGTCTACATGCCTTTTCCAAATTACCAACTCGCCCCTCAGTTCGACCTGTATGCTGTAAGTGACAGGTGACATTTTGGCAACGACTACGCCTGATAACCACCCAGGTTTCCTAATGTTTCGATAGTCTCGAGCTATTACTGGATCTCGAATAACAAACGCACGGGGATGCTGCACCCCTCCTGATTCTTGAGTGATACGAGCCCTCATATCCGGTCTCACCAAATCAAGCCTAGTGCGAATTCTATGGCCCATGAGCATTTCTGAGGGTGTTTGACCAGTCAAAGAATGAAGTGTTGAGCGGTACACTAATAAAAACTCATGCAATCGATGTAGTTTAGAGAACTTACCGTTGCTCTTCTTTAACCCTCGTTTCAATGTTTTTACAAACCTTTCTGCAGCTCCGTTTGATGATGGATGAAATGGTGCTGAGAATATGCTCTTAACTCCATTTTTCTGGAGAAACTTCTGTAATTCCAGGCTAGGAAAAGGTGGTCCGTTGTCTGCAACGATCTCCTCACATAGTCCTTGTCTTGAGAAGACACATCTCAGAGCTTCGATGGTGCGCTCCACATTGGTACCTCTTGACATCAGGATAACCTCTGTCCACTTTGAGAATGCGTCTACCATGACAAAGTAGTAATCTCATTCAAACTGTGCGAAGTCTATATGTACCCTTCTCCATGGTCAATCCGGCCAAGCCCATGAGTTGTGGGACAGTTGAGGTGGGCTTTCAGCATTCTGCTGACATGGTGAGCATTTCCTCACTTCTGCCTCAATCTCTTTATCAATTTTAGGCCACCAGAAATGAATTCTTGCCAGTGCCTTCATCTTCACAATGCCTTGGTGACCCTGGTGAAGCTCCTCCAGAAGTTTAAATCTCAGTAGGTTGGGTATAATAACGCGATTTCCCCACAGAAGGCAGCCATCTTCTATCGTTATTTCATTCCTTTTATGATGATAAACTTCCAGTGTTGCTTCAGACACTGCTGGCCAGCCAGTCTTCACACAGTGCATTACTTTGGAAAGTATGGGATCTGTACGAGTTTGACGTGCAATCTGTCTAGCTGTTACTGGGAGTGAAGCGAGAACTTCAGTATTACACTCTCTAGCTTCCTGTGTCCATTTGATGATCTCGGGATTCGTCTCCGTTTTCTTTAGTGGCAAACGTGACAGTGCATCAGCACAACCATTCTTGCTACCTGGTCTGTGTTGCACCTGGAATGTATATCCCGCTATTCCAATAGCCCATCTGAGAATCCTTGCAGCTGCAAGGCTGGGGAGCCCCTTTTGAGATCCTAATATATGACATAGTGGTTGATTGTCCGAGTATAATACAAATTTTCTACCATATAGATAGTAATGAAACTTCTTGATGCCATATATTATGGCTAGAGCTTCTCTGTCAATCTGAGAATAGTTCTTTTCAGCATCAGTCAGAGTACGTGAGGCAAATGCTATTGGCCTCTCATGTTTGCCTCGTCCATGACTTATTACTGCTCCTAATCCTACTGGAGAAGCATCCACAGCTAGATAAATCTCCTCCTTAGGGTCATAGTGAGCCAGTACTGTGTCCTCTGTAATTTTTCTCTTGATCCTGTCAAATGAGTGTTGTCTCTCAGCTGTCCACTTCCATCTCTGCTTGTGCTGAAGTAACTCATTTAGTGGTGCTGCTAAGGTAGACATGTTATCCACAAACTTTCTATACTGGTTTGCCAGGCCTAAAAATGACCTCATTTCTCCCGAGTTCTTTGGTGCTGGCGCATCTCTTATTGCCTCTGTTGCGCAAGGATCTTTCCTGATGCCATTCTTATCTACCACATTTCCTAGGTACTGTATTGAAGGCATCATGTATTCACATTTGGAGCGTTGCAGCTTGAAACCATACTTGCTAAGACGGCTCAGAACTTCCTCCAGATTGTGTAAATGTTCCTGATCATTCTTTCCAGTGACAATGATGTCATCAAGATAGCATCCACAATCCAAACCCTGGAGCACTCTGTCCATCACACTTTGAAACAATGATGGTGCTGCTGATATGCCGTAAGGGACTCTGGTTGGTGCAAACAGCCCACAGTGAGTGTTGATAGCCACATAAGCCTGAGAGTCCTCGTCAAGCTCAATCTGTTGGTATGCTTGAGAGAGATCTAGCTTAGTAAACTTTTCCCCTCCGTTTAGCTTTGTCAGTAATTCTTCAATGTTTGGCATCGGGTGTTCTGGCACCTTCAGATGCGGATTGATGGTCACAGAGTAGTCTCCACATATTCTGTACTTTCCACTGTAATCAATCCTTGAAAGAATACCTTCTGACACAAGTCTGTCCAGCTCCTCTTTGATGGGTTCTCTCACTGCATACGGTACTGATCATGGTTTGAAAAATCGAGGTGTAGCCCCTCCTTTCAGCTCTAGCTTGACCTTAATATCTTTCACCTTGCCAAGTTGACCATCAAACAAAGTGCTGTACTTGTGTACCAAACGACTAGTTGGGTTATTTTCCTTCAGTGACTTGATGAACTTCCTGTCTACCTGTATCTTTGCAAGCCAATCACGTCCAAGTAGAGCAGGACCCTTTGACTCTGCAACAATCAAAGGCATATCAGTATAAACAGCGTCATGATACTTAACATTTACTTTACATTCCCCAAGAACTTTGATTGGTTGCCCTGTTATCGTTGTAAGGCCTTCATCACTTGGTTCCAACTTTTCAACACCAAGGGTTTTGAACTGCTTTAGTGATATAACTGACACTGCAGCACCTGTGTCTAGTTCCAAATCTAAAGGTACATCATTTACCCTCATCTGTATCATAAATGGGGGTAGGCCTACCCTTTTAGATTCACCAACTTTGCTCACCCTAACTGCATGTAAATGATTATCGTATTCAGATTCTGAGTCTGAACTAGCAACTGATAGCATTTGATCCACTTTGTAAACCTTTTGTTTCCTATATTTGTGTTTACTAGTCTTAGGTGTGCCGGTGAAACTTTTCCTATCTGGACAGTCAGCTTTGAAATGCCCTTCTTTACCGCAATGGAAACAAGCACAAGAGCTTTTAGTACTCTCTTTATTTCTAAAATCTTTAGATTTCTTACCTGGGAATTGCAGTTTGTGAATTTCTCCTGTCATGTTGTCCACATGCTTTCTAGCACGCTCATGTCCTTGAGCTGTATTGAAAGCACCCACTAAGGTGAGGTTTTGCTCACTTAAAAGTTTTTTCTGGGTATCCCGGTCACGTAGACCAATCACAAACATATCTCTCAGTGCTTCCTCCCTAAATGCTTCAAAACTACATGTCTCTGCTAGTTTTCTCAAGGCATTTAAAAACTCTGACACGGACTCATCCGCTGTTTGTCTTCTATTATAAAAAACATAATCTCTCTGCTATGACTACAGGAGCTGGAGACAGGTGGCCTTTGACTAACTTTTGTAAATCATCTAATGATTTGGTGTCTGGTTTGTCTGGGTGACACAGTGTTCTTATCAACGAATAGCACTTTCTGCCTACTCTTGACAGAAATATAGCCTTACACTTTGGAACATCAGTTTCTTTGGTTTTGTCAACACCATTTGCAATAAAATGTTGGTCTAGTCTTTCACACCACTCTTCCCACAATGTTTTAGCCTACTCATCATCAAGATCAAACTGATCTATATCGCAATACACAGCAGTAGCCATTTTGATTGACACTCACTATCTTACACTAAAGATAAGCCTACACAGACTGTATTTTGACTCTAACTAATAGCACTCACCAACAAGTTCCTAACTCCAAGGAAATGTTGCACCCTATGCCTGCTAAAAGCTCTGAGTACACCTTAGTCTATGTTCAAACTGCCCTAGTTGTGCCTAGTGTTTGAATCCTTGACCTACTGAGCTTACTTCAACCAAGTAAGCACCTGTGCTGTTGCAACAAGAGCACAAAACATACAATTTAATCTAAAGAATGAAAAAGAAATCCTAGAACAATACTTCCTTCTGGTCTGCAGTTGAAGTCTGAGTCTGTTTCTTCTTGAGCAGTGGGCTTCAAATCACTATATCTCGTCGCCATTGAGCTGTACATGGATTGGACATCTATTTGGTTGTGCTAGCTTTAAAACCCTAAGCTAACAAGTTTATTTATTCTTAACTTATTAAACAAAGCATCTTCTTTGTTTAACATCTTATATACAACTAACAAAAAGGATGCAGGCGAATGATTAAAATAGGCCAATAAAAAGAGCCTTTACAATAATGAAATACCAATCAAGTAATAGATAACATAAAGGACTTTCACTTTACAAAGTGAAACTACTAAAGGATATAACAAAACTGTAATACATAACCATTCTGCTTGCAGGATAGCCTTGTGACGTATGCCTCAACAGTTCGCACATGCGCAGACTGATACATAACAGTGGTGATTTATAATAATATATCACGTCTTCAGTGCAGTCTGCGCATGTGCGAACTGTTGAGGCATACGTTCGTCTCTGCAGCATAGGGCTTGAACTAATTCACCTAGTCTGAGTACCATAATTGGGAAAACAATGGAAACCCATAATTTGGAAATATTTGAGCCTAAATGGAACACTGGTTTTGATATCTCATAACCTTGAACCCTGGGAGTTGCCTTTCTTGATGGAAGGCAGCGCCACCACTGCTGTGCTGCAGAGATAGACTATGTCACAAGGCTATGGTCCAACACCTCTATTTATTTCCCCATTGCTTTACATGCGAACTATGTTGACTTGTCACCTCAATAGGCCTGCTTCAGATTCTTTCAATTCTTTAACCAGACCACTCAAAATGATGGTATGCTCCTGGTCTTCCATATTGGTGACTATGGGTTGAAAAATAGAATTTTTTAGTGGCCCCATATATAAGACCATTGCATTTTGCACACATTTCCGGTCTAATTTACATTAGCCAATCCGTATGCATTGATCTTCCAAAAATGATTTTGCAAAAAGATTTTCAAACTTTAATTCAATAGATTTCCATTGCAAATACACCTGAAAATATTAACAGGGCTCAATATCACTGATAGCAGTGCTTTTGAATTGGCTACAGCCTCATTTGTCATCAGCATACTAATCATTTTATTTTGGAGGATGGGTGCAACAAGTTCACCTTCACCCAATTACAGGTGTATTACCTAATAGTGACCGGACTGACGGTAACGGGTCTTCAAAGTTGGTCACATAAGATCTCTGTTGGTACGCTAGCATGGCGCGAAGTTAGGAGGCGATCCATCCATAGCGTGACTGGCCACGGCCATTTGACCATAAGACCGTTGCCCTCAAAACTCACCTTGTCAGGCTTTGCTCCCTTATTGGTCACTAAAATGGTATCTTGCTTAGGTTGCAGCTTACAGATATACAATGTTCATGACCATCATCGGCAAAGTCTGCAGCGACGGCTCAGGTTGTCTACAGACATAAGACAGAAGAGTTGTTAAGCTAAAGTGTGACGTATACATGTCATTTGGAAGTAACTTTTCCTTGTCAAGCGGGGAGATAGCTTCATATAATGACCAATTGACTGAAGATATAGGCGTTTATTGAGTTATGGGGTGGGGTTTTGACCTTCAAAAATGCATTCAAGGAGACACTCATTAATTCAACACACTTAAATCTAGTTAGAGTCTTATAAAGAAGAAGAGAGAACAAGTCTGGACTTGCCCGACAGGTGCAAATTCATGCACTGTAAGCACCAGACGAAGTGTTTTATGAGGTTAAGAGATAGTGTAGTCATATTGATTGAGGATTGGGGTGTAATATTGGGGTTTGGGGTTGGCAGCCTGAGGTATGTGAGCCAAATTTGGGGTTTTGGGGTCAGCTTTTGGGGTTTAGGGGTCAGGTTCGGGGTCAATATTTGGGGTTTGCAGTTCGCAGTTTGGGGTTTGCAGCCTACACTTTGGGGTTCACGGCCTACTTTCTGGGGTTTGGGGGTCATAAACGAGGGTTTGGGGTTTAAGGGTCAGGGCTTTGGGTTTAGGGGTCAGTATTTTGGGGTTTGGGGGTCAGTTTTTGGGGTTTGGGGGTCATTTTTTGGGGTTTGAGGGTCAATATTTGGGGTTTGTAGTTCGCACTTTGGGGTTTGCAGCATGAATGAAGTTTCGAGTTTGCAGCTCACATTTTGGGGTTTGTAGCTCGAAGTTTTGGGTTAACAGCTGGCAGTTTGGGGTTTTTGGGGTCAAGAGCGGATTCAGGGGTCAACAGTTGGACTTCAACACGACTGCATGTTGCTCAACTAACCCAGCACTCTTTTCCAACACATATCTTCTTAGTACCAATATTATTATGTTAACCTAGTTCATACAGGACAAGCCACCAGCCCACCCCCCCCCCCCTCCTGCCCAACCCTACCGGTGCCCACCAATGTCACCAACCCTTAAATGTTCCATAACCTACCCAGCCAGGTCACTGAATAATGTTTTTCCTTTGAAGTTGCTATATTTACTGCGATCAGCTGATTGTGTAATTTGTCTGCTAGTGCTACTATTAGGTCCAACACCTCTATTTATTTCCCCATTGCTTTACATGCGAACTATGTTGACTTGTCACCTCAATAGGCCTGCTTCAGATTCTTTCAATTCTTTAACCAGACCACTCAAAATTATGGTATGCTCCTGGTCTTCCATATTGGTGACTATTGGTTGAAAAACGGTTGTCAGAATTTTTTAGTGGCCCCATATATAAGACCATTGCATTTTGCACACATTTCCGGTCTAATTTACATTAGCCAATCCGTATGCAATGATCTTCCAAAAATGATTTTGCAAAAAGATTTGCAAACTTTAATTCAATAGATTTCCATTGCAAATACACCTGAAAATATTAACAGGGCTCAATATCACTGATAGCAGTGCTTTTGAATTGGCTACAGCCTCATTTGTCATCAGCATACTAATCATTTTATTTTGGAGGATGGGTGCAACAAGTTCACCTTCACCCAATTACAGGTGTATTACCTATCCTGCAAGCAGAATGTCTTCAGTGTGGCAGTCTGCGCATGTGCGAACTGTTGAGGCATACGTTCGTCTCTGCAGCATAGGGCTTGAACTAATTCACCTAGTCTGAGTACCATAATTGGGAAAACAATGGAAACCCATATTTTGGAAATATTTGGGCCTAAATGGAACACTGGTTTTGATATCTCATAACCTTGAACCCTGGGAGTTGCCTTTCTTGATGGAAGGCAGCGCCACCACTGCTGTGCTGCAGAGATAGACTATGTCACAAGGCTATCCTGCAAGCAGAATGTCAGCACACTGCTTGCAGATCGACTCTGTCATACGAGTCTCTCTGCACCGTAGCGACAGTTGCCATAAAACAGTCTCACTCCAAAAGGAAAAGACAACTCCACTAGAAAATTTGCCTTGCGCACTGGACAGTATTGATGTAATAGCCCCAGTGTAGAGCTTGCGCATTGTTGTAAGTAACTTTTCGTCTGCAGACAATATCATCTGCTCAAGTTAGTCTATTTTTGCTGAGATATTGAATTGTCAACAAAGTCACTCTTGTCTTTGAAGTCTGTACAGTACACCCCTCTAACTCATTGGGACACCATACCTTACTTGATCTCCACTGCCACATCTGTTAATACTAGAATTCAGAGATGTCACATAGTTACGAAGGTGTGTAGTGTATTAATCAACCTATGTATGCGTGTGTTCTGGATTTTCTTGATTACTACACCCGTCTTGTGATTAGTTTGGTAGCTTAGGCACGAGGGTTAATAAATCCACCAGAACAAGAAAGCTTCAGTGTCTATTCAAGCACACTGACCGAGTTGCCAATCCGTTACGCAACTCAAAACCGGCTTATACGAAGCCCAATTGATGATCCAGTGAGTATTGGCTCTCACCTCAACAATTGCAGTTACTCAGAATGAGGGGTTGTATAAGGCGTTGAGCCCCCTTACTCACTGCAGAGAACCAAAGACCTATATTGCAATAAATATAGTCTATCCGCCAATAATATTGCCACTTGCGAAGAAAGGAAAAGCTATGATGTAAATTATAGGCATTGAAGCCAGGCTTACAACTATAGTCAAACCTCTGCGACTGCGAAGAATGGAAAAGCTATGATGTAAATTATAGGCATCGGAGCCAGGCTTACAACTATAGTCAACCACCCTTTGTGCTCAACGGAGTAATTACCAGTGGAATTATCCTGCAAGCCACCACTCTAACAATTATAGGCACTAGGCCAGGCTGTTAATAGTGATATACCAAGATAAAAGAGACTGAATTATAGACACTAGGTCAGGCTCAGTCCTCAATGTTACTTGGGACAATTCAGTTATATAAACAACTTATTATGTTAATAACAGTTTATTGCTCTCACAATTCAACCATCCACAATGAAGTCTGATAACTAAATCATGAAGCACAAAGCCACAGACGCACCTTTTATAGGCGCATTGGAAAAACTGTCCTAAATGCACTTGAAACTGTCCTAAATGCACTTAGGCGAAATAACCATGGTTTTGGGTGCATGCTGAATGACATAGAATTCAAAATATAGGTCAAGTAGAGATTTAAAGGTAAAGTGAAAGCGCGTCCATATGCACATGTAACGCTTTCACTTTCATTCCATTACTATGCTGTAAATGGTGTTCTATGTCATTTGTAATTATGCTCTTCGAGGGTGAACATGGCAGAGAGACAAAACATCAGGAATTGTAGTACAGGCAGCTGTGAAAGGCCCATTGGATGTATTGTTACACAATTTGAAATGACCTTATTTGGCAGCATGAAAGAGAGCTTCAACATCAGTTTGGTGTATATTTCAGGAGAAGATATTTGATGATAGTCTAAATCTGGTCGTGGTGAGTGAGATTAAATGTAACATGAAGCATTTGGTTGCAGAGCATATAGCCTCAGGTCCAACCAGTAGTTGTGCACAAATGTGCGATCCTGTGGTTGTGGCTGAATCATCCAGCTATTGCACATACCCACCAGCCAGGTGGTTGGCCTGGTGGGAGGGGTCCTAGCAGAGGTGATTATTCAATCACCCATCATCACAGTGACAGCCCAATTCTGATGTGACATATGCAGCTGTATCATTTGTTGCAGTGAACATTTACTTTACCAATCCAGTTGGGCTTGTAACAGCCATCTGCTCTGAAGTGAGATGAAGTAATTTATAAATAAACACTGCTATGGTGAAGTAGAGACTGATATGGCAGTTTACATCAACATTCATCCGCATCCTGGCAGTACTAGAAGGCACAGCTAACAGTACCTAATACCTCACTGCAGCACTGACCTCAACAAAAAGAGCTTCTTTTCTTCCACCGCTAAATTGTGGAGTAACCTTTTTTGTGACTCTTTGATACTTGTAGATCCCACTGTGGCAAGTTAAGGCTCCAGCAAATGGTGAAAATCTGGTTATACAATTTATGACACGGACTGATTACCAAAAAATGAGCCTGAGCAACTCTGGAACCATCACCAGAAGATGCAATTACTCTCCCAATATCAAGCAAGTAAGCATCGAAACAAAGCCGACTGACGTTAAAAAACTCATCTGGTTGGGATGGAAACCCGTTGAAATGGGTGGCCAGACAACAATACCGGATCATAGGTTTTATTCATGAACGGATAGCCTTTTTTGGGATGCTTGGTAATTTGCAATTAACCAACCCAATTTTTATGAAAATATCATAGGATGGTTGCATTTCTTTGGACTGCCACATTGGTTTACCATATTGCGCTCTTTTGAACTGTGGTATTAGAAGTATCGTATCATTTCAATCTGCTTATAGGTAGATACTTGATCGCATATGAAAGATATTATCATGTCCTTGTTTGTTTACATTCTGGCTCTACATGTCAATCATGCAGTATGGGGGAGGGGATTGGGTTCAACCCCATTGAGGTCTGCTGTCTTCTGGATTCTGTTGGTACTCCGGGTTTGCCCCTTGTCGCTTGCAAACTTGGCTCTTTAGATATATTCAAAGCCGTATTTTACAGCCCTTAGACACCTCCGGACATAGGCCTACCTCGACATATTTTCATGTAAAACAAATCTCTTGCAGTAATGTAGAGATATTGCAAAATACAATCCAATAATTTCCACACTACTAAGGCAAAATTGTGCCTTGATGTAGCCAGCTTATCGCAAACAATCTCTCAATTGGTTTCACTTCCAATAATAAGTACATGTCTCAAATCTCTGCTGGAACTTTCCTGATCGCAAACAGTGTTTCTTGCAAGAGCAAATTGTCATATGAAACTGTCCTAGTTTGCAACAGTTTTTGCGCGCTTCATACTATCTAGTAACTTATCTGTGATGATATGACACAGATGCGAAAACTTAAGACCCAAAATCATACAAATTCCTACAAATCACAAACCCTGATGGCCTACCCTGTAAATTATCGAAACACATGGTAATTTTGATTGGTATTATCAGTACTTTTCAAATCAAAGGCACTGTTTGTTTTGTTTATTGAGTTTGAATCTATTGTCTCAGGTGCCTTTGGTGATGAATCAATTCATTATATCACTATTGTTCTATTACCATTCATGTCAGCAATGATATCATCTAGCTTCCTGACACAAATGTGTTATATTTGTGTGTAAGGAAGTTAATCCTACTTTCAAACATTTCATCTTAATTAGTAATTTCAACAAACAATGACAATGCATCAGTTAAAATCTTTTATCTACCCCCAGAAATTGTTTGTTAGGCAGATAGCACACCTACATCATAAGTTGTATGATCATGCTTTCATGATTTACAAATACACTGACAATGAGTACGGCCATGAAAAATTTTGGGCTGTGAATTTGTGACTGGCATTGTTCTGGCAGCCTATAACTGTGGCTATCAGTGCCCAACACTGTTCTATGTTGTATTGATCCTTTCTTGGTATCCAATGTATTAAAAAAGGCAATAGGAATCTTACTTCTTTAGATGGCAAGATTGTATGGGGTTTTTCAGTTTAGGGGTCTGCAGATGCATTATTCAGATTTTCGGCGCTTATAGTAGATCATCAATGAATAAGAATAACCACTGTATACTGAATCTGGGTTATTGTGTTTCATATATGTTACAACATCAAAATGTTTCTTTATAATCATACAACTAGACCACACTGAAGGAAATTCTTCATCTTATATTAATATGAGGCAAACTTTGAGTTTTTAGATCACATTCCTTAATCCCCTAAAGTGCCTGAGTGAGTTGAACCCAAAATCCTGAGTAGCTCAGAGATCAAGAATGACCTATCCAATCACAGGCAGCAGGAACCTTATATCGCCTGCCTCCCCGTCACAAATTTATATTGCCTATCGATCAGTGCAATTCAGCTCGACGCCTGGTAATGGTGTAGAAGAATATTCTTTGTTAAAACTTAGACAAAAATCCGTGACAATCACTCAAACATACCCTTTGATGTACAAGAGAATAAGACCGAGAAATCTTCATACAAACCTGACGCTGTTGTTGCCTTCTCTAAGTCCCTATCATATTCATATTGCAGATGATGCTGCAAGAACTAGCTGTGGAGTAGAGACGTTAAATTAAAAGAATAAGATCGAGAGTAGGATTCTCAGGTCGAGATATGATATCCCCAGCAGTATAGCTAGTAATTGTAAACATCATGATGATTACCCTTCACCTGACCGTGAAAGGAGGTATGTAAGTCATAGTAGTAGTCAGCATTCTGGCTGTTATATCTGTCATAAAAATGATCATATTGCGCGTTACTGTCCTGAAGGCGGGTGTTTCAGATGTCAAAGGATGTGACATCCTTTGACATCTGAAACACCCGCCTTCAGGACAGTAACGCGCAATATGATCATTTTTATGACAGATATAACAGCCAGAATGCTGACTACTACTATGACTTACATACCTCCTTTCACGGTCAGGTGAAGGGTAATCATCATGATCACTCCCACCATCACCATTATAACGATGGTTGTCACTACAAAATCTCTTGTTGTCAGAACCTCGATTAGAATGGTTATAAGCATCATGATAAGTATTACTTACACTACTCTCATCACTTCTCTCTCGGTGAGGACGACACTTCACTTCACCAACATGCGCCTGTATAACAGTAACATTTGGTACAACATTGATTGGATCACGAACTACACTAGACTCAGCGTGTACTTCAACTTTAACAGGTATTTTAGCAGGGACCTGTTTACTCTCTGACAGCGCATAAGTCGGGTCTGATCTATTTAAGGCATTCAAAGACTCTTGCGCAGCTAGTCTTGCCCTTAAAACTTTGTTGATCTTGACCCAGTTCAACTCATCATCAGCCATCATCTCAAACTTCAATTTTGAGTTACGCAAACCTCTTACTGCGATCAACAATGCAAATCTCTCCCTGACATTGCCACCGGAGAAATCACATTGCCTACTCAGTCCTTCAACACGCAGAAGATAAGCGCGTTCATCTTCATTGTCAAGTTGTTGACAGGTAACAAACTTGTCCAACTTAACATACTCAGACTCGTCATGCTCAAAGTGTTCTCTCAACAAGTTCCACACATCTAAGAACTCCAAAGATGTGGAAAACAAGTCAACACCAAGCGATGACACTACTTCACGAGCATCACTGCCCATACACCAGAGCAAAGACGCCAGCTTTGCATCTTCACCGAAGCGAGGCACCCTCACTTTTTCGGTAACTCTAGAACCACCAGTGCCAGTAGTCACTTCTTCGATGTCATAGCCAAGTTCAATCGACTTCATTCTTAAAGCCAGATTAAACTCAACAGACCACCGCTTAAATGACCCATGGACATTGGATGAGTCTACAACAAACACAGGTAGACTAGCAAAGATACTAGCCATGGCACCAGTGTACAACTTATACAATAGTAAGCTAGGGTATACTCAAGCAATTCAAGTTCAAATTGTATTCAAGAACACAAAGAAAACTTTTACTCAAATTTCCAGCCAAAATTTGTGAACAAAGATGGAGGAAAATATCTTTTGTTGTTTGATTTTTGGATGTTTCACTTCTCATACACCTTGGCTACACTTCCTCCTCACCTAAACTAGGGCTTTCCACTCCTAGTTAGTAACTCACCTAAACACCTTTTCTACACACCTTTTTCTCCTTACTCCTCTCCTCAATAACACCTTATCTCCTACTCATTCACCTCTCCTATACACCTCACTTTCTCCTCTACACCTCTCCTAGCACTTCACCTTCACCTCTCCTAAGTATATCTCACAACTGACACCATGTTGCGAAGTTGGGTTCTATCAGGATGGCAAGATATAAGGCAGTCCACTCACCATGAAAGTCAGTAGACAAGTGCTCATGTGTGTCTCTTCAATCAAGGTCACGGTCAAGTCAGTCTCTGTCATATATAGGTCAGGGCAGAGAGGACAACTCCAAGATACATGTACAAAGTACATGTATGACAACATGACAACAAACCTTATGATAGGACAACTCCACAGGTAACACATAAGTGCTAACATCATGTGACTGTAGATTCTCTGTGTGACCTTGTTTCAGTCAACAACAACAGCAGATAACAGACATTTGCTGATCAATACCATGGGAAATCACAAATCCGTTTATGAAAACTGTTAAGGGAAGCGCGACAACTTGGCCCGAGCCAAACTTGGCCCGAGCCAAACTTGGCCCGAGCCAAACTTGGCCCGAGCCAAACTTGGCCCGAGCCAAACTTGGCCCGAGCCAAACTTGGCCCGAACCAAACTTGGCCCGAACCAAACTTGGCCCGAGCCAAACTTGGCCCGAGCCAAACTTGGCCCGGGCCAAGTTGTCGCGGATTCCTGTTAAGTATGCTTTTGTTCAGAACAATTGGTGAATCTTGCCCTCTGCTCATCACTGAAGTCTTCGTTCAGAGTTATCCTGACATGGCCAAAGAGCAGATAACAACCAATAAATGATAAAAACTTTATAAAAAATTAAATTTAAGGAGAAGATTATTTACACGGAGAAAAAGATCTCCTCTTTGGAATAATTAGTAAACGTAATAAGATCTGAAGATATACATTGGTTTTCATTGTGTTTTGTATTATCAGGATGGTATCGTTATGGGTGAAGTATTCCGATAGCACGAACTGGTGTTGTTGGAACCAACAGGATGGCCCAGGATTGGTCCAGACTCAATTACCCTCCGAAGGTAAGCATAACCATCCCACTGAGTGAGTTCTGGTAATAAGACCTACAAATGAGGAATTGTTTGTCATTGTATTACCAAAGAAAGTTAACCTTTGCAATCAAATATGATGTCCAGGAGCATGAACAGCCAATAAGCAAAATCACAACCAATATATGTGTGCTCAGACACTGCACAGGTTGCTGGTTGTTACAATCCATTATCAACCATAGCCCACAGTTGATGTAATAATGGAATGCCACTACCAACAACTAGCCGCATCTGGAAGAAGAGATAGTCTAGACAACAGAAAAATTCTGGATGGTTTATTTACTGGAATTGAGGTTGCGAAGTACATAATTAATTTTCTCAGCTGTATTCATCTTGGCACAATCATTGAATCCATATCGAATTGGTATTCAAGCTGCTCTTAATTCATTCTCAGTCTGCTCATAACCTTTATTTCGTTTTAAAAGTAAATATAAAATTGTTGATTATCTATAGCTTCATTTTTTCCATAGCTGTTTCACTTTTCCTTGTTCTTGACCTGGTGGTTTAATCGGGAGAAAATAAGCATCATTTGTTTTGCCGAAGTAACCCTCAATTTTATTGCCTTTCAGATTAATACTAGTGGTATATGGCTAACAGAACAAACATTGCAGAGGAAACAGAAGAGCACAAAATTATCTAAAAAAAAACTCCAAACATTGTGTTGTCATGTCTGGTATACTTATTTACTTATTCAATGCAAAGCGCCTAATCTATTTTTTATTTTTTATATTCCAATCATTCTAGTAATTCATGGATTTACGCTCATTCGTTATCACTTTATAACCTATAACGTATGAATAACATAAATTGCAAAAACTTAAATTTTAGAAATAATCATTCACCTTACAGAATTTCCTGCACATATATTAAAATTATTATGACTAAATGCTGTAAATCATTGACATATTCGATATTACTGCTTGATCATTTTGAAATAAACTGAGCCAAATAGAATAAATCTGCAAATCTATGTTAAATAACACATAACACAATATTAGTGAGGTAGTGGACAACTAACTCACTAAAAATGATTGTGATGGCCTTAGTATGCTTCAATCAGGTACTAGATGCTTTTGAATTGATGTTAGCTTCTAGGCATCACTGTAAAAACCGATTCATTCATGTTTGAGTTCCCAGTATTGTCTACGACACCCCATCCTCTCAAATGACACTTGCCAGAAACCTCCCGAACCTCTCTGCTTGACACACCTCAAGTTTTCTACACATATAAGAAGTTATGGGATTAATTAAGTGCTGTCAATGACAGATTCAGACTTTGATACCACTGCTTGTTTAGCGTGGAAAAGTAAGCCAAGTAGACTCATCCTTCAAATCTATGTTATGTAACAATATATAAGACGACATCATAGACTTATTAATAATTATTAAGTTTATGGACCACATAGATTTGGCTGGTCTGATTAAAGAGGGGACAACTCACTCATATAAGACCATTTTTGGTGACCCTCGTCTGTATTTATCAGGTAGTTTGGGACAAGTTCTTGTTTTAATCAAGAACTAGAACCTCTTGAATGAATGTTAGCTTCATTACATTGCTGTAAAAATATGTTGGGCATAGTATCAGTTCCCCTTACAGCCTGCATCACCCCCTATACTCCTCGTTGACACCAGCTGGAAACCACCCAAACCCCTCAGGTTGACTCACTACAATTAACAAAATAACTACTGTTATCCATAGATTCGGACTGTGTTTGATATGATTGATACCACTTTTTGTTCATCAGGAAAAAAACGCAAGCCGAGTAGGGGAGTTCATTAATATAAGTCCTCAAATCTACATAGGATGACATAGATTTGGGGTTTTGAGCAAAGAGGGAAAGCTCACTCAAAATATTGAATGTGTCCATGGTCTGTTTCCAGATTTAGAACCTTCTGAATCAATTTTAGCTTCAAACTTAGTTCACGGTGCAAATGCAAGCTCCTCTGATTCAGACTTTGTTTGATACCATTCCTTGTTTAGTGTGAAAATGGTAAGCCAAGTAGACTGAATCTTTAAATCTATGTAAAATAACACTATATAGGATGACATAGATTTTGTTATTTGATCAAAGAGGGGACAACTCACTCATATCAAATCAACTTTGGCATCCCTCTTCTGTGTTAATCAGTGAGTTTGGAACAAGCTCCTGTTTTAATCAAGCACTACAACCTCTTGAATGGGCGTAATCTTCAATGCATTGCTGTAAAAATAAGTTTTTATCCATCATAAGGGCGTTGTATCAGTTCCTCTTACAGCCCGCAACACCTCTTATCCTCCTTGATGACCCCAGCTGGAAACAACCCAAACCTCTCGAGTCTCGGCTTGACTCACCACATATACATAATAATTAATACAATGAATTGCTTTAAATCACAGATTCAGACTGTGTTTTTATATCATCGATTGTTCATCGGAAAAAAAAGTAAGCCGAGTAGACTAAGTCCTCAAATCTATGTTAAATAACACTATATATGATGACATAGATTTGGCTGTTTTATCAAAGAGGGGACAACTCACTCATATGAAAACATTTTTGGTGTTCCTCGTCTGTATTAATCAGGGAGTTTGGGACCAACTCTCTGTATTAATCAAGCACTACAACCTTTTGAATGAATGTAAACCTAAATGTATTGCTGTAAAAATATTTCATATGTACCATTTAGGCATTGGGTCAGTTCCCCTCGCAGCCCGCGACATCC
Source organism: Membranipora membranacea (assembly GCA_914767715.1). Taxonomy (NCBI): domain Eukaryota; kingdom Metazoa; phylum Bryozoa; class Gymnolaemata; order Cheilostomatida; family Membraniporidae; genus Membranipora; species Membranipora membranacea. Next base: position 6,725,244 of record OU612072.1, on the reverse strand, counting down.
CCTATCCTCCTCGATGAGACCACCTGGAAACCCCCCGAACCCCTGAGCTTGACTCACTACATATACATAAAAATTAATACGATTAATTGCTGTAAATCACAGATTCAGACTGTGTTTGATATGTTTGATACCGCTGTTTGTTCATCGGAGAAAAATCAAGCTGAAAAGACTAAGTCCCCAAATCTATGTAAAATAACACTACTTAGGATGACATAGATTTGGATGTTTGGATCAAAGAGGAGACAACAACCTCAACATATTGAATGAATCCCTAGGATGTTTCAATCAAGATTAAGAACCTTTTGAACCAAGATTAGCTATCAAACTTAATACCAGGTGCAACTGCATGCTCCTCTGAACCACCTGTACCTGGTTCAATACAGTATATTTTTTACTAGTGGTAGTTGTCTACTCCTTCCCATGCTGGCCAATTCTATGTCTTCTACTTGAAATCTATGTTTGTTATGATCACGTGTCAAAAATATTGACCTAATTCGCGAATTCTTTTGAAAATAGCATTCACCGTGGTTTTGTAAAAACATATGACAATACGGGTTTACACACTATTATAAGGAAACTGGTTATTTTAGCGTTTAAAGTTTTTATCATTATAAATACAAAACATAACAAGAATATTATTCATTAGAGAGGGAGCAACAAAAGGTAAATATACAACACGTGTATGTATGTATTGTATGTGTGTATGTATGTATGTCCTTGGCTCTACCAAGGACTGTCTTTTACTCCTTGGCTCTACCAAGGAGTTAACTCATTGAATGAGTCATTTGGTTCACTCAGTACCAACCAAGGAAGTTCTTCCCCTGAAGCAAGCTGTATCATGGGAGCGCAACACTCTAGTCATTGTCATAACTGGTGTCAGAGATCACACATTAAGTAAACACCTAAACACACATTTGTGACCTGTGCTCAGTCCTTGATCTGTGTAGCTGTAGGGCTCATATATTGGCCTGAGTAAAACCTTGTTGTTAACAGCTGAGCAGACTGCAGGTGTGGAGTTTAGTATTACTGGTCTGCGACCATACCAGTTGGAGGCTCTAGAAACTGTAATAGCTCAGAGAAAGGATACTATTGTGCGTGTGCCAACAGGGCTTGGCAAATCACTCATATTTTGGGTAAGTTTTATTGGACAAATGAAGGAGTTAGAGGGACTGTCATTTTTTTAATTGAAAGCATACCCTATATGACTCATGGAAAGTGATGTAAACAGTACTGTTTTATATGGTACATACATCGACTAACCCAGCTGGTGATAGATAGTACTTTGTGGACAATTTGCATGAAACGTACCACTTATATTACAGCTGCTGCCATTCATGATGAATTTACCTATAATTATCATTCTACCAACAAATGCACTGATTGCCGATCAGTTATGCAAGCTAAAATGTAAAGGAGTATATGTATGCGGAAATGGTCATTTCAGCAAAAGTAGGTACATTCTGGTCATTTTCCAGTGGTTGTAGCACAGAGATTATATATATATATATTACAGTGTATTACACAAGCTATTCAGCATGCCATCATGTGTGATGATATGTAGTTATATACAGGTTTTTATAGTACATGTAATGGGGAATCGTACGAGGTGCGTAATTCTAAAAGTCATTGGAAGTAGGCAATGTGGTAAGTATTACTTGCTGTTACTTACTGTTTTACCTGATTTTAGACAATCAGGAAATTGACCTCACTACAGTACAGTACTTCATCACGCTGCCAGAGCACACAAGCGAGCTTGTAAGCCTCCTAGATGATAATAGAATATGTGTAGGAGTTGTTGCTGTCGATGAATGCCATCTTGTGATGGATTGGTACAGTACCTTTCAAGCTTGATAACTGCTATCGGCTACTTTTGGTTTACTGATGTTGTTTGTTGGTTACTGCTGGAGTTTCTGTTCAGGTTCAAACCCTGTCGAGGTCAAATGTTCAAGCCCTTGTCCATTGGTGGGGGAAACTCTATTTGAAAGCTCTAACCACAAACAATACAAAATTAAAGCAGGTGCAAATTGTTCTCTGACAATTTTTCTACTGTTCAATACAACATCAAAGAATCAGCTGTTGGTTCATGATTGTCGATATTCTACTACCTTCAATATCAGGTCCTTCTACCTATTTTGCAGGGGAAAATCATTCAGAAAAGCCTTTGGAGCACTCGGAGCTGCTGTATGTCGTCTATCATATTGCACTCCTGTAGTCCTTGCCCTGAGTGCAACTGTGGCTGATGAAAAACTACCCTCAATAACGAAATCCTTGATGCTAAATACCCCTACATTAATAACCATTCCACATAACTTTACTCGATTTTTTTTTGGCATTTACCTTAAATCTCATCAAAACGAAACAGCCCTGCGTGATATATTAACCCCTCTTGTAAATGACTTGAAAAATCAACTCATAGAATTTCCCAAAACAATAATATTTACTGGCCATACTCTCATTACCCCAATGACATGCTTCCTGACCAGAAATCTTGAAGAATCATTGTACCATGGCAGCACTAAAAGTCTCTCATCTAAACTAGTCGTCCAATTCCACGGCCAGATGGAGAGTTCTACTCAAGATTTTATCATCAAAGAGTTACAGAGACCAGACAGCAGGTATGTTCAGTTCACTATTTAAAAACAACAAAGCATTATAAATTGACATACTACTAGAGAAATATATTTTATTAAACACAACATAACAGGTATTAAAAAGGGTCAACAAAATCATCAATTCAGTCTTCATGACACACCTAAATTTTTGTTACAGACACAGAGTTATCATCGCCAGCACGGCATTTGGTATCGGGGTTAACATTCCAGACATAAGGCAAGTCATATTCATTCAGCCAGCCGGCTCTCTTCCTGAGTTTGTTCAACAGATCGGTAGAGGTGGCCGTGACAGAAGAAAATGCATAGTCAAATTACACTATAACAATATAGAGCTTGGAAAATCTCCTGAAGAGATGAAAAAGCTCATCAATGCTGAATGCCCCAGGGTAAGTGTAAAAAGTTCATAGCAAACCATTATTCTCTTATAAATTGTCTAACATTCACTTAGACCTACAATGCCCATATGAAAATATTGATAGTTGATAAATAGTCAGGGATGCATGGCAATACGTTATATATAGCATTCGTCTTTATAATTAATTTATTACTGTATAAAATCATGTTATATTCCCAAATTATCGTTGATGATTGAACTCTCATCTTTTTTCTTAGGTGTACCTTTATGGACAGTATGGGGATCAGCGATCAGCTGCAGATGATACTGAATCAGGAGGTGTATCCTGTTGTAGCAAGTGCTCCATGTCATGTGAGGTATGTCATTCTGTAAATATTGTTAGGGTAGTGTACATTTGTGGTCAAAGTTGCACAGAGCAAGTTTTTTATCTATCTATCTTTGATTTGTCCCTTCATAAGCCAAGTGGACACAACTTCCATGATTAATTGATACGTGATCAAGAATGGCTTTTTTGTTTCAGTATACATTCTCATTGAAAGAATAATGCTAGGGAATATCTGACGTTCCCCCACTCAAGGGTTTTTGTTGTCTATTACACAGGAATAGAAGACTCACGTAAAGTTCTGAAATCCAACTGGTTCAGTATAAGCTGTCTTACTCGCTCCCTCAATGTTACTGACATGTCTATTCTAAAGGTTGTTGCCTTAACTGCACATTCTCTTTTGGCGAACTTCCAGGGTTTTGTTTTGTTTATTGCTGTTACCGCTTGTTTAAGATCTGCAGTTGTCGATGTCTTTGTTTTATAGGGTGTCCGTCTGCTTGATACCATGACATCTTTTATTTCTGATAGTGCAGAGGCACATCCTGTTAAAAGAAGTGCATCCTGTTATAAAAAATACCTCAGTTATGCACCAGCTGAGTCCCTATCAAGTTGCAAAAGTGATAATTACCTACTTGCTAGTGATAACAGGATAATATGCTCAACAAGTAATAACCTTTTCCTTGACTGCCATCTTAAATGTAAACAAAGGGTGCTGTTAACATACCTGTCACCCTTTCAACTGCCGTCTCCTTTTCTTTGTTAGCGCCTAGTGACGATATCATGGTCTTAACTCTCTCTATATGGATCTCTGTTTCAAGATCCACTTCTTTTATGACTTCTCCTTTTTTTACGTACAGTCCTAAACATAAAAATGTTATAATCTCATGGTTTTATCTTCATTCGACCAGTTTTATACTCGATACAAGTTCATTCTCATAATAAAAGTGTTATCCTTTTGAGTTGAACTGTTAAAATTGTAATTACAGAAGCGTTCAAGTTCCCTCGCAATTTTTACAGGAATGATTGTCTCATCAAACAAACTTTAAATCTCATAATGATAATCTATCTTTGGCAGTGGCAGCATCCCAATGAGCACACCTGTTATATATCTACAGTAACCTACCTGCCATTGCTGAAACTGCTTCTTCTGGACTTAGCTGCACTTGTAGTTTGAAAAGGGAGTCAACCATTTCTGTAGCATATTTACTGATGGGGTTGTATGCGAGGAATAGTTCGAGATTTCGTTTTAGATTGAGAATGTATCTTCCTATGTCACCCTCTTTGGCAGCGTTTGTGAGGTTTAAGTAATGGAGTCCATAGTTGGACAGACATCTGAAGTAGCTGTGTATGCTGTCCTACAAGTAAAGACATAAATGTGTAAGATGTCTGGCATAAATAAATAAAATAAGCCATAAATGTGTAAGAAGTCTGGCATGGTGTAGTTAAATAGTCAAGCTTGATAAGACCTCCAGTGAATATTTGCTTACTAGCAATTTCAGTACGCTGTGTTTTCTCAGAAGCACCAAAGAGCTTTTAAGGCACTATTGATTGCTTGTATACCTGTGTACTGCTTGTGGCTGGAACATGAAAGTATTCATGTTCCATGAATTCCCTCGTCAAGGGCATCTCTCCATCGTCGAGCCTCTCGAAAATCTCGCTATCTGTCTCACCTGGAAATAGAAAGTTCATTATAGTAACTGCCATTTGATGTTGCTTGTACACGACTCCTGTGAAAGTGATCGCATTGCTTATTCTGATTTTAAGACCCCCTGCGTGACATACTTACCGGAACTCAATGAGGAGTAGAGGTATTTCACGACTATCTCCTTGGAAGTGTCCACCAAGTCCTTCACAGTTACCTCATCATCAATACTTGCCATACCTAAATGGGCCATCGCGCATGAGCAGATAGTACTTTTAACAACCTTCAAAATACCAAACACTCGTTTAATAACTTGTGTGAAGAATATTAATCATTTTGAAACCAACATTTACCTGGGGAGATATTATTGAAACACTATATCATACCATACCCTTAGATTCTGTTAAAACTCATGCAAGATGGTAACATTACAATTCTAATGTAAGGAAAAGTTGTACTAACCAGTTGAAAAAAATTGTCATGGGGTCGGAACTTTCCTTTCACAGCTCCGTTTACTCTACTCCTGTTCAGAATGAACTTTAAGTTTGACAGGGTTCCCAGGTTTCTCGATTTATCCTCATCATACAAGAGTTTGAAAGTTTTCTGTAAAACATTAAATCAAAGACTTGTGTATACGTTAAATCTTCATTAGGGATGTGTTGCTTTGCACTTGGTAAATGCCTGTATATGCAGAATTTTCTATTTTCAAGGTAAGGCAAACTGAATATAAAGATAAACACACCTCTAAAATGTCCTGTCTGGTATGCCAAGGTGCACACAAAAACGGGCTCTGCACCCGCAGTCCGCTCACAGAAGTAGCACTATCGGCCCTCAAACCTCTTGCCAGATCTAGATTTCTTCGTGTCATCTGATCACCATAGCTTGGTACTATATGTTCTTTAATTTCACCTGAAAATAAAGTCAGGAATATGATTAAATTTATCCTGACATCAGAATTGCTTTGCAGCAGATCTTACCTCAATCCAGTCTTCTAGAATATTCTTTTTGGAGAATGCTATTTTACCTAATCCCTGTACTCTATTGTGATCTGGTGGATGACTTCAACAAAAATATTGATTAAGCGTCTTAACTTACATTTTGCTGAGCTGTATATCGAGGAAAGTTTCTCCGTAGATTTGATCAGATAGTTGGCACAATCTCCTAACTTCATCTGGTCAAACATAACCACAGGCATTGGCCAGATTTCGGTATCCTCTCTCCAAACAATATCCCTGATATCTTGACTGCAATACGGAATATAATAACACTCTACAGTTCATAACAGTAGACAACTTGTGTTGTTATATTTCCATTCCCTTGAGCAAGTGAAAGGTTGAAAGTGGCTGATAACTTTTCCTGACGTGAGAACTTACCTGACAATCACGCTAGGTGCCCATCGCTCAGTAACAGTGAGGTTCGGCAGACATTCTTTCAAAACCTGGGACACAAGAATCGCGTAAATATCCACCAACTGACCTTCTTCCTGTTCGTTTAGCAGGAAGTGTGCGGGTTGAGGTTCAGCTGTAAACACGAATTATCAATAAATAAGTACAAAGATCTTCATATACCCTAGAGATGTCAAATAATTGCATAATTAAAGGTTAGTCATTTTGATTAGGCTTGGAATATAGCGAAGTTTATAGCTAGCTGTTACATACCATTTCCTGGATGATTTGGAATATAGAGAGATTTGAGGCTGGAAGTATCGGGAATACCGCGGATCCACCAGTATATCCAATTATACTGTGTTTTACTTTCTCTCCTCAGGGCCTCTACCTGTCTCTGGACGGTTATATTGATGTTATCAGCTAAAATTAATATATAAATGATTTTAATTGATTTCTTGCAGATTAATAGCTGGAAGGTTTGGATTGTTAATGCATAATTGCCCAACTTACAGACTGTAGCAATCTTTCCGTTCTTTTGAAGGTGCTCCCCCACTTTACTGCATATGTATCCTTCTCCAAGGACATCCATTGACTCCAGTCTGGCAGAGCTCCCTACGGTCAGACCGTACATAACAAGAGCATCAGTAAGAGCAGATGATGCACCATAGGATACCATGAGTAAAGTAATTGCCCGCTTCATTTGACACGCCTCCTTCACTCTATCACTGCACAGAATGCTGTATAGGATTGCAATCTTGTGCTCACTTTCTGTAACAAAAGAATCCTCTGTCATTCAAAATTATAACTTCACCGCCTCAGATATAACCAAATAACATAAAACGAGGAACAGCATGATATGTCGCTAAAGGTAAAACAAAATTATGGCTGCGGAAATTGAAACTTTAGATTGGAACCTGTTAAAGTAATTTCAAACTTCAAACAATTAGAGTTAAACTGACATTAGAGTCTCCATAAATGTCTTCTAGTAATCGACTAGAACTGTCAACCCCTACATACCAGATTTGAGCGCATGAATGATGACGGCATGAAGAATAGGCGTTCTGACTCACATTTCATTTACAGCCTCAGTCACAAATGTATTCAGATTGTCTGGTAGCAGCTGCTGACGAAGGACACTGGGCTCCAACACTGAAGTTACTTTACCCATCTCAATATTAACTTGTCGCAGAACTGAGTGAATGATGGCATTGTATAGGTCTGGTATTCCTTTTACAGCCTGGAAAAAATAAAGGGGGACTGTTATTACCTTGGCTTGTAGCGTAGAAGCTACTAACAGAAAGAGGCTGCTAAATGGCACTGTTTGCTTGTACCAATTCCTTTTTGGCTGCATATTTTTACTTCAAAATATTTACCACTACAGGAACAAGATGGAATAAGACCTTGGTAGATTTCTGCTGAAAATTGACACAATAGATTTTTCAAAGGAACTTGCCTTGACTAACCCTTCTATTGACCTTTCTTTTGCTGCATCAATTATTCTGTCATAGCTGGAGTCAGCGGTTTGAGGCTCAGTTGTTTCTAAAAGAATGTGTAACATTGAACTGAGCAGGATAAGATCGGCACCCACTCAAAACAATTATTTTTACACAGAATTTCTACAAGAGTGAAATATATTTGTCTGGAAAGATAATATGAACCAGTGGTGTTCAGCTATGACAATCCTATTTGAACTCAAATTTACCATCTTAAACCAACACCCACCCATAATATGTTTTCTGGCAGATATGTTGCACGTGTTACATAGCCAGCACTTCTGGATTTCGGTCATCCCTCTAGATTGGAGCCAAGATCTCCTTCTCAGTGGCATTCCACACCTGTCACCACCAACATCTGTTTCCGCAACAGGAAATCTCTTCTGTATAAATGTTTTCGTGCATCCTCTGCTGCCGCACATGGTCGGCATAATCTTCAATAATAAAGTGTTAAAGAGCAATTGGTAAAATAGGTTATTTGAAGTTTGAAAGTTTGTTAATTGCCTAATTTCTAATATCCATCCTGTAATAGGTTGATAGATTATCTCTATGTACCTATTGTATTCAACAAACTACTTTGCTGTAAACCAATTACAAATAAATTAATTCATACGATCAGGGAGTTTGGGACCAAACACCCTGATATGATCAGCGATTATGGGTCAAAGTCTGATTCATCCACTCTTTATGTAAGAAAACACAACTCCAAAGTCTAAAAAAAAACTTGACCAGTGTGCACCGACGATTATCCACTCAATCTGTAAGAGAGCACAACTCCTTGGCATCCATCATTGATAAATCATTGATCAAATTAGGGGGGGGGGGGGTGGGATCTCTCCCACCCTCTCTGGTCAAATCAGGGAGGGGCAAATATCAGTTTAAATTTACCACAAATGAGCCATGATCATTATTAGAATTGTCAATAATATTTATTAAGCTCTGATATTAAACATACTAATAATAAAAACTATGGATCATATTACAAAGATCATCGCCTGATACAGGTCAGTTCAAATTTTAAAGAAACAATACAAAGTATTATATTCCTGCCGCAGTTGATCAATCAAAAGAGAGTTCATTGTTGTCCAGTAGCTTCTCAAAATATAAGGAAAGTTACATTAATCAAACTTTAATATGACAAGGCAAAAAGATATAACGCGTAATGTCATAGGAAATCAGTGTAGTGTGAAACTGTCATGTCATCCACCATAAATAATGCCTCACGATATACCATGCATTATATTGGCTTTATGTTAGAGAATTAACTGCCTAACGCCCTGTAGTGCTGTCTTTCTTTTGACTTCTTTTTTATATTAGTCAGCCATATTTTACTCCACAGTAGTAACAATTATCATCTTCGTTTTCACCTTAAAAAATATAATATATGATATATGGAGAGGGTCAAATTACACCAATGAATACACAAGTCAATTTTATTATCATCTGCTGAGTAATGAATCCAAAGTTTAGCTATTATACTAGTCACTAGCACATTAAAAATACACTTTTGAGTTTGGGGGCTAGTTGAGGTATTCTGTCATCAAAACCTTAAATCTACGCAAAAACTTTTCATTTTAAGGTCTCCTGTAACAGAGTAATTGCTTCGCTTTTGGGTTTACAGTCTAGACGATACAATGCCTCACCTAACAAATCCACTCTATTTTTTACAAACACGAGACATTATATGCAAAATACACATTGAATATCAAAAAGCAAAATAGAACCAAGAGTATTTGGAATTTAACACTTACCATTGCACAATCAACTAACAGAGTAATAACTATGCATCTTTCTGGCTCAAAGAGCCTCTAACCCCTCTAAATGAGAAATCATCCACCAAGCCTGGTCATTAAAAGAAGATAAAAATGGTATGAATTGTGAGGCACATTCAAGACAATACACGGATTTTGGGTGGCAGTTGGACTTAGCCTTGTCACACGGCCAACTGGTAGCCCATACAGCAAGGGTAGTCACACCCAGGGGCGTATATTCTAAAAAATTTCACTCACTGACTTTTCAGAGATGAGCATAATAATGGGGCGCAGCCCGATCCACACGCCGTAGGCTTGGCGGGGAGGGTGTGGGAGGGGCGCTTAAGCGGAAATTTTTGCATATCGGTAGCAATATAGTGCAAGCAGAGAGGTATTTCAATAGCTCACTGAGCTGTTGGGTACTTTCAGAAAACAACTCAATAGCAGTAGAAGATTACGGTAAAAATGCACCAGTTATAAAGCACCCATTTGAAAAAAAACTGACCACGATGGGATTCGAACCCACACCAATCTCATAATAAGTGATTACAAAGCGGACGCTCTACACACTGAGCTATTCAGCCACTCACGGAAATCCGTGGGCCGTGAGTGCTAATATACGCCACTGGTCACACCATAGCACACGGGTACCATGAGTCTCAAAGGTATGCTAAATTATCAAACAACAATATGACAACATTTGAAATTGAAACTACACCTCAGTTTTCGATAAATTGATTTCGAGTGATAGGCACCAGAATAACAACCATTAAAACAACCTCACCTGATCTTCCATAATTTTGTCACCAAACTGTCTTCACTTCTCTTGTTCACTGCGACGACCTACAGCAGAAGAAGGTTACATATCATATAAATTGCATTAATAAATAGAAATTAAAGTAGCTATTCTACAAACTTATTATGCAAAACATTACACTACACTACAGGTTGGTTGCTACAACAAGAAAGTAACTATTGGATGAGACATATATACTATAGAGGACATTCAGAAGAGTCACAAGCACATCTTTGAAATTGTAATTTTTTTTTATTTATTCTGATCACAACATTGCACGGAGTGATTGACTCTGAAACTTAAATAGTACTGGGGGTAGAGGTAGGTAGTCTGCCTAGGCTAAGAGGAGACGAGTTGTGTATGCTCCTTGGTGTACTCTACTGTATGTGTGTGCAATGAACTACTAACTAACCTAACAATATTATTCCTTGTGTGTGGTATGCAAGGGTATGGCGGCCCGTAGCACCTTTATTAATGCGCATTAATTAACATGCTAAGTCGCTAATGCGCATTAGTTAACATGCTAACTCGCTAACTCGCTAATGCGCATTAATTAACATGCTAACTCACTAACTCGCAGTTAAACCTGTTTTGGGTAATGACTGTATTATCAAAGATGGGCTTTGTGATAGGCACTTACACCACTACCATACCTGCCATGACCCTGGAACTATTTCAAACTACTTACATGGGAGATTGTGAGATCAGATGCCAATTCTTCTTGATCAATCATTGAGTCAATGTCTTAGGTCTGTTGTATTATTATTTACATCACATGTTGGTCATGTGATCGCACTCTTATGTGGAGGACACAAATGGATTGTGGCTCTTTGGTTTTGGAGTTTGTTAGTGGATCACCATGAGGAGCCTGAAGCAGACAAATTAATGAAGAAACTTATACATAGATAGTTAAATGAGTTAGGGCTGGCCAGCTATAAAGAACCACAAGAAGAACACTTACAGGTAACATTACTTTACATCAAGGTATCACTCACTCATTTTTGCCAAAGTTGCATGCATGGATGGATAGCCATGGAATGGATTTACATGCAACAGCCCATGGGAATGGGTCTTGATGGATGCCCTAGCCTAGACTGCTCTGCAATCTTTCTTTCCAACCCACAGGTCTACTCCAAAACCTGGGATTTCACTCCAAAATCCCTATTTTCACACCTCAAATAACACAGGTTGGATCACAGGTCTTCTCCAAAATCCCAGGTTTTTGGAGTAGACCTGTGATCCAACCTGTGTTATTTGAGGTGTGAAAATAGGGTGACTCATAATTAGTGACTGGAGTTTTGGCAGGTCTGGTACTTCATTACAGTCAATGTTGTATGACAAATTTCCATCAATCATTTTGTTATGTGCAGTTCTAAGAATGCGCAGTTTTAAGAATGCGCAGTTCTAAGAATGCGCAGTTTTAAGAATGCGCAGTTCTAAGAATGCGCAGTTTTAAGAATGCGCAGTTCTAAGAATGCGCAGTTTTAAGAATGCGCATTTATAATAATGTGCAATGTTTTGTGTACTTTTCATTCAGTGATTACTTTAATATGTATTTTGGTTTCTCACCTTATTCATGTTACTGCCATCTCAAGTGGATCACCCTATTCTTCCAAAGAGTAGACAACTCTCCTTTAGTTGCCATACCTTTAGATTTTGTGTGACATATGATGTGATATTATTTCTTGATAATAAAATCATGATGGCTAATTTAGTCCAGCTCCAAACCTTTGATATATTGTTCCAATGTTCCGGGACCTAAATTGTTTCCGCTTACGGTTTTAATAATCTTTTATAGATATTCCATACTATGTCTCCATTACATTAATCTTTGATAATCTTTTCCCACAGTGAAACCGCTGCATATAGTGTAGTGTCTAGCCTACAGAACTGTTGGGTTAGTCCAGAACATAAGACATGTCTATATACTTGGGTCGAAGTATGAAGAGAGAGTATCCAAGACTACACAAATCCGCACAACACTTGTACAGTTTCTTCTCACAACGGGGAGAATTCTCCCTGCTCCAAAGCTAAATAATGATACTTTCAAATTTCAAATTAAACTCATTGTCATTTTATTATGAAAGAGTGTGGTGATTTTTCAGGTTGTTTATTTATTGCAAAATACCTGTTTAATGATAAATATATACATATGATGAAAAATTTTGTTTATTAAATATAAAAATGGAGGAGGAGAAAAATTTAATTGGTTTGATAGCTTTGCTGCAGGAGTCATCGCTCTCACAATTCAGAGTAAGCTCTATGACTTTCTAAAAAGGAGAATAACAACACAGTTGGTTTCCTACAATGCATTTGGTCCAACTACACTGATACAGCAGGGATACAGTGCTTCTTTCAAGACTTCTTTGTATTCTAAGGAGTTGTCCTCTCTTGTTCAGAGGTCTCAACTCAATAGTTGAACGATTCGTTAGATTGAATGGTAACAGAGCCAGATGGTACACTCAAAGTAGGGCTCATATAGTAAAAAGTGATCACGCACTTAGAATTTGCCTAGCAATGACCTTTATTATTTGTTTGTTATTTTTGCAGAGAAACTAAGCTAGGACTTACTTGAAAGACCCTACACAGTCTTTAGTGTTTCAAGCAAACTTGACTACCTGAAAATGCCAATCTTAAAATCTGTGTGTCATGTCATTGTACTGATCCAGATAGCATATCTTGACAAACTTTGTTGGTGCCCCCTCCTCAACCAACATAACCAACATCAAGGTTGTCATGACAGGCCATTAGCTGGTTTACTTACATCTTTTTTTAAGACACTGAAGTTAACGTCGATTCTGATTAGATGCAGCCCTATAGAGATCCCCCATCTTCTCGATCACTACAGTATCATTGTAACCCAGTGCCCTCTCAGCACCTTCGAAAGATAGACATATCCATTACTAGCAGGCAGCAAAGGCAGTGCATGCAGGCAAACAAAATTGGGGTAAAACATAGCATAGCCTAATAATGCAAGAGATTGGCCTTAGCCTAGCTCAACTAAGTTTAAGTAATTTCTATTTATCTAAACCAAGTTCTCTCAAACTCTTCTCCTTGACAAACAGATAAAAAAACTGAGCAATGTAGATTGAAATGGTCGCCGCCAACCATGTAGTATTAATATATTTATCAACATACAAACAACTCACTCTCAATCCTCTGATTTGAGGTTTATCCGAACTCCACACACAATTGTCAATATATCTGCAATAAAAATTAGTATGAGGATACAACACAAATAGGTCTTTATGGCCAATCCCAATCTTATCCTTTCAGTCAAACAATACTGCTCAAGTCTCAAGATCAACTGGATACTGTATCTTTGCTGCAACGAGCTTGATTTCTGTACTGAGACTAAGCAAAGAAAATGTTTACTTACATGTACCAGTCGGTGCTTCCTGAGTAGAACTTATTGGCTTTTTTTTTCTTTTTTTGGGGTCAAAGTGAGTCCTTCATCTAAAGCAAAATAATTTTGTGTTATCAATTGGTGAAATGTCGGGTACTAATTCTGAAGTCGCATTTTCACTCTTTCTAAAATTAACAACACAAGTGGCAGCTTATAATGTAACTATGGGTTAACAACGGATAGGATCCATGATATTCATCTTGGGCAGGAACCATCTCAAAATTGAAACCTTGGTGGCCAATAACTGTCAACAGATGTTAGTTGATATTGCAGATACCTAAAAAAAAAACGTATAGCTGCTCATAGATGGACAACTCCTTTTCCGTGACATTGCAACTCCAAGACGATGTCAATAAAGTAGACCTGGCTGATAATGATGACTTCTTCCTGTGACGCCAGCTACCAAACTGGGCTACTTTATTGTATTGTCAAAATCAGTGATGGCAAATCATTTTATCAGATGTTTTGGGAAGAGGCTGACTTGAATTTCATTATAATATTATATCTATTCTGAGTCAGATTCATCTGGTGGGCCCGCTACTATGATTATTCTTTGATCGGTCTCTAGGTTGGTAATGTACTTTATCTCATGAATAAATCTTAAATTGTGACTCACCAAAAGCAGTCTTTGGATCTAATGTTGGTAGTGATAAAGGTATAACATTGTCATCATGCCTACCATTGTTATCATTTGTACCATCGCTCTCTTCTCCATCATCTTTAAAATATTACAATTGAATTATTTTTTCAGTCCAAGGATTTCACTGGGCACAAAATTGTTATTTTGAGGACCCTAACAAACCGCTGGTCATTTTTACTGTATTGCCAATTGTATTGACAAGGGGTTTGAGTGCAACAAATCTATGATGGTGTTCATTTTAGGATACATTTTAATATATATATTACAGTATAAAGCGGAAAATAGGGTGAATCAAGGTGTGAAGTAACTGTTTTTTTACCAATTTACTGCGTCTTTTCCCGCCAGCCGGATAATATTGGCAATTCATTATTAGGGCCCTGTTTTAATTAAAGTTGACAAAAGCCTGGTCTTCAGTCAGGGGTTCAATAAAAATAATTAATTCTTATTGGTCAAATCCAATGCTCTCTGGGGGCAGAGGACAAATTGTATCCGAACTGGGCTGGCCTCTACAATGACAATACTTTGACCAGATTGTTAACCAAACTTTGAACTACTAAGAGTAAAGGCTTAGACACAAAGCTCAAATCAAGGCTAAATATCTGAATACAAGGTGTGAAGACTGGGATTTTAGATGTGAAGAAGGTAAAGCTTATAGATGGCATAGTATGGTTACGGTAATGGTCCCATCCTGACAATCCCAGGGAGGGTAGGCTACTCCCATAAAATTATCCACTAGGCTCATGTTTGTGAATCACATTGACAATCACTCTGAATACATGGGCGCCTGAAGAGAAAAAGTGATGCAATTTCCACTTACCTTGAGAAAAAGACAAAAAAAACATAAAACCATGGGTATGTATCAAATATCTTGCTATAAAGGATATTTTGGCTGAATATTTGTGTGCGACCAGGTGGTGTGACCTGGGCATCATTGCATGAGCATTGCACTTCATTTGTTGAAACCTCTTTTTAAGCCTTTAAGAATATGATTGGGATTGTAGGCACTCTCTGAAGTTCTAGAACTGGAACTCAATCCCTAAGTTGGCATTAGCTTTTTTAACATGCCGGGATTTACTTGTCCTCCAATTATATATACATCCAATATATGTTGCATTAGATTAGATACTTCTAAATATCTCTCACATTGATCATGAGACGAAACCATACCAATAGAACCACAACAATGACCCTTGCGTCTTGGCCTACAACTAACCCAACATATATATCTTCCTTAATACCTTGATTAGAGCGACATGAGCAAACCATTGACAAAAAACCATGTTTTCCAACTTAAAACATGTCCATTCACAGACAGCAGGTCACTGACAGTTGATTTGATGAGTTGCAGCCTTGTGTGTGTCTGGTTCCCTGATAACACTAGTGACATAGGCCTATGAACAGCTTAGTAGATACTTCATTAACACACAGTTGACACCACAATATGTAGTAGTAACTGTGCAAAATCAATCTGAGGTAGGCCTACTACTATACTATGCGAGTTGCTAATCAATATTATATCAAGGACTCCTTGATCATATACTTACTCATACTGAGTTTGAAAGGTTATCATTTGAGTACATATAACTGATGGAATAGTCTGCAAACTTTGTCCATCACGCTCTAATGTTGTACCAAACCAGAGAGTTATAGCCTTACCATACTCAGTGATGAATGGTATGAGGATACAGGTGTCATTTACAATAAAACTCCATCAGCAACAACACAACAAATTACATTGCTTTGTTTAAATCATTTTTTTGGTGGAGGAGTAGTAGAGCAGAGATTAGTATGACCTCTGTGATTGGTCTTATTTTGACCAATCACAGAGGCCATATCAAGACAGTGATAGCCCGCACATGCATAAAGACAGACCCAAAAATATTTCTGGAAATCTTTAATCTCTTAATGCGCATTAGCGAGTTAGCATGTTAACTAATGCGCATTAGCGACTTAGCGAGTTAGCATGTTAGCTAATGCGCATTAATAAAGGTGCTATGGGCCGCCATAGCAAGGGCAATGAGTAGTATGGATGATCATCATGCATACTATAATACTTCTACTACTACTCCTTGATTGAATGAAGCCTTAGCTTAGGCAGAGAGTTAACTCCAGTCCTTGGGCTTGGCGTATTATTTATTAGGCTTGTCATTCTAAAAATTATTGATATTGATGATTTGATATGAACAGGCAAAAGCCATCAATAATTGTTAATCATAAAATCATATTGTTAATCATAAAATGTACAGACATCCTTATGTAAATAGATTATACAAATAGTTATACAAGTAGTTTCCCTGCATTAATACTCATATTTGTAAAGAATTATCTTAAGCCTCTCTTCATTGGCTAATCTCTTTATTTGCGCCTCTATTGTTCTCTAAGCATAAAAGGCGATGCTTAACCATATTTTACTCAGACATGTTAACTCTATCTCACTCTACACTACAATAAAAGAACTCAGGAAACTAAACCTTAATCTTATCTTATTACTCAGTAATAGATAAACAGGAAAAGGCAGGATTACTCATTGGACAAGGCTATTGAGCAAGTCTATTGAGATACAGTTTATCAGACAAGGTCTTTTGGACAAGGTTTTCAGACAAGGTTCATTAAGTGGAACTTGGTAATAACCTAATCCTAAATAGCACTAAGCTAGGAGATTAATTATAAACTCAGCATAATAATCATAAGACAAACTCACTCCATATCACAAGTAATCTCTTAGAAGCTACCAACTATCAAATACAGAACTCTGCCTAATTATACAATCTTTTGGTAACAAATCCACACAACTGAGTACAGGAGTACTAGTTGTATGTGATAACACCCTTGCTGTTTATTACATTTGGTGGCAGCAGTGGGATTAAATTACCAAGCTAGATTATAATTATGGCTAGAAGAGCAAGAAGAAGATCCATGGAACAAGAGCTAATAAACAATAATATGGATGAACAAAATCAAAACGCAGAGGCCAATCCAGGACCAGCCGACATGTTGACAATGGCAACACTCGTCACGGCACTCAGAGCAGCTACCCAAATAAACCAACCACGAAGACAACAGATTAAAGCACCCAAATATGATGGCATAGGTGATGTCGAACAATTCATATCAGCATTCCAAGAAATTGCTGACACCAATGAATGGACAAACCAAGAAACACTTATACATCTACGAGGAAGTCTATCTGGGAAAGCTTTAGATTGTGGGAAAGGAAACAATATCGAAACTCTATTGTTAAATCTAAGAACCACATTCGGGCTAACAATAAAACAAGCCAGAGACAAGTTAGAGAAGATTAAGAAAAAATCTACACAAAGCTTTCTGGAGTATGGAAAAGAAATCAAGAATTATGTAGAGATAGCTTATCCTACCATGGCTGAAGAAGACCAAGAGGATATTGCGCTAGACAAATTCTTACGAAATACCAACAACCAAGAACTCAGGAAACATTTGTGCACATCAAGACCAACCACTGTCCGGGCCGCAGTAACACTATCTGATGAATTCATGTCACTAGAGAGTGAAAACAAGACCAGGGTGACGGCTATCTCCGAGGAACCGGACATGCTACTGGAGACTCTCAAAATCATGCAAAACACACTGAAGGAAATCTCGACAGGAGCGACAAAAACAGAAGATAACTCCCCATATTTCCCCAACCAATCATATCCCCTTTATATGATGCCCGGACAGCCCATGCTACCAGGACAGCAGATGATGCCTCAGTTACCATTTAATCCCCAGGAGTTCTATGGACATCAGGATAACAGAATGTATATGCCAGGAGGATATACAGGACATCTGTTCCCAAACCCACCATCAAAGAAGAACTTTACAAAGAAGACTCTAAGCTGTTTCCAATGTGGAGGGCCACATCTGAAAAGAAACTGTCCTCAGCTGAACCAAGGAGCTAATAGTCAGGAGAATTTCCAGTCTGGAAAAACCCAGCCGACTTTAAACTCCCAAGGTCCAGCTCAGTAAAGGATTCTGCTCAGCATGGACCTCGTCAGAAAGAGTCTAATCAGACTGCTAGCCGTGCTAAATCCTCTGGTAAAACCCAAGTTCGAGATGTGGATTGGACAAATTATGACTGCTTATACATACCCGGCAAAGTAGAGAGTCAGCCTCTCCAATACTTGCTTGACAGCGGCAGTACCGAAAATATCCTATCCAGACATCTCTATAACAGATTACCAGAAAGGATCAAAACACAATTAGCAGCAAATGAGACTACTGCCAGCCTTGCTGATGGAAGTGGCCTACTTGTTTATGGGACAATCACACTGACCTGCAAAATCAGGACTATTCATGTGACCATACTATTTAAAGTGGCCAACATCACTGATGACGCAATCTTAGGAATGAAATTCTTCACTGAAAATCAATGCACTATGATATTTGATAAAGGAATTCTAATCATGCAGGACCAATCTCTGGCCTGTACCAGTAGGAATGGGGCCTTACTTTGTAACAAAGTACAGATTGTCTCCCCTACTACGGTACCTCCAGGCTCAGAAGCTCAGTTGGTCTGCAGATTAACTAGTCCCCCAGCTCACCATATTGGCATTGTGGAGAATTCAGCAGAAAATCATTCCGAAGTTATGCTGGCAGCTACTCTTACCAAAGTCAACTCTAGGAGAAGGATTCTTGTAAGGTGCTTAAATCCAAGTCAAGCCCCAATCACAATCAGGGCTGGGACCACATTGGGTTTATTCACTCCAATTACAGAAGATCAAATACACACTCCCCAAGAGATACAGACAAACCACAGAAGCAACTCACCAAGAGAGGACAACTCTATAAAGTGTCACCATATAAACTCCTCAGTCTCTTTACCTGAACATATATTCCCTCTGTATGAGAAAGCTGTAAAAAGCTGTAACTCTCCTTCACAGGAACAGACTCTGGCCAGAATTCTGGTGGAAAATCAAGATGTATTCAGTAAAAATGACTCAGACATCGGCAGAACTAATCTTGTATCACATGAGATACCTGTGGAACCTGGCACCAAACCAATCAGGCAGCCTCCTAGAAGGCTAGGCATGGAAAAGGACCAAGAGGTGGAAAGACAGGTCAAGGATTTGGTACAGAGAGGACTAGTAGAGCCAACTAATTCAGGATGGTGTAGTGGGGTGGTATTAGTGAAGAAAGGTTCAGGTTGGAGACTCTGTATAGATTACAGGCAACTGAACGCTGTCACAAATCAGGATGCCTACCCCCTACCCAGGATTGACGATAGCTTAGATGCACTCTCCGGCAGCATGCTGTTCAGTACTTTGGACATGGCGTCTGGGTACTGGCAGGTCCCATTGGATGAGGATGCACAGGAGAAGTCAGCATTTGTAACCAGAGGAGGGTTATGGAAGTGGAAAGTGCTGCCGTTTGGATTAACTTCCGCGCCAGCAACTTTTGAAAGGCTGATGGAGCAAATACTATCAGGATTACAGTGGAACAGTTTGCTACTTTACCTGGATGATGTTATAGTCTTTTCACAAGACTTTGACTCTCATATCACCAGGTTGGAAACAGTATTCAAACGGTTCAGGTCTGCAAATCTTAAGCTGAAACCATCCAAGTGTGAACTTCTACAAACAGAGGTAAAATATCTTGGGCACATGGTCAGCAAAGATGGAGTGTCTACAGATCCGGCAAAAGTTAAAGCTGTAATGGATTGGAAGAGACCACAGAATCAATCAGAAGTAAGGACCTTCTTAGGATTTGTTGGATACTACAGGAAGTTCTGTCCTGACTACGCTACAGTTGCCAAACCCATGAACAAATTGACCATCAAAGGATCAACTTTCGTATGGGGCAGTGAGGAGGAGAAAGCTTTTCAAACTCTAAAAAGCTTCATCACTGAATCACCAGTACTTGCGTATCCAGATTACAGTAAAGACTTTATATTAGACACAGATGCTAGCCTAGATGGAGCAGGAGCTGTCTTGTCTCAGATCCATGATGGTGAGGAGAGGGTAATAGCTTACTGGAGTAAGACTTTTTCCCCGGCAGAGAGAAATTACTGCGTCACCAGGAGGGAACTGCTAGCAGTCATATTATCAGTCAAGCATTTTAGACCATACCTGTATGGCAGAAAATTCCTCTGCAGAACTGATCATGCATCTCTACAGTGGCTCTATAAGCGAAGGGAACCATCTCACCAAGTGGCCAGATGGCTGGAAATTCTATCAGAATTTTCTTTCTCCCTACAACATAGAGCTGGTATAAAGCATGGAAATGCAGATGGTCTATCAAGACAATGTATGGACTGTAAGCAGTGCACCAGAATAACAGACAGAGATGGAGGACCACATTGGAAAGAGATGGTCATATCTCACCAGATGGTATTAGATGATGGTATAGTTTTGGAAGGGAGAGGAGAGAAGACAACTACCATTAAATCTATACCACAATCTTTGGTACTGGAAGGGAGGAAACCTGAATATTACGATTGGATCAGGCCCACCTACACAAAAGGGATAGATCCACATTATCCACAGTCTACCTCTGCGACCATGCCTCAGAACTCAGGACTATCTGATAGAGAAGAAGAGAGAACCCAGCACCGATACCATGATAAGATAAGACCCACCTATATGAAAGGGATTGATCTTATAGATGGTAACCCGCCAGTTCAGACTTCAAATCTACAGAACTCAGAAAGGACACATCAAGGATTGGAAGGGAGAAGCAAGCTTCATGGTGAAAGAATCAGGCCCACCTACATGAAAGGGATGGATTCTCACAACAGACAGCCAGCCAACCCTATTCAACTCCAAGATACAGAAGTCCACAGAATCCAAATATCATCAGATCTAGAGAAAGACATCATTCCCTTACAATCAAAAGAAGGAAGTGAACTCTCTCTGATCAGAAAGATGGTAATATCTGGAGAAACACCACGGAAAGAAATCATCAACCAAGGGAGCACAGAATTTAAAAAACTCTGTGAAATGCTGCCAACTCTAAGGATCATGAATGGTATCCTTAGAGTAAGAATACAAATCAATAGGAGAGATGTTTGGAGTATTGTCTGCCCTACAGAGATGAGACCATTGGTTATACAACAACACCACACTCAACACCATTCTGGCATAAACAAAACCTATCAAAGAATCAAATTGACTTGGTTTTGGCCTGGAATGGTGTCACAGATAAGAAGAGCAATCAACTCTTGTGAAATCTGCCAGGCAGCTAAGCACAGCAGGGATATCAAAACTAATTATCAGCAAAGGTTATTCGCTGGAAGGCCTTGGCAAGTGTTAAGTCTAGATCTGGTAGGACCATTTCAGAAGACTCCGCGAGGAAACACCATGATTTTAGTGATATCAGATCATTTCACAAGATGGAAAGATGCTATTGCAATACCAAATGGAACCACTATCACTATAATTGAGACTCTGGAAAGACAAGTATTCAATTACTTTGGACTTCCAGAGAGGATTCATACAGACAGAGGGGCACAATTTGAAGGCCAGCTAATGAAAGAACTGTGTCAGCTCTGGAAAGTGGATAAGAGCAAAACTACACCTTACCATCCTCAAGGTAATGGTGTAGTGGAACGAGGAAACAAAGACCTAGGAAACTCTCTTCGCTCTCTCTTACTGGAAAGAGATGATGAAGACTGGGATTTGGTGCTACCACACTTAACCAGGTCTTTGCGAGGGGTTCCTCACAGCTTTACAGGTGAAACTCCTAATTATCTCATGTTTGGGAGGGAGCTCACACTTCCAGATAATCTGCTGTCAGGTCCGTCAGAAGATACAAGCAGCAGAGAAGACTATGCTGCCAGAATCCATAACAGACTAACGGAAGCTTATGAGATGCTACGCCACAAACAAGAGGAAATTAGAACTTCAGATCTTCAAGAACCACCATTGTTCACAAAAGGTGATCAAGTATGGATAAAGAACAAGAGACACCGGAAAAATACTACAGCAAAGTTGCAGCCTAAATGGATTGGTCCCTACACCATTATTCAGGCCAACTCTAACCATACCTATCTACTGGAAATCAACGGCAGACAGACTCTAGAGCATGAAGGGAGACTTAAGCTTCATGTCTCAGCTACCCAAAGTTGGGGAAGAGCTCCTCGAATCCCAGAAATAACAAAACAACCCACAAGATCTGGGTATCCAAAGCCAATCCCCAAACAGATAGCTGAAACAGAAGAAACTCTACCTAGTCACTTACCAGAGGTCTTACTCGATACAAATCCAGCTCCAGCAGTCCCAGAATCCTGGAGTGAAGTAGAAGTCACTCCCAAAATCACAAAGAAAGAATTTCTCCCAGTTATTTCAGAAGAAAATGAAGAAAATTCCGAAACAAAAATGGAAACAAGTGAGATAACTACACCCGCCACAACCGGAAACAATAGAACAGCTAGAAACAGGAAAATCCCAGAGAAACTTCGGGATTTCGTTGTCTACAAAGTGTCCCAAAGTGAAACTACTTCTACTTTGGATGAAGAAGATTGGCCACGCCTCCTACCACAAAAATTAGATAATTACCCAATTAGACAACTGCCTAAATTGGGGAGAAATTATCCAATTAAGAGGCAGAGTTACGTAACTCCCAGCATAAAAAGCCCTGCAGCAGCTGGAGAGAGTCAGACAACATCAACAACCGCAACTATGAGGACTAAATATCAATCAGCAGACACTCTCAGCTCAAGCTCAAGCTCCAGCTCTTCAGATGACGACTCGGATATGGAATTGGACAAGGTTTTGGCGGAGATGGATAAGGTTCTGGATGACACTACGAAACAAGGACATGAACTAACTCAGCTGCTGAAATCACCCGAAAAGAAACCACTTATTACTAGGATCAAAGCTCCAACCCCATCCAAGGTGAGCAATGAACCTAAAAGTGACATTTATTCTTCACTGGGCTTAGAGTTAGTCAACAAAGAACTTGATTTCCTAAGGGAGACAAGTAAAGTTGATAACTTAGATAAAAAGGAGCCTGTTTTCTCTAGGGAGACAGGTCGGGCAGGAGCCAAGCTCTCCACTGTAGACAATCATAAAATCAGAATTAGTAGAATAAAAATGGCTAATTACGATGTTGATTCTTTACAGGGGGACAATTATGTGTCAGAGAATACCATCAGGAAACAGAGGGAGCTGTATCACTACATCTTAGACCACAACAAGTGTCGAACATGTAACATAACAGTTGACAAGTCAGCAGAACAAGCTCGATTACATTCCTGGACACATTATGTCATACATGCCTGTCGGGAGTGTGATTTCACCGCAGCCTATAGTACATCTGTATGGAGACACTCCAAAGTACACACGCATAGAAACTACGGTGCTAAAGTGGATAGAGAATCATGGCAGGTGGCTCGAGATTATCTTCAGCTACAGAAGACTTGTCCCCCTCTCCCCTATAAACCAGAGACCTCTCACAGGAAGCCTTCCATACCGAAGAGGACTCACCACTCATCTCCCAGAAGAAAGCCTTCTCCAAGGAAATTCTCTCCTGAGATGGACACTATATTCAAGAGGATGGTCCATACAACTACCAAGCCTGTATCTCCCATACCTCCTAGACGGCGAACTCCTGTACCAGTACCAGATGGCAGACTAAGACCAGAAGTTAAACAACCAGTGTTCGAGAAGCCTACACCAGATATCCAGAGACAACCAGTACGATCTCCCGTCACTCAACATCCTGAGAAGCAACCATATCGAGTCTCAGCCGGTGAACAACAGAGGGCCTTGAACCAAAACAACAAGAATCTAGCATTCTTACAGCACATGAGAGCTTCTCATCAACGGATTATAGCTGACATCGAGTTGGAAATAGCTATCAACAAAAGGGAGCAAGTTAAACTCCAGACTCCACATATCACATACTAAGTATCATGAACTCTGAAAAATAGTATGTGTCGGACAATGTATTACGAACCCTAAGCTTTTGCTTTCAATCTTTTATCGCACTATTAAGTGCTGGAAAGGAGAGTGATATGAACAGGCAAAAGCCATCAATAATTGTTAATCATAAAATCATATTGTTAATCATAAAATGTACAGACATCCTTATGTAAATAGATTATACAAATAGTTATACAAGTAGTTTCCCTGCATTAATACTCATATTTGTAAAGAATTATCTTAAGCCTCTCTTCATTGGCTAATCTCTTTATTTGCGCCTCTATTGTTCTCTAAGCATAAAAGGCGATGCTTAACCATATTTTACTCAGACATGTTAACTCTATCTCACTCTACACTACAATAAAAGAACTCAGGAAACTAAACCTTAATCTTATCTTATTACTCAGTAATAGATAAACAGGAAAAGGCAGGATTACTCATTGGACAAGGCTATTGAGCAAGTCTATTGAGATACAGTTTATCAGACAAGGTCTTTTGGACAAGGTTTTCAGACAAGGTTCATTAAGTGGAACTTGGTAATAACCTAATCCTAAATAGCACTAAGCTAGGAGATTAATTATAAACTCAGCATAATAATCATAAGACAAACTCACTCCATATCACAAGTAATCTCTTAGAAGCTACCAACTATCAAATACAGAACTCTGCCTAATTATACAATCTTTTGGTAACAAATCCACACAACTGAGTACAGGAGTACTAGTTGTATGTGATAACACCCTTGCTGTTTATTACAGATTCACCTTTGACTTTTTATGTATGTTATTAAGTCATTAGCAAGCATATTAGCAAGGAAGAGCACCATCACTCAATGAACCCCCTTTATTGCATCACTTAGGGTCAACTGTGGCCACACTGTAAAGATAATTATTGAGTGTGGTTAATACATATATTAGTTCTCACCAGTGAAAAAGCAGAGTTTGTAGAAGATGAAATACCCTAATGCACAGTTGCACACAAATACATAGCTGTTACTATTAATTGGTAAAACAACACTTAGTATTTTATTTCTGGCTTGAAATATACCAAATGTATTTATTAAATGCATATTGAAAGGTTCAGTAAGGTTATAAATTGAAATTTTTTTTTAATATTACACATTCATCAGTTCGGGTGGGTTCAGAACTATAATTTAGGAACTCCAGCACATTTGAATTAGTTCAGTCGCTACGGTGCAAAGATAACCAACCTGAATTGATTGGTGCGCAAAGTGGAATGTCAGCGTGTTTGTGATTCATCGTTTTTTCTATAACCTTGACATAGTTGATTTTTTTAGCTGTTTTGGATAATTGGGAAGACGCCACATTTGGGCAATATAGGACACTTAAAGATTTGAGTCTACATTGAAGCAGAAACTAAAGTGAAAAAACCAGGGGTGAGTCTATAGGCCCGCGAAGTTTTGGTATGTGACCAGTTTAAAAAAAAGTGGACTCGTTGATTTATTCAAAATCTCCATTTTGAATTTTGCAAGAAAGTATATAATTCAAGTCTCTCTATCCCTTTAATGACATGGAAATCTTGGTTAATCTGCTCATAGTAGCCAAGAAAGATATACTCTGGTATCAGTGATATAAAGGTCAAGAATGATGTGCTTATGGAGCTATGGTACTGTATAAATTAAGATATATCTTTCTCTTCTTTCTGTGATTCTATATTATTATCTTATTATTCTTCAATGAATGATGATGATTGTATGATGTAGGCTAGTGACAGTGTTGATGGATGGGTAGACAACCACAGAAATGAGTGCCTGGAGTGACCAAAGGACTGGATGATGGGGTTCTGCTACTCGCTCCACGACCTGACTTCTTCTATTAAACATCACAATAAACTAGTTGGACTGTTCAAGCAAGCAGCAAGGAGTTAAGAGGACTCTCTCAGGACCTCTAACTCATAGTAGGTATCTGGAGTTACAACCAAGGAGTTTTTTACTCCTTGTTACAACCATGTA
This sequence comes from Membranipora membranacea, assembly GCA_914767715.1. Lineage (NCBI taxonomy): Eukaryota > Metazoa > Bryozoa > Gymnolaemata > Cheilostomatida > Membraniporidae > Membranipora > Membranipora membranacea. The sequence goes on along the minus strand of OU612072.1, from coordinate 6,698,989 downwards.
TACTGTGCCAAATATTCAAATTTATCTAGTCAGGTTTGGATAATTTAATAAGTTTAACTTGCCCTCCAAGATCATCAAGGGTTGGATTGGACAAACATTGAGAAGATCTGCTCAATATGCATAATTATTAACTAGTAGATGACTAGCTTAAGCCTTATTCTTTTTTCCACCATTGGTTTTGACAAGATACCTATATGCAATATTATACTGACCCTTTTCTTCATTAAATAACAATTGATTGAACATACGAATCTCAACATTGTACAGCCCCTCATGGAGTCCAATGTGCTTTAGTTTGCTTTACAAAGCTGGCAACATGATGTGTTACAACTATGGCAATGTTGCAGATGATCATTATTCACATCTGTTATCTCTAGAAAGGGACATGAAGAAAAAAGGATAGCATTGAGCAATGTACATTCACAAATTACAGTGTAGAAGAAGAGTGAAACTACTGGAGAGTAACTGTGGTTATTGATTCCAGAATGTTCTAGGTCACTATGCAGGGAGAGTTAGGCGGTATTTCCCTGTTTGGTGTCATAACAGATGATTTCATTGTATCGGTAAGTTTTCAAAACGATCTGTATATTTTTCCTCAATCTATATTCCACAGGACATCCTACATTAGGCTACATCCCTGATCCTTGAGTGTATTTTGGAATAAACATAAACTGAATCCAATGTCAGCGGAGCTGACCGTAGGCTAGAACCAAGGAAAGGATGATGAAGTTGGCCAGACGCAATGCTTTCTGGGTAAAATGTCAGCTCAGTCATATTTAATTTCTATAACTTGTCACCTGTTTTGCTCAGTAGTCTCTATTACAAACTGTTCATCAAGAGTTTGCATCACAGTTCAAGGCTTATGTCTTATGTCTTGTGTGTAGTTATTGTAACACCTTCACGATTTGGTATCATTGCCTTTCTTTTCCATCATATGCAGCTTATAATTGCAATCCATCTCTATTTCAGCTGATATCACTAATTCACCATGGGGCAGACTCTAGAAATCTAGCAAAAACGGGTTCCTCTTATACATACAAATTTAGTATGTTAGAGGTTTGATGCGGTTTGGAGATTATTTCATTGCATGAGAGGGGGTATAGAGTGTAGCTCAGTGTGTGTGGGAGAACTTAGGGGAGCGCAAATACTTTTTTTAGTACAATTTGGAATAAACGACATCACTAGCAAAGGTGCATCTGTTCAAGACAGTTGGTGTGCTCTAAATGCCTTGCCATACTGAGTACATCTGTGTGTTAGAGAGTTGTTTAGGCCTGACTGTTGGTACTAGCTTTCCCCTGCTGGGTTCACTAAGACGTTTTTACATAAAACTGTTTGCCAAATCTGACTTTTTTTTGTTCCAGGCTAACTAGAGTGTTTCACTAACAACCGTAGTACATTTGCAATGGAGGGCTTCATATATACTGCTCTGAGAGCATCTGCCTAGCTGTAGAGATGGCACAGCATGTCCTGAAACTGAGGGTTATTTGCACCGGGATGTAACTACCTTGTTTTGGTCACTTTCACAAGATGTGGTGTTACATACCCAAGTAAAAATGCCAATAATCTTAAACCTACAGGATGTGAGCCTGACAGCTGGAAACAGGAAAATATGAAAAAAGGTGGAAACTGAGTTCTGATTAATCCAATGTTGATCAGCTTTTGGTACCCGCATAAGTTTCTAAAGGTAAGGGATAACATTTGGCAGAGTTGATTATATTATGTATACCAGCTTGCTTTGATCTTTGCTGAGTTACCAAACCTATTGTATTCTATGACTAATTAGCTCTTACCTTTGACATTCATATTTTGGGGTGGAGGATTAGCAGAATGTAGGGCAGATTCACTCTACATTAATCCCCCTCAACCAACATGAGAATTAAAAAAGCTTAGGTAGAGTTGTGAGTGGAGTGTGTTTAGTATAAGACTTGATTTGTGCAATTTTATTTCAGAACTTATCTGATGCTCGTGGTGGACACATCCTGAGGATATTATCTATCAGTGCTTCTATAAAGGGCTAAGTAACTTGCAACTTTGTCTTACTCCCATTCATTGAGAATAGTAATCGAGGTTTCACTCAGTAGTTTTCACTACAGGCTATTCATTTCATTGGTATGGCGAGAGGACCTGTTTTTAGTGGCAGTGAGTCTGCAGTGCTCGTTGTTGGGGATTCATTAGTTAAGTATGTGGGCGATGTTAGGTGTGATCTTGAGGTTGTCTCCCTGCCTGGGAAAGGTGTGGACTCGGTGTTTCAGTGGGTAGAGGAGCACGTAGAGGCGCGTCACAAATTGGTTGTTGTGCATGTAGGAACTAACGACCTAGCAAAAGGGGTCTCAGTTTATGCACTCTACAACAAGTTATGCGCTCTAAATGCTCTTATGCCTGCAGGGACCCAGCTCTGCATTAGTATGTTGTTTAGGAGGTGGGAGAACTTGTTTTCTAACTGTTGGTACTCACTCTCTGCTGCTCAGTTAGTTAGGTTCAATAGAAACGTGACAGAGTTAAACAGATTGCTCTCGTGCTCTAACATTTCTGTTCTAGATCATCGCTCCCACTTTAGTAGTGACAGACGTCTGTTTGGAAGAGATGGATTACACTTGAACAGAGATGGGAGTTACTACCTGGCTGTTGAGATTGCGTCTTACGCTAAGGGGCATGTGGTGAGCTTTACATTTATATTTTACAGTATTTGACCATAGCTGTATTGGTTGGTGGGATGGTATTGATGGTTTTTTCTAACTTAAATTTATTGAAGACATTTATTAATGTCTCTAATGCTGGTGCTCAATATATTTTATGATTGGGTATAATTACCTTTCTGAAGTGGATTGACATGTGTGTGTGTGACAGTTATCTTGCGGAATAGTGGCTAGAATACTGGAGACTAGAATACTGGCGAAAAAAAGGTGCTGATTTTTTATTGGGATCTAGCTTTTGAATGAAATTCAGTAATGTCAGTTTTGTGAGTCAAGGGTTGTGTTATAGGGAAGTTTAGTTATATCAGTAGGGAGTGGAAGAGGTTATTGTGATTGAACTATCCTATTTTACGATATATGTATGTGCTATTATATATACACATATATATGTGTGTGTATGATATAAGTATATGGAGTCGTTTGTTCTCTCTATATGACGTGATAATTGGGCGCTGAAGTTTGGACATATTTGTCCCAAAAGATTGAAATCACTTTATCTATCCTCATGCAATATGTTTTCTATCTGAGTTTTCAGGTTAGTTGATGTGTGTGACCAGACATATTTTATGAAGCAACTTTTACGTTATTACTGTGGCTCATATCATAGATTGAGACTGATTATTTTCACCAAAAGACTGAGAACATATGCATGCCTGTATTAAGGTTGATGATTTACCATTATTTATTATTATTTCTGTTTCAGAGTCTCAAACGTGTGCTGCTACAAACACCAGTTCTGGATTCACCAACGCTGTCGATGTCAGCACCTGCTGTGGCCGAATCGATTGAGTTCCCTCCACTAGGGATACCTCCACCAAGACCTCACCGAAGTGATGAAACATTGTTCAGAAAGAAGGTGTCATCTTGGCGAAGCCTGCCAGTGACAGTTTCGGTAAGTAAGTTTATAGTTTAACCCCCTGTTGCCAATACTCTACCATTTTTAGACTTGATCACTGTCTCTGATGCGGAGTTTGAAACGCATCGGCCTTCTTCATATTAAAAAAACCTAATGACATGAGAAAATAATGCAGTTTTCTAGTTCTTACTGTTACGAAAGAAAATCCATCAGCAACCAAGCAACCAGACTATTTCAATCATAATGGTGAATTCATCTTCCTCTAGGATATTCGAAGCTGTGCAAACTGATACTTCACATCAGGGAGTCGTCTGCTCTTTTTGTATGAGAAGATGACTATGAATTTTTTGATCAGAAATAATTTAATCTATAACATTTTGATTGTCCATTATTCCTGGTGTCCATAATGTTCTACATCTTTGAAAATTTTTGGTTCACTGATATTTGGATGTAGTGTGTGATTGCGAATGAAATCATGGGATGACACGGCTTGTTTGCTTCTGGCCTGTTATGTTTTTCTCAAATTTTTTTCTTCAGAGATTTAGAGGAACTGCATTACTACCGACACCCTCAGCCTCTGTTGTGAGTTCCATCGGAGCACCTCGCTTCACTGTGTCTCATGCACCAACAGTAGCCCCGCACTCACTTAAGAAAATGCGAAGAGTAAGTAGAAAGTAAAATTCTTGATGATGGTTTTTTATTACTCCTAATACTGTTACACCAAATTTTCCTCTCTCACCTCACCGGAATACAGATTTGTTTAGTTTATAATAATATGCTACTATTTACACCACTGTGTGAGATGTACGTGAAGGTGTTTGCTTAAGTTTCCTGTGTGATTGAAGTCATTTTTGAGCTGAAACCAACCAATTCTTCCTTTCAGCATCATAGAGACTTGACTACAAAGACACCGATCAGTTCATTCTCATGTAGTAACAGATACAGTGTACTAGCTGATACAAGTCCGGTCAACGATCAGGTGAGTTTTTTTGGGGTTGTGTTGTTTACAAAAAGGTTTCCAACCCATTCAGCCTGTGAGTTTGTTCTTCCTTTAACCTTGATCATATATTGATGATGGTTGTAGCCACGTTGGACCACCCCAATAAGCTGATTTATAATAATGATAACAGTATCCGACATCTCAGTTAATATATATATATATATATGACACATTATAATAATGATATATATGTTTTAGGACATGTCATCTGTGACTGCTCCAACGGGAAAGCCTGTAAGCCAGCGGAGGAACGGCACGAAAAGAAGGACATGGCGCCAAAACAGATCTTTGATACAGGTACATAAAGGATTTTAGCTATCTCATTATTCTTGTTTGTGAAGAGATGGCACCAGTTTTGCAACTGTTATGTACAAAGATGTTACGTTATGTTCAAAGATTGATTCTTGACTGCTCATACCTGTCATCGCATCAGTGCTGCGTTCGACTGTTTTGTTGCTTGATTTCATACTAGGTTTTTTTTGCGTTGTGACAGGATCTCTACGCCCTTTATTATCTCCTACCTTACTACCACATTGTAAAGTAAAAGGATTTTATTGCAGATGCCTGTCAGATGTACTCTCAGTGGAGGAGGTGGAGCTGGGGAGATGAACTCGGATACAGATGCGGAAGATTCTAACGAGGCTGAATTACGAGGTATTGAGTATTGGTTCGGTCAAGGTATGGAGTTTACTTGTTTTGCTGACTTTTTGCAGCGAAAAAAAGCATATTCCGATAATGAAAATGTACATTTAGTTGTCAATGATGCACACAAACTGAAAACAAATTATGATTATATTTTGCGGCCTTATGATCGAGTTAAATATTCATGTCAATTTGGACCTAAATCAAAGCCAAAGGGTAAAGGCATCAGGGATACGAAAACCACCAAAATAGATTGCCCATTTGTGCTGCGATTGGGATACGATAAAAAGAAAAATATATATGTGGTCAAACAAGCAAATCTTATCCATAACCATGAATGAACCATGAATTTTCCTCAGAGTAGTATTCTTCTATGTTATTTCCATGTCATGAAATATTTTAAAGAAAGAGTAAGGTGCCTGATCACAGGCTATTCTCACGAAAAAGAAACAGTGCTGTCACTAATTCGCTCTTTAGTTAGGTCCAGGAGTCAAAATGAGTATGATTCATATTTCCACCAGCTAAAAAATGTTGCCTCACAAACCTTCATTGAATATTATGAGAAAAATTGGGATAAGGATATCAAAGAGTGGTTCGTTTTTAAGGATAGAGTTGATCTCCTTACCACTGGAAACAATACCAATAACCATATTGAGTCACATCACAATTCAATCAAAAGAGATCTTAAAAGAAATCATCATTTATTTCAAAGAGTGTTATTGTCCTTTTTGAAAACTACACGTTCTGCCATTTGGAGACTGCAAGGCAAATCCATGTTAACCAAAAGATGAAAGCGCCAACTGTCATGCCTGAATGTCCAATCAGATACCAATATAAATCGATACTTACAGATTTTGCGTATCTTTTATCAGAACATCGTACAAGATCTCTCTTTGATGATTTAGATGGGTTTCAAGATGTAGCCCAAATGACATGGGAATATCCGATTGGTGGTACGTGCACTAAAAAGTTTGTCCAAATATTGAATGTCAATAAAAACCATTGGATAACTGTAAGTAACGTATTTAGTGCTGATGATAATGAAGTGTGTGTTTATGATTCAAAAATGTCTCGTAAGTTTCCACCCCAATTGCAAACCCTTGTTTCCTCATTTGTAAGAAGGCCTGGTCTTGGTTTTAATATGGTGAACATGAGAGTAACACAACAGCAAAGGTCAGACGATTGCGGCCTATTTGCCTGTGCATATGCCACGTCCTTGATTTTAAGTCAAAATCCTGTGAATGCCAACTATAATCAAACAAAACTTAGGGAGCATTTCATGAAAATAATCTGTACAAAAAAAATAGAAGTCTTCCCTTACGAACCAAAACGTGCTAGGCAATATAAATCTGTTAGATGTCAGCCATATTATGTTGACATATTTTGCCATTGTAAACTTGCTAAACTTGATAAAAGTATGTCTATGAGAATGGTTGAATGTAATAAGTGTAACATTTATCTCCATGATTCATGTGTTTCAATACCTGATATAGTTTGGACTGAAGAATATGCTTTGTATCTTTGCGCAAGTTGTGAACAAAAGTAACTCATATTATTTAGTATTCCAGTTTTCATAAGTTATCATAGTTTTCATAGTTATTTGCAAGGGTAGTGTGGGTTTCCTTTTTGGAGATGGATCTTACATCTTTCTAAATTTGGTACTGGCTTGTCAGGAGCCCAACTGTTTCATCTTTGCTAATTTTTTCTATCTATTTTAGATAACTCCATCAAGGCTATGCCTTTTTGGTAACCATTTTTGGTGGTCATGAGCGATGAACGCGTCTCCATATAGCTTAACTTCGCTCAGCATTCACGTGAGAGTCCTAGCCTCGACCACTGGGAGAGGTCCTTACCTCTGCAGGTCACAACGAATGCAAAAGTAAAGAACGGGGTTCTTTGCGCGGGGATGTAACTACCTTGTTTTGGTCACTTTCACAAGATGTGGTGTTACATACCCAAGTAAAATGCCAATAATACTCACTTACGGTATTTTTTACATTAAACTGTTTGTGGAATCACTCTGATCCTTCTGCTCTAGGCCATCAATAGCGTTTTACTACTACCCATAGAATGTTTGCAATGAAGTACTTCATCTGACCCGCTCAGTGCTGAGCCTGCTGTGAACCTGAGCCTGAGCAATAATTTCAGAGGGGGTGTGCTAATTATCATCGGTCGTGTTAGCTTCAACGCGGTATAATGAATGAATTTTGATCCCCTACCCTACCCTACCTGGATGCACATGTGTGCTTAAGTGCTTGGTTAACCAATTATGTATTCTATAACTTGTCACCTTCCATTTATTGTGAATAGTAATCGAGTTTTACTCAGTAGTTTTTACTACAGGCTGTTCATCAAGATGGTAAGAGGGCCTGTTTATAGCGGCAGCGAGTCTGCTGTTCTTGTTGTAGGGGATTCTTTGGTCAAGTATGTTGGAGATGTTAGGTGTGATTTGGAGGTTGTTTCCTTGCCTGGAAGGGGGGTAGGAAGTGTAGCTGAGTGGGTGTTGGAGAACTTAAAACTCAGGCATAAACTTGTTTTAGTGCATGTTGGAACAAATGACCTGGCTAGCAAAGGTGCATCAGTTCTGGAACTTTACGACTGGTTGTGTGCTCTAAATGATTCCATGCCACCTGGAGTACATCTGTGTGTTAGCGAGTTGTTCAGGCGCTGGGACAGTAGCTTGCCTGACTGCTGGTACACACTTTCTCCTGCTAGGTTGGCTAGGTTTAACCATGATGTTTTTACATTAAACTCTTTGCTGAATCACTCATATTTTTCTGTTTTAGGTCATCATGAGCGTTTTACTTACAGTCGCTGTGAATTCGCGATGGATGGAGTTCATCTGAACCGTTCCGGGAGCATTAAACTGGCTGAAGAGATGGGACAGTATGCCCAGAAGTGGCAGGTAGGTCTTAAAAATTGTGTTTCATTCAAAACTCTTTGCCTCACAATGTTGTACAGTGTCATAACCATAGCTCTTGCAAAGATCATGAGACTTTTCTTCCCATGTCCCTGCCCGGCAGCAGTAGCTTAAGAAATTGTCTTTTCTTTTACATGAGATAACAATTCCAATACTATGTGGACAGTATGTGGGCAGGTTTTGAGTATTTTTGTTTGAATTCCATAAATGTTAGCTACTCTCCTAAAGGATAAAGACCATCCATTGTCTGTTCACTGATATTGTTGTTTCATTTTGCAGAAGAACCGGTCATCACTTCTTCGGAGTCCAACTGGAGATCTCAAAACTGCAACTGGACTACTGTTTACCCCCAAATGATAGTGTGCGCAATGGAAACATGATAAAACGCCACTGTATATTGTTGGTATGCTTTTATTGGCTGCAAAATATGGAAAATGATTCCTCCTGGGAGATAGATCACATATCTGTCTTACTGGTTTTTGGAAACCTTTTTGGTGCTCACGAGCGATAAGCATGCGTGCTAAACTTCACTAAGGACTCATGTGAGACTGACGCTAGGAACAGGAGTGGAATGATTGCAATGATTAGTTTTACTTTCTCTTTCCTCATATTCATACTCTATTTCATTATCGGTGTTTTAAACATGTAACTGGTGACAACTTTACTTTTACTTTGGCACTCAATTTTTTTTACCATGGTCTGTATTCTCGTCTTTTTCTACAAAATACTGAAGCATTGTGCTTTTATTATTTTATATGAACTCTCTATCTAGTCAATCGTGTGCTTGAACTCATATTTCTGTTTTCATAGAGGCATTGAAATGTTTTGGTCGTTGCTTGATTTATGTCTAGTTCTAACACAGTTTCATCTATTATCGGCAAGGAAATACAACAAAATCATGTCTCCGTGAATGTGTAGCGAATTTTCTATCCCAATAAAACAACATTACCAAAAAGCAAAAAGAAAATTGACTTCAAATGTAATCCTAACTGTTACACCTTTGTTGGCGTGGCCGTGCACATAAAAGCATGCATGTATAGCGATTGAAACTCATACACTGGGTGTGCAGGGTCTTCTTGCCTGCCAACATGGAGGCAGTACACCTTACAAGCAAGGAGATAAAGAGAAAAACTTACTTCTTTCCACAAGTAACGTAACTAATACATTGGGTACTTGTGATGCAGTAACTGACCGTAAGATCACAAGTCATAATTTGCGCCAAGTGAAAAAATGAATGGCCCAACCCACCTTAAAGTCCTACTGCTTTACTAGTAGTACTTGAACACACTGATATGAGCTTAGGGGGTTCCTTTACCAACCCACAAGAGGGTAAGAATTGAAGAAAATCATTTACCGGAGTTTCCCTCTCATGCCATTTTGCAAAAACTTCCTAGCAGTTGGAAACCTATGAAGACAATATAAGTACAACCCACAAACTCAAAATATCTGCGCAATACTGAAACTAGCGGGTGCGCGGGGAGGCAGGGCGGGCCTGTAGTCTTTTCAAAAGACCGAAAAAATAGACAATTACAGGCAGAGCTCTGCATCATCAGACCATAAAATCACATAACCTAGAACAAAGACTCTGAAGTGAAGGTAAGACCCTGCTGTGGTAAATGCAAAGTAAAAATAGTTTCTCAGTAGTTTGAACATCAGGTGGTGTAAACAAGCTTGTCAAGACAGGCAACTAGCTAGTATCCTTGGTATAGTGTTAGTAGTCTGTGATGTGATGATTATTTATATATATGCAGCTTTCTATGTATCAATCAATTGCTAGAGTAAATTCCATACCATTTTTTTTTATAATTATTTATAACCTAGCTGCTATGGAAAGCTTGTCAAGACAGGCTTACCACCATGACTATATAGAAATATAATAGATAGTACATTCTATTCTTATTATGTCGATAAGATGGTGTTTAATAACTTTATTTCATAGATAGTAGATTGTTGATAGTCATGATGATATGCTCCTGGGGCTTGCACGCCTGTATTTTGCCCGCACTCAGTGTAGTCAATGACCAAAACATAGGAAAGCTAAACAAAAGAAAAAAAAAGGCTGAAAGCTCCAGCAAAGGAGCCGATGCTGCCAGTGCCAGGACTAAAAAGAAGGCCCTTTTACTCCTTGGTTTGAATATAGTCACCTATTGTTCTTGTAGCTTAGGTTGTGAGAGTTGAACAATCTAAACTCTTATATCATTGGCTGACCTATATATCTCAGACATATAACCGGAACTACGTCAGAACCCGGGAACCTCAAACGTGTGCCTCTGCCCTTTACATCTAATTTTTCAAGGTGAGAAGTCATACAATTAATTCTCTCTTCAATATTAGTTATTATACTTGTCACATAAGTATCACATAGGTGTCCTACTCAGTAGTAGCTTTTACATCTAATCCAATGTGAAATATATGTCATTATCCCACTTTTTATTGGCTGTCTTTTGGCAGTGCTCAAGCTGAATTTTGTCTTTGTCAGCTAAAAAACTGTACCACGCTGGACAAGCATAAGAAAAAATGAGCTTCAGATTAGTTTGGTAAAACTTTAAAAGTCCAGCATAGTTCATGCCCAATACCCATCTGTTTAAGTTGTTTCATAAGGAAAATTCTTGTGTTACCCTGGTTACATTTAATTGATATTTGGCTGGCATATTTAGAAAAAGATAGAGTCCTGGCTATAGTAACTCCTAAAAAGCTGGCACACTTAGATGGTAAAATATTCTCATTATCTTTTTGTATCGGTTGATCAATTTCGTCTTTCTCACAAACAGCCACATTTAAAATCACTGTTTAATTTATAAGCATATTGTTGGCTTGTGATGCATATCTGAAAGCTCTAGGGTGCCAAAAACTTGCCTGGCTCAAAACCAAATTTAAAGGACTAGTAGCAAGCTAGTCCCTCAGCTACCCGCTAAATTCATTTCTGTCCCCTTTGGCCTCTGTATACCGTCACCCCCTGCAGTTCAAATTAAGATAGCAACTTAAAACAGTGGTCAATGTTGGTGATAGTTATTATAAAACACAGCTACCCGTTAGATAAGTATCAGTACCTTTGTCAGACCATCTAAACTATCCTATCCTTGGAAAATGGCATTATTATGCAGTTTTAAAAATAGGAAAGTCACTAACCCATGCCAAATTGTAGGCCAGACTGGTTCATTATAGTTATATATATATATATATATATATATATATATATATATATATATATATATAGTGGCTATCAATGTGTAGGGCACATCTTTGCATTGGAGTTGTCAGACCATGTCCGACTATTTTATCTACCGTTAATTACTATTGGGTTAAGGATGCCCAACATGATTATTTAAGACATGATTTTTTTGTGGGTCATATAAAATGACTCCTTATTTTTGAGTGACACTTGGGGCCAAATACACACAGATGACACTTAAAAGCACAGATTTGAATCTATATATATATATATATATACATTAATATTAGTGTTACATGAAATTTTGAGAGAAATCAATGGATGGTCTAGTGCCAACTCTACTCAGTCAGTCCTTTAGAGAAGAACTTCTCTTCTTTTTAGATTCTTACTTTCTACACTCCTGCTTGTTCCAAAAGGCGTGGTAATCTAATACTCATTTTTTTAAGTTTTTTAATATCACATTCAAGCTTCAATGCTATGAATACAATGAATACAATGCTGTTTTTATTTGTCTATGTTCATCGGTATAGTATGTGGCTTAAGGAAGGCCCCAGACCAGAGCCATTAATTTAAGAGTAGTCTCGACCCAAGATCTACTTGGCCTCTCTCTGGCAATGTTTAAACAGGCCCAAATAGGGATTTTGTTGTTTGGTGTTTGAAAATCATTGTTGAGAAGATTGCCAAACATTGCAAGAGACCTATTTTTTTACTAGACACACCATGCAAACAATGTCCGGGGAATGTCAAGCCCCTCCCTCACCCTCCCTGCTCTGCCACTTGATATTTATAGTCCCCAACAAAACGAATATTCTTTCCACAGAAAAAATGATTGGCAGCCCTGGTTCATCCAAAGCTTGTACTTGGATCCTATTCCGTGTATGATACATATTCCTTGTTTTATATAAATTATATTTATATGTACCATGTTATGCAGCTAACCATATTTTGCCATATGCCGGCGATTATTAACATTAGCCCTACGTGAATTGCATAAGTTTTAAGTTTGGACACCTCAAAAATCAGCGTGACCATTCAAGCAATTCAGTTTAGGACTTAAAAATGGGAGACCAGAGTACGTTTCCTGGCTGCAGTTCTCTTTTTTTGCAGCTCATAACAATGCACAAAATTTCCTAGTACATACCAAAAAGTGGAAATAAGGTTGACCTTAAAATCTACATGAAACTCGGTGATTTTGAGATTTTAGACTTGAAACTGCTAAGTTGGCATATTGAAGAGTGAATAAAACCTTACTGACACAATACAATGATAAGTGTGATGTGTTAATCAAGCGGAATCACTCTGGAGTAAGCAAGGCAAACCTTCTGCATGCCTATGAGACAAATATCATCTCCGTGATCAAATATGCTGTGGCTGTATGGTTTCTGTTCATCTCACAAAATTATCAGGATCTGAAAACTACAAAAACTGGCGCTAAAGATCATCTGTCCTGAGTTAAACCACTATGATGAAAAACACACCCCCCCCCCCCGCCTTACAAGCAGCAGAGTAACGCTTCATATACATATAAATATTTATAGTCAGATATAGTCAGTCAGTTTGGCGCAGTGGTTAGCGTGTCTGCCACTTGACCAGTCCGTTGTGGGTTCAAACCCCGTCCGGGACCGAAAGTCGAGACGACTTTCGGTCTCGACTTTCACCGATCACACGGTCCCTTCGGATCAGGACTATAAATAATGGAGGTCTTCTGTATGTACAACACCATCGTGCATGCAGATTAAAGAACCCTCCTGTATGGTATAGCTCTATACAGGAGGATGCTGCCATCAAACACTGCAGCTCCGACCTTGTAGCGATATGCTTCACACTGGGTTAAAGCTGTCAGTGGTTGAAAAGTGGCACTAACGACCCGGAAACCTAGTCGTCACTATAAACCTCTTCCTATGCCGCACCTCGGTGCAGTCATCGTCTACCTAGATGAACAGCAATATTATTATTCTTATTTATAATGATTAGTGATTGATGACAATGGAAATCGGCAGCATAATTTTATAATTTATATGCCAACGCTAAATTTTTTATTATTGCAAATCAGATCAATTATATAAAAATCATCGATCAAAAGATATGCCTCATTGTCATTGACTGTAAATATAATGAACCCTGCCTCCAACTCTGGGCCAACGCTGCGAGTATTACATTCAGTACGCCAGTATGGCGTATATTTCTCACCAGTGATTAATTGGTCATCATTAATATATATACACTCATGGCATGTATAATGTATATTTATATACATTATAAATGTGTCATGTATATATATATTATATACTCATGGCAATTATCAGCGTCAAATCAATAAAATAAGACCGTCGTACCGTCTAACACATGTATTGAAATTCCGGACAGTAAAGCGCATTGGCCCTTTTCAGGGCCATCTCAAATAGAGACTGTTCAATAGTTACAAACCCACATGTCTCCCAACATGCTTAAACAGTTGTCTTGTTTTACCCTCTGATGCGGGAAGAAAAAACAATAGAAGTCAGTTTCAAATTGAAAACTTTGTATGAATCGCTGAATCTCATAACTTGTAGTCTGTTAGTCCAACATGGACAGTTTTGTGAAGTCTATTAGCTAATATTTTTGTGGTCTGATCCGTGGTCACATATTGCGCTGTCAGAGCACAAATAAGGTTAGCTCAAGAGCCACCATGTTGATAGTTTAAGTGCTCAAACAGTGCAAGATGCTGGTAGAGGCATTTCATTATCAGGGGAGAAAGTGGTTGAAAATGAAATGCCTCTACCAGCATCTTGCACCGTTTGAGCACTTAAACTACCATGTTGATAGTGTATTCCGGAAAATATTTGAGCTATATATCAATTTTTCTGTTTCAGATATTTCTAGCTTCTGGTTGCCTAGGTTGTAGCAACCTCAATGGCGGAAGGAGGACCTTCGTCTATGGAAATAGACCGTTCTATGATTCAGCATGGCAGGTGTGTTGACTTACATAAAAAATTTAAATGGGTCAATGATATATGGGGACTGACGACTTTGACACCCTGAAATTGCCATTACGGTGGTTTTATATGCTGGAAATTCTTTCTTGAAGTTACACAGAACTTGGCAGATTTCTATACGATTGAACTTCATAATCCATTGCCCGATAAATCAAAGACATCTCGCTGTTCCCTCCATGTCGAGCCATACTTGCATCACATAACTCAATAATTCTGAGCAAACCAGCTTTCCAGTGATGTTCGCACTGCTTTATTATTTAGATTATATTACGATTAAATCATTGAGATGGTAGTTGTTCTCATCTAAATGAGTATTTGCTTTGTTCCCAGTCATTCATCATCAACACCTGGCGATTTTAATAGGCGTCCACACTTTCTGAGACATGAGAAGCTGAAGGAGACATACGGTTGTGCTCTCTGTAAAGGTGTCCTTGTACAACCTCATCAGACTCCCTGTGGACAAAGGTATTTATCGAATAATTACTGCTCTATAATTCAACAATTTGTAATGTAAACAGCTGCAACAACATTACTAGAGTGAAATCCTTTTTTCTTAATTTTACCTATTATTAGATTGGCTGAATGCATATGGTATGTGAAACCGGTTTTTTTCCTGCGTTTCATCTCACATGCTTGTCTCATGAGTCAATTGTGTTAAACACAATGGTACAATACCTGGGTGACATTGTATTTCAGTGTTGACTGATAGCAAAAAAGCCAAGTAAATACATGATATAGCATTTATGGTATGAACTTAGTGTTCATTCAACATATTGACTAAAACATTTTTCAGTACGGATGATAGACATTGCGTACTGATGAGTTTTGACTGCAAATTAAAGCAGAAAAGGGGATTTCTGCGAGAGAGTTGCGAAGACAACTTGGTCTACCATTGCATGAGAAGAGCTGGCCTGTAAAAAGAGATTCGTTTCCACTCGTCCGGTAGTCAATTAGTTCTCTGAAATGTTACAGAGTTTGTAAAAAATGCATAGAAGACAGATTCGGGGATGAGTTGAACATAACATGCCCTCTACCACATGATGACATGGAAGATGAAGAAGAGCCATGTCAGAGAGAGGGAGGACTGAAGCGAACAGAGATCATGCCTGACTCTGTAATTCAAAAGAAACTGCTAAGGGAGAAATGCTTCTGTCGTAACAAAGACTATGGATGCTGTGAAAACCCATCATGGAAAAAGCTGAAAGTATGTAGCAGTCAAATGACTTCTGGACTAATTCCCTCTAGCTTTTAAATATGTCAAACAAAGTGTCAGGCAATCTATGAATGTAGGATGATCGTATCAATACCACGTTCTTAGTCTGAAAGCCCAATCCCACACTAGCCTCATGATGCTTGCTATGACATAGGGTAAAGGCCACAGTTTTTATTATTCATCCAATTGAACCTTTGAGACTGTTTGATATAATTTAGTTATTATGATTGAAGTATTGTCTAACTAGTCAAACATTTTGGATGTTTCAACACCGAGAAAAACGTGATGTCGGCCTGCATGGCAAAAAATTATTTATCACTGGGAGTCACATAATTACCATGCAATCATATAAAGATGAGAAAGCAACAACTAAATTCATTTTCTTGCCGAAGTGGGCCCCTTAATGTCAGCTGTTGTTTTATTAGATTCACCAAGACGGTTGCATTTTCACACCGATCATCTGCAGCAATGTTGGATGTGGACAGAAGATCGCTGAATGCAAAGTGAAAGATCATAAGGAAGCTTGTGCTTACAGAAGAGTGTTACTGACCCCAGAGGTAAGTATCCTGATACATGATGGATGATTTGTGAAGTAATTGTAATTTTTGTGGGAATGAGCCAAGTCATATCACCATGATGAAAAGCATATGTAGACTGATTTTCAAAATTGTAACAGGCATATGATTAAAGCAGTGGCTTTTATCATGGTGCCGTATCATAGTTTCTTCATTTTATATATTCAGAAGGACTCCAAAGACGATGATGATCTCTGCTTCGAATGTTCGCAGTGCCAGAAAATGTACTCCTCCAAGGAAGAGGTGAGTAAAATGCATTGCCACATTTATTTATTAATGTTTTACTACTCTGTTTTGTTTTTGTTCTGGCAGGCTTGGGTGAAGGATCTAAACCATGGGTAAAAAATGACTTGCCAAACCATTGAAAATAGACCATCTGTTCAAAGTTTTCTTCTCTTAGAAAGGGAACAGTTAATTCCCGGTACTCTATACAGCACAACAGATTGTGAGCCAAATAACTTATTTACTATGAAAAGCTAAAAAAAATTGTTGATTATGTAATGAGTGTTAAGGCATGTCATATAGCACAGTTTATGATCTCTACCCTTTGGGTTCCGTCTTTTGTTTGTGCCATTATGCAGTCAGTTTGCGAAGAATACTGTTTGTGATATTTTGTTCAAAATTTATTAAATGACCACCAGTTCAGTCCCAACATTAGCGATTCGCTGGCACAGCACGACCAAGTTCTCTCTACTGCTTACGTCAGACAGATAATAATGGGCCATATATCCGGATCATAATATGTATATTATAATGGAAAATTTATATTTAAACTGCATTTTTGAGCCTTTACACATTTTTTAAGTGAGTCAATAATCGTCCAACACATTGATACTGAGAGGCAGAAGTGTTGCTGATTCAATAATTTGGTTTTTCCAGTCAGTAACTTGTCGCCCTGGGTCATCAATCTCTGTAGTGAATATGTAACACCATGTCTGATCCAAAAGCTTCCAATTACTTAATACATGTTTCCTCTTCCAGATGGAGGCACACCAGAAAATCAACGTTAAATGTGTGACTAAACCAGGGAAATGTTTCTTTTATGAAAGCTGCTCATTTACCGCCAAAGATGTCGAGGAGCTGAAACAACATCTACAAGATCCATCTGCCTTATTTGTACATCTGGAGCACCAGACCACTCAAAATCTCAGAAGAGATCAGCCCAGGGTTAGTACAATGTACAGTCATTATTGACAATATTGTTAGTTCATTTTTTTTGGATAATAATTTTTAAAATCTCTACTATAACTTGGAGCATGTTTGTTCAACTATAGAACCTAGCTTTAAATGAAACATCAAAGTAGGTCAATTTGCAATGCACTATCTGCAAACCTCTGTCTGGATGAAGATTTGAATAATAGTGCTACTCTTCAGTTTTAGCAACAGGAATAAAAAAATATATTTGACTATTCCTGAAGATGTCTGAGAACTTGACTGGAATATACTAGAATTATTTTACAAAATTTTAGATATTAATAGAAACGGTCAATAATGAACAGATAGCATGATTATCACAAAACTTAAAAAATCTGCATGATTTTTTTTCATTGCAGATTGTCTCTCTTAATACAATCACAAAGAAGAAGTTACAGATGGTGGAGAATCCTTCCGACGCCGATGAAGGTAACTTTAACTATTCAAGTTAGGCGGCAGTCATGTCAACAATTATTCCTGCAAATCTGCAGTACTGAAAACTTACAAAACTATCAAAAAAATTCACTGGATCAAATTGAGTCTCTACTGATAATCTGTTGGTATTTTGCCATTGGCATATCAGTAGAGGGAAAGCAACTCCTAACACATTAAAATTAGAAGAAATGTAATCTAAAGATTAGGTTGAATTTATAGACTTGATTGAAATAATTTGCACCTCTCAGTAACCACTTGTCGTAATTTAACTTGCGTGAATGTTAAGTTGTAAGAGATGAGACATGTCATATTTCATTATTCCTATTATTCTCATTTGCCCCGAAAGGGTCTTGAATAGCAGTAAAGTTGATATTATTATTATTATTATAGTCACAGCTCCTGTCTGCGATGCTGTTCAAAGCAGAGATGGGAACCTTGAGGAGTAATGATATACGTAACTTACCTGTGCCATACAGCGTAGAAGCACATTATGTAAGCAACAATGGTTCATTTGTGCGACCTGTGATATATTTTATAGCATTTTTACTTAACTCTATAAAAGTTGGTTGTGAACGGCATTATTATGTCATTTTACTGTTCACGATATCAAGATACTGTTTGATTGTATTCTTTCTGCTCATACTTTTTCTTCTCTTAGTTCCGGTTTGAAGTTAGGCAACAACTATGTCAACAGTGTGGTTTAATGCATATCTCCAATTTGAGGCACTCTAATAAGCGTTTTTTTAATATCAAGGGGTCATTCAATCAGTTTCCTTCAATTTTTTGCCTTTCATCCGTTGGCGGAGAGCAACTCCAAAGACAGACAAACTAGATCAAACTCGATCTAAGCAGACAATGGCAGATGTTTGATGGTTATAAATGAGTTAGAATTAGTCGGTCACCAAATTATTGCTCATGAGGGATATTTTTTCAACACCTTAACAGCTTCATGTTGTTATTCTACTCATCAATGAATATAATTCTATGGGAGATAAGATGTGTCAATTTTCTTTATAGCCACAGCTCCTGGATCAGCTGAAAATAAAAATATAATTTATTTGTTTATTTATTCCGTCCACAAGATAAATTTTGCATTATTTTTGTTTTTCTTTTAGATTAGAAGTGATGATATGTATTCTCAAATTTATTATATTATTGTTATTTTATCACATGAGGCCTCAACTCAACCAGGGAGAACGGAAGGGAGAATCAACTCAACCCCTGCCATTCTCCCTGACTCTGACCAACTGAGTTATTTATTACCCCCATTTTGTCACAGTTCAGTATACTGTTTGCAGCTTTTTTTATGGACAATCAAAACACAATTTGACCATCCAGTTGACAAAAGAATAAAAAATATTTCATATTGATTAGACTAAGATCTTCTTTCGTTTTACTACTTGCCATTGCTCCCTTTCTCAGTGTATCTGAGTTTATACAGACCTAAATATGCTAGGTAGTCAAAAGTTGGAGATCTCAGCACATGACATATCAGTCAACTCTGCATGATTCACATGGCAGCTTTCTATATTTCTCCATAGTTTCATGATTCCGAACCTGTAATGGGACAACTGAAATCATGGACAATGTTTTTTTGTCAGGTTTAGACTTCGAGTTGTCCTCCTATATTTTGATATCTTGTGATGTAAAGATTTAAATGTGCCTGCAAATTTTCACATCATTGTTGAGGTGCAACAATCCAACTTACGATTTCACTGTGTACTGGGCCTGTATCAATATGGATGTGCATTGAATAGTAACACCAAAAACTTACGGTGTTGGGTTTCCCAAAACTTCCATCCATTGGAATTTCTTGAGGTTGTTAATTTTATTAGGATTTAATTTATATGTTTTAATACTGAGCTATATTCATGACTCAGTCCTAATGTAGAACAAGTTTGTTCCCTCTGTGGTGGCGGAAGGATATTGCAAATGTTTGGTATCGAGGTGCCGCGCCAGAGGCTCTGGTATCTCTGGTGCCATGACTGTCAAAGATATGACAGCAATCGGATAGCCTTGCCCCAGTAATTGCACCTGCAATAAACACACTTAGAAAAAGTATATACGCTACTCAATGCTAATGTTGAACTTGATGTGTTTAGGGAATTATGAATAATCATAAAAAGGAATTTAGGGTTTTGTTTTGACTTCTGAAAATATTTAAGATTCCAAAATACACACTGCTGCTATGTTATAGACCATACCCGACAAGTCTCCCTTTTTGGTAGGGAGCCTCCCAGTTTTTAGGGGTATTTTCCACCTCCTCCCTATCTCCCTTTTTCCTCCCTTTTCTCAGCTTCCTTCACCCAGAAGACTTTTTAAGCTTCTCGTTGCAAGAAAAACTATGTTTTCCTACCCCCACAGTACATATAACTATATATAATTGCCTATTAACATACTATCTCTCCTCGTTCGGATACAGTGCAACAATATAATTTATAATATGAACGCTCTAGTGTTGGCCTAAAGTAAATGACAACAAGGGCCAGATTACACCTTCACTGCGGGACGTGCAGGGTGGTACTCCGGGTCGGGACTTTGTCCGTGAAGACCTCCTGATTTCTGGGTCTACCAACTTGTCATGTATGTTATAGACAGGTTATAGACAGCAAAATGTGTGGTGTACCCTTACTATGATACTTTATCATAACAAACAATACTGCATGTCCACTATAAAATCAACTAGAAACGGTAAACATATTTGCAAGCAAATATAAAGGAATACAACCAATATATTTGAATATCGAGGTCATGTGACATCATAATTGATGACGTCATAAGACTCGGTATATGCCGAAACCCCCTTATCCGAAGTCTCAACTCGATCGCATGATGAGAACTGCTAATCGGCAGCAATTAACTCTCTCTGGCTGCCATATTGGATTTCGGGTCATGTGACATCAAAATCGATGATGTCATAAGATTCGGTATATGTCATAACCCCCAAATCCCAAGTTTTAACTCAATCGCATGATAAGAACTGTTAATCGGCAGCCACTTCCTGTTTATGGCGGCAATTTTGAATATCGGGTCATGTAACATTGAAATTGATGATGTCAAAAGATTCGGTATATGTCATAACCCCCAAATCCCAAATTTTAACTCAATCGCATGATAAGAACTGTTAATCGGCAGCCACTTCCTGATTATGGCGGCCATATTGGATATCGGGTCATGTGACATTAAAATTGACGATGTCATAAGATTTGGTATATGCCATAACCTCTGTATCCTAAGTTTCAACTCAATCGCATGATAAAAACTGTTAATCGGCAGCCATTTTCTATTTTTGGCGGCCATTTTGGATATCGGGTCATGTGACATTAAAATTGACGATGTCATAAGATTTGGTATATGCCATAACCTCTGTATCCCAAGTTTCAACTCAATCGCATGATTTGTTCTCAAGATATCACCAAAAGAAAATCGAAAAAACATCCTCCACTAATTAGTGTAATTAGCAAATATTACATACTATTTCAAAATTTTGTTTTGCAATTTCTCATCTTGACATATGGGACTATGTTGTGACCATATATCATCGAATTCTGCCAAGTAGTTCTTGACATATAGCAGAATGAAATTGGGTAAAAACGTTAAAAAAGGCAAAACCTCCTTCACTAATTAGTGTAATTAGCAAGTATTACATAACGATTCAAAAACTCATTTAGTAATTTCTCATCTAGACATATGGAACTATCTTATGACAAAGTTCCATCCAATTCTGCCTGATCGTTCTTGACTTATAGATGCGACAAAAGTGTTGCAAAAATAATAATAATAATAATAACTAGAAACGGTAA
Source organism: Membranipora membranacea (assembly GCA_914767715.1). Lineage (NCBI taxonomy): Eukaryota > Metazoa > Bryozoa > Gymnolaemata > Cheilostomatida > Membraniporidae > Membranipora > Membranipora membranacea. The sequence goes on along the minus strand of OU612072.1, from coordinate 6,677,511 downwards.
TTTTTTTAATCAACAAAATAATATTTGCAAGCAAATATGAAGGAATACAACCAATAATATCCAATATCGAGGTCACGTGACATCATAATTGTTGGTCTCAAAGGATTCGGTATATGCCAAAACCCCCATATCCCAAGTTTTAACTCAATCGCATGATAAGAACTGTTAGTCGGCAGCCACTTCCTGTTTATGGCGGCCATTTTGGATATCGGGTCAAGTGACATGAAAATTGATAATGTCATAAGATTCGGTATATGTCATAACCCCAATATCCCAAGTTTTAACTCAATCGCATGATAAGAACTGTTATTCGGCAGCTACTTCCTTTTTATGGCGGCCATTTTGGATATCGGGTCATGTGACATAAAAATTGATGATGTCATAAGATTCGGTGTATGTCATAACCCCCAAATCCCAAGTTTTAACTCAATCGCATGATAAGAACTGTTAATCGGCAGCTATTAACTGTCTATGGCGGCCATATTGGATTTCGGGTCATGTGACATCAAAATTGATGATGTCATAACATTCGGTATATGTCATAACCCCCAAATCCCAAGTTTTAACTCAATCGCATGATAAGAACTGTTAATCGGCAGCCACTTCCTGTTTATGGCGGCCATTTTGTATATCGGGTCATGTGACATTGAAATTGATGATGTCATAAGATTCGGTATATGCCAAAACCCCCAAATCCCAAGTTTTAACTCAATCGTATGTTAAAAACTGTTTATCGCCAGCCACTTCCTGTTTATGGCGGCCATTTTGGATATCGGGTCATGTGAAATTGAAATTGATGATGTGATAATATTCGGTATAGGTCAAAACCCCCAAATCCCAAGTTTTAACTCAATCGCATGGTAAGAAATGTTAATTGGCAGCAGTTTACTGTTTATGGCGGCCATTTTGTATATCGGGTCATGTGACATTAAAATTGATGATGTCATAAGATTCGGTATATGTCATTACCCCTATATCCCAAGTTTTAACTCAATCGCATGATAAGAACTGTTAATCGGCAGCCACTTCCTGTTTATGGCGGCCATTTTGTATATCGGGTCATGTGACATAAAAATTGATGATGGCATTAGATTCGGTACATGTCATAACCCCCATATCCCAAGTTTTAACTAAATTGCATGATTCGTTCTCAAGATATGATCAATATAAAGGTCAAAACGTCCTCCACTAATTAGGCTCATTAGCGAGTGTTACATAACAATTCAAAAACTCATTTAGTAATTTCTCATCTAGACATATGGAACTATGTTGTGACGAAGTTGCATCGAATTCTGCCTGGTGGTTCTTGACTTATAGAAGGCTAAAAAGTGTTGCAAGAATAATAATAACTAGAAACGGTAATAATATTTGCGAGCAAATATGAAGTCATACAACCAACCACATTGGTTTTCAAGGTCATGTGACATGAAAATTAATGATGTCATAAGACTCGGTATATGCCGACACCCCCTTATCCCAAGTCTCAACTCAATCGCATGATGAGAACAGCTAATCGGCAGCAATTAACTCTCTATGGCGGCCATATTGGATTTCGGGTCATGTGACATCAAAATCGATGATGTCATAAGATTCGGTATATGTCATAACCCCCAAATCCCAAGTTTTAACTTAATCGCATGATAAGAACTGTTAATTGGCAGCAATTCACTCTTTATGGCGGCCATTTTGTATATCGGGTCATGCGACATGAAAATTGATGATGTCATAAGATTCGGTATAAGTCAAAACCCCCAAATCCCAGGTTTTAACTCAATTGCATGTTAAGAACTGTTCATCGGCAGCCACTTCCTGTTTATGGCGGCCATTTTGGATATCGGGTCATGTGACACTGAAGTTGATGATGTCATAAGATTCGGTATAAGTCAAAACCCCCAAATCCCAAGTTTTAACTCAATCGCATGATAAGAACTGTTAATCGGCAGCCACTTCCTGTTTTTGGCGGCCATTTTGGCTATCGGGTCATGTGACATTAAAATTGACGATGTCATAAGATTCGGTATATGCCATAACCCCAATATCCTAAGTTTCAACCCAATCGCATGGTAAGAACTGTATATCAGCAGCCACTTCCTGTTTATGGCAGCCATTTTGGATATCGGGTCATGTGACATTAAAATTGATGATGTCATAAGATTCAGTATATGTCATAACCCCCAAATCCCAAGTTTTAACTCAATCGTATGTTAAGAACTTTTAATCGGCAGCCACTTCCTGTTCATGGCGGCCATTATTAATGTCAAGGTCATGTGACACAATATTCGATGTCACTATGCGATCGGGCATACTAACAAACCCCTATGCGCCAGTTTACCTGGTTCTAACATGATTCGTTCTCAAGATATCTCCATTTTACATATTCGGACCCTCGGTGGTTAATTAGTCTAATTAGCTAATATTACATAATATGTCAAAAATTGAAATTGAAATTTTTCATCTAAACATATGAAGCTATGTTGTCACCAAGTTTCATCAAATTGTGCCAGGCAGTTCTTGACTTATAAAAGGCTAAAAAAGTGTTGCAAGAAAAATAATAATAATAACTAGAAACGGTAATAATATTTGCGAGCAAATATGAAGTCATACAACCGACCACATTGGTTTTCAAGGTCATGTGACATGAAAATTAATGATGTCATAAGATTCGGTGTATGTCAAAACCCCCATATCCCAAGTTTCAACTCAATCGCATGATAAGATCTGTCAATTGGCAGCAATTCACTCTTTATGGCGGCCATTTTGTATATCGGGTCATGCGACATGAAAATTGATGATGTCATAAGATTCGGTATAAGTCAAAACCCCCAAATCCCAAGTTTTAACTCAATCGCATGATAAGAACTGTTAATCGGCAGTCACTTCCTGTTTTTGGCGGCCATTTTGGATATCGGGTCATGTGACATTAAAATTGACGATGTCATAAGATTCGGTATATGCCATAACCCCAATATCCTAAGTTTCAACCCAATCGCATGGTAAGAAATGTATATCGGCAGCCACTTCCTGTTTATGGCAGCCATTTTGGATATCGGGTCATGTGACATTAAAATTGATGATGTCATAAGATTCAGTATATGTCATAACCCCTTAATCCCAAGTTTTAACTCAATCGTATGTTAAGAACTGTTAATCGGCAGCAACTTCCTGTTCATGGCGGCCATTATTAATGTCAAGGTCATGTGACACAATATTCGATGTCACTATGCGATCGGGCATACTAACAAACCCCCATGTGCCAGTTTACCTGGTTCTAACATGATTCGTTCTCAAGATATCTCCATTTTACATATTCGGACCCTCGGTGGTTAATTAGTCTAATTAGCTAATATTACATAATATGTCAAAAATTGAAATTGAAATTTTTCATCTAAACATATGAAGCTATGTTGTCACCAAGTTTCATCAAATTGTGCCAGGCAGTTCTTGACTTATAAAAGGCTAAAAAAGTGTTGCAAGAAAAATAATAATAATAATAAACTCAACTAAAACAAAAGTCATACAACTTAAAGTTGTATGACTAATAATAAACTCAACTAAAACAAAAGTCATACAACTTAAAGTTGTATGACTAATAAACCCTACTAAAGTAAAAGGAATACAACTTTGTTGTATTCCTAACTAGAAACGGTAAACATATTTGCAAGCAAATATAAAGGAATACAACCAATGTATTTGAATATCGAGGTCATGTGACATCATAATTGATGATGTCATAAGACTCAGTATATGCCGAAACCCCCTTATCTTAAGTCTCAACTCAATCGCATGATGAGAACTGCTAATCGGCAGCAATTAACTCTCTATGGGGGCCATATTGGATTTCGGGTCATGTGACATCAAAATCGATGATGTCATAAGATTCGGTATATGTCATAACCCCCAAATCCCAAGTTTTAACTCAATCGCATGTTAAGAACTGTTAATCGGCAGCCACTTCCTGTTTATGGCGGCCATTTTGTATATCGGGTCATGTGACATAAAAATTGATGATGTCATAAGATTCGGTATATGTCATTACCCCTATATCCCAAGTTTTAACTTAATCGCATCATAAGAACTGTTAGTTAGCTGCAATTTACAGTATATGGCGGCCATTTTGTATTTCGGGTCATGTGACATCATAGGCAATGATGTCATTAGATTCGGTATATGTCAAAACCCCCATATCCCAAGTTTTAACTCAATCGCATGATTTGTTCTCAAGATATCATCAATATAAACGTCAAAACCTCCTTCACTAATTAGTCTAATTAGCGAGTGTTACATAACAATTCAAAAACTCGTTTAGTAATTTCTCATCTACACATATGGAACTATGTTGTGACGAAGTTGCATCGAATTCTGCCTGGTGGTTCTTGACTTATAGAAGGCTAAAAAGTGTTGCAATAATAATAAAAACTAGAAACGGTAATATTTGCAAGCAAATATGAAGTCATACAACCGAAAGTATTGATTGTCAAGGGCATGTGACATCAAGATCGATGATGTCATCAGATTCGGCATATGTCAAAACCCCAAAATCCCAAGTTTTAACCCAATCGCATGGTAAGAACTGTAAATCGGCAGCTACTTCCTGTTTATGGCAGCCATTTTGGATATCGGGTCATGTGACATTATAATCGATGATGTCATCAGATTTGGCATCTGTCAAAACCCCCAAATCCCAAGTTTTAGCCCAATCGCATGGTAAGAACTGTAAATCGGCAGCCACTTCCTGTTTATGGCAGCCATTTTGGATATCGGGTCATGTGACATTATAATTGATGATGTCATAAGATTCGGTATGTGTCATAACCCCCAAATCCCAAGTGTTAACTCAATCGCATGATAAGAACTGTTAATCGGCAGCCACTTACTGTTCATGGCGGCCATTTTGAATCTCAAGGTCATGTGACACAATATTTGATGTCACTATGCGATCGGGCATACTAACAAACCCCCATATGCCAGTTTACCTGGTTCTAACATGATTCGTTCTCAAGATATCATCATTTTACATATTCGGACCTTCGGTGGTTAATTAGTCTAATTAGCTAATATTACATAATACTTCAAAAATTGGAATAGAAATTTTTCATCTAAACATGTGAAGCTATGTTGTCACCAAGTTTCATCAAATTGTGCCAGGCAGTTCTTGACTTATAAAAGGCTAAAAAGAGGCTATAAAAGTGTTGCAAGAAAAATAATAATAACTAGAAACGGTAAACATATTTGCAAGCAAATATAAAGGAATACAACCAATGTATTTGAATATCGAGGTCATGTGACATCATAATTGATGATGTCATAAGACTCGGTATATGCCGAAACCCCCTTATCCCAAGTCTCAACTCAATCGCATGATGAGAACTGCTAATCGGCAGCAATTAACTCTCTATGGCGGCCATATTGGATTTCGGGTCATGTGACATCAAAATCGATGATGTCATAAGATTCGGTATAAGTCAAAACCCCCATAGTCTGAGATTTAACTCAATCACATGAGGACTGTTAATCGGCAGCAGTTTGCTGTCTATGGCGGCCATTTTGGATTCCGGGTCATGTGACATCAAAATTGATGATGTCACTGGATTCGGTATAAGTCAAAACCCCCATAGTCTGAGATTTAACTCAATCGCATGATGAGGACTGTTAATCGGCAGCAGTTTGCTGTCTTTGGCGGCCATTTTGGATTTCCGGTCATGTGACATTAAAATTGATGATGTCATAAGATTCGGTAAATGTCATAACCCCTGTATCCCAAGTTTTAACTCAATCGCGTGATAAGAACTGTTAATTAGCAGCAGTTTACTGTTTATGGCGGCCATTTTGTATATCTGGTCATGTGACATCATAATTGATGATGTCATAAGACTCGGTAAATGCCGAAACCCCCTTATCTTAAGTCTCAACTCAATCGCATGATGAGAACTGCTAACCGGTAGCAACTAACTCTTTATGGCGGCCATATTGGATTTCGGGTCATGTGACATCAAAATCGATGATGTCATAAGATTCGGTATATGTTATAACCCCCAAATCCCAAGTTTTAACTCAATCGCATGATAAGAACTGTTAATCGGCAGCCACTTCCTGTTTATGGCGGCCATTTTGGATATCGGGTCATGTGACATTGAAATTGATGATGTCATAAGATTCGGTATAGGTCAAAACCCCCAAATCCCAAGTTTTAACTCAATCGCATGATAAGAACTGTTAATTGGCAGCAGTTTACTGTTTATGGCGGCCATTTTGTATATCGGGTCATGTGACATAAAAATTGATGATGTTATAAGATTCGGTACATGTCATAACCCCCATATCCAAAGTTTTAACTCAATCGCATGATTCGTTCTCAAGATATGATCAATATAAAGGTCAAAACGCCCTCCATTAATTAGTGTAATTAGCTAATATTACATAACCTTTCAAAAATTCAAATTGAAATTTTTCATCTAGACACATGAAGGTATGTTGTAAACAAGTTTCATCAAATTGCCTCTGGTAGTTCTTGACTTATAGAAGCTCAAAAAGTGTTGCAATAATAATAATAATAATAAACCCTACTAAAACAAAAGAAATACAACTTTGTTGTATTCCTAATAAACCCTACTAAAACAAAAGAAATACAACTTTGTTGTATTCCTAATAAACCCTACTAAAACAAAAGGAATACAACTTTGTTGTATTCCTAACTAGAAACGGTAAACATATTTGCAAGCAAATACAAAGGAATACAACCAATATATTTGAATATCGAGGTCATGTGACATCATAATTGATGATGTCATAAGACTCGGTATATGCCGAAACCCCCTTATCTTAAGTCTCAACTCAATCGCATGATCGGAACTGCTAATCGGCAGCAATTAACTCTCTATGGCGGCCATATTGGATTTCGGGTCATGTGACATCAAAATCGATGATGTCATAAGATTCGGTATATGTCTTAACCCCCAAATCCCAAGTTTTAACTCAATCGCGTGATAAAAACTGTTAATCGGCAGCCACTTCCTGTTTATGGCGGCCATTTTGGATATCGGGTCATATGACATTGAAATTGATGATGTCATAAGATTCGGTATAGGTCAAAACCCCCAAATCCCAAGTTTTAACTCAATCGCATGTTAAGAACTGTTAATCGCCAGCCACTTCCTGTTTATGGCGGCCATTTTGGATATCGGGTCATGTGAGATTGAAATTGATGATGTGATAGGATTCGGTATAGGTCAAAACCCCCATATCCCAAGTTTTAACTCAATCGCATGATAAGAACTGTTAATTGGCAGCAGTTTACTGTTTATGGCGGCCATTTTGTATATCGGGTCATGTGACATAAAAGTTGATGATGTCATAAGATTCGGTATGTGTCATAACCCCAATACCCCAAGTTTTAACTCAATCGCACGATTTGTTCTCGAGATATCATCAATATAAACGTCAAAACCTCCTTCACTAATTAGTCTAATTAGCGAGTGTTACATAACAATTCAAAAACTCATTAAGTAATTTCTCATCTAGACATATGGAACTATGTTGTGACGAAGTTGCATCGGATTCTGCCTGGTGGTTCTTGACTTATAGAGGCCCAAAAAGTGTTGCAATAATAATAATAATAATAATAAAAACTAGAAACGGTAAACATATTTGCAAGCAAATATAAAGGAATACAACCAATAGATTTGATTATCGAGGTCATGTGACATCATAATTGATGATGTCATAAGACTCGGTATATGCCAAAACCCCCTTATCTCAAGTCTCAACTCAATCGCATGATGAGAACTGTTAATCAACAGCAATTAACTCTCTATGGCGGCCATATTGGATTTCGGGTCATGTGTTATTAAAAATGATGATGTCATAGGATTCGGAATATGCCAAAACCCCCATATCCAAAGTTTTAACTCAATCGCATGACAAGAATTGTTAATCGGCAGCCACTTCCTGTTTATGGTGGCCATATTGGATATCGGGTCATGTGACATGAAAATTGATGATGTCATAAGATTCGGTATAAGTCAAAACCCCCATATCCCAAGTTTCAACTCAATCGCATGATAAGAACTGTTAATCGGCACCAATTCACTGTTTATGGCGGCCATTTTGTATATCAGGTCATGTGACATGAAAATTGATGATTTCATAAGATTCGGTATAAGTCAAAACCCCCATATCCCAAGTTTCAACTCAGTCGCATGATTTGTTTTAAAGATATCACCAAAAGAAAAACGAAAAACATCTTCCACTAATTAGTGTAATTAGCAAATAAATTGCATAACAATTCAAAAATTGTCCAAGCATTTTCTCATCTTGACCTATAGGACTATGTTGTGACCAAGTATCATTAGAATCTGCCAAGTAGTTCTTGAGTTATAGAAGACTTCATTTTGGTATAATCAAGGTATGATTGAAAAAAACAGCAAAACCTCCTTCACTAATTAGTCTAATTAGCGAGTGTTACATAACAATTCAAAAACTCATTTAGTAATTTCTCATCTAGACATATGCAACTATGTTGTGACCAAGTAACATCCAATTCTGCCTGGTAGTTCTTGACTTATAGAAGGCTAAAAAGTGTTGCAATAATAAAAATAATAAACCCTACTAAAACAAGAGGAATACAACTTTGTTGTATTCCTAACTAGAAACGGTAAACATATTTGCAAGCAAATATAAAGGAATACAACCAATATATTTGAATATCGAGGTCATGTGACATCATAATTGATGATGTCATAAGACTCGGTATATGCCGAAACCCCCTTATCCTAAGTCTCAACTCAATCGCATGATGAGAACAGCTAATCGGCAGCAATTAACTCTCTATGGCGGCCATATTGGATTTCGGGTCACGTGACATCAAAATCGATGATGTCATAAGATTCGGTATATGTCATATGTTTTAACTCAATCGCATGATAAGAACTGTTAATCGGCAGCCTCTTCCTGTTTATGGCGGCCATTTTGGATATCGGGTCATGTGACATTGAAATTGATGATGTCATAAGATTCGGTATAGGTCAAAACCCCCAAATCCCAAGTTTTAACTCAATCGCATGATAAGAACTTCCTGTAAATGGTGGCCATATTGGATTCGGGTCACATGACATCAAAAATGATGATGTCATAAGATTCGGTATGTGTCATTGCCCCTATATCCCAAGTTTTAACTCAATCACATTATAAGAACTGCTAATTGGCAGCAATATACTGTTTATGGCGGCCATTTTGGATATCGGGTCATGTGACATAAAAATTGATGATGTCATAAGATTCGGTATATGTCATAACCCCCACATCCCAAGTTTTAACTCAATCGCATGTTAAGAACTGTTTATCGCCAGCCACTTCCTGTTTATGGCGGCCATTTTGGATATCGGGTCATGTGAAATTGAAATTGATGATGTGATAAAATTCGGTATAGGTCAAAACCCCCAAATCCCGAGTTTTAACTCAATCGCATGATAAGAACTGTTAATTGGCAGCAGTTAACTGTTAATGGCGGCCATTTTGTATATCGGGTCATGTGACATAAAAATTGATTATGTCATAAGATTCGGTATATGTCATAACCCCCATATCCCAAGTTTTAACTCAATCGCATGATTCGTTCTCAAGATATGATCAATATAAAGGTCAAAACGTCCTCCACTAATTAGTCTAATTAGCGAATATTACATAACAATTCAAAAATTCATTTAGTAATTTCTTAGCTAGACATATGGAACTATATTATGACAAAGTTCCATCAAATTCTGCTTGGTAGTTCTTGACTTATAGAAGCTCAAAAAGTGTTGCAATAATAATAATAAACCCTACTAAAACAAGAGGAATACAACTTTGTTGTATTCCTAATAATAATAAACCCTACTAAAACAAAAGAAATACAACTTTGTTGTATTCCTAATAAATCCAACCAAAACAAAAGAAATACAACTTTGTTGTATTCCTAACTAGAAACGGTAAACATATTTGCAAGCAAATATAAAGGAATACAACCAATAGATTTGATTATCGAGGTCATGTGACATCATAATTGATGATGTCATAAGACTCGGTATATGCCGAAACCCCCTTATCTTAAGTCTCAACTCAATCGCATGATGAGAACTACTAATCGGCAGCAATTAACTCTCTATTGCGGCCATATTGGATTTCGGGTCATGTGTTATTAAAAATGATGATGTCATAAGATTCGGAATATGCCAAAACCCCCATATCCAAAGTTTTAACTCAATCGCATGACAAGAATTGTTAATCGGCAGCCACTTCCTGTTTATGGTGGCCATATTGGATATCGGGTCATGTGACATGAAAATTGATGATGTCATAAGATTCGGTATAAGTCAAAACCCCCATATCCCAAGTTTCAACTCAATCGCATGATAAGAACTGTTAATCGGCACCAATTCACTGTTTATGGCGGCCATTTTGTATATCGGGTCATGTGACATGAAAATTGATGATTTCATAAGATTCGGTATAAGTCAAAACCCCCATATCCCAAGTTTCAACTCAGTCGCATTATTTGTTTTAAAGATATCACCAAAAGAAAAACGAAAAACATCTTCCACTAATTAGTGTAATTAGCAAATAAATTGCATAACAATTCAAAAATTGTCCAAGCATTTTCTCATCTTGACCTATAGGACTATGTTGTGACCAAGTATCATTAGAATCTGCCAAGTAGTTCTTGAGTTATAGAAGACTTCATTTTGGTATAATCAAGGTATGATTGAAAAAAACAGCAAAACCTCCTTCACTAATTAGTCTAATTAGCGAGTGTTACATAACAATTCAAAAACTCATTTAGTAATTTCTCATCTAGACATATGCAACTATGTTGTGACCAAGTAACATCCAATTCTGCCTGGTAGTTCTTGACTTATAGAAGGCTAAAAAGTGTTGCAATAATAAAAATAATAAACCCTACTAAAACAAGAGGAATACAACTTTGTTGTATTCCTAACTAGAAACGGTAAACATATTTGCAAGCAAATATAAAGGAATACAACCAATAGATTTGAATATCGAGGTCATGTGACATCATAATTGATGATGTCATAAGATTCGGTATATGTCATAACCCCTAAATCCCAAGTTTTAACTCAATCGCATGATAAGAACTGTTAATCGGCAGCCACTTCCTGTTTATGGCGGCTATTTTGGATATCAGGTCATGTGACATTGAAATTGATGATGTCATAAGATTCGGTATAGGTCAAAACCCCCAAATCCCAAGTTTAAACTCAAAAGCATGATAAGAACTGTTAATCGGCAGCAGTTCACTGTTTATGGCGGCCATTTTGTATATCGGGTCATGTGACATAAAAATTGATGTTGTCATAAAATTCGGTATAAGTCAAAACCCCCAAATCCCAAGTATTAACTCAATCGCATGTTAAGAACTGTTAATCGGCAGCCATTTCCTGTTTTTGGCGGCCATTTTGGCTATCGGGTCATGTGAGATTAAAATTGACGATGTCAAAAGATTCGGTATATGCCATAACCTCTGTGTCCTAAGTTTCAACTCAATCGCATGATTTGTTCTCAAGATATCACCAAAAGAAAATCGAAAAAACATCCTCCACTAATTAGTGTAATTAGCAAACATTACATAACATTTCAAAATTTTGTTTTGCAATTTATCATCTTGACATATGGGACTATGTTGTGACCATATATCATCGAATTCTGCCAAGTAGTTCTTGACATATAGCAGAATGAAATTGGGTAAAAACGTTAAAAATGGCAAAACCTCCTTCACTAATTAGTGTAATTAGCAAGTATTACATAACGATTGAAAAACTCATTTAGTAATTTCTCATCTAGACATATGGAACTATCTTATGACAAAGTTCCATCCAATTCTGCCGGGTAGTTCTTGACTTATAGATGCGACAAAAGTGTTGCAAAAATAATAATAATAATAATAATAATAAATCCAACCAAAACAAAAGAAATACAACTTTGTTGTATTCCTAATAAACTCAACTAAAACAAAAGTCATACAACTTAAAGTTGTATGACTAATAATAATAAACCCTACTAAAACAAAAGGAATACAACTTTGTTGTATTCCTAATAACTAGAAACGGTAAACATATTTGCAAGCAAATATAAAGGAATACAACCAATAGATTTGAATATCGAGGTCATGTGACATTAAAATCGATGATGTCATAAGATTCGGTATATGTCATAACCCCCAAATCCCAAGTTTTAACTCAATCGCATGTTAAGAACTGTTAATCGGCAGCCACTTCCTGTTTATGGCGGCCATTTTGTATATCGGGTCATGTGACATAAGAATTGATGATGTCATAAGATCCGGTAAATGTCATTACCCCCATATCCCAAGTTTTATCTCAATCGCATGATAAGAACTGTTAATCGGCAGCCACTTCCTGTTTATGGCGGCCATTTTGTATATCGGATCATGTGACATTAAAATTGATGATGGCATAAGATTCGGTATATGTCATAACCCCCATATCCCAAGTTTTAACTCAATCGCATGATAAGAACTGTTAATCGGCAGCCACTTCCTGTTTATGGCGGCCATTTTGTATATCGGATCATGTGACATTAAAATTGACGATGTCATAAGATTCGGTATATGCCATAACCTATGTATCCTAAGTTTCAACTCAATCGCATGATTTGTTCTCAAGATATCACCAAAAGAAAATCGAAAAAACATCCTCCACTAATTAGTGTAATTAGAAAATATTACATAACATTTCAAAATTTCGTTTTGCAATTTCTCATCTTGACATAAGGGACTATGTTGTGACCATATATCATCGAATTCTGCCAAGTAGTTCTTGACATATAACAGAATGAAATTGGGTAAAAACGTTAAAAAAGGCAATTCCTCCTTCACTAATTAGTGTAATTAGCAAGTATTACATAACATTTTAAAATTTCATTTCGCAATTTCTCATCTAAACATATGGAGCTATGTTGTGACCAAGTAACAGCAAATTCTGCCCGGTAGTACTTGACTTATAGAAGCGACAAAAAGTGTTGCGAGACGAATAATAATAATAATAATAATAATAAACTCAACTAAAACAAAAGAAATACAACTTTGTTGTATTCCTAATAATAATAATAATAATAAATCCAACCAAAACAAAAGAAATACAACTTTGTTGTATTCCTAATGAAGAAGTTCATTGATCAAGAGATATACAAGAGATAATACAAGAGTCAACATAATAGCAATGTTACCAAAGTGAAACTGATACATGTGCGTAACTAGCCTAGGCTTGATCTCTTGTGTAGGTGGTATGTCACACCACCCCAGACAGCCTGCAAAGGTTGAGTAAATATTCCTCACTTTACCTTTAACTATGACAATATTTAAATAAAATACAGTAACACCTTGGATTGGTTCGGTCATTTTCATGTAGGTGTCTGATTGGTTGGGTCATTTTCATGTAGGTGTCTGATTGGTTAGGTCATTTTCATGTAGGTGTCTGATTGGTTTGGTCATTTTCATTTCCGGTTATAGACTTTTTGTAACCTACCAATATCGGAATGAGTCTATCCCCGCGAAGACTTCTTACCTCAGTTTTTTCCTTGGGTGAGGTAATTACTACTCACAACAGGGTTGATGAATTTGACAATTTGTTTCTGATAGGTCCACATTCGTTCCAGGTCATCAACAGTTTAGTACAAGCATATTAATTATTAAAGTTTAGTACCAGTACCAGCATATTTATTATCAAAGATGAGTGAACCAAGTTACTCCTTGAGGAGTGGACAGGTGAGTGAATTTTTTATTTATGATAACCAACCCTATCTATCTTATCTATATATCTATACATACCGACAACAAGGGGAAGAAACAGCTTTTACTCCTTGAAAATGACTTACTTATATTGTACTTGACAACATGATGATCACTGCTTCATAGATAGATTTGAAGGGTTACATTGGGGGCAGAGAAGTTGTGCCTGGAGGCAATGAACTGCTGGAGGCAATGAACATCATTGCTGGAGGTGTAGTTGATTCCAAGTCCATATATATATATATATATGTTATGTACATGAAGAAATAGTGCATATCAGCTTTGGTCTTATGATGCTTGAGTCTGTCTGTATTGGAGGCCATGTCAGCGGGTACCATTATGGCAATCAAATGAGATGGTGTCGTATATTCAGAAATAGGTGATGACCATAAAATTGTGATGTTCCTGAGATGTGTAAGCTACAGGGGTAGTCTTTCAAGACAGCGATTTTTTTTGGGACAGAATAAAGCAAAGAAGTTCCCCATAACCCAAGATTAGCAGATATATGGATATGGGTCTGGGGGGGGGGGTCTTTCAATTAGAAAGAGCGATGCTTTACTAAAGCAAGTTATCACTATCACTGTGGAGTAGTCCTATCATAAGGTTTGTTGTCATGTTGTCATACATGTACTTTGTACATGTATCTTGGAGTTGTCCTCTCTGTACATACAACAATCACATCACTCAGAATTATCACTCACTTGGTCTTTCAATTAGGCAAAATCGTTCCCAAATTGCTCACTCAAATGTAAATAGCTCCATCAATGACTGAGCGATCTGAAAAGCGAGACCCCTAGCAGGTATCGCTGAGTGAGCGATCAGATTGCGATCTTTGTTGTTTCTAATTAAAAGACCCCCCTGTGTAGCTGCAATGGTGAACTTGAATCCCCAAAATTACAATGAAGTAAACTAGAAAAAATGATTTGGTAATGCTCTTACTCTCAGATACACTTCACAAGACAGAAGTTGCTGAGTTATGATAAGGGCTGTGAGCTGTGTAAGGAGGTATCAGCAGAGTCCCATACGACGCCATGTGGAAGAAGGTACAATAAAATATACTAATTGAGTTATCTTTTTCCCTTAAGCCTACACATAGACATTGCTAGGAGTAATTTGGACTTTCCATGATAGTTATTCAGAGTTACCTGTGCCAGTCATTGAAATTTAAAAAAAAAGACAGTCGTTATTGGTGGGCTAGTAGTATTTTGTTTTGTAGATTAAGCTAGGTGAAGAATGTTGGCAGCAAAGATGGTAATGTTGCATCCAAGCAGTATGACAACGCTCTGAGGCTGATAACGCTGAATAGATACATGGGTTTATTTTTACAGAATATGCAAGCAATGTCTAGATGGATTGTTTGAAGATGCAGAATATGTATGTTGCCCAATCAGTCATGATGACATGGATGATGATTGTCCGGAATGGCTCATGATTAAAGATTTTTCACCAGACCGGGTACTCAAGCTGGAGCTGTCAAGGGAAAAATGCCTGTGTCCAAACCAGGAGTACGGTTGCAAAGAACAACCTGTGCTGAAGAAGTTGCAGGTAATCCAGTTATGAGCTAAAGTTTCATTTTTATGGATGGGCTGCTCGGTTCCTTTGCAGATTTTATGCGCTTTAGCAGCTATAACATGGCCTGGCAAAGTATATCTACTCATGTGTGTAATCTATAATTTGAGTTAGGCTGGCCATTTAGTACCCATCACTCATTACCAGCCCTTCTCTTAAGACCTCAATTTGGAGTGAAAATGTCTTGCTAGACCAAGGTGACTTGGTTACATCTTCATGAATACTGTAGAACAAGCGTCAGCATCAAGAACATGGCAAACAAATGTATATCACAAGTCAAATAATTACCTTGCAATCGTGTATTTAAAGATAAGAAAAGTAACAACTTGATTCAATGTGTTGCGCATGTAGTTTCCTAAATGTTAGACAATCTCTTTCTAGGTTCACCATACAAGTTGCATTTTCACACCAATCAAATGCAGCAACGTCGGATGTGGGGAGAAGATCGCAGGATGCAACGTGAAGGTGCATGAAGAAGACTGTCAATACAAAAAAGTGTTACTGACCCCAGAGGTAAGTATACTGATACATGATGGATGTTTGTGAATTGATTGTATTTTTTTGGAGAAGTGGACTACGTATCCCCAAAGTTATGTGGGAAACACCTTTATAAAAAGCTAATGTGAAATTATGTTAAAAGTTGTAACAGACAGGACATTAAGAAATGGCTGTAATCATGGTGCCATTATGTTTGTGATCAGTTCTGTGTCAGATGTCATATCTCCGCATATCTTTCATTCAGAGGTACTCGGAAGATGATAGTGATCTCTGCTTCCAATGTTCACAGTGTCAGAAAAAATACTCCTCCGAGGAAGAGGTGAGTGAAATGCTTTGATGTATTTTTACATCTCAAATTTTAGTATTGTTCTGTATTTAGAAAGATTGGGTGATTTGCCAAAACATTGAAAATAGACTATTTACCTTTAAAGTTGTCTTCTCTCAGAAAAAGAACAGTTAACTCTGGGGTACTTGATACAGCACAACAAAATTTTCCAAATATAAGTTGTGTTGATTATGTAGTGAGACACGTCACAGCATAGGTTTTTTTTTCCTGTCCTGAAAATTTGTCACGGAGTTAGCTGTTTTTTACTGACATAATGCTATTTGGGATATTTTGTCTAAAATTGAGTAAATGACCACCAGTACAGTCCCAACATCAACGAATTGCTGGTACATCGTTAAGTGCTATCTTTGGTGCTTTTGTCAGGCCGATGTGATAGGCCCTTTGTGTCCAGATTTTCAAATATAACAACAGAGAATTTATGTGTTAACAGCATTTTGCTCCTTATCTATACTGGGTCAAGGATTGATAGGGGGATGGGAAAGTGGTATATATAAAGCTTCAATTCATTTGACTGAATGAAGTTTTCTGCATGGGTGTGTAAAATAGACTCCCCCAACTCACCTAAGTGCCACTCACATTATTGAACCACTTTTACATACTTTTCATGTGGATTCAAACTCATATAAAAACAATGGGCAGTATAAATTTGGAGTTATCTGCTCTCAATTTGCTAAAATAGTTCATTTGACTTTTTACCTGCAAGCTTTTTTTTGGGACTATGATCAACAATGGAGATATTCAGAAATGCAAAAATTCTCAACTACATAGGAAAATAATTTTAATCTTGGCATTGCTTAGTTAATTTGGACCATCAATCATTGTCATCACTCTTATTCAATGCCGAGATATTTCAAGATTGACAAATAATAAATGTTACAAGGGTGAGTAGTACAGATCATGAATAAATTAGAAATTGCCTTCCCCTGGTTAACTCTTGGAGTATAATTCTAAATTAGCCAATACATGTATACTGATACTGAGAACACTTTGGTTTTGTCGCGCTTGGGCAGCGAACTGTGTAGTGAATATATCACACCATATCTGATGCAAAAGCACCCAATTACTAAATACAAATTGTTATATTGTGGTGTTGTGTATTGATGGCAATTAGTAATACATCAATAAGACTGATATTGTTTGTGTTTCATGAGCCATTATATTATTGCTTCTTGCTCCAAACAGGATACAGCTCCAAACAGGATACAGCACAAAAAAGAATGTGCACATGCAACACTGTGCCTACAGAGTTATAGGAAATAGGGAGTTGTCTTGCATCAAGTATAGTTAAGACAATTCCAGAATACGACACAAATAGTAAATACATGTTCTCAATTTCAGAAGGAGGCACACCAGAGAACCAACTTTAAGTGTGTGACAAAACCGGGGAAGTGTTACTTCTATGAAAGCTGCTCGTTTGAGACTGTAGACGTTGAGGAGCTTAAGCAGCATATGCAAGATAAGTCTGCTTTATCTTTGCATCTGGAGCACCAGACCACAAGAAATATAAGAAGAGATCAGCCCAGGGTTAGTACAATGTGTCTATTGGGGTCGGGTATAGATTTAAGTTAAACACTGAATAGAAATTATTTACAGTATTGTTATTTCTGTTCTGGTTTACACTTAAATGATTTTAGATATTTTAGCAGTTCCTGGAAATGGTGAACATGTAAAGCAGTTGCGTTTCTCTTTCATTACAGACTGTCTCGATTAATACGATCAAAGGGAAAAAGTTACAGATGGTTGAGAATGCTTCTGATGTCAATGAAGGTAATTTTTAATATTAAAGTTGAGTAACAGCTATGTCAACAGTATTGCTGCAAATCCGCAGTACTAAAAACCTACAAAACTATCAAAAGTTCACTGGATCATGATCTAGTTTGTCTCTACTGATAAACTGCTGACATTATGCTAACGGCTCATCAGTAGAGCGATAGTAACTCCAAATACATTCAAATTAGATGAAATTTAAAGACTTATTTCGAGACTGCTATTTCGTATCACGTCTTATTCTCCATATTTTATTCTATCATGTGAGCGATTTCCAGCTTTTGAATCCAAATAGTGTGGAACTTTCATTGTGATGACCTTCATTTGGCGTTTGGAATCAGCGGACAATCCTTGTTTGACGTCACAGCGCTTCATACTTATGATCAAAATTTTCTGGTCTCAAACCCAGGTCCATATACATGTCCCAGAAGGCAACGCCGCTACGACTGACCTATAATATCTACATTCTCATAGAGCTGGACCTATGGTGCGTTGGTAGCGGCTTTGCCTGCTGGTTAAAGAGACATTGGTTCGAGTCCCCATCTAACTCTGGATTTTGATCATCATCATATCTGTGGAATTATTAGTATAACATATTCATAATAAGTATGACGCGTTGTGACGTAACACAGGGATTGCCGCTGAATCTTAATGCCGATTGACTACCGCATGCAAGGCAGTGTGGTGTAGTGGTCTAAGTGTCTGCCTTGCAATCAGATGGAGGGTTATGCCCTGGGATCGAATCCCAGCTTTGACATTTTTTTAAAATTTTCACTAGAAGCATACTAGCGAAATTAAACTCACTCACAATAGTAGCAAAATTAAACTCTAGCTAAATTAAACTCCTATAGGGTATGTGTTTGACAATATCCTATCATATTTTGCAGTAGGAGAAGAAATCAGAGCTCAGCAAGCCTGGGACGGTCCCCAATCAGGAAGGAATCTGGAGGAGTGAGGAGACATATCAAGCAAAAGGCATCAAAACCATAAAATTAAATCTGCCATTCTAATCCCGAATGCTCAGTTATGTTATGATAATGAGCCTTGGATGTTAACTTTTAGTAATCCGTTCAAAAATACTTTTAAAGTTTATTTGACGGCACAAAGATTATTCTTTGAATAAGGCAATACTGTGACCATATTGATCGTGCCATTTGACAATGTAATTTCCAAGACTCACACTCACTGATGTCTGAGCACTTACACCAGAGACTATAGATATAGAGACCTTCCACTTGCCATGATAACGTATATAACCGATGCGAACACATTGAAAATTAGGCTCCGCCCCTTTCTGGTGGTAATTGCTCGGAGGTAAGCGTACCCATTGCTATGAATTTACTATCAAAAATTGACAAGGTGAATGATTTAGCTGTTTATTTTATATGTACATTCACACAAAACTCTCAATAATATCAACTGGGACAAATGAAATCTAAGATGTGCGACTTTTATATGAAATATAGGCATCAAGGAAACAAAATACTTGGTGGATGACCTTTTGGTAATGTAGCCCCCATATGTATAGAAAATTGAATATTCAATGTGAAAATAGTTAAATGTGAACAAGCACTGATGTTATATTCTCCAGTTCCGGTGACTGAATTGAATTCATCAGTTAGGTCAGCACAGAAACTTTCTATAGCATAGGTCTGAGAAAAGTATCATCCTCAAAAAGTCTAAGTTTTCCCGTTTTAAGTCAGCATACTGCTGATTGTTGCCTGAAGATATGCGCTTTGAACTGCTCTGAATATGTCTTTGAAGCCCAAACAAGTTTTCAAGGCGATTTGTATATCAGTTAGGTCAGCACAGAAACTTTCTATAGCATAGGTCTGAGAAAAGTATCATCCTCAAAAAGTCTAAGTTTTCCCGTTTTAAGTCAGCATACTGCTGATTGTTGCCTGAAGATATGCGCTTTGAACTGCTCTGAATATGTCTTTGAAGCCCAAACAAGTTTTCAAGGCGATTTGTAAAAATAAGCTTTCCATAGCCCCAACCATCCCACAATAACTTTGAGGCAGAGAGGGAGGTCTTCTATCTCTCAATGCAGTAAATTCTTTACATTTGATAGTGACTTTGTTGCTGTCTGATCTGGTTTTGTCATCAAGATTGTGGTTATTTTGCCTCAAATAACTCAGGTGAAAAACCTGAAATTTTATTGAGAAAGCCATTGCTGTCTAAGGCAGCAGCGCTTACTATACAACCAGAAGTGGGCGTGACTGTTAAATAACGCTGATTGGCTATTCGCATTTTATGCGCAAGTGGAAGGTCTCTATATCTATAGTCTCTGCTTACACTTCACCAAAACAAGAAACAACAAAAAAAATTGTTATTATTATTATTTTTTAATATTTTTTGATAATGTATGGTATTTTCAATGGTATTTTTATAGGGATAGTGTTTATTACAGTCTCTGAAAAGAGAAATATGGTGCTTCGACAGAGCTAAAAGTTGAGTCAATTTAAAATTGCTGATGATACATAGATATAAATAAAAATATAAAAAATATGTTTACTCATATCACAGAGTTCATAAACTTTATAGCCTTTGCTTGGTGCAGTTGCTACGAAGGCTCACTCTAGTTCGCAATGTTCTGTATCGGCCTGATGGTAGGCGGTCTAACGTGAAGAGAGGGTTATCAGCAAACATACGGAGGCAGCGTGATTTCATGCATCGGTTATATATAGCGTGGTAAAACTCAAAATAGAAATTCATGTTTTGTATATGCTCGAGCTAGTTCTTCATTTAAATTAAGCCCGTGGATTGCTAACCACCACGCCTGTAACTTTTTTACTGTTGAAGTTACAAAGGGCTGGAGCCAAAATGTGTCCCTGTGGAGCTTTTACAGTAATTGACATTAGGTGTGAGTGATGATCATTAAATATGGCAGGAAGGAATGGGTCTGAGCAGACTAGAAAAAGGGCTACAATGGTTTTGACATGTTCATACGGGTCGGGGTAGAGGGGAGAATCTAAGAATTGTGGGTGAAATCAGAGCGCAGGGTTATAGTGAGAGAGGAAAAGGCAAAATAACACACTGTGGGAGGAGGACATGCAGGGATGGGGATTCTCTGAGAAAATAAAGCTGGGAGAATTATATGGGCACACACAGATAGAATTTTGTGAGCTACGGATAAGGTGAGGAAGGTGATAATGATATGCATACTGAAACTCTGTATTTTCTAAGTTAAGTATGATCGGCTCACACTAACACTATCTTCTTATATAGCCTAGGCACAATGAAGTTGATGATGATGAAATTACGCTTGCCTGTGAGTCTTTTGATTGTTGTCACTGATTCAGAGAAAATTACTGAAATATTCTATTCTCATTCACATCATGACTTACCACCCTACTTCAGCAGCTTTGACTCTGAACAATTTATGGTAACATCATAAAGCTCTGACAAGAAACGATTGGAGCTCGTTTTTAAAATTTATCACTGTTTTGAATAAAAATGCCTGTAAGATATGAGGAGTAGAGTATACACTTTGAATTTGGCCTATGGCGACGGTATGGTAAAGATACGAAAATTGGCAAATCCAATTTTCCCAACTTATATATTTATATGCCTACATTTTAGGCAATTAGTCCCATGCACTATTATAATATTTGTGTTATAAAGGACATTAAGACTGTTATCTCATGAGATCATGCAACGCAAATTGTTTAATAACTCCCTGAGATGAGCCTCCCAATGGACATAGTTTCAAATTAACACAAATTAGTGTAATGTTATCCAACCATATATATATATCCAAGTTTGATATAGATTTTGTATAGGATTAGGAATAACCCTCCGTTCTCTGCAACTTTGTTTTGCTGTCAAAACACTGTCTGTGATGTGTGAGGAGTTGCCTCTTCCTATCAAGACATTCGCATTTGGCATATCTGGATTCCCCATCAAAAGTGGAATTTCCATCGGAAAATCCAAGCAAATGAAAAACTCCAACTAGACCAGGGTCTAGTTGGGTCTAGTTGGGGTTTCACTTTTGATGGGGAATCCAGATATGCCAACTGCGAATGTCTTGATAGGAAGAGGCAACTCCTCACACATCACAGACAGTGTTTTGACAGCAAAACAAAGTTGCAGAGAACAGAGGGTTATTCCTAATCCTATTCAAAATCTATATCAAACTTGGATATATATATATGGTTGGATTGTATAGCTTTTTGTTGGACTTTTATGGCTACCAGTTTTATTTTTGTGTTTAATTGTACCCTGAAACGACAACACTATCGGTAATTAGTTCGGTGAAATGTGCATAAAAATGGTAAATAATAAGGATTAATTAATAAGCTGGCATGAGTCATGTTGTTATGTCACTTTCAGGTTAAAATGTTAAAAGTATACGGCAAAGTAAACATGATGCCTCATAAAATTCAACATAGAATTAGAAAGGCATTTACGTACCAGAGCAGAATGATGCAACATTTAAGCGGCGAGTTAATTTGTTTACTGATAGCGAGGAAACTCACCATAGATATTAAAATCCTTGAATAGCTATAGTAATAGTGATAGTAATAGTATTAGTCTGTTCCAGTGATAACAGACTATAGTAAGAGTGTATTAAGTATAGTGATGTTCATACTTGCCAAGTCTCCCGATTTAGGCGTGACCCTCCAGATTTTTACACCCACCTCCCACTTTTTGTAAATCTCACTATTTCCTCCAGATTTTAGAGAAAACAGCCCAATCGCAATTTTTTGATAGTTATCCAAGCACATGTTGTTGTTGTTGACTAGTTACTGTTAAGGTCTTTGCACACAAAATTGAAAGGAATTATCAAATAAAAAACTCCTAACAAATTTACCTGTTTGGTTAGGATTCAGCCTATTATTATAAATGACCAATAGCATCCTCTCATAACTCACAACACTGACTGTCATTGGTCACAATATAAAGTAGCTAGTCAAGTGCATACATTTAGTTTTCATTTCCTTTCAGATCACACATTTTTAAGTATTAATTTTGTACTGTCTACTCTATTTAAATTTATGTGAAGGGAAATAGTAACCTAACAATTCCAAAGGTAGGTCCACTACAATTTAACAAAGCTTGGACCAAAGACATATTTAATGTTAGTCAAACAGGAATATAGTACCTTATCTGGATTCTCACTGTCTGTGACTGAGCACATTTTCAGCACGCCACTTGTAGCCTGTCTTGACAGGCAAGAGTCCCTGGGACTTACATGCCTCTACTTTGCCAATGGGGTGTTTGATACTGGACATTGACAATGTAAAGGCGTGTATGTAAGAGTCCCAGTGGCCCATGGATTGATTGTAATTGTTTAAAGAGTGTATTTCACCTCAGTTTGATATTTTAGTACTAGTACAAACATGAAATTATTTGGGGTCAAATATACCCGTTGGGGGGGCTTACACCGCCCCCAAACCCCCAGGTGGGTGACTCGGGTGCTTCGCACCCTCGAAGCACCACGTTGTGGTGCAGTATCGCCGTAAAATGGAATCTCCCTATTTTGAATTTAGATTACTTGACAAGTATGGTGATGTTCAGATAATAGGCAAAAGCGCGACCTGTTCCAATTTAATAAATATTGACTGGGAAACCCAATAACTCTGGGGAATTCCCACTGTTAATAAAATATTACCCAATCGTGTGGCGCGACTTTTGGGAAACAACTATTTCAATAATAACTGGCCAATAAAAAGCCAATGTAGGTTGTAGGTGTTATCCAATGGGAATGTTTCAAATATTTTCCCCATTCCACTTGGTGAAAGATGGCAAGCATGGACCCAAGCCAGTCAGACAAGCATCAATCAACATTGACAACTGTGACTTTGATGATGGATGCACCACCTCTACTGCCTCCTGATATCAACCATGCATTCTTTGGCAACAGTGGCAAAGATTTCAGGCCTACAAGAGATCAGCTCTATGAATCGTTGCCAGACTGGAGTCAAAAGTGCCTTCAGGCTCTCAAGAGGTAGGCTGCTACAACAATACAACACTAGTCCTTCTGAACTGTGGCTGGTATTATTATTTTTAGGGTACTGTACAGGCTTTATCAAGCTACCTGGTATGATCTTCTCCTACTTTACTCTACCCTACTCTACCCTGCAGTAATCTACTGACACTGACTGTTTTATCATAATAATAATGGTATATATATATTATGTATATATATAAATCATCATATGTTCTCACACATTAATTACTTACTTTCCCATTAATCCTAACATTGATGTTATTTCAATTGACTTGGACTTGGTTGGACACCTCAGTTCTGCTGTCCTACCAGTCAGTTCCAAAACACCCTAAATAAAGAACACGCATTCCTGCGGCGACATCCTCACAGGCAACGGACCATTCAGGAGATATACCTTAACTATTATTCCACTATCGAGCTTGCTGTTTTGTTACGCAACAAACATTATACTGATTTTTATACAATTGACAATTAGTTTGGAAACACGAACAATTGCTGCATAACCATTTTTATCACCGTTAGTGACTGGGTTAACATGTCAACCTTGCCTAACATTTATACTTTTTTTTATAATTATAGAAGCATTCGATACTCTCCTCAGTGAGCTAAAGCGAACTGAAAGCGGTAAAGAGTGGTTGCGGGAACCGAGTGATCCGTATATGCCCCCTAACACTCTGCCAAGTGAACAACGGCTCATTATTGCACTCCACTTTTTCTCTACCGTTGACTCTATGGTTTCCATAGCTACACAGTAAGTAGAGGAATTGTGAAACCTTTATATGTGGTACTGGATAAATTGTCGGATAACAAGCGTAGATCTATTCCAATCCGCTTACTTTTGGGTATTGATGTGTATGTTTTGGTGTACCAGCGCTGACCCCCTTATATTTCTGCACATATATTTCTGTCATTTTCATTATGCATTAGATTTCATGCCTATGCCATGCCTACAGACAGCAGTTTGCTGCAGTTGTGCAGGTGGCTAGAAAACTATGTCACACGAACTTTGATGACATTGCAGATTTCTTTAACATCTCTCAATAGATTGACTTATTATGTTTTTGCAGTTTCAACGTTACCCACTCAACTGTCCGAGAATGTGTTACCCGTATAACTGATGCCCTTTTGGAGTTGGAAGGGCGGTACATAAATTGGCCAACAGATGAAGAAATGGCTATTGAAGAGGCCACATTCTTCACTAGATATGGTAAGTGAGTTGTTATATCATTAACAAACTAGGTCATAGTCTGCATATTGGAGTAGGCCTGATTGAGAATTACTTATAAATTAGCAATCATTATGTTAATACACTGCAAATTTGATGGTAACAGCTTGTTCTGACAGAGGGAAGTGTTGTCCCTATGTGTTTTAGCATAAAGATGAAATTCCAGTTCTGTTTGACCCATATGCAGGCCTAGTAACAACCCTAATTTCCATCCAATTTTAAAAGTTGTCTTCTGTTAACGGTCAAGTTTTAACATATACTCCATGCTGTACTAGGAATTTGCCTAAGCTGCCATGTCTAAGACGGTGCTGTGTAAAGTGTCCTTCTCTTGATTTCTGCATTTCTTGTGCCGTCATTTCAGTCACAACATCATATATGTGAAATTGACTTGCATCTTAATGTTTCATAGGTTTTCCTGGAGTCATAGGACTTGTTGATGGTACGGAAATCAAGATAGCCCAACCTTCTCGTCGCTCAGAGGTAGGGAATTCACTCAAGAGCAATTATCCTCAAAGTAGGCCCTGATAAAGTATACAGTCTATTACAAGGGAGAAAGCCAAAGGATTTTACTTTATGGCAATTTTAATGTGTATGATCTTGTTTCTGACTATTTTGTATTTTTTGCACTGCATCAAATCGCGAAGTATGTGTTGGCCTGTTAATGCAATATTGAAATTTGTATTGTGTGTTTTGATAATTAAGTACCACAAACATGCTGTGTTGTTATGTAGGTACTTTTCTAAGTAATATCACAACATAAAAAAAGTCACGGAAAAAATTTACCCTATAGATTAACATAGGGTAAATATCAAATTGTAAAGCTTCTTGTTTGGGTGATCGGCACCTGATGGTTATCATAATCATTCCGTGTTTTATTGTAGACATATTACAGCAGGAAGTCAAATTATTCCTTCAACTGCATGCTGGTGGTAAATAGCGCTGAAGAGATTATATATTACTCTGTTGGCTCACCAGGCAGTTATCATGATGCCAGGGTGTTGAGGAGGACCAGTCTCGTGGAAAAGCTGGAAGCATTGCCTAAGCAGTATCACATATTAGGTGAGCTTTTAACAGACAAGCATACTCTCAGACACTTATTTCTCTTCTAGCACCAGTGGGTTCAAAAATAGCTTGGCAACAACAACAAAGTTTTTGGCAGGAGTTCATTACTGGTCTTATCTGTTGAAAACTGAAATCTGAAAAAAATCTGTTGAAAACTCAAAAACACAAACTCTAGATGAGTTAACGTTAGGTAAAGTTTAGCTTATCTAGTTTAAGGTCACTTCATGTTAACTAGAATAGAAATTTGGTCAGCTTAGTCCATATAAAGTAAGGAGGCTGAGTAAACCTTAGCTAGCTTTAAATTCAGATGTCTCAAGGCTGTGCGGATTGGCTAACTTTTTCTCTTGGTGATAGAGTATACATTTTAAAGTATATCTACATCACCGACCAATTTATGTAGCTCAAATCAGGGGCCAACCACGGCTTATTTAGTGTTAAATTTCTGTTAACATATATTCTTTTGACATCTCTTATTCAGGTGATAGCGCATACAGGCAAGAGCTTTATATGATGAAACCTTATAGGGATAGGAACAACAACCCGAAGAGAGTTAAGAGGTACAATCAGGCTCATAGTGCTACCAGGGTACTTGTTGAGCATGCTAACGGCCGTCTGAAGAATACCTGGAGGAGACTGAAACATCTGGATGGACGCAGTAGGCACAAAGGCCATGTAATAATTAGATGCTGCCTTGTGCTGCATAATTATATGCTTAAAATGGACTGCGAGTCCGATAGGGAAAATGCAGCTAGAGAAATGGCCACTTTAAGATTTGACACTGCCTGTGGTAAAAGAGAGGCCATTTGCAAGACTTATTTCAAAGCAGCTTCAGATGAAGACACTGTCCTGGAGTAGGCTTTTGCGCTGTCTTGTGCCATCATGAATTATTTTTTTTTTGTATTGATTTTGAATTTATTTTTTAACTAGTTTCTGACGATCACACTTTTGTAAACTTTTGTGTCATGGCAACAAATTCATTTTTAATTGTATCGGGAGCAAGTGTTGTTAATTATAGTGTGCAACTAAGAATTTTTAACATCATCACTGCGAAACAAACGCTGTCATTGACAAATAAGCTGACAGGTTTGAATCAGCTAAAACTCCCTCAGCCTAAGTATCAGTCGACATTTGAAACATCCCATGTTCGCAGATCTTTTAGTTAGGCACCGCTTAGCACTGTTACTTGGTATCCCACACTTGCGTTTGTTACGCCCGTTTGTTTGGTTCTGCTTAAATTCCAGTATCCTGTGTCACATGGCGTTGGCCTGCATGACTGCCAAGATCTGATTGATGCACAGCTGAGCGCTTCGCAGCATCCTGTGTAACTGTTCATGGCTTAGGTTCCCAAGTGACGTCGTGATGCTGTAGCTACAGGATATTTGGCTGATTTAAACTTGTCGGCATATTTGTCAATGACGACGTTTGTTTGACAGTTATGATGTTAAAAATTCTTAGTTTCACACTTTTATTTACTCACAAGCCATGAACTTAATCTGATCTACTTCAATTTATGCATTTGCAGAGTTTTTGGATGTCATAATGGAACTATTCTGTAAGAAATACAATAAAGATACATTTTCATGTGCACTATCACTGTCGATCTATTATTAATTTATTGGTACTAAGAACAACAGAAGTTTACACACGTGTGAATCATAGCTGAACAAAATGAGTGCAATATCAGTATAATGGATGTGTTGATTAGCAATGCATTGTGGGTTTTTTATTGACCAAGCCATGGGATAGATCTGCTTGTCTTTATTTAATAAAGCTACTCAGCATGTACCTGCTCTCACAATCAACTGTTATGTACAGTAGTGGAGTTTTATAGTTCTCAATTGAAATGAAAACATTTATTTTTTATAACGAAAGCTCATGATACTCAAAATGTAACATTACACACAGCTCACATAATATATCAGACAATTTAAATTATAATGAGGTAATATGGGTAACAAGTTTGTCGAGCAGGTCTACCTTTCTCTGCTCAAACTCAAGCATTTTTTGCATGTAGTCAATTTTGGAGTTTACCTCCCTCTCCAGCAGCTCGGTCTTTTTTTCCTCGGAGTTCAGATTACGACCCTTAGGATGTTTACGTGGCGTTATGCCGGATGATGCAGCAGCTGGTCTGTAACAGCAATAATACACTTGATGGAAGGAGTTAAGTCATGATATGGTTGAAATGGCAACACTGACTCTGTTGAATATTGCAGGGTTGGTTTTTTCAGAAACAGCGTTTCAATAGCATGACATGATATTACCAAGGAGGCAGCAATAGTGTATGTGCAGGAAGTTAAGGTATTGCGACAATATATTGTACATTAGGAACTGGGTGTGCTGATGATTGGACATCATATTATGAAAACAGCTTTGTGAGAGCTTGATTCCAGGAAGAATACTGTGGTCGATTGATACTGAAGAGGGATGTAGGGTTTTAATTTATCTCTTCTTCATTGCGGCATTTGGCTGCTCCGGTCAAAATTTCAAAGAAGATTGATGACAGTAGAGATATGGATTAAAAAAATTATCGTCTTGACAAAATACTCACTCTCCTCCTGCATCAACAGTGACATTCATTTCTGGCCCCTCACCCTCTGCTTTCCTCACAGCATTGTCAAAAGTCTCTCCATATTTAAATTTCCTTCTGTTGCGACCTGTAAAATTTAAACGCCTACTCTAATTATTTGCAAACATATTTTTGAAAATGAGAGCGAAATAAAGGGAAAGATATGAATATGCAACATGGAGGTATTACCAGCTAGCAAGATCTCCTAATGCCTAGTGTGATTTGTTAGATATGATTAGGATCAATCAAAGTGTTAGCAAGCAACTCATTTTGCTCGTATATAATAATTCTCCTATCTCAACAGGTGCTCCTTGATTCTATCACCTCAGTCTGCCATGACGACCTTGTTTGTTGTAACTGCTCTCATTCTTACATTCCTGCAACCACAGGGGGTTACAAACGCAAGAGATGTACAACTCTTTCCAGATTTTGAGTTCCAATCTTCAATTTCTTTGTATGTTTTGAGCAAACTTTGATACTTTCTTCTTATACCTGTACCACGTCCCCTGATCATTGCGGGAAATCCCTCTGCTACCAACCTATCCTCGATTGTCTCCCATAGCTGTTGTAACAGAACGACATGAAAACCAACTTATCCGGGGTATGATCAGTTGGCAAGTGAAACTGGTTCCACCCATTCCATCATTTTGTTTTTATATAGGAAAAAGAGTTGCGTAGCTCATAAATGGTTCGTTAGTCAAATCTACATCAACAGCATTAGCTGTTCATGTGATGATACCTTCTACGTCTCTGAGAACTATTAAAATAAATGAATTACACAACAAGGAAAATTTAAGCCTGTCTTGACATTTTTGTCAAGACAAGCTCAGAAACTTGAGGCATATTTATTGGCACACCAAAGACATACATAGCTGAAAACAAACAAATGTTTGAGCTGCAAAATAAATACCTTATCCTTTTGTGATGCGGATTTACACAGAGTCCACTGTCTCATGTTCATCACCATCACGGTGATGAGTACCTCTATCCTCTCTTTTGTGTACGGTATACATGCTGTAATGACAGAACAGAATGTGATACGCTAAGAAACGGGATATAAAAACATGTCAAGTTTTGATATCTTTGAGGTGTGCAGATGCTGGGCAAATTAACGACATGGAAAAAATAAACAGTGCTGTTACGTTAAATAATTGTACCTGTGCCTTCCCCTTCGTAAAGTTCTTGGCGCACTTCTTCATTGTCTGACTCCGATCTTACGCTGATAGACACGTTTACTGGTGACTGGAGGAAGGACTCCCTCCTATCGAACATACCTCCATGCTGTGGAGTGGACTGCAATGGAGTGAGAGATTAGATTAAGTTAAATACTTGCGGGCGCATGTCTCAGCCTGTGAACAGATATACTGGGGAACATTGGTAAAGTAATTTAGATATAGCAGGGATGCAGTTCTACCCGATAGATTAACAATGCAAGAGAACTAGGACTGTTTTATTTTTCAACCATTGAGTGATGAAAGTCACAAACATTGACATATTTGAGAATACTTACACGTTTAGGAGTGGTAGGAGTTGAAACTGTGAATCTGTGTGACGGGGATGGCGTCTTCATGAGCTAAAATACAAAATACATGATAAATGGAATTGAAACTAACTGGAATTTAAATTAAACCTCTGCCCTGCTACAGTCAAACAATCATAACAATAAAATTTGGCCGGAGAAAATGGACATGATCTTCATCGCCAGTCATTTAGGCTATGAAATAGAACTTCATTTTGAATCCATTTTAAATGAAAAAGGCAGTTGAAACAATCCCAACTGGAATGATTGTTTGAATTTTGACACTCATTATCCTAACTGTTACCAAAAATGTTCTTACCGAGGTTTTCTTGGCCTTCGCCAAGACTTTTTGAGATACTGTCGTCTGACGGTTTTTTGATCCCTTTGGCCTCCCTCTCTTCTTCTTGATGTTTACTATGACCTCACTAAAAGAATGCAATCATTGAAATCATACAACTCAATGATAAGAAAGTGCTTGGGACGCAGCTACACATATAATTGTAGCGATGGATGCTGCACATGGGAATTCATGAAGTTTGTAGAATAGCTCAAGGTTAGTTTACTAAGCAATCTTTATCAATACCATGAAAACTATTATCACAACACCCATTACTTTCATTAGAGATTATGAGAACATTGGAACATTAGAACTTGAAACTTGAACATAAAAACCAGTATCAAACCTTTGGGAGGGTTTTGGTGTGGCAGAAGCCATCATCATGACTGGTGTACAAAAGAAATCAGGTTAAGCAATTGTGCGAAAAAGAATGTGAAAAAAAGAAGAATGTTGTTTTAGGAGCATAAAAAAGCAAACTATTACTGGCAACTAAGGCAAGGGGTTTAGGACAGACCTGTGCTCAAACTCCAGGTTTACATCTTAACATGATTTAGGAACATGCTTTCGGTGTATGACAAAAGGAGTACCAACAGCTTTCATATATGACTTCATGTTTTAGTCGTAAAACTTAATACTCAGTTATCATCATGCAAAATACATTGCACATACCTTCTTGTTTCACGGATTTAGCTTGTGATTCCTTCTGTCCTGGTGTGTCATCATTGACCTCTGTAAGGTCAACTAGCATCTCCAAACAAGGAATGTTAGCTAAAAAAAGTCAAGCATGTCAATTTCAAAATACATTGCCTACAAGGAAGGGGGTTTTCGTAATTACAGATAAATATACAACGAAGCCAGAACGGCCATCAAATATACTGCTCAGAAGTTATGACAGGTTTCAAAGCTTCAGAACCGCACCAACCTGATTGTAAACTTATGAAAAAAGGCTCCGATCAAAATAAGGAGCTGAACTGAATACAAAGCTGAGACAACATATTTTGCTTAAAACTTTGTATACCTAAGAAAATTCAAAGGCAACTCAAAAGGAGATAATACAGTTACATCTTAATTAGCACACGTTATTATGATGGCAACTGTACAACCTGTTCTTTGTGAAACTGTAATTGATACCAGTCCAGTTTATGTAAAAAACCAAAACTTCAAGTGAGTACTCTCTGGCCCTGTCACATGTAACAGTGTGTGATGGTGAAGTGACTTCATTACGACAATAAGCCACAGAGATACCGATATCGCTGTATCACCAATGCAAGTATTCAACAGGGCCCACAGAGAGCATAATTTTGGGCCTTGACCTTAGTAGAAGCTAGACAAGAACATTAAAAAGCCATAGGGGCCACAAGAACATTATCAAACAATAAAATAATGTGACAGACTTCCAGAAACACAGGTCGATTGCCAAACTTTGGTAAATGCTGGCTACATTCTCACCATTACTTGAAGCCTTGGCAATGGTGGGCTTGTGTTACATGAATGAACACCAGAACATAAACTATTCCAATGGATTCAGTAGTCTTTGGCTTCACAGCCAGATAACTCCTTTAATCAATAGGCCAAAACACGCTGTAGTCGACTTCAGAACCACAGGCCAATTGTCAAACCAAAGACCTGTTGCTCCTTGGTCAAACCTTGGTGGTAAATGCTGGCTAGTTCT
The DNA here is from genome assembly GCA_914767715.1 of Membranipora membranacea. Classification (NCBI taxonomy): domain Eukaryota; kingdom Metazoa; phylum Bryozoa; class Gymnolaemata; order Cheilostomatida; family Membraniporidae; genus Membranipora; species Membranipora membranacea. The sequence continues at coordinate 6,645,199 of OU612072.1, read as the reverse complement.
CACCCAGGAGTAAAAGTAACTCCTTGGTCCTCACCAAGCATTGGCAGTGGTGGGCTTGTGTTACATGAACACCAGAACATAACATGGATCATTAGACCCTGGCATCACAGAAAACAGTTCCATTGCTGATCAAAGGGGCCAAAACATGCTGTAGTTGACTTCAGAACCACAGCAGGCCAAATCATTGCTGACCAGTTGAATTGCTCTTGGCCTCACAGCCAGATAACCCCCCCCCCCCCCAGATCAATCAGGAGACCAGCAAAAGATTATTTTGACACTTACTCTGCTCTGTCAATGGTGACTCCATAGTAGCGGGCTTCGGTTAGTAAAGGTTTGCTTAGAAATGCTGGGCTAGTGCCCACTGAATCATGACACATACTATTAATAGTTGATCAGCTAGCCAATGGCAGGCTAGTCACGTGACACCACTGGACTGGGGAAAACCAGTCAATAAATATTAGGTAGTTTTACCGCTCCCAGTAATACGATTGGAATTCCCCAGGGTTAATGGGTTTCCCAGTCAATATTTATTAAATATTCTTACCATGGAACAGGTCGCGCTTTTGCCTAATAGATAATAGGCAAAAGCGCGACCTGTTCGACTGTAATAAAATTGATTATTAATAATCAATGGAAAATCCCATTAGCAGAAGTTCTCAACATGTATGGGATTTTCCATTGATTATTAATAATCAATTTTATTACAGTCGAACAGGTCGCGCTTTGCAAAAGGCATGTACAGCCTCTGCATGTTTACTTGTAGGAAGCTACTGCATTACTAGGTAACTTCGCGCCCTTGGTATCAATATTAAATAATCATTAATTATAATCATTTTCATGGGGAAATCCAACTGAATAGATTTTATGATTAGATATACGGTTTTTCGATGATACTGACATGAAACTTAGAATTATCTCCTCATTGGTAAAAGGGAGACAACTTGAATTCAAGTTGGATTCAGTTGGATTTCCCCATGAAAATGATTATAATTAATGATTATTTAATATAGATACCAAGGTCGCGAAGTTACCTAATGGGATTTTCCATTGATTATTAATAATCAATTTTATTACTGTCGAACAGGTCGCGCTTTTGCCTACTGATGATAAAAGTTTGTTGGAGAAAGGATGAACGACTCCAAAATATCATACTAACACAGATCCATCATCACAAACAACAAGCAACAACATTGAATACAAAGTCACTAAATGAACGATAAAAGATAAAGCGAAATTGATTGCTCATGCATCAAGGCAATGAACTACCACTCTTAGCCTGTCTTGTCAAGATAGGCTATCCCACTCCCTGCTCCCTAAGAGATAGGGTTCATTACTCACATGATGCTGAAGTAGGGTGGTAAGTTATGATGTGAATGAGAATAGAATATTTCAGTAATTTTCTCTGAATCAGTGACAACAATCAAAAGACTCATAGGCAAGCGTAATTTCATCATCATCAACTTCATTGTGCCTAGGCTATATAAGAAGATAGTGCTAGTGCGAGCCGATCGTACTTAACTTAGAAAATACAGAGTTTCAGTATGCATATCATTATCACCTTCCTCACCTTATCCGTAGCTCACAAAATTCTATCTGTGTGTGCCCATATAATTCTCCCATCTTTATTTTCTCAGAGAATCCCCATCCCTGCATGTCCTCCTCCCACAGTGTGTTATTTTGCCTTTTCCTCTCTCACTATAACCCTGCGCTCTGATTTCACCCACAATCCTTAGATTCTCCCCTCTACCCCGACCCGTATGAACATGTCAAAACCATTGTAGCCCTTGTTTTGGCCTGGTCTGACCCATTCCTTCCTGCTTGCCTTAAGGGTCATCAATCATGCTTAAGTTCAGTTACAGTAAAAGATCCACAGGATACATGTTGGCTCCAGCCCTTTGTCGCTTCAACAGTAAAAAGGTAACAGGTGTGGTGGTTAGCAATACACGGGCTAAACTTAAATAAAGAACTAGCATATACAGCACATGAATTTTTTTTGAGTCTTACCACGCTGTATATAATCGGTGCATGAAATCACGCTGCCTCCGTATGTTTGCAGAGGGAACTGACAACCCCCTCTTCGTTAGACTGCCTCCCATCAGGTCGATACAGAAATTGCGAACTAGAGTGAGCCTTCGTAGCAACTGCTACCGAGCAAAGGCTATAGAGTTTATGAACTCTGTGATATGAGTAATATTGTTTTTTATATTTTATTTTTATCTATGTAACATCAGCAATTTTACATTGACTCAACTTTTAGCTCTGTCGAAACACCATATTTCTCTTTTCAGAGACTGTAATAAACTCTCACCCTATAAAAATACCTTTGAAAATGCCATATAATATCAAAAAATATGATAAAATAATAATAACAATTTTTTTTGTTGTTTCTTGTTTTGGTGAAGTGGAAGTGCTCAGACATCAGTGAGTGCGAGTCTTTGAAATTACATTGTCAAATGGCACGGTTGATATGGTCACAATAATGTCTTATTCACACAATAGTCTTTGTGCCGTCAAATAAACTTTTAAAGTATTTTTGGAAGAATTACTAAAAGTTAACTTCCAAAGCTCATTATAATTATATAACTGAGCATTCGGGATTAGAATTGCAAATTCAATTTTATGCTTTTAATGCATTGTGCTTGATATGATATTTCTTCTCACTCCTCCAGATTCCTTCCTGATCGGGGACTATCCCAGGCTTGCTGAGCTCTGTTATCTTCTCCTACTGTAAAATATGATATTGTTAAACACATATGTAAGACCGAGAAGTAACTGTTACTCCTTTTTTTTGACAATAGGCAAAAGTGTGGCATGTACTGTGGAAAGAAAAATCCCATACACAGTTATCTAGTTGAGACCGACTGTGAATGGGATTTTGCATTGATTATTAATAATCAATTTTCTTCCATAAAACGGGTCGTGCTTTTACCTATTTTACAGCAGATCCATGATAAAATTGGATGTATTTCACTTTTAGCTTGATGATAATAATTTTGAATTAAGAGCTGAACACTTACAGTCTTGCTGTGTTCATTATTCAAATCAAGAGAATTTCAAGATGCTTGAATTATGATTTATCAGGCCTTGTTGTGAAAATTTGTACTTTGTCTTAAAGAGGAACTTAACTTGAAATCCATATTTGCCCAAATTTGCCCAAATGTTCACAGTCATATAGAGTGTCATGTTCCAACTTTGGTCATGTGTGAAATTCCCGCCTAGTGACATCACTCACCTCATACCTAGCAATTCATCAGAGCTGTGACATCACTCACCTGATCCTCATAGTATTGATTGTATCATGTGAATGATTCATAGATATTCATATAATATTTTCTCAGTAAATATAGTATTTTTTATTTTGATTTAAAAACTCTGCCATAATAGTGAGTATTTTAAATATAATTAATTAAATGCCCATTAAATTAGTGTGTGCGGTGAGCCATAAATAAATTGCCATACTGCCAGAGACTATAGATATATCTATCTATATCTATATCTATAGTCTCTGATACTGCTGCGAAATTATACTGCCTGCTTTGAATGAGACAGTACATATGCACCAGCAATATTTACTATCTTTGTACTGGAGTTGTCTGCTTTTTCCAATGATGTCACTAATTATTGCTAATTTTGATTCTCCCAAAAAGAAGCTTTACATTGCACGGATTGAATTTTAATTTTCATAACATTCCTCCCCCATGTCCTAAGTATAGTGTGCAGTAAAATGAAGGTCCAAGGTTGATGCGTTCAATCTATGTTAAGTTCCTCTTTAAACTATAAATAATTACCTTCATCCTCGCCGCTGACGGGGTTAAAAATGCATGGGGGACCGTGTCTTGTTATTGAGACAATCTACAATATTTAAAAAAAAACAAACAAGATGAATCTTAGAAACCAAAATGATTGGGCCAAATTGGAATTCACAGGGTAGTGAGGCTAACAGAAAATTCAGCTCAGCTAAAGAAGCTATCAAAAAAATCTGAAGCAGTATCAGGGCTTCAATGGGCATGGCCCATTCATCTATCACTTGCAAGATGGGATTAACTGGTCCACAAACATGTTCAATCTGGTGCAATTATTCATGAATTTGGCTCGAATGTATTTGCATGCCCAAAATAGTGAAAAAAAACTAGAGAGAACACGGCTAGCGTGACACGGAAAAGGAGTGTTCATATTCCTAAACTAATAGAAATATTTCTTTATCAGAAAATAAGCTTTTTCTACCTTTGGTTCCTTCTGGTTTGCAGCTAGGTATGTGGAATGAGCTGGTACATGTGATCTATGATGGTCCTTCAGTTTCTCTACATCAAGGGTTTCAAAATGGCAATGGAATTCAAAGAAGTAGCATTTACCAGGTGACGTTATGCAACCTGGCTCAGTTCTCTGACGAATGTCATGCTATAAAACAGTAACTATGTAGACAATATCCAGCATAAAGTCATATCAGTGTAAATTTAAAAGAATCTATCCTATAGGAGTTTAGTTTTCGCGGCAACTAGGATTTGCTTTTCGCCTAAGTAGCGAAATTTTATGTTATCGGAAATTACTTCCTAAGCAATAAACACCACTCAGTTTCATAAACAATGTACAATTATACAGAAATACACCATACCTGCGCACTGCCTGGCAGTGTGGTGTAGTGGTCTAAGTGTCTGCCTTGCAATCAGATGGAGGGTTATGCCCTGGGTTCGAATCCCAATTTGGACATTTTTTTAAAATTTTCGTTAGTAAGCCTACTATGAGCTTTATGCTATATTTTGTTTTGTGACCTTTGTGACCTATTTGTTATATGCTTCTATGTTTTACAGGCGGGCGGTCGACCCATCACAACCTGTTTCAACTTGATCTGACTGGTTTTGGTCGGATGATTTTTGTGTATTGTGTGTTGGTTAGATAGCTTGAGATATTATTCTTAGCCTGATTACTGGATGTACAAGGTTTTTGTTCTAAGTTGGATGTATTAAAGCATAACATACTCCAAGACCAGTGTTGATTGAGTCATGCGCAGGACGTAACAGGAAGCCAATAATATAACCACACATTTGTGACACTCGTTAATCAGAGAAATTTGTAAAGTAGAAGTATATGATCCCATTTGTCTCCTGTGGCCACACAAGTGGTTGATAATGAAATGCTTCTACCAGCTATCGCGACACAGTTTCAGCGCTTAAACTAACCCCCCTCCCCACTAAGGATTGATGTACAGATCTCTTTATTAACCAGGTTGACTCACCTTATTCTTAGAAGAAAAGTTGTTATTACATTGTGAGCAATGAAACTTCAGCTGGTCTTGAAAAGGATCCTCCTGAAAAAGAATAAGGTACGGTGTAAGAAAACTTTTGCCCCTACGTAACATTACAACTATGTCTGTGATCAATATGATAAACGTATAAATGGAAGCAATATTGGTATAACAACAGAGTATCAACATATGCCCAACATTGTTCCTGGTTGTCGAATTGTAATTTGATTCCAAGAAATAGTGACTGTAGGATGAATAGATGTCTGTCAAATAGTCTGAAAAGGATTTTTATTAGTGCAAGTGGTGGTTGCATCAAGGAGTAAAACTCATTGGTGCCAAGCCCATTTTTTGTTTTAGTTTTTGTTGGTTCGGGTTGTAGGCCATTATCAGTGGAAGAAATTCATTTTCTGAATCGTGGACGCAAGGAGTGGTAGATGTTTATTACGCTCACAACTTTCTAATCAATGCAATTAAGAATTCAAATTAATAATTTGAATTAATCAATGCTCAAATAAGCATATGAGAGTAAATAGCCTTGGCCGTATAGATGTGAGAGGACAGGTTTATGTGGTTCATGCAGGTTTATGTGACACTGCATGTTAATGTTACAAACAGAAAGGTGGCAATTTTGTTGACAAGGCATAGTCTTGTAGAATTGTTCTTGAGCAAGCCACAGGGTAAATTGAAGATGCAGAATAGAAGCTTGGGTACATGGGCAACACTTCCAGTTATTGATCTTATTTCTTTGTCAATTTGAAATGTGAACTAAGATATGCAGGCGATTGGCACAAAATGAATTCATTCTTGTGCCAAGAGCAGTTGAGGTTTCTATTTTCTATTTACCTGTATTTCTAAGGTTAGTCGGAAATTAAATCCTTTCAGTTTTGATTGACACGAGTAGAGGGAGGGGGAAAAGGTCTCAGAGGCCATTGTTTTGGCTCTGTGGAAGGGAGACACCCAATGCCATGTCAGATGGTACTTTTCTGAAAATACCTATTGGTAAATAGCGAATGTAAAAGTAAATCAGTTTCACATTCACTATCATTCAATAGGTACTCTAGTTGACCTGACATTGGCTCTCTTTACTACCCAACAGCCAGAGCCAGCCCATTGGCCTAGTCTCAGATGAGAAAGGGTGATTCAATAAAAATGTTAGCAAATTCCCATCTGGATCAATGTGAAAGCAACTTCAATGAAGGCATGAATGTAGCCAATGAAATACCAATGAGCTAAAGCAGATACAATTGTCTGTTCTTCAAGTATGATTTCTTGTATCTTTTCCTCTAAATATATTTGAAGAGCAGTCAATGATCAGTCAACAGTCAATTTTAGATTTTTAAAATTGCAAATTTTTGAGTATTACAACCTGATCTTCCAAACAAGCAAAATTTGAAGACAATGTTAATTGATCTCAAAACTTTTGGTTTGTGACCTTAAATACGTCTATTCTTCAGTCTTTTGCCAACAGAACCGCTGTTAAAGACAAATAATGATTCACCTTGTTTACTCTGTGGTATTGAGTACTACAGATTACCTTTGGGGCCAGGATGAAAATAAAAGTGTGAAATGAGAAAATGAGACCATTCAGCTTATTTCCTTTTCAGTGAATTTCCCTTCAAAGTGTCAAAAACTGCTTGGACAATAACCCATACCTCAGCTACCGAAAAATGGGTGGGTGGTAGCAATGAACTATACCGAGGTTTAGTTCATTGGTGGTAGCAGGCATAAACTCTCCCCAAACTAATGAAACTAAGACTCCTGCAAGTAATTCCTCCTCTAGGTATCAAGCCAACTACAATAAGTACCTGTTCAGTGATGTAATGCAGTTTATCAGCGCATATACTCATATGCTCCTCGAGATTACACCGTGGTATCTTCTTATTGCAGCAAGAATTTCTACAGCGAACAGGTGCATAAACGCAGTTCTCCTCATGTATCTGTCAACAAAAATAATTTGATTGTTTTGCGTAAACCTGATAGGAAAAAAACATTGTTGCTGTAATATAAATGAAATTTTCATCTCATCTGCTGAATGGGCTTCTCATCATTTTTGTTTCTTATAATTTTTGATATTTGAATGACAATTTTAGTAGTGTCAATGGCAGAACGTCAAATGTGATTTTGAAATATGACAGTTAGTTGCAAAATAACAGGCCTAGCCTATACCTTCAATTTGCTCCAACTAGGTTGCACTGTACATCTGTATTTTTTATTCCTGCAGAAACACTCTTCCTGGAGGAGTTTGTTAAGTATTCTCCGGTCTGGAGAGATGTCACCACATCGGAGAGAATCTCCTTTACACTCATTAGCGTTACCTTTGCATGGACACGGTATAGTACCTTTCACTCTAACTTTGTCATTGAAGCATTCCTTGCAGACTCTGTAAAAATCTAATTTATCAGCTTTGCTCGATTAGGGTTTGTTTAAAATACATGAGTCCAAAGTTTCGAACGGTAAACTTTAAGCAAAAGGTATGTTTAGGATATCATACCCCCCCCCCTGTCAGAGAGACCTTGTCATAACTTCAGATTTTAAGCTTTACTTCAGGAATTCTACAAATCAACTCAAATCTCATCTAAATATGCACATTCAACCATTCAACATATAAGGTTTACAAACACCTTCAATATAGATATATTTTACCGATTCAATAATTATTTTAGCTGGATAAGTTCTTACAAGGTGCCACATGGTGTTTGATGAGGATCCGGACAAATGTCTCGGCAGATAGCACAGTCATACTTGTCTAACAGCCGCATCCTTCTGACAAAGTCCGGGCGCTCACAAGTGGATGATAGAGATCTGTAAAATATAACAGCAGATACAGCAGAATGGCATAATGCATTACAAGTACTTCAAATTTCAGAGATTTTGCCTAATTTTAATATCTACATGGGTTGTAAGACGACTGGTCTCTGAATCCAGATGAACATTTTATCTTTTCTGATATCTAAAGGCAGTGGCAAAGTATGTTCATCAACATAACAGAATTTTTTCCAGTTTTGTTGGAACTACCAGGAAATTTGAAATCTTGTGCACAGCAACTGTAAACAGAGGTTACTAACTCAAATATAATTAAAAATATACAGCGTATTTCACTTCATTCAAAGGCCAGCGGTAATAAAAAATTGTTTGAATAAGCAGTAGTCCAAATAATATTATATGACGTTTACGGAGTTTTCTTTCCATTATCATAAAAATCCAACTTCACCTTAGGTACTCGATGAATTATCCTGTCAATACCTGGCCAATAATGGCTAAATATTTTAATTATGTGGGTGTAGTTACTATCTGTCTAGGAGCATGATGAGAAAATAAATGACTCCATATGCGGGATGCTTGTATTCAAGTTATCTTAAATTTGAAATACTCAAAAAACTGCCCAAACGAACAGGCTGTCTCAAAGCCAAGGGGGGAGGGAGAGACAATTACTTACTACTAGAACTGATACGATCAGAGACCACCGAAAAGGAGCAAAACTACTCGGCTCAGTTGGACAGATCATAGCTTAGTTCACTGGTCAGAGTGAACAATATACGATTCATTTGTCTGTATTCAGAGTTGCTCCCCTGTCAATTGGAGGAAAAACAACTCCGAATATAGGCAAATGGATCAATATTGATCTAGAGCATGGGTGGGCAACTTTTTCTTGAAGAAGGCCACATTTTCCGCAGGCTCAACTCAAAAGGCCGCAACATATCTTTCAGGGATTAAATTGGAACTGGACTAACAATTTTGGCACTCCCTATATTGTTAATACTCAGATTTGTGTAAAGAGTGCAGTATGTTGCAAGAACCATAAACTCAGCAGGAATATGGGTTCATCTAATCTTCTGGAGTTTTGTGACACCATTTTACCTCATGATTGGATTTTGTATGTGTCTGTATCCCTGTTTTTCATGTGTATGACAAAGGACAGGGTGGGATGGGTGCTGTAGCCCCCCCGTCTTGTCATCATTTTCATCTTACAACGCCCACCCTCCTGATAGGGGGGGGAAGTTTTTTGCAAATGGTTGTGAAATGAAATATGGAAAATTTCAGCCATGATGCAGGAGCACTTGTAACGAAGATACTTTTTTATACAAATCTACCTTTCGTCCAAAGTGACTGTTTTGCAAAAAATAATTGCTATTATGTTAGAGAACTTTGAAATTTTAACATCCGAAGGTCACTGTTTTGTGCTATTTCGAAAGAAAAACACCTTGAGAAAGTCGTTGGCACAAGTACCACAATTACGATGATTTTGTGTAGAGTGGCTGGGCTTTGCTACATTCATAATAGAGAAAGGCCACTATTTTGGAATATCTTGTACTTACAGAGCCAAAATTGATGTGTAATAATTTTCTTCGGCATAAGGCCACAGTTAGGCCGCACTGGCAAAAAGGCCGCAGGTTGCCCACAGGTGATCTAGAGCATGGGTGGGCAACCTTTTTCTAAAAAAATTCCACATTTTACACAGGCTCAACACAATTAGGCGCAACATATCTTTCAGGTATAAAATCGAAACCGGAGTAACAACTACGTACAAACTAAAACAGATTTATTTGTAAAAGCTGTGGTATGTTGTAAGGAACTTCAGGTCAACAGAAATACTAATTTAAAAAATCTTGTGAAGTTTTGTATGTGTATGGAAAAGGGCAGGGTGGGTGTGGGAGGGGTGCTGGCACCCCTCCGCAATGGGGAAGTTTTTTGCAAATGCCTGTAAAATTAGATGCAATCTGGAACATTTCAGCGATAAAGCAGGAGCATTTGTAACATGAAAACTTGTTAAAACTCATCTGCATTTCTTGTTCAAGGTGACAGATTTGCTAAAAAATTTAATTACTATGAACTACTATTACTATTACTATCAACGAAACTTTTTATTCGAATTTCCAAAGGTCACCGTTCTGAGTTATTTTGAAAATAAAGCACTTGAAAAAGGAGTTAACACCAATACAGTTAAGATGATTATGTCTAGAAACGGCTTTGGAAGCTACATGCTTAATGGCCACTATTTTGAAATATATTGTGCCTACATACTTGAATATTCAAGATTACAAAATGCGAGATGGGAATCGAAATTAATGTGTAATATATATCTTTTCAGGCATAAGGCCACAATCAGCCCGCAAAATATTGTTCATTAGGCCGCACTGGGAAATAGGCCGCAGGTTGCCGACAGCTGATCTAGAGGTATGCAGGACTTTTACTTCTACCCAATAGGAATTAGCGGTGTAAAATTCTAAAACCCGACAATATCTCACAAACACAACTATGTCTGAGAATTTAACCCACAGCTTTTTTTGCAGCCCGTTAGGTAATTGTTACTGAGACATAACTCATCTCATGTCATGATATATGCTGCCTGGTAACAAAAGAATTGTGGCAAGCTTTTAATGAATAGGAATATCTATGATTGGTGTTACACGTCACAAATACAACGACTCAACAAATTATACAGGCGATTTGGTCTCGATAAAAAATTAACATAATAAGGAGATTGGAATTGCCGCTATCTGAACTTATGACAGGCCGTACATGGACAGCTACTATAAGAGAACTGAATAATTATAGTATAGTCTGTGACAAGTTTGCATGAATGAATGAAAATAATTAAGAAATCATAGCAATAGCTGCTGTTATTTAAACTCACATGGGAGAAGTGTAAAGCAGATTACATGACAATTATTTTTTTTATAAGATAGCTCCTAGGAGCACAGAGTTTATCAATGGGTATATCTGCCCTCTTTAGTGATTAGCCTTTAAACCTTGGAAGTTTCTATCAAAGCAGATGGCTTTGAACCATTGATAATACTATTAAAGCAGATTTTAAACGCTTTGCCCAGGCACTAAGGCTTAAATGATTTGCTCAGGTATGACTGTTCTTTTAGATATAAGCCTTTGAACGATAGAAATTTCTATTTGAGCAAGTTTTAACCATCGATATTTCTATTGAAGTAGATTTTACACATTTTGCTCAGGCACTTAGGCTTTATTAAGTTGCACTGATGATTGATTGAGGATTGCACATAGACAAAACATTTTTATGCAATCTCATAGACATATACAAAACTATGTCTATGGGATTGAATAAAAATGGCTAGAAAAAGCCAAAAAAACCTGTGAAGGCTGTTGCAAGTTTTCTATGTCATAGCATCACCTGCTGTTTTTCATACTACTCCCAAAGAGAAGATCAGGTATGAATCTAGTTATCTTGACAATAATTGAGGATGGATAGGCAAAACTGTAGGTGTTTATTGTGTGCAAAAATAGGGCTCAGCTGCCACATAAGTTGTCAGAAGTCCCCTATGAGAACTGCTTCATGGGCATTGCCATAATACCACCTCAAATTTCGTTTTCGGTGGGACAAACTTACGACATATTTAAGATGATTGAAATAAGGGTAAACTTACTGCGTGTTCATCTTGCCACCTGCTCTTTTGAAAGCATGTGCATCACGATAGGCATTACAGTCTCTTTGGCACCTCAGTTTATGCTCCTGTAAATTAGAAACAACAAACATGTTTGATAAAATACCCCACATTGGTTGACACCATAGACTGTGGTTGATCCCATAGACTAAATAATTTATTATCAAGTCTATGGTTGATACCAATCTCATCACTATCTCAATCACAATGTTTCAATGAATGCAAACTGCTACATGTTCAGACATGCTTGAACCACCAAACCATTGATTGTCAAAGAGACCTGAATTTAGGCTCTGGTTTCAGCAGAGACTATAGATGATATATATATTTGTATCCATAGTCTCTGTTTCAGCCCGTTCTTTGACCTGGGAATGTTTTCTGGGGCGGGCCGTGAGGTGACATGGCAATGGAAACAAAATGATTTTCACATATTATACGAAAACTTGAAATGATATGACAAAACCGTTTGTAAATGAGAGTATCTCTTCAGATGATGTGTTGGATAAGTTTTTGCTTGCATCTGAATATTTGGATAAAATCAATCGTAGGGCGATTTAAGTCAATCTTGAAGGTTCAGGAAAATTCGCTCAATTTAAGCGTTCAGTCCAATGAGAATAGGCCCTGGGACAGCCTCTAAATCAAAAAGATTTATAAAAAAAAAACAGTTTTCAATGTAGATATACATTGAATCGACCTAATAGTTGTGACAATGCATTGTTTATCATAATAACCTCGGTTAAATAATTAATTTTGAACTAGATAGGTTTGCAAATGAGCTGTAGGACCTTTTCACTGTCAGTCTCATAGGTAGTTTTTTATTCGATTCTCAGTACATTAAAACCAGTAGACACTTACTTCAAGTTCACCTCGTAACATTTCCCATTACAGTATTGACATCTCACTGGTACAAAATTACACTCCCTCTCTTCATGCATCGTCCTTTGTGACTCTGGGAACATTTTCTCGCAAAGATCTGCATCACATCTCACGGATTTGTATGCGCAACTCAGTTGGTGCTTCTGAAAAGTCAGGTGGTTTTCATGATTCAAGTCAATACCGATCAATAGCGGATGGAATTAATCAAACCACAGATGTTTAAATATTTCAAATGCAGAGTATTTGTGAGAACTATGGCTATACCAAACATGGTTATTCCATTGATATAATAAAAAAAAGGCTTATTTACTTAGGTCTATAGAAGCTGGTCATGCTTACCTGATAAAATACCCATGGTAAAATCAATTTTAACTAGAACAACAACGTGGTTTTTCTTATATCTTACAACTACAGCTGCCACTCAGGGAAAAATGTGCACATCGAATTCTGTACAGCTCAAATACAACTTATACAAAATATATCATACCATCTAATGGACAAATAATTTGCGCAAAATGATTGTTAAATTCAGGGTATGAAATCGGTGGAATGTTTTTCCATGCTAATAGTTAAAAAATAATGTCATCACCACTAAGCAATTTATTTCACTTCCTGATTTTGAAAAATTTGCTCATTAGGTGACAATGCTGAGATCGAAGTCTCATTTGGTTATCTTATACTGGTAGTTATACAGAATTTAATGGGCACACATTTCCCTGAGTGACAGCGGTAGTTTAATCATAGTGCCAGCTGAGAAAGGGTGAGAAATTGAGGTTTCAGAAATATGTGCTGAGATTGACCTGAGAACAAACAGACTCTTATGCAGTTAAAACATCTGAATCACTAAAATTTGAAATTTTCCTTTTGTGAATGAAGATTGATGAATGACTAGCATCGATTTTATTCAACCCTTAAATTGCCCACATCCCTTGAAACACATCCATTCTCAATGAGGCATCGTAAGCCTATGATTCAGCAGCTTATTCCCTATAACCCACATGTAGTTCTTTCCATTTAGGATATTCACAGCATCCAAATTCCTTGTTACTGCAGAAGCATTTTTCTCTGAGTAGCTGACGATGTATGGCAGAGTCAGGCATGATCTCTGTCCACCTGAGTCCTCCCTCTCTCTGACATGGCTCTTCTTCATCTTCCATATCATCATGTGGTAGGGGACATGTTATGTTCAACTCATCCCCGAATCTGTCTTCTATGCACTTTTTACAAACTCTGTAACATTTCCATGAATGATTAAATGACACAGAGTGCAAGAACCCTTCTCATTTTCTAATAAAACAATTTATCTTCCTAAACCTAATGCAGCATAGCCCAATTCTCACATGTGAATCTATCAACAACAATACACTACAATAAGGCCATGTTTTAATTTAAGCCCTAAGCTCATATTTAGTAATCCATGTTTTCATATTCTTGAAGTTGATATGGTACTATGAATTTTATCCTAACAAGCAACAGCTGGTGTAGAGTAGTTTGGAATATTCCTTCTCAGCTCCAATAGCTATGCACTTATCCTTTATTATGAAAGAAATTTCTTCAGTTGTAACTAACTAAGTAATAAAATAATTCATACATATATACCTTTGTCCACAGGTAGTCTGATGAGGCTGTAATAGGACATCTTTACAGAGAGCACAGCCGTATATCTCCTTCAGCTTCTCATGTCTCAGAAAGTGTGGACGCAGAAAGTGTGGACGCCTATTAAAATCGCCAGGTGTTGATGACGTTAGACTGGCAACAAAACAAACCTCATTTAAACTATCAAAATTTTTCAGCCTGCGAAAACTTGATAGGAAATTGTTTAGAGTATCAAATAATATAACACAATAAAAAAGAGCTCACTGCTTAATCCCAGTCCCGATTCGTTATGGATATCATGCGAAGGCAGAAAATTTCCATACATCAAACCTTTGGGCAAAAACTCTTTTTCCACAATCCTCCAATGCTTACTCTTAAGGGTTGTGTCAAATTTGCATGGTAAAAGAACTCATTGCTCTGGAATATAGACAGTTTTCTGAGCTCTTATTTATGCCTCAATTCGGAGTTGTCCTCTCTCCAGTTTGGTACTTTTAACCCACGCCGCATAGGAAAAACCTGCTGAAAGAGGGTTATCTTGAAAACCGCTTATGTAAGGATAAAAATGAGTTTTGATTCAGAGTCTGCACCATTGAAAACCCTGTGAGACAGAGTTTCCAAATCATTGGAGGCTTGAATGTTGATAAATCTTAATTTTAGTGACGAAACTTATGAAAAATTCTGCCAAATTGTCCGTAAAACAGGCAGGAAATGCTATAATTGACTATCTAAATACTAAAATTATACTATCTAAATACTAAAATACTAAATACTAAAATTATTTTCCAAACTATTACCATATGAGTTTTCAATGCTGCAGATTCTGATTCAAAAATATTTTTTATCCTATTATAAGCGATTATCAGGATAACCCTCTTTTCAGCACGTTTTTCCTATGCGGCGTAGGTTAAAAGTACCAAACTGGAGAGAGGACAACTCCGAGTTGAGGCCTAAATCAGAGCTCAGAAAACTGTCTATTGATGGTGGAAAGAGTAGCTCCCACAAGGGAAGGTAACTCTCATTCTCTACAGTATTATGTCTAACTCTACCGGGTGTGCAATACAAGAAACAAGCACATCCGGGAGACTGTGACATCATAATGCAGGTAATGAGAGTATAACATGCTTGGGTAGCCTTTAAGCCACGACAATCGTCTTCATCAAATTGAAGCAAAATCATGTATCAAATAACAAAAAATTAAATAATAATTATAATCTATAGCAAACCAAGCTCTGGGTTTTTAGTGAACCAACCTGGTATTTTGGAGTATAGACCGATCTATGTCCATCGACGAAGGTCCTCCTTCAGCCATTACTACTGTTTTCTTTCCTGACACCTGAGGTTTTATTTATCTGAAACAGGAATTGCAATTAAGCAATTTGGATAGCAATTTGGACAACATAGCAGCCCTGTGCGAGTAGCCTCTTTATGAATTTAGTATATTGATTGAGCCAATGACAGCCTTTGTAATTGATATCCACAAAATGTCGATGGAATGTCGACTACATCATACCTAAACACATTAACGCCTATACCTGATGAGATTGCTGAATCGCATGGGGATGGATCCTTAAAACTTTCTATATAATTGGAAGGATTACAAGGGGCTACAGATGAGGAGAGGTATACACCCGCGGGTGCTGGGGCTGGAACAATCAACAATGAAAGCTCCCCCGGTGGGGCTCGAACCCACAACTCCTGCGGCACTAATCGCCTGGCAGAGAATAGCAAGCGCGCTAACCGATTGCGCCATCTCACCAGGCATCCCCGAAAAAGAATGGGTCGATGGCGCTAATTAGATAGCCCAGATGTAACAGATGTAACTGTTCAGAGTTAATCAAACAATTCAAAACTGAAACATGTGAGCCATCATTCACCAAATTATCAATCAGACTAATTAAGATGATGTTCCTCAATAATACATTGTTTTTGTACTCAAAGCAAGGAGTACTTGTACTCTTCTTGCTCACCAGTGACTAATTTTATATCCATTTTTTTCCAAATAGGGCTGGAATAGGGCTAGTGACAAACTGCTGCTTCAGGGCCGTAGATGAGAAAACATAGTAGGAGAGGCAAAAGTACGAGGCAAGTCAGAAGCATCATCAGTAACCTCCTTCCCGAGCAATTTGAGGCATATAAAGAACAAATGGAAGTCCTAAATAATAAGCTGATTCCGACATGGAAGATTCAATTATAGCATTTTTAGTCCACTCTATTGAGCTTTCCAGGGGAGGCATTGCCTCCCCGCGTCCCCTAGAACTACGGGTCTGTGCTTTGCTTCTAATTTTAAATTCATTTTCTCCCAGAATCAATCATTTTCAAGTCAAAAGCTGATACCGGTGAATAAGATGTGATAGCAATCTGAATTTTGATATTAGCCAAATATCTATCTCATTAATATTTGACAGTGAAAAAGTGATTATATTATAATTAAGGTAGGCTATATATATAATATCATAAAAGGCCTCTATTTGCAGGCAAAATGAAGGGTGGTGATAAAATATCTCAGTGATATATCTTTCAAGCTTGAATTTGGAACAGGTGTAACAATTTTGGCAATTCTTTTCTATAAATTATAAACTGTAATAATATTATTTTGGTAGAAATATCATCTTAACAAAATTACTGGTTTATCGAATCTTCTGATGTTTTGTGGTGTCATATTTCTCATGATTTGATTTGGTTGTGTATACATGATCATTCCCCTGTGTATCACATGTATGGCATAGGGCAGGGTGGGTGCGGGAGGGATGCTGTAGCGCCCTCCCGCAAGGAGAAATTTTTGTGAGATAAGAGGTAGTCTGGAAAATTTCAGCCAAAATGCAGCAACACTCTTGTAACATGTTGATACAATTTGCCTTTCTTGTTCAAAATGACAGTTTTGCAAAATTAATAATTAATATAGTATTATACAACTTTGTGATTTCAACATCCAGAGGCCACTGTTGCCCACAGCTGGTCTAGATCATTCTCCCCAATTTTTTTTTATCACTTTAATGGATTAACCAAATTTGCCTGCAAAAAGAGGTAGCCAACTTTTTTCCTATGTTATAAATATTATAAAATAAATTTTTACTCTCTTTTAAATCTCGATTCGCAATAAAAAGATTTTTAACAAACTGTGAGACTTGTCTGCTCTTGAATTGTATAGTGACCTGGGGCTGTGACATCATACGGCAGGACACTGTACTAATAGGAGCTCTCTTATATCTAGGACTCCAAGGTGTGTGGTTGGATGATTATCACTCTTGCGGGCATTCTATGTGTATAACAATATATGTGCTAACCTTACACAAACTAAATAAAGTACTACAATAGTATAAATCCATGTGATCAGTCAGAGTGGCTTTCCCCAATCCCGGATACCCGTCAGCATCGATCAACAAAATGAAACTGTTCATTAGTCTAGTTAGATCAGGGAGAATGGTTCCTGGTTAGATTAGAAAATCTAGAAAACTGAACACTATTCCTTCAACACATAATATCTTGATTGACAAGCAAAGTAATTGTTTGACTGTTCTACATTGTTAGAACAGCCAGTTCAAGAGTAATAATGTAAGAAATGTACCAATCATAGGCGTATTTAACTATCTCGAACTCTCGAATGTTAGAGGCAAGGATGGTTAGAGTGTTGGGAAAAATGTTCCACCCTCGAATCAAGTAATGAGGAATTGTCTTCTTTTTCTGTTATTATTATTAGTTGTCCTCTCTTTGTCACTGGACATAAAAGTAAAATTTTGATATGAAACCAGTAGACTTTTTGTTGTCTATTGACATTCCAAGGTCATCTTAATTCATACTTTGGGATGCAACGAAGTTACAGGAAAATACAGATAGAGCAAATCTTTTCTCCCTAAAAACTTCCTCATGCTACCCTAATGCTACCCAAATCTCTGGAGTATTGCTCTGTATATATTGTTACCCAGAAAGTCCCTTGACTTTTATCCCTCCAATCCTCTCATCAATATGCATATTTAGCAGCAAAGCAAGCACACCTGTCTGTTTTTTTTTTTTCATCATCATTCATCATCATGATCATCATTTCATTATTGATGATGATGGTTGGTGGTTGATTGATTGCTTGTTGTTGATTCATTGATTTTATTGTTGTGTTGATTGGTTGAGACTGTCAACAGAACCCCACAGAACCACCACTTGGCCATCATAGTCATAGCTATCAATCATGGTCACAACACAGCCTCAGAGTCAGACCCACTGCAGTCATCATGGGCACCTGCTGGATCAGACATAGTACACAACATATTGCAAAAGTCTACTATCAACCGGTATACGGACACTGCGAAAATGTTCATTTCAAAAATGGTGTTTGTGGTTTGATTTTTGAAATTGCATTTTCGAGTTGTCACGGATTCTTATCAACCACCCAACCAATGGGTTGATAATGGGCTTTTGAAATGTGTACTATGTCTGATCTCCCAGATACCCATGACTGAATTCTGCAAAAGATTTGTGAGTGAACCTGAAGTTTGTTGGCAGCCTTAGGGCCTCAAGTCAAGTCAGACATTCTAAAGCGTAGCTGTGGCCGAGCCAGACCACCACCTCAACTCAAGCCAAAGATCCAATCACATGCTGAAATAGCTGAGGCCAAAACCACCACCACAAGCCTCCGATCCACTCACAAGCTTCACTGAAAAATCCTTGAGTGGATCTGAGGCTTGGGGTGGTTAGATATTCTTGAGAATAGATGAGGTCCAAACCACCACCACCTCAAGCCAAAGATCCAATCACAATCCCAGCAGGCCCACTGCTAAAGATTTGTGAATGGATGGTGGTTTAGACTTCACGATCATAATAATTGCAGTTGAAGCCTTTTATTCTTCCTCAAAGATGTAAAGTAATGCAATGTAAGTAAATTATATACATCATATTTATTCTGGGGAATGATGTTGATTTTCCAATCTTTAACCTGGAGGTCAACAAGTCACTTACTTACCATTGGAGTTTGTCTGGTTATGTTAATATTCTCTACTCTAACAATTTGTTAGAGACTCTAACAAATTTGTTAGAATCTCTAACAGATGCTTGTCTCCTGAAAAAAATTTTTCCGCTGCGTAACAGCTGGACGCAAGTAACAGCTGGAGAGGCTGGAGTTTGGAACCTGCACACATGCCGGTAAACATGCAGGTAAACAAAGTTAAAATAAGAATAAAGGCAGTCCTCAAAAACTAATTACATTCTTTTCCTATAGAGGGTGGGAGGGGTGGAGCTTGCATTCATAAAAATTGACCTGATATTGTGAACGAGTTTAGATCAATGTGATTACGCGTAATGTGAATGCTTGTGAAGATTGAGAGTATCAGATATTTATGTATAACTTTTGCTAGTCGTCTTTTCTTGTACATGATGAGAAGACAACTTCAAAGTGTTACAAATATGTTAACAGTATGAATGAGAGCCCTAGTTCATACATGTATGATCAGAGATGGTTAGGGAGAGTGTGATTGCAGTATTAATAGCAAGTAAAGAGCTTAGCTTGGGGACTCTTGATCCGTCAGGAGAACTGGACACAACAACTATTCAGTGATTCAGATATTCAGTAATACGATATATAAGCAATGCATTAAAACAACAAAAACAGCAACAGAAAACTAGAAAAAAGCCACAAGGTAAAGGCAAACTAAGATGATTGTGTGATTGTGGTCGTCAGTTTATATTTTGTTCTGCTTATATGTTTATTGCATTGCTAATATATCGTATTACTGATATCTAAGGTACTACCCCACACAAGTTAAATAGGGCGGTCAAATAAGCCCTAGTCACTGAATATTTGGTGTCTAAATGACATGTCAGACTGAAAAAAATCTTAATATATGCAGTCCAGTACTCATGATTGAGAGCAAATACTGATCTCTGATTGTGCTGTAAACGAGTTTAGATGAAAGTGGTTACGCGTAATGTGAATACTTGTGAAGATTGAGAATATCAGGAATTCATGTTGAAATAAGCTTTACTAGAAATAAAATATTTCTCAAATTTTCGGAACCACTAAAGATGTTCCCTCTTTATCGCTTCAAAACATATAAATACGTCCAAAATGTTTTTTTCTAAATACTAACAAACAGTGTTGCCTGAGAATATCAGCCTCCCACCTGTTACAGTACTGATGCTGATGTTTTTTTCAATAGAATTCGCCTTTACAAATTATTTTTTTTCCACAACTTTTTATTTTGAGCTTCAAAATTATTGCACATTTATACGCTGTAGTATTTAATTATCTCTCTATGAATATGAAATTTTCTTTCAAACCAGAATCAAGACAAGGAGTTACAACTCTACATTTTGAGAGAAACTGAGAACCTCAAGAATGGCAGAAACAATGCGAGCGACTGTTGCTTCACTTTTGAAAGGCATCGATAGGTAATAATTACAATTTTTGAAAATGATCAAACCCTCCTGATTCAATTCTTAGTAGTGAGTTTCCCATGATGCTAACGGCTGATGTTTTTAAGAAAACATTTTAACAGTGGTATTTTCACACTTCCGCACTGGTCCTCATTTTACAAATGGAAAGCATCACGCCCTAGACATAACTCATAGACCATAAATGATCTGCTGTTTGAACTTTCTCACCACGTGATATTATAGTTGTTATCCCCATCCTCTTTAGATATAACCCTGAAAACCTCTCAGTGTTGGAGAAATATGTAAACACACAAGTACAGGAGACCACTTACAACTTGGAGGCGAACTTGGCTGTTCTTAAACTGTGAGCTTCACCTATCCTAATACTGTGTTATTCTTTGAGGTTGCTGCAAAAGTGCCAGATCCTAATTTGTGGAGTGCCTATATGTAATTTAGTTGATATAACCAACCAACTCCTTGAGACAACTTGTGATGGATTCTTTCCCAAATGTTTTTTTTATGTTGAATGGGGAAAAAACTTTCTTGGATGTCAAATGAACACTAGACGCATGAACACTAGACGCATGAACACTAGACGCATGAACACTAGACGCATGAACACTAGACGCATGAACACTAGACGCATGAACACTAGACGCATGAACACTAGACGCATGAACACTAGGCGCATGAACACTAGACGCATGAACACTAGACGCTTGAACACTAGTCCCATGAACACTAGATGCATGAACACTAGACGCATGAACACTAGACCCATGAACACTAGAAACATGAACACTAGACACATGAACCTTTCCCATCCAGTATAAACCTTTTCTTTTATTTTTTTTAGCTACCAATTCAATCCCAGTTATTTCCAGACCTCAGTAGCGTACAGATTTTATTGAAAGCTCTGACTAATCTACCATACACTGATCTCAACCTCTGTAAATCTCTATTGGACGGAGCTAGGGTAAGTTAATGTTATGTTAACTCGTGCAATAATGACCAAACTGAGTAATTATGGTTGATCCCAAAAACATTTGGTGTTTTTCCCTAGGCCCAGGGAAGATTATGCTGAGCAAATAGAAAAATAATACAACAGCTTCATAAAGCAAAAAAGTGTCTTGGTCTGTAATGATTTTAAAGGATTGACTGCAATGTGCTCAAGGCCACTCAAGACCTATGGCTGGTATTGAATGATTTACTCCTATCAGTAGCTCTCACAAATACAATGAGAAA
The DNA here is from genome assembly GCA_914767715.1 of Membranipora membranacea. Lineage (NCBI taxonomy): Eukaryota > Metazoa > Bryozoa > Gymnolaemata > Cheilostomatida > Membraniporidae > Membranipora > Membranipora membranacea. Next base: position 6,623,467 of record OU612072.1, on the reverse strand, counting down.
TGAGAATTCATGCATGGTACATTTACAACTGTCAGTCTCATGTGCTAAATGGTGTTTGATGGTTTGCATGCATTGTATTATTTTGAAGAATATTGTCCTATCATTGTTTAAACGACAGTGCTGTTTTCATAGCTTGCACATCAAATGATTCACCGGGAAACCCCCATGTTTAATTTGACACTCTTAACTTCCAGTTAATTGCAATGTACAATATACATGTATATAATTTAAAATGAACTATGTTATATGCCATGAATAATCTCCTAATGGTTTTATCACTCTATAGTCTATAGGATGAATAGGACTTTTTTACAAGTGAAAGTTTAGTCTAGACAGTAATATTTTTCAGCGGATGCAGTATCTCTATCTTTTCTGCCCTTGCCCATAATTTAAGTGTAGTATGTGCTAATTACTCAGTAGAAGGAAAATTTTGAATCTACCCGCAATTTTTGAATTTCTCTTCAAATTTTTCACACTGTCATCCTCTTTTATAACCTTTAAACAATCAGCAGCGCCTCTCAGGTGTGGGGTTAAAATCATAATACATTTACGTGCCTCACGTTACAAAAGCTCAATGACTACTTATTTGCAAACGGCTAGGAGGCTTGAACAATATCATTTTACAATCACGAGTATCACCCACTTCTCCTGGTTTGCGGACTCCAACAGCTCTGAGTATCCAAATATAATATTATGTTATAAAACACCACTAGCCTGTTTTGACAAGCTTTGTTCCCCCACCCCCACGAACAAAGCTTGTCAAGACAGGCTAAAATCATTACAAGCGTGAAATCCCAATAACAACCGTTGGAGCCCTCTCATACCTTATATCCACACCTCATACATGCATAGCCTCACATACCTCGCTTACTATAGAAGTATTGTATTATTCTGTGACCTGTGAATATGAATAAAGCAACATGAAATCTCTATCTCCTTGTGTTTTTCGGAGCTGGTTGCAGAGTTGAATTTGCTGCCCATCATATCATTGTTCCAGCTCCTTGCGAAATTATGTGATATATTGGGCTCCTAAGATTGTATATTTTCCATTTCAGATGGACGATGAGAATGTAGTCAAAGTAATGAAGCTCTCGGAAATGTTGGAAACGTGTCAATTCAGTCTTTTCTGGGTGGGTTACAATGAGAATGCCATTTACGTCACAAAAATATTTTGTTATTGCATCAACCACCATGTTGTACAAACATCCTGCTGGGGCAAATCCAAGGGAATCAAGATTGATCTATTTTTGCTTGAATTCTAAGTTTCCCCCCCCCCCTCTCCCCAGACTGGCTAGCAAACAAACTCAATGGAGACAAAATTAATTTTCAGCACTTGATTAAACTATATCATTGTAATAAGAATCTCACCTGGTGCTGGTTTCTTATATTGCGACGGATCTTCCCATAATTCACTGTAACAGAAAGAAATTAACATGAAGAATTTTTGCCTCTTGATTTGAGTTAGCCAAAGTTAGGTGTGTAAAACATTTGCCTATACCTTTGTCTGATGTGCTGTAACCATAAACATATAAATTTATTTATATGTTTATAGGTGTAAATTATATACTTCTATAGGCTTTTTAATGTATATATATGATTTCAGTGAGGATGGAGATAAGGCTTGTGTGTGGTCGTTATTGATAGATAAGGCTTGTGTGTGGTCGTTATTGATAGATAAGGCTTGTGTGTGGTCGTTATTGATAGATAAGGCTTGTGTGTGGTCGTTATTGATAGATAAGGCTTGTGTGTGGTCGTTATTGATATTGTGTAGAGAGGTTTGCTCTACTTGAATGATCGAAAGCGACAATCACAGTGCGGGGTTTGCACGGATCTCCTGATTCAAAGTAGTTTGTTTTTGAGTGGGTATCTGCTTTGTTTTCCTCCATATAGTTTGTTGGGAATGATCAGCTCAACTCTTACCTCCCCCCCCCCCCCCCCCCCCGTGTACAGTTGTTTGTTTCATGGCATGCATGCAATGCTTTTATGTTCGCTGTTTTACTTGTACAGGCAACACTCAGCGAAGAGGAAGATCTTGTAGCCGAGGTGTCTGGCTTTAAGGATAGCATTCGCAAATGTGAGTCACAATCCTCCCTTTTTGTAACACGTCGTGCTGTAGACAAGAATGTTGTTATCAATATCATGCACATTACTGATATGGACAATGACTATTTATCGATGATTTGCTAGGCTTATCAAAGATTTTATTTGCAGTTCCTCTGGCCTATGGAAATTACTTTTTATCCTGTCCCTGTTGAATATTGCAAATTACACAGGTTCCCGTGTCCCACAGTTATGAATCTTAAAAATCATGGGAATTCCAAACTCCAAATACCCTATATATATAAAAGGTGAATTCGCGCCCTTGGTATCTATATTAAATAATCATTATTCATAATCATTTTCTTGGGGAAATCCAACTGAATCCAACTTGAATTCAAGTTGTCTCCCTATTACCAATGAGGAGATAGTTCTAAGTTTCATGTCAATATCATTGAAAAACCGTATACCTAATCATAAAATCTATTCAGTTGGATTTCCCCATGAAAATGATTATAATTAATGATTATTTAATATAGATACCAAGGCCGCGAAGTTACCTATTAAGTCTCATTGCGAAAAACCCATAACAATATTGGAATTCCAAATTTTACAGTCAAGTCCTCAATTTTTTCCTGCGATGCAATAAGCATTTAGCAATGTCAAGGAAGTGCCAGCATAGTCTGATATTCCGCCAAATATTGGGAGTATGTATGTATACTCTGATTCCTGCGTTGGTTATTGCTTGTATGGTGTTATTTACTATTTGTACCAGCTGTATGGTGTATCGCTGAGTGGCATGTGCACTGTGTTATGGTTTCCGCATTATTTTTTTAAGCAGTTGAGACATCACAACAGCATCAACCCGAGAGCCAATCAAAATTGGGAACAAACAGCCCATGACATAGCCAGAACCGGCACTAAAATACATATTGCACATGTACGCAGTTGTGCACCATACAGCTTCTGCAGATCATGTTGCCCCAACTTTTATGATAACCTTATTTTGTATTTACAGTCATTTGCCATGTGATTGGAATAAGCTTCCAAAGTATCGACAAATCAACACTGTCTGAAAAAATGGGAGGATTGACAGGTACGACTCGTGATATGCCTTTTGTTTGAAACCAGTATGACATTTCTCATGTGTTGCACCAAGTTGTCAGAATTATGAATGACCCTTTAGTTACCTTGCCAGGGCTCTGGCTGTCATTCTTGCACCATGACTGTGTTCTTTTTGTGGAAATTAATGGTGTAACCCAAGATTCAGCAGCTTTTCACCCCTTCCGCCAAGTTTTAAATATGCCTCACATTTTTCATGACTTTTGATCGTTCTTTGTATTTACTTCATCAATCTGCCGCGCGATGTCTTCTGTGGTTAATATTTGGTCTCCATTTCCCTAATCATGGAAGGACGCATTGAGAAATAGGCATCTTTATTTTTGTTCTGTGTCTCATGTCTCATATTAATACACAGATGAACAATGTCATCTTTTTTACAAGGATGGGTCATGCAAAGGAGGTGTTACAGATATGCTTAAAAAGCTCCTCATTATACAAAAGTTGTTGTGTTGTGGCTCCTCCCATTGCATAGGATTACAAACAAATCATGGTTGACCCATTTGTCCACATTCAGAACTGCTCCCCCTCGACTTGTGTGACTAATGGAAGGGGAACAACTGGAATACAGGCAAGCTGGATCAAACTTGATCTTGTTGTGCATAGATTCAAAGCGGGTCAATAAATTTTGATAAGTGTATTTACTTTGCACTCTTGAGTGAATTTGTGGTTTTCACTGTATTCCATGACTCATTGGCATCGGGTTTTCCCTTATTAATATACAACATGCAGGTCTGAGTGAACACCCCAACACAAATATGCTTGTAAAATGTTATTCTAAGGCTTACCCTCTATGTAATCCTCTCTCTCTCTCTGCTCTCACACAACATAATAAACATTTATTGTGACTCCACATTTTATATATACTCATTCTCACAATGATGTACTTGGGAAACTGTAAATCCAAATCCAAAATGATTCATTTCATCAACCAAGAACTAATGTTACCATGGCCATTAAAAGAAGCAGCAAAAAAATTAATTACTTGTATTTTCTGTAAAATCTGTATGCCATTGCACATAACACAATGGGCGAGGAGGGGGTAGAGTCTAGGGGTACTTATTGAAACTAGACCAAGCTTAGCAACTCTTTTCATTTGATCTAGGTGCCGGGTTGAGAGCTGGGTAACCAAATACAGCTGGGTGTCCAAAGGAGAAGATATATTTATCGCCAACCAAGAAGAGAATGTAAAAACCAAGAAAATCACAGAAAAGATTGCCTTTGAAAGTAGGTTTGACATGCATTATTCATTTGTAGTTTAAGAGGTTGCCACCGATATTAGCCTGGGATTCAGTCCATATTTAAGGGGCGTTGTGTGTATACTCTTGTAACTGGTGATTTCACTGTGGTGTTGACAGGGAGGGTTATTGGAGTTCCTGGTTTTCGAAATTACTTTCGGTCCCGGTGTGCCAACTGCATTTAGTGTACAGTTTGATTACGTATGCACTGTTGTTTGAATGTCTGTTTTTGCTATGCTGTTCTCAATTTTGATTTGCTGTCTGGTCTAACAACAACTATAAATTTCGACAATGTGTAAAAACAATGGAGAAAGCAAGCAAAAATCATTCAGCGGTACACAAATCAGCTGGTGGTACATAGAGATGATAACACCATACAAGCAATAACCAACACACAGCTATTGGATACATATACCAATACACATATATCGATACAATCAGATACCAGCTACCAATACGCATCTATCAGAATATACATTCAAGGCTCCTAAATTTATCCATTATCCCAGGATAGGCTCTGCATGAAGATAGAATATTGCGAATATTTGGCACATTCTTAAGCCTTCATTAGTAGCTTCCACTACTGTTAGCCGCACGCTTGTGCTACAACTTATTGGTTCATTTTTCAACCAAAACCTCCGTTTTGTCTTTTTCAGATATAGTTGATATAATGGGATCATATGCTGCATGAGACTGATACCATAAGTTTCACTACAAGACACCGGCAGGCAATACCAATCTAAACGATGCTCTTGGTCAAGCCAGTCAGACAAGCATCAATCAACATTGACAGCTGTGACTTTGATGATGGATGCCCCACCTCTACTGCCTCCTGATATCAACCACACATTCTTTGGCAACAGTGGCAAAGATTTCAGACCTACTCCAGATCAACTCTATGAATCGTTGCCAGACTGGAGTCAGTCTAGATTCAAACGTGCCTTCAGGCTCTCAAGAGAAGAGGTAGGCTGCTACAACAATACAACATTAGTCACTAGTCCTTCTGAACTATGGCTGGTATTATTATTTTTAGGGGACTGTACAGGCTTTATCAAGCTACCTGGTATGTTCTTCTTCTACTTTACTCTACCCTACTCTACCCTGCAGTAATCTACTGACACTGACTGTGTTTTATTATAATAATGGTATATGTATATATATATAGCATCATATGTTCTCACACATTAATTACTCACTTTTCCATTAATCCTAACATTGATGTTATTTCAATTGACTTGGACTTGGTTGGACACCTCAATTCTGCTGTCCTACCAGTCAGTTCCGAAATACCCTAAAGAACACACATTCCTGTTGCTACATCCTCACAGACAACGGACCATTCAGGAGATATACCTTACCTATCCTATTATTCCACTATCGAGCTTGCTGTTTTGTTACGCAACAAACATTATACTGATTTTTATATGTTTATAGGTGTAAATTATATACTTCTATAGGCTTTTTAATGTATATTTATGATTTCAGTGAGGATTGAGTTAGGCTTGTGTGTCGTCGTTATTGATATTGTGTAGAGAGGTTTGCTCTACTTGAATGATCGGAAAGCGACAATCACAGTGCGGGGTTTGCACGGATCTCCTGATTCAAAGTAGTTTGTTTTTGAGTGGGTGTCTGCTTTGTTTTCCTCCATATAGTTTGTTGGGAATGATCAGCTCAACTCTTACCACCCCCCCCCCTTGTACAGTTGTTTGTTTACTCTTAGTACCTGCTATATGGTGTACCGCTGAGTGGCATGTGCACAGTGTTATGGTTTCCGTGTTAGCATTGTTTTTATACGCAGTTGAGATTCCATGTTGTTGTTGTTGTTGTTGACATCACAACAGCATCAACCCAAGAGCCCATCAAAATTGGGATCGAACAGCCCATGACATAGCTAGAACCGACACTAAAATAAACATAGCACATGTACGCAGTTGTGCACAATACAGCTTCTGCAGATCAAATTACTTATGTTTGCCCCAAATTTTATGATAACCTTATTTTGTATTTACAGTCATTTGCCATGTGATTGGAATAAGCTTCCAAAGTATCGACAGATCAACACTGTCTGAACAAATGGGAGGATTGACAGGTACGTCTCGTGATATACCTTTAGTTTGAACACAGTATGACATTTCCCATGTGTTGCACCAAGTTGTCAGAATTATGAATGACCCTTTAGTTACCTTGAGCGGGCTCTGGCTGTCATCCTTGCGCCATGACTGTGTTTTTCTTGTGGAGATCAAAAGTCTGGGGCGCTCAGACTATGCACAACATAGTCTGAGCCCCCCAGATTTGCCACCCCACCCCCCCCCCCCCGGCGACGGGACACGATGCTATGAGTTAACGACTTACTAATGACTGTTTTTATTGTAACTGGTCTGAGCTTAGCAACTCTTGTCTATGGTATCTAGGTGCTGGCTTGGAGAGCTGGGTAACAAAATATGGCTGGGTGTCTAAAGGAGAAGATATATTTATCGCCAACCAAGAAGAGAACGTAAAAACCAAGAAAATCACAGAAAAGATTGCCTTTGAAAGTAGGTTTGACATGTGTTAGTCATTTGTAGTTCAAGAGAATGCCACTGATATTAGTTTGGGATTCAGATCATATGTAAGGGGCGTTGTGTGTATACCAGGGGTGCTCAAACTATGGTCTGTGGGCCAAATTTGGCCCACTTGCCATTTTTAGGTGGCCCACTTGCCCATATTAAAACTCACCTGTTGTGACTGTCCACGAATAGCTAGTGTTGTATTGAGCCAGCAAAAATGAAAATGAGCCGAGCCACTGAAATTTCCCTAAATTCGGGTACGGGTCGAGTCGCAAAGAGCGTGAAATGGATTTAAATTACGACTTCATAAGTCGATGTCCTACTCCTACACTGTCTTCAGATATCACAATTTAAAATAATGATGGGTATTCATCCACTAATCACTAGTGCAATTAACTAATAGTACATATAAGTTTGATTCAGTTTGTAATATATCTTCTAGACATAATGAACTATGTTGAGACCAAGTTTCATCAAATTCTGTCAAGTATTTATCGAATTATAGATGTCTGAAGAAAGCTTTATGTAGTGTTGTAAGCCGTTCATAATAATCACAGCAAAAGCATGACTAATAGCTATATGTTTTATCATCATATAGTGTCTATTTCCTAAGTCATCACTTAAAATCCATAGCATAGTGGACTGTAGTGCTCTAGGTCTGAGGTTCGAGTCCAAGTGCATGCAGTATTTTGACCATCACTCTTGTAGTTGAGCACCCCTGGTGTATACTCTTGTAACTGGCGATTTCACTGTGGTTTTGACAGGGAGGGTGATTGGAGTTGTCCCAAATATCATGGTTTCTGTTATTACTTTCGGTCCTGGTGTGCCAACTGTATATAGTACAACACATTACGCAGCTATCAGAGTATACATTCAAGGCTCCTAATTTTGTCCTGTATCCCAGGATAAGCTTCTGCTTGAAGATGGAATATTGCGAATATTGGACACATTCTTAAGGTTATGATACCAGCGTTGACCGATTTAGACATTTTATATACCGTTGGAAAGCTGCTCAGCTACTGATCGCTAATAGCTCATCAGAAATGAGGCCGAAAAGGCCTTTTTTAGCAAAGTGGATGGCTGAGTTAAATTGATTACTAGAAATTTCAAAGTAGGTTATATTTATTCTTAGAGACATAGTTCATACTAATTTTTGGTTGAAACAAATATTTGATGCGTCCTAAGTGGCTTTTTACCTCACGTCATAATGCTGTGGATTTTTGAATTTGATGATTTAATGCTAAATTTTAAGCAACCATTTGAGACAGTTCAAATAAATGAGAGCCAAATAGTTTGCTGTTTTTCACTGGATTGATGTTTAAATGACACTCACCAGAAATTTCAGCAGTATGAAAAATTTATCAAGATCAGCATAGACCATCAAAGGTGGATACATTTTGCGTCATTTTTCTATAACGTCAAACATGCTGTCAAAAGGACCAGCACTAAGGCCAGACAATTTTTTTTGAATATTCTAACATACGAAGCCGCTTTGATTATGCATAGTACAAACAGGAAATGCCAACAGAATATGGCAGCTCAACTCTTACCTCCCCCCCCCGTGTACAGTTGTTTGTTTCATGGCATGCATGCAATGCTTTTATGTTCGCTGTTTTACTTGTACAGGCAACACTCAGCGAAGAGGAAGATCTTGTAGCCGAGGTGTCTGGCTTTAAGGATAGCATTCGCAAATGTGAGTCACAATCATTCCTTTTTGTAACACGTCATGCTGTAGACAAGAATGTTGTTATCAATATCATGCGCATTACTGATATGGACAATGACTATTTATCGGTGATTTGCAAGGCTTATCAAAGATTTTATTTGCAGTTCCTATGGCTATAGCATTCGATACTCTCCTCAGTGAGTTAAAGCTAACTGAAAGCGGTAAAGAGTTGTGGCGGGAACCGAGTGATCTGTATATGCCCCCTAACACTCTGCCAACTGAACACCGGCTCATAATTGCTCTCCACTTTTTCTCTACCGTTGACTCTATGGTTTCCATAGCTACACAGTAAGTAGAGGAATTGTGAAACCTTTATATGTGGTTCTGGATAAATTGCCCAATAACAAGCGTAGATTTATTCCAATCCGCTTACTTGTGGGTATTGATGTGTATGTTATGGTGTACCAGCGCTGACCCCCTTATATTTCTGCACAAAACATCTTATGTCATTTTCATTATGCATTAGATTTCATGCCTACGAAAATTTTCCTATACGGACAGCAGTTTGCTGCAGTTGTGCAGGTGGCTAGAAAACTATGTCACACAAACTTTTATGACATTGCAGATTTATTTAACATCTCTCAATAGATTGACTTATTATGTTTTTGCAGTTTCAACGTTAACCACTCAACTGTCCGAGAATGTGTTATCCGTATATCTGATGCCCTTTTGGAGTTGGAAGGGCGGTATACATTGAATTCCATATCTGGAATAGCATCATTAGCTTTCTTTTGCCAAACGATGGGCTTGCAAAAATAGCCAGTCCCTAGTAGCATTCTGGAAAAGCCCAAATCATCGACGTCGAAGGCATTTTATTACTGTCTGCAGTTTTGTAAAGAAGTTGATTTTCCAGGCTATATAATTCATGCTAGTAGGGACAGCCAATCAGATCAATTTCAGATGAGCCCCTGTGTTAAGTGTTCTAACTGCATGATGTTATGATACTATTTCCATTCTAAGAAAAGAATTCAATTCTGTGGCGGTATATAAATTGGCCAACAGATGAAGAAATGGCTATTGAAGAGGCCATATTCTTCACTAGATATGGTAAGTGAGTTTTTATATCATTAACAAACTAGGTCATAGTCTGCATATTGGAGTAGGCCTGTCTGAGAATTACTTATAAATTAGCAATCACTATGTTAATACACTGCAAATTTGATGGTAACAGCTTGTTCTGACAGAGGGAAGTGTTGTCCCTAAGTGTTTTAGCGTGAAGATGAAATTCCAGTGCTGTTTGACCCATATGCGAGGCCTAGTAACAACCCTACTTTCCATCCAATTTTAAGAGTTGTCTTCTATTACCGGTCAAGTTATAATATATACTCCATGCTGAACTAGGAATTTGCCTAAGCTGCCATGTCTAAGACGGTGTCGTGTAAAGTGTCCTTGTCTTGATTTCTGCATTTCTTGTGCCGTCATTTCAGTCACAACATCATATGTGTGAAATTGACTTGCAGCTTAATGTTTCATAGGTTTTCCTGGAGTCATAGGACTTGTTGATGGTACAGAAATCAAGATAGCCCGACCTTCTCGTCGCTCAGAGGTAGGGAATTCACTCAAGAGCAATTATCCTCTGAGTAGGCCCCATAGACTTAATATACTACCTAGACAGGACAATGCTTATGCTTCACTGATCATAATGTGTCCCACTTAAATAGCACTACATGACGTAATTAGTTTGTGCTGTGAGCCATAGTTTACTATATACCATTCAATGAGATAATGTGAAAAATCAAGGGACGCTGGGCATGATATCAGCCCCTGTCCAGCCCCTTATTATTCAAACTCAAAGAAAATTGGTGAGTGTATGTAAAAGACCTTTCCGCACGAGATGGTATTAATAATTTGTCCCCAGAACCGGAACTTTTTATGATAAGATACAATCATTGACCAATAAACATTGAAATATATACAGCCATTTACCCTCAGCACTTCTTTCACCACTATAAAAATGTAAAGAATACCTATAACACAATATCACAAATATTTTGTTTGATGGGCCAGATCTAATCACCACCACCATCATCGCTTTTTTCTTCAAAATTATTCCTAATTGTGACTGAACACAACCAGCTCAAAATTGATTGCAAATTTTATTGTCGCTTCACAAGGAAGAATATATCTGTGCGGTTAAATTGAGTATGAAGCTAGAGTATGTGAAAATAACTTAAAACTATTATACTTCAGGACTGTAGTCAAAATCTAATGGCCTTTACCGTGGTCAAACTTTATTTTGCCGATGCCATTAAAGGTTCTTTGAGTTTATCAATGTGATATCGGCGTCAACATTGAATGTCAATTGCTTCCTTGACCTATTTACAGAAATAGCAGTGTGAAAAAAAAGTAGTTATTACAACAGAACAGTCATCATCTGAGATAATGGAACTACATGTAATTCTGACTGCAGAACTAAAGCTGCGTTTACATTGTCAACTAATCTGCATAATTGAACAACACCGACATACCATAACTGTCAGCAGTAAATGTCGGTGTAATATAGGTTATAATGATTTTGCTTTTACACTAGATTTGTCGGTCTAATAACTCTACCCTGATCTATCAATCAAGCAACTATATTGACCAATCATTACTATTACTATCAATCATTACTATCAATCATTCTATCAATCATTACTATCATCAATCATTACTATCAATCATCTTGATTAATCTGGACACCTCAGTTTTTGGTACAGTTTTGTTGACATCAGGTGGCTGCTCCATTGTTGCCATCTTGTTCCCTCTGGCATTTAACCTTGACATTGACACACATGGTATTCTGACCTGTTGACCTGAATGACCTACATATCTGTGTTTTAATTGGCTATGTATCAATGGAATCGGACCCTGTGTCGTTCATTCTGTGACATGATCACAGAGCAACGATTTCATCAAACTCCGATTAGTCTGCACCGACACAATGTTTACATTAGGAGCTTAAAGTATAATAATTTTAAGTTATTGTCACATACTCTAGCTTCATCATACGTAGTCCGTACTCCGGAACAACAGCTAACTGTAGTTTGCATACTCATTTAACCGCACAGATCTATTCTTTCTTGTGAAGCGACAATAAAATGAGCAATCCAATTTTAGCAAACTGGTTGTGTCTAGTCACAACTACGAAGAATTTTAAAGAAAAAAATGATGATGGAGTGGTGCTGGTGCTTAGATCTGGCTCATCCAACAAAATATTTGTGATCTTGTGTTATAGGTATTCTTAACATTTTTATAGTAGTGATGGAAGTGCTGAGGGTAAATGGCTGTATTTATTTCAATGTTTATTGGCTAATGATTGTCTCTTTTCATAAAAAGTTTTGGTTCTGGAGACAAATTATGAACAGCATCTCGTGCGGAAAGGTCTTTTACATACACTCACCAATTTTCTTTGTATTTGAATAATAAGGGGCTGGACAGGGGCTGATATCATGCCCAGCGTCCCTTGATTTTTCACATTATTTTATTGAATGGTATAGTAAACTATGGCTCACAGCACAAACTAATTACGCCATGTAGTGCTATTTAAGTGGGACACATTATGATCAGTGAAGCATAAGCATTGTCCTGTCTAGGTAGTATATTAAGTCTATGGTAGGCCCTGATAAAGTATACAGTCTATTGCAACGACAGGCTACTGTCCTCCTGTCCAGCAAGGGAGAAAGCCAAAGGATTTTACTTTATGGCAATTTTAATGTGTATGATCTTGTTTCTGACTATTTTTATATTTTTTGCGCTGCATCAAATCGTATGTGTTGGCCTGTTAATGCAATATTGAAATTTGTATTGAGTGTTTTGATAATTAAGTAAGACAAACAAGACAGACCCAAGTTGTGTTGTTATGTAGGTACTTTTCAAAGTAATATCACAACATAAAAACAGTCAAGGAAAAAATTTACCCTATAGATTAACATTGGGTAAATATCAATTGTAAAGCTCTTGTTTGGGTGATCGGCACCTGATGGTTATCATAATCATTCCATGTTTTATTGTAGACATATTACAGCAGGAAGTCAAATTATTCCTTCAACTGCATGCTGGTGGTAAATAGCGCTGAAGAGATTATATATTACTCTGTTGGCTCACCAGGCAGTTATCATGATGCCTGGGTGTTGAGGAGGACCAGCCTCGTGGAAAAGCTGGAAGCATTGCCTAAGCAGTATCATATATTAGGTGAGCTTTTAACAGACAAGCATACTCTCAGACAGTTATTTCTCATCTAGCACCAGTGAGTTCAAAAATAGCTTGGCAACAACAACAATTTTTTTGGCAAGAGTTCACTGGTCTTATCACCTTAGCTAAAAATCTGTTGAAAACTCAAAAACACAGATGAGTTAACGTTAGGTAAAGTTTAGCTCAGCTAGTTTATGGTCACTTCATGTTAACTAGAATAGAAATTTGGTCAGCTTAGTCCATATAAAGTAAGGAGGCTGAGTAAACCTTAGCTAGCTTTAAATTCAGATGTCTCAAGGCTGTGCGGATTGGCTAACTTTTTCTCTTGGTGATAGAGCAGGGGTGCCCAACCTATGGCTCATGAGCCACCTCGGCTCATTTTGGCTTTTTGGGTGGCTCATTTTAATATTTGCAAAATTCACCTGTTTTTGGCGCGAATTTCATGCGTTCAATTCATGCATGTACAATGTACATTAAATGTATGTATAGTGTATACAAGTTCATTGTACTGGGTGCCTGCATTGTAATATGTGTTCCATTTTCCAAAATGCTTACAAAAATTTGCAAAATGCTTAAAATGCTTACAAAACTCCAGGGCGCCTTATATGACCAGAAATTGCCTCAAAAACTTTTTCGCGCTATGCGCATAATCTCACACAATGACTTTGCTTTGGAATTTTTGCCAACACTTATACATGAATGAATATGATACATATATATCACTGACTGTTTCCATGTTGTCTACACGCGACGTGGTCAGCTCATTTGGTTTAATTGATTCTTAAATGGCTCATGTGAGAGAAAAGGTTGGGCACCCCTGTGATAGAGTATATATTTTAAACTTTATCTATACCACCGACCAATTTATGTAGCTCAAATAAGGGGCCAACGACGGCTTATTTAGTGTTAAATTTCTGTTAACATATATTCTTTTGATATATCTTATTCAGGTGATAGCGCATACAGGCAAGAGCTTTATATGATGAAACCTTATAGGGATAGGAACAACAACCCGGGGAGAGTTAAGAGGTACAATCAGGCTCATAGTGCCACCAGGGTACTTGTTGAGCATGCTAACGGCCGTCTGAAGAATACCTGGAGGAGACTGAAACATCTGGATGTACGCAGTAGGCACAAAGGCCGTGTAATAATTAGATGCTGCCTTGTGCTGCATAATTATATGCTTAAAATGTACTGCGAGTCCGATAGGGAAAATGCAGCTAGAGAAATGGCCACTTTAAGATTTGACACTGCCTGTGGTAAAAGAGAGGCCATTTGCAAGACTTATTTCAAAGCAGCTTCAGATGAAGACACTGTCCTGGAGTAGGCTTTTGCGCTGTCTTGTGCCATCATGAATTAGTTTTTTTTGTATTGATTTTGAATTTATTTTCTAACTAGTTTCTGACGATCACACTTTTGTAAACTTTTGTGTCATGGCAACAAATTCATTGTTAATTGTATCGGGAGCAAGTGTTGTTAATTATAGTGTGCAACTAAGAATTTTTAACATCATCACTGCGAAACAAACGCTGTCATTGACAAATAAGCTGACAGGTTTGAATCAGCTAAAACTCCCTCAGCCTAAGTATCAGTCGACATTTGAAACATCCCATGTTCGCAGATCTTTTAGTTAGGCACCGCTTAGCACTGTTACTTGGTATCCCACACTTGCGTTTGTTACGCCCGTTTGTTTGGTTCTGCTTAAATTCCAGTATCCTGTGTCACATGGCATTGGCCTGCATGACTGCCAAGATCTGATTGATGCACAGCTGAGCGCTTCGCAGCATCCTGTGTAACTGTTCATGGCTTAGGTTCCCAAGTGACGTCGTGATGCTGTAGCTACAGGATATTTGGCTGATTTAAACTTGTCGGCATATTTGTCAATGACGACGTTTGTTTTACAGTTATGATGTTAAAAATTCTTAGTTGCACACTTTTATTTACTCACAAGCCATGAACTTAATCTGATCTACTTCAATTTATGCATTTGCAGAGTTTTTGGATGTCATAATGGAACTATTCTGTAAGAAATACAATAAAGATACATTTTCATGTACACTATCACTGTCGATCTATTATTAATTTATTGGTACTAAGAACAACAGAAGTTTACACAAGTGTGAACCATAGCTGAACAAAATGAGTGCAATATCAGTATGATGGATGTGTTGATTAGCAATGCATTGTGGGTTTTTTATTGACCAAGCCATGGGATAGATCTGCTTGTCTTTATTTAATAAAGCTACTCAGCATGTACCTGCTTCACATTGGATCTCACAATCAACCGTTGAGCCATTTAGTTTAACGCTTCCAAGTTCTATGTTGATGAAATCTATGTACAGTAGTGGAGTTTTATAGTTCTCAATTGAAATGAAAACATTTATTTTTTATAACGAAAGCTCATGATACTCAAAATGTAACATTACACACAGCTCACATAATATATCTGACAATTTAAATTATGATGAGGTAATATGGGTAACAAGTTTGTCGAGCAGGTCTACCTTTCTCTGTTCAAACTAAAGCATTTTTTGCATGTAGTCAATTTTTGAGTTAACCTCCCTCTCCAGCAGCTCGGTCTTTTTTTCCTCGGAGTTCAGGTTACGACCCTTAGGATGTTTACGTGGCCTTATGCCGGATGATGCAGCAGCTGGTCTGTAACAGTAATAATACGCTTGATGGAAGGAGTTTAGTCATGATATGGTTGAAATGGCAACACTGACTCTGTTGAATATTGCAGGGTTGGTTTTTTGAGAAACAGCGTTTCAATAGCATGACATGATATTACCAAGGAGGCAGCAATAGTGTATGTGCAGGAAGTTAAGGTATTGCGACAATATATTGTACATTAGGAACTGGGTGTGCTGATGATTGGACATCATATTATGGAAACAGCTTTGTGAGAGCTTGATTCCATTCCAGGAAGAATACTGTGGTCGATTGATACTGAAGAGGGATGAGGGTTTGAATTTATCTCTTCTTCATTGCGGCATTTGGCTGCTCCGGCCCAAATTTCAACGAAGATTGATGACGGTAGAGATATGGATTAAAAAAAATAATCGTCTTGGCCTAAGATAGGCAAAATACTCACTCTCCTCCTCCATCAACAGTGACATTCATTTCTGGCCCCTCACCCTCTGCATTCCTCACAGCATTGTCAAAAGTCTCTCCATATTCAAATTTCCTTCTGTTGCGACCTATAAAATTTAAACACCTACTCTAGTTATTTGCAAACATATTTTGAAAATGACAGCGAAATAAAGGGAAAGATATGAATATGCAACATGGAGGTATTACCAGCTAGCAGGATCCCTTAATGCCTAGTGTGATTTGTTCGATATGATTAGGATCAATCAAAGTGTTAGCAAGCAACTCATTTTGCTCGTATGTAATAATTCTCCTATCTCAACATCTGCCCCTTGATTCTATCACCTCAGTCTGCCATGATGACCACATTTGTTGTAACTGCTCTCATTCTTACATATCTGCAACCACAGGGGGTTTCAAACGCAAGAGATGTACAACTCTTACCAGATTTTGAGTTCCGATCTTCAATTTCTTTGTATGTTTTGAGCAAACTTTGATACTTTCTTCTTATATCTTTACCACGTCCCCTTATCATTGCGGGAAATCCCTCTGCTACCAACTTATCCTCGATTGTCACCCATAGCTGTTGTTACAGAACGACATGAAAACCAACTTATCCGGGGTATGATCAGTTGGCAAGTGAAACAGGTTCCACCCATTTCATCATTTTGTTTTTATATAGGAAAAAAAGTTGCGTAGCTCATAAATGGTTCGTTAGTCAAATCTACATCAACAGCATTAGCTGTTTCATGTGATGTTACCTTCTACTTCTCTGAGAACTATTAAAATAAATGATTTAACCAACAAGGAAAATTATAGCCTTTCTTGACATTTTTGTCAAGACAGGCTCAGAAACTTCAGGCATATTTATTTGCACACCAAAGACATCCATAGCTGAAAACAAACAAATGTTTGAGCTGCAAAATAAATACCTTATCCTTTTGTGATGCGGATTTACACTGAGTCCACTGTCTGATGTTCATCACCATCACGATGATGAGTACCTCTATCCTCTCTTTTGTGTACGGTATACATGCTGTAATGACAGAACAGAATGTGAAACGCTAAGGAACGGGATATAAAAACATGTCAATACAAGTTTTGATATATTTGAGGTGTGCAGATGCTGGGCAAATTAACGACATGGAAAAAATAAACTGTACTGTTACGTTAAATAATTGTACCTGTGCCTTCCCCTTCGTAAAGTTCTTGACGCACTTATTCATTGTCTGACTCCGATCTTACGCTGACAGACACGTTTACTGGTGACTGGAGGAAAGACTCCCTCCTATCAAACATTCCTCCATGCTGTGGAGTGGACTGCAATGGAGTGAGAGATCAGATTAAGTTAAATACTTGCGGGCTCATGTCTCAGCCTGTGAACACATTTACTGGGGGACATTGGTAAAATAATTTAGATATAGCAGGGATGCAGTTCTACCCGATAGATAAACGATGCAAGAGAACCAGGACTGTTTTATTTTTCAACAATTGAGAGATGAAAGTTACAAACATTGACATATTTGAGAATACTTACACATTTAGGAGTTGTAGGAGTTGAAACTGTGAGTCTGTGTGACGGGGATGGCATCTTCATGAGCTAAAATACAAAATACATGATAATTGAAATTGAAACTAACTGGAATTTAAATTAAACCTCTGCCCTGCTACAGTCAAACAATCATAACAATAAAATTTGGCCGGAGAAAATGGACATGATCTTCATCGCCAGATATTTAGGCTATGAAATAGAACTTCATTTTGAATCCATTTTAAAGGAAAAAGGCAGTTGAAACAATCCCAACTGGAATGATTGTTTGAATTTTGACACTCATTATCCTAACTGTTACCAAAAATGTTCTTACCGAGGTTTTCTTGGCCTTCGCCAAGACTTTTTGAGATACTGTCGTCTGACGGTTTTTTGATCCCTTTGGCCTCCCTCTCTTCTTCTTGATGTTTACTATGACCTCACTAAAAGAATGCAATCATTGAAATCATACAACTCAATGATAAGAAAGTGCTTGGGACGCAGCTACACATAAAATTGTAGCGATGGATGCTGCACATGGGAATTCATGAAGTTTGTAAAATAGCTCAATGTCAGTTTACTAAGCAATCTTTATCAATACCATGAAAACTATTATCACAACACCCATTACTTTCATTAGAGATTATGAGAACATTGGAACATTAGAACTTGAAACTTGAATATGAAAACCAGTATCAAACCTTAGAGAGGGTTTTGGTGTGACAGAAGCCATCATCATGACTGGTGTACAAAAGAAATCAGGTTAAGCAATTGTGCAAAAAAGAATGTGAAAAAATTAAAGGGGAACTGTTGTTTTAGGAGTATAAAAAAGCAAACTATTACTGGCAACTAAGGCAAGGGGTTTAGGACAGACCTGTGCTCGGATTGCAGGTTTACATCTTAACATGATTTAGGAACATTCTTTCAGTGTATGACACAAGGTGTACCAATAGCTTTCATATATGACTTCATGTTTTAGTCGTAAAACTTAATACTCAGTAACCATATGAAGAATACATTGCACATACCTTCTTGTTTCATTGATTTTGCTTGTCATTCCTTCTGTCCTGGCGTGGATTCCTTCTGTCCTGGCGTGTCATCGTTGACCTCTGTAAGGTCAACTAGCATCTCCAAACAAGGAATGTTAGCTAAAAAAAGTTTACTATATATCCATCAATGAAATAATGTGAAAAATCAAGGGACGCTGGGCATGATATCAGCCCCTGTCCAGCCCCTTATTATTCAAACACAAAGAAAATTGGTGAGTGTATATAAAAGACCTTTCCGCACGAGATGGTATTTGGTAATTTGTCTTCAGAACCAGAACTTTTCATGATAAGAGACAATCATTAGCCAATAAACATTGAAACAAAATACAGCGATTTATCCTCAGCACTTCCATCACTACTTACTACTATAAAAGTGTAAAGAATACCTATAACACAAGAACACAAATATTTTGTTGGATGAGCCAGATCCAAGCACCAGCATCATCATTTTTTTCCTTGTCATTATTCGAAGTTGTGACTAAACACAACCAGTCTGCTCAAATTGGATTGCTAATTTTATTGTCGCTTCACAAGGAAGAATAGATCTGTGCTGTTAAATGAGTATGCAAACTAGAGATAGCTGTTGTTCCTGAGTACGTATGATGAATCTAGAGTATGTGACAATAACTTGAAATTATCATACTTCAGTACTGTAGTCAAAATCTAATGGCCTTTACCGTGGTCAAACTTAATTTTGCCGATGCCGGTAAGGTTCTTTGAGTTTATAAATGTGATAACGGCGTCAACAGTGAATGTCTATTGCTTCCCCTACCTATACACAGAAACAGCAGCGTGAAAAAAAAAGTTATTACTGAGATGTCTAAAACTTTTTAAACAAAATTGCTTCCGATAAAGACCATCCTCTTTTTAGTTGTGTTGTTTTCAACTGTGCAAAGGTATCCTCTCGCCTGCATACCATCTATTGCCCGCCAAAGTGCAGGACAGAAAAGCTTTAAAGAGCTTTTTTCCATACTACATGTCAGCTCACAGCAGAATTTAAAATGTTCATTTTCATGTACCAATCCAATCCTATCGCCTGCTAATACAATGATTGTTATAATAAGCCAAACCAAACCAGAACACGTCATGATCTGAGCAAATGGAGCTACATGTAATGATGAAACTACAGAGGAAAAAGGATGGAAGCATGTGACTGTATAATTGACAATGTCTCCTTACAGAGTGATTTTTTAGTCATTGCAGAAGGGATTGTTGCTGCTCATTTATTCAAAAACTTCTCTGGCTGTCTAAATAAAGGGTTCAGAACCGTTATTTTGCGGCTCAGACTGGGTTCTATACTAGTAGCCATTATTCATACTAAACCTTAGCTCATACCAACAAAAATTTATTGCATGCTAGGCATTGAATTCCATATCTGGAATAGCATCATTAGCTTTCTTTTGCAAAACAAAGGGCTTGCAAAAATAGCCAGTCCCTAGTAGCAATCTAGAAATGCCCTAATCATCGACACTGTAGGGGTATAATTACTGTTTACAATTTTGTAAACAAGACAATTTCTCAGGCTAATTATTCATGCTACTAGGGACAGCCAATCAGATAACAGTCAGATGGGTCCCTCTGTTTAGTTCCTAGCTGTATAACGCTATTATACTATTTCCATTCTAAGAGAAGAATCTAATTCAGTGATGCTAGGCTATGGAGGTTTGTGCTTGTGAGCAGCTGTGATGCATATGAGCACGCAACTCTGGGCTGAGTCAAGCAATAATGCTAGTGATCGTTAGGCCGGCATTTATTTTCCAGTCTTGGAAATTATTAGAATCACTGCTTCCATTCTTTTCCTGTAGTTTCATCATTACATGTAGTTCCATTTTCTCAGATGATGACGTGTCCTGTTGTAATAGGTATTAGGTATTAGGTTTATTTTACATCCTCTATCACAATTATGCGACAAAACTGGATGCTTCGAGAGCTGTTTGGCATTTAAAAGTTATTGTAAATAGATAAAACTGTTGTTCCAAACATCATAAAGTCCTAATGTCCTAATCCATTCATCCACCTATAATTACATAATATATATATCATTATCACATTAATAAACGTTAACCTCACACCCTTCCTTTTTTCTTTTGTTTTGACATCAAACTATATAATCATGATAACCAATGACAGCCACACTTGGTTACCGCAGATGCCATTAGCTCAGCTAGAATATAGAACAGCCTTTACAAATGACATCCATGGTTAATGGCAAATAATTGCTCTTTATAATTGACCCTGAATGTTGCATCACATATTCATTCACTATTAGCTATTATGACAGCAGCAGTACAAGCTAGATATCAGTTCCATTAACTGCTGTTTCTCAAGTTGTCTTCCCCTTTTATAATGCAGGATAACTCCTGACTTTACTGGATAACGTATTATTATAGGACACTGGAAATTCCACTGTCTCAAAGTGAAGACAGCCAATGAGAATGTTTGGCTTAAAATAGACTGCGTATCATAATTATTTTAAGCAAATATGATGCTTTGGCTTAAAATAGACTATATGTCATAGGGCTTAAGCCAATGAGATTATCTTATGTACAATTTCCACATAAGGTGCAATCATGCAATCAATTATGTAAGAAAGACTGAGAGCAAAACATCTTTTTACAGGGAAAACAGCACCGCACCCGCGATGAAACAGCACAGAGATGAAAAACAACAGTCTTGGGAATGATGCAAGATTTCAGCGAGCACCACCGGAGAGTATAAAAGGAGGAAAATTCAATGAAAAAAAAGACAAGTGCTCACCGGATACAAAACCATATTATAGCAGTAGAAAACATGTAGTAGAGCATTTCATATTTTTATATAAATCTGATTTTAATTCAGATAAATATTTTGAGAATTAATTTTACGATGAATTATTTTTACTCTGGATTATTCACACTTTGGAGACTGGATTTATTATAAGCAAGAGGACGACAAGGATACATTGGTAATTATACTTTATTTTGAAAAGGATTATTATCATTTTTTTTATTAATAATTTTATACTTCTACATTTTTAAATTGACATTTTTGTATTCACTTCTAAATTTAGAACAAAATAAATAGTTGTATTGACCTCAACTAAGCATCCGCTTGATTAAATTATTGAGTTGTAAACAACCACCGAGTATCAGGATTCAAGAGTCATTAACCCAGTCTTTGACCTTGCAAAATTATCGTTTTTATAAAGCGTCAAGAATTTTATTATCTTTGAGTAGTCAAAGATACTTTGAACTAGAATTGTGAAAGTCGAATATATCATCAAGAGTCTTTAGCGCAGTCTTTGACCTTGTAAAATTATCACTCTATAAGCATCAATAATTTTATTATCTTTGAGTAGTCAAAGATACTTTGAAATAGAATTGTGATAGGTCAATTAAAGCATTGAGCTAAAATTAAAGCTAAATTTGAAGCGACCTAGAGCTATTCTCATTCCAGACAGAGAAGTGAATTGAAGTCTGTAACCTATCAATTGGTTACAAGGCCTGTGATTCTAATACAACTGCCGGTGTCACCTAATTGGACTTCCAGGCACTAAACAAAGTCCAACAGCCTTGTTGGAATTTAAATCTCCACAAATAAGTGAGATTATTTATAGATAACTACGCAATATATATATCAAACTACGGACCACAGGCTAATATTTATTATAGCCACGAGTTCATAAACCACATACAGTTATCAATCGCTTTGTGGTGCATGAGTATTGTCTCAAGCTTATAACAAGCTTTCTGCTAGCCCAATTTAGGGATACCTGCGGTTTATTGGCAGGAGCTGCCCTTTGAATGACTAAGGAGCCAACTTCTCCTTAGTTCAAGAGTGGTCAGACTTATAAACAATTCTAAGGGTTTCTCTAAACCTGGAAAGGGAAGCCAGCTGTTCGTCTCTTGAAATTTTGCCAAGGTTAATTGACACATGTGGTTAATTGAGTGCTACCAAATTTACACACACACACACACACACACATAGAACCTGAATTACGTCATCGATATATTATTCATTCATAGATTTTATAGAAGGAGCAAACAACTCCAAATTGAATACACAAAGATAACTAAATTCATTAAATTACGTGTTGGAACTTGGAGTTATTCAGAGTAACTTCCTTACCCCCCTACTAACTTTTCCGTTCCTCACAGCATATACTTTATAAGTATATGCGGGAACCATATCCATCTTAATTAATCTCTTATCATAATTCCCATTTCCGTTCCTCACATATATACCAACACGCTACACTTACTCAAGTCAGTGCTGTATTGTGTGCTTAGATCAGTGACTGTGTGGAGGTTATAAGCATGTATACTTTGCCATAGCCTATCTTGACAAGCTTTTTTCGGCGCCCACCCTCAAACAAAGCTTTTCAAGACAGGCTAACTTTGCCGATGGACATCAGATTGGCGAAGTATACAATTACATGCTTGTAAGTTCTCCAGATGCCGATAGTCCCATGGTGCCCCTGGCCTGGGACTTACTTGCAAGCCTTATTTTACATTATATATTTAAGCCTAGGAACTCGGAACTCAAGTCCATAATCTTGTCAAGGTCTTGGTTGGTTTGGTGCGTTCAAACTAAACTTTTAACTTCAACTTGATCCAACCCCCTGCGTCACATGGTGCACAACACATTAACCCTGGGTTGTGATGAGTTGTGTGTGGATGTTACGGCCCTCGAGACATGGGACCTGCGTGTGGTTGCATTATACTCACTCACCGTACAACAGCACAACAATAAGTGACTTTAGTTAATATTAATTCGATATAAAAATGCCATTTATTTGTACTCATTTGAAACAACATGTGCTGTGCGTCAAAGGCTTCCTTGGTCAGTAGATCGCCTAACGCTCAGTTAACTCCTCTTACATTGGATGTTGGGGAATCAATGGGGACATATCCTTAAGCATTGTCCGTGTCGTAATTGATTTTGTACTCGACCACAGAACTATCAATGGTCGATGGAATTCTCAAATTTTGTTTGCTCCTGTAATTGCTATAGCTATGTATGGGCATAATAACACTACACTACTGTTGCCAGCTACAAAATACCGATGTTTTTCCCCTAGCTTACTTGCTGGTTTTATCAAGCACAGTTGCTGTAGCCTACATTAGAAGGTGTGATAAAAAAGTTCTTGTTATGATATGCATACAAATACACTTCATATCACACCAAAATTGAGCTTTGGTTTGTTTATGCCATATGGCTAAATGAAAAAAAAAAGATTTTTCAAGCTAGCTTAATGATATACTATACACCCCTCCTTATGATCTCCACTTTAGAAAGCTGAAAGTAGTGAGGCTTGGTGGTTCTTAGAAATGTACATGTAATTGTATTCAGATTACTAGAAATTTGTCAATTTATCCATAGTATTGCTCCTGAATGTATTACTTCTGAAGATCATAACCCACACTGCATTGAAAGAATATGCAGAAAAAAACAATGTACAGTATGGATATTACCTGGGCCTGTAAGTGCATGATATTTGCTTGTTACAGGAAAAAAGGTTTTTTTCTCTTACAGGCGATGGTTTCACTGTGAGAAGAGCGATTGGTGGTCTTCATACTCATTTCTATTCATTGAGAACTGCAACCGAGACAAAGATCAGTGTGAGTAGGCTACCTCTAGTCTTTTAGGAAAATCAAGTCTAGCTGACAAAGGTGTCTGTGGGCTTTTTATTTTTCCCATAAGATTACTTCATCATAATATTTCAGACCCTGTGTAGAAATATGCTTTAGATGATTTGTTTGCTGAGTTGTCTGCTCACACTTATTGAGTAGGTAACTTTTAATGGAATTTAACGCTAGCTATGTGTGAGCAGTGTGAGTGCAGGCAGGGTGAGGGTGATGCGAGCCCATTCGCCTTTAGATAGATCATGAGGTTGTAAGCCCACCCATTTAGACCTGACTTAATTGTGCTCCACATCATTCAGATGATATTACTAAGTTTCATATACCAGCACGCTAGACAGTGCACCGTTTGGAATAAAAATGACACTTGGGCCATATGCCTACACTGAACCGCTTAGTGTTAATGTACTTACCGCCTCTTTCATCATTAAAACTGATGAATTTGTCATGGAGATCCTAGGTCTTTGGTTTTGGCTCACAGAATTATTTATTAGACAGCTTATAGTGCATTAATCCCAATAGTTTTTTTTTTTCAATGGATAACCATTAAGTGAAATACTTGCACTACATGCTCTTTGCCTTGAAAATATAAATTGATCTCTAAACATATTGCTGAGAAGTAGCATATTTCGTTGCACTGATTGTCCATGTACAATTGAATTTGGCATCAGTAATTCAGTGGAACTTTTGAAATGATGGTGAAGACCACTTGCCATTTTAGATGTGCGGTAGCGAAGATGTCAGATGTTCACTGGTTACTCACAGGCAATGCCACTGATTCGTCTGCAGTACTCAACACTATACAGTGTGCCTGTCTAACCAATGAGGGAGTTCATTGGTCTAACAAGCAAAAGCCATTGTAAGTTGACCTAGTCATAAAACTTAAAAAATTGCCGAATAATGTGAAGAAAGCTTGAGTTGCTTGGTGGTAAGGTAATTAGTGTCATATTATGACATGTTATGTGAAAAATCAGCAGTTTTTCTTTTTTTATTCGCATTGAGCTCCCTTAATTCAATTTGATTCATCAATTGCGGAACAACTAATATATATATGTATCCTCGTCATTGATCAGTTTGTCAAACGATGTTCAATTGTTTGTATCTTACCTCAAAAATCCATCGCAGGCGTTTTTTGAAGTAGCTTGGCACTGATTTTGTTTGTTATTGGTACTTGTAGAACTGAGTGTCACTAACAGTTAATTCAATCTGTGAGTGAATACAGGTCGATTACTCTCATCATACCATGCAAGGACAATGCTGCATGCGTGATCATGACTATCCAAAGAGTGGGAAACATGGGAAACAGACTTTATGTTGAGGTAATTTTGATAACTTGTGGCATTACATGCTGCGAGTGATATGTTCTAGACCTATCTCAGTTGCCTCATAATCCCTGAATGATCACATGGTGGGAGTAGGTGTTCATCATAGCTCTTGCCCCATGATCAAGACTTTTCTGACAACATAATTAGTCTGATACAGAGGATTGACAGCAGGTAGTTTATAACAACAATTGTCCAAAATACCTCAAGTAAGTGAGTGCCCTACCCACCAGTCCATGACTTCTGAGAATCTGTTGTGTCCGATTGCATGGCCTGAAATACGGAGCACATCACATAGTGTGCTATTATGAAAAGGATTGATACCGGTAATTAACAAGTTTGATAAGCCCCACACACAGTTGTATGTGGAGTAATTTTACAGACTACTTACAGTAAATCCATCTGATTTATACCCTCCCCACCCACACAAGTCCCTTACATTGTTGGGTTGGCGTAAACAAACCACTAACGGTAACAATGGTTCCTACATATTTTATATTTCAGGTTGTTCCCAGGTTTCCAGTTCAGGTTGAGGTTATAAGTGTGCTGATGTTATGATGCATGTTTATGTGTTATGGCGATGAATAACATGCAGGTAAGATATACCCGTCAGAAAGAAGTATAATGTGAAACTTAACTTATCCCTTGGCCGCATGTGTGAAATCCAACCATCGTTCAGTACTTCAAACTCAAACTACCTTATAACCCATAAATATTAGCTTTTGAAGACAAGCTAAAAAAACAGTACAATCTCATGTCACTTCGCGCAACGCCTTAAGTTTTGAAGAGTGGTTTGTGTACATCCTTCATAAATAACCCAAGAGAAGTAAATAAGCTAGTTAGGAGGTGACTTTATGTTAGCACACCCCAATTTCCACAAAGCCATTTTATTAAAACTCCTCTTGGGTAGTTCAAAAGAAGCTATCCTCTTCAAACATGGTTTTTTTGTGCTCTTGGGTAGAGAGGATATACACCCCTAAGAAGTAAGGTGCTAGAAATGCTCTTCAATTTGACTAAAAATCCAGCTTCAGTAGTACTGATTGCATGGCCTGAAAATTTGTTTTGAGTAACGTAACAGACTATCTGTAGAAATTCCATATCACATGTACCCTCCCTGCTGCCACAAAATTACCCTTCCTTACATTCTAGGGTTGGAGTAAACAAACCATCAATGTCTTTAACAGGCAGTAACAATGGTTCCCATATTATAGAAGAGGTATACACCCGAGGGTGCTGGGGGCTGGAACAATCAACCTTGAAAGCTCCCCCAACGGGATTTGAACTCACAAATCCTGCGGCACCAATCACCTGGCAGTGAATAGCAAGCGCGCTGACCGATCGCACCATCTCACCGTCCCCACAAATTTTATATTTTTTTTTTTTTTTCAGATGATTTTCTGACTCCTTGCTCAGGTTTGCAGTATTAGTATACTGATGTTATGCAGCATGTTTATTTATAATGGTGAAGAACTGTGTACAATAAGGTCAGTGATATATATATAATATATATTGAGACATATGTTGAATCAAACCACATCATTGTTCAATACTTCAGAATCCCACTTTCAAATTTTTCATCATACTACTGCTGGTCAGGGACTTGCATTATACAGGCCTGCTGCAGCAAATATTATTTTACAAATAACCTGTCTTAATTTCAATTTTATAACTGCGAGACCCTTGGGCTTGATGAGTATAATGTGCATAAAAAACATGTTTCAATACCTCCAAAATCGCTAGGCATCTCACAACTGGGTGGGAAGTGATACATGTGGTGCGGAACCAAAAGTGACTAGGAAGCTAGCATGTCAAACAAACAGTTCTAATATTGGAAGCTGATCTTGAGAAAAGACTGCCAATCTTGACATGACATGCTAGAAGTTGATCGCTCTTGTCCAAAAGACTTACCTACTGTGCAGTTAGCAGTTAGATTCAATACCAGGGATGGTCTGTGTGTATCTAAAGCATAACCTTATGTCATATGATACTGTGACGGATAATTTGTCCGATTGGAGGCATATGCCCTAGTTGTAGGTAAAAGATATGAAATAAATTCTGAAACATTAGACCTTTAGAGACCCGCACAATAATCAACCATCAGCTTTTAACTAGGGGGTGGTCAAAGCATTTTCAATATCATTAGGGAAGAAGCTGCCGTCTGTTTGTATCTGTCTCATCAGGGAGTCCCTTTTTCGGCAGGGAGGACGGGTGGGATACCCTCCCTGCTCCCTGTTTGTTTCACTTCAAATTGAGACAAATCATAGAGTTGTTCTCTCTTTGACATGTAAGTTCAATGAAGGTACAACCGGTGATAAGTTGCCCCCAGACTGCTCAGCTGACAGTTGGCATTTTTATATTTTCTTCTAGGGATGCATCTACCGAGTTCTGTGATTGCTGAGAATAACTCTTGCTATGGACTGAAGCTGCCTCATGATCGATAGATTCTAGTCCACCTTTTTGGCGGAACAATCACTTCTTACATTTGAGCAAGATTCTTCAAGTCCTCCTTTCTCGCACTTCACCGGCTATATCATCAGTCCCATAGAAATACGTATCACATTTTCACTCCTAAAAAGCCTTATTAATGACAGTGGCACAAGGTAGCGCCTAATACCCAAGTCTCATCAGGTAACTTTGCTTCAAAAGTGCTGCCTGCCAAGAGTAGTGTGTTGCTAATTAGTATTTTATTTATTTTCAGCGGAGAAAGTATCAATGAGTAATAGTATCATCTGGGTTAAACCTGATGATTTTTGAAGCTGTTAACCATTTACTATTTGTATGAAAATGCAATGTTACCATCCTGAGCATTTCAATAAGACAGCATATTGCAAATGAGATAAAGAAAGTAAATGGCAAAACTACCTATCAGTGTTACATGATATTAATTGAAAGAAATGGCAAAGCATAACCAATATGCGTGCATTCTTGCTCCTTACTGCCACAAATGTGTATGATAGATTTTGGCCGATGAAAAGGGAGGTTGACCATTGACTATTAGTTAACTTCCATAAAATAATGCCTTATCCGCTTAATCGCCAACCCATAGCAGTTTGTGATGAATGGTTGTATTATTTTCGTTGCAGCCGAGTCAATGTCTGGTTTGTTTCTTCAGAATGGAGGTATATGGCGGGTTCGGGAATTTCATTACCCAGCGATAGTTGACATGATATCCACAACACCTGAAAAAAACCACAGGATCTTGAACATGGATAGCGATAGAACATTACTGCGACAGAACATGACGGACATACAATAATACTGAGCTCACAGAAAATTTCTTGCTATCTTGTTTCTTTCTAAAATACAATACTTGGCAATGAGCATCATCTGTAAAAATTAGCTCACAATTAATTAGTTTTGCAGTGGTTATGCAACATTTTTACAATGAGAAAATTCAAGGCATTTGTGCGTTAATGTTCTGTGTTATGTTAAAAATTGTCCCCTCTGCTTATCTACGATACAAAATTGAGGTAAGTACTGTACAAGTTCAGTAAACCGCCTCTTATTTCTAGTTGAGAGAACTGTGAAGGCTTAATTTCTCAACAAAGATTAATGAATGCAGTTATCTAGTACAATATCTCCTGGTAATGAAATTATATTTATTTTTAAATGTGGAAATCGCATGTCATTATAGTCATATCCGCGTGGTATGTATCTAAATGTATCTAAATGAGATATTTATTTATGGCAAGTAATCATCTATGGTCTTGGTAGTTATCAGAGGGGGTTGAAACCTGTGTGAACTATGACATAATTGTCCATCAAAATAACCACCCATTACGATATGAGCATAAGGTGGCGAGCTCCCGACACAGAACTTTTCTAAGGTAAAGAACCCTTGAAAATATACTCACTCTCAAAACTGATCTTCTCATTTATTTTCTTGGTTTTTACCAGCTCATCTTGACTTGTTATAAACACCGTACCAGAAGAGTCAGACTTCCACTGGTACTTCTCAATCCAACTCTTCAAATCATTGTCTGCAAAAGCAAAGCGTTACAATAACCCTATGTACAAATCTTACGTAACTGAAGTAATGCCTACTGCATGATGAGATTTAAATCTTATGCTGTCATAGACCTAGGGCATCTAACATTAAAATGAAATAAAACTCAGTAATCACAGCATGACACGAACCTCTCTGCTGTTTATCACTTCAGTGTATTTCATTGCAGCTAGTCAAAAAGGTGTAGTGACTAAGCTGTATTTTTGCTGCCAACCAGTTGTACAGATTTCTCAATAAACCTAAAACTTGTTTCAATATGATAGGAAAACTAGAATACCGCAACTTATCAATCACCATACAATGAAACTTGAACTGAAACGAAACTGCTCGATAAGGCCTTATGACATCAGTGGAAAATGAATGGTATTTCCCCATTCAATCAGATGAAGATAACAAATTCACAGTCAAAGTCAGTCATAGATTGTTGTCGGAGAACAGAGCATTAACTTTATAACCATTCTAAACCAGGATTATTGCTTCAAATCTTAAAGAGCCCATCTGCCAGAGCCAGGATAATTCAGAAGCACAATAATGTAAGTAAAAACTGTAACTGATTTAGTTTGGGATGGAAGAACTTCGAACACACAAAAAAATATAATGATTCTCATGCCAGTCGAACATGTTTTCTTCTAGATCGGCCAGCCCTGGGTTTGATTCCTGGCAACTGCAGGGACTTTCAGTCTTCAGCTGATTACTCATTCCCTGCAGGTAGGGATTTGCATCACCGAATTCTGGCACATGTATACAATCTGCATGCAGGCAAAATATCCAACCCTCTTTGAATAAACAGAAGTCACAGCATGGTGGGGTAGTGAAAATTGGCAATTCCAGCCTTGGAGCATGGCTAGACACTGGGTTTATAACTGGCAGTTTTACATAGGGTCATAGTTACTTTGGAGAAACAATATTAACTTCTTTTTTTTATCATATTATTGTCATCAACATCATCTTGAAAAGATGTTTTACATGATGTGACATATTTACGCCAGGGGTTTAGCAACCTGATCCAGGATGGCTTTTGCAGGCGATCTGAAACTTGGTCATTCCCTACTTTAGATTTGTGGAGAGAGTTATCCCCAAGCCATGCCCTAGACCCTTACCCGGGAATTTCCAAAAGAATTTATCAAAGGAGCAGAGGGGATCTTTTTACTAAATGTGCAATGTGCGAACGCCAATATGACCTTTTAGACCTGTTCAGCAAAGACCTGTGCGAGTGCGAGTACCAATCAAGAATGTCTGCTGGCATGAGGAATTGAAGATGTATCTCACAGATCACAAGAGCCCGCTCTTGACATGTAAGCCAATCCAACAACGGATCGTAACTACTAGCATACTCATATAACGCAGCACCAAAGTTGAATGTACATAACTTCCTGAAGAAACTATAGAAAAGCAGTAACAAAACTGGCTCATCAACAATAACTGCTTCCTTCTAATTCAGAATCGGAGGAGACAAGTCTTAACTATCAAATATTACAAATTGAGAGATAAACTGTAAAAAAAGTTTGATGATCAAACTATGATCTTCCAATTCAGAACCGGCAGGCGGCAATGAGGGAAACTCACCTGATATATTCCCAAGCTGTTCCGCTAACGAGCTTCGATCAACCGACTGGAACGAGATTCCTATTACGTGGCAAATAACTAGAAAATAAAATGTTCAAAAAGTTTTATAAGGTAAGCGGAGATTGTCAGTTAGGCAAGTTTACAACTGGATGACTATGAGGTTGTGATGATAAGTTGATGGATTTTGATCAACATGATTGACTCGAAAGTTTTGAGCAAGTTATCTAGTTTCACTACATCAGGAATTCTGTTGTGGCCGATGACCTCCTTTTTTAATCATATCTTAGGACTACCCGGACATTTTTACAAACACCAGGGGCTGCTTTACCTCAACAGGCAACTTCAATATAGAGAATAAATTATATTTCTCTACCCGCCAATATTAGTGAGGGACATGTTGAATCGATTGAAAAAATATGTATATTGAATATTTCTTACAAACAAAACGAATGAATAGTCATAAGCTAAACTCCCAGATTTCTTTTGTTCTCCTCAATCAATTCATTGTTGTTTGGCAAATTCAAAGTTCGTTTACTCTGAATACAGGTGCACAATGGTTTTGAATAAACCCCAATGAAAGAGAATTCATTTTATGTAATCCTGGGAATTGGTAGGAGTGGAAAACAGAACCGTTCTACCTCAAATGCAAAGCAACTCCAATTATAATTGATAAGCTAATAATAAAACATGACTAAGGTCTAAGTTAGGTCTTACTTACATTTTCTAACAGAATCAGCAAAACCTGTTACTGCAGAGATGAATTCAGGATCCTCCTCTAGAGTTTTCTACAAACAAATTCACTTAAAAGATACAACATATCCAGAAGTGATCATTTATAGATACCTATATTTCAATCTATCTGAAATATTTATTACGTTTCTGGAGTATAAGTCCCCTTGAGAGTTTAGTTGAGCTTTCAGCTATAAAGAGATGGTACAACCGTCCCAGAACTTACCCAGAAGAGGCTGAATTGGCAGGTTTCTAGAAGATCTGAGAGCTCCATCACACGCATAACAGATTCATCCTCCATCTGAAAAGAAAAACAGCAGTGAAAGTATAAAAACAGAGAGTTGTCTCCTAAATTTAAGTGAGAGGGCAACTCCCAAAATGATAAACTATGCTTTCCAAAATGAAGGGATTGATGTATGTTGTGATATGAGAACTTTTCTCTGAGTTGAATAAAGTTGATAAATATATAACATAGATATTTAGTGTCTTACCCTGTTGCCTTCCAGTAAGCTTTTACAAAGGTTGAAATCAGTGTAGGGTAGGTTTGTCAGTGCCTTGAGAAGAATCTGTACTGTGATCCCAGTTTGGTAGAATGATGGGTTGAACTGATATCTGAAATGTGAGTGAGAAACAGGCATCAACTAATAAATAAAAGCATGCAGTTGTTCAGTGCACAAACAAATTATTGATTGCCATTAGATTGTTATAATTTACTCACTGATATAAACTTATCAAGCAATAAAACAATACATATAGTAGCAAATTATGAAAAACCTCAAAACATCAGGATGTAACATATCTGAACTTGTAGACCAATAAAATTAATTGAAAATCCCCTTAAAAAATAGGCCCTATGATTAATCTGATGCTTTTGTACGGCCAAGAATACGTAAAATACGAATATGACTAGCAACCATCCGAGAGGATTGCCCTTCAACGTATGAGTATGAAAGTATGGATATGTCAGAACACATCAGGTAACTTACAGTTTCAGAACAGCCAAGTTTGCCTCCAGATCATACGTATTCTCTTTAGCCTGAATGGTCACATATTTCTCAAGCACCGACAAGTTTTCTGGGTTGTACCTGCAAAAGAAATCATCATGGATTGAATGGAAACAATAAATCCACACATAGCCATGTTCACATCAAATTCTGACACAATACTAACAGTATATCATGCTCGCATACCAAAATATAATAATAGCAAGGGAGTGAATATAAACAGGAAATTGGAACAATTCAAACATTGGACAATATAGAGTTACCCTCTCCTTAAAAACAATCCGGTTATTCCAAAACAGTTTTTCAATTCATGAATCTATGTTGTCAGCAAGTGTTCATAATAGAAAGTACATTATCTCCTTTTTTTTCAAAATTAATTGAGGTAATTTGCACAACAGAACAAATGCCTGAAAACTAATATAAATTATAATATAAAGTATATAGTTAATTCTCACCGATCAATCCCCTTTAGGAGCGACGCGACTGTGGCTCTCATGGTTTCAGCCATTTCCTTGCAGTCTAAAAAGTGTATAACCGAGTAATAAGTGTTTACATTCATTCACAACAATTTGGTTATCAGTTCTGAAAGGACACTTCGACCAGCCACATGTTGTTGAAGAGCAGTATTGGGAAGTTGTAGGGCAGTCCTGAGGACTGATATATTGACTCAAATCATCTCACATAGAAAACAAAAGACTCGGGATTGATAACAATACACCCAAACCTCTTATCTATATGGAACTTAAGCTATGTACTTTTAGGGACTGGGTTAACTTTGTAATGGTGTGGAACTATTATAAAATGATGAATAAGCCCATGAGTTCCAGAGAAGGAAATGAAAGTTTTAGGCACCTAATACCCAACAAGATGGACATAGCTGAATTTGAGAGTAAATATCGTCAAATTATCACTCAAATCATTTTCACTCATATGGACCCCCAAATAGTAAAAGCGCTCCTCCCATGCATAGGCCTACACATATCTTGATCCAATATGGATGAGATAAATTCTAAATAGGAACAAAAAATTGAGGTAAGTGTGAAATAAAGCCAAAATGAGAAAGCGAAATGGAGTCAGAATATAGGGGGCTAGGCCCTACATATTTATGACACGTGCTAACTGCAATCATTTCAGAGACTATATGAAACGAGTCACAAGCTCACTGAAGTCAAGTTGAGACTCTGTGTTGCAAAACTCAAGGGTCAAGCTCCTTCTGAAAATCGTTTCTGAAGAAGAATCCCATCCTGCCCTTTGTGCGTCATATCATATGATGAAATCATGGATCAAACCGCTTCAACTATCCAAGCAAATATCATGCACTTACAGGCCCAGGTAATATCCATACTGTACATTGTTTTTTTCTGCATATTCTTTCAATGCAGTGTGGGTTATGATCTTCAGAAGTAATACATTCAGGAGCAATACTATGGATAAATTGACAAATTTCTAGTAATCTGAATACAATTACATGTACATTTCTAAGAACCACCAAGCCTCACTACTTTCAGCTTTCTAAAGTGGAGATCATAAGAAGGAGGGGTGTATAGTATATCATTAAGCTAGCTTGAAAAATCTTTTTTTTTTCATTTAGCCATATGGCATAAACAAACCAAAGCTCAATTTTGGTGTGATATGAAGTGTATTTGTATGCATATCATAACAAGAACTTTTTTATCACACCTTATAATGTAGGCTACAGCAACTGTGCTTGATCAAACCAGCAAGTAAGCTAGGGGAAAAACATCGGTATTTTGTAGCTGGCAACAGTAGTGTAGTGTAGTGTTATTATGCCCATACATAGCTATAGCAATTACAGGAGCAAATAAAATTTGAGAATTCCATCGACCATTGATATTTCTGTGGTCGAGTACAAAATCAATTACGACACGGACAATGCTTAAGGATATGTCCCCATTGATTCCCAAACATCCAATGTAAGAGGAGTTAACTGAGCGTTAGGCGATCTACTGACCAAGGAAGCCTTTGAAGCACAGCACATGTTGTTTCAAATGAGTACAAATAAATGGCATTTTTATATCGAATTAATATTAACTAAAGTCACTTATTGTTGTGCTGTTGTACGGTGAGTGAGTATAATGCAACCACACGCAGGTCCCATGTCTCGAGGGCCGTAACATCCACACACAACTCATCACAACCCAGGGTTAATGTGTTGTGCGCCATGTGACGCAGGGGGTTGGATCAAGTTGAAGTTAAAAGTTTAGTTTGAACGCACCAAACCAACCAAGACCTTGACAAGATTATGGACTTGAGTTCCTACCTAGGCTTATATATATAATGTAAAATAAGGCTTGCAAGTAAGTCCCAGGCCAGGGGCACCATGGGACTATCGGCATCTGGAGAACTTACAAGCATGTAATTGTATACTTCGCCAATCCGATGTCCATCGGCAAAGTTCGCCTGTCTTGAAAAGCTTTGTTTGAGGGTGGGCGCCGAAAAAAGCTTGTCAAGATAAGCTATGGCAAAGTATACATGCTTATAACCTCCACACAATACAGCACTGACTTGAGTAAGTGTAGCGTGTTGGTATATAACAGCAGAGTATTGGTTTAGTTCAGTCAGTGAGTGGGAACAAGGAGTTGTAGACCTACAACTCCTTGGTGGGAAGGCTACTAGACTTGTAACTAGTAAGCTGAGTAAGTAGTAGTAATAGTACTACCTACAGTAAAGTCATAGGCATCTGGAGTTACAAGCATGTATACTTTGCCAATGTCCATGATCATGATCATGGACATTGGTCACCCATCCTAGTCCATTCCAAGCAAGGTATAGGCCATAGGCATCTGGAGTTACAAGCATGTCCAGTATCAACCATACTGGACATGCTTGTTACTCCAGATGCCTATAGGGCCTATGGTAAAGGCATGGGCCCCTGGGACCCATGAGTAAAGTAGAAAAAGAAGTGATTAGTTAGTGAAGTAATGATGATGATTATTATTACTATTATTTTACATACAAACATTGGAAATATTTAGCTAAATTAGTGAGTGCTACTACTATACAAGGATGGAAACTGTTACCTGAAACTTGCTGAGACTGGAAAGGAAAACACTAAAGCAGTATAGTCTTCATGAGCAGAGTAGAGTATGCAGCATTACATAGCTTCTTCATGAAGAACACCACCAGGCATCAACCAAAATCGAAAAGACTACAGGCCTGCCCTGCTTCCCCGCGCACCCGCTAGTTTCAGTATTGCGCAGATATTTTGAGTTTGCGGGTTGTACTTATATTGTCTTCATAGGTTTCTAACTGCTAGGAAGTTTTTGCAAAATGGCATGAGAGGGAAACTCCGGTAAATGATTTTCATCAATTCTTACCCTCTTGTGGGTTGGTGAAGGAACCCCCTAAGCTCATATCAGTGTGTTCAAGTACTACTAGTAAAGCAGTAGGACTTTAAGATGGGTTGGGCCATTCATTTTTTCACTTGGCACAAATTATGACTTGTGATCTTACCAATGAACTCCAGGAGTTCATTGATCTTACGGTGTCAGTTACTGCATCACAAGTACCCAATGCATTAGTTACGTTACTTGTGGAAAGGAGTAAGTTTTTCTCTTTGGCTCCTTGCTTGTAAGGAGTACTGCCTCCATGTTTGCAGGCAAGAAGACCCTGCACACCCAGTGTATGAGTTTCACTCGCTATACATGCATGCCTTTACGTGCACGGCCACGCCAACAAAGGTGTAACAGTTAGGTTTACATTACAAGTCAATTTTCTTTTTGCTTTTTGGTAATGTTGTTTTATTGGGATAGAAAATTCGCTACACATTCACGGAGACATGATTTTGTTGTATTTCCTTGCCGATAATAGATGAAACTGTGTTAGAACTAGACATAAATCGAGAAACGACCATTACATATCAATACCTCTATGAAAACAGAAATAGGATTTCAAGCACACGATTGACTAGATTGAGAGTTCATATAGAATAATAAAAGCACAATGCTTCAGTATTTTATAGAAAAAGACGGGAGTACAGACCATGGTAAAAAAAATTGAGTGCCAAAGTAATGGTAGATAAGTCAAATAAGATGGTGAAAATTAGTGGTTGTCTGCTACTTTTCAGTTAGGTTTAGTAAAGTTGTCACCAGTTACATGTTAAAGACACCGATAATGAAATAGAGTATGAATATGAGGAAAGAGAAAGTAAAACTAATCATTGCAATCATTCCACTCCTGTTCCTAGCAGTTAGTCTCACATGAGTTCTTAGTGAAGTTCAGCAAGCATGCTTATCGCTCGTGAGCACCAAAAAGGTTTCCAAAAACCAGTAAGACAGATATGTGATCTATCTCCCAGGAGAAATCATTGTCCATATTTTGCAGCCAATAAAAGCATACCAACAATATACAGTGGCGTTTTATCATATTTCCATTGCGCACACTATCATTTGGGGGTAAACAGTAGTCCAGTTGCAGTTTTGAGATCTCCAGTTGGACTCCGAAGAAGTGGTGACCGGTTCTTCTGCAAAATAAGACAACAATATCAGTGAACAGACAATGGATGGTCTTTATCCTTTAGGAGAGTAACTAACATTTATGGAATTCAAACAAAAATACTCAAAACCTGCCCACATACTGTCCACATATAGTATTGGAATTGTTATCTCATGTAAAAGAAAAGACAATTTCTTAAGCTACTGCTGCCGGGCAGGGACATGGGTGCTCATCATACACAGGACACTAGCTTGGATCACCATTCAATGGCATGCCTCACTTATGTATAGGGTGTCCTTTGAGAGTTTATTATTAGGTCTAGGGTGCTCATTAAATACTGTATAGCTCAAAGATAAGTAATTGAGGCTTTCATCTCAGAATTGTCACTCATTTTTTTGCTGAAACAGTTACTCAAAATCAGGGAGTGTTATCAATGGTCAATTCCATTATCTTTTCAAATATCACCATGATAAAAAGTCACCCGAGTTCATTGATTTCATACTGTGATTTTGACGATTAGTTTGCGCAAATTATAAGCCAATTCGAAGATTAGAGTCTCAATTAGTTTAAGTGTAAATATATAACAAATGATTCCAACATGCATCAAGAAAGGATCACCCACAGTAGTGCGCAGTAAACTACCGAAGACAGGAAAGTCTCATGATCTTTGCAAGAGCGATGGTTATGACACTGTACAACATTGTGAGGCAAAGAGTTTTGAATGAAACACAATTTTTAAGACCTATCTCATTCTGCGCATGCTCAGCTCTGGGCATGAGCTGATCTCTGCAAAATTGAGCCTCGGAATTCCGAAGCCATCTGATTGGCTACCTGCTCTGGTGGTATGCTCTTCAATGCGTGCGGAATTGATATTGATAGTTATTCTCTCTTGTCACTATTAGCTGATTTTGATTGGCAGTTCATGCAGGGGCTATCCCATCCTCCCTGACCAAATTTTCTCTCAGAACCTAGACTAAACTCATTGTTCTTGCACATGCGCAATTTAAAGTCACGCATGATTTATACTTAGCCTTACGACATCTACTTTGTGGTAACTACAGCCTAGTTTATCAGTGATCTACATGCCCAGTCAGATCACGAGAGTCAGTATGGACCTATCTGCCACTTCTGGGCATACTGTCCCATCTCGTCAGCCAGTTTAATGCTCCCGGAACGGTTCAGATGAACTCCATCCATCGCGAATTCACAGCGACTGTAAGTAAAACGCTCATGATGACCTAGAACAGAAAAATATGAGTGATTCAGCAAAGATGTAAATGTAAAAACATGGTTAAACCTAGCCAACCTAGCAGGAGAAAGTGTGTACCAGCAGTCAGGCAAGCTACTGTCCCAGCGCCTGAACAACTCGCTAACACACAGATGTACTCCAGGTGGCATGGAATCATTTAGAGCACACAACTTGTCGTAAAGTTCCAGAACTGATGCACCTTTGCTAGCCAGGTCATTTGTTCCAACATGCACTAAAACAAGTTTATGCCTGAGTTTTAAGTTCTCCAACACCCACTCAGCTACACTTTCTACCCCCCTTCCAGGAAAGGAAACAACCTCCAAATCACACCTAACATCTCCAACATACTTGACCAAAGAATCCCCTACAACAAGAACAGCAGACTCGCTGCCGCTATAAACAGGCCCTTTTACCATCTTGATGAACAGCCTGTAGTAAAAACTACTGAGTAAAACTCGATTACTATTCACAATAAATGGAAGGTGACAAGTTATAGAATATATAATTGACTTAGCTGTAAATGTGTGAAAATATCAGTGATTCACTACGAGGATCAAATCGATTATGAAGAGAGGTGGTCATTCCAGGACTTATGTACTTGTTTGCAGACTCCCCTTGTAGGTAGCATTGGGATTATTTGTTGTTTTATGACCTATGTTGAAGGTATCCAGATTGGTAAAGGTAATCATTGGATTATTTCATAAACCCGCAACATCTGACAATAGGGTCAATCCTCATAATAGTGATATCAAAATCTAAGCAAGAATCATAAGTAAACATTGGATTATCCCTGAGGGAACTAAATCAAGGTGAAATCCTACTCCCCACTTTAATAACAGCTAGCTATAAATCCCTTTCAGAGAGTAAAGTTGAGTAACCCGTGAAAGGCTTTATAAATAAGCAGGATCAACTTCAACTTTATGGAGCAGTTACATAGGATTTTAGGGAGAGCATGAGCATGAGCATGTTTTGGATTAGGCGGAAAATGAGATGACTACCCCTGATTGGCTTGGTGGGATTTAATTAACCAATTAGAATGTGTTTTCCAAATTTCCACATTTTAGTCATTTCATCGTAAAACTGACTAAACTAACGCGTACTTTCAAGAGAAATTCCGCATTTCCGCATTTTAGTGAACCCCAAATAGACATCCAAAAAGTAGTGTGGTTGTCGGACATCGAAATGTACTATGTCTAGTCAGGGAGAATGGAAGGCTCCTCCCCCTTCCATTCTCCCTGACTAGTGTGGTTGTCGGGCATCGAAATGTACTATGTCTAGTCAGGGGGAGGAGCCTTCCATTCTCCCTGACTAGGGTCCAACACCTCTATTTATTTCCCCATTGCTTTACATGCAAACTATGTTGACTTGTCACCTCAATAGGCCTGCTTCAGGTTCTTTCAATTCTTTAACCAGACCACTCAAAATGATGGTATGCTCCTGGTCTTCCATATTGGTGACTATGGGTTGAAAAACGGTTGTCAGAATTTTTTAGTGGCCCCATATATAAGACCATTGCATTTTGCACACATTTCCGGTCTAATTTACATTAGCCAATCCGTATGCATTGATCTTCCAAAAATGATTTTGCAAAAAGATTTTCAAACTTTAATTCAATAGATTTCCATTGCAAATACACCTGAAAATATTAACAAGGTTCAATATCACTGATAGCAGTGCTTTTGAATTGACTACAGCCTCATTTGTCATCAGCATACTAATCATTTTATTTTGGAGTTGACCTTCACCCAATTACAGGTGTATTACCTAGACATCCAAAAAGTAGTGTGGTCGTCGGACATAGTACATCTCGATGTCCGACAACGACACTACTTTTTGGATGTCTATTTCTGTTCAAATTAACCGTGATGAGATCAATTTCAGCTAACCCAGTTTCATTTGATTTAATGATTGTCGGTACGGCTCCGGTACGTTCCCCTTATCCATGAATAAATCAAGCCTGTGGTTCCACGGGCGATTGATAAATCAAGCCTGTGACTCAAGGAGAGGATGTTTTGTTGTAGAGTTTGTAAAGTGTAGTTCACCAATCAATCTCCAGTGGATTGCCCCTGATCTCTTGATAAGTGGATTGCCTATGGTTTGGTATATAATTATTCATTTATATATTCCCAGGATACTGTAGTCAGAGAGTGTAAGTATATGACTGTGTGAGAGTGGCTGATCTACATACCTATTCGGTATCTATCTATACTATCTTGGATAAGGCTCTGCCTCTAGAATAGACAATAGACATACAATATAGTGTCAGCAAAGTAAGTGTATGAGCCTGTAATACACTGGTCATTGATGGAAGCTACAGTTCACTGCAGTTTGTGCACCGCTGGACGAGTGCCTCAGTGTGGCTGGGAATGCCCGAACCGCAGTTGGATTGTGGCTGGTTTTCTGTCTCATCTGGGAGGGGGAGAGGTAGGGTTGACATGACATTGTATTATGTTTAATAGATTGAATCACACTTCTGTAGACAAGGCTTGTTCAAATCAAAGTATTGCTGCCCTTCTTCATTTTGTGACTAACATGCAATGAATTTCAGCTGGTATCTCGGGGAAAATAATGATAGCTTACCTTGGGTTGGAGTGATATTGCAAATTTCGGTCCTGAGGTACCGTCCCTAGCACTGTCATTCCAAGCAGTTACTATTACAGTTTATACCCATTTCTTATGTTTTTTACTGACTCAAAACTTACAAAAAACATTTAAGTGTATCCACATTAACTATTTCCAGCCGGCAGATATACAACAGTCTATTCCCACCCAGTCTAAAATAACAGAACTGTTAACAGATAGAACTTCTCAACGCTCAGTCATAGAACCACGATAAGGCACAGCAACTTAGACTGAATACCAATGGCTGCAGCAGCTGATCCTCGGGGTCCTGTCCAGTACCCCTCTACATCTGGTATGGAGTCGATGGAGACGTCAGATATGCAGAGAAGGTAAGTCATGGTATAACCATT
The DNA here is from genome assembly GCA_914767715.1 of Membranipora membranacea. NCBI lineage: Eukaryota > Metazoa > Bryozoa > Gymnolaemata > Cheilostomatida > Membraniporidae > Membranipora > Membranipora membranacea. The sequence continues at coordinate 6,582,040 of OU612072.1, read as the reverse complement.
ATATTTTCTCATAATATGATGAGCATATCATAGTCTTACTTATTACGTAATAATAGTTGTGTAAGTAGCTTACCTTACACTAACAATCACTCTTTTACAGCCTGCATTCTATGGCATCGATGGTATCAATACCAGCGTCCAGCCCTTCTGCCAGACCCAATAATGAGTATGACAGTCGACCAGACTTTTTGGAAATGGCTGCTCTTATTGAAGATTTCGCTTGTCCACTCTGCCAGCAGGTGCTAATCAACCCTCAACAAACCCCCTGCGGAGGAAGGTAGGTACATCTTCTTTTTTTTCTAACAATTTACATCTAGACCTATGTGTATTGCTCATGGTGTATTCGGCAACAGATCATCTGTCATCAATTTTCCTGCTTACTTTTCTTGGCCGGTTGATACCATATAGTTATCCCCAATAGGAGATAACTCTATGGTTAATACAAGGTAAATTCGCGCCCTTGGTATTTATATTAAATAATCATTGATCATAATCATTTTCATGGGGAAATCCAACTGAATCCAACTTGAATTCAAGTTGTCTCCCTATTACCAATGAGGAGATAATTCTAAGTTTCATGTCAATATCATTGAAAAACCGTATACCTAATCATAAAATCTATTCAGTTGGATTTCCCCATGAAAATGATTATAATTAATGATTATTTAATATAAGGTAACTTCGTATCTTGGTATCTATAATAGGTAACTTCTCGCCCTTGGTATCTATATTAAATAATCATTAATCATGACTAACAAACCATTAATAACAAAAGTCTACACAGTCACAGTATTGGGTCACAGCATTTATCCATATATGTAACAGACTTGATAATAAACCTAGACAGGACACTATATGGTGCAGTAGCATTGAGGTACCAAGGCAATTGGAAGGTATAGAAACAATGATGCTATCATTGATTTACTGTCCACCATCCAGGTTTTTTGTTGATAACTCTATCAGTTTTGATTGGATTTTCTATTTTAAAATTGTAATCGATTTCGCAGCTTGTCCTGCACAGTTTCATACTTATTTTAGGCAAAAAGAGTTTTGAAAAAGAAGTTACATCAGTTGATAACAAGATGCTGCTGATTGTCAAGCAATTTTCGAACTCATAATCCAATCAAAGTTGATCGTGTTATGAACAAAAAACCTGGATTGTGGACAGTAAATCAATGATAGCTTCATTGCTTCTTCACCTTTCAAGTTTCTATGTTGTTGCGTCGCCCACAATTAAATGCCTCACTTCAGCTGTGTATGATGTCCTGACTAGGTTCATTATTAAGTCTATGGTATATGTACTTCATAACTTGACTACCGGGTTGGGTCATTCCCCTATACTATTTTGAGAACAGCCAGTGAAATATTCCATGAATGAAAATCATCTAACACCATTTTGTAGAAAAACCAGTAGATGGATAACTCCCAATTTGTAGGAATGACATCAGATAAGAAAATGGTATTCTCACATCCACTGTTTTCTGAGCCTGTTGGACCAATTTGTGTTTTTGGAAGCAGATCAAGTCCCTCCACTTGTTTTTGAAACGTCCTAGAGGAGTAAACTTTAGCCAGAGTTTAGTCAAGCTTGCTTTTGGGGTGACTCAATGTTAGCAAGAACTATTTATTGGTTCTCTGAGGTGATAAACAATATTATTGCTCTCAATAAAAAGAAATTAGGCATATTTATGAGATTATAAACAAAATACAGCTGTGGTGCAGAACCAGAGCTTATACCTTGGATTTTCACTGTTGAGTATGTTGCCCATCTGTATAGGCAAATTGCAAATAGATTCATATTTAGTGCGGCCAGGGTTGTATCCTACTTTAAGTCTAGCTATCTCAAGCAAGAATGAAACGATGAAATTTTCCTCCTGCGATTATTCCTATTTTTATATTATGCCTATTCATTATTCAGGGCCTGCAAAGTTTGCTTACGGAATAAGTTGGGTTCAAATGCATCCATACAATGTCCACTGCCTCATGACCCTGATGAAGATGTGTTATTAGAAGAATGTCAGCGGGATGGAGGACTAAAGTTTGAGGACGTAACTCCTGATACTTCGGTACAGAGAGTTTTATTAAAACAGAAGTGCTACTGTCGCAACAGAGAATACGGATGTCCAGCAACTCCTACATGGAGAAAATTGCCTGTAAGATTATCTCATGCCTTTTATGTGCATATTTTTCAAAAGTTATGAACTCCAGGACACTAGCTTAGTGACATCAAAATTAGCGAATTTGAAGATTATTACCATCTCAATATAGAGCCCTGTATTGACCTGTGCAGGTATTGGCCTGGTGGATTTTAATAGTCCTTTGAAAAGGCCCTTGAAATAGGGTAATGTAGGTAATAAACACCTGTGAGACCAGTTCAAATATATAAAATATTTGAAATCCCGTTTTGGGGTGTTGTGGAGGTCCAATCAAAATTGTGGTGTCATAAGGAGTAAGAGACAGCAAATCAAAATTTCACAGTAAGATACCAAGTTAGAAAACCAAAGTTATGGGTGGACCAATCAAACGACAAATCGACTGGATCTAAATCGATGAATAAACTCAATGCTAGTCATTCATCAATCTTCATTCACAAAAGGAAAATTTCAAAATGTAGCGATTCAGATGTTATAACTGCATGAGAGTCAGGGGGGCCTTTCAATTAGAAAGAGTGAACCTTTACTAAATTGCAAGTTATCACTATCACATCGCTAAAAATTATCACTCACTTGGTGTTTCAATTAGAAAAAGTTGCTCCCAAATCGCTCACTCAGAATGTATATAGTTCCATCAAGTGACTGAGCGATCTGAAAGCGAGACCCCTAGCATGTATCGCTCACTCAGTGAGTGAGCGATAAGATTGCAATTTTGGCTGTTTCTAATTGAAAGACCCCCCTGTTTGTTCTCAGGTCAATCTCAGCACATATTTCTGAAACCTCAATTTCTCACCCTTTCTCTGCTGGCACTACGATTAAAATACCGCTATCACTCAGGAAAATGTGTGCCCATTAAATTCTGTATAACTACGGGTATAAGATGACCAAATGAGACTTCAATCTCAGCATTGTCACCTAATGAGCAAATTTTTAAAATGATTGTCAAAATCAGGAAGTGAAATAAATTGCTCAGTGCTCACATTTTTACTACCCATTAATGCATTGCTGCAAAACCTTGGTTGCCCTTTAATAATAAACTTAGACAGGACACTATATGGAGCATTAGCATTGAGGCACTGAGGTAGTCTGAGCCCCCAGACTTAGTCCCCCCCCCCCGGTCCGACGGCATTTAATTGTGGGAGACGTAACAACATAGTGTATAGTGTAGAAGCATTGACGCTATCATTGATTTACTGTCCAAATTCCATGTTTTTTGTCGATAACTTGATCAAATTTGATCGGATTCTGAGTTTGAAAATTACAATAGTTTCAGCAGCTTGTCTTGAACAGTTTGATACTAATTTAATGCAAAAAAATTGGTCGAAGAAGAAATAGCATTAAGTTGATAACAAGATGCTGCTGATTGTAAAGCAATTTTCAAATTCAAAATCCGATCGAAATTGATCGAGTTATAAACAAAAATCCTGGATTATGTACAGTAAATCAATGATAGCATCATTGCCTTTACACCTTCCAATGACACTACGTCGCCCAATAATTAAGTGCCTCACTTCAGCTGTATATAGTGTCCTGTCTAGGTTTATTATTAAGTCTTTGGTAGTAACACAAAAAAACATTTCACTTAGTTCATCAATTTCATACCCAGAATTTAACAATCATTTTACGCAAATTATTTGTCAATTAAATGACAATTCTGGCAGCTGCAGCTTTAAGATACAAGAAAAATCCAATGTTGTTTTCTTAGTTTAAGTTGATTTTACCGTTGATATTTTATCAGGTAAGCATGACCAGCTTCTGTGGACCTAAATTATTAATTTTTACCAAGAAGTGCTATGAATTTGTTAAGTGTCAAAATATGCATATGCGGTTTGTTTCATTCATCTGATATTGATCGGTATTGACTTGAATCATGAAAACCACCTGACTTTTCAGGAGCACCATCTGACCTGCTCATACAAACCCGTGAGATGTCGTAGAGATCTCTGTATGATAATGTTTCCGGAGTCACAAAGAGCAATGCATGAAGAGAAGGACTGTAACTTTGTACCAGTGAGGTGCCAAAACTGTAATAGAGACATGTTACGAGGCGAACTTGAGGTAAGTGTATCCTGGAATCAAATAAAATCTACCCATCAGACTGACAGTAAATCGGTCATACAGCTCATTGGCCAACCTATCTAGTTCAAAATTAACTATTTAACCGAGGCTATTGTGAGGCATTGTCACAACTCTTAGGTCAATTCAATGTATATCTACATGGAAAACTATTTTTTTATAAATCTTGTTGATATGGAGGCAGTCCAAGGGCCTATTCTCTCATTGGACTGAAACGCTTAAATCAATAATATTATTAAGTCTTTTGTTTCTGTTGCCATGTCACCTCATGGCCTGCATTTGAAAACTTTTCCAGGTCAAAGGACAGGCTGAAACCAGAGACTATAGATATATATAGCTATGGTCTCTGCTGAAACTTCAAAACCAGAGCCTAAATTCAAGTCTCATCGACAATTAATGATGCAGTGATTCGAACATGTCTGAACTCTGAACATGCAGCAGTTTGGACTCATTGAAGCATTGTGATTGACATTAATCAGTGATGAGATTGGTATCAACCATAGACTTGATAATAAACTATTTAGTCTATGGAATTAACCACAGTCTATGGTGTCAACCAATGTGGGGTATTTTATCAAACATGTTTGTCGTATCTAATTTACAGGAGCATAAACTGAGGTGCCAAAGAGACTGTAATGCCTGTCGTGATGCACATGCTTTCAAAAGAGCAGGTGGCAAGATGAACACAAAGTAAGTTTGCCCTTCTTTCAATCATCTTAAACTTGTTGTCAGGTTTTACAAAAATTATTCCCCCCCTTGGCTTTGAGACAGTCTGTTCGGTTTTTGACTAATCCAAAATTCAGATAACTTGAATACAAGCATCCTGCGCATGGAGTACTGTTTTCTCAAATGCTATTCAATTTCTTGTCGTAAATTCTAACTGCTGTTGTGTCCTACAGATCTTCAGATTGTGACCGCCCTGATTATGTCAGAAAGATGCGACTGGTTACAAAATATGGCTGTGCTATCTGCAACGACATTTGTTTGGATCCTCATCAAGCACCATGCGGCACTTTGTAAGATTCAAAACAATGATTCTAGTGATTAATATCAACAATAACATACCATAAATATTAAAATATTCATAAAAAGCATATTGTTAAACAGTATTAGAAGAGATTCAGTTAAATTTAAAGGGCAACCAAGGTTTCAGACAACTTCTCATTGATTAATAGTAGATTGTACCTTCTGCATAGGGAAAAAGACAAAATCTAATTAGGATGATTATTCAGCCGGAATTCTTGTGAAACATTTCATCCATCAGGTACTCAAACTCAGCTAAAATGGAATACCACAGAGTAGTTTCCTGTTCCTGTAGTTATTAAGCCTTTGCTCTACCATCATTACAGCAATATCTTGGAGCCTCCCCTAAACTGCAGTGTTACCCTGCTTAGAGACAGCAACTACCTTGAGTTTTGCATCGCGTAATGCACAAAGCTGATGCTGCCTAGCACATTATTTACTACCCATTAATGCATTACTGCGAAACCTTGGTTGCCCTTCAAACCCTATAGAATGTTTCAAATTCAGCATGATTACTGGTGTGACTGTCTGGAATAATAAAAGTTCTGAAACTACCCAAGTTCCCAAGCTCTAACAAATCTTAATCTAGCTAAGCTGTTTGAATTAGGTGTCATCAACATTTGAATTTTACAGAGTATGTAGGCGATGCTTCAGTCACAAAGTTGGAGTTAAAGGTACTATACCCTGTCCATGCAAGGGTAAAGCTGATGAGTGTAAAGGAGATTCTCTCCGAGGTGGTGACATCACTCCAGACCGGAGAGTACGCAACAAACTGCTCCAGGAAGGGTGTTTTTGCAGGAATAAACAATACGGATGTACAGTGCAACCTGCTGCGAGCAAACTGAAGGTATTGACTTGTGATGTACCTGTCAATTTGCAATTACGTGTAATTTTTCAAAATCACATTTGAAGTTCTGCAATTCATATATTGACACTAGTAAAATTGTCATTCAAATATCAAAAATTCAAAGAAACAAAAATGATGGAAAGCCCTTTCAATGGAAGAGATGAAAATTTCATTGATATTACAGCAACGATATTTTTTTCCGATCAGGTTTAAGCAAAACAATCAAATTATTTTTGTTGACAGATACATGAGGAGACTTGTGTTTATGCACCTGTTCGCTGTAAAAATTCCTGCTGCAATGAGAAGATACCACGGTGTAATCTTGAGGACCATATGACGAACTGTGCTGATAAACTACATTACATCACTGAACAGGTACTTATTGTAATTGGTTTTATACCTAGAGGAGGAAATACTTGCAGGAGTCTTAGTTTCATTAGTTTGGGAGAGTTTATGCCCGCTACCACCCACCCATTTTTCGGTAGCTGAGGTGTGGGTTATTGTCCAAGCAGTTTTTGACACTTTGAAGGAAAATTCACCGAAAAGGAAATAAGCTGATTGGACTCATTTTCTCACTTCACACTTTTATTTTCATCCTGGCCCCAAAGGTAATCCCACAGAGTAAACAAGGTGAATCATTATTTGTCTTTAACAGCGGTTCTGTTGGCAAAAGACTGAAGAATAGACGTATTTGAGGTTACAAACCAAAAGTTTTGAGATCAATTAACATTGTATTCAAATTTTGCTAGTTTGGAGGATCAGTTTGTGATCCTCAAAAATTTGCAATTTCAATAATCTAAAATTGACTGTTGACTGATCATTGACTGCTCTTCAAATATATTTAGAGGAAAAGATACAAGAAATCATACTTGAAGAACAGACAATTGTATCTGCTTTAGCTCATTGCTATTTCATTGGCTACATTCATGCCTTCATTGAAGTTGCTTTCACATTGATCCAGATGGGAATTTGCTAACATTTTTATTGAATCACCCTTTCTCATCTGAGACTAGGCCAATGGGCTGGCTCTGGCTGTTGGGTAGTAAAGAGAGCCAATGTCAGGTCAACGGGAGTACCTATTGAAGGATAGTGAATGTGAAACTGATTTACTTTTACATTCACTATTTACCAATTACCAGGTAATTTCAGAAAAGTACCATCTGACATGGCATTGGGTCTCTCCCTTTCACAAAGCCAAAACTCGGCCTCTGAGACCTTTTCCCCCTCCCTCTACTCATGTCAATCAAAACTGAAAGGATTTAATTTCCGACTACCCTTAGAAATACAGGTAAATAGAAAATAGAAACCTCAACTGCTCTTGGGACAAGAATGAATTCATTTTGTGCCAATCGCCTGCATATCTTAGTTCACATTTCAAATTCACAAAGAAATAAGCTCAATAACTGGAAGTGTTGCCCATGTACCCAAGCTTCTATTCTGCATCTTCAAATTACCCTGTGGCTTGCTCAAGAACAATTCTACAAGACTGTGCCTTGTCAACAAAATTGCCACCTTCCTGTTAGTAACATTAACATGCAGTGTCACATAAACCTGCATGAACCACAGAAACCTGTCCTCTCACATCTATACGACCAAGGCTATTTACTCTCATATGCTTATTTGAGCATTGATTAATTCAAATTATTAATTTGAATTCTTAATTGCATTGATTAGAAAGTTGCGAGCGTAATAAACATCTACCACTCCTTGCGTCCACAATTCAGAAAATGAATTTCTTCCACTGATAATGGCCTACAACCCGAACCAACAAAAACTAAAACAAAAAATAGGCTTGGCACCAAGAAGTTTTACTCCTTGATGCAACCACCACTTGCACTAATAAAAATCCTTTTCAGACTATTTGACAGACATCTATTCATCCTACAGTCACTATTTCTTGGAATCAAATTACAATTCGACAACCAGGAACAATGTTGGGCATATGTTGATACTCTGTTGTTATACCAATATTGCTTCCATTTATACATTTATCATATTGATCACAGACACAGTTGTAAAATTACGTAGCGGCAAAAGTTTTCTTACACCGTACCTTATTCTTTTTCAGGAGGATCCTTTTCAAGACCAGCTGAAGTTTCATTGCTCACAATGTAATAACAACTTCTCTTCTAAGATTAAGGTGAGTCAACCTGGTTAATAAAGAGATCTGAACATCAATCCTTAGTGGGGAGGGGGGTTAGTTTAAGCGCTGAAACTGTGTCGGGATAGCTGGTAGAAGCATTTCATTATCAACCACTTGTGTGGCCACAGGAGACAAATGGGATCATATACTTCTACTTAACAAATTGTCTGATTAACGAGTGTCACAAATGTGTGGTTATATTATTGGCTTCCTGTTACGTCCTGTGTGACTCAATCAACACTGGTCTTGGAGTATGTTATGCTTTAATACATCCAACTAAGAACAAAAACCTTGAACATCCAGTAATCAGGCTAAGAATCATAATCAAAATCATAAAAGATCTGATTGTATGAATTTGTGAAAACGAGGAAGTCAGTCAAGTTGATGGAGAAAATTCACATTCAAAAAGTCTTAAATAGATTCTTTTAAATTTACACTGATATGGCTTTATGCTGGATATTGTCTACATACTTACATGTTTTATTTATAGCATGGCATTCATCAGAGAACTGAGCCAGGTTGCATAACGTCACCTGGTAAATGCTACTTCTTTGAATTCTGCCATTTTGAAACCCCTGATGTAGAGAAACTGAAGGACCATCACAGATCACATGTACCAGCTCATTCCGCATACCTAGCTGCAAACCAGAAGGAACCAAAGGTAGAAAAAGCTTATTTTCTGATAAAGAAATATTTCTATTAGTTTAGGAATATGGGCACTCCTTTTCCGTGTCACGCTAGCCATGTTCTCTCTAGATTTTTTTCACTATTTTGGGCATGCAAATACATTCGCGCCAAATTCATGAATAATTGCACCAGATTGAACATTTTTGTGGACCAGTTAATCTCAACTTGCAAGTGATAGATAAATGGGCCATGCCCATTGAAGCCCTGATACTGCTTCAGATTTTTTTGATAGCTTCTTTAGCTGAGCTGAATTTTCTGTTAGCCTCACTACCCTGTGAATTCCAATTTGGCCCAATCTTTTTGGTTTCTAAGATTCATCTTGTTTGTTTTTCTTTGAATATTGTAGATTGTCTCAATAACAAGACACGGTCCCCCATGCATTTCCAACCCCGTCAGCGGCGAGGATGAAGGTAATTATTTATAGTTTAAGACAAAGTACAAATTTTCACAACAAGGCCTGATAAATCATAATTCAAGCATCCTGAAATTCTCTTGATTTGAATAATGAAGGCTGTACACAGCAAGACTGTAAGTGTTCAGCTCTTTATTCAAAATTTTTATCATCAAGCTAAAAGTTAAAAAGTGAAATACATCCAATTTTATCATGGATCTGCTGTAAAATAGGTAAAAGCACGACTTGTTTTATGGAAAAAAATTGATTATTAATAATCAATGCAAAAGAAAAATCCCATACACAGTCATCTAGTTGAGACCGACTGTGAATGGGATTTTTCTTTCCACAGTACATGCCACACTTTTGCCTATTGTCAAAAAAAAGGAGTAACAGTTACTTCTCGGTCTTACATATGTGTTTAACAATATCATATCATATTTTACAGTAGGAGAAGATAACAGAGCTCAGCAAGCCTGGGATAGTCCCCAACCAGGAAGGAATCCGGAGGAGTGAGAAGAAATATCATATCAAGCACAATGCATTAAAAGCATAAAATTGAATTTGCAATTCTAATCCCGAATGCTCAGTTATATAATTATAATGAGCTTTGGAAGTTAACTTTTAGTAATTCTTTCAAAAATACTTTAAAAGTTTATTTGACGGCACAAAGATTATTGTTTGAATAAGACATTATTGTGACCATATCAACCGTGCCATTTGACAATGTAATTTCAAAGACTCGCACTCACTGATGTCTGAGCACTTACACACCACCAAAACAAGAAACAACAAAAAAACTTGTTATTTTATTATTTTATAATATTTTTTGATAATATATGGTATTTTCAAAGGTATTTCTATTTTTATAGGGTGAGAGTTTATTACAGTCTCTGAAAAGAGAAATATGGTGTTTTGACAGAGCTAAAAGTTGAGTCAATGTAAAATTGCTGATGTTACATAGATAAAAATAAAAATATAAAAAACAATATTACTCATATCACAGAGTTCATATACTCTATACTATAGCCTTTGCTCGGTAGCAGTTGCTACGAAGGCCCACTCTAGTTCGCAATTCCTGTATCGACCTGATGGTAGGCAGTCTAACTTGAAGAGGGGATTGTCAGTTCCTGCTGCAAACATACGGAGGCAGCGTGATTTCATGCACCGATTATATACAGCGTGGTAAGACTCAAAAAAAAATTCATGTGCTGTATATGCTAGTTCTTCATTTAAGTTTAGCCCGTGGATTGCTCACTACCACACCTGTTACCTTTTTACTGTTGAAGCGACAAAGGGCTGGAGCCAACATGTATCCTGTGGATCTTTTACTGTAACTGAACTTAAGCATGATTGATGACCCTTAAGGCTAGCAGGAAGGAATGGGTCAGACCAGGCCAAAACAAGGGCTACAATGGTTTTGACATGTTCATACGGTCGGGGTAGAGGGGAGGATCTATAAAATTAAGGGTGAAATGAGAGCGCAGGGTTATAGTGAGAGAGGAAAAGGCAAAATAACACACTGTGGGAGGAGGACATGCAGGGATGGGGATTCTCTGAGGAAATAAAGATGGGAGAATTATATGGGCAAACACAGATAGAATTTTGTGAGCTACGGATAAGGTGAGGAAGGTGATAATGATATGCATACTGAAACTCTGTATTTTCTAAGTTAAGTACGATTGGCTCGCACTAGCACTATCTTCTTATATAGCCTAGGCACAATGAAGTTGATGATGATGAAATTACGCTTGCCTATGAGTCTTCTGATTGTTGTCACTGATTCAGAGAATAACTGAAATATTCTATTATCATTCACATCATGACTTACCACCCTACTTAAGCAGCTTTGACTCTTATGGTAACATCATAAAGCACTGACAAGAAACGATTGGAGCTCGTTTTTAAAATTTATCACTGTTTTGAATAAATATGCCTGTAAGATATGAGGAGTAGAGTATACACTTTGAATTTGGCCTATGTACCTAATACGGTATGGTTAGGATACGAAAATCAAATCCAATTTTCCCAACTTATATATTTATATGCCTACATTTTAGGCAATTAGTCCCATGCACTATTATAATATTTGTGTTATAAAGGACATTTAGACTGTTATCTCATGACATTAAAGCTTGAGATCCTGCAACGCAAATTGTTTAATAACTCCCTGAGATGAGCCTCCCAATGGACATAGTTTCAAATTAACACAAATTAATGTAATGATTCATCAGCTTTTCTGCAACATTTTGTAGGCCAAGTGAGCATTGAGCTCTGATCGCCCATGTGAGTAATAAACCCTATCTCTTAGGGAGCAGGGAGTGGGATGCCTGTCTTGACAAGCTTGACAAGACAGGCTAAGAGTGGTAGTTCATTGCCTTGATGCATGAGCAAACAATTTCGCTTTATCTTTTATCGTTCATTTAGTGACCATGTATTCAATGTTGTTGCTTGTTGTTTGTGATGATGGATCTGTGTTAGTATGATATTTTGGAGTCGTTCATCCTTTCTCCAACAAACTTTTATCATCAGTAATGCAGTAGCTTCCTACAAGTAAACATGCAGAGGCTGTACATTACATGCCTTTTGCATTATCTATTATCTGAACTTCACTATACTTAATACACTACTACTATAGCCTTTTATCACTGGAACAGACTAATACTATTACTATCACTATTACTATAGCTATTCAAGGGTTTTTCTATCTATGGTGAGTTTCCTCGCTATCAATAAACAAATTAACACGCTGCTTAAATCTTGCATCATTCTGATACGTAAATGCCTTTCTAATTCTACATTGAATTTTATGAGGCATCATGTTTACTTTGCCGTATAGTTTTAACATTTTAACCTGAAAGTGACATAACAACATGACTCATGCCACCTTATTAATCCTTATTGTTTACCATTTTTATGCACATTTCACCGAACTAATTACCGATAGTATTGTCGTTTCAGGGTACAATCAAACACAAAAATAAAACTGGTAGCCATTAAATTTCAACAAAAAGCTATACAATATAGCGATACAATATCCTCCAATCCAACCATACATATATATCCAAGTTTGATGTAGATTTTGAATAGGATTAGGAATAACCCTCCGTTCTCTGCAACCAATGAACTCCCTCTTCATTGCTTCATTGCTCTTCGTTGCTGCAACTTTGTTCTGTGATGTGTGAGGAGTTGCCTATCACGACATTTGCATTTGGCATTTGTGGATTTCCCATCAAAAGTGGAATTTCCATTGGAAAATCCAAGCAAAGGAAAAACCCTAACTAGACATAATACATTTTGATTTCTGACAGGCACATCACTTTTTGGATGTCTATGTATATGACACATTGATCTGTTCAAATTAACCGTGAAGAGATCAATTTCAGCTAACTGATTTTGGTTTTGGTTTTGAGTTTGATCATTCAGACCATGGCCTTGACTATAGGCCTTTAGTACTTTATAATATATATAAACAGACATATTTCATTCTCAACACTCATAACTTACACCAATGAACTAAACCCTTAGTTCATTGCTTACACAACACAAAAAGGGGTGTCGACTCTCTTTGTGTTTTGTCATGTTTTATTTATGCCGACCGACTCTACGAATATATATATATGTGTGTGATGTATCAGTTATTACTCATCAGTTACAGGTGGGGCGGCTGGGATTTTCCAAACTTTATCCACTTCACTCTTCAGTTGTAAATGATTCAGCAGTGATGTGATACTGTTCTTATTTATTTGTCAAAGAAAGTAGTAGTGCTTGATAAGGTTGGACTTGAATACTCCTGGACTTATTACTCTTGAACTGGCTGTTCTAACAATGTAGAACAGTCAAACGATTACTTTGCTTGTCAATCAAAAGATATTATGTGTTGAAGGAATAGTGTTCAGTTTTCTAGATTTTCTAATCTAACCAGGAACCATTCTCCCTGATCTAACTAAACTAATGAACAGTTTCATTTTGTTGATCGATGCTGACGGGTATCCGGGATTGGGGAAAACCACTCTGACTGATCACATGGATTTATACTATTGTAGTACTTTATTTAGTTTGTGTAAGGTTAGCACATATATTGTTATACACATAGAATGCCCGCAAGAGTGATAATCATCCAACCACACACCTTGGAGTCCTAGATATAAGAGAGCTCCTATTAGTACAGTGTCCTGCCGTATGATGTCACAGCCCCAGGTCACTATACAATTCAAGAGCAGACAAGTCTCACAGTTTGTTAAAAATCTTTTTATTGCGAATCGAGATTTAAAAGAGAGTACAAATTTATTTTATAATATTTATAACATAGGAAAAAAGTTGGCTACCTCTTTTTGCAGGCAAATTTGGTTAATCCATTAAAGTGATAAAAAAAAATTGGGGAGAATGATCTAGACCAGCTGTGGGCAACAGTGGCCTCTGGATGTTGAAATCACAAAGTTGTATAATACTATATTAATTATTATTTTTGCAAAACTGTCATTTTGAACAAGAAAGGCAAAATTGTATCAACATGTTACAAGAGTGTTGCTGCATTTTGGCTGAAATTTTCCAGACTACCTCTTATCTCACAAAAATTTCTCCTTGCGGGAGGGCGCTACAGCACCCCTCCCGCACCCACCCTGCCCTATGCCATACATGTGATACACAGGGGAATGATCATGTATACACAACCAAATCAAATCATGAGAAATATGACACCACAAAACATCAGAAGATTCGATAAACCAGTAATTTTGTTAAGATGATATTTCTACCAAAATAATATTATTACAGTTTATAATTTATAGAAAAGAATTGCCAAAATTGTTACACCTGCTCCAAATTCAAGCTTGAAAGATATATCACTGAGATATTTTATCACCACCCTTCATTTTGCCTGCAAATAGAGGCCTTTTAGGATGTTATATATATAGCCTACCTTAATTATAATATAATCACTTTTTCACTGTCAAATATTAATGAGATAGATATTTGGCTTATATCAAAATTCAGATTGCTATCACATCTTATTCACCGGTATCAGCTTTTGACTTGAAAATGATTGATTCTGGGAGAAAATGAATTTAAAATTAGAAGCAAAGCACAGACCCGTAGTTCTAGGGGACGCGGGGAGGCACTGCCTCCCCTGGAAAGCTCAATAGAGTGGACTAAAAATGCTATAATTGAATATTCCATGTCGGAATCAGCTTATTATTTAGGACTTCCATTTGTTCTTTATATGCCTCAAATTGCTCGGGAAGGAGTTTACTGATGATGCTTCTGACTTGCCTCGGACTTTTGCCTCTCCTACTATGTTTTCTAAACTATGGCCCTGAAGCAGCAGTTTGTCAGTATTCCAGCCCTATTTGGAAAAAAATGGATATATAATTAGTCACTGGTGAGCAAGAAGAGTATAAGTACTCCTTGCCTTGAGTACAACAACAATGTATTATTGAGGAACATCATCTTAATTAGTCTGATTGATAATTTGGTGAATGATGGCTCACATGTTTCAGTTTTAAATTGTTTGATTAACTCTAAACATCTGTAGCCCCTTGTAATCCTTCCAATTATATAATGATCCCTCCTCCCTATTGTACACCTGTTATTTATAAACTCAAAAATAGTTTATCAATGTGTATTCATTTTAAGCCAAGCAGGGCAGGCACAGGCAATAACAGACTTTATGTTAACTACATAGAAAGTTTTAAGGATCCATCCCCATGCGATTCAGCAATCTCATCAGGTATAGGCGTTAAGGTGTTTAGGTATGATGTAGTCGACATTCCATCGACATTTTGTGGATATCAATTACAAAGGCTGTCATTGGCTCAATCAATATACTAAATTCATAAAGAGGCTACTCGCACAGGAATGTTGTCCAAATTGCTATCCAAATTGCTTCATTGCAATTCCTGTTTCAGATAAATAAAACCTCAGGTGTCAGGAAAGAAAACAATAATAATGGCTGAAGGAGGACCTTCGTCGATGGACATAGATCGGTCTATACTCCAAAATACCAGGTTGGTTCACTAAAAACCTAGAGCTTGGTTTGCTATAGATTATAATTATTATTAAATTTTTTGTTATTTGATACATGATTTTGCTTCAATTTGATGAAGACGATTGTCGTGGCTTAAAGGCTACCCAAGCATGTTATACTCTCATTACCTGCATTATGATGTCACAGTCTCCCGGATGTGCTTGTTTCTTGTATTGCACACCCGGTAGAGTTAGACATAATACTGTAGAGAATGAGAGTTACCTTCCCTTGTGGGAGCTCCTCTTTCCACCATCAATAGACAGTTTTCTGAGCTCTGATTTAGGCCTCAACTCGGAGTTGTCATCTCTCCAGTTTGGTACTTTTAACCTACGCCGCATAGGAAAAACGTGCTGAAAAGAGGGTTATCTTGATAATCGCTTATAATAGGATAAAAAATATTTTTGAATCAGAATCTGCAGCATTGAAAACTCATATGGTAATAGTTTGGAAAATAATTTTAGTATTTAGTATTTTAGTATTAAGATAGTATAATTTTAGTATTTAGATAGTCAATTATAGCATTTCCTGCCTGTTTTACGGACAATTTGGCAGAATTTTTCATAAGTTTCGTCACTAAAATTAAGATTTATCAACATTCAAGCCTCCAATGATTTGGAAACCCTGTCTCACAGGGTTTTCAATGGTGCAGACTCTGAATCAAAACTCATTTTTATCCTTACATAAGCGGTTTTCAAGATAACCCTCTTTCAGCAGGTTTTTCCTATGCGGCGTGGGTTAAAAGTACCAAACTGGAGAGAGGACAACTCCGAATTGAGGCATAAATAAGAGCTCAGAAAACTGTCTATATTCCAGAGCAATGAGTTCTTTTACCATGCAAATTTGACACAACCCTTAAGAGTAAGCATTGGAGGATTGTGGAAAAAGAGTTTTTGCCCAAAGGTTTGATGTATGGAAATTTTCTGCCTTCGCATGATATCCATAACGAATCGGGACTGGGATTAAGCAGTGAGCTCTTTTTTATTGTGTTATATTATTTGATAATCTAAACAATTTCCTATCAAGTTTTCGCAGGCTGAAAAATTTTGATAGTTTAAATGAGGTTTGTTATGTTGCCAGTCTAACGTCATCAACACCTGGCGATTTTAATAGGCGTCCACACTTTCTGAGACATGAGAAGCTGAAGGAGATATACGGCTGTGCTCTCTGTAAAGATGTCCTATTACAGCCTCATCAGACTACCTGTGGACAAAGGTATATATGTATGAATTATTTTATAACTTAGTTACAACTGAAGAAATTTCTTTCATAATAAAGGATAAGTGCATAGCTATTGGAGCTGAGAAGGAATATTCCAAACTACTCTACACCAGCTGTTGCTTGTTAGGATAAAATTCATAGTACCATATCAACTTCAAGAATATGAAAACATGGATTACTAAATATGAACTTACGGCTTTAATTAAAACATGGCCTTATTGTAGTGTATCGTTGCTGATAGATTCACATGTGAGAATTGGGCTATGCTGCATTAGGTTTAGGAAGATAAATTGTTTTATTAGAAAATGAGAAGGGTTCTTGCACTCTGTGTCATTTAATCATTCATGGAAATTTTACAGAGTTTGTAAAAAGTGCATAGAAGACAGATTCGGGGATGAGTTGAACATAACATGCCCTCTACCACATGATGATATGGAAGATGAAGAAGAGCCATGTCAGAGAGAGGGAGGACTCAGGCGGACAGAGATCATGCCTGACTCTGCCATACATCGTCAGCTACTCGGAGAAAAATGCTTCTGCAGTAACAAGGAATTCGGATGCTGTGAATATCCTAAATGGAAAGAACTACATGTGGGTTATAGGGAATAAACTGCTGAATCATAGGCTTACGTTGCCTCATTGAGAATGGATGTGTTTCAAGGGATGTGGGCAATTTAAGGGTTGAATAAAATCAATGCTAGTCATTCATCAATCTTCATTCACAAAAGGAAAATTTCAAATTTTAGTGATTCAGATGTTTTAACTGCATAAGAGTCTGTTTGTTCTCAGGTCAATCTCAGCACATATTTCTGAAACCTCGATTTCTCACCCTTTCTCAGCTGGCACTATGATTAAACTACCGCTGTCACTCAGGGAAATGTGTGCCCATTAAATTCTGTATAACTACCAGTATAAGATAACCAAATGAGACTTCGATCTCAGCATTGTCACCTAATGAGCAAATTTTTCAAAATCAGGAAGTGAAATAAATTGCTTAGTGGTGATGACATTATTTTTTAACTATTAGCATGGAAAAACATTCCACCGATTTCATACCCTGAATTTAACAATCATTTTGCGCAAATTATTTGTCCATTAGATGGTATGATATATTTTGTATAAGTTGTATTTGAGCTGTACAGAATTCGATGTGCACATTTTTCCCTGAGTGGCAGCTGTAGTTGTAAGATATAAGAAAAACCACGTTGTTGTTCTAGTTAAAATTGATTTTACCATGGGTATTTTATCAGGTAAGCATGACCAGCTTCTATAGACCTAAGTAAATAAGCCTTTTTTTTATTATATCAATGGAATAACCATGTTTGGTATAGCCATAGTTCTCACAAATACTCTGCATTTGAAATATTTAAACATCTGTGGTTTGATTAATTCCATCCGCTATTGATCGGTATTGACTTGAATCATGAAAACCACCTGACTTTTCAGAAGCACCAACTGAGTTGCGCATACAAATCCGTGAGATGTGATGCAGATCTTTGCGAGAAAATGTTCCCAGAGTCACAAAGGACGATGCATGAAGAGAGGGAGTGTAATTTTGTACCAGTGAGATGTCAATACTGTAATAGGGAAATGTTACGAGGTGAACTTGAAGTAAGTGTCTACTGGTTTTAATGTACTGAGAATCGAATAAAAAACTACCTATGAGACTGACAGTGAAAAGGTCCTACAGCTCATTTGCAAACCTATCTAGTTCAAAATTAATTATTTAACCGAGGTTATTATGATAAACAATGCATTGTCACAACTATTAGGTCGATTCAATGTATATCTACATTGAAAACTGTTTTTTTTTTATAAATCTTTTTGATTTAGAGGCTGTCCCAGGGCCTATTCTCATTGGACTGAACGCTTAAATTGAGCGAATTTTCCTGAACCTTCAAGATTGACTTAAATCGCCCTACGATTGATTTTATCCAAATATTCAGATGCAAGCAAAAACTTATCCAACACATCATCTGAAGAGATACTCTCATTTTCAAACGGTTTTGTCATATCATTTCAAATTTTCGTATAATATGTGAAAATCATTTTGTTTCCATTGCCATGTCACCTCACGGCCCGCCCCAGAAAACATTCCCAGGTCAAAGAACGGGCTGAAACAGAGACTATGGATACAAATATATATATCATCTATAGTCTCTGCTGAAACCAGAGCATAAATTCAGGTCTCTTTGACAATCAATGGTTTGGTGGTTCAAGCATGTCTGAACATGTAGCAGTTTGCATTCATTGAAACATTGTGATTGAGATAGTGATGAGATTGGTATCAACCATAGACTTGATAATAAATTATTTAGTCTATGGGATCAACCACAGTCTATGGTGTCAACCAATGTGGGGTATTTTATCAAACATGTTTGTCGTTTCTAATTTACAGGAGCATAAACTGAGGTGCCAAAGAGACTGTAATGCCTATCGTGATGCACATGCTTTCAAAAGAGCAGGTGGCAAGATGAACACGCAGTAAGTTTACCCTTATTTCAATCATCTTAAATATGTCGTAAGTTTGTCCCACCGAAAACGAAATTTGAGGTGGTATTATGGCAATGCCCATGAAGCAGTTCTCATAGGGGACTTCTGACAACTTATGTGGCAGCTGAGCCCTATTTTTGCACACAATAAACACCTACAGTTTTGCCTATCCATCCTCAATTATTGTCAAGATAACTAGATTCATACCTGATCTTCTCTTTGGGAGTAGTATGAAAAACAGCAGGTGATGCTATGACGTAGAAAACTTGCAACAGCCTTCACAGGTTTTTTTGGCTTTTTCTAGCCATTTTTATTCAATCCCATAGACATAGTTTTGTATATGTCTATGAGATTGCATAAAAATGTTTTGTCTATGTGCAATCCTCAATCAATCATCAGTGCAACTTAATAAAGCCTAAGTGCCTGAGCAAAATGTGTAAAATCTACTTCAATAGAAATATCGATGGTTAAAACTTGCTCAAATAGAAATTTCTATCGTTCAAAGGCTTATATCTAAAAGAACAGTCATACCTGAGCAAATCATTTAAGCCTTAGTGCCTGGGCAAAGCGTTTAAAATCTGCTTTAATAGTATTATCAATGGTTCAAAGCCATCTGCTTTGATAGAAACTTCCAAGGTTTAAAGGCTAATCACTAAAGAGGGCAGATATACCCATTGATAAACTCTGTGCTCCTAGGAGCTATCTTATAAAAAAAATAATTGTCATGTAATCTGCTTTACACTTCTCCCATGTGAGTTTAAATAACAGCAGCTATTGCTATGATTTCTTAATTATTTTCATTCATTCATGCAAACTTGTCACAGACTATACTATAATTATTCAGTTCTCTTATAGTAGCTGCCCATGTACGGCCTGTCATAAGTTCAGATAGCGGCAATTCAAATCTCCTTATTATGTTAATTTTTTATCGAGACCAAATCGCCTGTATAATTTGTTGAGTCGTTGTATTTGTGACGTGTAACACCAATCATAGATATTCCTATTCATTAAAAGCTTGCCACAATTCTTTTGTTACCAGGCAGCATATATCATGACATGAGATGAGTTATGTCTCAGTAACAATTACCTAGCGGGCTGCAAAAAAAGCTGTGGGTTAAATTCTCAGACATAGTTGTGTTTGTGAGATATTGTCGGGTTTTAGAATTTTACACCGCTAATTCCTATTGGGTAGAAGTAAAAGTCTTGCATACCTCTAGATCAGCTGTCGGCAACCTGCGGCCTATTTCCCAGTGCGGCCTAATGAACAATATTTTGCGGGCTGATTGTGGCCTTATGCCTGAAAAGATATATATTACACATTAATTTCGATTCCCATCTCGCATTTTGTAATCTTGATATTCAAGTATGTAGGCACAATATATTTCAAAATAGTGGCCATTAAGCATGTAGCTTCCAAAGCCGTTTCTAGACATAATCATCTTAACTGTATTGGTGTTAACTCCTTTTTCAAGTGCTTTATTTTCAAAATAACTCAGAACGGTGACCTTTGGAAATTCGAATAAAAAGTTTCGTTGATATCATAGTAATTAAATTTTTTAGCAAATCTGTCACCTTGAACAAGAAATGCAGATGAGTTTTAACAAGTTTTCATGTTACAAATGCTCCTGCTTTATCGCTGAAATGTTCCAGATTGCATCTAATTTTACAGGCATTCGCAAAAAACTTCCCCATTGCGGAGGGGTGCCAGCACCCCTCCCACACCCACCCTGCCCTTTTCCATACACATACAAAACTTCACAAGATTTTTTAAATTAGTATTTCTGTTGACCTGAAGTTCCTTGCAACATACCACAGCTTTTACAAATAAATCTGTTTTAGTTTGTACGTAGTTGTTACTCCGGTTTCGATTTTATACCTGAAAGATATGTTGCGCCTAATTGTGTTGAGCCTGTGTAAAATGTGGAATTTTTTTAGAAAAAGGTTGCCCACCCATGCTCTAGATCACCTGTGGGCAACCTGCGGCCTTTTTGCCAGTGCGGCCTAACTGTGGCCTTATGCCGAAGAAAATTATTACACATCAATTTTGGCTCTGTAAGTACAAGATATTCCAAAATAGTGGCCTTTCTCTATTATGAATGTAGCAAAGCCCAGCCACTCTACACAAAATCATCGTAATTGTGGTACTTGTGCCAACGACTTTCTCAAGGTGTTTTTCTTTCGAAATAGCACAAAACAGTGACCTTCGGATGTTAAAATTTCAAAGTTCTCTAACATAATAGCAATTATTTTTTGCAAAACAGTCACTTTGGACGAAAGGTAGATTTGTATAAAAAAGTATCTTCGTTACAAGTGCTCCTGCATCATGGCTGAAATTTTCCATATTTCATTTCACAACCATTTGCAAAAAACTTCCCCCCCTATCAGGAGGGTGGGCGTTGTAAGATGAAAATGATGACAAGACGGGGGGGGCTACAGCACCCATCCCACCCTGTCCTTTGTCATACACATGAAAAACAGGGATACAGACACATACAAAATCCAATCATGAGGTAAAATGGTGTCACAAAACTCCAGAAGATTAGATGAACCCATATTCCTGCTGAGTTTATGGTTCTTGCAACATACTGCACTCTTTACACAAATCTGAGTATTAACAATATAGGGAGTGCCAAAATTGTTAGTCCAGTTCCAATTTAATCCCTGAAAGATATGTTGCGGCCTTTTGAGTTGAGCCTGCGGAAAATGTGGCCTTCTTCAAGAAAAGGTTGCCCACCCATGCTCTAGATCAATATTGATCCATTTGCCTATATTCGGAGTTGTTTTTCCTCCAATTGACAGGGGAGCAACTCTGAATACAGACAAATGAATCGTATATTGTTCACTCTGACCAGTGAACTAAGCTATGATCTGTCCAACTGAGCCGAGTAGTTTTGCTCCTTTTCGGTGGTCTCTGATCGTATCAGTTCTAGTAGTAAGTAATTGTCTCTCCCTCCCCCCTTGGCTTTGAGACAGCCTGTTCGTTTGGGCAGTTTTTTGAGTATTTCAAATTTAAGATAACTTGAATACAAGCATCCCGCATATGGAGTCATATTTTCTCATCATGCTCCTAGACAGATAGTAACTACACCCACATAATTAAAATATTTAGCCATTATTGGCCAGGTATTGACAGGATAATTCATCGAGTACCTAAGGTGAAGTTGGATTTTTATGATAATGGAAAGAAAACTCCGTAAACTTCATATAATATTATTTGGACTACTGCTTATTCAAACAATTTTTTATTACCGCTGGCCTTTGAATGAAGTGAAATACGCTGTATATTTTTAATTATATTTGAGTTAGTAACCTCTGTTTACAGTTGCTGTGCACAAGATTTCAAATTTCCTGGTAGTTCCAACAAAACTGGAAAAAATTCTGTTATGTTGATGAACATACTTTGCCACTGCCTTTAGATATCAGAAAAGATAAAATGTTCATCTGGATTCAGAGACCAGTCGTCTTACAACCCATGTAGATATTAAAATTAGGCAAAATCTCTGAAATTTGAAGTACTTGTAATGCATTATGCCATTCTGCTGTATCTGCTGTTATATTTTACAGATCTCTATCATCCACTTGTGAGCGCCCGGACTTTGTCAGAAGGATGCGGCTGTTAGACAAGTATGACTGTGCTATCTGCCGAGACATTTGTCTGGATCCTCATCAAACACCATGTGGCACCTTGTAAGAACTTATCCAGCTAAAATAATTATTGAATCGGTAAAATATATCTATATTGAAGGTGTTTGTAAACCTTATATGTTGAATGGTTGAATGTGCATATTTAGATGAGATTTGAGTTGATTTGTAGAATTCCTGAAGTAAAGCTTAAAATCTGAAGTTATGACTTTCAAACAAGGTCTCTCTGACAGGGGGGGGGGGGGGGGGGGGGGGTATGATATCCTAAACATACCTTTTGCTTAAAGTTTACCGTTCGAAACTTTGGACTCATGTATTTTAAACAAACCCTAATCGAGCAAAGCTGATAAATTAGATTTTTACAGAGTCTGCAAGGAATGCTTCAATGACAAAGTTAGAGTGAAAGGTACTATACCGTGTCCATGCAAAGGTAACGCTAATGAGTGTAAAGGAGATTCTCTCCGATGTGGTGACATCACTCCAGACCGGAGAGTACGCAACAAACTGCTCCAGGAAGGGTGTTTTTGCAGGAATAAACAATACGGATGTACAGTGCAACCTAGTTGGAGCAAATTGAAGGTATAGGCTAGGCCTGTTATTTTGCAACTAACTGTCATATTTCAAAATCACATTTGACGTTCTGCCATTGACACTACTAAAATTGTCATTCAAATATCAAAAATTATAAGAAACAAAAATGATGAGAAGCCCATTCAGCAGATGAGATGAAAATTTCATTGATATTACAGCAACAATGTTTTTTTCCTATCAGGTTTACGCAAAACAATCAAATTATTTTTGTTGACAGATACATGAGGAGAACTGCGTTTATGCACCTGTTCGCTGTAGAAATTCTTGCTGCAATAAGAAGATACCACGGTGTAATCTCGAGGAGCATATGAGTATATGCGCTGATAAACTGCATTACATCACTGAACAGGTACTTATTGTAGTTGGCTTGATACCTAGAGGAGGAATTACTTGCAGGAGTCTTAGTTTCATTAGTTTGGGGAGAGTTTATGCCTGCTACCACCAATGAACTAAACCTCGGTATAGTTCATTGCTACCACCCACCCATTTTTCGGTAGCTGAGGTATGGGTTATTGTCCAAGCAGTTTTTGACACTTTGAAGGGAAATTCACTGAAAAGGAAATAAGCTGAATGGTCTCATTTTCTCATTTCACACTTTTATTTTCATCCTGGCCCCAAAGGTAATCTGTAGTACTCAATACCACAGAGTAAACAAGGTGAATCATTATTTGTCTTTAACAGCGGTTCTGTTGGCAAAAGACTGAAGAATAGACGTATTTAAGGTCACAAACCAAAAGTTTTGAGATCAATTAACATTGTCTTCAAATTTTGCTTGTTTGGAAGATCAGGTTGTAATACTCAAAAATTTGCAATTTTAAAAATCTAAAATTGACTGTTGACTGATCATTGACTGCTCTTCAAATATATTTAGAGGAAAAGATACAAGAAATCATACTTGAAGAACAGACAATTATATCTGCTTTAGCTCATTGCTATTTCATTGGCCACATTCATGCCTTCATTGAAGTTGCGCTCACATTGATCCAGATGGGAATTTGCTAACATTTTTATTGAATCACCCTTTCTCATCTGAGACTAGGCCAATGGGCTGGCTCTGGCTGTTGGGTAGTAAAGAGAGCCAATGTCAGGTCAACGGGAGTACCTATTGAAGGATAGTGAATGTGAAACTGATTTACTTTTACATTCACTATTTACCAATTACCAGGTATTTTCAGAAAAGTACCATCTGACATGGCATTGGGTCTCTCCCTTTCACAAAGCCAAAACTCGGCCTCTGAGACCTTTTCCCCCTCCCTCTACTCATGTCAATCAAAACTGAAAGGATTTAATTTCCGACTACCCTTAGAAATACAGGTAAATAGAAAATAGAAACCTCAACTGCTCTTGGGACAAGAATGAATTCATTTTGTGCCAATCGCCTGCATATCTTAGTCCACATTTCAAATTGACAAAGAAATAAGATCAATAACTGGAAGTGTTGCCCATGTACCCAAGCTTCTATTCTGCATCTTCAATTTACCCTGTGGTTTGCTCCAGAACAATTCTACAAGACTGTGCCTTGTCAACAAAATTGCCACCTTTCTGTTTGTAACATTCGCATGCAGTGTCACATAAACCTGCATGAACCACAGAAACCTGTCCTCTCACATCTTTACGACCGAGGCTATTTACTCTCATATGCTTATTTGCGGACTGATTAATTTATATTATGATTAGAAAGTTGCAAACATAGTAAACGTCCACAACTCTTTGTGTTAGAAATTTAGAAAGAATTAATTGATTCAACTGATATGACTTGCAACCCAAACCAACAACAACTAACACAAAAAAATAGGCTATAGGCATCTATTTATTGATGAACATGCAACCAAGGAGTTTTACTCCTTGATGCAACCACCACTTGCACTAATAAAATTCCTTTTCAGACTATTCGACAGACATCTATTTATCCTACAGTCACTTTTTCTTGGAAGCAAGTACAATTCTACAACCAGGAACAATGTGGGGCATATGTTGATACTGATATGTTGTTATACCAATATTGCTTCCATTTATACATTTATCATATTGATCACAGACACAGTTGTAAAATTACGTAGCGGCAAAAGTTTTCTTACACCGTACCTTATTCTTTTTCAGGAGGATCCTTTTCAAGACCAGCTGAAGTTTCATTGCTCACACTGTAATAACAACTTCTCTTCTAAGATTAAGGTGAGTCAACCTGGTTAATAAAGAGATCTGAACATCAATCCTTAGTGGGGAGGGGGGTTAGTTTAAGCGCTGAAACTGTGTCGGGATAGCTGGTAGAAGCATTTCATTATCAACCACTTGTGTGGCCACAGGAGACAAATTGGATCATATACTTCTACTTAACAAATTGTCTGATTACGAGTGTCACAAATGTGTGGTTATATTATTGGCTTCCTGTTACGTCCTGCGCATGACTCAATCAACACTGTCTTGGAATATGTTATGCTTTAATACATCCATCTTAGAACAAAAACCTTGTACATCCAGTAATCAGGCTAAGAATGATATCTCAAGCTATCTAACCAACACACAATACACAAAAATCATCCGACCAAAACCAGTCAGATCAAGTTGAAACAGGTTGTGATGGGTCAACCGACCGATCGTAAAACATAGAAGCATATAACAAATAGGTCACAAAGGTCACAAAACAAAATATAGCATAAAGCTCACAATATGTACAAAAGTGTCAACACAAAATCATAAAAGAACTGATTGTATGAATTTGTGAAAACGAGGAAGTCAGTCAAGTTGATGGAGAAAATTCACATTCAAAAAGTCTTAAATAGATTCTTTTAAATTTACACTGATATGGCTTTGTGCTTGATATTGTCTACATACTTACATGTTTTATTTATAGCATGACATTCATCAGAGAATTGAGCCAGGTTGCATAACGTCACCTGGTAAATGCTACTTCTTTGAATTCTGCCATTTTGAAACCCCTGATGTAGAGAAACTGAAGGACCATCACAGATTACATGTACCAGCTCATTCCGCATACCTAGCTGCAAACCAGATGGAACCAAAGGTAGAAAAAGCTTATTTTCTGATAAAGAAATATTTCTATTAGTTTAGGAATATGGGCACTCCTTTTCCGTGTCACGCTAGCCATGTTCTCTCTAGTTTTTTTTCACTATTTTGGGCATGCAAATACATTCGAGCCAAATTCATGAATAATTGCACCAGATTGAACATTTTTGTGGACCAGTTAATCTCAACTTGCAAGTGATAGATGAATGGGCCATGCCCATTGAAGCCCTGATACTGCTTCAGATTTTTTTGATAGCTTCTTTAGCTGAGCTGAATTTTCTGTTAGCCTCACTACCCTGTGAATTCCAATTTGGCCCAATCTTTTTGGTTTCTAAGATTCATCTTGTTTGTTTTTCTTTGAATATTGTAGATTGTCTCAATAACAAGACACGGTCCCCCATGCATTTCCAACCCCGTCAGCGGCGAGGATGAAGGTAATTATTTATAGTTTAAGACAAAGTACAAATTTTCACAACAAGGCCTGATAAATCATAATTCAAGCATCCTGAAATTCTCTTGATTTGAATAATGAAGGCTGTACACAGCAAGACTGTACGTGTTCAGCTCTTCATTCAAAATTTTTATCATCAAGCTAAAAGTTAAATACATCCAATTTTATCATGGATCTGCTGTAAAATAGGTAAAAGCACGACTTGTTTCATGGAAAAAAAATTGATTATTAATAATCGATGCAAAATCCCATTCACAGTGGCTCTCAACTAGATGACTGTGTATGGGATTTTTCTTTCCACAGTACATGCCACACATTTGCCTATTGTCAAAGAAAAGGAGTAAAAGTTACTTCTCGGTCTTACATATGTGTTTAACAATATCATATTTTGCAGTAGGAGAAGATAACAGAGCTCAGCAAGCCTGGGATAGTCCCCAACCAGGAAGGAATCCGGAGGA
The DNA here is from genome assembly GCA_914767715.1 of Membranipora membranacea. Taxonomy (NCBI): domain Eukaryota; kingdom Metazoa; phylum Bryozoa; class Gymnolaemata; order Cheilostomatida; family Membraniporidae; genus Membranipora; species Membranipora membranacea. The sequence goes on along the minus strand of OU612072.1, from coordinate 6,554,821 downwards.
GTGAGAAGAAATATCATATCAAGCACAATGCGTTAAAAGCATAAAATTGAATTTGCAATTCTAATCCCGAATGCTCAGTTATATAATGATAATGAGCTTTGGAAGTTAACTTTTAGTAATTCTTTCAAAAATACTTTAAAAGTTTATTTGACGGCACAAAGATTATTGTTTGAATAAGACATTATTGTGACCATATCGACAGTGCCATTTGACAATGTAATTTCAAAGACTCGCACTCACTGATGTCTGAGCACTTACACTTCACCAAAACGAGAAACAAGAAAAAAACTTGTTATTATTATTATTTTATAATATTTTTTGATAATATATGGTATTTTCAAAGGTATTTCTATTTTTATAGGGATAGAGTTTATTACAGTCTCTGAAAAGAGAAATTTGGTGTTTTGACAGAGCTGAGCTGCAAGTTGAGTCAATGTAAAATTGCTGATGTTACATAGATAAAAATAAAAATATAAAAAACAATATTACTAGTATAATTTCAACACTGAATTTTCATCGGGACTATTGAAACTTGGTTTCTCACTATAAATCTGTTGATCATACCAGGTCAATAATCATTAATGCCAAATCAAGGAGATTTTACATTACATTACATTACATATTGATAGTATATCTATATCTATATCTATCCAATCGGTTTACAGTTTACTCACTATATGCAATCCTGATTCTGCCGAGTTCCCTCCCTGATTCAATTGCTGACCAAAATACATTCTCTAACTTGAGAGTTGCCTACTCCTACTTGGCTCCAATCAAAAGTGGAATTTCCAATGGAAATTCCAGGCACTGGTAAAAACCCCAACTGACATAGTATATTTGCATTACTATCAGACACATAACTCTTCTGATGTCTATGAAATTGCAACAGTTTTAGAAGCAAAGGGATTCAATTTCAGCAAGCTACAGACTCTTCTTTTACTTTATTTTTTTTAACTCTTTAAGGGAAATATTTTAATCTGTCAGACAGTACATGTTTAATTAGAGGCCTCTGTTATCCATTGCCAGGTGAGTATACAGAGGTAACCTAGTTGATCAGAATAAAAGGTTGATTAAAACCTTTTTCGGTTCTCTAGTACGCAGTCAGGGATTAGAGAAATCTTTCATCCAAGTATAATCCGTTCTGGCCTTTGCTCCACGTCTGGTTTGGATACATATGATGGGTGGACCTACTTTCTACAACTACACTGGCACACTGCACCAACCCAACAGCCTATCGCAGAGCTAACACATTTTGTCAATGATTTCCAGACAAGTGATGGAAGCATTTGCCTGGCCTAGAAAACAACATCAGCTGCCTTCTTAGTACCGCTCTAATTAACTTTCCAAGTGACTAACTGACTTCAGTACGGGATTTTGGGTAGTGGCAGAATGCATGCTAGGACTAGCCTTACCTCTAAGGCTCCGTTACCATAATGACCATCAAAAATATCTCATTTTTAGATTATCATACCATTGCGAAGTGAGCTCGGACCAAGTCTCAAAATAAAGTAAGTTTATATTTGTTTTGTTTTCAATGTGAGAGCGTTATATCCTCAGAGGAACTACTAGAGCCAGTATTTGTATATGAAGGAGAGATCTTACACTGTGTGTTGGGTTTGCAAATAAATCACTGGAGCTCCAGTAATTTAATTACTGAATCTAGAATAAACACACATCCTGTACAGAATTCAGCTCTTCACATTTTGCTGACTAAGGAAGTGACATGATCTAAAGGGAGGGGTACACTGTTGTGCTAAATCTGAATCTTTCATTACAGAAATCGACTTTCAACACTGAAATCAGTGACCTTCTTCTGTTGGCACACAATTATCAAACAGAATAGTTATCAGATTGAACTCGTCGACTCTCGTCATAAAACATACATTAGACTACAAGAGCAAACCAATATACTGAATACCGATGGCTGCAGCAGCTGATCCCCGGGGTCCTGTTCAGTATCCCTCTACATCTGGTATGGAGTCGATGGAGACATCAGATATGCAGAGAAGGTATGGTATAACAATTATATTTTTCTCGAAACATAATGAGCAAAGTAGTCTTACTTAGTTTAGCGCTCAAATATTGCCATGTGGCTGGGTCTGCGGTTGGTAGTTGGTGAAGTAGCTTGACAAACGAATTTCCTGTCTCGTGTAAACATGATAGAAGATTATACAGTGTAATCATATACACAATCATACTCATCACCATCTACATTCTGTGTATGACTCATATCACTGTCATCATGATTGGTATTAGTTGTTTACGTAGCGAATACTATCATATCTCATTTTTTTCCAGCCTGCCTTCTATGTCATCGATGGCGTCAATGCCAGCATCCAGCCCTTTTACTGGACCCATGAATGAGTATGACAGTCGACCAGACTTTTTGGAGATGGAAGCTCTTAAAAAGGAATATGCTTGTCCACTCTGCCGGCAGGTGCTTATCAACCCTCAACAAACACCCTGCGGAGGAAGGTAGGTACATGTTCCATTTATAATCATTTCTATGGATGTATGTAATTTGCTCATGGTGTATTCCACAATATATCATCTGTCATCAGTTGTTCCTGCTTACATTTCCCCGGCTGATTAATGCTAGGTAACTGGGAATTCCCATTTTTCCAGCATGACTAACAAAATTCTACGCAGTCATATTATTGGGTAACATATCAGTATTAGTTTTTCCTCACTGACTCCTCGGTTAGCTCATTCACCCATACTACTTTGAAATAAGCCAGCGGAATATTCCATTAATCAAAATTTTCTGACACAATTTTTTGGAAAAAAACAGTCGGCCAACTCCCAATTTGTAGTAATAAAATCAAATAAGAAATTGTAATTTCATACCCATTGCTGTCTGACTCTGTTGGACTTATGTGTGTTTTTGGAATAGGATAAAGTCCTTGTACTTGATAATGAAACACTTTAGAGAATCGAATGTTAGCTAGAGTATAGTTGAGATTGCTTTTGGGTGACTCAATGTTAGCTAGCACTAATGAATTGCTCTCTGAAGTGGTAATCTATAATAATCCAAAATTTTCTCGTTTTCTCTACTTTGAGAAAACAAGAAAATTTTAGCCAGCATTAAATCTAGCTATTCATGCAAGAACGAAATGGTGAACTTTTCCGCCTGCGATAACTGCTATTATTAAATGATGCCTATTCATTCATCCAGGGCCTGCAAAGTTTGCTTACGGAATAAGTTTGGTTCAAATACCTCTATACAATGTCCACTGCCTCATGACCCTGATGAAGATGGCTCATTAGAAGAATGTCAGCGAGACGGAGGACTGAAGTTAGATGACATTACTCCTGATGCTTCGGTACAGAGAGTTTTGTTAAAAAAGAAGTGCTACTGTCGTAACAGAGAATACGGATGTCGAGCAACTCCAACATGGAGAAAGTTACCTGTAAGATAATGAGCTGTCTGTTTCTTAAATATACCGAATGTTTTTATTTCTTCACAACATTTAGTATTGACCTGCAATACTTCAAAAAAAAGATTGTGGGTATCGAATGATCCTGAGAATATATCTAACCACATTATGGATTCTCCAAGTATTTTAACATCCTAAGGTCCAGTGTACTCGCGGAAGAAAATTGATAATTAATTGTCAATAGGTAAAGCGAGACTTGTCCATTGTACTTAAATTGATTAACAATCCATGTAAAATTCCATGCACAGGTAGCTCTCAACCGCTATAGGATTTTACATTGATTATTAATAATCAATTTTCTTTCCACTGCGCATGTCCGCTTTTGCCTTTTGTCTTTTTTTTAAGAAATTGAGACAAAAGTTTTATGGGTGAGATTCACTTTAAGATCAATCTGAAAATTTGTTGACTTAATGAACTGTCATTGATTCATCAGTGATCAGACAACTTCATACATTCTAGATTCTAGCCAAAAGAATAGTTCCAAATTTTTTCTTCAAGCTATATCGGATGTTTGCTGTTGATGTCACAAAAAGTTACCAGACTTTATTGGGAAAATATTCAACCCCCAGTTGGTTTAAATTTCACACAGTCTCTTCAGATATTGATGGATATGGTTTTGACTTCATACACGATTTAACCACCAAGCTTTTGCAGGAGCACCATCTGACCTGCGCATTCAAACCTGTGAGATGTCGTAGAGATCTCTGTAAGATTATGTTTCCGGAGTCACAAAGGGCAATCCATGAAGAGAAGGACTGTAACTTTGTACCAGTGAGATGCCAACACTGTCAGAGAGACATGTTACGAGGCGAACTTGAGGTAAGCGTGCGTAGTCTCTGTAAAACAATGAATAAAAAGAGACGGATGATTTGGTGAGATTTTGAACCCGGGCGGTGCTGGCTTATATAAATTTTCATACTCCAATGGTTTCTGCTTCTGAAAATCAAATAGAAGCCAACTAAAACCGAAGCTAAGGTTATATCCCCAATGATATCCCACACTTCCAATATGTTGGGTCTTTCTATATGAAAACTGCCAAAATTGTGATTGCTTCTAGCTGAGTGAGCAAGTCTAATTGAAGGACCAGATAAGCAAGGATTTTGAGCGAATTGAAAATTTACTCTATTAAGCATCGCTCATTCATATTAGATCACCTCCCTGACAAACCGATCTAAAGAGCAAAGAAAATACTGATAAATAAGCTTTAGAGCAACTATATGACCCCATCATGCTCTGCTATGTACTGTATTTCCAACTTGAGACACAGTTCTCTCTTAGGCCCCAACCTCAAACAAATAAGTAGATACATCGGATAAAGCGCTGGCACCCATTCAAACTCTCAATTAGACTCCGGCATTAGGGCAATTTAGTGTCTAGTGGGGTCTTTGAGGCCTGAGACAAGTACAAGCTGTAAATCCAGCCGTAAAATGTTCAACATCATCTTTATAGCTAGTTTGAAGACAGCCAAATACCGATATCTGAATGCACTCTTTTCGAAATTCTTCCCAAGCTCTTTAGATAATTCAATCTTTCTAAACTGGTATTTTTGAAAGCTTGCTTCTGCCAATAAATGATTTGTCTGTGTTATCATTAAATATTGCATGTGGACATTAAGGCCAGCCTCTCTAAGCTTATGTTGATTGTAGTTGCCAGTAGCTAACTGGATACCCCGTACCCTCTAAGGTTTGCGGTTGAATCTACAGAAAGAATTAACTTTTCACCCTTTTTGTGCACTAGAAATCAGTTTCTTTGCCAGCTCCTTAATGGAAAGTACAATGTAAGCAATGATCTCCGTTTGAGTTTGTTGAGTATGTCCCCATATCACTAGTGGGAATAGTAATTGCAATAGAATGCTTATCATCCTATGAAAATATTTTATTGAAAATAATCCTTTAAATCCTACAGTGCAATGGCACCTATCATCGGTCAATCAATTGTTTCAAAAAGCACTATTGATTTCAATATCATATGGCACTATGAATGTGCCTGATATGGTTATATAGAGCCACTGGGATTCCCACTGTCGATATTAGACTGATTGTTATCCTTACTATTGATTTAGGCGCACTGCGCCTTATAACTGCCTTATTCAACAGGCTATGTGACTTTAGTGAGTCATGGGATTTCCCAGCCTATTGGTTCGACAAGGTCTTATCAGTGCTATGACATTTTTATTGTCACGCTGCTTATGATCAGTTGATGACATAGTTGCGTTGTGGTTATGCAAATAGTTTAGGTTTATCAATAGGAAATCACTGACTAAATAACCTCACTGCGCCATATGCAGGACTCATTGTGCGTTTAGCTGGGTTGAGAGAAGGCTGTGTTTTTTATTTCTTTGAATAACCGTATATTATGGAGTTTGAAAATAATATGGCAGGTTCAGAGAAACATTGGGTAGGTGATATAGATAAGGATGGTGGAAAAAATAAAAGAGATACACTTTTCATTGAAGTCTGTTGCTTGTCTTAGTACAGTAGCAATAAGAGGCTATTAACAGAACATTACATACATTAGAAAAGATCATGTTTTCAGAGTGAATGTTCATCGGTTGTAAGTATTACTTTTACTTCTGCTTCCAGAGCCACATTGACGTTTGTGATGCTGTGGAAAGTGTTTGTGGAATTTGTGGAAAGGACTTGGGCAATCAGAAAACAGTAAGTCTTCAACTTAAAACTCTAATACTTTATTTATATTTTAATCCACAGCTACCCGTTATGGTGTTCAGCAGGGGGATCGCGGGCGTTAATGATCGCCTTCCTGAAAGTCATTAGAGTTGGCTGTTTTCCAATCCTAAAAGTACCTAGTACTTTCAATGCTGGAATAAATGGGGCCATATGAAGGTTTTGGTGACTGCCATAGAACATGATCGACCAAACAAAACTTGCAAACTTCATATATAAATTGTGATGACAATTATGTGGCCAGCCAGTTTTTTGCTTTATTTCCCCCCACAGCCAATAACCGTTGTACACCAAAACACACAATATTAACATTGTCTGTATGATTGCCTTCTTACATTTACAGCTGAAGATGCATATAAAAGTCAGTAGTTCATGTACCACAATCATAGATGATGGTAGATGTCATTACTATGAAAGCTGCGGTTTCAAACATAGAGATATCAAGGCTATGCGAGCACATCTCCGAAACGCGGTAGATGTACACTTGGAGTATATAACTATGAAGGCTGCAGAGATTGAGGCTGAATCGAGAAAAACTCAAGATAAGGTAAATAAAAATCATGCTGCGCTTCTGACAAAGTTGTTTTGATTATATTATTCAATTATTCTTGGCAATCATGTACCTCAAAGTAACCCAATGCATAGTAGCTTGAATGGAAAAAAATGTTGTTTTGGTTATCAGGGAGCAGTAATATTCATATCTTAACCTTTTTAAATTTCTTATGGGTTTGTCAATGATGATGAAAACAATTGTTAACCTATCAGCATAACATCTTCACTAAAGCTCTCCACATTTCGGCAAACAGCTCAACCTGCAAACAATGTCGGGGGCTGAACGCAGAATTTGGAGCAGGAGGTTACTGTACTTTACAAAGACCTGCCTACATACGGCCCTGAACATTCTGATGTACTAAGATAATTACTTACATAAGATGCTTTCAGTTAATGACTGAATTGACAACTGAGATTTAAGAATTGTGTTGAAACAATCACTTTGCACCGTAGATGGAATAGCCGGAATTATCATTTTTCATCAGCCAATACAAAAACAAATCAATAACAGTAATTACAAAACAATGACTTCATCATTTGTTTCGCAGTACAAGGATGATGTCAGTACTCTGCTATTGAAAAAGGTCAAACCGTTAGAGGTGAGTGTTTCATGGAAATTTATACTTTTATCCTGGCGGACAGAACACATCAGGTAGAGTTTGGAATTTGTGTCCTGATATGAATACAAGCAGCAAAGTTATTTTCTATGCCAAGTATTAGCAATTGTCGCTCTAACTACTCTTGTGAAAATCTCATGATGGAAATGCTTGGCCTGGACTACTATTTGTGTACAAAAAATATGTAGGAACATATAAACTTTGCAATCATAACAAGCCTATAGATGCATCCACGCTCCCCGCCCTGTGTTGAATAGTTCAAACAGTTCCCATTATTGACCTGTATAAATATATCTGATTGAATAGCCTGTGCCTTATAACAGTGTTGCCAAACGAGAATGCGCACAAGTGTGACAGTTTAGAATTTTATATTGTTTTTGAGTCATTGGATTTCCCACTCTGCCATTATACTATCCCTTCATGTTTATACTACATGCTTATTAATCACACATTATCTCGCTTATTTATTTCATAGAAAGCTACAGCGAACATTTCGATGGAAGTGAAAACATTACAGAAGAAAATTGACACATCAGACACAAACTCTGATCATCTTGTTAATGCTATGAATACTGTGTCCAATAACTCGACACAAGTGGAGATGATCGGTAATAAGATCGGCATCATAGAGAAACAGATCAAAGACTCCGGACTCGGTATGTACAGCTAACTCATCATTTTATTATCCATGCAATGGCAATGTGTTGGGGATAGCTTCAACCCTAGAGGAGTGAAGTATTTGCAGGGTGAAAGGTTCACGATTTCGCACTGGCTTGAAATAGCGAAATTCACGGCTACCTAACATTGACCAAATCTCTAATTATATAGACATATTGCTGAAATTGTTGCTAGCTAACATTAGGTCACCTCCATACTAGCTAACATTAGGTCACCTCCATACTAGCTAACATTAGGTCACCTCCATACTAGCTAACATTAGGTCACCTCCATACTAGCTAACATTAGGTCACCTCCATACTAGCTAACATTAGGTCACCTCCATACTAGCTAAACAATAGTATTTACTCGTAATTGCTATTAGATTGGGATGTTTCTATGTCAGACATTGGTAGTCCTATCAGTGAAAGGTTTCTAGGTTTTTGTTGAAAGAGACAACCATTGTGTGCCTAATAACGATTGATAAACTTTTTCTCTTGATATGTTGGTTGGTTGCTTTCTTTTCATATCCATACATTTGACAGAATTAGCATTCTCAAAAATCTAATTACTAATCACTAATTACTCTATAACATCTTTGTGTGCTAGATGTTGACTCATGAGATTCATTGCATCCCTGGCCAGGGGCGGGGAGCAAGAGTCTGGGCGGCTCATACTACATCCAACATCACTGAATGATTGGTCAGCTAATCTCAATGACTATTGACAATTGTATTATATTATTTTGTTATGATTTTATTATTATATTATTGTATATGTATTTATTTGTATTACAGACAGAGTGATGGTTATAGATTCTCATACACAGAATATAAGGAGACACAGCGATAAACTCAGTGATATGGAGACCAGAATGAGGGTACGTCAGCATCACGTTTTCTCATTTCTTTACTCGCTGACTTGGTCCTATATCAGTGTGTAGCTAACTCAATCATTTGTTTGGCTGAGATATATTTGAGAATATGTGATATCCAAAGTTTCATCCGATTCATCCGATAGTTGGATTGCCGTCTGACCTTGGGCTCTGTTGATCGGCAATATGGTAGTGTTGATTTGTTTGTAGCACAGTAATTTGAGTATGCATCAGTAATGATTAGAATGTTCACTATACAGTTATCATTATTGGGGACAGTTTCATGTTTTACCGGCAATGATTTGTTATAGCTAAAATGAAGGGGCCGTTATGGCGTCTCTTTCGATCCTACTGAGCATCACCCTAAAATGGGTACAAAAGCCAAGTGTTAAAAAGGTATGATATAAGGTGGCAACTATGATGTCAAAGTTGTTGATATAGGCGCAGCAGAGTTAGGACTTCCACCATCACCGGCTCCTATCATACATAGTTCTGTCTATAGATGAAAGATAAGTCCTTTCTTTTATTTTAGAATACCGAGATTGGCTCTGATGACGGAACGTTCATCTGGAAAATAAAGGATTACAAAGTAAGAAAAGCTGACGCTGTCAGAGGAAGACAGATGTCTATATACAGTCCTCCCTTCTACTCATCTAAGTTTGGATATAAAATGTGCTGCCGGGTAAGAACTTCTAGTCTGTCGCTCAATAGGTTCATTTCTTGAATACTTTCACACAACTCTCCTCACTGTCACTGGTAGTTTGGGACACAAAGCCTGCTACAAGAGAATGAGGACCATGCTTGCGGAATTCAACCTCCTGTATGCCAGGATCATGTCAAATCTTACAGTAACCCTATGTCATTATATTCTTATTGAGCGAGTTTTTAGTTTGTCTGAAACTCCCTTGTTTAGCAAAAAAGTAGCTTTTACAATGGAGTTAACTCCTCTTTGACATTAAGGACACAACTACCAATTACTAAACAACCCTGGTTTCATGGTATGAAATACATTTTTATAGGCATACTTGAATGGAGATGGGCTCGGAAGGAACAAATGTTTGAGTTTATTCTTTGTGTTGATGAGAGGAGATTTTGATGAACTCTGCCAGTTCCCATTCCAACAGAGAGTGACATTCACTCTACTCTGCCCGACTAACCCTCAGCTCAGCAAACATGAGAGTTTTATGGTAAGTCTGTATGATATATTAAATCTACAGTATATTGAGTTTACTAGAATAATAAATCTGTGGCTTTTATTTACAAATATTCACTGAGGTATCTAGGCATATTTCTCCAGCTATTTAAATATTCTGCGATATCCCCTACATAGCAGGCATAATGTTGTGTTTTGTACGCTCATGATACCAATTTGGTAGGTAGCAGTACTCGATGGCAAAGTTGACAACAACTTGAAGCTCCCGCTATTTCATTGATACTGCCATAATTATGTAAAAGCATTTGATCTCTTCTATATGTATCATAAGTATATGACATATCAATTCTTCAATGACATATTTAGGTAACAGCTTGTAATACTTTTAATGGTGAGATATATCTTACTCTTACACAAAGGAGGTTTGAAAGTTGAAACCACCTTTCTTCTTACAGCCTGACCCTGACAGCTCTTCATTTAGAAAACCCCAGACAGAGATGAACATAGCCAGCGGATGTCCTCAGTTTGCTCTGCAGTCTGATGTCGAGTCTAGTAACTTCCTTAGTAATAACTGTATATATGTTAGGATTAGAGTGGCCGAGGGTGGTGATAGGGTCCCCTAATCTTTTCAATCTAGAACCACAGCCAGCCCTTAAAAGCGTTCGGGCTGACGATGGCGGCCGCCATTGCCATCCCGAACGCTTTTAAGGGCTGGCTGTGTCTAGAACAAGACCAGCTAAGTTTAACTTTGCAATTTTGTTCGACTTATATATATTTTGGCCAATAAAATAATTACTTATTTCCACACGAGATAGAACAGTCCTACTAATACTAGACAGAATACACATTTACTGAGTACACCTCTTGTATTACAAATTATGTGTAGAGCGATTATTTCCTTACCTGAATAGTTTCTGTTGCACATGGAACAATATTTAGTTGTAGCTTGCTTATCAACATTATCATATTATTATTATTATTAACACCTCATGACTGATCATTTTTTTATTTCGTCAACGGCCGATGATGTTCTTTCTTGATTTCACATGTCCCAGCTAAAGTTTTGACACACTCTCCCTTTGCCCTGTCACACATCTCATCGGTTATAATTGTTCTTTTTTTACCAAAAGATCAAAAGCAGTGTGACTAGGCTATCTCTCCTCAGCTTGTAAGTTTGAAGTTTTAAACTTTGTTTATTGCCCCTTTCATCGCCTGCAATTCTTATTGACCACCAAATTTGCCAACAAAGATAGAGCCACCTGCTCTCCAAGGTTTGAGATAAACTTACTCAACCAGGACTCTGGAGAAGGGCACCCTGGCCCATTAGTAATCTCCAGGTGGTGAGATTGCAGATTCTTCAATATGCCTAACCAGTTTCCACTTGCACAACATGGTTTCATCGTCCTCATGTCTACAACAACTAAAAGTATACTGATTCACTTTTTTTCTTGTGATGATTATGATTAATACTGCTTGTAAACATTACTGTTATATTCCCCAAATCCTTCAACGCTTATCTATTAATCCCGAGATTTACTGTTTATCAATCCCTGTCACTTTTTGTTTCGTGATGGCATTATATCATTGAATTTTCAAAGTTATATTAAATAAAGCATAAAGTACGATTAGCTCTGAGTTTGAGCACAGTCATCTGTTTCTACCTGTCTCTTTGTGTACAGTTGATGCTTTGCACCTCAGTAAAGGAGTTCAACAATGTAGGCCCAAGTTTTGTGTCATAAGCCTTACAAGTTTTTTTACGGGTTCAATTTACCCTCAACCTAACAAAGCAGTGCTTGTCATAGCAGGGTAGGCCTACTCCATATAAAAGATATAAAGATTTATACCAATTGGGAAAATTGATTGTGATTTGAAACAGAATTTATTGAGCTCTGAAGTTAGATGATATCACTCCTGATGCTTCGGTACAGAGAGTTTTGTTAAAAAAGAAGTGCTACTGTCGTAACAGAGAATAAATACAGATGTCCAGCAACTCCAACATGGAGAAAATTACCTGTAAGATAATGAGCTGTCTGTTTCGTAAACGCCCCGATTGTTTTTTTTATTCACAACATTTAGTATTGACGTGCAATACTTAAAAAAAAGGATTGTGTGTTTGGGAGATCCCTGAGAATAAATCTAACCACATAATATATGGTTTCTCCATGCCTTTTTACATCCATTGGTCCAAGTTCCAAATCTCTGTGGTGAATAATGTCCTAAAACAGTAGTGCTGACTTTATTTGTTAGAAAACCTTTTATTAGGGAATCCCTCCTTTAGGATGACGTAAGGGCGGAGCTCACATCATTGCAATGACAATATTAACAAGCTAAAAATCGAGTGTCCCCCCAGTTTTTTTTACAAAATCTGTCTTTTCAGAATGTGGACATGAATATCTCGACTTAATTTAAGCGCTCATACAGTGGCGGGATGCTGGTAGAGGCATTTCATTATCAACCACTTTCCTATTGTTGGGTAAGGTTAGGAAAGTGGTTGATAATGCATGCCTCTACCAGCATCCCGCAACCGTTGGAGCGCTTAAACTAATCTCGAATATAAAAAGTTGTACTAAAATTGATTAACAATCCATGTAAAATTTCATGCACAGTAGCTATAGGATTTTACATTGATTATTAATAATCAATTTTCTTTCCCCTGCCCATGTCCGCTTTTGTCTTTTTTTAAGAAATTGAGACAAAAGTTTTATAGGTGAGATTCACTTTAAGATCAGTCTGAAAATTTGTTGACTTACTGAACTGTCATTGATTCAACAGTGGTGAGACAACTTCATACATTCTAGATTCTAACCAAGAGAATAGTTCCAAATTTTTTCTTCAAGCTATATCGGATGTTTGCTGTTGATGTCACAAAAAGTTACCAGACTTTATTGGAAAAATATAATGTTTCCTGAGTCACAAAGGGCAATCCATGAAGAGTAGGACTGTAACTTTGTACCTGTGAGGTGCCAATACTGTCAGAGAGACATGTTACGAGGCGAACTTGTGGTAAGCATGTGTATTCTCAATAAAAAAATGAAAAAAAGAGAAGGATGATTTGGTGAGATTTTGAACCCGCGGGATGCTGGCTTTTATGAATTGTCATCCTCCAATTTTTTCTGCTTCTGAAAATCAAAAAGAAGCCGACTAAAACCGAAGCTAAGGTTATATCCCCAATGATATATACTTTTACAAATTGGAGTTATCTTCCCAAACTGCAAACCGGTTGAGTTTTTTATGAAAAACTGCCAAAATTGTGACTGCTTCTAGCTTAGTGAGCAAGACCCTCTAGGGAGAGGGGGTTTGATGGGACTAGGAACATTCTGGGTGAACAATTTGGGAACGAATTTGTCTAATTGAAGGACCAGATAAGCGAGGATTTTGACCGATTGATAATTTACTCTAATAAGCATCGCTCATTCTTATAAGAACACCTCCCTGACAAACCGATCTAAAGAGCAATGAATAGACTGATAAATTAGCTTTAGAGCAGTTATATGACCCCATCATGCTCTGCTATGTACTGTATTTCCAACTTGAGACACAGTTCTCTCAACCTCAAACAAATAAGTAGATACATCGGATAAAGCGCTGGCAGCCAATCAAACTCCCCATTAGACTCAGGCATTAGGGCAATTTTTTGTATTGTGGGGACTCTGAGGCCTCAGCCAAGTACAAACTGTTGATCCAGCCGTAAAATTTTCAACATCATCCTTATAGCTAGTTTGAAGACAGCCAAATGCCAGTAAAATTCCGATATCTGAATGCACTCTTTTCGAAGTTGTTCTCAAGCTCTTTAGATAATTTAATCTGTCTAAAATGGTATTTTTAAAAGCTTGCTGCTGCCTTTTCTGCAAATAAATAGTTTGTCTATGATGTTAAGTTTGTGTCTGTGTTATCATTAAATATTGCATGTGGACATTAAGGCCAGCCTCTCTAAGATTATGGTGATTTGAGTCGCAAGCAGATAACTGGATGCCCCATAGCTCTGAAAGTTTGAGGTAGAATGCTTACAGAAGGAATTAACTTTTCACCCTTTTTGTGAGCTGGACATCCCTTTTGTTGTCAATGTCATCTCCATATTATTAGAAAATACAGTGTAAGCAATGAACTCCCTCAGATGGAGTTTGTTGATGTTTCACCCCAGCTAACTAGTGGAAATTTTAATCGCAATGGAATGCATATCATCCTTCGAAAATATTTTATTGTAAAAAATCCATTAAATCATACAGGGGATGATTTATATGATGCTGGGCGGACAACCACCGGTTGTCCGCCCAGCATCCGGTTGGCCGTCGGACAACCGCCTGATGCCAAATAGGCATCCGGTTGAATAAAACACGTCCGGACACAAATTTGACAGAGGCGGATGGGTTCGCAACAGAGAAGGATGGGTTGTGGACACTCATCATCCCAGCAAAAGACCCATCCGGATGGGGTGGTTACAGCAAATATCACTGCTCTAAGCCCATCCGGATGGGTATTTGGCAATGAAGAGTTGCTAAATGGCCATCCGGATGGGTTTGTTGCAGCAAAAACTATTACTGTTCCAAGCCCATCCGGATGGGTATTTGGCAATCAAGAGTTGCTAAGCGGCCATCCGGATGAGTATTTGGCAATCAAGATTTTGCTATATGACCATCCGGAAGGGTTTGTGACAGTCACACTTCAAGATTGATACCAGTGGGAGTGGATAGCCAGCAAGCACTGCCGGATGGGTATTTGACACAAGCGGTTGGCCCTTTTAGAGAGAAGTGTGGCGGACGGCCATTCACCACATTTTACACATTTTTAGCACAACAGGGGTATGGCACATATCGTCGGTCAATCAATTGTTTCAAAAAGCGCTACTGATTTCAATATCATGTGGCACTAAGGAATATGCATATAGAGCCACTTGGATTTACACTCTCAACATTAGACAGATTGAAATTATAATATTATCCTTACTATTGATTTAGGCGCACTGCCTTATTCCACACACTTTGTGACTTTAGTGAGTCATGGGATTTCCCAGCCTATCGGTTTGACCAATGAACTCCCTCTTCCTATTCCTATTCATCATTCTTCCTATTCATTGCAATGAACTCCCTCTTCCTCGACCTTTGACAAGGTCTTATCAGTGCTATCACATTTTTATAGTCCGCTGCCTATGATCAATAGGCACAGTTTCATTGTGGTTATGTAAATAGCTTATCACAATCATAGGTTTATGATTAGGAAATCACTGACTATAAATAATCTTAATTCGGCTTGCACAGGGCTCATTTGACATTTAGCCTGGCTTAGAGAAGGCTGCGTTTTTTTCGTTTTTGTTTTGCGTTTCTTTGAATATATCACTTCGCGCAATATATGATGGAGTTAAAAAATAACATCGCATGCTCAGAGGTACGTTGGGTAGGTGATTGAAAATATATATGAAGGTACACTATTGCGTGGTGATTTAGGAGATCCACTTTTCATTGAAGCCGGTGCTACATGAACAGAATATTGCCTTGTACATACGATAATGTTTTCAAAGTGACTGTACATCGTTTGTAAGTATTATTTTTTATTTCTTCTTCCAGAGCCACATTGACGTCTGTGATGCTGTGGAAAGTGTTTGTGGAATTTGTGGAAAGGACTTTGGCAATCAGAAAACAGTCTTCAACTTAACTAAAACTCTAATACTATATCACATATTATATTATGAATTTCCTGTGAACCTTACTTTTCGAAAATGGTATTTGTGTCTGTCATATTCCAATCCACAGCACCAACGGGCCGCGATCACCTTCCTGAACACCATAATGGGCCGGCTTTGTTCCAATCCATACAGTACTAAGTACATTCAATGCTGGAATAAATGTGTCTGTATGGTGTTACTGCTGACTGCCATTGCTTTATTTCCCCCCACAGCCAATAACCGTTGTACACCAAAAGACACAATATTAACATTGTCTGTATGATTGCCTTCTTACATTTACAGTTGAAGATGCATATAAAAGTCAGTAGTTCATGTACCACAATCATAGATGATGGTAGATGCCATTACTTTGAAAGCTGCGGTTTCAAACATAGAGATATGGAGGCTATGCGAGCACATCTCCGAGCCGCGGTAGATGTACACTTGGAGTATATAACTATGAAGGCTGCAGAGATTGAGGCTGAATCGAGAAAAACTCAAGATAAGGTAAATAAAAATCATGCTGCGCATCTGACAAAGTTGTTTTGATTATATTATTCAATTATTCATGGCAACCATGTACCTCAAAGTAACCCAATGCATAGTAGCTTGAATGGAAAAAAAATGTTGTTTTGGTTATCAGAGAGCAGTAATATTCATATCTTAACCTTTTTAAATTTTTTATGGGTTTTTCAATGATGATGAAAACAATTGTTAACCTATCAGCATAACATCTTCACTAAAGCTCTCCACATTTCGGCAAACAGCTCAACCTGCAAACAATGTCGGGGCCTGAACGCAGAATTTGGAGCAGGAGGTTACTGTACTTTATAAAGACCTGCCTACACACGGCCCTGAACATTCTGATGTACTGTCACATAATCATTTGTTAATAACTGAATTGACAACTGAGATTTAAGAATTGTGTTGAAACAATCACTTTGCACCGTAGATGGAAAAGCCGGAATTATCATTTTTCATCAGCCAATACAAAAACAAATCAATAACAGTAATTACAAAACAATAACTTCATCATTTGTTTTGCAGTACAAGGATGATGTCAGTACTCTGCTATTGAAAAAGGTCAAACCATTAGAGGTGAGTGTTTCATGAAAATTTATACTTTTATCCTGGAGGACAGAACACATCAGGTAGAGTTTGGAATTTGTGTCCTGATATGAATACAAGCATCAAAGTTATTTTCTATGCCAAGTATTAGCAATTGTCGCTCTAACTACTCTTGTGAAAATCTAATGATGGAAATGCTTGGCCTGGACTACTATTTGTGTACAAAAAATATGTAGGAACATATAAACTTTGCAATCATATCAAGCCTATAGATGCATCCACGCTCCCCGCCCTGTGTTGAATAGTTCAAACAGTTCCCATTGTTGACCTGTATAAATATAACTGATTGAATAGCCTGTGCCTTATAACAGTGTTGCCAAACGAGAATGCGCACAAATGTGACAGTTTAGAATTTATTCCTTTTTGAGTCATTGGATTTCCCACTCCGCCTATGACTATGACTTCCCTTGACCTTCATACTACATGCTTATTAATCACACATTATCTCGCTTATTTATTTTATAGAAAGCTACAGCGAACATTTCGATGGAAGTGAAAACATTACAGAAGAAAATTGACACATCAGACACAAACTCTGATCATCTTGTTAATGCTATGAATACTGTGTCCAATAACTCGACACAAGTGGAGATGATTGGTAATAAGATTATATAGACATACAAACTCCCCAAATTAGCTTGCTGAAATTGTTACTAGCTAACATTAGGTCACCTCAATATTAGCTAGCGTTAGGTCGCCTCCATGCTGGCTGGCGTTGGGTCGCCTCGATGCTGGCTGGCGTTGGGTCGCCTCCATGCTGGCTGGCGTGGGCTCGCCTCCGTGCTGGCTGGCGTGGGCTCGCCTCCGTGCTGGCTGGCGTTGGCTCGCCTCCGTGCTGGCTGGCGTTAGGTCGCCTCCATGCTGGCTGGCGTTAGGTCTCCTCCGTGCTGGCTGGCGTTAGGTCGCCTTCATGCTGGCTGGCGTTAGGTCGCCTGCATGCTGGCTGGCGTGAGGTCGCCTCCGTGCTGGCTGGCGTTGGGTCGCCTCCGTGCTAGCTGGCGTTAGGTCGCCTCCGTGCTGGCTGACGTTAGGTCACCTCCATGCTAGCTAGCGTAAGCTCACCTCCATACTAGCTAAACAATAGTATTTACTCGTAATTGCTATTAGATTGGGATGTTTCTATGTCAAACATTGGTAGGCCTATCAGTGAAAGGTTTCTAGGTTTTTGTTGAAAGAGACAACCATTGTGTGCCTAATAATGATTGATAAACTTTTTCTCTTGATATGTTGGTTGGTTGCTTTCCTTTCATATCCATACATTTGACAGAATTAGCATTCTCAAAAATCTAATAACTAATCACTAATTACTCTATAACAACTTTGTGTGCTAGATGTTGACTCATGAGATTCATTGCATCCCTGGCCAGGGGCGGGTAGCAAGAGTCTGGGCGGCTCATACTACATCCAACATCACTGAATGATTGGTCAGCTAATCTCAATGACTATTGACGATTGTATTATATTATTTTGTTATGATTTTATTATTGTATTATTGTATATGTATTTTTTCGTATAACAGACAGAGTGATGGTCATAGATTCTCATACACAGAATATAAGGAGACACAGCGATAAACTCAGTGATATGGAGACCAGAATGAGGGTATGTCAGCATCACGTTTTCTCATTTCTTTACTCGCTGACTTGGTCCTATATCCTATATCAGTGTGTAGCTAACTCAATCATTTGTTTGGCTGAGATAAATTTGAGAATATGTGATATCCAAAGTTTCATCCGATTCATCCGATAGTTGGATTGCCGTCTGACCTTGGGCTCTGTTGATCGGCAATATGGTAGTGTTGATTTGTTTGTAGCATAGTAATTTGAGTATGCATCAGTAATGATTAGAATTTTCACTATACAGTTATCATTATTGGGGACGGTTTCATGTTTTACCAGCAATGATTTGTTATAGCTAAGATGAAGGGGCCGTTATGGCGTCTCTTTCGATCCTACTGAGCATCACCGTAAAGTGGGTACAAAAGCCAAGTGTTAAAAAGGTATGATATAAGGTGGCAACTATGATGTCAAAGTTGTTGATATAGGCGCAGCAGAGTTAGGACTTCCACCATCACCGGCTCCTATCATACATAGTTCTGTCTATAGATGAACGATAAGTCCTTTCTTTTATTTTAGAATACTGAGATTGGCTCTGATGACGGAACGTTCATCTGGAAAATAAAGGATTACAAAGTAAGAAAAGCTGACGCTGTCAGAGGAAGACAGATGTCTATATACAGTCCTCCCTTCTACTCATCTAAGTTTGGATATAAAATGTGCTGCCGGGTAAGAACTTCTAGTCTGTCGCTCAATAGGTTCATTTCTTGAATACTTTCACACAACTCTCCTCACTGTCACTGGGAGTTTGGGACACAAAGCCTGCTACAAGAGAATGAGGACCATGCTTGCGGAATTCAACCTCCTGTGTGCTAGGATCATGTCAAATCTTACAGTAACCCTATGTCATTATATTCTTATTGAGCGAGTTTTTAGTTTGTCTGAAACTCCCTTGTTTAGCAAAAAAGTAGCTTTTACAATGGAGTTAACTCCTCTTTGACATTAAGGACACAACTACCAATTATTAAACAACCCTGGTTTCATGGTATGAAATACATTTTTATAGGCATACTTGAATGGAGATGGGCTCGGAAGGAACAAATGTTTGAGTTTATTCTTTGTGTTGATGAGAGGAGATTTTGATGAGCTTTGTCAGTTCCCATTTCAACAAAGAGTGACATTCACTCTACTCTGCCCGACTAACCCTCAGCTCAGCAAACATGAGAGTTTTATGGTAAGTCTTTATGATATATTAAATCTACAGTATATTGAGATTACTAGAATAATAAATCTGTGGCTTTTATTTACAAATATTCACTGAGGTATCTAGGCATATTTCTCCAGCTATTTAAATATTCTGCGATATCCCCATCCCTACGTAGCAGGCATAATGTTGTTTTTTGTACGTTCATGATACCGATTTGGTAGGTAGCAGTACTCGATGGCAGAGTTGACAACAACTTGAAGCTCCCGCTATTTCATTGATACTGCCATAATTATGTAAAAGCATTTGATCTCTTCTATATGTATCATAAGTATATGACATATCAATTCTTCAATGACATATTTAGGTAACAGCTTGTAATACTTTTAATGGTGAGATATATCTTACTCTTACACAAAGGAGGTTTGAAAGTTGAAACCACCTTTCTTCTTACAGCCTGACCCTGACAGCTCTTCATTTAGAAAACCCCAGACAGAGATGAACATAGCCAGCGATTGTCCTCAGTTTGCTCTGCAGTCTGATGTCGAGTCTAGTAACTTCCTTAGTAATAACTGTATATATGTTAGGATTAGAGTGGCCGAGGGTGGTGATAGGGTCCCCTAATCTATTCAATCTAGAACCACAGCCAGCCCTTAAAAGCGTTCGGGCTGACGATGGCGGCCGCCATCGCCATCCCGAACGCTTTTAAGGGCTGGCTGTGTCTAGAACAAGACCAGCTAAGTTTAACTTTGCAATTTTGTTCGACTTATATATATTTTGGCCAATAAAATAATCACTTATTTCCACACGAGATAGAACAGTCCTACTAATACTAGACAGAATACACATTTACTGAGTACACCTCTTGTATTACAAATTATGTGTCGAACGTTCATTTCCTTACCTGAATAGTTTCTGTTGCACATGGAACAATATTTTGTTGTAGCTTGCTTATCAACATTATCATATTATTATTATTATTATTAACACCTCATGACTGATCATTTTTTTATTTCGTCAATGGCCGATGATGTTCTTTCTTGATTTCACAGGTCCCAGCTAAAGTTTTGACACACTCTCCCTTTGCCCTGTCACACATCTCATCGGTTATAATTGTTCTTTTTTTACCATAAGATCAAAAGCAGTGTGACTAGGCTATCTCTCCTCAGCTTGTAAGTTTGAAGTTTTTATCTTTGTTTATTGCCCCTTTCATCGCCTGCAATTCTTATTGACCACAAAATTTTCCAAGAAAGATAGAGCCACCTGCTCTCCAAGGTTTGAGATAAACTTACTCAACCAGGACTCTGGAGAAGGGCACCCTGGCCCATTAGTAATCTCCAGGTGGTGAGATTGCAGATTCTTCAATATGCCTAACCAGTTTCCACTTGCACAACATGGTTTCATCGTCCTCATGTCTACAACAACTAAAAGTATACTGATTCACTTTTTTTCTTGAGATGATTATGATTAATACTGCTTGTAAACATTACTGTTATATTCCCCAAATCCTTCAACGCTTATCTATTAATCCCGAGATTTACTGTTTATCTATCCCTGTCACTTTTTGTTTTGTGATGGCATTATATCATTGAATTTTCAAAGTTATATTAAATAAAGCATAAAGTACGATTAGCTCTGAGTTTGAGCACAGTCATCTGTTTCTACCTGTCTCTTTGTGTACAGTTGATGCTTTGCACCTCAGTAAAGGAGTTCAACAATGTAGGCCCAAGTTTTGTGTCATAAGCCTTACAAGTCTTTTTATGGGTTCAATTTACCCTCAACCTAACAAAGCAGTGCTTGTCATAGCAGGGTAGGCCTACTCCATATAAAAGATTTCAAAATTTATACCAATTGAGAAAATTGATTGTGATTTGAAAGAGAATTTATTGAGGTCTGAAGTTAGATGATATCACTCCTGATGCTTCGGTACAGAGAGTTTTGTTAAAAAAGAAGTGCTACTGTCGTAACAGAGAATAAATACGGATGTCCAGCAACTCCAACATGGAGAAAATTACCTGTAAGATAATGAGCTGTCTGTTTCGTAAACACCCCGATTGTTTTTTTTATTCACAACATTTAGTATTGACATGCAATACTTTAAAAAAAAGGATTGTGTGTTTGGGAGATCCCTGAGAATAAATCTAACCACATAATATATGGTTTCTCCGTGCCTTTTTGCATCCATTGGTCCAAGTTCCAAATCTCTGTGGTGAATAATGTCCTAAAACAGTAGTGCTGACTTTATTTGTTAGAAAACCTTTTATTAGGGAATCCCTCCTTTAGGATGACGTAAGGGCGGAGCTCACATCATTGCAATGACAATATTAACAAGCTAAAAATTGAGTGTCCCCCCAGTTTTTTTTACAAAATCTGTCTTTTCAGAATGTGGACATGAATATCTCGATTTAATTTAAGCGCTCATACGGTGGCGGGATGCTGGTAGAGGCATTTTATTATCACTTTCCTATTGTTGGGTAAGGTTAGGAAAGTGGTTGATAATGCATGCCTCTACCAGCATCCAGCAACCGTTGGAGCGCTTAAACTAATCTCGATTATAAAAAGTAAAGCGTGATACGTACTTGCGGAAGAAAATTGATAATTAATCATCAATAGGTAAAAGTGAGACTTGTTCGTTGTACTAAAATTGATTAACAATCCATGTAAAATTCCATGCACAGTAGCTCTCAACCGCTATAGGATTTTACATTGATTATTAATAATCAATTTTCTTTCCCGTGCGCATGTCCCCTTTTGTCTTTTTTTAAGAAATTGAGACGAAAGTTTTATGGGTGAGATTCACTTGAGATCAGTCTGAAAATTTGTTGACTTACTGAACTGTCATTGATTCAACAGTGGTGAGACAACTTCATACATTCTAGATTCTAGCCAAAAGAATAGTTCCAAATTTTCTCTTCAAGCTATATCGGATGTTTGCTGTTGATGTCACAAAAAGTTACCAGACTTTATTGAAAAAATATTCAAACCCCAGTTGGTTGGAATTTCATACAGTCTCTTCAGATATTGATTGGTATAGTTTTGACTTCATACACGATTTAATCACCACGCTTTTGTAGGAGCACCATCTGACTTGTGCATACAAACCTGTGAGATGTCGTAGAGATCTCTGTAAGATAATGTTTCCTGAGTCACAAAGGGCAATCCATGAAGAGAAGGACTGTAACTTTGTACCTGTGAGGTGCCAATACTGTCAGAGAGACATGTTACGAGGCGAACTTGAGGTAAGCATGTGTATTCTCAATAAAAAAATGAATAAAAAGAGACGGATGATTTGGTGAGGTTTTGAACCCAGGGGATGCTGGCTTTTATGAATTGTCATCCTCCAATTGTTTCTGCTTCTAAAAATCAAAAAGAAGCCGACTAAAACCGAAGCTAAGGTTATATCCCCAATGATATATATTTTTACAAATTGGAGTTATCTTCCCAAACTGCCAACCGGTTGAGTTTTTCTTTATGAAAAACTGCCAAAATTGTGATAGGTTCTAGCTTAGTGAGCAAGACCTGCTAGGGAGAGGGGGTTTGATGGGACTAGGAACATTCTGGGTGAACAATTTGGGAACGAATTTGTCTAATTGAAAGACCAGATAAGCGAGGATTTTGAGCGAATTGATAATTTACTCCCATAAGCATCGCTCATTCTTATTAGAACAACTCCCTGACAAACTGATCTAAAGAGCAACGAATAGACTGATAAATTAGCTTTAGAGCAGTTATATGACCCCATCATGCTCTGCTATGTACTGTATTTCCAACTTGAGACACAGTTCTCTCAACCTCAAACAAATAAGTAGATACATCGGATAAAGCGCTGGCATCCAATCAAACTCCCCATTAGACTCCGGCATTAGGGCAATTTTTTGTATTGTTGGGACTCTGAGGCCTCAGCCAAGTACAAACTGTTGATCCAGCCATAAAATGTTCAACATCATCCTTATAGCTAGTTTGAAGGCAGCCAAATGCCAGTAAAATTCCGGTATCTGAATGCACTCTCTACGAAGTTGTTCTCAAGCTCTTTAGATAATTTAATCTGTCTAAAATGGCATTTTTTAAAGCTTGCTGCTGCCTTTTCTGCCAATAAATAATTTGTCTATGATGTTAAGTTTGTGTCTGTGTTATCATTAAATATTGCATGTGGACATTAAGGCCAGCCTCTCTAAGCTTATGGTGATTTGAGTCGCAAGCAGATAACTGGATGCTCCATAGCTCTGAAAATTTGAGGTAGAATGCTTTCAGAAAGAAATAATTTTTCACCCTTTTTGCGAGCTGGAAATCCGATTCTTTGTCATCTCCATGTTATTAGAAAATACAATGTAAGCAGTTGGCAGTTGGCAGTTGGCTCTTGCAGAGTGAGGTTGTCTTTTCAAATTCTCTCTGTAATCCAGTATTTAAATAATACTTTTACTGTTCAACACAATGGCACAGCTAACGCAGCCTCTGTTCATACTGGCACTTATAATCACCCTCATATACCAGCCTAGAGGAGTGAAAAGCCTTGAACACATGGATTATCAATCTCTGTTGGATATAAAAAACACTTTAGATGGATCCTTATTAAAAGAAATCTGGAATAATAATTACAAGCACTTTGTCAAAAATATTGACCCTGGACTTTTACCTGATGGCCTCATCCCCAAAGTACTTAAGCTATGTGCCTATCAACTGGCGCCTGCCATAACGAAACTGTTCAATTTATCTATCACGTCTAAGTCAACCCCTACTTCCTGGAAATCGGCCATTATCAAACCCCTACCCAAAGTTAAGAATCCCAATCAACTTAAACAATACAGACCAATAGCGCTCACCAGTTGCCTGTGCAAAATGATGGAGAGACTTGTTAAACATTACATTATTACTCATACAGCTATAGACCACCTTCAGTTTGCTTATCGTGCAAACCGCTCAACTCAAGATGCCCTTTTATGCCTCTCTACTACCAGCACAGATTTCATTGACAAGAAAGCTTCAAATTATGCCAGGTGTCTGTTCCTTGACTTTTCTTCTGCATTCAACACAATACATGTTCCAGACTTAATCTCGCAACTATCGCATCTCGACTCCAATGTCACTGAATGGATATACAGCTTCCTAACGAATCGCACCCAAAGAACAATAGTAGATGGCAATATCTCAAAACCCATCATAACCAACACTGGCCCTCCCCAGGGTTGCTGTTTATCTCCACTTTTGTTTTCAATATATACCAATAGGATTACCTCAGACTCAGCAATATTACTGTCATTAAATACGCTGACTACACCTGTATAATTGGATGCATATCAAATCAATCAGATCTTAGTGCCTATCTTGATGAGATTAGTAGAATTTCAAAGCAATGTTGTGATTTAAACCTATTGTTAAACGCCTCCAAGACTCAAGAAATGATGTTTTCTACTCAGCTTGTTAGGCCCATTACCCCTACTCTTATCCTTAACGGCACGGAAGTTGATTTTTATGACAAAGTAAAATACCTTGGTGTTACTGTTGACGATAAACTCCGCTATCATGATCATGTGCAATCCATAGTGACTACTGCATCTCAACGCATGTATATTGTGAAAAATTTTGTATACTATAGCTCAAAGCCCCTTTCTCATATGTTGTTCAAGAGTTTTATTGTATCCCTCATCACTTACTGTCTCCCCATACTTCTTACAAGCATCCAAGCAAGCGGCAAGAAGTCCTTACGCAAAATATTTAAAGATGCCGCCTAGTTAGGGATTGAGCACCCCGATATAGATGCTCTGGTCAAGACACTTGGACTACGGTACATACACGATGAAGAGCACTTTATCAATGACTTTCTAACTAAATGCCCCTCAGGTCGCAACCGCACCGTTAAATATCGGGGTACATGGGGTAGAGACAGCTTTTTAAGACATCTCATACATACACTTAATAATATACTATTCTAAAAAACTTTTTATACAACAGAGATCTGAATTTTTCATGTTTTTCTTTCTTGTCAGTATTAACAATGTATTTCGTGACAAATTTTTGTCTATGATAGTAATAAATCCATCCATCCAATGAACTCCCTCAGACGCAGTTTGTTGATGTTTCACGCCAGCTAACTAGTGGAAATTGTAATCGCAATGGAATGCTTATCATCCTTTGAAAATAATTATTTTATTGTAAATAATCCATTAAATACTACAGCGAAATGGCACCTAACATCGATCAATCAATTGTTTCAAAAAGCGCTACTGATTTCAATATCATGTGGCACTATGGAAAGTGCGTAATACGTTCTGTCGATATTAGGCTGTTAGATATTAGAATGTTATCCTTACTATTGATTTAGGCCACTGCGCCTTATAACTGCCTTATTCCACACACTATGTGACTCTAGTGAGTCATGGGATTTCCCAGCCTATTGATATGGCACAGTTTTATCAGCGCCCACTGGTATTTGCCATACTCAATAGTTATGTTTGTGGTTACGGTTATGGTGTGACGGTTACCGCCGCCGCTTAGTGCTTACAGTTTCAAGTTTGTGATTATAGCTCAGTGAGGTTTATCAATAGGAAATCACTGACTATAAATAATCTTAATGCAGCTTGCACAGGGCTCATTTGACATTTAGCCTGGCTTAGAGAAGGCTGCCTTATTTTTTCTTTTTTCTTTTTGCGTTTCTTTGAATATATCACTACGCGCAGTATATGATGGAGTTAAAAAATAACATCGCATGCTCAGAGGTACGTGGGGTAGGTGATTGAAAATATACATGAAGGTACACTATTGCGTGGTGATTTAGGAGATCCACTTTTCATTGAAGCCGGTGCTATATGAACAGAATATTGCCTTTTACATACGATGGTGTTTTCAAAGTGACCATACAACGTTTGTAAGTATTATTTCTTATTTCTGCTTCCAGAGCCACATTGACGTCTGTGATGCTGTGGAAAGTGTTTGTGGAATTTGTGGAAAGGACTTTGGCAATCAGAAAACAGTGAGTCTTCAACTTAACTAAAACCCTAATACTATATTACATATTATATTACGAATTTCCTGTGAACCTTACTTTTCGAAAATGGTATTTGTGTCTGTCATATTCCAATCCACAGCACCAACGGGCCGCGATCACCTTCCTGAACACCATAATGGGCCGGCTTTGTTCCAATCCATACAGTACTAAGTACATTCAATGCTGGAATAAAATAATGTGTCTGTATGGTGTTACTGCTGACTGCCATTGCTTTATTTCCCCCCACAGCCAATAACCGTTGTACACCAAAACACACAATATTAACATTGTCTGTATGGTTGCCTTCTTACATTTACAGTTGAAGATGCATATAAAAGTCAGTAGTTCATGTACCACAATCATCGATGATGGTAGATGCCATTACTTTGAATGCTGCGGTTTCAAAACTAGAAATATGGAGGCTATGCGAGCACATCTCCGAGACACGGTAGATGTACACTTGGAGTATATAACAATGAAGGCTGTAGAGATTGAAGCTGAATCAAGGAAAACTCAAGATAAGGTAAATAAAAAATTGTGCTGCCCTTCTGACACAGTTGTTTTGATTATATTATTCAATTATTCTTGGCAACCATGTACCATGTTATCAGGGAGCAGTAATATTCATATCTTAACCTTTTTAAATTTTTTTATTGGTTTGTCAATGATGATGAAAACAATTGTTATCCTATCACCATAACGGCTCCACTAAAGCTCTCAATATTTCGGCAAACAGCTCGAACTGCAAACAACTTCCCGCCTAAACACAGTATTTGTAACAGGAAGTTATGGTACCCTACATAGACCTGCCTACATACAGCCCTGTACAGTACAATGCGCGAACATGTCATTTGTTACATAAAATACATTCGGCTAGAAACTGAAAAGTCACCTCAGATTTGAGAATTGTATCAAAACTATTACTCTGCACCTTGGATCATAGCTTCGATTATCGTATAACATACATTACATAACTTCATCATTATTCTTTGTAGTACAAGGATGATGTCAGTACTCTGCTATCGAAAAAGGTCACACCGTTGGGGGTGAGTGTGGATTTAGGGAAGTTCTCCTTTGCCACCCCCCCCCCACCCTATCGCTTGAAACCCCAGTGCTTGTCCAATCGGCCAATCTCACCCTCTATGACCATAGATGTAGATACTTTATTTATTTATTGTCTCTGATTGACATTGTATGGTAATAGAATCGTCGAAGGGAATTTCTACGTTTCTTAGTTGGCGACTCTGATTATGATATCTGTAATTTTGACGATATTCAAATTTTTAAAACCCTTGGGTCAGAACGCATCAGATAGGCGACCCTCATACTTTGACATGAAGTCAGAGTTATGAATTTGTGTCTCGCTATGAATACAAGCATCAAAGTTATTTTCTGTTCCAAGTAACAGCACTTGTCGCTCTAACTACTCTTGTGAAAATCTCGTGATGAAAATTCTTGGCATGGATTTACTATTGTGTATAAAAACATGTAGGGACATATAAACTTTGCAATAATAACCTGTTTATCAATGCATTGATGTCACCCCTTCCTTCCTTCCTTCCTTCCTTCCTTCCTTCCTTCCTTCCCTATTGATTAGTTCAAACAGTTCCGATTATATGACTGATAGAATAACCTGTGCCTTATAATAGTTTTGGCAAACAAGAATGTGCACAAATGTGGCAGTTAAGATTTTTTTTGTTTTTTGTGTCATTGGATTTCCCACTACATGCTTATTAATCACGCAGTCTCTCACTTGATGCTATTCCATTCAATTTTCTTTCTGTTTTTTTTGTTTCTTATTTTGTTCTGACACTGAGTGCAAAAAATTGCTAATGAGATGACTTTGGTCGCCAAAATATTACACTATATTTATTTTATAGAAAGCGACAGCAAACATTTCGATGGAAGTAAAAACCTTACAGAAGAAAATTGACACATCAGACACAAACTCTGATCATCTTGTTAATGCTATGAATACTGTGTCCAATAACTCGACACAGGTGGAGATGATCGGTAATAAGATCGGCATTATTGAGAAGCAGATCAAAGACTCCGGACTCGGTATGTTAAGTCATCCCATGATTTTATTATCCATGCCATTGCTATTAGTTTGGGATAGTTTTTCCCTTAGAGAAGTGAAGTATTTGCAAGAGGAAAAGTTATCCGTTCCACACTGGATTGAAATTGCAAAATTTACAGTTTGCCTCCATTTAGTCCGCCTGACAACCTCTTAGCAAAAATTGATGCTAGCTAACATTAGATCAGCCCCAAACTAACTAATAAGCTGCTCACTGCAGTTAGGATCGAATGATTAAGGCTAGGGTGATTGGGGGGGGGGAGGGGGGAAACTCTGTTTACGCAGTTGCAAGTGAAAACCATTGTAGAGTGTGACTTATAATCAACATAACATTATTGATGAGCTTTTTTCATCAAAATGATATTTGGTTGCTTCCTTTGCATATCTATACATATGACAGAATTAGCATTCTCAAAAATCGAATTACTAATCACGAATTATTCTATAACAATTTTGTGTGCTAGATGTTCATTGCAGCCAATTTTGCGTATCACTGAATGATAGGTTCAGCGAAAATCTCAATGACATAGATCCACCAGTGATTGTATTTATTTATATTATCATTATTTTATTATTGTATACGTTTTTATTTGTATAACAGATCGAGTGATGGTTATAGACTCTCACACACAGAATATAAGCAGACACAGCTATAAACTCAGTGATATGGAGACCAGAATGAGGGTATGTCAGCATCACCTTTTCTCATGTCTCTTTACTCGCTGACTTTGTCCTATATCCTATATCAGTGTGTAACTAACTCAATCATTTGTTTGGCTGAGATATATTTGAGAATATGTGATATCCAAAGTTTCATCCAATTCATCCGATAGTTGGATTGCCGTCTGACCTTGGGCTCTGTTGATCGGCAATATGGTAGTGTTGATTTGTTTGTAGCACAGTAATTTGAGTATGCATCAGTAATGATTAGAATGTTCACTATACAGTTATCATTATTGGGGACAGTTTCATGTTTTACCAGCAATGATTTGTTATAGCTAAGATGAAGGGGGCTGTAATGGCGTCTCTTTCGATCCTACAGAGCATCACCGTAAAGTGGGTACAAAAGCCAAGTGTTAAAAAGGTATGATATAAGGTGGCAACTATGATGTCAAAGTTGTTGATATAGGCGCAGCAGAGTTAGGACTTCCACCATCACCGGCTCCTATCATACATAGTTCTGTCTATAGATGAAAAATAAGTCCTTTCTTTTATTTTAGAATACCGAGATTGGCTCTGATGACGGAACGTTCATCTGGAAAATAAAGGATTACAAAGTAAGAAAAGCTGACGCTGTCAGAGGAAGACAGATGTCTATATACAGTCCTCCCTTCTACTCATCTAAGTTTGGATATAAAATGTGCTGCCGGGTAAGAACTTTTAGTCTGTCGCTAAATAGGTTCATTTCTTGAATACTTTCACACAACTCTCCTCACTGTCACTGGGAGTTTGGGACACAAAGCCTGCTACAAGAGAATCAGGACCATGCTTGCGGAATTCAACCTCCTGTGTGCCAGGATCATGTCAAATCTTACAGTAACCCTATGTCATTATATTCTTATTGAGCGAGTTTTTAGTTTATCTGAAACTCCCTTGTTTAGCAAAAAAGTAGCTTTTACAATGGAGTTAACTCCTCTTTGACATTAAGGACACAACTACCAATTATTAAACAACCCTGGTTTCATGGTATGAAATACATTTTTATAGGCATACTTGAATGGAGATGGGCTCGGAAGAAACAAATGTTTGAGTTTATTCTTTGTGTTGATGAGAGGAGATTTTGACGAGCTTTGTCAATTCCCATTTCAACAGAGAGTGACATTCACTCTACTCTGCCCGACTAACCCTCAGCTCAGCAAACATGAGAGTTTTATGGTAAGTCTGTATGATATATTAAATCTACAGTATATTGAGTTGACTAGAATAATAAATCTGTGGCTTTTATTTACAAATATTCACTGAGGTATTTAGGCATATTTCTCCAGCTATTTAAATATTCTGCGATATCCCCATCCCTACATAGCAGGCATAATGTTGTTGTTTGTACGTTCATGATACCAATTTGGTAGGTAGCAGTACTCGATGGCAAATTTGACAACAACTTGAAGCTCCCGCTATTTCATTGATACTGCCATAATTATGTAAAAGCATTCGATCTCTACTATATGTATCATAAGTATATGAAATATCAATTCTTCAATGACATATTTAGGTAACAGCTTGTAGTACTTTTAATGGTGAGATATATCTTAATCTTACACAAAAGAGATATGAAAGTTAATACTATCTTTCTTCTTACAGCCTGACCCTGACAGCTCTTCATTTAGAAAACCACAGACAGAGATGAACATAGCCAGCGGATGTCCTCAGTTTGCTCTGCAGTCTGATGTCGAGTCTAGTAACTTCCTTAGTAATAACTGTATATATGTTAGGATTAGAGTGGCTGAGGGGGGTGATAGGGTCCCCTAATCTACTCAATTTAGAACAACCCCAGCTAGGTTTACCTTTGCAATTTCATTTGACTGATATATATCGTGGCCAATAAATTAATACCATTACTGAGCAGAATACACATTTACTGACTACACCTCTTGTATTACAAATTATGTGTCGAACGTTCATTTCCTTACCTGAATAGTTTCTTTTGCACATGGAACAATATTTTGTTGTAGCTTGCTTATCAACATTATCATATTATTATCATCATTATTATTATTAACACTTGTTTATCTCCATGATTTTGTTTCACTGATATTCAGCAGTATATTTACCCCAAATAATGTTACATTATTTCCCAAAGCAAATAATAATAGGCCTACTTATACTACAGTTAACTACGTCCCGCTACCAATTTCACCCCTTGTATTATGAAAGTTTTGAAGAAGGGATCATTAAATCCTTACCAGAATAGCTCCCTATGACAAAAGGCCATAACCATTTGTAATTGTGTTTACTAATGTAGTATCAAGAGTATCATATTATTCTACTATTCAATTTATTATGTGAGATGTGGTTGATTATAATTTCTGTTGTTTCTCTTATCCCATAAGTTTCAGCTAATGATAAGACAGCCCCTGTCTTTTCCTTGTCCCACAGTGAGCCAAGTGACATGGCTTCTTCCCCCTAGCTTATATGCTTCTTGTCAGTCATCTGTTTAATATAGAATTTAATAATCTTCAGGTCGTTAGATTACAGCTTAAGGTATAGTCTCGTGATGGGTGATTGGTCACCGGGATCGGTGTTTTGAAACTATTACACTATTAAACTATTATGTATATCAAAGTTTTTTGGTTTCATAAACATGGTTCATCATCGAAAAATTTTGCTGATTGGGTATAATTTTTTCTTTTGTTGAAATCAGGATTTCTTTTTTCTATTTCCTAATAATGATTTAAGTAGCAATGATGATCATTGCTACTTGCTAACCTTGCTTTACTATCCAAACACACTAAAGTTGGTTATTAAGTTTTTGCACCTGACCAAACATCCCTTTATGATCCAGGGCACTTTTTGTTTCGATGTCATTTATAAGTAATTATTATATATATGACCAACAAATTTTGAATTTATTGTGAATAATAGTCCATATAATAGTTGTGGTGTTCTCATAGTACAATATCATCCTGCTAATTGATGAAACAGTGAGTAGGTAAGGTTTGTTTGCTGAATGTGAGCACAGTCACCTTTTCCCCCTGATTGATTTAGTTATACAGTTGATCCTATTTACTCCATCATAGGAGTTCATCGTTGTAGGTCCCCATTCAGCGACTTTATAAGTTGTTTTGATAGGGTTCATTCCCCTCCCCCACCGCCAACACAACATGTCTTGTCAAGTCTGGCCTCTCCCCAGTAAGCTGTATAAAGTTTTAAAACTTCACATTAATTGACTTCAAATTTATTGTAATAGGCCATCAGGTGGCATGCTACAAAATCTCTGATGCATTTGATTCCAGGTGTTATTGTCCAAGCAGCTAATCATCATAATTGTAACTCACCATGTAACACGATATGTCATACAAGGTGAACAAATAACTTCATCTGAAGTACCAAACCAATCCTTAGTTCACTGACTTCTGAGTGTAAAACCTGTTGTTCTTGTGACTTGGCGTTTTCCACACACTATTGAGTCATTGGAATTCACAGCCTATTGGTCTTATCAGTGCTAAATATAAATGATGTTTTGTTTGGTTTGTGATTACTTTAATTTGTCACTCAAGATACAATTAAATGTATAAATTACAAATATCGGTACATAAAATGCAATAAAATAGTGTCATCATAGTAAGTCACAAATTTATCATGACATGATAAACATTTCTTTTTACCCTCACATAACAAAGTATTGAAATAATGACGGTGGAGAAGTGGTTTAAAATCCAGTGGAAATCGGCTTGTGATACATTTAATTTAAGAAACATTCAGAAAAAAAATAGCCAAGCAATTAAAGTATACTTGATGAAAAAATAATATAAGTACTTAGGTGTTTGGCTGTCACTGTGCACTATGTAGGTATTCTGCTGTATAGCGTATTTTCATTGCTTACCATCGATAGTAATAGTCCCCACTTTTCTTATTGAGCAGGAGCACTATTGGCACCATTGCCAAAAGATAGTTGGCACAACCTTATGGTACAACCTTATAGTCACATAACATTAAACATTACACTGACTAATCAAGATTCAGGTGATATTTATCAGTGTTATAAACTCATGTAAAAAAAAATATTTTCACACTTTATGTGAAGAGTTACTTGCACATAGAAATTGTGTCGCTTGACTTAGCAAATTAGGCATAGCCATATAACCCTAACCCATAATCTATTTTGTTGGGCACTCACCACAAAACATCCTATCTAATCTAACTCCTTGTCTAGCCCAAGGATCACAAAAGATTGTTATTAACTGAGAAATATAGGCTGTTTTGTGGTTAACACCTTAAAGTAAATAGATTATGGGCTATTATTACTAATCTATTGAAACTCAATGTAAACACAGTGGGCTTCACTTTAAACATAAAAGGGACCGATCCATTTTGATTGACTGTGAAACAAGAAGCAGGGCCAGGCTAGATGGTTAAATTAGATAAGAATGTAGGCCTACGATCGGATAAGAAAACTGAGGAACTCCTTCATACGGCTGGCGTAGAAGATTTATAGCTGAGCACAATCCACAAAAAGAACTTCCTAATGCAATATTTAGAAATATGTAACAGCAATTTTTTTCCGGGGCCGCAAGCCGCTAGTGGCCATCAATAATCACTGAGCCAAACTACTTTTTTTTTAAATTGTCAATTTCAAGTGTTTTGACTTTCAAAGAGTGCGTTATAGCTTGAAACTACAGTAGTTGATTCACACCTAGAGCATATAACTAAGCCATAGTGGGCCATAGTGACATAGCATGTCACGCAGCCAAAAACAAAAGAAGGTTGCCGCATGTCAAGTCTAATAGTGACAAGCAGCAATGTTACTTTGCATTATAACCAAAGGTGTATTGTCGTCAAACGAGAGCGCTTTAGCTTGCTTCTACAGCGCCTTCCACTGCAGCACAGTTGGGGGTGCCAGAGTCTGAGGGGCTCAGACTATATTGGAGACTATAGATAATCCATATCCATTCCCATACCCATAGTCTCTGGTTGTATCAATAAATTAATTGGACGGGTTAATAAATGAGCTTATTCTCTTGCATCAAGAACTATTGATCAACACACATACCTTGGGAGATACTCGCTCCGTGAAGTTTTTGTATAGGAGCAGTCTGGGGGCAGCCTGGCTATGCTTAGGAGGGGCTGACAGATAATCACACATTAGTGTGCAGTTCTAGGATGACTTTTCACCATCAGTTATGAGAAGAACAAATTACAGAGCAGTTCACTTATTTCAAACCTCTGGGAACCACAAAAGTTTGTCCTAATTTAAGCCAAAGACCAATGCATATTATAGTCAGGCAGTTATTCCACCATCCAAGTAGAGCATTGAAATCATTCTTCTAAATGTTCCAAATGACAAGCTTAACAGTACGATTTCTGCCGAATTTAATTCTCTACCTTTTACTTTACGCAGCATCTCTAAACGATTTTCTTTCAAGAAAGCCTTATTTCAATATTACATGCTACAATTTTCACTATAACAATTCAATCATATTTTTCTCCTGAGTCACCCTTTTTTGTTTCTTTTAAAAAACGTTTTCTTGAAAATGATAAAGATGCCAATAAAGTTTTTAAAAAAATCTATAACGTTTATTGGTTTTAGGTAGCCTTTAAGTCGAAGCTAAATTAAGTGACATCAGAATACATCAAGATCTATCGAACTGAAGTGACCAATTTTGACCGATTAACAGGAGAGCTGAATTATAAAGTCCGAATTAACAAGTTTTCACTGTACTCTTGTTAAATTTGGTGGCTACGCTGCGGAGACGTGGTGAGATAACTAACGCTGAAGGTAGTTATTGTATTACAAACATTCTCCTGGTAACCCGAGTAAATCAGTCAGACCATTTAGATTACCAGTTAATTTGTCTCTTTATATCTTTTCTTAAGCTGACAACACACAGAAAGGTAAACCCCACCTGTACAGACCAGGTAGGCCGCTGTCATTACTTTGACAGCTGCGGATATACAGCCCAATCAGTGGAGGATATGAGAGAGCATCTCAGAGAGGACCTTGATGTGCATATGGAGTATCTGACAATGAAAATGGTGGACCTGGAGGACTTGGAGGACCTGGAGGACCACTCTGTAAAGACGCAATATAACGCTTCTTATCTAGTCAGTTTTAATTATCAACCTGTTAGAGAGCTGTCTGGTCATCATGATTATAAATCCTAAGCCTTGTCATACGGCTACTTTCTTTGTTTTGGATGTAATAAAACAAAAAAGTAGCCGCGTGACAAGGCTATTTAAAACCCACTTGAATGGATGGCTGGTTTTGTAAAACATTCTCATCGAATGAAAATTATGCCAATAAAGTAAAGAAAAAATAATTCAAATTTCACTGAACAGAGTTTACCAACTTTACATCTATTTGTAGATTGTTGATGAAGTGAATGACCAGCTGAAGAAAAGAGCACTACCCCTAGAGGTAAATAATTTACGCCATCCTATGATGCTGAGTAAACGTGGCAAACAGATCCAGCCCTTTTAAAACATGAGGATGCTCAAATCATATTTAAAAGTATCACCAAGAAGGCAAATATTGGCCTGTGATAATAATTTTAGGCAAGAAGCAGCCTAGCAATAACTGCTCTATAAAATAATGTCAGGAATCAGGAGTGGTCTGATGGTTAAGGGTATGGACTTGTGATCTTATGATCCAGGTTCGATTCCCGGCGCCGGCCAGGGGCGTATATTCTAAATAATTTCACTCACTGACTTTTTAGAGATGAGCATAATGATCGGGCACAGCCCGATCCACACGCCATAGGCGTGGCGGGGAGGGTGTGGGAGGGGCGGTTAAGCGCTTAAGCGCTTAAGCGCCCTCCCACACGGAAATTTTTGCATATCGGTAGCAAAATAGTGCAAGCAGAGAGGTATTTCAATAGCTCACTGAGCTGTTGGGTACTTTCAGAAAACAACTCAATAGCAGTAGAAGTTTACGGTAAAAATGCTCCAGTTATAAAGCATTAATTTGAAAAAAAACTGACCCCGATGGGATTCGAACCCACAACAATCTTATTAACAGTGATTATAAGGCAGACGCTCTACACACTGAGCTATTCAGCCTCTCACAGAAATCCGTGGGCTGTGAGTGCTCATATACGCCACTGGCGCCGGCTGTCATTTCTGATTTGGCACTGGCAAGCCATTCATCCTAGCCAGGTCTGTTCGGATCAGGTCCATAAATACAGGAGGTCTACTGTGTGCTTGCATGCAGTATAAAGATCCCCCTCTGCCTCTTCGAAAAAAGAGTAGCCGGCAACGGCGGGCAAGGGTATAGGGTACTACCCCACACAAGCCACCCGAGCTTAAGGGGGCCCGTTAAATAGGGCGGTCAAATAAGACCTAGTGCATAGAAAAAAAAAAAAAAAAATGGCATGGACAATTTTGTGATGGCAGGAAACTGATCGCATATTATACTTCATTGATGTTTCTTCTGTAAAATTCACCGGGTTTACCCAGTTGTAGTGATCATATTTGGAAATTAAAAGGTGTTTTGTTTTTGCATTATATGTGTGGGAACATACCTCTTATTCCGTGGAATCTAACTAATCTGATCTTCAGGGAATTCCAGGTTGAAACTGCAATGTGGGGATTTTGTTGCCAATTTATTTACCAAGTAAACTTGCAAAAGTCTGCTCGTGTTAGATCAGGACAAATTTAAAATTTTCAATAAGTATAATGTCAGATCTTTATGAGGTTAGTATGATACTGTCTTGTGGCAGCATATCCGCAATATTTCTCAAAAATGCATATAATAAGTGAACCGTTAAGAATTCAATAAAAGGTATTTCTAGGGTGGAAGAACGTGTTGAATCCAAAAATAATGGTGTACCCAGTTGTAGCAATCATGTCAGCAGAAGACCGGCAGCGCAGCAGCATATCGCAACTTTTCTCAAAATCGCTAGCAATAAGTGAAATGTTACGAGTTTAAAACAAGGGTATATCTAGGGTAGAACGATGTGCTGAATCCAAAATTGAGAGTGTACCCGGTTAGAATAACTCAGTGGTGTAAACAACAGTAATAAAAATGTTATTTATTCTTCTAAAAGCATAACACTTGTATTTGAATGTTCATCATCGATAGATAATGGTGATTGGCCTTGCCAACATGGCTCTTAGGATGCTCATGAAAGTTCAGTTAGCGGCAGGACGGCAGCATACCTGCAATCTTCTTCACAATCGGTTAAGTAAGTGAAATGTTAAGAGATTAATATGGTCAGCAGAAAACATGACTATATGTATGATTTTAACAAGATATACTATCACATCATTTCAAAAGGTGGTCAGCGACAGCATTACTACATCTTGACGAGAACAAGACAAAAAGCAGCCTAGACATAAGACTGCTCAAAACATGATAGGGTGAGACAGATTTGATGTAGGTAAAAAGTGTGTACCCAGTTGAAGAGGTCAGCCGCAGCACTACTGCATATCCCAAATATTCACACTATCGATATGCGATTAGTGGGAAGTCAAGAGTTTGATGCAGTTGGCACAAGTCAACTTGGTCCTACATAGTATATGTTTTATCATCGCATGAGGTGGTTGGTTAGAGACAGCGCTACCGCATATCCCCATAATATCATGTTATTAGCATGGTAGGAAAGTATGCGAAGCTGACCTATCTAAGTTGGAAAATTGTGCTTTTATTAATCAGTTGGCGTTGCAAAGCCACATTCAAATCTCTTGTTAGTGACAGAACTTCTTTTTGTTCCCTCAAACAAATGACACCGAAGCTCTCAGTTAGTCAGTATTTGTGAACCATCTTTAGAAGTGATTGATTTCAGACTCTGACAGTTGGGTTTCTTTCTAAAAAGTGAGGCACTCATTGAACTCTTTGCTCATGTGCTATGCAAAAGATATCAAGCCGAAAAATGGCATAAGAGGCAATTGAAACATCAAAAATGTTGTTTGTTATCGCCCAAAGACAGTGGTCTTAAGACCATACAATATCATAATAGACCACATAAGCGAAGATTTTGAGCGAATTGATAATTTACTCTAATAAGCATCGCTCATTCTTATTAAACACCTCCCTGAGTAACCGATGCAAAGAGCAAAGAAAAGTTTGCTTAAGAGCAATTATATGACCCCATCATGCTCTGCTATTTACTGTGTTTCCAACTTGTGACACAGTTCTCTCTTAGGCCCCAACCTCAAACAAATAAGTAGATACATCGGATAAAGCGCTGGCACCCATTCAAACTCTCAATTAGACTCCGGCATTAGGGCAATTTAGTGTCTAGTGGAGACTTTGAGGCCTGAGACAAGTACAAGCTGTAAATCCAGCCGTAAAATGTTCAACATCATCCTTAACTTGAGGACAGCCAAATGCCAGTAAAATATCTGAATGCACTCTTTTCGAAATTGTTCTCAAGTTCTTTAGATAATTTAATCTGCCTAAACTGGTATTTTTAAAGGCTTGCTGCTGCCACTTCTGCCAATGAATAATTTGTCTATGATGTGAAGTTTGTGTCTGTGTTACCATTAAACATTGCATGTGGACATTAAGGCCAGCCTCTCTAAGCTTGTGTTGATTTGAGTTGCAAACAGCTAACTGGATACCCCATAGCTCTAAAAGTTTGCGGTAGAATGCTTACGGAAAGAATTAACTTTTCACCCTTTTTGTGAGCTGGAAATCCGTTTCTTTGTCATCTCCATATGATTAGAAAATACAGTGTAATCAGTTAACTCCCTCAGACGCAGTTTGTTGATGTTTCACCCCAGCTAACTAGTGGAAATTGTAATCGCAATGGAATGCTTATTATCCTTTGAAAATATTTTTTTGTAAATAATCCATTAAATCATACAGTGAAATGGCACCTATCGTTGGTCATCAAATGTTTCAATACCATCAGCCACCATGAAATGTGCATAATATGCTTTAGAGCTACTGGGATTCCCACTGTCGATATTAGACTGCTCGATATTAGAAAGTTATGCTTACTATTGATTTAGGCGCACTGTGCCTTATGAAAGCCTTATTCCACACACTATGCGACTCTAGTGAGTCATGGGATTTCCCAGCCTATTGATATGACACAGTTTTATCAGCGCCCATTGGAATTTGCCATACTCAATAGTTATGTTTGTGGTTACCGGCTAGTGAGGTTTATCAATAGGAAATCACTGACTATAAGTAATCTTGGTGCAGCATGCGTAGGGCTCATTTGACATTTAGCCTGGCTTAGAGAAAGCTGCGTTTTTTTCATTTTTGTTTTGCGTTTCTTTGAATATATCACTTCACACAATATATGATGGAGTTAAAAAATAACATGGCAGGCTCAGAAGTACGTTGGGTAGGTGATTAAAATATACATGAAGCTACACTATTGCGTGGTGATTTAGGAGATCCACATTTCATTGAAGCCGGTGCTATATGAACGGAATATTGCCTTTTACATACGACGGTGTTTTCAAAGTGACCATACAACGTTTGTAAGCATTATTTTTTATTTCTGCTTCCAGAGCCACATTGACGTCTGTGATGCTGTGGAAAGTGTTTGTGGAATTTGTAGAAAGGACTTTGGCAATCAGAAAACAGTGAGTCTTCAACTTAACTAAAATTCTAATACTATATTACATATTATAATTATTATGAATTTCCTGTGAACCTTACTTTTCGAAAATGGTATTTGTGTCTGTCATATTCCAATCCACAGCACCAACGGGCCGCGATCACCTTCCTGAACACCATAATGGGCCGGCTTTGTTCCAATCCATACAGTACTAAGTACATTCAATGCTGGAATAAATGTGTCTGTATGGTGTTACTGCTGACTGCCATTGCTTTATTTCCCCCCACAGCCAATAACCGTTGTACACCAAAACACACAATATTAACATTGTCTGTATGATTGCATTCTTACATTTACAGTTGAAGATGCATATAAAAGTCAGTAGTTCATGTACCACAATCATAGATGATGGTAGATGCCATTACTTTGAAAGCTGCGGTTTCAAAACTAGAAATATAGAGGATATGCGAGCACATCTCCGAGACACGGTAGATGTACACTTGGAGTATATAACAATGAAGGCTGTAGAGATTGAAGCTGAATCAAGGAAAACTCAAGATAAGGTAAATAAAAAATCGTGCTGCCCTTCTGACACAGTTGTTTTGATTATATTATTCAATTATTCATGGCAACCATGTACCTCAAAGTAACCCAATGCATAGTAGCTTGAATGGAAAAAAAATGTTGTTTTGGTTATCAGGGAGCAGTAATATTCATATCTTAACCTTTTTAAATTTTTTATGGGTTTTTCAATGATGATGAAAACAATTGTTAACCTATCAGCATAACATCTTCACTAAAGCTCTCCACATTTCGGCAAACAGCTCAACCTGCAAACAATGTCGGGGCCTGAACGCAGAATTTGGAGCAGGAGGTTACTGTACTTTATAAAGACCTGCCTACACACGGCCCTGAACATTCTGATGTACTGTCACATAATCATTTGTTAATAACTGAATTGACAACTGAGATTTAAGAATTGTGTTGAAACAATCACTTTGCACCGTAGATGGAAAAGCCGGAATTATCATTTTTCATCAGCCAATACAAAAACAAATCAATAACAGTAATTACAAAACAATAACTTCATCATTTGTTTTGCAGTACAAGGATGATGTCAGTACTCTGCAATTGAAAAAGGTCAAACCATTAGAGGTGAGTGTTTCATGAAAATTTATACTTTTATCCTGGAGGACAGAACACATCAGGTAGAGTTTGGAATTTGTTTCCTGATATGAATACAAGCATCAAAGTTATTTTCTATTCCAAGTATTAGCAATTGTCGCTCTAACTTACTACTCTTGTGAAAATCTCATGATGGAAATGCTTGGCCTGGACTACTATTTGTGTACAAAAAATATGTAGAACATATAAACTTTGCAATCATAACAAGCCTATAGATGCATCCACGCTCCCCGCCCTGTGTTGAATAGTTCAAACAGTTCCCATTATTGACCTGTATAAATATAACTGATTGAATAGCCTGTGCCTTATAACAGTGTTGCCAAACGAGAATGCGCACAAGTGTGACAGTTTAGAATTTATTCCTTTTTGAGTCATTGGATTTCCCACTCCGCCTATGACTATGACTTCCCTTGACCTTCATACTACATGCTTATTAATCACACATTATCTCGCTTATTTATTTTATAGAAAGCTACAGCGAACATTTCGATGGAAGTGAAAACATTACAGAAGAAAATTGACACATCAGACACAAACTCTGATCATCTTGTTAATGCTATGAATACTGTGTCCAATAACTCGACACAAGTGGAGATGATTGGTAATAAGATCGGCATCATAGAGAAGCAGATCAAAGACTCCGGGCTCGGTATGTACAGCTAACTCATCATTTTATTATCCATGCAATGGCAATGTGTTGGGGATAGCTTCAACCCTAGAGGAGTGAAGTATTTGCAGGGTGAAAGGTTCACCATTTCGCACTGGCTTGAAATAGCGAAATTCACGGCTACCTAACATTGACCAAACCTCTAATTATATAGACATACAAACTCCCCAAATTAGCTTGCTGAAATTGTTACTAGCTAACATTAGGTCACCTCAATATTAGCTAGCGTTAGGTCGCCTCGATGCTGGCTGGCGTTGGGTCGCCTCGATGCTGGCTGGCGTTGGGTCGCCTCCATGCTGGCTGGCGTGGGCTCGCCTCCGTGCTGGCTGGCGTTGGCTCGCCTCCGTGCTGGCTGGCGTTAGGTCGCCTCCATGCTGGCTGGCGTTAGGTCTCCTCCGTGCTGGCTGGCGTTAGGTCGCCTTCATGCTGGCTGGCGTTAGGTCGCCTGCATGCTGGCTGGCGTGAGGTCGCCTCCGTGCTGGCTGGCGTGGGCTCGCCTCAATGCTGGCTGGCGTTGGGTCGCCTCCGTGCTAGCTGGCGTTAGGTCGCCTCCGTGCTGGCTGACGTTAGGTCACCTCCATGCTAGCTAGCGTAAGCTCACCTCCATACTAGCTAAACAATAGTATTTACTCGTAATTGCTATTAGATTGGGATGTTTCTATGTCAAACATTGGTAGGCCTATCAGTGAAAGGTTTTTAGGTTTTTGTTGAAAGAGACAACCATTGTGTGCCTAATAATGATTGATAAACTTTTTCTCTTGATATGTTGGTTGCTTGCTTTCTTTTCATATCCATACATTTGACAGAATTAGCATTCTCAAAAATCTAATAACTAATCACTAATTACTCTATAACAACTTTGTGTGCTAGATGTTGACTCATGAGATTCATTGCATCCCTGGCCAGGGGCGGGTAGCAAGAGTCTGGGCGGCTCATACTACATCCAACATCACTGAATGATTGGTCAGCTAATCTCAATGACTATTGACGATTGTATTATATTATTTTGTTATGATTTTATTATTGTATTATTGTATATGTATTTTTTCGTATAACAGACAGAGTGATGGTCATAGATTCTCATACACAGAATATAAGGAGACACAGCGATAAACTCAGTGATATGGAGACCAGAATGAGGGTACGTCAGCATCACGTTTTCTCATTTCTTTACTCGCTGACTTGGTCCTATATCCTATATCAGTGTGTAGCTAACTCAATCATTTGTTTGGCTGCGATAAATTTGAGAATATGTGATATCCAAAGTTTCATCCGATTCATCCGATAGTTGGATTGCCGTCTGACCTTGGGCTCTGTTGATCGGCAATATGGTAGTGTTGATTTGTTTGTAGCATAGTAATTTGAGTATGCATCAGTAATGATTAGAATTTTCACTATACAGTTATCATTATTGGGGACGGTTT
Source organism: Membranipora membranacea (assembly GCA_914767715.1). Classification (NCBI taxonomy): domain Eukaryota; kingdom Metazoa; phylum Bryozoa; class Gymnolaemata; order Cheilostomatida; family Membraniporidae; genus Membranipora; species Membranipora membranacea. Next base: position 6,511,794 of record OU612072.1, on the reverse strand, counting down.
CATGTTTTACCAGCAATGATTTGTTATAGCTAAGATGAAGGGGCCGTTATGGCGTCTCTTTCGATCCTACTGAGCATCACCGTAAAGTGGGTACAAAAGCCAAGTGTTAAAAAGGTATGATATAAGGTGGCAACTATGATGTCAAAGTTGTTGATATAGGCGCAGCAGAGTTAGGACTTCCACCATCACCGGCTCCTATCATACATAGTTCTGTCTATAGATGAACGATAAGTCCTTTCTTTTATTTTAGAATACTGAGATTGGCTCTGATGACGGAACGTTCATCTGGAAAATAAAGGATTACAAAGTAAGAAAAGCTGACGCTGTCAGAGGAAGACAGATGTCTATATACAGTCCTCCCTTCTACTCATCTAAGTTTGGATATAAAATGTGCTGCCGGGTAAGAACTTCTAGTCTGTCGCTCAATAGGTTCATTTCTGGAATACTTTCACACAAAGCCTGCTACAAGAGAATCAGGACCATGCTTGCGGAATTCAACCTCCTGTGTGCTAGGATCATGTCAAATCTTACAGTAACCCTATGTCATTATATTCTTATTGAGCGAGTTTATAGTTTGTCTGAAACTCCCTTGTTTAGCAAAAAAGTAGCTTTTACAATGGTGTTAACTCCTCTTTGACATTAAGGACACAACTACCAATTATTAAACAACCCTGATTTCATGGTATGAAATACATTTTTATAGGCATACTTGAATGGAGATGGGCTCGGAAGGAACAAATGTTTGAGTTTATTCTTTGTGTTGATGAGAGGAGATTTTGATGAACTCTGCCAGTTCCCATTTCAACAGAGAGTGACATTCACTCTACTCTGCCCGACTAACCCTCAGCTCAGCAAACATGAGAGTTTTATGGTAAGTCTGTATGATATATTAAATCTACAGTATATTGAGTTGACTAGAATAATAAATCTGTGGCTTTTATTTACAAATATTCACTGAGGTATTTAGGCATATTTCTCCAGCTATTTAAATATTCTGCGATATCCCCATCCCTACATAGCAGGCATAATGTTGTTGTTTGTACGTTCATGATACCAATTTGGTAGGTAGCAGTACTCGATGGCAAATTTGACAACAACTTGAAGCTCCCGCTATTTCATTGATACTGCCATAATTATGTAAAAGCATTCGATCTCTACTATATGTATCATAAGTATATGAAATATCAATTCTTCAATGACATATTTAGGTAACAGCTTGTAGTACTTTTAATGGTGAGATATATCTTAATCTTACACAAAAGAGATATGAAAGTTAATACTATCTTTCTTCTTACAGCCTGACCCTGACAGCTCTTCATTTAGAAAACCCCAGACAGAGATGAACATAGCCAGCGGATGTCCTCAGTTTGCTCTGCAGTCTGATGTCGAGTCTAGTAACTTCCTTAGTAATAACTGTATATATGTTAGGATTAGAGTGGCTGAGGGGGGTGATAGGGTCCCCTAATCTACTCAATTTAGAGCAACCCCAGCTAGGTTTACCTTTGCAATTTCATTTGACTGATATATATCGTGGCCAATAAATTAATACCATTACTGAGCAGAATACACATTTACTGACTACACCTCTTGTATTACAAATTATGTGTCGAACGTTCATTTCCTTACCTGAATAGTTTCTGTTGCACATGGAACAATATTTTGTTGTAGCTTGCTTATCAACATTATCATATTATTATCATCATTATTATTATTAACACTTGTTTATCTCCATGATTTTGTTTCACTGATATTCAGCAGTATATTTACCCCAAATAATGTTACATTATTTCCCAAAGCAAATAATAATAGGCCTACTTATACTACAGTTAACTACGTCCCGCTACCAATTTCACCCCTTGTATTATGAAAGTTTTGAAGAAGGGATCATTAAATCCTTACCAGAATAGCTCCCTATGACAAAAGGCCATAACCATTTGTAATTGTGTTTACTAATGTAGTATCAAGAGTATCATATTATTCTACTATTCAATTTATTATGTGAGATGTGGTTGATTATAATTTCTGTTGTTTCTCTTATCTCTAATGATAAGACAGCCCCTGTCTTTTCCTTGTCCCACAGTGAGACAAGTGACATGGCTTCTTCCCCCTAGCTTATATGCTTCTTGTCAGTCATCTGTTTAATATAGAATTTAATAATCTTCAGGTCGTTAGATTACAGCTTAAGGTATAGTCTCGTGATGGGTGATTGGTCACCGGGATCGGTGTTTTGAAACTATTACACTATTAAACTATTATGTATATCAAAGTTTTTTGGTTTCATAAACATGGTTCATCATCGAAAAATTTTGCTGATTGGGTATAATTTTTTCTTTTGTTGAAATCAGGATTTCTTTTTTCTATTTCCTAATAATGATTTAAGTAGCAATGATGATCATTGCTACTTGCTAACCTTGCTTTACTATCTAAACACACTAAAGTTGGTTATTAAGTTTTTGCACCTGACCAAACATCCCTTTATGATCCAGGGCACTTTTTGTTTCGATGTCATTTATAAGTAATTATTATATATATGACCAACAAATTTTGAATTTATTGTGAATAATAGTCCATATAATAGTTGTGGTGTTCTCATAGTACAATATCATCCTGCTAATTGATGAAACAGTGAGTAGGTAAGGTTTGTTTGCTGAATGTGAGCACAGTCACCTTTTCCCCCTGATTGATTTAGTTATACAGTTGATCCTATTTACTCCATCATAGGAGTTCATCGTTGTAGGTCCCCATTCAGCGACTTTATAAGTTGTTTTGATAGGGTTCATTCCCCTCCCCCACCGCCAACACAACATGTCTTGTCAAGTCTGGCCTCTCCCCAGTAAGCTGTATAAAGTTTTAAAACTTCACATTAATTGACTTCAAATTTATTGTAATAGGCCATCAGGTGGCATGCTACAAAATCTCTGATGCATTTGATTCCAGGTGTTATTGTCCAAGCAGCTAATCATCATAATTGTAACTCACCATGTAACACGATATGTCATACAAGGTGAACAAATAACTTCATCTGAAGTACCAAACCAATCCTTAGTTCACTGACTTCTGAGTGTAAAACCTGTTGTTCTTTTGACTTGGCGTTTTCCACACACTATTGAGTCATTGGAATTCACAGCCTATTGGTCTTATCAGTGCTAAATATAAATGATGTTTTGTTTGGTTTGTGATTACTTTAATTTGTCACTCAAGATACAATTAAATGTATAAATTACATATATCGGTACATAAAATGCAATAAAATAGTGTCATCATAGTAAGTCACAAATTTATCATGACATGATAAACATTTCTTTTTACCCTCACATAACAAAGTATTGAAATAATGACGGTGGAGAAGTGGTTTAAAATCCAGTGGAAATCGGCTTGTGATACATTTAATTTAAGAAACATTCAGAAAAAAAATAGCCAAGCAATTAAAGTATACTTGATGAAAAAATAATTTAAGTACTTAGGTGTTCGGCTGTCAGGAGTTGACTCTGAGAGTGCGTGTTCACTATGCAGGTATTCTGCTGTATATAGCGTATTTTCATTGCTTACCATCGATAGTAATAGTCCCCACTTTTCTTATTGAGCACTAGCAGGAGCACTATTGGCACCATTGCCAAGAGATAGTTGGCACAACCTTATGGTACAACCTTATAGTCACATAACATTAAACATTACACTGACTAATCAAGATTCAGGTGATATTTATCAGTGTTATAAACTCATGTAAAAAAAATATTTTCACACTTTATGTGAAGAGTTACTTGCACATAGAAATTGTGTCGCTTGACTTAGCAAATTAGTCATAGCCATATAACCCTAACCCATAATTTATTTTGTTGGGCACTCACCACAAAACATCCTATCTAATCTAACTCCTTGTCTAGCCCAAGAATCACAAAAGATTGTTATTAACTGAGAAATATAGGCTGTTTTGTGGTTAACACCTTAGAGAAAATAGATTATGGGCTAGGGTGAGGAATATTTATTGACTGGTTCTGATCAAACATAAAATCGACTATAAAAGGGAATGATCCATTTCGAAGCGGCATTTGATCGACTGTGAAACAAGAAGCAGGGCCAGGCTAGATGGTTAAATTAGATAAGAATGTAGGCCTACGATCGGATAAGAAAACTGAGGAACTCCTTCATACGGCTGGCGTAGAAGATTTATAGCTGAGCACAATCCACAAAAAGAACTTCCTAATGCAATATTTAGAAATATGTAACAGCAATTTTTTTTCGGGGCCGCACGCCGCTAGTGGCCATCAATAATCACTGAGCCAAACTACTTTTTTTTTAAATTGTCAATTTCAAGTGTTTTGACTTTCAAAGAGTGCGTTATAGCTTGAAACTACAGTAGTTGATTCACACCTAGAGCATATAACTAAGCCATAGTGGGCCATAGTGACATAGCATGTCACGCAGCCAAAAACAAAAGAAGGTTGCCGCATGTCAAGTCTAATAGTGACAAGCAGCAATATTACTTTGCATTATAACCAAAGGTGTATTGTCGTCAAACGAGAGCGCTTTAGCTTGCTTCTACAGCGCCTTGCATTGCAGCACAGTTGGGGGTGCCAGAGTCTGAGGGGCTCAGACTATATTGGAGACTATAGATAATCCATATCCATTCCCATACCCATAGTCTCTGGTTGTATCAATAAATTAATTGGACGGGTTAATAAATGAGCTTATTCACTTGCATCAAGAACTATTGATCAACACACATACCTTGGGAGATACTCGCTCCGTGAAGTTTTTGTATAGGAGCAGTCTGGGGGCAGCCTGGCTATGCTTAGGAGGGGCTGACAGATAATCACACATTAGTGTGCAGTTCTAGGATGACTTTTCACCATCAGTTATGAGAAGAACAAATTACAGAGCAGTTCACTTATTTCAAACCTCTGGGAACCACAAAAGTTTGTCCTAATTTAAGCCAAAGACCAATGCATATTATAGTCAGGCAGTTATTCCACCATCCAAGTAGAGCATTGAAATCATTCTTCTAAATGTTCCAAATGACAAGCTTAACAGTTTGATTTCTGCCGAATTTAATTCTCTACCTTTTACTTTACGCAGCATCTCTAAACGATTTTCTTTCAAGAAAGCCTTATTTCAATATTACATGCTACAATTTTAACTATAACAATTCAATCATATTTTTCTCTTGAGTCACCCTTTTTTGTTTCTTTTAAAAAACGTTTTCTTGAAAATGATAAAGATGCCAATAAAGTATTAAAAAAAATCTATAACGTTTATTGGTTTTAGGTAGCCTTTAAGTCGAAGCTAAATTAAGTGACATCAGAATACATCAAGATCTATCGAACTGAAGTGACCAATTTTGACCGATTAACAGGAGAGCTGAATTATAAAGTCCGAATTAACAAGTTTTCACTGTACTCTTGTTAAATTTGGTGGCTACGCTGCGGAGACGTGGTGAGATAACTAACGCTGAAGGTAGTTATTGTATTACAAACATTCTCCTGGTAACCCGAGTAAATCAGTCAGACCATTTAGATTACCAGTTAACTTGTCTCTTTATATCTTTTCTTAAGCTGACAACACACAGAAAGGTAAACCCCACCTGTACAGACCAGGTAGGCCGCTGTCATTACTTTGACAGCTGCGGATATACAGCCCAATCAGTGGAGGATATGAGAGAGCATCTCAGAGAGGACCTTGATGTGCATATGGAGTATCTGACAATGAAAATGGTGGACCTGGAGGACTTGGAGGACCTGGAGGACCACTCTGTAAAGACGCAATATAACGCTTCTTATCTAGTCAGTTTTAATTATCAACCTGTTATAGAGCTGTCTGGTCATCATGATTATAAATCCTAAGCCTTGTCATACGGCTACTTTCTTTGTTTTGGATGTAATAAAACAAAAAAGTAGCCGCGTGACAAGGCTATTTAAAACCCACTTGAATGGATGGCTGGTTTTGTAAAACATTCTCATCGAATGAAAATTATGCCAATAAAGTAAAGAAAAAATAATTCAAATTTCACTGAACAGAGTTTACCAACTTTACATCCATTTGTAGATTGTTGATGAAGTGAATGACCAGCTGAAGAAAAGAGCACTACCCCTAGAGGTAAATAATTTACGCCATCCTATGATGCTGAGTAAACGTGGCAAACAGATCCATCCCTTTTAAAACATGAGGATGCTCAAATCATATTTAAAAGTATCACCAAGAAGGCAAATATTGGCCTGTGATAATAATTTTAGGCAAGAAGCAGCCTAGCAATAACTGCTCTATAAAATAATGGCATGGACAATTTTGTGATGGCAGGAAACTGATCGCATATTATACTTCATTGATGTTTCTTCTGTAAAATTCACCGGGTTTACCCAGTTGTAGTGGTCATATTTGGAAATTAAAAGGTGTTTTGTTTTTGCATTATATGTGTGGGAACATACCTCTTATTCCGTGGAATCTAACTAATCTGATCTTCAGGGAATTCCAGGTTGAAACTGCAATGTGGGGATTTTGTTGCCAATTTATTTACCAAGTAAACTTGCGAAAGTCTGCTCGTGTTAGATCAGGACAAATTTAAAATTTTCAATAAGTATAATGTCAGATCTTTATGAGGTTAGTATGATACTGTCTTGTGGCAGCATATCCGCAATATTTCTCAAAAATGCATATAATAAGTGAACCGTTAAGAATTCAATAAAAGGTATTTCTAGGGTGGAAGAACGTGTTGAATCCAAAAATAATGGTGTACCCAGTTGTAGCAATCATGTCAGCGGAAGACCGGCAGCGCGGCAGCATATCACAACTTTTCTCAAAATCGCTAGTAATAAGTGAAATGTTACGAGTTTAAAACAAGGGTATATCTAGGGTAGAACGATGTGCTGAATCCAAAATTGAGAGTGTACCCGGTTAGAATAACTCAGTGGTGTAAACAACAGTAATAAAAATGTTATTTATTCTTCTAAAAGCATAACACTTGTATTTGAATGTTCATCATCGATAGATAATGGTGATTGGCCTTGCCAACATGGCTCTTAGGATGCTCATGAAAGTTCAGTTAGCGGCAGGACGGCAGCATACCTGCAATCTTCTTCACAATCGGTTAAGTAAGTGAAATGTTAAGAGATTAATATGGTCAGCAGAAAACATGACTATATGTATGATTTTAACAAGATATACTATCACATCATTTCAAAAGGTGGTCAGCGACAGCACTACTACATCTTGACGAGAACAAGACAAAAAGCAGCCTAGACATAAGACTGCTCAAAACATGATAGGGTGAGACAGATTTGATGTAGGTAAAAAGTGTGTACCCAGTTGAAGAGGTCAGCCGCAGCACTACTGCATATCCCAAATATTCACACTATCGATATGCGATTAGTGGGAAGTCAAGAGTTTGATGCAGTTGGCACAAGTCAACTTGGTCCTACATAGTATATGTTTTATCATCGCATGAGGTGGTTGGTTAGAGACAGCGCTACCGCATATCCCCATAATATCATGTTATTAGCATGGTAGGAAAGTATGCGAAGCTGACCTATCTAAGTTGGAAAATTGTGCTTTTATTAATCAGTTGGCGTTGCAAAGCCACATTCAAATCTCTTGTTAGTGACAGAACTTCTTTTTGTTCCCTCAAACAAATGACACCGAAGCTCTCAGTTAGTCAGTATTTGTGAACCATCTTTAGAAGTGATTGATTTCAGACTCTGACAGTTGGGTTTCTTTCTAAAAAGTGAGGCACTCATTGAACTCTTTGCTCATGTGCTATGCAAAAGATATCAAGCCGAAAAATGGCATAAGAGGCAATTGAAACATCAAAAATGTTGTTTGTTATCGCCCAAAGACAGTGGTCTTAAGACCATACAATATCATAATAGACCACATAAGCGAAGATTTTGAGCGAATTGATAATTTACTCTAATAAGCATCGCTCATTCTTATTAGAACACCTCCCTGAGTAACCGATGCAAAGAGCAAAGAAAAATTTGCTTAAGAGCAATTATATGACCCCATCATGCTCTGCTATTTACTGTGTTTCCAACTTGTGACACAGTTCTCTCTTAGGCCCCAACCTCAAACAAATAAGTAGATACATCGGATAAAGCGCTGGCACCCATTCAAACTCTCCATAAGACTCCGGCATTAGGGCAATTTAGTGTCTAGCAGAGACTTTGAGGCCTGAGACAAGTACAAGCTGCTGTAAATCCAGCCGTAAAATGTTCAACATCATCCTTAACTTGAGGGCAGCCAAATGCCAGTAAAATACCGATATCTGAATGCACTCTTTTCGAAATTGTTCTCAAGTTCTTTAGATAATTTAATCTGCCTAAACTGGTATTTTTAAAGGCTTGCTGCTGCCACTTCTGCCAATGAATAATTTGTCTATGATGTGAAGTTTGTGTCTGTGTTACCATTAAACATTGCATGTGGACATTAAGGCCAGCCTCTCTAAGCTTGTGTTGATTTGAGTTGCAAACAGCTAACTGGATACCCCATAGCTCTAAAAGTTTGAGGTAGAATGCTTACGGAAAGAATTAGCTTTTCACCCTTTTTGTGAGCTGGAAATCCGTTTCTTTGTCATCTCCATATGATTAGAAAATACAGTGTGATCAGTTAACTCCCTCAGACTGAGTTTGTTGATGTTTCATCCCAGCTAACTAGTGGAAATTGTAATCGCAATGGAATGCTTATTATCCTTAGAAAATATTTTTTTGTAAATAATCCATTAAATCATACAGTGAAATGGCACCTATCTTCGGTCAATCAAATGTTTCAATACCATCAGGCACCTTGAAATGTGCATAATATGCTTTAGAGCTACTGGGATCCCACTGTCGATATTAGACTGCTTGATATTAGAATGTTATGCTTACTATTGATTTAGGCGCACTGTGCCTTATGAATGCCTTATTCCACACACTACGCTACTCCAGTGAGTCATGGGATTTCCCAGCCTATTGATATGACAGAGTTTTATCAGCGCCCATTAGCATTTGCCATACTCAATAGTTATGTTTGTGGTTACCGGCTAGTGGGGTTTATCAATAGGAAATCACTGACTATAAGTAATCTTGGTGCGGCATGCGTAGGGCTCATTTGACATTTAGCCTGGCTTAGAGAAAGCTGCGTTTTTTTTTCGTTTTTGTTTTGCGTTTCTTTGACTATATCACTTCACACAATATATGATGGAGTTAAAAAACAACATAGCAGGCTCAGAAGTACGCTGGGTAGGTGATTAAAATATACATGAAGCTACACTATTGCGTGGTGATTTAGGAGATCCACATTTCATTGAAGCCGGTGCTATATGAACAGAATATTGCCTTTTACATACGATGGTGTTTTCAAAGTGACCATACAACGTTTGTAAGTATTATTTTTTATTTCTGCTTCCAGATCCACATTGACGTCTGTGATGCTGTGGAAAGTGTTTGTGGAATTTGTGGAAAGGACTTTGGCAATCAGAAAACAGTGAGTCTTCAACTTAACTAAAACTCTAATACTATATCACATATTATATTATGAATTTCCTGTAAACCTTACTTTTCGAAAATGGTATTTGTGTCTGTCATATTCCAATCCACAGCACCAACGGGCAGCGATCACCTTCCTGAACACCATAATGGGCCGGCTTTGTTCCAATCCATACAGTACTAAGTACATTCAATGCTGGAATAAATGTGTCTGTATCGTGTTACTGCTGACTGCCATTGCTTTATTTCCCCCCACAGCCAATAACCGTTGCACACCAAAACACACAATATTAACATTGTCTGTATGATTGTCCTCTTACATTTACAGTTGAAGATGCATATAAAAGTCAGTAGTTCATGTACCACAATCATAGATGATGGTAGATGCCATTACTTTGAATGCTGCGGTTTCAAAACTAGAAATATTGGGGCTATGCGAGCACATCTCCGAGACACGGTAGATGTACACTTGGAGTATATAACAATGAAGGCTGTAGAGATTGAAGCTGAATCAAGGAAAACTCAAGATAAGGTAAATAAAAAATCGTGCTGCCCTTCTGACACAGTAGTTTTGATTATATTATTCAATTATTCTTGGCAACCATGTACCTCAAAGTAACCCAATGCATAGTTGCTTGAATGGAATAAAAAAATGTTGTTTTGGTTATCAGAGAGCAGTAATATTCATATCTTAACCTTTTTAAATTTTGTTATTGGTTTGTCAATGATGATGAAAACAATTGTTATCCTATCACCATAACGGCTCCACTAAAGCTCTCAATATTTCGGCAAACAGCTCGAACTGCAAACAATTTCCCGCCTAACACAGTATTTGTAACAGGAAGTTATGGTACCCTACATAGACCTGCCTACATACAGCCCTGAACAGTACAATGCGCGAACATGTCATTTGTTACATAAAATACATTCGGCTAGAAACTGAAAAGTCACCTCAGATTTGAGAATTGTATCAAAACTATTACCCTGCACCTTGGATCATAGCTTCGATTATCGTATAACATACATTACATAACTTCATCATTATTCTTTGTAGTACAAGGATGATGTCAGTACTCTGCTATTGAAAAAGGTCACACCGTTGGAGGTGAGTGTGGATTTAGGGAAGTTCTCCTTTGCCACCCCCCTCCCCCCCCCCCTATCGCTTGAAACCCCAGTGCTTGTCCAATCGGCCAATCTCACCCTCTATGACCATAGATGTAGATACTTTATTTATTTATTGTCTGTGATTGACATTGCATGGTAATAGAATTGTCGAAAGGAATTTCTACGTTTCTTAGTTGGCGACTCTGATTATGATATCTGTAATTTTGACGATATTCAAATTTTTAAAACCCTTGGGTCAGAACGCATCAGATAGACGACCCTCATACTTTGACATGAAGTCAGAGTTATGAATTTGTGTCTCGCTATGAATACAAGCATCAAAGTTATTTTCTATTCCTTCCTTGTCCTGTATTGATTAGTTCAAACAGTTCCGATTATATGACTGATAGAATAACCTGTGCCTTATAATAGTTTTGGCAAACAAGAATGTGCACAAATGTGGCAGTTTAGATTTATTTTGGTTTTTGAGTCATTGGATTTCCCACTACATGCTTATTAATCACGCAGTCTCTCACTTGATGCTATTCCATTCAATTTTCTTTCTGTTTTTTTTGTTTCTAATTTTGTTCTGACACTGAGTGCAAAAAATTGCTAATGAGATGACTTTGGTCGCCAAAATATTACACTATATTTATTTTATAGAAAGCTACAGCAAACATTTCGATGGAAGTAAAAACCTTACAGAAGAAAATTGACACATCAGACACAAACTCTGATCATCTTGTTAATGCTATGAATACTGTGTCCAATAACTCGACACAGGTGGAGATGATCGGTAATAAGATCGGCATTATTGAGAAGCAGATCAAAGACTCCGGACTCGGTATGTTAAGTCATCCCATGATTTTATTATCCATGCCATTGCTATTAGTTTGGGATAGTTTTTCCCTTAGAGAAGTGAAGTATTTGCAAGAGGAAAAGTTATCCGTTCCACACTGGATTGAAATTGCAAAATTTACAGTTTGCCTCCATTTAGTCCGCCTGACAACCTCTTAGCAAAAATTGATGCTAGCTAACATTAGATCAGCCCCAAACTAACTAATAAGCTGCTCACTGCAGTTAGGATCGAATGATTAAGGCTAGGGTGATTGGGGGGGGGAGGGGGGAAACTCTGTTTACGCAGTTGCAAGTGAAAACCATTGTAGAGTGTGACTTATAATCAACATAACATTATTGATGAGCTTTTTTCATCAAAATGATATTTGGTTGCTTCCTTTGCATATCTATACATATGACAGAATTAGCATTCTCAAAAATCGAATTACTAATCACGAATTATTCTATAACAATTTTGTGTGCTAGATGTTCATTGCAGCCAATTTTGCGTATCACTGAATGATAGGTTCAGCGAAAATCTCAATGACATAGATCCACCAGTGATTGTATTTATTTATATTATCATTATTTTATTATTGTATACGTTTTTATTTGTATAACAGATCGAGTGATGGTTATAGACTCTCACACACAGAATATAAGCAGACACAGCTATAAACTCAGTGATATGGAGACCAGAATGAGGGTATGTCAGCATCACCTTTTCTCATGTCTCTTTACTCGCTGACTTTGTCCTATATCCTATATCAGTGTGTAACTAACTCAATCATTTGTTTGGCTGAGATATATTTGAGAATATGTGATATCCAAAGTTTCATCCAATTCATCCGATAGTTGGATTGCCGTCTGACCTTGGGCTCTGTTGATCGGCAATATGGTAGTGTTGATTTGTTTGTAGCACAGTAATTTGAGTATGCATCAGTAATGATTAGAATGTTCACTATACAGTTATCATTATTGGGGACAGTTTCATGTTTTACCAGCAATGATTTGTTATAGCTAAGATGAAGGGGGCTGTAATGGCGTCTCTTTCGATCCTACAGAGCATCACCGTAAAGTGGGTACAAAAGCCAAGTGTTAAAAAGGTATGATATAAGGTGGCAACTATGATGTCAAAGTTGTTGATATAGGCGCAGCAGAGTTAGGACTTCCACCATCACCGGCTCCTATCATACATAGTTCTGTCTATAGATGAAAAATAAGTCCTTTCTTTTATTTTAGAATACCGAGATTGGCTCTGATGACGGAACGTTCATCTGGAAAATAAAGGATTACAAAGTAAGAAAAGCTGACGCTGTCAGAGGAAGACAGATGTCTATATACAGTCCTCCCTTCTACTCATCTAAGTTTGGATATAAAATGTGCTGCCGGGTAAGAACTTTTAGTCTGTCGCTAAATAGGTTCATTTCTTGAATACTTTCACACAACTCTCCTCACTGTCACTGGGAGTTTGGGACACAAAGCCTGCTACAAGAGAATGAGGACCATGCTTGCGGAATTCAACCTCCTGTGTGCTAGGATCATGTCAAATCTTACAGTAACCCTATGTCATTATATTCTTATTGAGCGAGTTTTTAGATTGTCTGAAACTCACTTGTTTAGCAAAAAAGTAGCTTTTACAATGGAGTTAAATCCTCTTTGACATTAAGGACACAACTACCAATTATTAAACAACCCTGGTTTCATGGTATGAAATACATTTTTATAGGCATACTTGAATGGAGATGGGCTCGGAAGAAACAAATGTTTGAGTTTATTTTTTGTGTTGATGAGAGGAGATTTTGATGAACTCTGCCAGTTTCCATTCCAGCAGAGAGTGACATTCACTCTACTCTGCCCGACTAACCCTCAGCTCAGCAAACATGAGAGTTTTATGGTAAGTCTTTATGATATATTAAATCTACAGTATATTGAGATTACTAGAATAATAAATCTGTGGCTTTATTTACAAATATTCACTGAGGTATCTAGGCATATTTCTCCAGCTATTTAAATATTCTGCGATATCCCCTACATAGCAGGCATAATGTTGTTTTTTGTACGTTCATGATACCAATTCGGTCGGTAGCAGTACTTGGTAGCGAAGTTGACTACAACTGAAAGTTCACGGCGTGTCACAGATTCTGCCATAATTATGTAACAGCATTTTTCTCTCTTCTATATGTCATGTATATAGCTGATCAATTCTTCAATATCATATTTAAGAAACAACTTGTAGTACTTTTAATGGTGAGATCTTACTCTTACACAAAAGAGATATGAAAGTTAATACTATCTTTCTTCTTACAGCCTGACCCTGACAGCTCTTCATTTAGAAAACCCCAGACAGAGATGAACATATCCAGCGGATGTCCTCAGTTTGCTCTGCAGTCTGATGTCGAGTCTAGTAACTTCCTTAGTAATAACTGTATATATGTTAGGATTAGAGTGGCTGAGGGCGGTGATAGGGTCCCCTAATCTACTCGATTTAGAACAACACCAATCTCAAGCTAAGTTTATCCTTTGTATGATTTCATTTGGATGATATTCAAGAGTTCTTTGCCCACATATTAATCATTGTTTCTCAGAGCCAATAAGAGGCCTGCATCAGGACGAATGAATTCTCCATTCTCCTCGATGTAGGCCTGTTCTTATCCATTCTCCCTGTCTACATATACAAAGGTTGAGCAAGGTATCATTGAATTATTAATTGATGCTCTACTAGTTTAAGCGCTTGGACTGTGCCGGGATATCTAGTGGTATCATTTCATTATCAGTCACTACTGCTCTATCAATATATCCTAATAATTATCAACATATTAATATTCACAATTTAACCATCGATTTTTGTGTTTAAAAGGTCATTTTTCCTTAAATTTTTCTCTTTTTCTTGCAAGCTTAATAGTGTTGCAGCCTTGATTCCTATCTGATATGCTGCCTGTAAACTTTGTTTGCCAAAAGTAAAGCCATCCCTTCCCTCTCCCCTCCCCCACTCTTCAAGGGTTGAGATTAGGCAGTGTTTTTTTCAGTCCACTGGACAGATGGGATGGGAAGTAGGGAGGGGACAAAACACAAGCCTAACAATGATATCTAGGTTGTGGTATTGTGGCTAACCGCTGACCTGGGTTACAGAAACAAGCATTCTCCTAAAGTGTTACTGTTGGTGAGATGATTCATTTTATTATTACTACTTCTAAGTTGACTATAATATTGATTCAATTGCTTTGTCATAATTGTTGCAACTTATCCAAGTGTTGCTCTTGATTTTTCTTTAATTGTTGTCATGCATCCTAATTAGACCTAAAATAACATCATTCTTGTGGTAGATAAAGCAACATCGAATATTCTCCTCTTACTACTTTGACCATGCATATTTTACAAGGCTAAGCCTCATTGCTTATTCACACTGTTGGCTTCATGATAGGAAGTCCATAAGAATTATTTTATATTATTTGGAATAAAGTCATGAAGAAAAATAAATCTTTACAAAAATTCAAGCGGTTCTGAACAGCTGGCGGCGGGTGTTGTAAGATCTGGCAAGACTGTTGTATGGCAGTCTTAGGTGCATTTAGATGCATTCACAGCAAACCAACCGATGCAACTACACAACAGTGTTGCAGGTGCTGTATGGGACATATCTTACAGCACTCAATGCTCATACGGAAATGTTGTTGGTGCTGTAGTGCTCTGCAACATTACGGTATGTGTTGTACATGACGTGGGCTACACCAACAAATCCTCTAGTAGGAGTTTATCATAAAAGTGGCTACTGGAATTTTTCTGCAATGCCTATCTTTGCAGCTCATCACCATTAACTCACAACTCATAGTATAACACACAAGAAAAGATAATAAAATGATAACACAATGAAACGATAATAAATCAATAAGTGATTTATAGGCATGTCAATCGTTTTTTGATTATGCTCCTAGTAGTTGTTGGGCTGATAAAAACCCTTTTGACTGCCCGTATTCCACACCCTGTGTGACATTAGTGAGTCATGGGATTTCCCAGCCTACTGGTTTGACCAGTGATATTACAAGTCATGCTTTAATTCATTTGATTAGTTTGAGTGCTGTCATGTTGATATTATACTTAGAAGTGGCGCTGGATATCGAATGTTCAAGGTGAGAACACTTTTGAGTGTGCTGGTTATTTTGCTTAGGGGTGTTCCACCTTCGATACTACGGTCAGGGACAACGAATATGCAACAAATCTACGACCAGCATCGCCTATAAAAGTATCAGTGATCTTTTCACAAGCTGACCAATAAGTTTGCTATAACTAAGGACTAAGTTTTCTTGCTAACTTATATTGATTTAAATGGGAATTCCCACATCCCGTTGAATCTTTTATACATATGTATATGTATATGTATATGTATATGTATATGTATATCTGTGCATGCAGTAAAAGTCAGAATTATGTGAATTATTATGAACAGAGCAAACACGATAGAGTGGGATGGGATAGTATATTGGATTGGACCAATCTGCAATGCTTTATTGTATTGTGCAGGGTTAGATTGAGCAACACTAGCGTCACATGCTTGATATTGATATTTGATATTTAATTCACTGGATTAGCTTGAGAGCTGTCTTATTGATAGTTTGTCATTTGTCATGCGTTCTCATAAAAATGTAGATAAAGATAACAGATACTTAGGCTATTTTTTATCTATTTTTATCTTATATTAATCCAATCACAAAAGCTTTATTGAGACAAAATGAGTACGTGCTGTTCATAACGACTGGTCCAACCTCTCATTCCACTCCCTATGTATGCGACTGTTAAAGGGAACGACATTGCACTGGTCTGCGAACTTTAAAAAACATGTTTTGTAGACTCTGATGTGACTTTATATATCTTAGGAGAAACAGATTTGTTTTGGTCAGCAAAGCTAGAATTATGGAGTCACATACATGTGTAGTCTGTAAACACGGATTCAAAGATATTCTATCGGTGAGATAACAATATTAATAATATCAATCTTATTTGCTGATCAAGTCATAAATGACACATAAGACCATGCATAAAACAAATATCGTAATGAAACAGGTGTATTTGTTAAAAATATTGCTATCGATGAGGGCAGTTCTATAAAAATGATTGATGGTATTTAAAAAGAAAAGGTCAGTATTGGTGATCTTCATTTGATGAAACTCTAGCTACAAAATGATACAGTCCTATATTCTGCTGAACATTATTGGCTTACAATCAAGCCAAACTTTAGTACATGTACGGTGCCTCATCATGGATCCTTGCACATACATCTCTCTCGTTTTTGGGGGCAATACAACGGATCCAGTGTCTACAAATCTTGCGACAACAGATGATGGTGAAGTTCACAAAATAAAATTCATAACTTACTCTTTGTATGAGCCAAACGATCCCTAATAGCCCCAAATATACTGTTGAGGCCAGTTTTTTACGTGCAAACTAGATCAGGGGAGATACTTAATTTTCCTATCACAGTATTTATTGAGAATTTTGAGAATTTTAAATTATATGAAGTCGATGATGAGATAAAAGAGGTTTCTGTGATACCCAGATAATTCAGGTCGCATCATTATGAATATGAGTTGTTAACCAATGATACGATTCTTTTTCCCATTCAAAGCTGGATACACACAGGAAAGTAAGCCCCACCTGCACAAACCAGGTAGGCCGCTGTCATTACTTTGACAGCTGCGGATATACAGCCTCATCAGTAGAGGATATGAGAGAGCATCTCAGAGAGGACCTTGATGTGCATATGGAGTATCTGACAATGAAAATGTTGGACCTGGAGGAGGAGGACCAACCAGTAAAGACACAAGAAAAGGTTTGTGATGTGAAAACATGAAACTATATTACTGTAAATTAACAGTGGTAGCATCCTTTGACTGCTAATCCATTCGGCCCGTGTTCGATTCCCACCTGCACCAAAATGTTGATCATCAATTTATTTGCGAAATAATTAGTATAACAAATTCTGTCATGTAGGCATGTGTGACATAGTACTAGGTTTACCCGCTGATTCCCATTGCCATGACTTCCTCAATATTAGGATTATAACGCTGAAACTTGCTCACATGATAGAATGAAATATGGAGAATAAGATGTGGCAAAGAAGAATACCTTTGTAGTTATGCTGTCAATCTTTTATAGAGCTGTCTGGTCATCATGATTTGACTAAACCGAATCGATATACCCAACTTCTATTTGTAGATTGTTGATGAAGTGAATAACCAGACTAAGAACAGAGTACTTCCCCTAGAGGTGAATTATTAACGCTATCCTATGACGCAGAGTAAAAGTGGCAAACAGATTTCAGCCCTTTCTAAAGATTTTAAAATATGATAATGATCAAATCATGTTTAAAAATATAACCATTCGCTCAGGATGGCGGAGATTGAACTGTGATAATAATTTGGGAATGTATGCATTAAGGTAAATTACCCAAATTGTCAAATTTAAAAGGCTGAGATATATTCCATGAGAATGCTGATGATTCACTATGTAGAATTTACCATGTAAAAACTGGCTATTCCGTTGCTTTATTTATCAGAGAGCAGTCACAGATATCTCAGCAGTAGTTGAAACACTACAGAAGAAGGCTGAGTTATGTGAAGCAAGTTCTCAGGATGCGAAAATCACTCTGGACACAGTGTCAAGAAACTCATCGCATGTCATCCTGCTTGAAAATAGAATCGCCACAGCTGAAAGACTGGTCGATGAGTCTGACCTGGGTGGGTAACTCATTTTTATAGGTCATCACTAGATCAAGCATGATCCAGTCTGCCTGCATTTAGAGTTTGAGTCGACTCACCAGTAGAATGGGAATGACATGACAATATCCTCACTATACAAGTTATGTTAGTTAGTTGCTTCCCCTTTGTAAAAAAGAAGACAACTTTGCTATCACTGTAAACTTGATTTTTTTTATTTTTCAGATAGAGCTGATGAGCAGATTAGATTTCACTCAGTAGACTTGACAGATCAGAGTAGGAGACTGAACAATCTGGATATGAGTATGAAGGTAGGCAGAGCATGTCATTAACTTCCACACGCCAAACTATTGAATAACCAGCAGGTTACAGGAAAATTCAGATTAAGACACTATTTCACAGATTACTCTCTTGTCACAAGTTATCATCGAGGAGAGAACCACTCAATTATGGAAGATCCCCACCCAGTGTTTCTAGGATCGCTTCTCGGCCTATTGGCTAAGATCAAAGTGTCATGACCAATGGCTGATTAGTGCCTGTTTCAGTTTCTGGCAGCTTGCTGCACACTCACGATTAGGAGGTCCACCATGGCCTCACCTCTAGGATACATTTTAGTTTACTAGGATGTATCACACTCTCAGTATGAGGACTCCAGGCAACTTGCGTCTCTCTTTAGGGGCAGCCCACCCTCTGTTTTGTCATAACAGGGTTTCTAGGATGCAGAAATTTCCCATCTTATATCAATACTTACAATACTGAGTTAAAATATGTGCTTACTGTTCCAGCCTTTTCATGTCAGCTTTACTGACTAAAGACAATAGTTCATAACTTGGTAGATGCTGGGCTTACAAAACAGCTTATTTGTCTCAACACTGTACTTGTAGAATGCTGAGATCGGTTGCTATGAAGGCTTCTATATCATGAAGATCAAGGACTATAGAGAGAGAAAAGCTGACGCTGTCAGAGGAGTACAGAAGTCTATCTTCAGTCCTCCGTTCTACTCGTCCAAATATGGATATAAAATGTGCTGTCAGGTAAAATATTCACCGTTTTTTTAATTGCTGTTTACAACCTGAATTTTGTAAAATGGCTCCTATATTGACTGTTGATATATTCATATCAATGATCGCAACTGACAGGACATGTTCTCTCAAAGTAGTTTAGAAGGTTTTCTTCTCCATCAAGCAGTGTCCAAAATTGTTCAGAAAAACTCTGAATTACTTTCAATAAACAATTCGTACCAACGTGAGCCTTACTTTTAGGTGTAAATTACCATTTACATTTTACATATGAATTTCATCAAAGAGTTAAAGACTCCTTCATTTAACCAACATGGCTCGTTTGATTCTTAATATAAAACACAGGCCCGGTTGGTTGAGTTGAAGATACTCTTTATGTTACAAGTTAATTGGTATCCCAAAATGCAGTTTTCTGGTATTCCCAGTGAGACCAGGTCAATGATAATAATATTTTATGAGACTGACCTTCACTGACTATTCTGGGAGTTATGTATACCCTATAATCTACAGCCAGCCATACTGTATGTGCTTACAGGTGTATCTGAATGGTGAGGGATCCGGGGAAAATACACATCTGAGTGTTTACTTTATACTGGTGAAGGGAGATTTTGATGATCTGTGCCAATTCCCATTCCAACAGAAAGTCACTTACAGTTTGCTGTGTCCAAAGGATCCATCACTCAGCAAGCATGAAAGTTTTATTGTGAGTCCTCTATGAACCCAGCATAACCAGAGACGCAAACCCATTTCTCAAAACTCATCTGCGTCCAATCATTGTAAATCAGTATTTTGTTGTTTTATGCTTAAGATAACAATTTTGTGGAGTCCCTAAAACTGTTCTGCCTGATAATTTGCACATTTTCATAGCCTCAGTTTCAGCTGACCGAGCCCCAAACTGTACTCTGTGGTTTCTGTTTGTGATGTTTGACATATCTCTTTGTATATACTTTTTACAGCCTGATCCAGAGAGCTCCTCATTCGGACGCCCAGAGACAGAGATGAATATAGCCAGCGGATGTCCTCAGTTTGCTCTAAAGTCTGATGTGGAATCTGGTAACTTCCTCATAGATGACTGTATCTATCTCAGAGTGCGAGTGACTGAGGAGAGCGTCACAGCACAATAACTCAGATCCTGGTGACAACAGGTGCTCCCTCGTGCTTGTTATAGTGGAGAATTCCACTTTCGGGAGTTAGAGCTTGTATGTAATATGTAAGCTTTGCCACATTCTGCACGCATATCAAATGTTCTATTCTGTTTTTCTTCAAGTTTTAAACCTCTTACAGTTTTTTAGCAGCCTTATTGTTAGCTTCCGGATCATGACATTTCCACAAATTGATATGCAATGCTATTTATCTATATATTAATGCAATAAAATGTACAAATCTCCACTTATCCCTCCTTTACAAGAGAGTAAATGATAGCAAATAAAGTCTCATGAAGAAACAAATTTGCAATCAGCAGGTGATTAGATGATCTTTGATAACGAATCTAGTTTGAAGTGAACTCCTGGAAATGTTGTAAGCTCGCTCAATTGAAATGGGCTTCCGTACCTCTACCCAGGCTATTGTATTTTTATCCAAATTTCTAAGCGCAACAGATTACAATGATAATAATAATCCATGTGTTATATTGGGACGCAGTTACAAACGAAAAACAAATATGGGAGTTAATAGCTCCTGTGGGAAAAAACAATAACTCGAAAAGATGAAATTTAAATGAAACATGACAAAAAATGACAGAATCATCTACATTAATTGTAATAGAAATATGAAAATACCTGTTAGCAGGTAAAACAGGTGGCTGACATTGTTCAAACACAAACTTTCTTGCCGTGCTCGCAGAAAGGAAAATATAATTTATCGATAAGTGGCACCGCGACTGAATTTCTCTACACTATTTATATATATATATGATATATATATTTCACAATAATACTAATAAAAGAAATATAGATTTGTGTAACCACTGAGAGTTGATCAGTTGATATCTCATATGATATGTGCAGCAACAGTGAATATAAAATTTAGCATCCAATCAGTTTGATTTTGCGGCATAAAAAATATATAAATTTTTTTTTTGGTGTGTCTGAAATATAGTGGGCACAAGCCAGACATACAGGCAACATAAAATATTGTACAAATAGAAGGCCTTACCTCATTGGCCCAATCTAGGAAAAAAAATAGTTTGTATTTGTATAATTGAATTGAGTAGCTCTGAGAGTGTATTCCTGTATTATTACGTAGCAGTCCCAGCTCACAGAGCGGCTAGTGCTGATTACAATAAACGTCTGAGCGAGAACTAAAAGCATGGCAGTACAGCGTGCTCTGGTCCTCCTCTCAGCCATACCAAGTTAAAGTACAACTCAAAACTGTATCCAATCAGTGCCAACGTAGCAAAAGCCTATAAAATAGAGCGTTACATAAAAGTCATAAAAGTATACATCCGAGGGTGCTGGGTGCTAGAACAATCGACCTTGAAAGCTCCCCCATCGGGACTCGGACCTACAACTCCTGTGGCACCAATCGCCTGGCAGTGTATGGCAAGCGCGCTAACCGATAAAGTCAAAGCTTTTGAAAATTGTGCTTACATTTCTGTTTGCTTTATCTTTATCTTAGTTATATAGTTGCTGACCTATTTTGAACTGGCTGGCTGGTTCAAATACTCTTCACATGTCACAATTTCTGATTTGGCCTAACATGCTTACTACCCTAGATGAATAAAGTATTCGTTAGAGGAAATGGTTTGAAATTGTTAGTTAGAAAAAGTGTAAGTGTAAGTTAACTTTTACTCGACCCAATTATTAATTATCCACTCCCATTTCAGCAGAGAGTTTAGGACTTTCTGTCTTTACAGCTAGCTTTCCCAAACTGACTGACTAAATTCTAGCTGATATTTACTCCTTTGAGGGAGGTGAATATAAAGGCTAGTTATGAGCTTTTCAAGGAGCTTTTTGTTTTCTTTTGCAATCCATCCAGGATGCAATAATATCGAGTACTCAATAAATCCTTGACCAGTCAAAAGTTATTACCATAATCGCTTGAGCACCAAAACTTCAGGAAAGTAAAAACTTTGCATGCTGTCTAAAGAACCCACAGAGTAAGATAAATGGTGAATACATTAAAGCTATAGTAGCGCCTCCCCATATTTGGTGTCAGATTGAAGGTCTCAGGTTAATTACGAGCACTATGGCAACTGTTTAAATAGCCTATGGTCACAGTTGAAATTATTAGCTTTACTGGTAATAAAATTCTTCTCAATTTTTCTCAACCGCTAAAGTTGTCCTGTCTTTATCACTCTATAACATAATGTGTATGATATGCTCACAGAGTAAGGATATCCTTACTCTGTGATATGCCCCAATTTCAGACCACGGTCTTCTAAAGTGATGAACAAATTTTTTTAAATATGTTTATTGGCCATTTTTTATAAACCTAAGCAATTGCCACAAGCCCAAATGTGTTACTATAGTATTGAGTAATTATTGTTTGATTTTTAACTTACTATGTAAGCAGTGACTGACTTCCCAGTCCAGGTGGCGTGTAGTAATATCGGGGCAACGAATAGCATTATCCACATTACCAGATGATATGTTGTAAGCTGTAACATGAGAGAATAACTATATAAATAATATATATATATATATATATATATATATGACTGGAGTTTAAATTACAACAACAAATCACTCAATAAAAAATGTTATCTATATCACTTGCTAGGCAAATGAATGACTGTTACTATGAATGGAGAAAAGGATAACCTTTGTTTCTATTTGTCTCAGACCCAAAAGAAACAGGTCTATGCTGCAACTCATCGGCAAGTCAGCCATCGGCGAGCGACCTCTAAGTCTGATCTAAAGGCCACAACTTGGATAGTAAATTTGTGTGGTTGAGGCATACACATATAAATACTATTTATATGTTAATGGTTTGAGGTAAAGCAATGGGCCCTGAAGATAGGGAGACAGTGCCTCAATCTTGGTTAGGGTAACAACCACCAATTTACTACTAAGAAAGAAGACGCCACAAACTCACTGCAAGGCTGATCATGATCTTGGATCCACAGAGCTCTTCAATCAGCATATTCATCCCAGTGAGATAGATGATAAAGATGACTAGCTCCATGAACAGACCGATGACTGCTAGGGCGAGTCCGTACTCGAGTACAGGGACCTTATCCCATGTAGACTGGAACACCTCAGTCCTTGGTAAGTTCTTTAGGATCCCGTCCAATGAGAGACTGAACGCTATCACCATCGCCACTAGGCTAAACTGTAACAATAAGTTATAGTGAAGGGATGAGAACATACGGGGATGGAATAACTCACAATATGAGACAACTTACAAAATGCCTTACAGCCAAAACTAAATGATATTTATCCTTTTTGCCTTTTCAAGTTACAAAAATCGTATTTTCCTGCTTTAAAAAAAGACTGTGAGTTTAAATGAATTTCGCCTGAACTGAATGAAGTCCCATTGATAAAAAGCCTGTTGATGGCGTTGTTTTTTAACTGTGTGTTGGGTTACGCCTATCAAATTATCATAACTATTTTGCCGCACCTAAAAATGAAGTGAACAGATTACCATTATCTATTATACACGCTACTGTGATACCCATCATAAAATGATAGATTGCCAAGTCATGAAAGCCTGATTCTAAAGTGCAGCTTGCCAAAAAGGAAACATTTTTAGGTGTGACGGCTAATCTTTTGGCCAACTTCTGAATTTTGTGGAAATAGGCCAGCATAATTACTCTATGACAAATATTTTTCTACAAGGCATTCAATTGAAGTGAAAGCAAGCTTAGAGCCTATTGGTAGACAAGATTAGCTTCTCAAGGACCATGATATCCATAACTGTTGTTCTGATGGAAGATGCAAGCCTCTGTTTCCTCAGTGGTGGTCGGGGTGGTGGTGGAGGGATATTTAAAAGATACCTTGATAACAATTTTTTGCAATATCTCTCCGCTACGAGAAGTTACAAATTTGTTCTAGTGGTAAGATTTTTCACAGAGAACGGAAAGTAGATGACGAGACAAGGACACGACATCACACAGCTACTAAGCATGAGGCAGCGTGAAACTCCAATATGAGTGCTGTATCAACCAGCACCATTGGGGGACTTTCAGGAATTTCGATAGATGTGTGACAGTGAATGTGATTTTCTAGTTATGAAAGTTTTACATACCATTTTGCAAAGCTTTAGAAACGATTGCCAAGACTTCAGATATCCAACATTACAAGTTAAGAATCCACCAGAAGAAGACTCTGGTTTAGGAGGTATACATTTCCCATTTCTGCCATTTTCTACAGCCGCCATATTGTTCTTGTACTGTGTTTTACCGTTGTTGTTAGCAGTCTGGTTCTGGTTGCAGGGCTCTGTCATCTGGTACGCCTGGTTGTCTGCCATACTTTATATTTGTTTAAAGGGTCTTTTCTAAAAGGAAACGCAAATAGCAGTTGAAAGATTTTATCAACTGGAATCGAACAACAAAATGTATGAAGTTATCTGCTCATTGCAGTGACTTTTGCCCTATCGTCTAGTGTGAATAAAAGACCTTATACCAGCCAATCGGTACAGAAATGACAGAATAATATAACTTTAAAATGATTCAATAAAACACGACAACAATTTATTCCAGTTATACTTTATGTGATTAAACTATCTAGCTTCTTTTCTACTCACGTTTGTCAAAACGATTTAGATCTACACAACACAAAATAGAGTTTAGATTAAACATGTTTGTAAATAGCAGCAAATATCCTGATGATGAGTGTTTTTGAAAGAAAAAGGTACTCTTCCAACCAGAAACAAATACATGGATTGTTTGTGTTGTATCCATAAATATAGAAAAGCTAAATACTAAATATTAAACAGTATTCATATGTTTATGGTCTTACCTCGGTACAACTACGGTATATTCTGTTGACACGCTGCTTTAAAAATACAAGTAAACCTCTGTAGTTCACAATAACAGTCTAAAGTCCGCAACAATGGGCAGCTTTAAGAAGAAATGATATTTAACACTCCTAGATCCACACCCTGTTGACTGGTCAGCTCTCAAATAAATAATATTTAATCTCATATCCCTATGGTGGCTGAGGTGAGGTGAGGGTAGCTCCAGTTCCTGCATTAACTGCTGCTTAGTATTGCGGGACCATTTCCGTGGTCCCTCACAACTTGAGGTTTCCGGGCTATCCAGGAATAATAATGAGACAAACTAATTAAAACAGTAAGCTGATCTTTATAAGATCTGTACAGCGGCATGACAACCACCGGCTCCATCAAAGAATACAGATTGATAATATTACCATAACGCTATGCATAAATTTGCCTTGTTTTAATGGGCGTTTTCCTAACCTGTCACTCATTTTTAAACAGTATCTTCCACTTTCGGTTGTTATAAGGACGCAGATATACTATTGACTTTTTCTTGTTTGTTAAAATATCTATATATACAAAACGCATAACAGATATACATATAAATATATAGCTATTGCTATCTATACCTTTAGCTATATATCAAAGTATGACATTTATTGGTATATTTGTAATCAGACCTATCTGGATAAGGCTTCTTGGCTTATGGGAAACACACCTATCACAAAAACGTAACATTCACTTGATTAATTTGGAAATAAATTTTAAACAAATTAACCTTAGTACTCCAGCAGCTTGAAAATAGATTGGTAGTCGATGATGATTGATTGAGGATTGTTGATCGTTTTCGTTCCCCTTACCACAATGAGACTGATAATTATATATAACTACCAGCATGTCAGAGATTTCTGGCCTTCAATGAAAGCAAATCAGCCTGTAGGAAACGGGTAGGAAATGGGGATTAAATCTGTATTGGCATAAAATAGTATTAATTCCGGTGCTTGTTAGAAAACAAAATTCAGTAACACTGTATGCTATGATCACTGAATTAGATATGGAATTCAATGGCTATGATAAAAGGGAAGATACAAACAGATAATTCAAAGAAACTCAATAAAACTACCAAAGGTCAAAGTGGAGCACCAACAACTTTGTTGGTAATGGTGTGGCTTCAGGAGGGAGGCAAGCTCACAAGCATATCATATTGCGTTAAAACCTTGATCTTTTGATATTTCAATATTGATGAAGTCAGTTGGGGCCCAAAACCTTAACAACAATCTACATTTGCTAACGTCTGTTTTATAAAACATTGATCCTCTGAGGCCCCAAACCGCGCATGGAAGTATTTAATGAAATAAGCTAGTCTGAGAGCATGTTCGGTATGTGATGTGCAACTCTAAACCCACCCTCAGATCTGCAAAGATAGGATATAATCTGTAAGAAAATCTCATGGGCTGTTCTGCTTCTATGAGTGGTCTCATTGACTCAGGGTGTATACATATTACTTTTAGTCATAGGTAACTCAGACTGACAGATGATGAAGCTTGCCCTCAGACTGAGGTATAAGAGATACTACCTTTAACTCTAACTTCTTGCCCTTACTCTTAATTTCCTAATGAACACCAAAATTACACCCTAGGCAACCTGACCCAACTATTCAAATTTGCTGCAGTCGCCAAGCAGTGAGATTTCAACCCTGTCAACATTTTATCACAGAGTAAGGATATATCCTTACTCTGTGATTTTATCAACACAAATCAAATCATTTCTAGCATATGCTGAGGAGAGTGAGAAAAAATGTATGTGGAGTCTGAATCAAGGCAGGGTCAGCATACACACACAGGAAAAATCCAATCATAGTATCTGAAGCAAAGATCTACGGTTCAAGATTGTAACATGTCATTCAAATCACCATAGCAACACACTGGGGAAAATAGCTGTGGAAACGCTTAGCATCTATTACCATAGTAATCGATAATCAGCAAGCGAGCTCCTAAATTTTACAATTATGCAAGGAAGGATTTTCGAAATAAATGTTGCTGATTTTGGTTTGTTATTACCATGCAGAAATGCATGGATTTGAATATGACCATCCCGATACAGTAGCGGCACATCTTTGTGATTATTAATCATGCTTGTCTGGAAAGGTAAATATCTCATTAACTGTTTAATTTACATCCATGTTGTAACCAGGTATGGCTTCTCAAATTTATGCAACATACATGTGCACGTGCCACGCTGTGGTTTTCCTTTTTTTGAGAGGCTTTTGCCTGTAATGTCATAGAGTCAATGTACAGGTAGGTCTACACGTGTTTTAAACATTGGTGATGAACTTCATTATCACTTTGGTCTCAATTTGGTATCAAAATATAAAAACCAGGCTAGAGTTAACAACATCTATCCAAAAAACGCTAATCTTTAACTGTATACGTACTACGCGAGTGTCAGCAAAACCGGGTATCTAATAAATATGGTCACTTTCTAAGCATTGCATTTCATCTTCCCAATTAAGCTTGTTTTGTACTGAGGGTTGGAGAGGATTCATAGAAATAACCGTGTAGGATGATAATAATTTGACAAATCTCTGATAACTGGTAAACCATGATGCCCATAGGACACCGTCAGGTTGATCAATGTTAGTGGAAGAGCTGACTCAGCGGACGGTTTGTGTACTTTCTATTCTACAAGCACACCAACCTAAATGTGTCAAATGTTCATACAAATATCATCAAGGAAGAAATTTTTGACACCAGTAACATCCACATGAGTTGTAAACCATGTCATTAAGAGCCAGGAGGTTCGGGATTTCTGATCTGAATAGTTGGTGATTTACTTGATTCAGACATTTTGAAGTTGCCCCTCCTTAGCATGTCGAGCGTATCAAAGCAGGGAGTTTGGGTCTTAGCATTGAGGACAATTAATCAATTCTCACAGTTCTCTTTTTCTTTTTCTATCAAGACAAGCTAAATGAGAAAGGAGCTTTTTCATTACCTCAATTAGATTCTGTGATCAACCTGCCGCTCTTCTCCTAAGTATAAACACATGGCATGATATGTGAAGTAGTTCTGTTTCGGAATAGTTAAGCCGTAATATGAATGAATTTAATTCTGGATAGGAAAAGGTCTCTGATGTCATTACGTGATCTTGCGTGCGTCGGTGGGAGGAAGAGAGCCAATGCCAAGCTAGATGATACTATTTGGAAAGTACCAATTGATGTAAGAGAAAATCAGTTTCACTTTCACTGTATCTCATAAGGTACTTTCAGTGACCTAGCCTTGGCTCTCTTTCCTACCCAACAGCCAATCAGATCAGAGCCAATCAGACTGGATTGTAATATCCTTAGCGCATAGATGTCAGTGTAAATTCCATATGACTCCGTAAACAAGATTGGTAATCTGTATCATAATCTCATTTAAGTTTATTTCAGTTACATGCTATAAAAATATAATTTATACTTGGTTGGTTGGATGACGGAATAGAAAATATGTACAGATAAAACACACAATCAAATGAAGAGCTAAAAGTGGAGCAACATCAACTTTGTGTTGCTCTAGGATTTTTTTCAGATGCAAGGAGACCTCTAGTTAATGTGTTAGCTCCGATTGGCTGGTGGGTGGCCAATCATATCAGAGCTAACAACTTGGTTAGGAGACTTCCCTAGCACATTATATTATTGGGCTGTAAAAACACTGATGGTAAAATTTCCCAATCTCGAAAAATATAGGGTACAAGAGTGAGAATACTCTTTGTAAGCAAATTAAGAATAGCTGCGTTTGGGGACTAATATTTGTGCTGGTGTGGTCAGACCATGCTCAGATAAATTGATTGAATAAATTCTGGAATAAAATAGCATTAATACGTGGTTCAAAATGATGGAGATTAGACCAACGGCCGTCTCATGAAACCTACTTTGTAGAACTTTCCATTCGAAGGCGGTTTTTTAAAAAGGGAGACCTTAGATGATAGAGTCCACCATCTTAAAAAAAACAATTAAAAGAAAAATGTAATTCTTAAAATGTACACCATTGAACTAACAGTCCGAAAATTAAGCTAAAATTGTTCAGAAGTACAAAACCTTAAACTTCTGGAGCCCCAAACCGTGACTGAAAGTCTCTCATGAAATCTGCTAGCCTCAGAGCGTGTTCCACTGGTACTGCATTATAGAGGGAGGCTCTTATTCCACCCACAGATCTACAGAGATAAAAAAAGAACTATATGACAGCATATTTGGAAGAAATAATTGGCGGTTCTGTTCTAATCATATACTATTGACACATAACTTTATGCATGCAGATGAGATGGCTCAAATGCCCGCTATTGAATGCACTTTCTCAAATCGATAAAGCTTTCAAATCCCAGCAGGGATCTCTGCGATCATGGTATGCCATAACATGTCGAGAACAATGATCAATCATTCTCCCATTTATAGAGTATCCTATGGTACAGTTTTAAATTGGATATCTCATATCTTTATTTTGGTATTAATAAGAACTCAAATAACCAGATGTAGACCAAACGAAAAAGTCAGGTTCACAGCCTTAGGCCATAGCCAGGGTTCTAAAACAGTCATGAAAGAAAGGGTTTGCATACCTGTGTCCCTTAAGCTGGATCATGTTTAAATTTGCTGTCTCTTCTAAGAATTTCTTTTCCAAGTTATCATTGCCATCTGGTCCTCCGATTCTAAATGTGACATTCATACGACTTCGGTGTTCCTTGTCTACTGCACAGCTACAAGGTAAGAAGTGTCTCTCAGTGAACAAAACATAATATATGCTTTGAGTATTGGACCTCCACAATAATAAGAGTGGGCAATTCCCAAATTAAAAGTTGCATTATAAACTGTTTTATAAAATGGATTTATTTTGTTAATACCACAAAAATAGCTTGAGAAACCTGTGTCATGGATGGATACAATATGGATATGCAGTTTTACACACAAAAAACACAGCATTTACTGGCCTGTCTTGGCAAGCTTCATCGTTCGGGCGCATGTCATGTCAAGACAGACAAAGCATTCGTCTGTGTTTGTGAAATAGTCTTACACTTATCACCAAAATCAATTACACAGATATCTAATAACTTTGTACTCACTGGTAAAATTCTCGAGAGTTGTCAACGATATCATAAAGAGCTGAGGATTTCAGATCTGACTTTTTACTCATTGCTTCGACTCCTCCGTGAGATTTCAACCATTCGAACACCAGACCGCACATGTATATACTATCAAAATAATAATATAAAGCAATAAGCGAATAGAAAGCAAAATGAAAGAGTAGATTAATTAATGTCACATGTGGCTTGACATTGGAGTTACCCCCTCTTGTATGGTTAGGCAGATGGTTGATGAACAGGCTTTTTCAAATTGATCAAGTAATTGACATTATATAAAAAGTCTAGACAAGAGTAGTGCAGGTGTTCAAATCCAGTCAGAGTACATTGTAGTAGCATTTCATTATCAACCACATTGATTGGAATTCCAATCAATGTGGTTGATAATGAAATGCTACTACCATCAACCCTGGCAGCAGCATTTGAACAAAGATATCCATCATATACTGAGTGTCTTGTTTACCTGTAGCAGGGTGGTGTGTTATATAGAGAGTTATTAGCAGCGATGATCTTATAATCTAATATTGAAGGTGTCTCAGGTATGGCATGTCCTAACAGGTCCTCTCTAATTATCACTACTGTCACTCCGGCAGGTCCTACATTCTTCTGAGCACCAAAGTATATCACTCCGTACTACAAGCAATAAATAATCTTAATCAGATGAGAAATTTATGAAGGATTAAATTAATTAGAGACCTTGCCCCATTTAATATGGATTCGTGAACGGCTTTTGTCGCGATATACAACTATTTCCGAAAAGAATTTTTTTTTGACTTGCTTCATTCTATGGTCCGAGTCTGATCTAGTAAACCCTCTCAAATGTGTATAATCAAATGTGAAAACATCTGCATCAACATTTGTGATTACACGGTGGGCTTATTTACTTTTTGTTTAAATAATAGTCATTTAAACACTTTTCAGTCAACTTGTACGATCCAGCTATTTCAAAACCCTTATCGAAAAAGTTGGAAATGCAACGCGTGACATATTAAAATACACAGTGTCACATACCTTGGAGATATCTAGAGATTTAGTGAGCATATTTGAGGACATATCGGCTACTATTGGTATTTCTGACTGATACTTGATTGGCTCATGGAACTCTACACCATGTACAGTTTCGTTAGCACAGTAGTATATATAGGAGGCTTGGCTGTCAAGGTTCCATGTATTGCTGTTTGGTACACCTGGAAATATCAATGCATCATCAGTTAGTACTACATATAATAAATTGTTAGCTGGGGAGAAGAATGTTGTGAGTTATCCTCCTAATGTCAAAGAAAGGATAATTCCACATTGCTAAAACAATGTCCTTGGAATAGTATCTCATGATGATAGCTCAAAAACTCCCGATACCAGTCCAAGGCGATTAGTGCAATCTACAACGAAGTGAAATTTTCAAGTTTCTAATGGCAGTCTGCTCACATTACTATAAATGGCATTTCTTGTCTACCTTTGGACACAGGTTGCTCATTAGCGAAAAGAACATCCAAATTAAAAAGCAAACGCAGATTTTTAAGACTTGAAGAATCTGAAGTACCTTTGTAGACTTTGGTGGGTGGGAGGACAAGGTTGACTTTGCCGTATTTCTCAGCCTCTTTAGCAGCTTTCTGTGACCATGAGCCGGTGACCACATAGTCAGCGGAGTGACCGGGCTTTAGTCTCATCAGATTCATAGCTACGGCAGCAAACTGACCGGTACCTCCGCCCTGCATAAACATCACCTTGTAGTTTGTGGGGATATCTCTGGAGTAGAAACAAACGAATATGGGTATGAGATGCTTGAAGTAGTGAAATATATGGCTATAGGTAACAATTACTCAACATGTCATTTTCATATACTCTCTCACCTAGGCTAATGTAAATTGGTGTCACATCTTACTTCAGATAATATTAACTCCTCTTAGGTAGGTTGTGTGGCTGAATCCAGAGTAATTAATCATGTTGGAGAAGACACATTCTTAGTTTCCTTTGCAGAATATAAGTTAGATAAAGGAATTCCTACAAAGACAACAAATACTCACAGGAGGTCGACTAAGTTAGAGACTGCTCGGTTGAGTATCGACGCAAAGTCAGGGGATCTGTGGCTCATTTCTACAAAGGAACAGATCAAACATGAAGGTGGATGCTTCTATCTGCGTGGTCAGTTAAGGTCAAACATATCAAGAATCTGTCTTGGATAAGTGATTCATTGTCTAAACTAAGCCCTCATAACATTGCATGTGCATATCGTCAGAGCCTGTCCCTGAGCTTGGCGATCAAACATCCTAAAGGGTGTCGAGCTAGCATAGCATCCCAAATGATAATATGATCATCACGTAAGACAAAAGAACATAGACTAGTTGCACTCATAACTTGATCTTAAAATAGGAGCAAACAACAGCTCAGGGTTTTATAGTATTTTGGGCTAAAACTATGTAAATAAGTCAAGAGAGGACAACTCTTCCTCAAATTTGATTTTTGCATTATTTTTTGCTAAGTTCTGTTTCACTGAGGCCCCGACAACTCTCTTATCATAGTTCATATATGACAAGTAAACTGTGAGATAAGTTGAACTTGTCTGAGCATGACAATAAGGCATAACTCATAATCATTGCACTTATCAATGAAACGAAACCAAATTGGTGGCTAATTTGGAGTTGCCCATCCTTGTCATCACTTACCCATAACACTGATTCCAGTTCCATTGTAGTTGAGCAGCTCACTCTGAGCTTTCTGTAACACCTGAAATTATAAAAAGAGATCATTGTGTTACATGACAGATCAATGGTAACAACTAATGACCGGCTGCGATAGAGTCGTTTTTTTTAAATTTTATACTAAAAAGGGTTATAAAATATTCACCCCAACCTATGAATGATCCGCCATGATTATCTGCACCTTGAATTCTTTAGCATTATGCCTTTTGGTGAAATCTCATACTGATGATCGGGACTGTACCATGTGCAAGGTTATCATAGGCCTACTGCCGAAAAATACACAGATAGTTATACTACCTCCCCCACGTAAAGGTCCGCCCCCTCCCCCACGGAGCGGTCCAACCCTTCCCCACGGAAAATGCCACCCACTTCCCCCCACGGAGAGGTACCCCCCACCCCACTATCTAGGTTTCAGGGACAATAGTAAAGCATCATCTTCAGGAATATAAGAAAAAGAAAAGTTACTTTAATTTGCCCCTATTGTTGGTTTGATCCTTTAGGTTTAAATCATGAGTAAATACACTTTCTCTCGGCCAGCCTTGCCTGATGTGGGATAGTGCGTATGGCTTTAATTTGATTATAGCCTTAGCTCAGTCTAACAGACTATGTGAGGTTTAGAACAACGCCATGCCGGCTTACTACTGAATCAGCTGATATGTAATTTATCACACTATGTAATTATGTACATGGGCCCCATATAGTATAGTAGTTCAGCTGACAGAATTAAAATCAATATTACCGACTGCAGTCTAACAATATAAACAAGAAAATATTGTTCTACACTGTGCAGCTTTACAAAGATGAAATTGGGAAGCATAGTTAAAAAAAAACCTCCCATGTCATTTGACAAAACAATCAATATTGATGTATGGCAGTTAAAAATACATAACTCATTCAGCATGCGACAAGATGGTGGCTATTGCAACCTTAGCTGAAAGTGTGCCTGGCTTGATGGTTGCGACATTTCATTAGCAACCACAGTGCCACCTACCTATGGATGGGATGTGATTGATAATGAGTTGTCACTGTCAACAACCAGGGCGGGCAGAGTTTGAGAATGAACTTTAACTACACCTATGATATTACTAACTTCATGTGGGGGTCAAATAGAAGTTTTGGATTTAAATTTCAACAAAGGCGAATAAAAAATCAGCTACCCAGCGCATGCTCATTTTTTCCTGGGAATATTATCACTAGCTTGCTGGGAGCAAACGAATTTGATTGGTCACACCCCATTCACTCCCTTTTGTAATTGCCCTTGAATCCTTTAATTTTAGCTTATAAAGCAGGGATAATAATATCTTGTGGTAAATGAATGGAAAATTTCCACTGAGGACAAAAGATGCTTATGAAATCTCATGGACCATTATTACAGACCACAAAATCTAGCCTTCTATTACGAGTATTATAGCCACAAATTGATAGAGGTAGTATTAATAGGTGCATAAGCACCATATGGCCGGGAACTCAATGAATTCTATAAGAGTTTATTAATGCAGTGCTTCCGTCAACATTAGGCCTGATTGATAGCATAAAAGGATTAAAAGTTTCCAATCATAGAACTGTTACAATAAAATGTGATATGCAGCAGAGTTAATCTATTCTCATTCAATGAACGATGGAATTGTCAAACTTTCACTCAGCGCTGCAAATTCGCGCCGATTCAGATGATAATGTCTGGTAGCAATGAACTCCCTCTCATCAATGAACTAAACCTTAGTTTAGTTCATTGCTCTCATTGTTGGTAGCCCTTGGTATGCGTGAAGTTTCAATGATGATCCCTCCCAGATGACACTTAACTTAAACTTAAGTTTTCTTACCTCAATCGGCAATGCGCTTGGTCCTGGTGCGAAATTGAGTTTTCGTCCGTCTAGAAGATGAGGCTGTGCTGGGTGCTCCATAGTTGAATTTAATCTCTTGGTCAAAATTACAAAACTGCGTCTCGCAAGCAAAAGAATCTTCAGTGAAGTGAGCATGATTAAATATTCCATAGATATTAACATGAGGTCGATGAATGAAAATAAATTGGCCCGTGCTGTATGCTCTGATTGGCTAGTGAGATTATCAGCCCTGTCTGTGATTTGTCAAATTATAATCTGATACAATAGACTTCATTTGATTGGCCAATGTGATGATAGATGTAAACGGCATTTTCCCCCAAGTTGTAAACACATGTATAAGTTTCGCTTTGGATAGGAATTTTCCTCAGCTGCTAGTACATGCGGTCATACAGCGAACATTTATTTAATTAGGCGAAGTATGACTTGCATTAAATTACAATCTCGGTCACGATGTCTCTTGCGTTTTTGTCTATGTATATATGTGTCTATTACCCCATAAACTTAAAAGTGTGGGTAGGGTAAATGTTGGGTAAAAAATTTTAGTTCATCATTAATGTAGTAATGAATGGTGTTATGGTGTTTGAAATTGCACTCTGTGTGCTGGATGGAGTGGGGGCAAACAAATTGGTTTCACATTAGGTGTTCTGATAGGGCTGCTATTCGTTGGAAGTAAGTTTTTTGTCATAGCATGATGCAAGCCTACATACTGTGACTTTTATTTGGTTTGAATGTTTTGAGCATCAAATCTGAGTTAGAGCCGCCTTAAACGATTGGGTAAGCAATTGGACCAGACTGGGTAGCCATGTTATAGCAAGGATTGAAATCCTTGGTTATAGTGACTTCTGACTAGCATCGGCATTACATCAGCCATCTTTAATAGCTAGATGCGCTGTCGCACAACCTTTATACTGTTACTAACTCCCATATTAGGAAATATTGATTAAGTCTAGCTGTAGTGTAGTGTAGCTATGTGCCTTATTAGGAATAAATACAGTAGAAGGTTCCAGAATCTGCGTTGAAGCTTAAAAATCAATCAAAATATGCGTGTCACAGAAAGGAAAACAGTAGACAAAACAGCTTTGTATCCTAGCAACCATTGATTATATGGTGCCAGTCACTTCCACTTATCAGCCTCCTCCCTTATTAGGTATTTGCTCTAAGCAACGAGCTTTTCTTTAGACTCAAACTTTGGGCTATGTAAATAGGCTGTATAATTTTAATCCCATAATTAACTTACGCCAGTAGCGGGAGAGCTCTAATGTCCCATATTAGGGAAGATATTGAAGCAAAGAACTCTCTAGCTATGCCATATTAGGTACGCTGTTCATGCTTTTAGCGCATGGTCGACCCATATTAGGAAAATACCACTTTATGGAATTTTGGATGTGAGCCATATTAGGTATAAATACAGTTCAAGTGACCACAGTCATATCCCTCCCAACTACATCCTAGCAACTGAGGTACCGGTCCTCCTACAGATACGGTGGATTTAGCTGGCACACACCCATATTTGGTCAAATTGGCACAATCCAGACGCAACTGGTTTGCTGTCTGCCTGGTACCCATATTAGGAAAATTTCCTGTTTGGACAAAAGCATCAGCTCAGTCTATCTCCTAGAATCTGGAACACTCAAGGAGTGCCATATCTCAAATATTTGAACTACCCATCCAAGCAGAAGACAATGCCGACCATATTTTCTTTTTTTGTATCAGTTTAACATCCCTAGCCTGGTTGGTAACATCTGAACACAAAATTTATCTATTATTTTAGCAGGTATTTGATGGTCAGCTAGGAGAGGGATGTCTGACCTTAATCAGTGGGAAGGATAGAATACTATAGCCTTACTAGTTTGACCCCCAAACCCCAGACACGCCCCCCTCCAGCCTTACAGATTGGCTTTCCGCTCTCCTGGTATAGTGAGATAGACTCACTTCCAAAGAGTCAACCTCTTCAGCCATATTAGGTTTGCTGATCATGCAGTAAGCCCATGGCCAAACCATACTAGGCAAATTCCGTTACTTGGGAAGGGAATCACCAAAAGTGCTGCATCAGGAAAACCACAGTAATTATTTTTAGTTCGGTCAAGAGTTAAGTGTCGGCCTCATCTCAGCAACCAAAGAATTGTGAGGTCTTTTAGACAGAGATGATATAAATAAACCATTCATTGCAACCTCAGGCAGAATTTAGTATCTAACAGCTAGAGGAAAAATTATAAATCAAAACCACACATAAATAAAAAAAAGACTGAGCACACCGAGCAAAGTCCAAATCAGTGGCTGATATAGATAAGGTTGTGTCAAAAAATGATTTATTTATAACGATGTAAAAATATAGGAATTTGTAAAAAGCGTTAGTTGTGTGGATAGCTATCAATTATAAGTCTGAAAAGAATATTATGTTTGTCTGTCAGCCTCCAGGCAACACTCTGTGATCTCAGAATCAGTGTGAGGACCAAAAGTGACTCCATTATAACAGTGATGGTTATCCGCTGCCAGAGATACAAGGAACTATGTCGGGCTTCGCCCGATTCTGGCTTATATAGATGAGCACTGTCCCATATTAGGAATGTTCCGCTTTCTCAAGATGTCTACGCTGTGCCATATTAGGTAATGCGATCATGCGCTGAATGCATGGTTGACCCATATTAGGCATGTTTTGTAAGCATGGAAGTTCTCAATGTCCCATATTAGGTATAATTATCATGCGCTAAGGTCATGTTGCCTTTATTATAATCATACTAAGTATTGATAAAATACAGTCTACACTGGTATTACTGTAGTATTAGGACTGTGACCACAATTATCATTATACCGGGCAACAAAAGCAAGCGTATTTCACTGAAAGCAACTTATGTCCAGCATTACTGGAAACAAATTGCCAGCTTAGCTTGCCATCAGGGGCTTGCGTCCTCTAGCCTTTTAGAGTGTACACTACAAATGTGAGATTATATTTAGTCTTGGACCAAGGACCAAGAGAAGGATTGAAAAAATAGTCTATCATTGACCGAAGGTGATGTTAAAATAATATATTTGACTGAAGTTCAGAGATGTTCAAGTCAAAGAGTTCTAGGTTTTCTGAGACGGTCAACAAACATGTCTTTTTTTGTTGTTGTGGTAATGGTCAAAGGGATGGTAAAATGTGAAGGGTTTGGGTATAGCAGATGAACTAAGGTTTGAAATGGTACAAGGTGTGAGTTATGGTCTTGGTTGAAACAGTATGTAGCCTTGTTACAAAACTCATTATCTTTCTATCTATCTATCTAATCTAATCAGATTGAGAGGGCTTGTTAACTTGGTTTCCTGCATCAGTCAAATATTGCAACAAGTGGAAAGGTAGGTATAAGCAAATAAGTGTACAGATGGAATAAATGATAAAGTTTTTTATTAACAAAGATTGATAAAAAAATACACACTACACTGGTTTTACACAGAAATCATCGCACATGCCGGTCCCTGTGGAGGGCTTCCCAGAATGTGGTCATAGGCTGTGCAAAAAAAGAAGAAAGGCACATAAAAAATCATTTGAGCTCAGTTCAGGCAAGGAGTAAAAACTTACGTAGGAGATCGTCTTCTATGTTGGCATGAGGGAGTCGGGAGTTGATGGCAGGCAAATATTAACTATACACATGAGTTGCTAGAATGTCACCATTGAAATCTCTCCAATAGGTAATCTGCACATAGCCATATCACTTCCCAATGCATATTGTACAGTATAAGGCCAAAGTTGATTATGATTATCTGTGTTCAGTTGGTATTTGATTTGGTTTTGACATATCAAGGGAAGCAGGTAGTTACAGTTTTCAAACTCCTTGAGGGAAGAGATTCTAGGTCTAGAATGTTTTATAGCCATTAAACTAGCAGAGAAATGTCTGGAAGCAGAGAGTGAGGTACGCTAGCGGCCCTGTAAGACATTGTTTATCGGTGACATATTTAGGCTTCTCACCCTCCGATACCCTCACCACCTCATCCACCATCTGATACAGGTCAGGATATTTCTTGTCCTCAAGTTTAGAGAATATCAAAGTTCCATTGACTGTTACCTCAAATGAATCTGTAAGATAGGAATAATGATCTTTAGTAAGCTTATTTATGCAATCGATCAAAAAGTTGTCTCCACCATGAGAAAGAGCACATAACTCCTGTAACTTTTGAATACATTTGAACCAAACAACAAAGAATTTAATGTTTAAACTAGGAGTAAAAGAGTTCAAATGAGCTCTTAATTCATATGTATGTGCTTGGTATAGTAAAAGACAGTTTATACAGATTTCCCTGTGGAGTTCAGAGATCATTTTCAGTAACAGTGAGTGTTTTACAAGACAAACTCTGATGAATTCTTTTCTTAGGAGTAAGTTATAGATGGGTATGAGTTATGGGTGAGGTTATAATTAAGCTTGCCTCTGGACATCACATAGGGTATGTAGACAGTAATCACATTTAATTAAATTATAGATTGGAAGAAGTTATGGGTGAGATTTTAATCATATTTTTTAATGTATAGTAAGTACTGTAATTGTCAATCATACCTCTTCTACCCTTAATACCCACGACGATAACTTTCTCCAGCCTCTGTGTTAGGAGTTTACGTAATCTTCTGAACTGAGCTCCGTGCGCTCATCTCTCACTGAAATACATTAACCGTCTATGAGAGGAGATACATTGTGAAACACTCTAGGATCGTTATCTTCTAAGGTTTGACTAATCTTAGTGCTAAGACAGCTGCAATGTGAGTTAGTGGTAGATCAAGCAATGAACTCAGTTCATTGGATCAAGTTTGATCCATTTTTCCCTCCTTGTATTGCCCCCTCTACTGCCACGCCCGTGTCAGTAGAGGGGGGCAATTCAAGGAGAGAAAAATGGATCAAACTTGATCTAAGTTAGTGGCATTACATTAACGAACACTCCAATTGAGCACTTAGACTATGATCTGACAAGCCTTATCTTAGAAGCCCCAAACAAAAGAAAAATAGGGCCGCTGAGATAAGGCTAGGTTTGACTGGCCAATCACATAGTGCGATTGAATCCCTTTTAACCAAAGTGGTAGCAAACCTTCAAGAATGAGACGAGATTATTATTACTTAAGATGTCTCGGTATAAGGTCTTCTGTATGTCTTGAAATTTGAGAGGGATCGAAATATAATACCAACTTTCAAGAGGACATTGAGATAACTCACAATGTGTTTATCATTTTTTGAGACTCCATTAGATTGGACA
Organism: Membranipora membranacea; assembly: GCA_914767715.1. Taxonomy (NCBI): domain Eukaryota; kingdom Metazoa; phylum Bryozoa; class Gymnolaemata; order Cheilostomatida; family Membraniporidae; genus Membranipora; species Membranipora membranacea. Next base: position 6,471,926 of record OU612072.1, on the reverse strand, counting down.
GAAGTTTTTATATTTTTAACCCTCCTAGGATTTGGACAAAAAGTCACTGGAGGAAAACATTTCATACCAGTTCTCGAAAAAAGGAGGGAAGAAAATAAACATACCAGTACTCCACATTAACAATCGTCTCCGTCTCCTGGTCGGCTTTTTTGACTACTGTGGATCGCCTGCCACATTGTCCTGTTATGGGTCAGAACATGTCCTCCTCATTCAGAGCTTCTGATGGGTCGTCTGAGATGATCTTCTCTAACACTTTACACACACCAGCCGTACACTCTACATGTCTACAAGATCTACAAGATGTCAATGGGCTTCATCACCCAAAGTTATGATGACTGTTCCGGGCCTTGGTCTATGAAAAAAAGGTAGGGTAGGCAAAACTCTGAAGGGTGTGAAGCAGCAACAGATGGGGTGTTGTGCATATTAACTAGAAATATCAACGGAGCTTTTTCTTGAGCTGATTCCAACATGGATTATTCAGTTATGGCATTTTAGGCTGCCTTATTTAGCTTTCCAGGAGAGGCGGTAACTCCCTGCCACCGCTAGAACTGCCGTTAAACACTATAACATGCCTAATATATAAACACTACTGTATAGTAGTATGCGTTAAATTTATGACTAGCTACATCTTTAAAACACACTAGCTGTGTTTAGTGCCCCCAATAATCACAAACCATTATTACAGCCTAATTACTCAATTGAAAACCTGATTTAAGAGTGGTTGCATGGCACCACGAGTAAGGATATATGCATATCCTTACTCTTCAATGCTATGCTATATTTTTTGTTTAGAGTCCCAATCAATTTCTTTTTTATTGCTAATCTGAGACAGCATTTTGTTGAACTTTTTTTTTTATCCAGTATCCGATCCGCATCAGTATCATCAGTTTGTGAAAATAATCAACATTAATAACAATGGTTGAAAAGAAAGTTATACAAAAAGTTATTTATAATCAGAGTCTTGTCACATGCCATATCCCGAAGCATGGTCGGCGAAATTCGTTGCCTTAGTTAGTGGCGAGGCCGTAATATCTGTGCCGGGTTGCTCCCTGTTTGCAGGCACAAACCCCAGTAGTGGAATTCAAACCTAAGATGGCGCTCTTACCATCCCATTCCCATAGATTTACTCACTTGCCATAGTTCTTAGGGTTTACATCCTTTCCGTCACCTTTGCCCCCTAAACTGTTCCGTACTTCTACGCTATCTCGTACTTTGTTGTCCTTCTTCTTACTATCCCTTCTGTCTTTTGCTTTCTTCTTGTCTTTTTCTTTACCCTTCTTCTTGTTTTCCTTGTTTGTTTCCTTTACATCATCTTCGGTTGCGCCACTCGGCCGTGTGGTGGATTTCTTAGCCATCCCAACCTATTACGCGATGCGCGTACAACACAGCAAAGTGTAAATAGTCAGCGAGTTGTTTAGTTTGTCAACTTTATTATCGAAGATTGTTATTTCAAAAAAACGCAATGCTTCTGATGTACAGGGAATTGCTTTGCGACAACAATGATAAGAATGTTACAGAGGTCACAATCGAGGACGTAATCTATTACTACTTTCCATCACTCAAAAAGACAAAGGCTACATGTGTACACAACTACAAAGTTGGAAAAATAGGTCCCTTTTTCATCCCTTCGCACCTCCGTTCTAACTAAAAATCAATTGGAAATGGGCCGCAGGCTGGTTTGGATTCTGTCATAGCATTCTCATTAAGACTAACAGCTCTTGAATGTAACTTGAAACGAGATTCGTTGTTATTCAATCTGATGTATGTTACTGTGCTAAATTTTTCCCTTTTTTGTGTTTGTTAAGAGCATTCTGTTTGCTATCATTCCTTTGGATTTCACAATTCTGCTTTTGTTCCACTTAAAGGGCAACCAGGGTTTCAAACAACTTCTCATTGATTAACAGCAGATTGCACCTTCTGCATGAGGAAAAAGACAAAATCTAATTCGGATGATTATTCAGCCAGAATTCTTGTGAAACATTTCATCCATCAGGTACTCAAACTCAGATAAATTCCACTTTACCAGATGTATGGAACTCCCTACCATCTTACCTTCGCGACCTCCTTCCACCTCCTCATTTAAGTCACTGTTAAAAACGCATCTTTTCCGGGAAGCTTATACCCCATATATGTAGGTTTTTTAGTGGATTTTTAGGTGCTGGGCAGTTGCCACTTGTAGGTTTTAATTATCTTATCCTTTATCATCTTTTTATCTCATCTCTTTAATTATTTTTATGATAACAAAATTTTAATCAATTTTATTTATTTCACCAGCAACAGGCTTATTTCATGGTATATGTTTCTATATTAACCTTTTATCACATGTACAACTCTTAGAAATCATTATTTTTAAACAATTTTATTAAGCGTTTCATAAATAAACTTTATTATTATTATTATTATTAAAATAGTATACCACAGAGCAGTCTCCTGATGCTGTTATCATTTAGCATGTGGTCAATCAATTTAGCAAGTTATGTCACAGGGTTATTTTGCCATGGTTAGAACATTATGATGAGCGTCCTGCAGCATTACATTTAACAGAACTAAGTGTTTATTTAGACATATGCTGCCTAAAGTATGTCAATAATGTGAGAAAGAACACCAGCCATCCACATCACCATCATCTACATCACCTAGCAACAAATGACAGGCACCATCGTAAAACCAGGACCCTCCCTAAATCCAATATTGCTCTTTGCTGAAAAAGCCTTTTTTATAAATACTCATAAATACGTCAATGCCTTCTTATTGCTTCTTATTGCTTTTTTTGTTTTTTTTTGTTTTCACATGGTCTTATTTGCTTCATGCATTGATCGGTGGTTAATAAAAGTTCATAATAATAATCATCATTACGGCAATGTCTTGGAACCTTCCCTAAACGGAAGTGTTACTCCGCTTAGAGTCAGCAACTACTTTGAGTTTTGCATCGCGTAATACACAAAGCTGATGCTGTCTAGCACATTATCTACTAACCATTAATGCATTGCTGCGAAACCGTGGTTGCCCTTCAAGGTTTTTTAAGATGGTGATGAGACTATTTAAACTAATTCACTGTGTTTCCATGAGATGGAGCTGAGCAATTTTCGAGGCTGTTTGGTGAGCTGAGTTGTTTGTAAACTAGGGCGAGCCTCGTAGCTGAGCAGTTATCAGCAAAGGCTGCAGATCAGGGTCCCGGCAGTGGCCGATGTTTTTCAGGTTTGCTCATGGAAACAGATGTAATTTCTAGGGCAGGCCAAGAGGTGACAGCTCAGTTCAAGCTTAAAATTTACCTGGAAACACAGTGATTGATGCCTTTCTGGTGCCTCACATTTTTGATTATCCCAATATGTAATTAACTTTAATGACCATCGCCTCTCCGACCCTGCCTAAAAATGTTCAAATTTGAACAGCATTGAAAATTGATATTCCCACTTCTCAGGGCACGGCTCAGATCTGAAGTTCTGGGGGCTACAAGGAGACAGTGCCTTCCCTTGAAGCTTTTAGATCACACATTAACATTCAGTAATCATGTTGACTATATTATATCTAAAAGCTCCCAACGATTATACTTGATGAGATTACTAAAACGAATGGGCATGGATAGAGATGGCCTGAAAACCTTCTATATAGCTAATATTAAATCTGTAATAGCCTACGCCTGCCCTGCATGGTACAGTATGCAATCATTATTGCACCCCGCTTGCAGTTAGCACTTCACTAAAAATGACCACGGCAATCATCACCCCTTGATCTCTTGTAGTAAAATAAATGCAAAATGAGAATCTGCTCGTAGAGCAAAAATAATTAAATACAAGCCATCCAAGTGTAAAACACTGAAAGACCTTTTTGGAATTTTATATACGCCTTTCCAACTAATTAAGCCCAGACTCTTTTTATTTTATTTTTCCATTTATGTGCCATACATTTGATGCTATCAATCTGTTACAGGATGGACATTAGATTTAGGCGATAAAAAAACATCAAACTTCAACTGCAAACTTCAAACACATGAATAGAGTAACCTAAAGAACAATAATTTAGAAACCCATGTCAGAATCGGCTTAAAATACCCTCATTTGGTTGCCAATTTCTTTTTGTATATCTATAAATACTGTGGTGACGTGAGTTTTTTTAGTGCTTCAAACTAAGACTGAGTGGCAAATGCCCTCAAGGATTCTTGCCTCCCCTACCATTGTTTTCTAATGACCCTCTAATCTACAGCCCTGGGAGTAGAACAGAAGCTCGGTTACGTCAACAGGATGTACCGCTCTATGGCAGTACAAATAAATCCACCTTAGAGTCCTGAAATATTATATTGACACAATCTTACTGTTTTGATTACTCCGCCACAGTGTTCCTAGAACTGGTGACATCCTAAAAAGTAATTGAAAAACTATTCTATTACCAAACTAAATAAATAGAATCTCAGGAGCAGGATTTTAATTGTTCAATTAATTGCATGCTACATGTTAATGTGATTCAATGAAAATTTTGTAAAAACCAGGTCCGTATGGGGATGTTACAACTAAATGAAGGTTGTACTGTCGAGCAGGGCTCGCTGTCTTAGGCAGGGAGGTTCATGGTGAAAGTCTTAAAAACGTTTATATATTGCTGTCTACATATTCACTAGCTAGTACTTTAAAGGTTAAAAGGTTAAAGGTTAAAAGATCTTTATTTACGCTGGTGCAGGTCCACTCTCTCACAAGTCGAACACTGCTCTGCTCTCAATTCATAAAACAAGGCAGAATAAGTGCCTGTACAATCTAGGTCAATTCAAAATCATTACATAATAATGTCTGCTACATGTAAATCCACACAATTAAGCTCTAGCTACACGTGTCGATTTTTACATCGATTTGGGGTCACGAGTGGTTAATCGGTGGATCTGCACAAGTGATTACTCGTGTTAAGTGGACATCGAACTTGTTGGTCTTTTGCCCGAGTGATCTGGACGATCCTCTATGCTGATTGGTTGTTGATTGCTTGCTTCAATGATTACGCGGTTAAACACGTCATCTATCAAATCGTGACAGGCTATCAAAAATGAAGGAGTTGATAATATCTGTAGTAAAATCACATCCTCCTATTTATGATAAAAAAGACCATAACTACAAAGATAGGAGTGGTGCTGCAGTGAAAATATGGAAGGTAATAGCTGTATCACTTGAAAATGGAAGCTTTCCTGACATGACATCCATAGTATAGCATAGGAAAATCAATTTTACAGAAGACTGAAATTTTGTTTGGTGAAGATTCAAAGTGACAAAGACCCGGATTTAATATGACATCTATATCCGGTCATTTGTTAACACGCCCATTAAATATCATTGGTCAATCGATTGAACTGAGGGAGTTCATTGGTCGATCTAGGCACCTGATTTATGACCCCACTATGACTCACTAAACCATCGTGTACTAACTCATAGGCCTGTGTAGCAGTGTGAGATCGGCTGAGCATGTCTAGACATGCCATCCGCCTGTGATTACATCGTCTCGTGGAGCTACAGCTTTAGCAAACGGCAAAATCAGCATAATTAACTAATAAGCTCAGATAACTCAAACAATCTGCAAACAATATACAGGGCATTAAAGAGGAAGGAATCGAAGGGGGTGCACGGGGATTAATCATGTGAAGTGACAGGCAAGACCATTGGCTGATCAATGTTATTAGAGGCGGAGAATGGCCTTGGTCTCCGCCTCTAACAGCCAGTCCACGTTGCGTTTTCAAGTGGTCAAGTGTGTTATATAAGATATTGTGATTCGCGGACACCCATAAATAAAGTTGAATAGAAGCGTATGATATAGCTATTGTTGTGTTGGCTCATCACGCTTGGGATTATCGGGTTTAATTACAACGGTCAATTTCAATCTTGACAACGGTATCTAGGCAACCTCTAAAACCATAAATCATAACGTCAAAATTGACCAATAAGAGCTCGTATATTTTGAAGCGGATGATTTGAAATCATCGGAACTGGGCGATTTCGTATGGCATCAGTCATATTTTCACCACTTTCCAATGCCATTATTGGAATGAAAATTTATTGGGCATGTGTATCACACAATTCCGCATCAGCACGTCTGATTCCCATTAAAAATAAGTCACTGCTTCTCCTCTTAATTCCGAAAAAGCAGGAGGAATTTGAATGCTGCTAACCTCATTTGAATTTGATATGGCTGGGTGATCGCTTTACATTGACTGGCCCTTATATACCGGTCGAGCCACTTTAAGTGAGGTGTTTGATTCAATTACTGGTTGGCAACAAAAATTGTTATTAAACTACATCATCACAGTCCGTACACAAAGCCTTCCCAACCGAAGCTCAAGTCGGTAGCAATTTCTGAGTGAATCGGTTTATCTGATTCTGCAGTATTTCAAACAGTGTGTATTATCGAAAGAGCAAAGGTGATCATACTGGGAAATTAATCTAGAATCACTATATGGGAGATTCCGGTAAGTGGCATCTTATTTTTTACTCTGGCTGCACACAACGCTCCCAAAAAGTACAACATCATCATCACCCTATTGGCCTCCTTGAGTAAGAGCAGCATTTATTTAACAGGGCCCAACTCTAATTTGACTCTCATTCATTTAATATTTAAAGTATTCAGGACTTAAAGTCTTGTAACCAATAATATCCTTGGACTAGCCGTTTTTCTGAAAACTGTTACCTGCAGTATCACACAGACTTTCATGTTTTCTAAATCATCCTCCCATCGACTATTCCCCCTTAACCATATCCATATCCTCATATCCACTATCTAGAACCTCCATGCGTCAAAGGAGTTTCTTTTTTAAGGCACTATTAATTTTCTTGTTTTTTAATTCTCTAAATATCTTCCCAAACATGGCCTTGTTTGCTTTGAGCAGCATTTGACCTGTGAAATATATAAAATCAGCATCACAAAACATGTTTAGATTTTCCTATGAGTTTATCACTAATCCTTGACACCAGAAAATACACAAGTTTGGGGGTGACTTGACGTTAGCTACCACAACCGTTTACCAGCTTAGGTGGAGTTTGACATCAGTAATGAGGTAGAGTATATACTAGCTTACCGTTGCTAAGCCGTTGTAAAAGGGCAAACCATTCCTCCTGCAAATACTTCAATGATCACAAGGGTATCTTATATATTATAGATACTATATTTATCGCATTATTTATACTATATTTATTTTATTCAACATACAATATAAATGTCTTAATTAATATCGATGTGAGCGTCAATGAATGAAAGGCTGACTTTATTTCGTTTACATCAAATGCTTGTAAATATGATCTTTTTTTTACAGTTGTTCACCTTACGATGAGGTTTCTGGTATCACTGCTGCTGTTTTGTTCGCTGACTAGAGGAGAGATGCTATGTGACAAAGGATGGCAGCGCGGAGGAGCAAAGTGTCTCAAGTAAGTAAGGGGTCCTTCTGGAAACAAAATTAGCTGTGTTATTAGCAAGAAAAACTAGGCTGTCTAAGTCTGCCCCTACTTGAATAACTAGTAGAGGGAATTCATCTACAACACCCTGGTTATCTGTCGCCAAAGTTGAGATACTGGGGGCTAGGGCTAGGTGACGGGTGGCCCTCTACAGCGTTAGAGATTTTGTTGCAGACACTTTAAATGGACATTTATTGCAAGGTCACTTTGTATGGACGCAGTATTTTCTGACTTTTAAGGAGTATAGAAGGAAGGTTCACTTTTACAGCAGCCACACAAAAATGTGGAAGTCAAGGCGGTAAATTAACCAAAGTAGAGTCAGATCTGGACGCTCTACGCCTCACCAAGCTCATAAACCGTAAGTTTTCTCACTTACTCATAATGACATGTTATGTCTCTGATAAAATTTATTTCAACAATATACTTGAGTTTTTCCAGGCTCTTGCATTTCAATGTTATCTAACAACATCAGTTCTATTTCAGGAACAAAAATTTCTAGCAAGCATAACATGATTACCAGATGTCACCACTATTACAAGTGTCATTTGACTGCATTGTTTAAACGCAGTTTATGCTGGGAAAAGTCACAATCCCAGAATATACTAACAAATTAATTTGGGACTTTTAATCGATAGTATTTTAAATGCTTCAACATGATAGGGCTGTATTAAAATAAATTCATACAGCCCTCCAACCTGCCGTTCCCCAAACAAACACCGCACCCACCATATCCCTCCCATCCTTCTCCGATCTGCCTTCCTCCATATAAACCAACAAACCGCCCAACCAACCGCCCAACCAACCGCCCAACCAACCGCCCAACCAACCGCCCAACCAACCGCCCAACCAACCAATCAACCAACCAGCCAGTCTATCAAGCAGCCAGTCAATCAACCAACCATTCAATTAAAATCTGTACTTTTAGTGACGCCTTCTCGGAGCGGCTGGATAGGAGTGTATAAGGACGGTAATACTTTCATTTGGCAAATCGACCAATCAGAAGTAGTCAAGTATGCCAGTGCTTTCTCCTCAACCCATTGCCTCGCGTTGATTACAGGAAACGCTCTAGTAAGGCCGATCGCTTGTAACAGGAAGGCTACTACAAAGTTAATGGCACTGTGTGAGAAAACGCTGACATGTGATAGTGAAACAAGTGAGTCAGCCGTCAGGGTATTAGACAAGATTTGGTTGGTGGTCCATCGCTTTAATTGTTCTTTACCTGAGCTGGATAAACTATATTTGTATTAGTATCATATCCATATACCATACCATACATTTTAAAGAGAACTGGAATAAATATGCGCAATAATTCACATGGGAATTATCCCCGTCTCTTACAAGGAAATGCCATTTCCTCAACAACTTACACACAACAGGTAAAGAGTACTCCTTCCTAGAAGGCGGGCCGGTGGCCTTTTGACATCCTTGAACATGTATTGGGTTCGTTACCTCTTGTTAAAAAGATGAGGCTCTGATTAGCTCTGATTGGGTAATCAACATTATGCTGCGCATGTGCTGCTCTGAGGCATGAGCTGACTTCTGCAACATTTAGTCTCGGAATTCCGAATCCATTCGATTGGCCACCTGCTCCGGTGGCTCCTCTCTCCATTGCATGAGGAATTGACATCAATGGTTCTCTTCTATTGTCACTATTAGCTAACATTGATTATCAGTTCATACGGAAGCAGGTTCGTTCTCTCTGAACAATATCATTATGAAAACCTGAACTGAGCTTATTATTTTTGCACATGCGCAAAACTAAGTCGCATATGATGGATGCTTACCCTTACAACATCTAATTTTTGGTAATGATAGCCTAGTGTCTGGTGATCTACATGCCCAGTCGAGATTACGAGACTCAGTATGATTTAACATAGTGAAGCACTTATTTTGGCTATATGTCATGGGCCCGCCGTGACAGCCAGCTAGAGGTAGACACTCTAGTAGAACTCATGATGTCCTAGTGAAAAAATGCCACACCGAAGCACTATCCAAGACTATCTATTATAAATATGGTGTATGATTATGCATATCAATACTTCATTTTGGAACTTTTTTAATTTTTAAAGTTCATAACATCATTCATTGTTTACCATATCTGCAGGTGATTGTGAGACATCTAGTTCTCTCTCAGACATCACCACTGTTGGACCTGAGCCTGAGACGACCACAAGCACAGCTCAGATTGAGACCACCACTATACCAACCACTGTTGAACCTGAGTCTGAGACACCCACAAGCACAGCTCAGATTGAGACAATCACTATGCCACACGAAGAGCTCACTGAGGAACCTACAACTCAGATTGAGACAATCACTACTATACCATATGAAGATTTCTACTCGTTTGACACATATCCTCCAGAACCGGAAGGTGATCTCACTTCATCAACTCAACCGGCAGCGATAAGACAGCTTTCAACAGAAGAGGCAATACATGCAGAAGAACACAATATGACACCTCCAAGCACAGCACAGATTGAGACGACCACTACTATACCTTATGAAGATCCCACGCAGGAATCTACAACAGAAGAAGAACTCACTACACCTCCACCAACACCAATTTTACCAAATCTTCAAGAAGGGGATGAACCATTGGTGGGATCCACTTTACTTCCTCAAACTGTGTCGGTACCTAATCTCACTGCACCAACTCGACTGGAGCCACCTACTACTGTGCTTCCATTAGAAGAGGATATACGAGCAGAAGAACACACAAGTATCTCAAGAGGTCATCCCACTATATCTGATGGCCTGGTTAGGAAGACAATGGTTGGCATTAGTGAAGAGGAAACAACAACTTCAGAATCTTCAGGTAAGGATAGGGGGTGTCATTGTAAGCCCCAAATTTTACTGCTTAGACAATATTTACTTTGGGTGATAAACTTTTTAGAGCCTTATAGGAACCTAAAATTCCCAAAAAACAATGCCATATTGAATAAAAGAGATAGCATCAAGAAAACATGAGGGCAAGGTCTTTGGGATAACTTTACGCATGTGCAACCAATCAATTCAGGCTGGTTGTCTTTGCACTGTAGCGACTAGCGACTGGATTGATGGAATTAAATGTGCTTGAGTTCCTAAGACAATTCAAAGAAAAAACAACATCAAATTTATAACAAGATGATGTTGAATGTAGTAGAATGTCTAGACAAGCTTTGTTGTGAAAGGGGGAGGGGGAACACAACACAACAAAGCTTGTCAAGACAGACTACTGAAGCAATTTTTCAAATTCCTCTTCTTAGCTGTATATATATAGTCTTCTGTTCTGTCTAGGTTTATTATTAAGTGTATGGTTCCCAAACAGACAGTTTTGCCACTCATAACTCAGAGTCAATTTTCAATCAGGGTGAAAAAAATGGGTGTCATGTTAATTTCAAGGTCATTGCAGAATAAATTTTAGTATTTGTATTGATATTGTCTCAAATAAGTAAATACAATGTAAATGTATTAGTTGTATAAATTATAATGCATGAATATTTTTTCTACATCAAGCCAAGAGAGATGATAAGACTGAATCCATCGTGCCATTTACATCAGGAGTAATAGGTGGAGCGGCGGGTGTAGTGGTAATAATCGTCGCAGTACCAGTCCTACTCAAACGACTTAGACATAGTAAGTATGGCCTCAATGTGACCTACAATATGACTTATATCACTATCAAGACAGGAGAGCCATTGGAGCCCTGAAACTGTCACTCCTTGCAAATCAGAAAAATAATGATTGGACATAAAACATAACTTGGTTGGTTGGTGAGCTATCAAAAGTAATTTTGATCATTGTCTCCACTTTTGCTAAGTGGGGATAACTAAGCGTCGATGTTTTCAAATTTGTAAAATCACTAATAGTTACTCCGAGCTGTAAAACTGTTTCAGTTAATTTGGCAGCTGATCTTTTGATGTTTATTTTGTATTTCACCAACAGGCAGGAGGAAAAGTGGAGATGTAGCTCCCAAAGCATGATGATGTGACCCAGGTGCCCAACTTATTTCACTCTTAATCAAAGGTTCGATTGCCAGAGACAGCCATATTCATAGAGTATGATACATTGTAAAACAAACCTTCATTGACTATTGATTTGACACACAGTTGATCATTGCATGTACTCCTGTCATGACCGAAACTACGCTATCGTTTATATCTACTATATGTTTGGATTAAACTTGCATACTTTGTTTATTTGTTCAATAAGCTCACAATTTATTATTGTATTATTACATGTTTTTCATCTTCATGTGTTAATCATTAGACAAGTTGGTGGAGTGATATCTGTTTATATTGTTATAAATGATAATAAAGCTGAAGATTCAAGCCAACCACTTGAAACAGGCTAAAACAATTATTACACGGGGAAACGACTTAGGCAGAAAAAATACATGCGGAGGCCGGTACACAACAATGGCTGCTCTCATTCTTTCATAATAAGTTCTTGTAATTTTTTCCTGAGATCTTCGGGGCCAGTTATTTTATGTCCAGTAACTCTCGGGTCTTTGTACACGTCATAATCTGTTCCTCCCTGAAAAGGGAACCAGAGAATAGTCAACATGGTAATCAAATATAAGTATCACATCTTGTCAGTGTATAGTAGTTTGTGGGTGTAAAGGTAATCTCAAAAAAGGCAACCTGGGATTTACAGAAAAATGCATTGTGGGATACTATTGATAAAGTTAGTTGTCTCCACTTACCGGCTCACAACGATCACCAAAGAAGTGTATGTCCTCAAATCCATCAGAGTCGATATGATCGAGACAGTAACGCTTGTTCCACCCTCGAGGGTAGATATCAAAACTGATCTGTCCTCCTCGGCTGTACACTAGTCCTACATCGTTAAACTTCTGACTTAGCTCTGCTATAAAATTCTCCCTAACGTGGTGCTCCTAGATTGAGAAATGGAAGTATGTATTCATTAAGACAAGTAAATCTTTCCATTAGCATGTTTTCCTAGTGAGAGCAGCTTGTAAAACTTGGAAACAACTGGAAAACAAAGTGAGGTAAGGAACTAGCACATCGGGTCATAAATGAAGGATAAGACTTGAGCTGAAATTTGGAAGGAAATTGCATATAGTATATCCACAAGGAACTACTAGAAATACTGCATCTAAAGGGGGATGCATTTGCTGGTGAAAAACTGAATTGTTTCTAAGCCTAATCAAATTCCGGTTGGTACATATGTCTCCAAAATTTAAAACTAATGGTAAAATTGTCAATAAAGTGTAGATCAAGTTTGATTAAATTTGCCTAAATTTCAAGCCCCTCCCCTTCTACTTGTAAGCCGCCATACAAATTCAATGGATGTAAATCTGATGTAGTACCAAATTTGGTTTTATTAAAGTCGTGAACAAAAATCACCATCAGATAGACACATACACCATCAGAGCTCTCTGGACAATAGCCTAGCTTGCCCACTCCTACCTTGTACAGGAGTGCGCTAAGTTGAATATGTATATGCATCTATGTTATATTCCTGTAAAGATTGCTGGAGAGCAGCTAATAAAAAGTGATTTACATTACATTTACATTACATTACAGATAGACACATACACCATCACATAGACACATACACCATCACATAGACACATACACCATCACATAGACACATACACCATCACATAGACACATACACCATCGCATAGACACATACACCATCAGATAGACACATACACCATCACATAGACACATACACCATCAGATAGACACATACACCATCAGATAGACACATACACCATCACATAGACACATACACCATCACATAGACACATACACCATCACATAGACACATACACCATCACGTAGACACATACACCATCACATAGACACATACACCATCAGATAGACACATACACCATCAGATAGACACATACACCATCAGATAGACACATACACCATCACATAGACACATACACCATCACATAGACACATACACCATCGCATAGACACATACACCATCACATAGACACATACACCTTCACATAGACACATACACCATCACATAGACACATACACCATCAGATAGACACATACACCATCACATAGACCCATACACCATCACATAGACACATACACCTTCACATAGACACATACACCATCACATAGACACATACACCATCAGATAGACACATACACCATCACATAGACCCATACACCATCACATAGACACATACACCATCACATAGACACATACACCTTCACATAGACACATACACCATCACATAGACACATACCCCATGACATAGACACATACACCATCACATAGCACATGTCCCACCTTGTCGTATGTGATAAATATTTCTCTCTCATCACTTGTGCAGTTCCTGCCTATAGGACTGACATTTATAAGTCCACTTCTCAGCTCAATAAACTGTCCTCTGTGAGGTGGTAAAACAGACAAGATTATGTGAGATATCAGCATTAAAATACAGTATAGGTTTGGCTTTGTAGGAGAGAACAAAACTGCGCTAATGCGAGGAAAAGGGGGTCGCCAAAAACACAACTTTTCAGTAATGCAAACATTTCCTCCTGCGAAATAATCTAGGCTCGGGTGTTTGACTCAAGATAATGTATATGTAAAGTAATTCAGGTCTATGTGGTACATAAATTAGTTATTTCACACACTTAAGAAGTTGACTTACCGCTTTATTGGTAACTTTAATTCTGATAAATATTTGAGACAGAAATCGAGGACCTCTTGTAGCTTTTCTTCACCGAGATATGTACAGATGTTCTGCAAAGATATTGAATTTAATTTGAGGTGTCAGAATGTATGGATGTAATCTTTGAGCTCCAGAACAGTAAATATTAGCTAGAGTTTAACTCAGCTAGTTTTTGGATGACTTATTGTTATCTGGCACCAAGTTAAGCTAGATGTTGTGGCAGCTTTTATGAAGTAGAGAGAATGAGTAAATTTTAGTTGGCAAGAAATTTAACATTTACAGTCAACTCGGCAGCTTTTCCTCTTGCAAAACCAATCCCTAACTTGTCTAGAGTATTTGAGGAGTTGTCCACACCTAGTTAGAGGTGTTTAATGGCTTCAAGCGGCACGGCACACAGTCGCAGTTACATACTACTCCATCCAGGGCAATTAGTATTTATTAAAACATAAACCCACTGACAGCAATCTGAGCACTTGAACTACGAAAGGAGTATTTGATAATGCCAATTTGGAGCTGTTCTGGAACTCATCAATGTCTACACCTGTTATTACACAGAGAACTCTGTAAATCTGAGCCTCTAACAGTTTAAATTGTATACCTGCTGGAGTTAAACTGCTTGCAGATCAATTTCAAGTCTGACAGTCACATTCATTGCAAAAGCCCCTGTGACTTCTACCCCTGTAAGCTAAAGTTGATTAAGTGCGGAGTGGTCAGAGTCATAAATAACTCACTGTTTTGATGACCTGCTTGCCATTTCTGTGATATGTCAGACCGTTCTCTGAGAAGACGTAGTCAAATTTGTCTGTTGCTGGTATCATGTAAAGTAAATTGTAAACATGATCATAGTTGCACATATTCAATATATATATAAGAGCAGTGAAAGAGTCAAATGTTTTGTATGCATTGGTAAAATATTAACATCAGAGTTTCGCCACCAAGTTACGACCATGTCAATTCCAATCAATCAGGGCCCAACTTCTGTAAGTGATTTTGATATCTGGTGTGCCAGACTTTCCACACATTTCATTATTCACACGACTCAGAAACTGTGATATATAGGAAAAAATAAAGCTAAATCGATAATTTAATTGGAATGAGAATTTAGTTGAGGTTCGGTAATATGACATCTGAGAATAGTGCACCACAAGTTCTCATACCACACCTCCGCCTAGCCTACCATATTTCTCCGATACGCTTGCCTCATTTTAGAACAACTAGAATGTTTCATATAAACGATGCGCGGGGGAGGGGTCTATCATTCCAAATTCAAAGCACATAGCTTGTGGTCCAAGATTGGTTTCTAAGAAGCCTGTAAGGAATAGAGGGCAAAGCACAAACCTCTGCAACCACAACAGATGTACTTAGAGACTGACGTCATTTAACACATCTACACTTACCTTGACCTTTGAGTTGCTGATTGACATTCTCAAGGTCAGATCCAGACACAATGCCACAGTATACTTTTTTTCTAATCTCCTGCATGAAATCCATCATCTCTCTTGATATAGTCTGAAACAGTTAATCAGAACATAAGCACCGGCTAGTGAACTCTCAAGATTCAGAGGACATAAGGAAAAAACAGAGCACACCAGGATTATTTCTTAGCCCCTTTCCACAGGTTCAAAAAGTTGACAGGACAGGTTGAACACAAACACATGCTCCCCTCCGAATTATTTTCGTCATAGCAGACAGACAATGCTGTGTGTGTGCGACACTGCAACAGGGCAGTGAAAGGTTTCATCCTTAGTCCATTATTTATGCGCACACAGCCCAATACCTCTTTGAGTAGCAACACGACCCCTGTTCTAATCTCAGTGAAGTATTAAAAGCAAAATTAAGTACGAATATTTCAATCATGAGAATATGAGAGTGAATTATTAAAACCATTACCTTTCTGACTTCGGTGAGTGTTCCATCTACATCAAATAAGTAAAACACAAGAGGATCCCGACCTGTCGAGTCGAGATGTGCGGGCTGCTCTGCCATTCCAGTCAGCTTGTCAAGTAAACCAATCAAGTGCTATTAAGTCAAGTGCTATCAAGTAAACGAATCACAATCTGTTGTGCTATTATCCGGCGGAATTCATTTCCTTGATGAAGCAAATTCTGACTAGTAGGCCTTTGTTTAGTTTGGCACACAGAGACAACCCTATGTATAAAGCTTCTATTGTTTGTAGTAAGTTTGCTCAAAAGGGTATGTAAAATATTCAGCACATTCTTTAGGAGTTTTCTACTGTCGCATTGAATTCTAGCCTCACATTGTTGCATGTATAAATACATTTTGAAAAAAAAATCTAATTATATTGATACACTGAATGGTAGGGAGTCCCTGACACCAAAGAAAATTAATCCTTTAGGAATCTTGTTTAAAAAAGCCAAAAGAACACTGTTGGCAGTTACAGTGTGGCCCGAATTTAGTGAAAATATATTTTATGACTCAGTGAAAGTATGCAGGCAATATGACTCCAACATCCAGATAATTTCTCGGTTTCCAAATTTCATTCATGTGCCAAAACACCCTAGATGAGTGCTGCATTAGTGGAAGTTCTAGCTATTATTTACCATCATTACTTAATATGAACTACTAGCTATAAGCTGCTTGCTAAAACTGGTGGCAGTTAACATTGATTCATTTCAAAATTAGGTAAACTAAACGCTAGCTAAAGTATCTTCTCCTCGAGGGTGGGCGGGGGGCTGTAGCCTGGGGGCTGTAGCCTGGGGGCTGTAGCCTGGGGGCTCAAACTAGGGTAGAGGCAGCTTTAAACTAGAAATAATTTCGGGTTTTAATTGTTGATTTTCATAAACTTTCTATTGATATTATCTTTCATTTATAAATATCATGAAGCATAAACGTCATAAATATACAAAACTGGTTATATGTTTCGGAAATAATAGAATCACCCTTTGATAAAATACATTGATTCATTCATTCAGTTTACAAAAACCATTGACTAAAACAAGATCATTATCATAAGAAAATTAAAAGAAGTTTGTCATTATGTGCAAAAAATAATAATAAAAGGGAAACTATCAGTAGAATCGCTGTTGATTTAACAATTCAAACTATTTCATATGTTTCTTCAGAAGAAAAATACTTTCCATTGTGAAAGATAAATATTGCGCTAGCTATCCCAGATACCCACGTTAAAGCGCGGCCCTCTACGAGAGTTTTGGCAAAGATGCCTCTAGTTTCATACCTGAGTACTAAGTTGATCTGAGAGCAGGTAATCTATGTCATCAGCTCGGCCCATCTATCTGCCTTGGTAGGACTAAAATCAGATGATGTTTATAGTCAGTAGGGGAGACAACAAGATCACCAAGAAGCATAATAAATTAATCTCTCAATCCTGGATCGGCTCTTGAGAAAAGTTGAGAATGGAATGGAGTTGTGCCCCCTCTGATGTTAAGAAGGCAACTCCAAAGTATTGTAAAATTTTGAATCATAAATATTCAATTGTGTGAATCATGTGATATTTTACTAAACACAGTAACAACTGTATAGTTTGTTGCATTTGGGACACTGCCAAAGGTCTTTGTTACACTAGTATGTTTTACATGAGAGATAAACGGGGCAAATATTGTAAGTTGCTCCTATTGAAAGGCCATCACATGAGTGGACCTAGCAATGTGTCGGCTCTGATCGGTTGGGTGGAGTGAAACCCCTAACCCCAACTAATCAGACCCAACTCACTAACTAGTGTGAACCGAAACTTTAGACTTTAAAACAAAGCCCAACTAGTGACGCATATGCTTGAATATTTGATGTAGCATGAGTAGTTGAGTGTGGTGATTAATGTGACGCTAACCTTTAATCCTCCATCTCAGCCGCCCAGTCTATATGTACTCTGCCTCCTTCTGGTGTCTTCAGTACATCCTCAACATCATCCTCCTCATTCACAGGGTCCCTTTATACATCAATAAAAATAATATATAATTCATAAAACATAATGAATAATGACGATAATAAATAATAATAATATATGATATAATCATAATTACAATAACAATATATAATACATCATCAATAGTTATAATATATATTACATATCAAATAACAATTATGAACAGCATGTCATATATCGAAAAATCAACATCTACATTATTGGATTGTTACCAAAAGTTAGTAAGTTACGAAACAAAGAAGGGTGGTCAGATTGACTGGGGGAAGCCCATTAACCATCTACAGAGACGGACATCCTAAGCTACCTCACATTGGTGAATACTTTAATAAATCCAAATAAGATAAGTAGGTAAGTATGTATTCCGAAAATATTCCATTCTAATAAATTTTTAAGTAACAATGAAAATCAAAATCGAGAATCTTTTTATTTTATTGTTAGTTTACACCTTGAGAACAAAATGTAGCACCTAGAGGAGACTATCTGAGCTAGCTTAGTTAGTCTGTGGGTTACTGAGTGTTAGCTAGCACCAGATTTCACTATAGCTTAGTTGGGAGTCTATATATAGTAATGTAGTTGGTAAAGGTAGCCACGATTTTCACTATTCCAAGCCTCAGCAAAATGGCAAATTTTGCCGCCCACGAAAACTTTATTTATTAGGGTAATACCGCTTGGCTAACAAACCTGATATCGATATGTAGTTCAGCTTTAGGAGGGGAGTCAGATACCACAATGATCTCCTCCTCTCCCTCTTCCTCCTGAGTGTCAGCAGTTGTTCGATTATCTGTAGAGCTCACTGATTTAGCCTCAGTACCTTGAGGGACCGGTGTTCCTTCTTTAGACACAGTTTTATCTGAGGGAGCAGGGGTCGGTTCTTTGGAAGCTCTCGGTGTGACATCATCATCTGTGAATTAATAAAAAATTGTGCCTCATTATTCATTTTTATTCTGATTATATTATCATAACTATTTATTGAATCAGCATTTACATCATTAACAATGATGAGAAAATAGCATGAATCAGAAAATATCGAAACAATTTGGCTGGATGTTCCCAGTTTCAAAGCTAAAAGCTCACCAAAGCAGAATCAGATTATCACAAAACTTGGGGAGGTACTCAGACAGAAGTCCTTCATAAAATGAATCTAGGGAATGTTTCATGCAGGCTTTGCAATTGTAGGCGACTGCCAAACCTGAGCACAATTATATTTATATTTTTATTATAGTATACTATAGTGTTCTTTTATATTGTAATGAGTTCTATACTTAAAATATTGTTTTGTGCTTCAAGCAAAACTGCCATTTGACGTTTAATGTCAACACCCAAGGCTGATTCGGAATCAAAGTCATTATTAAACGGAATCAGAAAACAAAACGACAGCTGGCAACTGTTTGATGTGACATTACAACGAAGGCGTCACTTACCTTCCACCTCGCCAGTTTTCCCAGTAGTTTTCTCAGTAGTTTTCCCAGTGGTTTTCTCAGTGCTATAGTCCTCATCAGACTCACAATCCTCCCACCCCTCCTCGTCCTCTTCCTCTCCTCCGTCCACGCCGATCACCTCGGACTTAGCGTTCTTTATCTTCGGATACGTCGACATAGGATAGTAGTATCCGCTAGTGTACGCAGTCGGCTGCAAAGAACATTAAAATCATTATGATCAGTATTGTGGAAATGTCTTAACACAAAAGTATCCACACAACACAACATTTTTAGCGTACCAGGATTGGCTGGGTATACAGCAGACCCAACATGAATATTTCAACTCAACATGGGCTGAAAAAAGAGATGAAGATAAGCAATAACTGGTGGCACTCATTTAGATATCCTACTAAGTGAGGCTTTACGAGCAAGTATTAACCATATACTTAATATACCGAGTATATAGTAATACCATGGTATTTACATGCTCCATGTTACATTGCAAAACTTACCCTATTGTTCGCATTACTGCCGCTACTTGCTGGCTGTTTAGTATTAGAACTCGGAGCAGTCTGTTGTTTAGCTGGACTGGTAGCTCGCTGTTCTGATGGGTTAGTTTCTGTTTTTGACTGAATTTTCTCCTCAGTTGCTACAATACAACAAGCATGAAGCTTTGACATGATGTTTACAAACTTGATGCAGGAAAGACTCTGTCTACTCATGAGGGAATGCATTTATGATCCAAATTTGTACCAAGATAGCTTGTGATGAGTTTGAAAAGAAAATCGATGCAAAGAAATAACCATCACCTCAATGCGACATGAATTTATGTTTTCTAATTTCAGCAGTAAATGAAAATACATAGAGAGCAAGGATGTATGAGCACTATGTACCTTGCTGAGTCTGTTTAGCTGTATTATTAGCAGAGGACTGTGGTTGTTTATCGGAGGAAGTGACACTACCCTGGTTTTCACGTTTGTCTCCTTTAAAACTGTCACTATTTCTCCGCCCACCTCTACCTCCACCACGACCGTGACCTCCCTCACCACGCCCACCTCTGCCAGATGACCTTGAACCTTCACCTTCATATCTTTTATTGCTGCCAGTGTATGGCCTATTTTGATTTTGATATCCTTTATTAGGGGAAGTCTTGTTATCTCTGGAGTTTTGCCTTTGCGTGGCAGACTGAGGGTGATGCTTATTGGGTGAATGTGGGACATCTTGATTTCTGGGTGAAGCAGATTGACCTTTGTTCGGCCTTGCACCTGGCAATAAGGATAACGTTAAAACCCTTTGAACAGTGAAGCAACTTTTGAAAATGAGCACATTTCAGAACATGGAAAGCAACTAACTAGCCTATCTATCACCTACAATTGAAACAGAAAAGCACAATCTATATAAGCCAACTTTTCTTTTTGAGTGAAACTAGAAATTAACCGTCAAAGGCGCCACACGACAAGCCATTAAGTTTGCTAAGAAGATTTTAATTGTTAAGAGTTACCCATAGCCACACGCTAGCATTTTTTGAAGTGAGAAGAATATTTAGGTTATGCCAGGTGAGTTGGGTGTGGGTCATACCGTAAATGCTAACACTGGCGATGTGTCAGTTACTCATAAGCATTCATCGAGGCAATGATATAACATGGGATAAATTTGAGGACTTTTAAGAAAAAGAGGGCTAGGAAATGATACAGGACGGCCATCAAAAGCCATTTGAAAAAGCCTCTCATAGTGCAGTTTTGGCATATTCTACAGGGTCGGGAGGGATGAGGTCAATGAGGTCAATGTTACAGGATACTACATATATACATATATAAGTTGGGATTTAGTATCTTTGTTTGTAAGCTTATTAAGATATCACCTCTCTCTCTCTAACCTACCTGTGGTACCAGCTGAAGGTGTGGATCCTGGGTTAATAGTCACCCTCAACTCATTCTCTGTCTGCATTATCTGAGATGTGAGAGACGCAGATATAACTGGTTGTGAACAAAACCCCAAACTCTTTGCAAACTCCTGTAGGCTACTGGATGTATTTATAAGCGTGGATATCAGCTGTCATGTTGAGGGAAACTTGATGTTTGATTTTGGTTTTGTAAATGAAGACCATTTCCTGCTTTCTTTGTTAATTTGAGTGACTAATGTCACCTAATCTTTCAGATTCACTCAATTTGAACAAATATTTACCTTTCTGGAATCGTCTACACCTGGCTTATTCTCCGCTGCAGCGCCATCTTGTGATGGTTTATTGCTCGCAGCCTTTTTACCCCTACCGCGACCTCTGCCGGTTCCTGGTACGGATCCTTTTATACCTCCACCAACACCTCTCATACCAGCACCGGGGCCTGTCAAAGTACAGAGACGGAAAGTTCAAGGTCACTGAAATATGGGTATATGGAGTTGTGTGCACACAATTGCTTTGATATACCAAAACAATCTCTCTGATGTATCGACTTGGCGGATTTAATAATCACCCTAATATGTAATAAATGTAAGCACATTGTAGAAATATTTCAGGATCAGAAATATAATTTATTCAATTTTCCAAACTCAATTCTAAAAAAGGAACTTCAATTTCAGAACTTTTACATTTTTATAGCAAGATAATGTAATAAATACGGTGTACAGTACAGCTGGTCCTACT
Source organism: Membranipora membranacea (assembly GCA_914767715.1). Lineage (NCBI taxonomy): Eukaryota > Metazoa > Bryozoa > Gymnolaemata > Cheilostomatida > Membraniporidae > Membranipora > Membranipora membranacea. The sequence goes on along the minus strand of OU612072.1, from coordinate 6,449,899 downwards.
CACCAAACTTCAGATGTTACAAAACATACTTCCAACATCATTTCAATAGAAGAAATAATTTACACAAAACAGCATGCTCTACATTAATTGGTTCACATAGATAGTTTCACAACTCCATGCACAGAACAAGAACACAAATAATGAAGTAAGACGATGGTGTGCACTAAAACAAATCAGAACTAGAGATATAACAAGATGTGTCAGGTGAGAAAATAAGAGAAGATGAGCTCTTGAAGTGTCATGAGGAACACAAGACTGTAACTAGGAGGCTATCGTAACAATCTGTGTATGTATTTGTGAAAAATGAATGACAGAATAAAACTCGAAAAAAGGCGAGCCGGCCTCATGTGACAGTCATATAATGTCAAATCACAAAGTCTGACTTGGCTATGATCCTGCGCTAGAGACAGAAAAATCAATTCCGAATATACCCCCATTATTATCCCAAAAATCATTATCAATCATTTATATCACACAATTAGAGGCAATAAGTTCAATGAAAAATTAAAGTTTGGCAAATGAGCAGAGAGCTTATATCAGTCTATGGGATATTGATAGAGACAAAAGACTTTGACAAAGGTAGATAGATAAATATGACAAATTTGATGATGCTGAACATGAAAAAGTAGGTGGAGCTAGGTAATCAGAGAGTGGGCGGAGAGTAAGCAGAGAGTAGGCGGAGCTAATCAAACCGTTCTGGAGCGGTGGTACAACCACAGTTCACTGAAACATAACAACATGCATTGAGCGATACTCTCGTCATACATGTCGGTCTGAGTATTTGGGTCAGTGTTAAAGTCCACAGACCTGCGCATCATACGACCACATCCACAATGTGTATGAATTTAATATCATTGTCACTTGGGGATGTCTGCAAGGGTTCTATACATTTACAGCAACTCAAAAGGATCACCAACTGATTTTTTATATTACAAACTCTTGGATGAGTTCTCAAATTAAACTGAATACAAATATGCGATACCCTTCACAAAATATAAAACTTGTGGGAAATGACCGTACATCGCATTTGGAGAGCAAAATCATTTCCGACAACAAAGTAGCACGGGCTCAACGCCAAATCCAGCACAGAACAAGCAAGGAGTTCTAAGATCACTTCTGGTTCCAAGAATTTCTTTTAAATTCTCGAAATGATTTCCAAGCTAGTTTTCCCACTAGTTTTCCCGCTAATGCTGATGATTTCTTTGTCTGGTAAACACTTGCAGATACAGACATGAGCCCACCGAATCGAACTTTTAACATCTGATAAAAAGTCTTACGGTTTTGACTAGAACCAGAAGTGACTGAGCAAGAAATACCAGATTTTGGAGGTGACGGTGATACCTGATTTAGAACTTGACTTTTTAGTTGGTGAGGTAGCAACAGCGGTATTTGAGTCGATAACAAATCGCCCGCTGCCAACTTTCTTAGCTGTAGTTATAACAAAAAGTGATGAAGCATGATAGCAAGACGTAAAGAATGATAAACATCAAATAATTTGAGGAGATAACCTAACTTAAATTACAGACTTGGCCAGGATCGCTGTTGAAATGGAGCCTAGGTTACTACTATCATGGTGCATTATGGGTGATAGTGGGCACCACAACCACCTAAACAGATTGGGATCTCATGCTCATAGTGTTTCAATAGAAAAAAGGACTCCGTACTCCAACTTTAAATGCTTAAAACAGCACATTTACAAAAGTTCATCAATGCAACTTTCATGATTTCCAGTGAGATCAGCTAAATGATGAAATATGAGATCGGAATGATCTTCCGGGGATTTCTAGGTCACAGTTCCATTGTGGGAGCTTCGGAAAATAATCTTACAGATACTTATTTCTCGTTCAGCAATAAAGGGGGAACAATTCGCTGAGCTTCAGCAAGATAAGTCTACAATGTTCTAAAATTAATGCTTATATGAGGACGATGTGAACCCTGTGCATAAATAAACAAGCAGATACTAAGCTTAACATCAAACCTTACATAAATAGACATAGATTAGGGACAGTCTACAATGTATATGTAACACTGTGACAACTTCAGTCAAATGACAGGTACCATGACCATATCATTCCCTACACAATAAAACCTACAATGCTCACACAATATACAACATTACAAGGACATAATACTCATGTACAAGAATGATGATAGAAACTTACTAATTTTTTTGTCGTCCATCTGTTTGTAGATATTCATCTGTGGAGGCAGGTTTCCACTGTAAAATAAGTTATCGATTGTGATCAGCAAATTATAATAAAGTTGACCAGCACTGAACTAAGTTTAATTAGAGAGTCCGATGGATTTAAATAAATCTGTAAACAGTGTGTGCACATCTGTGTGGAATTATTGAAAAATATCCTAGATTGAAGAATGGCTTAATAGAATGGTTATAGGAGTATAAGTTGTCCATGGGTTGTTTTGGGATCAAAACTGAGACATTTTCACATTTTACTGCTTATGAGGTATGCTTGATATTTTTTAAAATTGTTCAAATTTGACTATTAAATGTCCAACTAGAGGAGTTATATATGAATCCCTCTAGGAAACAAGGGTAAAGACATAATTTCCATGCAAATTACTTACCCTGCTTGATTTACTGCTGGTTTATCTGAGTCCCACTCCCTTTTCCAGTCCCCCTGAGAATTCTTAGCTCTCTCCTTTCTCTCCTGGTCGAACTTCTCCTGCTGTTGCTTCCAGCGGGTATGTTCAGCTCTCTGTCTGCCTGTCATACTAAGGTCAGGGTTCGTCTCCCCTCCTCCTCCGTAATGCTGTAAGCAGATGACGTTATGACGTTATGTAGCGGTTATTATCTAGCACTTTTATAGATTATTATTGTTATTATTATTATTCTAACAAATGCCTCTATTTGTAGGCTTTATCGAATCCAAGAGTGAGCTTAAAAATAAAAGTAAAAATAGTACCTTAAGTTTATAAGTCAGTATCAATTTTTTTGAGAGTATTATAAAGATAAAAAGAGTTGATTTAAAGACTTTGTTTTAGGCTGCTCTTTTGTATCACATCTTATTCTCCATATTTTATTCTATCATGTGAGCGATTTTCAGCTTTAGAATCCAAATATTGAGGAAGTTATGGCCTCTCAAACTTCCAAGGTGACGGCAATTTATCGGCAGTAAAAATCAGCCGGCAATCCCTAGGGTACGTCACAACCAGCTAACCTAGTTGGTCCAAGTGCCTATAGGCATGGGGACCCTGGGTTCGATTCCCACCCAGGTCTGAATTTTGATCATCAATTATTATGTGATTAATAGTGTATTAACTAATAACTCATAATGTCTATGCCACATGTCTATGGTTGTGACATACCCCAGGGGAAACATCCGCTTATTCCCAATGCGGATTGAAGGCAATCACCCTGGAAGTTTGAGAGGCCATAACTTCCTCAATATTTGGATTCTAAAGCTCTAAAGCAGCCTCAAACAAAGTCTTTAACCAAGGAGTAACAGGGGACACTTTGATTTAACTTGGAAACCTTTTGTGTAGCATTATATTGTATACCATGAATAGATGACATTACTTGGAATGTCAGTAAACACACTTCACGAATTTCACCCAGCACCAAATCACCAGGCGTTGTACTGCTCTTGTTGTTTTGTATCAGATTAAAATTTGATTAGGGATGAAGTTGTGCCAAGATTTCTTCGTTATTATGAATCTTTATCTACTTTGTAACTTGTATTATTGTAGCTTATAAGCTCAAACACTGTTTGGGTCCCTAGAAAAGAAATTCTATTAACAAGCGAAGTGGTTGATAGTTCAATGCCATCACAGGCAACTTGTGCTTAGTTGGAGTACGAGTAACACCTGTGCTTGATTTTTGTTTTGTGTAACCCACCTGGCCGTGCTGTCTCTCCTTTTTTATTTTATCCCTGAGGTCCACTGGCTGATCGCCGCCTCCATAATTCCTGAAATGTCTGTGGGGAAGACCTCCTCCTCCGCCTCTGCTGTTATCCTGCCCCTCTCCACGCATGTCCCTGTTTGTTCTGCCCTCTCCGCCATGTCGGGCAGAGTGATGTGAGTCCCTGAAGTTATCGGAGAGGAATCCACGTCCTCCTGAGCTCTGGCTCTGCAAGCAGAAATATGACATCGAAATGTGCATTTATATCAACATTATTATTTTCAAACCATATTTTTGCGCGCAAGGCAACTTCTCTATTTTCACAAGTAGAGTATGTGTACTAGCAACCTTTTTCTCACAACCTTCATAGTTAGTTATAACAAAACAATAAAATCAATGACATAACATAGTCGTGCTTGGCTCACAGGATAAGGTGACTCTAAGAAAAGACACTTAGTTCGACTGTTGGTGACCAGCAGTTAGCGTAGAAAACCTGGCTGACAGCAACAAGTTAGTGACAAGCTTGCTTTCTGCAACATGAATGACTATGAATGATACAGTGGCATATAGAAGCTTAGATCCTCCCATTCATATTGATACATGTATGAGAGGAACGGATATAGGTCAGAGTCTGACCCAATAACTTATTCAAACTAGCCATCAACTTACGTTCATTTCCTGCTCGTAAGCCAAAGCATTCTGTTTCCTGATTTCGTCGTATGATTGTTCCTGTCGATGAGGTTGTCTGTTCTGAGTGTTCTGTGATAGCCTACCGCTACCAGCCTGAGCACCACGACCGCCTCTGTGATGTCCTCGAGGAGGGGTGGACTGAAACCCACCCCTGCCTTCAGGTTGTGTATATGTAGGTGATGTAGGAGTTTGTGGTGAGGGAACAGATGGGGCTGATGCTGTAATGTATTTAAGACAATAATCACAAATGTGTAGTGTCAAGGGATAATGCATAATAATAATAGCAGTAAAATGGCATAATATGGAATATATATATACTTTTATTGTCAATCTACAATATGGATGAACCAATCACCATTCACTTACAGCTTGTGTCAGCTCCCCAATCTTCCTCTGCCTGAGGGGCCTGGAACTGCTGTTGCTGATGATTTTGAGGGCTGTTCGAAGGCTGGTAGGCACCCCTCCCTCTTTGCACACCCCTGTATGCACCTCTACCTCGAGATCCACGCCTATTTTGAGGCGTATGGCGATTGCTCTCATCCCACGCGGACTCCTGCCTATCCTCAGGGTTTTGTCCAGGCCACACAGAGCCATAGTTATGTGATGACTATAATATAAAATATAAAGTTTTATGACTCATTATGCATTAACATTTAAAAAAAATCTTGTCAGTATTGGTTAAATGAACATGATTGGCTAAATTAACTTGATAATAAATATAAATCATTATTATATTGAATCATGGTATGGAAACTTAAATTGTGAGATCATTATTTTTGCCAGTAGATAATCTGTTTAGTGGCTAATTGATCGATTTGTGATCGCGGAGTAAGGAATAGTTTATAGGGAATTTAAATGAAATAATATAGACCCCAGTCTAGCACCATATTTCTCTTACCCTCTCCTCGTCATTGTGTCGACCTTCCCAATCATCTTTGTATTCAGGTGACTTCCAGTCCTTGTCTGTGACAGATTTGGGAGGGGCAGCAGCATCACCTAGAGCTTGCTTCTCTGCCTCAATCTCTGCCTGCCTTTTACTGTGATCAAACATAAAACTTAATCTCAGCCATAAACATAAATATTGTTGTGGAACAAACAGAATAAAAATGAGTCGCTAATTTGTTAAAAGTCATCTTTCAACTATACGTGGTTTCAATTCTTCTGCGAGAGGAAAGCTTTCTCTCGGGACTTGCGAGGGAGCAGAAGCCTTATCAATCAATCGCAAGGGAAATGAGGGAAGAATCAAGTCAAGTTATGAACTAGATCTGGTTCTGCAGGGTTTAAGGCAGATGAGAGCCGAGAGAAGAGTGAACCGAAATAGGAGACAAATTTGATAAAAATGACAAGCCAACTCGCCCATACCAAAGGTCAAAGGGGTGTGCATCAAGTTTACACCTGCCTAACGATCCAAGTGACAATACAAGCGATGAGTACCAGTATAGAGATAATGTCAATATCACCCAGTGTCTGGGTCAGATGTTCAACCATGTTCACAGGTCAAATACAAAAGCAAAAACCCACAACATTAGCCAGGAGGACAAGCAATAGACACTGACATATAAATGTGCTCCCATTCATAAAGTCAAGAAAATACAATCAAAATTTTAACTCATAAACTGGAAAGAGCTTCAGAGAGTCGCTTGTATGACCGAGAATTTCACCAAGTCGACTAAATGAAAACAGAACAGTATCTACATGAAAATGGTTTCTTCATTTGGTTTTCCCCGCTTTGTACTTTCCGATCACAAGTATGATGCTTATTTCTAGCTAAAAAAGAACAGGTTATCAGGATTGAGCATCATTCAGTCTTAGCCCTCATATACCCATTGCACAAAGATATGGATTGTTCGTCTTGTGTGCAACATGTCGTAGTGATTTCTTTGTTCTAGTTATGGCGTGTGTTACTAAACTTGTGAGATACATACTAGCTATTGCAGTAGAGATACTGACAGAGAATTCATGGATTTATATTGTCCTAAGCATATCTGGTACGCTGCAATCAGGCGAAGGTAGGACATTTAAGTACATATTAAACCACACTGAGACCTCGAAGTTCTGCCGGTGGTCATTCATATCCTACTGCAGAATCATAACAGAATGAACCCACGCCCCTGAAATATTGGCTAAGTTGTCAACTGATACATGCTTGAATCAGATTGAAGTTGCTCACTCATACATTTTGTGGCCAAGAAGTACTAAACCTCTACAATCCTCATGACAATAAATGAATACTTATAGGGGGGCCAGCTACATTATGTGAAGGAGATTCTTACGGGAATACATCTTTGGATTGGTCGTGCCACCTTCAATATGTATCGTATGATGAAGCTAGGCACAGGTGCATTGGTAAAGGTGCAGCTGTATATGCATTCCCAGGGCATCAGGAGTTGGTACTCACAACACAGACGGTTACCAATGGCTCATGGTACTGGTTTCATAAAGATAACGAATCCCCTAGAAGTGGTAACCAAGCATACGTATATTCCTGGCATATCGAATATCTTTCAATTGTGATCCTGCATCAATCATACCTTTCTCTAGCATATGGATTGATGAGGAATCTTGTCTGTGGCTTTCTCTGCTCTAAAATGGGAAACCCTAGTAGGAGGCACCGAGAAATATTCACTATTTGTAAACGCGTCCAGTTTATTTGAAAGCTCCAACTCCTTCTCCCAACCATAGTGTCAAATAAAATAGCTGATGACTGATAAAATGACATTGACTAATCAATACACTCTCCACCTTTTTCAGATGGTAAGTGTCCTAGTGTGAAGGCATATGAACCAAATTCTAATCACAGTCTCAATATTCAGTTTCTCAACTGTTCAGAGTCCCTGCCATATCTTTGCAAAAAAGGCAAGTAGCATTTCACCATTGACCTTGACCTTGTTGATTCCAATAGCCCTGTTGTGGCTAACAAAAACTGAGATGAATCTGTCTATGATCTTCACACACAAGTCAACATCATAAGTGATCAAGGTGTGATTCTCGATTACATCTCAGTCAAACGGGATATAATTTGTTGCTATCACTGAAAGGCAAATCATCTGTTTGTGTCATCAGCCGGTGAGCTAGGCAGTTAACGCTGTGTCAGATCTATCGGCCTAATATACTAGTTTAATTTTTCAGTGCCCGATGCAGAAGTGACTATAAAAAAAATTCAATCTAGCAAACAACCCACAACTGTAACAAAATCCACAACCCAGGTAGAACAAGCAACAAAAACAGTTGGAGTTACTGTATCACAATCTTTAACTGTAAACACTCTGGCAGCAACCACTAAACAGACAACCTCCCTGAAGCCGTCTGTCATACAGCCGGCAGTCACAGAGCCGGCAGTCACGACCCCTACTGTCACAACGCCTACTGTCACAACGCCCACTGTCACAACGCCCACTGTCACAACGCCCACTGTCACAACGCCTACTGTCACAGCGCCCACTGTCAAAGCGCCCACTGTCACAACGCCTACTGTCACAGAGCCAACGTTCAAGTTGCAGACACGATTCAGTTCAACAGAACCAAACAGTTACACTGAAGGCACATCTGCATCACAAAACAATATGCAGTTGATGATATTGCTGTCTGTATCATGTTCTTTGATTATTATTGCCATTGTCATGTTTGTCGCTGTGCCAAAACTGTCTGATTCTTATAGACAGAGATTCAGAGCTCTTTCTTTCGATCACCGCACACACCCATTCACTCGTAACAACAGTAGTCAGGTTACTGTCTATGGCATGGATGGTCACTTGGAGAACCTTTATGGAGGGTATGATGGCCGACCGGACTCCGGTATAGCGGAGCCTGTACGACATAGTATGAGTAAACATCGACGTGGTCTGGCGCATCAACAGACGAGTCAAATGAATCCGCAGCAGTATTATTTCGAGAATCAACAAGCCATAATGAGGGGAGGGTCTTTAAGGCCTGGAGGGTATGGTTATAACATGCAGCAGCCACCACAACAGTATCAGCAGTTAACCCAGTTTCCACAGCCCTGGGCTAATGCTTCACTGTTTCATAGTGGTGCTCAATCGGGCAAAGTTCCCTCTATAACGGCCAAAAGATCGCATTCAATGTCAAGCCGAGTGACCACATTTAAAAACAAGCGAAGAAAACCCTTCACCTGATCTGAAGAATCAATCAACCAAACTGAGCAATACTAAAGCGTGTTGGAACAAGACGATGCGGGACCCTTGCCACCATGGTGACAAGTGAAATCAAGCATCAGCAAGAATTTACTCATGGTGGTTTCATAACAATAGCAAGTTTTGTATCCCAATAACTTCAAATTCATCGGGAACCTCTTATTGACTGATTACAGTTTGAATTGAAGCTGTTGCCCCTCAAAGTGGCATTGCTAGCCCTTTTTTGATACCCAATAGATTGTCAATCTTAATCAGATTGATCATTTTATATGGTTATCATCTAGCTGAGAAATAAATTAGCTGGAATCGCTGGAAAAAATCCTCCATTCCAGCAACAAAGTAGAACCAGGGGGTTTGTCCCAAATCCCTGCTAAACAGCTTTATGAAGGGCCTCTTTCTGCAACTCTGAGATTCTGCCAGCTCTTTATTGTAAATGACTTGAGAATTATCGTTTGCAAGGCCAAACTTTCAAGAAAAAGATAGGGTCAGTGTGACTTCAGATATGATGCGTGGATTGTAGATTAACCGCCATCCCGCCAGTGCAATTCTCAGAAGAAGCAGTTGTAGCTTGTAAGTATGATTAGAAATCATCATGATGATTGGAATGAGAGAAAGAAATACTTGCAATGATATATATAGTAGAGAATGGAAATATTCACAAAATTAATTTTAATGTAGCAACCTGGCCAAAAACTATTCAATAAATTTGACTGGCTATGAAATGTTTTTTGACCAATCAAAGCAACAACACCCCTATTCGACCAATGATGGGTCTGGTGAGCTATGACACAAAGAAAAAAAGATCTGATTAAAATCTAGCTGATAAGTCAAACTATTGCATTGATGTGATATAAAAACTGAGATAATATTCTGAGGTCTGAGGATTCAAAATTCCAAAATTATGATGATGATCTCATATATTTAGCATTATGAATTTATAGTCTTCTGTGGAATTTATGTTGACAGCAGAAATGCGCATTAGGGAATGGGAAAATTTTGATTGGTGCTCTTTCCAGGCGTGGTAAAAAGTTGTCAAAATACAGGTTTCGGCTTCATTTTGAGAGGTTGGTCATAGTGAGGGTTTTATGTTTTGAAGCGGGCCTTTGGCGCTAGCAAGACAGTAGGATTCATATGTAACTCAATTGGTAAATAAGTAGAGGTATTGCACCAAAAATAAATGACATAAGAATCACACTTTATCAAAGTTGTCTTCTCATTGTAGTAACATAACCGACATGAGCGGATAATTTATATTAGCTAAATCCTAAAATGTGTATGCAAGGAGGGTGGGAGATACTCCTCCCACCCTCTCTGGTGTATGCATCACTGAAATAGATCAAGGATATTTCAAAAGCAAAGTCTTTGTGACTGGGGATCAAAATTTGAGAAATTCATCAGCTTGTCATCTAGTATGAATATTGTAATTTATCTACTTTTCTGATGACAAATCAGCCTCAATATGCAAAAACATCTCTCCTCTACAAGTTGACAATTTCCATGACTACTTTAATCCCCACTATCTTTGTTGTCAAGATAGAGACGAATATTTAAATTGGCATCATCTATCAAATAAATGCTTAGCTAATTTATATTGAACAAATTAGGTAGCATTGCCTTCCCATCCCAAACTTACAGAATTGCCTCGTTTTTCTTTTTGATAACGGCCATCCTCTGCTCCACGAGCTTGTCTTTCTCTTCTTTGGTGAGTAACTCGGCCATGTCTGTATACTTCAGTTACTCCAGTGATATGCGTCTGATACACAATGCTTGCCAACCCTGCAACAACGAAGTAACACATCTAGCTTACATGGTGATCTTGATGTGTAGACAACTTCAAATACACACAACTCTCTCTATGCTATTCGATGACATGATCTTACATATTACCCTATATGTTAGCTAGGGTTCAGTTCAGCTAGTTTGGAGGTGATTTACTGTCAGCTTGCTCTAGATTTCGGTCAGCTGAGGTGGCAGTCTTTATGAAGTGAAGCTTTGAATTTAGCTAACCTAAGGGTGTATGAAATGGCAAATACTTTGCTCTTCTTGGGTATTATAAATTTTTGTGGTACCCTAAACCAGTAAATATTAGCTAACATTTAGTAAGTTTTGGCCGGTAATGGTATAAATAATGTTAGCTAGCATTTAGTAAGTTTTGGCTGGTAATGGTATAAATAATATTAGCTAGCATTTAGTAAGTTTTGGCTGGTAATGGTATAAATAATATTAGCTAACTTTTAGTAAGTTTTGGCTGGTAATGGTATAAATAATGTTAGCTAGCATTTAGTAAGTTTTGGCTGGTAATGGTATAAATAATGTTAGCTAGAATTTAGTAAGTTTTGGCTGGTAATGGTATAAATAATATTAGCTAGCATTTAGTAAGTTTTGGCTGGTAATGGTATAAATAATGTTAGCTAGCATTTAGTAAGTTTTGGCTGGTAATGGTATAAATAATATTAGCTAGCATTTAGTAAGTTTTGGCTGGTAATGGTATAAATAATATTAGCTAGAATTTAGTAAGTTTTGGCTGGTAATGGTATAAATAATATTAGCTAGCATTTAGTAAGTTTTGGCTGGTAATGGTATAAATAATATTAGCTAACATTTAGTAAGTTTTGGCTGGTAATGGTATAAATAATATTAGCTAGCATTTAGTAAGTTTTGGCTGGTAATGGTATAAATAATATTAGCTAGCATTTAGTAAGTTTTGGCTGGTAATGGTATAAATAATGTTAGCTAGAATTTAATAAGTTTTGGCAGGTAATGGTATAAATAATATTAGCTAACATTTAGTAAGTTTTGGCTGGTAATGGTATAAATAATGTTAGCTAGCATTTAGTAAGTTTTGGCTGGTAATGGTATAAATAATATTAGCTAGAATTTAGTAAGTTTTGGCTGGTAATGGTATAAATAATATTAGCTAGCATTTCGTAAGTTTTGGCTGGTAATGGTATAAATAATATTAGCTAACATTTAGTAAGTTTTGGCTGGTAATGGTATAAATAATGTTAGCTAGCATTTAGTAAGTTTTGGCTGGTAATGGTATAAATAATATTAGCTAGCATTTAGTAAGTTTTGGCTGGTAATGGTATAAATAATATTAGCAAGAATTTAGTAAGTTTTGGCTGGTAATGGTATAAATAATATTAGCTAGCATTTAGTAAGTTTTGGCTGGTAATGGTATAAATAATATTAGCTAGCATTTAGTAAGTTTTGGCTGGTAATGGTATAAAAAATATTAGCTAGCATCGATACTTTACTCGACTAAGGTATATTTTTCTCAAGGAGATATTAATAAGGCCTTTACAGTAAATATAACAGAGAGAGATAATGTAGTATTACATATTTATTATCTCAACACGGATGGAATAATAAATATGAAGGATCTTCTCCATTTTTCTCAATACACACATTGGAAGTATTATTGAATTGAAGATGTGTAATATTATACCGGAATTGAAAGTCTAAAATTTGCAGTTCCATGGACTACTATGCCATCTTTTTCTATTTTCTCTCGGTTGATGTTCATTGACACCTACAACCACATGGAGTGGCAGCCTACTACAATATTGTTACTCTCAGGTGTCCAACACAATAATCACACACAAATACACCAGTAATAAATGTCCCGCGAAGTAACTGTACTCGACATAAACAACACTGTGTATTTTGATGAAAACTCTCAGTAGATTCAAATTTTCAATATCTAAAAGTTTTAAGCAAAATGGTGATGTTGTAAGATTGTGACTACAAATAATCTAGGATCCCAGAATGAGCAAGTAACAGCCTCCATAGACCATGCTGACATCGGCATTACACTATCAGTATGCGTACTCAATATTAATTAAAGTACTTTACACGTGCCTATCCCTAACTATTTAATCCAGGATATTCAGGTTACATGAATTAATTGATATTCATTAGATCAGAGATAGGCCTAATACATGCACTAGCATATAACGTTGTGATCAGTATACTTCTAGACAATGTTTGGTCTATTTGCCTGCATTCCGAGTTGCTCCCGATCCACTGGAAGGGAGCAACAGGAATGCAGGCAATTGGATTAAACTTGTTCTAGTATACTGCATACAGAGTAGTGCAAACTCACCAGTTTAAATTCCAAAATCCGTCCGCTAAGTTAGTTAGCTGGCCACCAAACTCTACCTCACTATGTCCTCTCTGTGTAAACCTTCGCAGTTAAATGATTCAGCATCCAGATTAATCTGTAAATTTATAATAAAATCACATCAGCATTCTACATCCAGTGGGGAAAGTGACACTGCTAGGAGAGATACAAGCGACTTTATTAATCCTCTGTATTGTTGTTTAAGATTACTTGCTCTGGACCTGTTCAGCCTTTGCTGTAATTAAATGTTCTCATTGTTTATGACATCACACCTTGACCAGAGCATTAGTTAGGTATTAACAATGACATCAAGTGTCAGTAAGATCTATGAGGTGAAATGTGTCAGCAATGTCATCATAAATAGCCAAGCCAAATCAAGCTGTCAGGAATAGCCGACTACTTGTATGTTGTATCAATTAATGGTTTCATGGTGATCAGCAGGTAATTAGTGGACTAGTCTGTACCAACAGTGATATTCTTATTTTTCAGTAAATGCGTAAAATTAATTATTTATATTTTACTCAATCGGTTTTTTATATTTATAAATTGTACTACCCATCAACAACTCCACTGAGGGACTGCTTACAGTTGGGCAATACATATACTTCTAGATACGCCTACAAATATCCTCAATTTTTGAGCTAAAAAGCATAAAAAATTCTCTCAATGAGTTCTATCAATGAGTTCTATCACTGTATTTTTCAAACGCATTATCTATACTACTTGACAAAGCCCATCTAAAAGGTTGCCAAAACAGTCATTCTTTTGTAATCATTCCCCACTTATTATTATAGTATGCAATGAAGGTCCTACACAACACCACATAGACCCTGCATCGCACACACCATAGGCCGCACATTGCACATTACACAATCATAGGTCCAACATAACACGACATAAGCCATACACAGCACAACATAGACCTTACATAGCACACAACATAAGCATACACAGCACAACATAGGCCCAACATAGGCCCTACAGCACAACATGGGTCCTACATAGCGCACAAGGTAGGCCCTGCATCTATTCACACATATCCATTCGCACATTTATATTCAGTCAGACAGAGAAGCCATCAGTCAGTGAACTAAAATTACTCACTGCAGGGTTTATGAAGATAGACAGTGATGGATTTATGATTTTTACTAATTAATTAGTGAGAATGTACATTATAATGATGAGAATACAGTTTGGGATAGTATAACTGCGTAGTCCATCTACATCATAACACAGCTAGTATACAGTCGCTATGTACTATAATTTAGGATTACAAAACATAGTTGTGTATAAGCTATTGTTTATTATACAATATGTGTTACAAAGCGGTCTATATGCAGGGATGATTTTAACGGAGTACATAATTTCAGAAGCTTCTACCAGCAACTCCCAGCGAGGAAACTTTTTTATTCATAGTTAGTTTTAGCCAAGAAGGCCAAGAAGGCCCCTGGCCCAAGACATAAGTTTAAAAATGTTTGCTGTATTTGTGAAAACTACCCTGCAGCAATGTCATTAGCAATAAAAAGACTAGAATGTGGTGTGTAGGCCCACCAGGCTATAGTTAGAAGTTAGGGGGCAGATCAGATCGAAGAGGTTGCGGGTATTTTATGCTTGCAATTTTGAGAAGTGCTAGTCTTGTCAGGGTAGGTAGTTAGCCTACTGGAGTCTAGATGGTTGGTAATTTTGTCTCCGTATTTCCTAACAGCCTTATAAGATTACTAGTGAACACTCCTCTCAAATAAGGTAATCAGGTACTGTGATAAGTAAGAGCTAAAATTAGGAAATGAGCCAACAGTCCATTCATTAGGGTACACAATTTCATGCACTTTTAATAGGTTGATAGCGATCGCTGTGGCCCTAGAACTTATATACTTCCCAACCTTCTTTTTCATGTATGTTGTGAAATGTTAACAACCAGTATGACTAGATCAAAAAGAGAAACTTAAAACATCCTAGTGTATCAGAAAAGCCTAGGCCCTATCGGTGCTGTTTGCAATATTTCCTTGTCAGATAACCTACACGTCATGGAAAAAGTGAAACTCATTTTTGAATCAATGTGACATCATGAACTTATAAAACAGTTGACCAACAAGGCTGGATTGCACTGACATGCATAGGCCTACTGTTGATAGTCCTGTATCCAACTAGCCTCATGGTCAAGAAGATTGTAAGGTAATGGCTGCTAACAAAACCCCATAACTTAAATGAGGCATGATGAGGTGTTGCAATACCATCGGATAGGCCAGGGTCTGATTTGGAAACAAATGCAAACAGAAACTGGGGATTGTTCTAGGGCTACTTCTAGAACTCGTCCACATCCACGATTTGGGACTTATAGCAATGAGAGGGAGTTCATTGCTTACTGGCCTCTGTCCAATGTCTAGTATCAACCACCTTGGCGAAGTTGAGGCATGTAACTCTCAGAGGGCCCATGGGCCTTGAAAGTGATATGGAGAATGGTGGAATGGATAACATACAGAGGAGAGGTATAGAAAAAGAAAGACCATTATTATTAGTGTTAGCAGTCCCATTTCACTGGCTGGACTGATTGGCTAACCCTGATGTTAAGCATTACTTCAATAAGTATACATGAAGTATGTGGTCAGGTGAGTTCTCGCAACACCAAGGGTAAAGAGATGGACGGGTGGTAGATATTTGAATGTTGGGTATTAATATCATATATATATATAATATATATATATATTGTGTGTGTGTGATGTGTTTTATTAATCTTTAATTAATCATAGATAGCGGAAGACAACTTTGTGTTACAAGAAGGGGGTCAGGATATAGTTTATGTGCACATGTCATAATATGCAATATCCAACTCCCAACTAAAATGTACACAGAATATGCAAAAAGGACTAACTTACTTACTACACTGTCGCTGCAGTCTCATTTCTTTTTCTTCTCATCCAAAATAATTTTAAAAATGGAAAAAGTTGAGTCATGATGTATGTTAATTAGTTGATATTACAGGAGTTGTGTGTTCATATAGATTAGGATGACAACTCCTACTCCTGCTTCTGCCCTCCAGGCATCTAACTCAATTGATGCATTCATGTCTCACATAAATGTATATATGGAAGCCAATTCGCATATGCAAGAGGATGGTTCACTGAATTATTTTGCTCCTCACTGATATTCTGCAGTAAAATATACTCCTCTGCCCTAGCTAAGGAGAGCCTAGGTAGTCTACACCAACAATAATGGCTAATTTGAAGACCCTGGCCTTCAATTCCGATTCTACCTCAGAAAAAATGAAAATCATAATATTACAAACCAGACTTCCTTTCAACATGCAAAACCAAAATTGGAAAGTAACTTTGATACAATGAATTGTTAGGCGAAAGCTACACTGTTTGGGGAAAAGACAGGTAGAGGAA
Organism: Membranipora membranacea; assembly: GCA_914767715.1. Taxonomy (NCBI): domain Eukaryota; kingdom Metazoa; phylum Bryozoa; class Gymnolaemata; order Cheilostomatida; family Membraniporidae; genus Membranipora; species Membranipora membranacea. Next base: position 6,433,690 of record OU612072.1, on the reverse strand, counting down.
GCACAGAATACAAATTATAACATATATGTCGTACCGTAAGGCCGCGTATTGTAGCTGCGTGGTTAATGTCCATGAGTGGTTAAAACTTACTCAAGCATACCGCGGTTATAATAAGGGCATTGTTTCCAAATTCTATAGGCAGTGGTGGCTAATGAGTGAACACACATACCAACTCAGTATGTAACTTAACATGTAACATTCCTTGATCATTATATTGCCCGGGGCGGCTAAATATTGTGGTTCAATGACAGTGGGCTTGCTGGTGTGTTATGGCTAAAATCTGTGTTTTGTTTCCTAAATTAATCCAGGCCTGTTCACCAACAAGTCGCGTGGTTAAAATACGCGACCTTACGGTAGTTTTTAATAAAGCTGACTATACGATAAAGATTGAGGCCATTTGTGATGGTTTGAAGAACAAGATACCTTAGAAGGGAAATGTAGGTTGCAGCTCTGGAAAATGTTTGATGAAGCAGCTCATGTCAGCATTTTAATCTGTCCCTAAAAGGTTATCTCACATGCATGACATATAGTTTGTTTTTCGCAAAAAGAATACTCCTGACACAAACAAAACACTTTGCGAGAAAAGTAAGAAAAAAGTTGGAAAAGAAAAAAGGGAATGCTTTAAACGTCACCTTAGGGCTGATGGAAGGTATGATGGAAGGTATCGGTATTGGTTTTAGTAAATTATACTATCACTATTTCACTATCATATTACATGATTTGAAACATCGAAATGTTTTACTCACCGTTAATGTTGGCATGATCAACCAAACTCAAAACTGAAAAAGCTTTCTGAGCATTTCTGGGTGCGGGAGATTCCTGGCATTATTTAGTACATATTTTGTGAGCACGCGAAGATATCTTGAGATGCTGATGCAACTATAATGTGGATGTTACTGGCTACTATTAATAATATGCTCAAAGGGTTTGGCACAGCTAACAAAACATAAAGTCATTGACTAACGGAATAGAAACAAGAGCTTACCTTTCAACGCGGCCCCGTATCTGGGGAAATAATCTTAGTGGCAGTGGGTTGAATCAACCCTTGTTTTCCTTTAGATACAATGATTAAAGGCTTTACCAGGTAGGGGGACCATATAGTATATTGGATCTTATGTAAGAGTTTGCAATTGTCTCATTGAAACTAATTGGCTATTGCGCTGAGAAACTAAATATTCAGCATTGCTACTAAAATTCAACTTTTCATCAAAACTTTATTAGATCAAATGATGTCAACATCACATCATTGATTACTAAAATCATAAGTTTATGATAAACTCTGACGTTTGTTTATAGTCTCGATACCCTGTGATACCGTGTGAGAAACCTAGATGTTATTAGGTTTATTTGTTTCCGGTATCATCAGTATGGGTCTACAGACTGTATATATGTATACATATGAACACAGGAGTATTTGAGGTCGGATGCCCTTTCCTGACACCACCGTGATACGCCGGGAATCGAACACGGACCTCTCGATTGAAAGACCCACGCCCTATCCATTGCACCACGGCCACTCCTTTCATAAGTTTATGATAGAGAGGTATTAATTGAAATGATTTTATCTGATTTCAATATCATACCTTGTCATTTGACCTTCTGATGTAAGGCTGGAGCGGGTTAACAAAAAATTCAGGATCAGCTTTCAGGCTTAGGCTATCTTTCAGGGCAAGGTCAGGTATACGGGAAACAGTGCTACTGTCTACTGAATCTGTGTATTGCTGACCTCTGGTAATACATTATATACCTGACAAAGAATACAGAAAGTACCACAATTCAAGCAAAGTGTCATACTCAGTTCCAGTCATGACTGCAAAATCTAAGTACCAGGCTTAAAGTTTTGTCAATAAAAAATCCAAATAGATGGTAGTCTATCTAGTAATCCAAATAAATAGTCATACTATAATTGTGATTATTTGCAGTTGAAGTGTCAGTCCTACCAGGCCATGTGCGGTATGGTTTTAAAGACCTCAGGCTGAAAAGTCATTAGGACATATGAAAGAAAACAGCCTGTGAACCTATTTGCAGTATAACTGCTGCAAAGCCTGAAAATTGGGATCATAGCGGATAATAGGTGTCAGGTGGAGGCAATAAATCACTATGATCCACTATGATCATTAAAGTAATTAGAAATTAGTAATTAGTAACATATTATTTCAAAAACACTAAAATGCTATTTTCTACAATTTTTATTTTTTTATTATTGTTGTAATATTACATAGTCGTAATTTGTTCAATCTTTTTTTGCCCATAGAGAAAACTGTTTAATACTATGTTCCCATAGGTCAATGTGACATCGATTTGAGGGCCAATCGATACATGAGAATAGCATTTAGGTCAACTTCTGTTTCGTATTTCTCCATTCAAATGAGGAGCCGTATTCATCTGGATAGGCGGCTTAGATGAATGGTTGATTAAAAATGGTTGATTAAAATCAGATGTCATATCACTCGCCACATCCCGAAGCATGGGTGGCGAAATTTAGTTGCCTTAAGGGCTAGGCCGCAATATCTGTGCCTATTTGTTCTCAGTTTGTAGGCAGGTCGGAGCACACCTGGCGGCCAACCGAACCCCAGTAGTTGATGGACTGCAGTGGGATTCGAACCCAAGACCTTCATCACTTGCGTGTTGAAGGACCGGCGATCTAACCAACTGAGCCACCTCCTACTCCTATGAATGGTTAGCGCGCTTAGTGACTATGACTTCAAAACAGGAGGACCAGTGTCAAATCCGGGCATTTCTTTTTTTGATGTTTTATCATCATGGACACCGCAAGTATCCTTCAATCAGATCCGGAGTGGGCCACACATTCGAAGCATGGGGCCGTAGTGTTTGTCTATTGTCTATGCATGCACATAACAAAACATAACACTAGAATATCACCACTAGGCTTACTTACAAGCGTGACATCATACTTATTCACAAGTCTTGGGATTGTCATAGTTAGGTTGTTTAGAATCTCATCATGGTGATAATACGCTCCGACTTAGTCCGCTCTCACATTGTTGAGCACGAGAATAGATAAAGATGAAAATGACTTTTCGAAGAACATTTCGCAATGCAGCCAGGTAAGAAACATGTATTTTCTCATATTATCATAATTTTTCTGATACCCTTTAGTAGTGTTCAATCAAGGAGTTAGAGTCTCCAACTCCTTGGTTCAATGTACAATACTGCAACCTTTGCATCCTTGAATACATTCTGTAATAGTTAGTCTCAGTGCTCAGATAACTGCATAGTACAAGTAAGTGGAATTACATCTTGAGTAATTCCACCAACTCACACTCGCGGCTATTCCGAGCACTTAGACTATCTAATGAGTGGGTGTTTGTGTAGTAATATGAGTTGACATTGCGGAAGGAAAATAATAATAAATATAATAATATGATTGAAAAATTAGTGTTTGGCACATTGGCATCGATGATAGATGCTCATACTCATTATAACTGCTCCAGATAGATAGTGGATGTTGAAATGGGCGGTGGCATGGGTCTGAATGGTATAGATCTAATTATTCCTGTTTATTTACTTGCTCCAGGATATGGACCACCCCCAACGGCAGGATATGGGCCACCCCCACCAGGGTTTGGAGCCCCACAGCCAGGTTACGGGCCCCCACAGGCACAGTGGATGCCTCAAGCTCAACCAATCCCTAATTGCCCCCCGGGTAAGTGCTCTGTTTTATGCTGCGGGTAGCCATAGGTCGAGAACACCAAGTGAGCAATGATTTTGTGTGAGGTGATAGCTATACATATAAATTATCACTCATTTAAATTGAAAGACCCCTGTCACCTATCACCTCACACAAAAGCATCGCTCACTTGGTTTTTCGATTAGATAAAATTGTTCCCAAGTAGTTCGCTCAGAATGTATTATACAAATAATGTACATTTTCCATTAAAAAAGTCAGTGACTTGGGAATGAGACCCCTAGCAGGCCTTGCTCACTCGGCTAGGAACCATCAGATAGTGGTTTGGCAGTTTTTAATTGAAAGCAGGGCCGTAGTTTAGAAAAAATGGTAGGGGAGGTACATGTCCGAGGGGAGGTACATGTCCGAGGTGAGGTACATGTCCGAGGGGAGGTACATGTCCGAGGGGAGGTACATGTCCGAGGGGAGGTACATGTCCGAGGTGAGGTACATGTCCGAGGGGAGGTACATGTCCGAGGGGAGGTACATGTCCGAGGGGAGGTACATGTCCGAGGTGAGGTACATGTCCGAGGGGAGGTACATGTCCGAGGTGAGGTACATGTCCGAGGTGAGGTACATGTCCGAGGTGAGGTACATGTCCGAGGTGAGGTACATGTCCGAGGTGAGGTACATGTCCGAGGTGAGGTACATGTCCGAGGTGAGGTACATGTCCGAGGGGAGGTACATGTCCGAGGTGAGGTACATGTCCGAGGGGAGGTACATGTCCGAGGGGAGGTACATGTCCGAGGGGAGGTACATGTCCGAGGGGAGGTACATGTCCGAGGGGAGGTACTGTCCCAGGTGAGGTACATGTCCGAGGGGAGGTACATGTCCGAGGTGAGGTACATGTCCGAGGGGAGGTACATGTCCGAGGGGAGGTACATGTCCGAGGGGAGGTACATGTCCGAGGGGAGGTACATGTCCGAGGTGAGGTACATGTCCGAGGTGAGGTACATGTCCGAGGTGAGGTACATGTCCGAGGTGAAGTACATGTCCGAGGTGAGGTACATGTCCGAGGGGAGGTACATGTCCGAGGGGAGGTACATGTCCGAGGTGAGGTACATGTCCGAGGTGAGGTACATGTCCGAGGGGAGGTACATGTCCGAGGGGAGGCACATGTCCGAGGTGAGTCCAAATTATCAATTAAAGCCATAAAATTAGCAATTGAATATCCCAGAGAAGCTGGTTCTCAAATGATTTATTCAGTTATAGTGCTTTAGGCCACTGTATTTAGCTTTCTCGGGGAGGCAGTGCCTCTTGTGTCCCGTAGAACTATGGATCTGGAATGACCCCTCCCTCCTAGACTGTCATAAACCATTTCTGATGTTACATCATTGATGTTTCTTTATCTTGCAGGTTTAGAATACTTGGCAACGGTTGATTGTTTTCTCATCCACCAACAGATAAGCCTGTTAGAGGCTTTCACTGGCTTCGAAGCTTCCAATAAGTATGAGGTGAAAAATGCTCTCGGTCAGCGTATTTATCTTGCTGTCGAAAGTAAGTAAACAGGTTATTTTGAGCCAACGCGATGGCTCTGATTGGCTGTCAGACTGACCCAACAACCAATCAGAATCATCACATTGGATATTCGTGGTTTGACCACACAGCACACTGAACATGTGATACGCATTTCATTACGCATATATACATCTCTAAACTATGGAGCCGAAGATTTTGGGACAATACAGCTAATCAGAGCACAATAATTGTGTGACATATTCCACTGACCCTGTATGAGCTAGTTTTTGTTTTGTGGTTTCAAAGTATTGAGACAGATTTCTTACTTCCATCATTCTCTCTGCTGTCATAACGTTATACTGTTGTGCTAAACTATTTTGAAGGTGGAGCTCTATTCCAGGCCAATTATTGCCCAAGTCTCATGTGGCAGTACACTGACAGGATAGAAGGTCACCCTAGAACTTCTAAAAAATCTGATGTACAGTTTTCCTATCCTCACCGCCCAAGACTTTTCCAAATTCAAAGTAGAGATCTTTCCGACCCTGTTTACTGAGAAAGCCTCTCTCAATTGCTATTGCAGAAACCGATTTTTGTACCCGTCAGTGCTGTGGTAATGAGCGACCGTTCGAAGTTAGTTTGTACGATGCCTACCAAAGAGAGGTGCTAAAAATTAAACGTTATCTCAGATGTGACTCCTGTTGGTTCCCATGCTGTCTGCAAAAGGTAGTCACTTTTCCTAAGAATCATTTTGAATTAATTTGAATCATTTCCAACCAATTTGAATAAAATTCCCTGAGTCGTCTTTCCTTTGAATCAATTTCTTTCCAGATGTATGCCTTTGACGTTTTCTGCTCCTTTTTATCTTGATTGGTGAGAAAACAAATTCTGATCTTCATACAATATACCAGTCCCATGTAACTATGTTTACCTTTCGCTTTGGCAGCTAGTATCATTTCTGGAGATAAACCATAGACATAGACCTAGTGTTGTCTATAGGATAAACAATAATAATCTTCATCTATGGAATAAGACTAAGTGCATCTACACCCACAACACATCTTGGACCTGAATAATATTATCGATTGCCACACATCATATTTTTCTTCAATCATTTATACATGCACATACATACATACACACGATTTCATCGGTGCATATTTATAAAGCTCGAGATATTCACACCAAACAATGAGTTACTTGGCTCAGTAAAACAGACTTGGAGTGTAATGAAGCCTTATTATGATATCAGAGATCAGAATGATTCAACGGTGCTCAAGATCGTTGGTCCGTTCTGTACCTGCACATGCTGCTGTGGTGATGTAGAATTTGAGGTGAGTTCATAAGAGTATATGAGGTAGCCAATGTGTTTGCTCTGATATGATTGGCTATTGAGTTGGATAGAGAGCCAATGCCAGGTCATAGAAAGCATCTATTGAGATATAATGAAAGTGAAACTAACACTCACTTAAATGTATATAGTTACTTTCAGGAAAGTACTATCTGACCTGGCATTGGCTCGTTCTAACCCACCAGCCAATCAGAGCCAACACATTGGCTATGTATGAGGGTGATCCATAGATAACTCTATGGGGTGATCTATCAATTTATCTGGACTTGACAAATCATGTCTATACATATTGTTATTATTACACCAATACTGAGTTGATATTTAAAAATATTAAGGTTTTACAAGTGTCCGGTTTTTGAATAGCAATTGATCAAGCCTAGTTAACCGGTAAAAGTTAGCTAGAGTAATACTTGAGTGACCCAAAACAATTCTGTTTTGGTCCTAAATAGAAGATATCTGAAATATCAATTGATAGGACTTCCTTCTGCCACCAGAGAGGAAACGGTAAGCCTGAGGTTCTTGCGATCCGTTAACCATAATACACACACTTCTGAGACCAAATAAGAATAAACAATTGAACTAGTTTGGAGGTTAGCTGGCGCCTTTTTTACCTAAGGTGAGAGTTTTTCAAAAAGAAAGGAGGGCGAGAAATGATAGTAGCTTGCCATGAAAACCTATTCAGGTAATAAAAACACTTGAGGCATCATTGCTGATTCTATAATAAGTTTCCTGCTGCAACTCAACCACAAATGTTTGGATAAAAATAACATTTCATTCTAGAGTCTAGTTCGAAGGTCTCCATGCAGGGTTCACCATTCAAGACAAATCATTAACACCATCGTGTGCTAGATCTTTCACACACTTTTTCAGAATACCTGCCCGACATATGACTTTGTTTTTCACCTTTTAACTCCCTATTATCTATTACCCATTACATATTACATATTACCTCTTAACTATTACCTATTACTGTCACCTATTACCTATTAGTATTACCTATTACATATTACCTTTACATATAACCTATTACCTATAATCTATTACCTATTACATATTAACTATTACCAGTTACATATTACCTATTACCTATAACCTATTACCTATTACCAGTTACATATTACCTATAACCTATTACCTATTAACTATTACCTATAGATACTTGATAGAACAGGAGAGCAAGGAATAGGCATACTATCCAAACAATATAGTGGACACATCAAAGAGGGTCTTACTGATGCTGATAACTTTAGAGTAAGCTTTCCGCTCGATCTGGATGTCACGACTAAAGCATGTTTACTCGGAGCAGCCATACTTGTCGTAAGCATAAAACGATCGGAAAAGAAACTGTGCTCAGGTTACTGGTGTGTGCCATTCCATTATCCACAACATCCCAACCAGTTGCGCTTTGAAACGGAATGCTGCTAACAGCAACCTGGGCATAGTTTTAGTATTTCCATTTCAACTTGTGTTTGTGATAGCAATGACTTGTAATAATAGTTCTAATCCAAATTAACCTTGTTCTATCCATCGCCATGTTCTAATATCGCTAACTGTTTTTTTTGGCCTGCTCTGCGCTATGGAATATATATATGTATACAAATACATGTATGTATATTGATATGTTTACTTGTATGTTTAATTGATAGTTTACCTGCAACAGTTATATCTTTCTGTGTAGGCTGTTATTCTCGGTTGCGCATGTGCAACTATTCTATCCAAGTTGGTTGTCTATGCTACTGGGCGTTGTTATTAATGCAACTGATGCCTGAACTCCTAAACTAAACTCTGACTCAGATGCAATTCGAAGAAATTTAGCTTTTAAAGACAAAATATAACAATCTCAGAGTCGATATGCAAGCAGTGTGTATTTTTCCTTTTGTTTTGTAGGATTTCATGTTCTTTGAGAAGGAGCAGGGTAGAAATGACGATGGAATCGGAATGCTCGGTTAGGAGTCCGCTTGCCGGTGCGTGTTGTCTTTATTGTTTTTATGTTAGCTCTGCAATTAGTGTAGTAAAATGAATTTATTTGACAAATAAAATGTCTTGCAACATTTAATCCAGTGATCAATTTCATTTTCCTAACAGAAATCTGCATTCGGGTGCCTAACCCTTGAGGGGTGTAGGGCCTTAGTCTTTGGCAAGGGTGTAATGTTTACCCCTGAGCAAGAATGTAATGATTTACCCCTGAGCAGGAGTGTAATGATTTACCCCTGAGCAGAGGAGTAATGTGAACCAAAGCTAATAAATGGGGTTGAAGCCTGGGGAAATCTGGGAATATATACAGCATGAAACTAAATCTTGACCACATTGACCGTTGAGAAGAATTTCCTTTAAACAGGAAGTATCTAATGAAGGATTGCAAGATGGCCGCTTGTTTTGTTTCTGGTTACGTTACACATGTAATTAAATTATCTTAACTTGTTGCACCGCTCCTCGAAAGAAATGGATTAGTATGACTGATGACAACTCGGGCCCTAGCCAATTTGATAGTACTGCAGTAAGTGATATTGAGGCATGAAAATGTTGCCTGGTATTTTTGCAATTAAAAATTTTAGTGATTTGAGGTTTTAATAATTTTGACAAAAAACAATTTGGGGCCCTTCATGCAGATGAGTCAGTTGAGGGGAAGTTAGCTGGAAAACCTGCAAAAATGCACTGTGCTCTGCTTTTGGGAGCGCCTAAAAAATCTACGTGGATTTTCCATCCAATAGTCTCAAGTATGATAGAGCAGAAGCAGACCATTGCTTTGAGTGATTTTTCATAAGGATTGGGATTTTCTGAAGCAGGCTTTTTGAGGTGAGAAGTCAACATAATTTGCATAAAGCAATGGGGAAATGAATAGAGGTGTTGGATCTACCTATGCGAAGCCTGTTCTGCAGTTTGTGCATTTTAGTTCATGTGTACCGAATTCATGTTGGACACCTCCAACGACGCAGTATAAATTTTACAGTTCCTCGAGGTCTAAGACTCTCAGAAAATTTATTTCATGAACTTAAATTTAAATAATATTTTTTGTCTATACAATTACAGAAAAGTCTAGCCTACATAGGAGGTAAAATAGAATAAGCACACAAAGCAAAGAAAATGGCTGCAAAGGTGAAAAAGCGGGAGTGTTTAGCAATATTGGAAGTACATCATCAAAAGCCAAATTGTGTCAAAAATCGATCGAAACCTGTTACATCATGTAAAAAATTCCAACTCAATAACAAAATATCGTAGAATATAATTCAGAAAACACTTATTAGTTCTACATCACTGAATACATTATTTCCACTATTCAAAATACCACGTGTAAAAATGAGCTCAGCATTTACATGTGGTCACCTAAGCCAGGGACAAAAAATCCATAGTGACAACTGAACATGGCTTTATGACAGCAGTAAATAAGTCACTGCATAACCTAGCCAGTCACGGCAGTAGCTTAACCCACTTTTATAAATTTGCAGAAGACACCATACTGACCAAGATGCAATAACGTAAATTCTGTGCTCCTGGACTATAAACTTGCATAGCCTGAGTTTAATTAAGCCATCTCTAGTACTTGGTCGGGGATACTCTCAGCGTCACTCATGTCACCATCAGATAGCCCTGTGTCCTCCTTAGTGAAGGTGTTACTACAAATTAACCAAAATCATAACCCTAAGACCAAGTACTGACATTCACTCTCTGCTTATATTAGTGAAAGATCTTCCCACGGGGAATTGCAAATATGGAATACGGCCTTCTTTGTGGCGCTGTCACTCATTTAACAGAGTTAATCTGCAATCAATAGGGTTGGAGCAACGCAGCAGTACCTCTGATTTTAAGGTAAAGCTTCGCTTTGGCACACAATGATTAGTTTAGAATACTACCAATTTTAGACAAGCTGCATTAAGCAATTACAAAATTATAGATACAGCAGAGTTATCTTCCTGTTCTGCTGTATGCAGGTCTCTTTATTTGAATGCAGTACAATCTCAACCCAAATCAACTTCTAACACTACTTCATGTTCAGATAACCGGCACTTATTTGCCATAGTTGTATTGAAGTTCAAACAGCCGTGTTGTATTTCCAGCAGGCCTAAGTCAAACTAGAGAATCAATGAACACTGACGATCTCCATAGAAAATGTTTGAAGTTCAGCTCAATTATCTTCAGGATAGCACCGTAGATAAATAGCACCGTAGGGATATGGAGGCAAACGCCTCGCTATGATGCCATACTCGACCAAACCGAGACATAACACATTATACACAGCTTACCTGTAGGAATTTTGGGTGTGGCTTTCATCATATCGAGAGTTTTGATTGGCTGCAGATTTGGGGGAGGAGGGACTAGCACCACCAGAGCTAAAATCATCTCGCCTTCTAGATAGAAAAGAATTGTATAATGTGAACAAAAGATGTCTCAACTTGGAGAAAGCAAATCTGTTTGGTATAGAACACCCAATAATTGATGATTCAGAAATTGAAACTTGCCAATACAAAATGCTGTAGGCAGAAAATTGAAATCAATGATCCCAATAGAATTCAAAGCAATGAAGGTCAAAATGATCAAAAATCTTTGAAGAGTCTGCATATCGTACCTAATGTGGATTATCAGGTTAACAAGTCTGAAAATATTGTGCACGTTCCCACTAGCCTACACAAAAGTTAAGGTTATATAATTTCAGATACAACTTAAATAAATAAATATAAATTTTATTTATAGATCAAGTCACTTGGACATATGAGACCATGCACAAGCAAAATTAAATGGTAAAACTAGTCAAGTGAATTTGATAAAGCGCCACTGAGAGAGAGCTAAGCTCCGCCCATGTATGACAATACCTGGCAGGTGCCCTGTATGATCCCTCCCTGTCACTCTCTGCATCATCACTAAGCCCCGCCCTGCCTGGTGAGTAGGCTCCGCCCCTTCTACTCTCCATTGCATCCTGGGATACGCCCGCCCTGCTGAGCGTCTCATTGTACTTCCTCTCGGCTCTTTGCCGGGCGATTTTCTGAAAATCATATAGTGAGATTATGCAGGCGCTGAGATACGAAGATACAAAGCACACTGATAACGTGGTACACTATGCATGTATATCTCTGTTCGAGAGAGAGTGAATTAATTGACTTAAACAGAGTATCATCACAATGAATTCGGAGAGACGAGCCGTGTTCAATTTTACTAATTATGGGTGGGCACATGTTAGGTACTGCTACTAATTGACTCTAACGATCAGAGATACACATGATAATAGTTTAGTCTCGATGTCAGTGTGGATACAAAGCCCTTTACCAAAAAGTTATCGATAGATAGACAGCAGTCAAATCTTGAAACCTGCAAACACGCAAGAATTTTCACATTCTGCACACCTTTGGTCCTTACAATATCTATAATCTGCAGATTGTTTTGATGATTTTGACATATCACTAGAGTGAATATAAGGATTGTCAAAGGTCAACCAATCAAAATATGGTTAACTTTAATATAGATCAATTAGTTTTCTTCAGTGTATTTCGTAGGAATTTTGTAAAAAGATACAATTGAACAGTCAAATACAAACAAAACTTGAAATGAGCATTGAGAAACCTGATACTCACTTCAGCCAAATGATAGGGACACATCTGAATTTTGAAATTTAAAAAAACAACATAATTTATTAAACATTTAAACTTTGCTGTATATGTCGAATCAAAATTGGTTCTTCATGTTCGCTATTACAGACAATGGAAAGAATCGTTTAACTCAAACATAAACATATAAGTATTTATATTTATAAATTTATTAACTCAGCAAACATTGAGATATGAGTTTTACACTAGATGAGTAAAGTGGTCACTGAAGGCTATTTTGTCATTTCGCACAGGTATGAAAATAGTGAATTTTGTGGTAGCTGACATTTACCCCCACCTCTTCACTTTATAAAAGTTTCCCACCTTGGCAAGCAAAATTAAGTGCTAGCCAACATTTAGTCACCCCCTAAACTCTATCCACCCCCTAAACTCTATCCAATATTTACTCCTCAAGTGTACCCTTACAAACAAAACTTTAGACGCCACATACTGAAACGCAAATTACCTGGAAACACACATGAGATGAAACCATGCAACTCGGTTGTTCGAAGAGTTCAATGATGGAGAGTTTAATCTTTGCGTGTAAACAACAAGGACCACTCTTATATTAGAGACTAATCTGTCCACGGTTTTATACCAAATCCACAAGGACAACTCGTTTACCCTAAGCACAGTTCAGTGTAAATCTGAGAGAGTTCAGTATATTGTAACCATTGATATGAATTCATATCAGTGATTGCACACCAAGCTCTCACTTGTTTCCGGGTATTACGTGAGATCACTTGTCTGGTTTCATGAGAGAGACTTGAATAGAAGATGGAATAAATCAGTCGGAATACAGGCAGTATTTGTATCCATCGTATTCAGAGGCCTCGGACAAATTTGATATAGCACATTATGCTAAATCAATTATTGGTAGTAAATCTGCCAGACAATTTTATAAAGTCAGCCAGACCCTCTCTTTAATGCACTGACTACCCATGGACCAATTCATTTTATAGTCAGGCATGTATTTATGATAAAGTTTTGTAAGATTTGCATGGTGAAAAATTTCAATGCTCTAATTGGCATAAATCATTGATGGTGGAAAAAGTGCCTCCGATAAGTGATAGTAACTCCCATTCTCTACATTATGATGTCACAGTCTCCCGGAAGTGCAATACAAATAAAAAGCACTTCCGGGAGCCTGTGACATCATAATACAGAGACAGGGAGTAACCTTCCTTTATGCCAAGTCGAGCATTGAAATTTTTCACCATCTTACAAAACTTTATCATAAGTATCTGCCTGGCTATAGCATGCATTGGTCTTTGGGTAGACTTAAAGCGCAACCAAGGTTTCAAACAACTTCTCATTGATGGCCATTGATTAATAGCAGATTTCACCTTCTGCATGGGGAAAAAGACAAAATATAATTCGGATGATTATTCAGCCAGAATTCTTGTGTAACATTTCTTCCATCAGGCACTCAGACTCAGCTAAAAGAGAATACCACATAGCAGTTTCCTGTTCCTGTTATTATTTAGCCTGTGCTCTATAATTATTATAGCAAAGTCTTGGAACCTCCCCTAAACTGAGGTGTTACCCAGCTTAGAGTCAGCAACTACTTTGAGTTTTGCATCGTGTAATGCACAAAGCTGATGCTGCCCAGCACATTATTTGCGACCCATTAATGCATTGCTGCGAAACCTTGGTTGCCCTTTAAGGTTTTGATATGTATCTATCTTGAGTGTATTCCTTCTAATTTTTAAGTAACTTGGGCAATCAAAAACAAACTGAATATTTGAATCTGATACTTTACCTGTGTAGTCTTCTCAAACAGTAGAGGCCTCTCTCTAACTCTATCCTGCATCTCCTTCAGTGTACGCCGGTACTCCTCATCACGAGCACGGTTATCCTGTCTGAGTAAAAGTAATACACAACTCCGTTAAGTATAGCTACACACTGACATCGATATTACACTGTTATCATGTGTATCTCTGATCGTTAGAGTCTACTTAGTATGAGCACCTAACATGTACCCGCCCCTGATTAGTCACATCAAAATCCTTGTGATGGTACTCAAGCTTAGCGAATTAAAATCGCTCTCTATCGATCAGAGATATACATGCGATAGTATATCACATGCTCTGTGTGGTATGGCTACCATCGTTGGATTTCGTCCATTTTGATGTTGGTCGAACATTACAAGGTACAGTCACTCACTGCATTCCGAAGAATGGTAGGCGAAATAGTGGGTGCCTTAGGGGCTAGGCCGCAATGTCTGCGATATTTTGCTCTCAGTTTGAAGGCAGGTTGGAGAAAACTTGGGGGTCCAACATGTCTCAGTACTCAGTGCACTGCAGTGGGATTTGAACTCATAACCTCATAACCATTTGCATGCTGAAGGAACTGTGCTCTAACCAACTGAGCTACCTTCTACTCCTACTCCGCAGTAAAAGAGTCTGACAATAAACTAATTATTTAGCTGCAGCAAATAAACTACATGTATATCAAATTTCATAGTACACCACTAGCTTGACCTGATAATTCTGACCATCAAGACAAAGATTGGTTCCGCAAAAGACAAGATTTAATTAAATGTCCTCTCGAGGGCCAATCATATAACATCTTTTCATAGGCAGGTGATGTATTTCTGTAAAGCTGCATTCATACCGCATATTTTTCCGGCCATTTTTGACACAAAACACAGATTTTTGGTTGTTCCCAACGGTAGCAATGTATGAAAAAATATCTGACCAGCTTCATAATTTATTGTATTTATCACTTTGTGTTTCTCAGGAGTTCCTGGTAAGCTACTAATGCCAAAAGTGACTAACAATCACATGACTGTTAATTATGCGATGTAGCCACACTAAAAAGGTATTTACCTATATTGTCTAAGTTTTTCCTTCGATTGATCAACGAGTCCATACTGTATATCATTGGCTGCTGCTTTCTCAACAATCTGGCTCTTCAACTTTTTCTCTTTCTGTCTGCGTTTTCTCTCCGCTTCAAGGCGAGACAACTCCTTGTGCATTTCTTCAGTTATCTTTTTTCTACAGAAGGAAGACGCATACAATATTCAAGCAGAGCAAGGTGAAATAAGCTTCATTGGTTTGTTTCATCAGGTATGACATCACAATTGCTAAACCTGGTTGGGAAGCTTGCTAAGTATAGAATACCACCGTTTACATAACAAGTTACCAGGGTTATTTACACATGTTTACAAATCTAAAAGGTTTAGGTTACACTCATCGTTTGAGCAACTCTTGAACCAACTATACAAATACTCTAAGATCCGTCAGCAGCAGAACTTTGGTAGCTGATAAGCTGCTCTCATTCTAGTATTAAGTCGGTGTTGTCGTTTTCTTTATTATTTTTTTAATATCGGACTCATTGGCATTTTAAAATCAGTATCGCAGAGATAACCTCACTACTGATATTTGATCGAGTTGATTCTTAGCTTCAAAAATTTGTGGCTCTTATACTATATTAGACTAAATGCACTGTTTCAGTGACAAACAAGGTGATGAAAGACACAGGGACTCAGAACATAGAAAACCTACGCTGTAAAAACACATGGCGAATCTGAATATTCAGTCCAATCCAGTCGTAGAATTTCCAGTTTCTGAAGCTCTTTAATGCAAGGGGGCACATAAGAGCGCTCCTTTTACTCACACTGATAACGTGGTACACTATTGCATGTATATCTATGATCAATAGAGAGTGAATTAATTCACTTAGCATCAGAACCATCACAAGGAATTTGGTGTGACGGCTGAGTTCAATTTTACATGTGAGGTACTTATACTAAATAGACTCTAACGATCAGAGATACACATGTTAATAGTGTAGTCTCGATGTCAGTGTGCCTTTCACTTACTTAGTATGAGATACTCTAAGCTCGGCAGCTTGTGTGGTCATACTAGGTACTCGATCAGCTGACGTTACGCTAGACGACAGCTTTCCGATGTTACTGGGCTTAGTACGGCTTTGTGTATACGGCCATCTTGTTTCTGGTAATTCGTACTGGTCGTTCTCGATATCCTCGATAATTCGGTCCTTTGTAGATATGATACGAGATGTGCGCAAGTTGAATGGTTTAGTAACAGTCGCTTCCTGAATAATAATGACATAAACATTTGTGATTTGTTCGGTCATATATTTTGAAAAGCAACTATATCTCAAAGCATATATATTATATAAGGCGAGTTCAAAACAAGATGCCACAAGAATGCCAGGGAAAAAGGTTCTTAAATAGTGCCAAATTTGTTTTTTTTTTAATTTTATTTGCAGAATGTCACATTTAGCATTGATGAGATATTTGTTCCTCTTGATTGGTTTTGATCAAAAACCATATAACAGTCACTTCCTGAATAGTGAAACAAAACAGTGGTATTTGATTGATCATATGTTTGATAAACATTACCCCAATCAACTTGGAAAATATGTTTACTATGTTTCACAAGGCAAGTGCAAAAACTGATATCAGACTACAGCCATAGCCTGTCTTGACAAGCTTCGCCCCCCCCCCCCCCAGCCGAACAAAGCTAACTACAGCCAGTGATAGTGATACTTGTTTGACTGTAAGGTCAGACTACAGGTCAAACTGAGTATTTACATCATCGAAGCGCTGAGTTTCATATCTGGGGAATTTTCTGCATATATGTTTTTTATAGACGTTATGTAGAATTATACTCAAATTAATTCCATTCAATAATCATCACCTTAAGTAAGAATCTAGAGAGTTATAAACTACTCATGGGTAAATCAGCTTCTCGGCCTATTGGCTAAGATCAAAGTGTCACTGCCAATGGCCGATTAGTGCCAGTTCAGTTTTGGCAGCTTGCTGCAAACTCACGATTAGGAGGTTCACCATGGCCTGACCTCTAGGATGCTTTCTAGTTTTCTAGGATGTATCACATTCTCAATATGAGGACTTAGGGCACCTTGCGTCCCTCTTTAGGGGCAGCCCAATCTTCTGTTTCTTATTAAACAAGCAAGGGTAAATCAGCTGATCCTGCCAATTTATAATGATGCTCCTGCGGCTAATTTTATAAGGGAGACGCATGAGTAGGGGAGACTCTCACACCTTTTATTTCTCTTAATACCTTTTCGTTTCTCTTGTTTGTCATCGATCGAGCCAATCTGCGATGTTTCTCCTCAAAATCAGGAGCATCACCAATTATCCTAGGTCTGTAAAATACACAAAACTGAAAATAAGGGTGCATTTCAATTTAGCGACTTGACTCAAACAATCCTGCTGATTACATCAAATAATCTTCAAGCAAACTCTGATTTTGAAGCATTCATACAACTTGGATCTTTGAGCTAAGTGTTTTAACTATGTTTGATATATTATATTATAACTTCAATTTGACTCAACTAGCAATATTTAACCATAATAACATACTGATACTACATTGGCATGGCATAGAATTTGAACCCGGAAACGTTGAATTACAAACCTAAAGGTAGGTTGAGAGGACAGCCCCATCCCTCTAAGTTCTCGAGCTAACTGTTTGATTCTATTAAGCTCTTTAGTTTTTTCTCTGGCGTCCATACTGGGTGGCAGCTTACTTTCTCTTAGTAATTCCTGGAAACAATAGGCACATCTTATTTCAGTGTAATTAATACACAATAAATAGTTAACAAAATTTATATTACTAATTTTGTTTACTATTAGTTCACAACATGCCACATTGTCTAGCTCAACACAGCGCAACATAATACAATTTATCAAACATAGATTCCGCACATCATCGTGTAGATGATTTGTCTGCATTGATGACACTTGCTTGGGGACCCTTTCCAAACATGTGCACATGTAGGCGATGGTGACATCGTATCACAGCCACATTATATCTTATTAGTATTCATACATCATAATATGTACTTGCAACAGCAAAAACAAAAACAATCATTATTTTTAAAGAAAACAAAACTGTTAATGTGTCTTGAAGTCTATCTTAGCATCCCCTAAACAGTCTTGCCAGCTATCGACAGTCGTATGTGAGATAATACTTGAAATCCTTATAATGTTGCTGTTTGTCTATTCAGAAGATGACTGGACGGAGGTGCGTGCCTGAAACATTTATAATACTGAAGCCCTACCTCAGCTCTCATCCTGACCCTGATCTTTCTATACTCCTGTTCTTCTGCTAGCTTCTCTGTTATATCCTCATCAAGCTGCCAATAATGCAAATATCTGTATTTAATCACCACCAATGCAGTGAAATAATTACCTGTCCGCAGGGTTCCAGAGCCTCTTAGATCCAGGGGAACAGTGCGTAAAATAACTGTGTGACATCAACTGGCAAAGGGTGAGATAACGAAAGAGGCAAACGACACTGAGATTGGAATTGTTGCCAATGATACAGATATATCGGAAACGTGGACTTTTGTGTAAAATCAGAAACTCATTGCGAGAAAATCCTGATGAACTATGTGTGGGTTACATTTCAAAGCAGCGTAGGTTTCTAAGATCTGGATTTCATAAAACAACATGTGGCTATTTTATTTTTAGCTAAGTCCTAAATTAGACATATCATCAAGATAATGCTACTAAATTCATTGTACGACAAGTGGCAATTTTTTTCGCCCAGTCTTAATCAAAGTCGTCTCGAAGAAGAGGCTGATTTTTATCACTACAATGAGAAGTTATCTTACCACTTTAGGTACGGGTTTAGCCTTGAACCCCTCTGCCTTTCTCTCCCTCCTCATCCCTTCATACAGAGCCTGGTTAAGCTTCTGTCTCTTCTTCGCTTCCTCTCGCTGGTAAAACTTAAACGGCTTTTCCTGAGATCTGTGGAATAAAACAAATTTGGCGGAGTAACATTTTTATAAACAATGCCCATCAATATTCAAAACTAATTCGATCTACCTGGTAATCCCATATCAACCCTGGGCAAGATGTTCTACTTTACATCCCTGAATAAAGAAAAAATACTATGGACAGGAAATTTAACCCGAAAACCCCGCTGTGAAAGCTTGCCAACATCAACATAAACCAACAGAGTTAGGAGTTGCATTCTCATGACATCTGAAGAGAAAACTCCGAAATAACCTATTATAATTTAAAAATAAGATTCGAGCAGAGATTTGGAAGCAAGAAAACATTACACAATCATTTCGTCTTATTGAGACTCGGGTGGCATCAGAGTAAATTAATGGAAATTTGCAACAACACTCATGAGTGCAACAATATGTTGGTGTTCTCAGAGAAGGCATCTACCTTTACAGAGTGAAGTCATTTGCAGGAGGAAAAGTTTGCCAGTTCATACAAGCTTGATATTGTTGATGCTAGCTAACATTAAGTCACCTACGATGAGCTTAACTTAATACTAGCTGATATTTACTCCTCTAGGGCAGTTCAATATTGTACTAGGTTTACCTGAGCATTTCTTCTCTGTATTTGTGATTGACTCTTTTTTTAGTTTCTTGTTGTTCTGCGATCTCATCATAAAGAGGTAGATATATATGTGCGGGGGCGGGGCTAGCCTTAAACTTCTTAGTAAGCTCCGCCTCTTCAGCCTTCCTCTCAGCCAATCGCTTTTCTTCTAATTCTTCTTGTCCCTGAATAGCCAATTTCGTTATTATTTTAATAAATATGAATTGTAGATTGCACACTGCATGCAGATGGACGATGAGATACGAGTCTCTCTGCACTGTAGCGACAGTGCCAGAAAGTGGCCCAATGGACATTTTTACTTTGGGAAGCTAACTTTTCCAATTGTGGGCGTGTTGAATTTTCAGTTTGAGAATTAAAACACTTTTCTATTAATCCAACCGATACAGTGCAAAGATACCAAACTGAAATGATTGCATATGCACAAAGAGCGCAGAACGTCCACCAAAAAGGAAATATAACATTACACTGCAATCGCTCTGTCCAGCAAATGGAATATGAATGAAGAAACACCAACTACAAACTATGTACTCCCCAGTCTGAGGATGGGGGGGGGGGGGCGGGATGGGGAGTCCAGATGTGTGAGAGTGAGAGTGTGGGGCTAGTATCCACCAACATACCTTGGTTTTAGTTTTCTGTTTCTTTTCCTCACGTAACATCATGTTAAATGGTTTAGGTATGGTTATAATAGGTGACCAACTATCACCCGTTTTAGTCATATTTCTCTGTGAGGATCCCTGCCATGTATTCTCCTTGTTTGAACTATAAGAGCCTGAGGCACTAGACGGTCTCTCACGCATAGAGCGGGTAGGGGTGGGGGCGTACTCATCTATGTTAAAGTCCTTCCACATACCCTTTATCCTGTAATATAAAATACATACTGAAATGATTCGGAGAATAGCAATATATCAATGATTATTAGTTAGATCTAGCGATGGCCACACGATTTGAATACATGTGTCATATGCATGAATATAAAAAGGGAGGTATATTGGGCATTGCATGCACCTACCCATCCAATAATATGATATCTGCTTCAGCCTCAGGACTAGGAATTAAGCCAATCTAGATGGTAAGGATTGTCAACAAACTCTGCAACAACTTACTAAACATAATAAACATGGTCATTTTGAGGCATTCGAACACAAAACAGAACGTCTTTTGCGATAAGCGTCACATATTTCTGAGACATGCTTCGTTTTTTACGTACCTCTCCATGCTGTCAGAGAGTCCGTCCAATAAACTGCTGCTCTTCTCCCTCAGAGGCGCTAAAAGAGATTATAGCTCAACATTAAAATTAACTGGCCATAAACTGCCGCTGTTTACAGAATGACAGTCAAGATAAGTTTCATCTGAACAAATGAAAAATTAAAGTTAGAAATTTGATTATCAAAATATCAAACACTGGAGGAAAGAAGCAATTGAACGAGAAAAGGCACAGGCTGGAAATAGTGAGATTATAGAATAGCCAACAACAACTCAACCTTATAATTTGAAAAAAAAATCCACCAAAATAAGCTAGAATGGGTGCTACCTAACATTAAACCACTCTGAATCTAGCTAACCCAAACTCTAATTTATAATACCTCCTCTAGAGTATTTATGAGATGCGAAACAGATCTACCCATACCTGTTGTTGGTCGGTTAGGGCATTTGGTTCTTAGGTGAATGATTAAAAGTTGCCTTTATAATATTTAGCCAATCAAAGTACTACACCAAAAAATATAGCCAGGGTTCCTGCACTGCTTCTCTGCTTGACAGCTAAATTAAAATATTTGGACACTCATTTTGTCTCACTTTCGTGTCAGACAATTAAAAATGAGATAACTGTTAAGATATCTCTCGTATTGAGGAGTTAAGTACTCACTGTTATCGTAACTTCTCATGGCTCTGTTGACCTCATAATCACTGTCATCATCCACTGATGATTCTGTCGTTTGTCTGAAATAAAAACAAAATTAATAGGGCTACCAGAGACACCGGAATAACTGTGGCTGTATAATAAGCTACATGCTTGTAATTATTGAAATGCAAAAGGTATTAGTTATGGCATAATATGAAAGCTCATGGGTAGCTCAAATTATCATAGTGTACTTTTACTGCACCAGTAGCGACTGAATTGAATTTTTGGACTTCCAAGCCAGCTTCAGTCAGGATACTTTACTAGTCGCCAAGTAGGGCGATCGATACCATGTTTGTTATTGTGCATTACTGTCATGAAATAATTCAAATTAGTTTTACAGTATTTACAGATGATGTGAGGCCAGAATGGCCATTGCAGAAGCTCCCAACTGAAACCAAATCAATAAGAGTAATTTATAAGAGTGATTAAAGTTAATCCTTTGCTTTCCAGCCTCAGTTACTGACAAACTTAAACTGGTTTACTCAAGGAAAAGTCCAAAAACTTTCACTGGATGAGTAAATATTGACACAAACTGATTGTCAAAATCAGGGTATCAAATCCGTGGGGGGGGCTCAGACTATGTGTAACATTGACATTTTTACGATGTCACTCGTTAAAATCACTGACATTATCACTCAGCCATTTATTTTACTCCCAGTTTTTTGCAAATAATTTGCCCATAAGACCACTATCGAAGTCTCATTTGGAGATCTTAGAGCTAAACAGAATTCATTAGTAATATTTCCCTGGGTGGCCGCAATATTCAACGCTAAACAGGGGGTCATTCAATTAGAATGATCGATGCTTTACTAATGCAAATTATCACTATCACATCACTCAAAAAAACCACTCACATGGTATTTCTATTAGACACAATCGCTCCCAAATTGTTCACTCAGAATGTATATACATATAGCTCCATCAATGAGTGAACGATTTCTGAGCGCGACCCTAGCAGGTATCACTCACTCAGTGAGAGAGCGATCAGGAGGGTCTTTGAATTAGAAACAGCCAAAATCGCAATCTGATCACTCACTCAGTGAGTGAGCTATGCCTGCGATTTGTAATTGAAAGACCAAGCGAGAGATAATTTTGAGCGATTAGGCAGTGATAACCTGCTTTAGTAAAGCATCGATCATTCTAATTGAAAGACCACCCAGACTAACCGACCTGGTGGTGATCCGACCTACCTGAAGAATGAGCTCTCATAGGTTATATTTCTATCACTATCCCAGGCATGGCGGGTTTTTATCGATGGTGGAAGAGGAGGCTTTGACATATCTCTCACCCTGTCCTGTGTAACGTAATCGTTACTCGTCATCTCATTTATCTGTTATTTAAAAAATAATGGTGGTTAAAATGGTAAGGTCATATCACTCAACACATCCCGAAGACTTGGTGGATATAGCGGCTGCCTGTTTGCGTCAGTTCTCTCTCAGTTCATAGGCAGGAGTAGGCTACATTAACTAGGGGACGATCAAACCCAAGTAGTCAGTGAACAGTGGGATATGAGCCCAACATTTTCAACGCTTGCACGCTGTAAGCCCAGCGCTCTAGCCATCTGAGCCACATCCTACTCCTATCCAGTTACGTAATCAGATGAAGAAGACTCCACTGGTGATAAGTTTTGCATATATATATATATATAGAGATTGTGTTATAAGCTGATGATTTGTCAGTCTGTTATAGTCCTTAGAAAGCTTGGGTATGTACTGATAAAACAATATAAAACTCTGTCTTTAATTTTCACATTACATCACTTACGCTGATGACAGGAAGCTACAGAAAATTACTCAACAAAATTAAATCATACTCGTAGACATAAGTCAATATTTATACCTTATCCTTGTAGGCTTTTTCACACATCTGCAGGGTCTGCTGATGGTCAGACTTGAGTTCCTGTAGCCGTGAATAGAACTGATCATCTGTCAGGGTGTCCATATCTTCAGCCAGCCGCTCAATCTTTGGGTCACGAGGGCTTAGTGCGTATTCATGCTTCACCTTTATCAAAGATTAGGAAAGAATAGTGACCATAATGAACGGAAGTGGAAGTAGCATTTATATCAGATTGAGTGGTCAATTATATCAAGCCAACAACACAAAGTACATACAAAATATTTCCAATAAGAAGCAGTTTCAGGATGGTAGAACATCATTGCAAGTAATTTGATTGATGGGAACAGTGATGAACTGGAGAGGGAGTCACTTTTCTGTTGAGAGGAGTCACTCTGAGGGGTCTTTCAATTAGAAAGAGTGATCCTTTACTAAAGCAAGTTATCACTATCACATCACTATCACATCGCTCAAAATTATCACTCGCTTGGTGTTTCAATTAGAGAAAATCGCTCCCAAATCGCTCACTCAGAATGTATATAGTTTCATCAAGTGACTGAGCGATCTGAAAGCGAGACCCCTAGCAGGTATCGCTCACTCAGTGAGTGAGCGATAATATTGCGATTTTGGCTGTTTCTAATTGAAAGACCCCCCAGGCAAATTTACAACAACAACAACAAGACTCATAAATAAAGGAGGACCCTTATGAGAAAGGGCTACAGTCAATTAAGTTTGCCACTATCAATATCATCCATCTATTCAATTCAAATGAGAAAAATAAAACATAATATTAAGTAATAAGTCATTTTAATACATTATATATAATGAATTCATTTTCATTTGATAGTTGATTTGATGCCTCATTCATTTCAAAGCTCAGATGTTGAGCACAAACCTTTCCTTTTGGTTGGTGGAAAGCCATCTCCTCATCCGATTCTGTTAAGTTTTCTGTTTGCTCCCAATAGCCATGTGTGCTTACTCTCTCATGAAGTGTATGAGGCAATCCATCATCTGGCCTCACTGGTGGTTTCACACTAGAATTTGTGATAACTGAGATTTGATGATCCGTTGCCATGTTTGTCAATTTCAAGCATAACAGACCTGCATATCAAGCCTGTAATAAAGCTGATTGGTTAAAAAGCTTTATCCGGTAACCTTGACCTCGTGATAAATGCCTAGATTCTATAAAGAATAGCATCCTACGAGATTTCAACCAGTGCCCTTCTTCAAACCTTTTTCACACAATGAAATGTGACTAAGGGATTGTTGGAGAAAAAATTGAAAATCAAAGACATACAAGGAAAAAAGTCTGCACTTTCAAAGGCCTCAGCACTCAATGGAAGGTTGAGCAGTAAACAAAGAAGGTCTATATAGGATTACACTGTTGCTCATAAAATAAGAAACCTCTGGTAATGCTTTTGCATAGGTTATTATTTGTCACACCTCTGCACTGGCAGGGAAAAAAGTCTCAGTCAGTGACTAGTGGGATCAATCAATAAATAATCATTTTATAAATCAAAATCCAGTTGGCGTATGTATATTATAGCTAAATATAAGATAATGAGATGCACCATTTGTCACAATACATTTATAACCTGTGCTCACATCAATCAAGAGGTTGGTGGCAGCAATGAAATATTAACAAATACAGTTTTCTGCCCCGGACAATATGGGATGTGAAAAACTAAGGACAATCAGAGGACAATACTACTGATGCCCTACTGGATGGGTACTTGTACCCGCTCTGAACCCAAATGCCCTGCCCATGGGATGGTATTCTGGAACAATGTCCAAACCTTATGTAGTTGTTATGTCCAAAAACTGAGGCACGCCCCCTTACGCCCCCCCTAGGCGGTCTAGCGTGGTGTTGTCTTTGATGTAAGTACAGTTCTGTCCATTGCTCACAGACAGAAAATTAAGAGATAACAAAAACTAACTACCCTAGTGATGGTCCTGCTAGACCAGAGAGGTAGAGAAAATACATTTAGGGAGAATACTTCAAAGGATTCTTATCTGAAGATTTGTGTGAAGTACTACTTTTGCGTTGTATCTTGAGTACTTCAGTTTGTATAGGCCTATGTTGACCGGAAAAAGAAAGAAATAATTCTGTTCATATTGAATTATTGTCTGATTTTGAAGACTTTGTTGTCCTGCAAGATAAGGCCAAAATTGAGAAATACAATACATTCAAGTAGCCATAATCTGTTTCTGAATCTCTCAAATAAGACGTTACTTGATAGGCCCTTACTGTTCGCATTATCAGAGAGAAGACAGACTGGTTCATTAATCTTGAAAGGAATCTCGTTGAAGTGACACAGCATAGGCCCAATCTTTATCGTAATAATTATAACGTGTTCATTTTCCATAAATTTGCCACTGCATAGGTCTGCTATGCTCTTATTTTTCATGATTGGCTTTAAATTTCAGGAGCTGCGGTGACGCTTTAAACGCTGAAGATGCTCAATCGCAAAACAGTTGTTGGACTCTTTGTTGGAGTATGGCTATTTGGGATGTTTTTGTTGTTCTCGCGCTCACAGCCCGAGGATAGCCCTGAGATGCGTGAGATAACTAGACAATTACGCAGAGCTTTGGATAATGTAGAAGATCTCAGCAAGAAAAACAAGCAACTGAAAGATGAAGCTATTTCATTGAGGTTAGTTGGAATCTTTATGAAGGCTACCTGGAGAGTAGCGTATGATCTGTGTCAAGTAAAAATCATAGTCTCCAGTTTTGTAGCGAAGCAGACAGGCGGGAGGAATTGAAAGTCATAGTATTACAAAATTCCTTCCAGTACTTTAGGCTCATTTTTTATTGTCAAATGTTTTTGAGTTTAATAGATCCAATGTTCACTTTGATTTTGGTTGAGGTTTTTGGCCCACTGTAGGTTCCTGATGTCTACTCTTGGAAGACGGATAATTTTGGTAGTCTGATACAGATACTTACTAGTAGGCTCACACATTATTCACTCATTAAACATCCTGCAAGTCCCGTGGTTCGTTTACATCAAAGCCAAAAGGCATAACTTGTTGTTATAGGAACCCATCATCAATTCCAGCAATCAACACGGGTTAACGCTGTGCCCCCATACTCTGTGGTGTGACTCAACTCAACAACTTTGCAAAAAATTGAGGCTGAAAATTACACCCTTTTTTTATGCACAACATTTTGTAGACTTGGTTAGGCCTATGTTCCTGAAGCATTTGCTGTATAGCCAGATGTTTTTGTTATTCCATGTTCCTTTATTAAGGCCTATAACCTGTCATAATCACTGCGTTTTCATGGAACTAGCCGATTGTTACAAACTGATTGCTCCTAAATTACCATAGGCCTACAGGTTATTAGGCTGTTATTGTGATGTGTAACTGCAGAGTTCTCCGACTCTCATCCTCTTGTCCATGGCATCAGAATCCCATAAAATGGTACCTTGTAGTACCGTTTATCCATGACATGGATGAAAGCGTATGAGTGTATGAGAGTAGGATTAAACGATTTAATCTATTTGCTCAATGTATAGTATTCCCATTAGTTTGTGTCTATCCCGATGATTGATAGTCATGCATTGTCAATACACATCACTCATATAGTATTTGTTATATATGTTATAGAATTTTTTATAGGAAAACGGCTTTTGATCAGAAAGTTGCCCAGGTCGGATCAGAAGTGGATGATATGAATGATAAACTCAAAGATGCAAAACTAAGCAAAGATCAGTGTATGGATAAGGTGAGGTAACATCTAACTCGAACCATCTTCGCTCGCTTGTGTCATAATTTTGTGATCTCGTAATTTTGATGCCTGCTAAGAATAGGATAGGTGATGGATATATTATAATGATATAGATATCCGCTCTATCTAGTATGCCATCAATGCTTCTGATGCTCCCAGATACGATATAACAGTGCCATATATACATCGATCAATCTATTTGAATTCAGATATGGCTGTCTTAATTGGTCTGTCAGAAAGTCCTAGGACTACCAGTATGTTTTGACTTTATCCAGTCACCATCGTATACAGATTAATGACTTAATGTTACTACAGAATAATTAACTTTTAAAATTTAGGTTTATAGTGCTTCCCTTTCCTAACCAAGAATAAACTGGGGCTGTGAATGTATTAGCCGAGGCTAAATGAAATCAATCTCAACTCCAGACTCAGTGGCAGCGTGCAAATACATCCCCCCCCCCACCGGGGGAAGTCTGGGGGCTCAGACTAATATATACCTGGTAATCTGACAAACGCCGCACTCCCTCATTTGTTAAGCAATTCTTACAGGTGTAGTGTTATTTCATACAAAACTGTAACATACAGAGTAATTTTAGCCCTGCATCGTATACAGTTTTGGTAGATTTTCTAAGCTGTTGATGGCTCATGGGTAAACTTTTCATCCTCTGAATACTTTGCTCCCCTAGGGTGCATTGCTTCAAATGAAACGCTAAATTATTCATATTTTATGTATGGCAGGTACAAAACCTCGAGACAGCTGTTCAGGAGTTGCGGTCCTTGCAAAGTCAAGGCCAGGATTTTGTACAAGGAGGAAAACATGGAGTTATAGCCACACCAGGTTTGTAACAAACACATTTACCTGCTGTATATCTGAGCGTTGTGTTTTGGGAATAATTTAATCTGTCACCATTAGTCTATTTAGATATCAGTCTTTCGCACACTAGGGACTCGACCGGTAATATGGGATTTTGGTTCATCATTTTTTGTCTAGTTCTCTTGAATCGATTTGTGACATAGTGGAGAATATCTCTTGATAACTCCAGCTTAGTAGTATTATGGGCTAACAAAATCCGGTTTCTAGTTTTAATGAAATATAAAGCTCCACTTGGAGTCCTAGACCGTTCAGATTAATTCTCAGTCAGTGCGGTTAATCTCATTTCTATTTCTAGCGGTCAATTTTTACTTGCATATTTTTCGTGCTTTCTTGAAAGGACCTATCTTTTTCCTGTTCCAGGGTCAGGGCCTAGTTATGACCACGAAATGGCCAGATTTAAAGTGACTAATAATGTACAGGAGTTGTGGTTCTATACTAAATCTCAGCTCAAGAAACTCAACAATGATGCAGCCAATAAGATTCTGGACGATATTGGACACAGACACAGGTAAATATTCTAACACCTTAGTCAAACTAGGATCTGCCAATGATAGCCGCAAGTTTTTGTCTCTGTCCGAAGACTGAGAAATAAAGGTGCCATATTCGGCGCCCAGTTGCTCTCGGTTTGTTGATCAGGTTGCAGTGAGATTGCAACCCAGAACCTCCAACACTTGCTCGTGTGAGGTCAGGTGCCCTAAGGTGCCCTAACCAACTGAGCTAATCAATAATGTTTAATTGCAAAATATGTTTTTTTTTAAATTTCAAATCCATTTATTTTTGTTCCATGCTGTGTGATATAATAATTGAAGCCGCATGTTTTTGCTGGTAAGCATTGTCACTGACGAACTTACTGCGGTCAGGCATTAATGCTGTTATCTGAGTCAGGTTGTATCGCTGTAATAGGTCTAAATATTCAAGTCGCAAACACCAGCGCTCTTTCCTTTGACATATCAAGTAGCATCTATGACATAATATATAAGGACCTGGTGAATTTCTCCAACTATCCATCCATGAGCTAAACCAATACCCAATTAATGACACATTGACAAATACTCTACAAATACTGCAAACATAATCGTTTCTAGTGTGACTTTAGGTCTCATAAATGATATAGTCATATTAGGACTTTTAAATTTACACTGATCATTAGTATGAACTGACCAGGTTTCTTTCTCTCATCGTTTCTGTAGATCGATAGAGGTAGATTTGATGACGTTGAGTAATGTAGATAATAATCAGGATTGGAGAGAGAATGAGCACAGAGAACTACAAGACCTCATGCAGAGAAGAATATACAATCTCCAGGTGAACTTACTTACATACTCGTCTTAAAATCTATGACATGATAGCCCCTTGTCATATATTCAAGTCGAAAACAATGAGTAACTTGGCTTCATCATTTAACTGCAGCATGCCTACCCATAAATATCCTCAAGAGCCAGATATTTTGTCAGGGGTACACAGGCTGATTCATACCTTTGAGGGTCGGTCGTTGTAGCCTACATTGCTACATTTGAACAAAAATGTCTAGCCCTAAGATTTTTCGTCAAAATAAAGAATAAGTTTTCTGTTTTTCTCTCTCTCCGATAGCTTAGGAATGTGACAGGTACAACGATATGTATCGGTGATGATGTAGCGTAAAATATAACTAGTCGGGCATTTTAATCTAGCTCAATTTCCACTTTTATTTAAGAGTTGTCTTCTCCTTGACGCACTACCTCAGAGAGTGAACAACTCCGAATTACTTAAAAGTTTCCACTAAATTGTATTTCATCACCCGTTTATGACTCTTTATATGCAAGTATATTTCTCTATATGCTTATCTATGTTTATAGAATCCTCAGGACTGTTCTAAAGCTAAGAAGTTGGTGTGTGACTTAAATAAAGGCTGCGGATTCGGTTGTCAGCTGCATCATGCTATTTACTGTTTTATGATCGCTTACGGCACTGAAAGGACTATGATACTACAGTCACGAGTGAGTTATTATATATCTTTCAATAAGTTATCCCTTGTGTGCTGTATCTGAATATTTCAAATCCATGTTTTGTTGACCATATGATTTCCAGGTATGTCCTATGTGCTCTATCCTACTGAGCGGTCAAATTTATATCCGAAATTCAAAACCAGTACTATTTTTTCCACTCTACACTATAACCAAATATCTGGGTTCTCATGCTCTGCTCAAGTTCCCCTCATATTGATGTGCATTTCTACTCTATCTCGGACTCCTATACTCACACACACAACTATTTATTTGATGACTGTGTTTACAGGGTTGGAGGTATGCCTCTAAGGGATGGGATTCAGTTTTCAAACCAGTCAGTGACTCATGTACAGATGTTTCAGAGGGTCAGACCAAACGTAACTGGAACGGTAAGTTTCCTCTAAGATTATACTGAGCACTCCTTTTGGCTGTTACGTATCAGTAATGATCTCGCAGCAAGTCCCTGATGATCAAGCCTAACTAAAATTTCTATATTTTACACAGTATTAAGATAACCAATATTCTAACAATAATAATGTCCATAATGAAGTGAAACTTAACTCTGAAGATAGGCTCACTACAATTGCTGTCGTCGATGACTCAATTTCATGAAATGTCATTTAGAATTGATATTGTAAGATGATAAATTCTTTGATGAGCGTGGTTTTGTCGCTAAAATAAAAATAAAGGAAGAACAAGGGCTCAGTCAGATAGTCCGAAGACTAGAGTGACGGCTGTCCTGATTGTCACCCATGAAAAACACCCACACAAGCTAATATGTCGAAGCACGAGTCAGCCTTGTCCGATAACGCTGATAATAATCTTGGATGACCATCGCTGAAAAGCAAATTTCATGCTCACTGTAAATATATTTTAGAAAGCTGGACTGAATATGGTATAGTTTCATCTTGCCCTTCACAATCGTGGTTTGAGGTTATAGATATAATGATATTGTAAATAATTCAATAGAGCCTCCTTTAGTTATTACACACATCCTTAGCTGAGTCAGACCTGCCTTGGTTCAGTGTCCTGTTAAATCTGTTTGAAGATCTGTCACAAATTTTATGTATCATACTTATTTTATAGGGGAATCTCAGACTAAGGATGTTGATGTCGTTGTGATGCCAATTGTTGATGCTTTACACGCCCGTCCCCCATATATGCCTCTATCTTTCCCTGAGGATCTCGCTCAAAGGCTACAGTGAGTTATTACTGTCTTGCATATTGCAGAGCTTATTATTGCCACCATCAGCTCCCCTCCCATCCACAAAAAGCTGAGACTTGTTCGCCATCACTTGTACATGATAAACAAGAGGTCAGCATTACTGACTCAAGATGTTGAAACCCTAGCTTCATCTGGCTGTACTGCGCTCACCACTGGTTTGAATAGTCTGTATTTCGCCATGAAATTTACTGCAACATTTGGGTTTATTACTATTTTGCATATGGTAGGAAGTAGCCCCGTTGGTTAGGGCGCCTGCCCTCGAATACACAAGCGTTGAGGTCTTTGGATCGAACCTGCTGCAGTCTACTGACTACTGTGCGCTGTTGATGGCCTAGTTTTGCTCTGACCTGCCTGCAAACTGAGAGCAACTTGGCGCCTAATGTTTTTTCAGTCCTCCGACCAAGAAAGATCTGGTGATCTAACGACATTTACTGAACAACATGTACCAATATTAATTGTCTTAGTATGAGAATTTCACTATTTCCGTTATATCCTCGTATGACCGAGGTGTTTTTTTAGCTGTTTCTGACGATACAATAATTAAGGTACTGTCAACTCATTGTTCTGTTACTTTTATCTACCCTAGAGGACAAAAGTATGTGCTCGAGGAAAATTTCACCGCCACGCATAGATTTGGAATAGACAAAGTGATATTTACTCATCCTCATTGCCTTGTATAAGCTGCCACCTGGGCTAGCTAAATTTATCTCTAGCTAAACTTATCTCTAGCTTAACTTATCTCTAGCTAACATTTACTTCTGTACAGTATATATGTAACTCTACTTGCATAAAACCAGAAGATATAATTATTTAATATGTCTTCTGTTGTAGAACATTACATGGAGATCCATCTGTATGGTTTATATCTCAGTTTGTTAAATATTTAATGAGACCACAGAAACATTTACAGGACGATATAGACAGTACAAAAGAAAAGATGAACTTCAAAAATCCAATAGTCGGGTGAGCTATCCTGTGACCCTTACCTAGATAATTTGTATCTTGAAGACTCAAAACAGTGCTGATAACCTGCATTGTTGCATGAAACAAACATGATGTTAGATGAAGATTTTTGTCTGGAAATGGTCAACAACATATAAAATACTCTCATGCCCAAAATCGTGAATGTAATTTTTGATCCAAATATGTTTTACAAACCGATAAGCTTTTTTGTGACTCAGATTCCGAGATACAGTATATCTTAGTTCTCTGTGTCTTTTCTGAACCTTATGGTAAAGATCATTCTTACTGACAGTACTGGTATAGTAATTATTGTACATTTGTCTGTGGTAGTATACATGTACGTCGCACCGACAAGGTTGGAACAGAAGCAGCATTTCACGGTATTGAGGAGTATATGGAACATGTGGACCAGTGGTTCATGACACAGGAAAGAATCCCTAACAAAATAGACAAGAGAAGAGTTTATATAGCGTCAGATGACCCATCAGTGCTTCCAGAAGCTAGGAAAAAGTGAGTCATTTAGTTTTGTTGTTCTTGAGTCATTATGTGTGTGTTTGATATTGATATTTATGTTGCCACGGAGTTCACGGGTGCCTTTGTCATTAGGAGTTACTATTGTATGACATCTATAGCTTGTTGGTGCAAAGCAATTTGTCAAGAAAAACAATTCTTATCATACGGAGAGGAAATATAAACGCACCCGCTGCTGGGGTACGAGCCAATCAATCGAGAAAGCTCCCCCAAAACCACCAATCGGATGATATTGAACAGCAAGCGGTGACCAAGTGCACCGTCTCCATTAAATACACACCCTGGCTGGAAGAGCAAATCAAGAAAGCGCCCAAACACCATGTCTCCTGGGGCATCAATCACCTGGCATCGGCTTGAAAGCTTAACCGATCTCCAATAAAGAATGGGTTGATAGCATGTATTATTAACAACCCCACTATTCACTTCTCGGATGTGTGCACTCCCATCACACAAGCTTATACAAACCCCCACTGATTTTGTATTATCAGGTTTTTATTGAGGTTTTCATATGTATATGTTATAAACAAAGGAAAATAAGAAAAGAAAGAAAAATATATTTATAGATATGGACAGAAATGATAATCAGTCAGGCAGAACAATTTTTCTGTATGTGATTTAGATTTTTACTGATTGTTTTAGATATCCAGATTATGAATTTTTTGGAGATACCTCTATATCCCAGTCTGCTGGAATGTCCAGTAGATACACAGATAATTCACTGAGGGGTGTCATAATAGATATACAGATGCTATCTATGACTGATTACCTAGTCTGTACTTTCTCCTCTCAGGTATGTGGACACAACCACTAGTTGGAGGCTTTATCTTTGGAATCATTGGTCATTGTCAAGTGTAAAGTTTTAAAGGTTGGATATGCAACGTCACATCTATGCTTTCAGATTTTACATCAACAGGACATAGTGCAGAAACACTTGCATCTGATCAATTGAAATCCATATATTTCATACAAATGAAGTTGCTTCCTCTTTGGTCCAAGCACAGGATAACTCCAAATATACAAGTGTTTTTAAATTTGTGCACTTTCCAACCCCTTTATAACATTGTCCCTAGACTTCGTTGCCTTGCTGTTTGCTTTACAAACAAAAACTGATTTATTTGCATATATATTTTGGTTATAGGTATGCAGAGTAGCTTATGAAATAATGCAAACTCTTCACCCAGACCCGAGTCACTGGTTTCATTCGTTAGATGATATATATTACTTTGGCGGACAAGGAGGCCATGAGGAGACAGTATTATATAAACATTATCCTGATAATAGAGGTAAGAATTTTATCACTCTTCTCCTGAACTTCTGCTGATTGAACTTCATTTATTTGCAAAAAAGTCTATAACTGAAGCCATCATGCTTGAAGTAGCAGTGATGTGAGTGTGATATGTTTTACATCACATCGTTACTGCGTTTATATCGATCATTGGTCTCTATGGAGCCCCCCCCCCCCAACCGCTCTTCAAACAGTGCTTCATTAATATGATAATCTCAGGTAATTAATTGTTGTTGCAATTTTCAGATGAGATAGCCTTAGAGCCCGGAGACATAGTTGGAATAGCCGGTAATCACTGGGACGGGTATAGCAAAGGATCAAATAAAAGGACTGGGGCTATAGGACTTTATCCAAGCTATAAGACTGAGGACAAAAAAGTCATAGTAAAATATCCGACATATGTCGATGTCCCGCTAACTGAAACTTAGAAATTAATCAAATATGTATAAATCTTACTTTGTTACTCCGAGATGCAACTTGATTTAGCAACAATGAAAGTAGTCTCAATCTCAATTTCTGTGAAATATTATTAAACATTTTTTATCATTAACATAATAATATATATATATTATAAGCATTTAGCATTAAAATTTGTGATAAAGACTCAGTAAATGTATTATGAGGATATCTCAGGTTATTTCAATACATTCATATTAATTACGGTGGAACTAAGGTTACTCTGTGTAAATAAACGTAGTAGATGCAGACGTGTAGAAATGTGTAGGAAGTAGATTAATCGGCTGCTGTTTATCAGATTGACAATTCCACATGATTACCTGTCCAATCTAAACACTATAATACAGTTATGTCTAAGATTTATCTATCTCTGTAGTTTGAAGTAGAGAAGCTGCTTAGATTTTTTAAATCCACTTTGACATTGATAAGTTATAAAACGAGCCACCACTAATGTATCACCCTCTAGGCTCAGTAGGCTGAGCTTCCCTTCTGTATCAACAATATGGACTGAATCAGGTTCAGCTTCCGGCAGTTCTGATAGTTGTATATCCCCCGTCTTCTCACCTGTGTATACAAAATAAGGTAGATTACGCCATAGCAGCAAAATACACTGGATGAGGTTAATTTATAAACTTTTGTGTTATAAAAGTATATATTATGATGTGATAGTAGTACATTGCAGCATTGTATGACAGTAAAACCTGGGGCTGTACTTACCTGAACTCACATCCAATGTTAGGAGGTCACCAGCAACGTCTAAGCCGATGATGTTTCCATGTCCGTCATACACAGCATCACAGATCTCCTTATGATGTTCGAATGTCCATATGACCTCTTCTTTTCTAATGCTATATCTTTTAATGACTCCATCTTCACAGTAGAGAAGTATTGACTTGTCATCTAATTTACGGATTGATTCTATATCATGGTCACCAATTTGTACACATTTATCACATTTCTGAGTGAGACGGATACTCTTGATCTGCTCACCAGCCTCAGAGTACAGATAGAGTTCATTGTCCAGACAGTGTACTACGATGTGATCACCTGCTGCGGTTATATTGCATGAGTAGTCAGGAAGATCCCAGCTTCTCATCGGATCACCATTCAGTGAATACACATTCATCTTAAAGCTGTCCAATGATGAACAAGTGATAATGTAGATTTTATCTCTGTGGAGGCACATATCTCTTATTCTCTCTTCTGTCTCTAATAATGTGCTCTCTATGTCAGGTTGTGAGGCTTCTCTGTAGTACACTTTGTTAGTGTTTCCATCAGTGTAATAGGTCACAGCCTGGTGGTGGAACATCACCTTGATCCTCACGCACACTGGTAGAATAATGTTCTGATATTGCTCTGCGCTCCTTGGAGGTGATTTAGAATGGATTATATCGACACCGATATTAGGCGTTAAGTTTGAGCCTTTAGGCTTCTTTGTGCAACCTGGAGAAAAAATAAGAGGAACTTTGTGAAAACAGAATAGCACAACACCAAACTGTTCCTTGAATCCGGCGATCGACTTATTCTTTGATGGTGAAATAATAACTGAGGAGTCTTTTGCATGTTTGTTTTGTCTGCTTGTGCTCTAGCCATTATCCAAACGATGATAGTTTGGTTCAGCCACACAAACACTTCCAAGTACAATTCTTACCAGCTTGTCGAGACAGGCTTATTTTTTAAATTATAAAGGTGATGAATGAATGTGTATTTCCTCACTTCTAACTTCATAAGATTTCCTCTCAGGTCGATCTAAGTCACCCGGAATTGCCTTGAATGTCTTTCTGAACGTGTTCACTATTTCACTCTGTAAAATGCCAACAAACTGGAATTAATTCCTCCGATGGATATTTATAAACCACTATGTATGTTATAAGCTACAAGGCATGGGTTAGGAAAGGCATGACTGTGGTAAACTCTGGCTTAGAGAAGGCTTTTGGTTAATGTAAACATTAGCGTTCAACTTGACACACTGCCAGTATTTATTTTGTAACATTGTACAAATTTGGAAAACAGTTTGAGAACAATTGAACATTGTCTCACATTGTTAGTGGCATCTGGTAATGGCCCACTGACAGCCAGTTCAAAATATAGTGATTATAACAAAGAGTAATGAGTTGCTTCTCAATCCCAACCCCAATGATAAACAATTCTACAAAATAAAAATTGTTTTTCCTCTTACCATCTGATCATCACCAGTGAGGTTAGTTCGTTCTTTGTTTTTGATCACTGAGAGCTCTTTGTATAGCTCCGGGTTATATTTCAAATCTCCCTGAATTTTTTGCCACAGGTCAGCTTTCAGGCTTGCAAAATATTCTTTTACTTTGTCCATCTGAATTGAAGAGAAACAAAATATGATGTCAAACTATGGTTTATATCTCAAGAATTATCTGCTGGCTATAACCTTATTGCATAGGTTATCCAAATATGACCAATGTTTTAGCTCGGTTTGCCAATCAGAGCCAGCACATTGGCTAACCAAAAAATAAACCAAGGAAAAATCTTAAAGGTCACAAGTTATTTAACACAAACCAACACAGTCTTTGATCCAATTCCACTTATTTATGGCTATCTATCAATCATTGTTGTTCCTGCTAACTTTTATCAGTTCAATATCAATCAGTATAAATAAAGCCTACTTCTTTTTGCTCAAGCTGTTCAATTTGAGTCAATGTTTTTGCTAACTCCTCATCAACATCTCGCTGTCTCTTCTCCAGCTTTGTCAGCATGTAATCCAAATATGCCTTAAGCGTCGATCCTAACTTCTGGAGTGGTACTGTCTTATGAGGGTGTCCTAAAAATGAAACGGTGGTTTAAACTTGATAGCAACTGAAGAATCGATAACTTTCTCTTGAATGTAGGGTCAAGTGTGAGTACACAGTAAATGAATTGTCT
This sequence comes from Membranipora membranacea, assembly GCA_914767715.1. Lineage (NCBI taxonomy): Eukaryota > Metazoa > Bryozoa > Gymnolaemata > Cheilostomatida > Membraniporidae > Membranipora > Membranipora membranacea. Next base: position 6,396,596 of record OU612072.1, on the reverse strand, counting down.
TGTATCAAAGGTCTTTAAAATCAAACTCTAAGCATACTTCTCGCTGCTACTATTCAGGTTCACTCGACAAAAGGAGTTGCCCTCTCTCGGCACCACCAACTTGGGCATGTGGATTTAACAAACATTGTCCCACACTGCAGACAAACACTACTGATTCGCTCTAGTCATTGACTCTTTTTACCCCCATTTCACTCACTAACATCTTCCTTTGTTAAGATTTATATAATTTCTTGGGCATGATGTTCATTTGTTCCTTAATTCTCCACCAGATTAAGTAACATCTAATATTATGTGGCAAGTACCCTGTCTGCCAAACAGTATATACACAGTGGGGATGATCATATTTTTATCCAATAATCTTAAAAAATTATAAGAAAGAGAATTCAACTTCATTATTTCTGATCGTATGTTCAACATAGTCACAAGTCTTTCACCACAAATTATTTTAACAAGGTGTTAAAATAATTTGTGGTGAAAGACTTGTGACAATCTGATCTTGGAATGAATATCAAGTGCAAAAAAAAACCAATAGTTATCCTATAGCTGAACTCTCACCTTGACCGTCACACAAACACTGAGGACAGAACATCTGCGTACAAGTTACACACCCGGCCACATATATAAAACCGGGATGTTTGGTACAGTGATCACTCTGCAGAATTGACAACTGAACAACCTTGAAGGTCACAATTTCATGTGTACCTCCATACAATTCATCATGTAACTGTAAAATACAAATTGCTGCTTCATTTTTGCACACCGATCATTTTTTGGAAACAATTTTATAGATATGGGATGTTTGAAAAGCTCATTCTACTAGATCTGATGACAGAAAGTAAGTTTATTTTGAGGTCATATAATGCGTGGTTTGTCCAAGTTTGCTCCTAAGGTTGGGTTAGGTTGTGAAAATAGCGTTGCGCCAAACATGAGGCTGTGGTGAAGCAAGCTAAGTCCATTCATAAATTTCTACCACTTTTTCTCGCCATAGTAAACACAGTGAACAATACAAATTGCCATGGAAACAAAAATTTTTGATATAATGTTTCCAAATTTCGGTTTAGAGGTGAGGGAACTGGCTTTGATCCGCGTATAAAGTTTTGATAAAATCTAAGGACTTCCATGTGTCTCCCTGTGTACAAACCTGTCCGTGTGTCTCACAGATGTATTTATTACAGCTACTGCAGAATTTGTCAGCCTTCTGAGAGATTTCTTTTTTCTTGAGCTCACAGAAATCACATTGATGAACTGCACAGCTTTGATCTGTACTTTGAGATGCGGTAATCATTAGAACTGAGGGTACTTCATCGTGGTCAACCTGAAATACCAGAATTGTTGCACTAAGTTTTGAGTCAAATGTTTTGCAGCAAGAACTCAAGGTTAGAGGGTAAAGATCAATCTTAGAAGGGAGCTGTCTTATTTTTATCCAGTACATTTGTATCACTTTTAATGATAAATATACTACCTGCATTTGAGTCTGTACAGATTGACTAGTCAGAGGCTCCTGTGACGTGACCTCTTCAGAGGTCTGGCTCCAGTGTGAGCAGCCTGGTTGAGAATCGAGCGATGTGAAGGTCGTCTGAGGCGCCAGATCAGTACTTTGAGATGACTCATCTGTCGGAATTGAGGGTTCATGCCCATCGCCAACCTGAAATGCCAAAATTTTCACATAAAGTTTTGTTTCAAACGTTTTTGCCGGTTTTCCTTCTTTTCTTCACCCTTCTATTGACATCAATTTTCATAAACAAGAACGATCTTCTAATACCAAATAAGTGCTATGTATGTCCATCAGTTGGTGCCCTTACCATGATTGCCAATGTCTCAAATGGTTGTCTCCTCTGTATTGATTGGTTTTGCAGCAAGAACCAAAGTTTGAGGGTAAAGTACAATCCTATTCCTACTTTGACCCAATAATTTATTGAGCTTTAAATGATAAATACTCTACCCGAATTCGCATAGATACAGATTGGCTAGTCATTGGCTCCTGTGAAGTGACCTCTGCAGAGGTCTGGGTCCAGTGTGAGCAGCCTGGTTGAGAATCAAGCGATGTGGAGGTCGTCTGAGGCGCCAGACCTGAAATCACATTAACATTTTTATGTTCCATAAATTTTTCCTGAAACAGAGATCAGAGCACTAACTATAGCCGCATGGAACTGACTTGGCAAGCCATTTATCCTATCCAGGTCTGTTTGGATCAGTACCGTAAACACAAAAGGTCTGAAGATCCTCATCCACCTAGCCGATGTGCTTGCTCTGATTGGTGGGTGAGTAGAAGCCACCCATCGATCAGAGCCAACGCATTAGCTACCTCCACCTCTTTGATAAAAAGAGTGACCGGCTGCGACAGGTAAGGGTATAGGCTCAACACTCCGTACAGGCCACCTGAGCTTAAGGGGGCCCAAGTCTATAAAAAGTATGTACACTGTGGATTGTGCCTATGACAGGTAAAACTACATACCTGCTGTATAATATGAGATTTGAGAATTCTGAGCTGATGATGAGTTAGTCATAAAGCTGTACGATGATTCATGGTGATTGTGAAGTGGTGAGTTTTGAGTCGGGTCAGGTGCTGTTGACTGTTCACCAAGCATTGAGAGTGCCTCAGCAACCAGACTCTCAATATTGCCTGGTGACACAGTTTGTTCAATCGTAGTTGGAGTAACTGCATCAGAAGGAGCCGTATGTCCTCTCTCTCCACTGTACTCTGCAAAGATCATTATCAATAACTTAAATTGCCGGTTTCATTAATGAATTCCTGCTGAACACGTTATTTTGGACACAAATACTGATTTAAATATTTGTGTGGTTACTAAAAAGTATATACAGTTGTTCCCACTCTGGTGATATTGCAAAAATATGGAAATCAAGAAGCAAAACCTTGAAACACAGCTTTTGAGAATGCCTCAATCAGTTGAGGGAACAAATTGTTGCCAATGCGTGGTCGCTGTTGGAGTTGTGCAAACAGTCGTAAAAGCAAGACAATTCCTAATTACTCTACACTTATTCATTTGGGTCAAAGAAATCTGAATACATCTGGAAAGGATAGCAAGATTGGTCAGAATAACTAGTTCTACCTGTGTGTAGGTTTATTTATACCTGCGTGTGTATGTTTAGTTAGTGGTGGATTCATCGGGTAGAGTTTGCTGCTGACAGGTAGAGAGCTAATCTGTGGGACATAACCAGAGTCTGACAGATCAGACTCGTTTTCTGATGAGCCGAGAGTTTGAGGGAGAAATGTTGATTCGGTCTCCTCAGATGAACCCTTCTCATATACCACCACTGTCTTCACTACTGTGTGTAAAAGAACAAACAGAAGGGATTAATAGGTCAGTAGAAAAGTTGTGTTCAACTCAGAAAATTCCTCTCAACTTGCCATACAATTATTGGTATAAAGTGTTTTTTTTATGTTTTTTTTTGTACCTTGTTTAATTTCAAATATTAATTGAATAGTGTCATATGTGTATATCTTTTAAGCTGACATAATACATGATATATATTGTACAAGATAAATTTTGAAGATAAATTGACTAAGTTACAAAATGCGCTTAATAACGATCGGCACAGGAAGGGGCCGTGAGATTATTGTGATATACTTATAGATTAGATGATGATCAAAATGTTCTGGGATACAGTGGGTTTCGAACCCAGGTCCATAAGGTCTAACAGGCAATGCCGTTACGACTGAACTATATTGTCTACAGTCTGACAGAAGTAGACCTAGTGGTGCGACGGTAGCGGCGTTGCCTGCTGGTATAAAAGACCTGGTTTCGAGGCCTGCCTAGGTCTGAATTTTGATCATCATCTTATCTGTGGAATTATTAGTATAACATACACATAATAAGTATGACGCGTTGTGATGTCACACTGGGATTGCCCGCTGATTCTTAATGCCGATAGACCGTCACCATAGACAAAGCACATGTCTATGGCCGTCACCTTGAAAGTTTGAGAGAACATAACATCTTCAATATTTGGATTCTACAGCTGGAAATCGCTCACATGATAGAATAATATAAACAACCTTACTGTAAATGTTATAAGAATAGTTTACCCTCAATATCAGAATCACCGTCAGTTATGCTCTTTGATTCTGTATCATGTATCACAATGGTTTCTGGTACAGGATCGATTGATGCTTTAGCAGGTGAGTCATACACTTCAGTTTTTAGCACTATATAAAAATGATAGGTTGTCTTTTATGCATACATATGAATATAAATACAAAATAAGTATCATATATTTTGAATATATGATATATGTTGTGCATATATTGTACAAGATACTATGATATGGAAAGAGACTAGGCTGCATTGGAGAATCAATATCAAAAAAGTCAATTTCAAAATAATGAATTGCTACTTGACTTGTCAGTTTGACCTGTCATTATTACTTGCTGATCGACTAGGCAGTTTATTACCTGGAGGGGTTGGTTGTTCAAATCAAAACACAGCTGGATGATTAAATTTCATTTTATGTACCAACACATTATCCAGAATTCAAGGAGCCAAAGTGACTGTGAGAAACAAAATAGTTTTACCTTCAATTTCTGTCTCATGATCAGATTTGCTCTTTTTGTGCCTCACAGATATAAGAGATCCATCTTTTGTGTCATTACGAATCCTTTTCCTGTTTCCACTATGCCCTCCGGTATCGACAGCGGATCGTATACTATCTTCTGTCTCTCTTAGTTTCTGTACATGTCTTCTGGATGTCTCAAACTTCTTCGCCGTAGCTGATACATTGTTAGTTTTCTTCACTTCATTCAGTATTTCTATCTTCTGCTGTAGTGTGTATTCCTTTCTCTTACGAGTCTTCCCTTCAGATGACTTACCTCCCTTTGCCATGATGACAATATTTTGCTAAAAACACACAGAAAAAGTGAAATGATGAGACTATTTTAATCACTACTGCAATCAGGCTTGTATCTTTTAAACAAAACTGTCAAGATCGAAAATATTAATTGAGTCATATTGGGTCTGTAAGCAAACAGACTCATGATTTTCTTTTGTTCACACATCATCATTGATCACATCAATGACTATGACATGACACTCCCCCTGTTCCCTGTCCACAGCAATTCAAGCGTGAAAACGAGTGTTTGTCATTTTAGGATGCTGTGCTCGCTTGCTCTGTTTATATAAGATTACAATGTAGAAATGATTTCTTTCTGGAGACATAGCCTTACTTATTTCAGATTTGCCTGAGAATGGTTCATGCAATTCTCTTGATTTTTTTTACATGTGTTACAAGAACATATGGGCCACAGTCTAGGCATTTATTCATGTAGTCAGTCAATGGATTTTGCAGATATATTTGATTTAGTGGCTAACATTCCTTTGTGAGATGAGTAAGACAAGGTACACACAATACTAGATAGCCCTTACATCAAACAAAGTTTCCTATGACCAACAGTCATTTTAAGCTGACCAAAGGAAGGTGTCAGATTTATGAAATTTGTCATTCACAAGCTGAAAACTAGATAAAAACAGCCCAAAAACAGCCTTCTTTTCTCCCTCCCCCTCCCCCTCAAACATAATCTTTTTGTGAACCATGAAAATAATCATTATTACCAATCACCTCAATCAAGATATTTACTTGAGAATATTTGCTCCAATTTAAGAGGTAAATGTGGCTATAGAGACGGCCCAAAAAGTGTCCAGTTCATAGCGCCATATGGACATGTCTCTTCTATACATATGCTAAGCAAAAATTACCCAACCATCTGCATGAATGACGGGGCCTTTATTTTAGATTGAGCTTAGCGTTATAACATGAAAACTCAGGTCCATAATCTAGTACTCAACTACATCAGTGAAACTCCACCCATAATCTCAGCTATCATATAGTTAACCTACCAGGCGTTTAGTCGCAGGCAAAATAGTAAGTGGTAAGATCACCACAGTTGCATTTATATCACCTTCCCTTGGTAGTCAAACTATCGTTAGTCATGTTTCCCCTCAAACGCTATGATAAGGCCAATGTCACTTAGTTGATCCTACAGTGTACTTTATAGTTTTTTACCAAATCTTGCAATAAGATCCTACGATACCTCTCGAGTAAGATCCATACTAGCTCGATACTCAAAAATTTGACTTCATTTTCAAAGAAACTGATCTGTGCATTGACATAGACTGCACTTATTCAGTAATATTGATAGTCCATGTTTAGATGTGCTGAGTAACTGTGGTGCACAAATGGACAAGATCTGATGCCACAAAACAGAAAGCTTCTCCAAGTCACCCACTGCTAACACATTTCAATACTACTCTCTAGGAGGCCGTCAAATTCATTTGGATTTTTTATCACCCTGAAGACTGAAATAACTAGATAACACATTTATTTACATGGATCTACTTGAAGACATGCAAATACTAGTTTTTGATGGAAAGAGAACTGTTTATCTGAGTAAGTCTTGTGTGTCAAAGTTTGTAAAGATTGCTAAAAAAAATCCTCAAAACTCAAAATCACTTGTTAGTAATCATCACATGATTTTGATTTTTACATCATTGAGATGCCTGAAATGTCTAGATCTAAAATATTTTTATTTGAAGTTTCAGTGAAATTTGGATATACATAATTTTCATGAAAAACAAACAGGCTACCTGTGTAAATTTTGAATTTCCTATTGAAATTCTTTTGAAAGCCACTAATCATAAAGCTCATAATTGAAGGGTAACACTCGTTTTCATGCCCCGCTTGCCTATTCAACTGAAGACCGCAGTTTGATAGGAGTATCATATCTTAGTATTTATAATCTTTGATCACATTCTTACACAATATTAATATCACACGGGATCATTAAATTTTCAGTTGATAACTCTGGTGCAATGTTTCAATGCGATCCAAAGTTCCCTTTAGCAAAGATTATAAATACCCTTAGTAAGATTAGTCATTGCCCTTAGTATGCTGATTGTAACACATTGCGACTGATCTAAATTCCAAGCACAATGCCAATCAGTAATAGCAATGTCGGTAGGTACGAAAAACCGAACCACGAACTCACAAGCTACGAACCTTTAAAAAACCGAACCTTCAATGTGTCTGGTAACATAATTTCGTCCAATGATGATCTTTGTAACAAAATGTCAAAACTTTGATGAACAGTTATCCTCTCTTGCACTTTGGCAAATGGTAGAGGACAACTCCAATCCCAGCAGAGAGTTTAGGACATAGGAGCAGGGAGAGAGGGAAGGGAATAGGGAGGGGAGCAGGGAGTTTGTCTCCGACTGAACAAAGAAGGGAATTTTGTTCTAGAGAAGACGCCAGGCTAGATCATGGCTTGAACGATTTCAAGATTGAGACAGAGGTTCCGGAGAGCTGGGAGCCACCAAGTTCAAACTTAGTGATTATTACCATGGTGGTGCGACTGATCCTGGAAAATTGAGTGATTATGCACAAATGCACGCAGTGATCCTTTTACTTACTAAATGATGCTTGCAAATACTTTGTTTATGTGATCATTGCACTGTTTGAGTGATAAGGTGATCCAAGCAGATAACATATTATATGCGCATTCAAATAAGGGTAATGGTTCAGAGAAGAGACTGTTGATGGTGTTTACAAGTGTATTCAATGAACTTATTTGTATATTATGGTGCCTGAAATAGAGGCAAAATGAGAGGCAGACAAATGGCCTGAGAGAATAGTAATGGCCCAGGTGGATTATTACTGAAGTGTGAGCATTCATGGCTGTGAATACACATGTGATGGTAGACTATTGGGGACATAAAGCAGTTCCTATCCAGTGGCAATGTATGTTGTTAATGACAGTAAGCTAACTATCAAGCCATAACTGTTGCACACCAGCTATCACGAGGTTTGTGCTGGGTCTTCTGGTACTGCGTAACTAAAAAAAAAACAGAAAATATCACATTCAAATTCAAAGAGATGTGTTTGATATTATGTCATGTTATTATCAGTTAAAATTTATAACTCACTTTTTGCTCACTGCGCTCTACTCATAGCTTTAGGGCAGCATGAGGCAAGCTTCCCGTTTCGTCATTGCCGGTTAATATTATTTGCTTTTTTATGGCTAGTGGTGACTGGTGAAGTTCACACCACATTACATCTATCAATCATGCTCGGCTGGGATAAAATGAATAATACACCAATTAATTTTGGTACATACCTGACCCAACTTGCAGCTTAATTACAATGTAGTTGGTTTACACGAGGCCGTTGCAGAAGACTAGGATATTATCATTATCAGTTTAGTCCGGGCCACCAGAGCTTGAACCTGAATTCGTTACACAGCTATAGTACAGCATTGAGCATGTTAGTCTGACCATCTGACCAAAATAAGAAAAACAGGCATTTTTTGGTATTCTGTGGTACGAGTCAGAGAAATCAATAGCTGAAGTTGTAATGAGTAAGGGCCCACATTGATATCTACAAACACAAGATTTCTTATGTTAGTTATTGCAATATGCAGTTAATATAGTATTTGCCTAACCACTTTCATAGAATCATTTCATAGATGATCAAGCCTGATCAAGCTAATGTAAATTTCAGAGAGGCAACACTGATCCGATATCTCTTAGAGTAGCACGAAATGCTGTATGAAAGACCTAACAGTTATAGTTATATAGTAAATAAGCTCAATTTTTTATAGAAGAATTATAATGTATATTAGAGGTCCTACTTTCCCCCTCATGCTTTGTTTGAACAATGAACTAAACTGAGGTTTAGTTCATTCATTGGTTTGAAACCAAAGAACAGCCATGAACCTTCAAAACAATATTTCAAGATAGGCCAACACCCATAGTACATACTTGTTAACTCTGTTGAGATGTGATGATTCAGGTGGCAGCCTTCTGCTCCTCCTGTGACGAGTCAAAGGGGCTCCAATTTATTAAACTGTGACCATTTCTAATAAATAAGTGAGGTGTGTCATCCATTACAGCCTTCTGTAGTAGCTCCACATACTTCCATCATTTTCAAACTTGCAGGAATATATAGTCAAACCATTCCTCTCTCCAATGCAAAAGTTCATTTGGATTCATCATGACTAATTTTACATCTGCTTGGTGTGTACCAAACTGTGCCATCTTGCTCTCCATAATTTTTCATCAAGTGACTTTGAGCTTGTGCACCTAGTTAGGATGCAATGAGCTCTATTAAAAGTCAAAGTTTGATGTCTGTTATATTATTGGTCACTTATCAAAAACATGACATTTCATTGGCTACTGACAATTTAAACTTTGAGCAAATTGATTTAAGCAGGAGAGGATAATCCTGAGTTCGGTTTTTAGAGGGTTCGTAGTTCGTGAGTTCGTGGTTCGGTTTTTCGTACCTACCCTTATAATCTTTGGTAATAGATAACCTCTACATAACCCTATGACATAACCTCACAGAGTAAGGAGGTATTCTCACTCTGTGATAACATTGCCTAATCAACATTCATATTAAACGCCTGTGACACTGTACTAGCCAAAATTCCTCGTTGTGCCTGTAAAATAGGAGTCTGAACTTGTGGTTGTCAGTACACTGTTATTTTCCATATCCACAGAGGTCACAAGACAGGAATCAAAAAATTTTATCCATAGAGGTCGCAAAGTTTTACAGAGTCCAAGCAGTGAAGCAGAAATGCCATTAACAGTTTGGAACATCAATTACATTGAAATCATTGCATAGGTGCAGAAATTCTGATTCATAATCTTTTTTGGTGTATCGAGATAGGTTTACCAAAAAACTTTTGGGATCCAATATGATGTATGTATCCAGCTTTGTATAAGGGCTTGTTTTACAGTTGTTGAAAGGGTGATTTGCTCAAAACTTTCGAAAATATTTGAGACCTCAAACTCTAGCCGTGAGTGATACCTTGAGGAACAAGATTACGAGATTGTAATAATGTTGGAAGTTATCAATATTAAAAACTTTTTACTTTGTAGACAAATTGTAATGCCATGGTAAAGAATCTCGTCTGCCCACAAGTCTAGCTCGAAGTAGTGTCATCACTTGAGGCTCTGAATAAGTTCAAAGGAACAAACAAACTTGTGGCTCCTAGTCCTAACACTATAACTAGCTACCCAGTACAATATTTAGATTTATATAATTTGAGTGCTTTGACAAATGCAAACTCAGTGTCCCTCCATAGTTTGGACATAGTTGGATGGACACTATGTACTTGACAGGCATGAACGGACCACAATTTTTTATGATGAACTGGCAGAAATATTAAGGGCAGTCAGTCTGTGCTGGTCAGGCATGGATGGATGTAAATTGGACAAACATGGGCGGACATTTGACAGACAGCATGAAATTATGCACAGCAACATACATGGAGATTTGTTCCATGCCCGATGGAGGGACATAGTTTTCAGATTTATAGGAATGGGCTTGATTGACTTGTCCGTTGCACACCTCTGGGTTGTGGCATGCTATCATTAAGACAATAAAGTGGAATGCAGCAACCTCATACTGGCAGTGGTATGGATTGAGTACATGAACTAAGATTTGTAGTTTCTGAATAGATGCTCATCAGTCATGTCACAACAAATGAACTAAACATAGTTTAAGCGCTTAAACGGTGTCGGGGGGGGGGGGGGAAAGCTTGTAGAATCATTTCATTATCAACCACTTTCCAACCAAGTGGTTGATAATGAAAGTGGTTGATAATGATATGCTACTATCAGCTATCCCGACACCGTTTAAGCGCTTAAACCTGAACCAATAGTATCAATACAACTTGTCGCAAGAAAGAGCTCGGGTGAAGACATGACATAAGTAAAAGTATTAGGCAATGAAGCCCATACTGAACTGAAAGCCCAATATTTGGCAGTCCTACCTTCTTGTATTTTACTATGTAGCTGACAGCGGTTGCTCACCTACTCAGGAGGTCAGATGTAGACAGTATCCAACAGTTCTGGTCGTTGCTTGTTTTTTTATTCCAAGTATATGGCTGTTTAAACCAACCAATTGAGCAGCACTACGTATGTGAGGCAGATAATCTCCTAGCATACCACACAGTTTGGTAATGACGCACAGCAAGCAGAAAACTGAACTTTATAGTAAGCAATTCATCACGATACTGTGTTTATTACTAGCACAATATTATCGCTGCGTCTAAACTACCAAGCTGCGATACACAGCAATCATTTAGCTAGAACGAGGAAGTATTATCTCGATACTTAGTCTATCAAACAAAAGACTAAGATCATCATATTATAAGGGATATGGATAGGGGGAGCGGTCCCATCCCACATATCTTGATAATGATGGCAACATTTATATCTGGGAGGCTACACACAGTGTTTAGTAATAATATCACATGCGCCTAATCAGGAGTGTACTGGATGGATGGATGGATTTTATTACTATCACTGACACCTTCCATTCTCCCTGCTGACAGCATTATTAAAAGAAAAAAATGAGTCGCGAAATACAGTGTAATTGCTGGCACTTTGAATCAGCAAGAAAAAGCGAATAAGGAATAAAAAATCAAATCCCAGTCTAAAAAAGTATTTCGTTTAAAATAAGAGTGATATGGAGCAGAAAACAGTCTCTCCCCAGTGAGCTTCTATGTTTTACTGTACGGTATCTGCCAGATGGACATTTACTCAACAAATCATTGATGAAATGATCCTCATCGTGAATATAGCGAATATAGTGTTCGTGTCTGATTGTCCATCATGGTATAAATGTCGGGATGTTCAATGCCTAACTTAATAGCGTCCGTGAAAATTTTACACAGGCGTTGCTTGTCAACAGCATACAAGCAATAATGGGTAAGCAATAGGAGATTCGTGATACAATAAAACTTTCAAAAAGCATATTTGATAGTGATTTAGAGCTTAAAAATACAAAATTCCTGACTACATACATCCTTTGAGAGGCAGTTGAAACTATACCATGCACATGATCATTAAAACGCAGCTTATCGTCAACTAATACACCAAGATATTTAACGGCTCAGCTTTGGTAGCGACTTGTTCAATGAACTCTCCATAGTAGTTGACCATTCCCATGAACTGCTGCACTTCTTGGACTTTCTTAGGAGTCTTAGCTTCTTTTATAGCTTTTACCCTGTCTTCATTGGGTGCTATGCCAGATTTACTGAGAACATGACCAAGATATGGAACCGACAACTGCAAGAACGAACTTTTGTGTTTATTCTCTGTGATACCATGTTTTTCCAACCGATCAAAAACCTCATCTAGCGTTTTCAAGTGCTCATGATCATTAGGACCTGTTACAAGAATATCATCGATATAACAACATGTGTTAGGAATAGCTGACAAAATCTGATCTAGGACTTTCTGAAACTGCATACTTGCTACTGGCAAACGGCAACCTGGTAGGCACTAATAACCCTTTAGGAGTATTCATTGTGAGAATTTGCTGAGAGCTAGCTTTAACTGTGTGAAGGCAGATGCGAGGTCAATCTTAGAGAATTTTTCTCCTCTCATCATTGTGAAGAGATCATCTGGCAGCGGTAGCGGATAAACATTGTCTTCAATAGCCTTGTTAACAGAAATGGAGTAGTCGGCGCATACTCTTACATTTTTGCCTTGATCCTTGGGTACACATACGAGTGGTGAGGCCCATCTACAATTCTGAACAGGTACGAGAGAACTATCTGAGACTCGTTTATCTAGATCAGCGTCTAACTTATCTCTGAACATCAACGGAACTGGTCGAGCTTTACAGAATATGGGTGTACAATCAGGTTTCAACTCTATAGAAGCCTCATAACCTCTAATCTCACCAAGGCAATCACTACGAAATATCTGAGCATGCTTTGACAACACCTCATTGAGAGTACGAGATTTGACCTGACCTACTATTGGTACTGAGAATATTTCATTCCAATTCAACCGTATGTGAGAAAGCCAAATTCGACCTGGCAAACTTGTACCATTACCCTGTACTACTATCCTACAAGCTGCATAAACTACATCAACAGAAATCTCACCTAAGACTTTAACTAGATTGCCACTATAATCATGCAATGTCAAGTCAGAACGAGCAGACAACTTACAATGACTGAATTTTGACTGGTACACTTTTGATGATATTAGACTCCAACCACATCCCGTATCCAATTGTAATTTGATAGATTTACCTTCAACCTTCATTGGTATATCGATCGGTTTGCGTACATCAGCCACGAGATTGATTTCCGGCGTGGAGACCATCTCTACAGCACTCACGTTACCACTTTTGCCACCGTCATCAGTTCAAGTTCTACAACATTTAGCAAAATGACCTTTTTTAGAACATTTTCTACATATCATGTGTTTATTTGGACAGTTGTAAGCCTTGTGGGGACCAGCACAGCGTGTACATTTCATGCGCATTTCTCTATAATTATCATGAGGTTTTTTACGACTCAATCTATTCACTCCAGTATTAAAGCTGCTTGCTGCTGGTTGGCTATTGTCTGAGCTAGGGTGCTTTTGTGCCACATCCATTGTCATGGCTATAGATTTCGCATTAATCTATGTTAATGCATCACCCTCTTTCAACAATGCCTCACGAATGCGATTATTGCTAACATGCAGGCCACAAATCAGTTTATTACGGAGACGATTGTATAAAGCGTTACCTGTACCGAACCCTGTAGGATGCTTCAATATCCGCGCCATTCATCTTACTAATTATAATAATAATAACAACAGTAGAGGCAACTTTAGTTCCCATGTTGTAGCATTGATCAGATTCAGGCACTCCAAGCATATTCTCCCACTGAGAATATGGTCTAATTAGTCAAACAATTGTTAGAGAGCTCAGGAAGGATGTAACAAAAGCAGTTTCACCATCATCAAGATTAGAACAAGTTTGTTCCCGGCAGATTTTTCCTGTATTAACTACATTGCTCAGTGCTATTATAGTAAATTAAAAGCTTTTTTTCGAAATTTTCTTTGCTATATCAACTAAAACTATGCCATTGTATATGTGTGCTAAGTTACAGACCTCTAGCTATAGTAAATCACCATGAGGTCCAGTGTGGTCCAGTTTTTTTCCCATTTTTACCCCGAAAAATGAGGTTTTCAGAGCTATTATCGTTAAATAAAAATTTTTTTGACTTTTTTTGCTATTTCAGCTGATACTATGCCATTGTCTATGTGTGTTAAGTTACAGCCATCTAGCTATACTAAATCACCATGGGGTCCAGTTGTGGTCCATTTGTCATGTGGTCCATTTTGTGTGTGGTCCATTTGTCAGGGTACCCTCAAATTTACTGTTCCATAGTCAGTGTGACTCAGTTTTGCAATCTAATAAGCGCTTCTGATCATGAAAGCTTGTAGCATCTAGTGACATAATAATCTCTGTCGTTAATTAAGGACAAATATTAGCGTGAAATGTTACAATTATAACAACTATATACATGTGTACAACTATACCATCACTGCAGTCCAACTGAATTGATGTCAACAGGATAAATACACGCTTCACACTCTGAACTTCAAATAACAGCACTCACTTATCTGCTTATCTGTAGGGTCCTCAGCATACAGACCAGGCATCATTTTAATAACAAGTAAGAGTTTTGTTTTTGCAATCTGTAAATGAAATCCAGAAACCGGAGATTTTCTTTTATTTGGTTATTGCATCCAGTAAAAATTAAAATTCAAACATCAAATGACAGCTCGAAACAGTCATGTAATTGGGGACTGGTGTGGTGACCGTCCGATTAATCTAGTTTGGGACTGATTTTCACATCTCAAATTATTTAGATCTCCGACCATTATTATTGTATTGATTTATTTTCATGAGACTTGTTTGGGCTAGCTGTCTTGACATGATTTTGATCAGAGACATGCTGGGCTTAGGTATGTATGGCTTCCGTCGGCCAATAATTTTTGTTGTTAATAATTGTGTGCGAAATACGAAATATTTTCGATTCATTTCAAATGGGTATTCATGTTCCACTCTACATACCTAAATTAAAGTTAAGATTATAAAAGTTTGAGTTTAATTAGGAGTAACAATAGATATGTTCCTTCTCAGTTAACTCCTCAAATGAATCCAGTGCTCTGAGTGAGTGGGAACCATAGATATAAAAAACGTTTTTATATCTATGGTGGGAATTCTGATGGGAACTGAGCTCACGTAAAAAATTTAGGGGGGAAAGTTTAGAACACAGTTCTCACTGGATTCTGTTCAGAAACAATGTCAAGTTGTCTCTTTTGACCAGATATCAATCATACTATTACAGATCCATATTTCTGTATAATTTGATCTCGAAATTGCAAAAAAATCTCAAAACAATTTTCAACCCAGAGAGTAGAGTACCCACTGCTTTAGGGAGTTGGCTGCTGCCAAAGTCAGACTAGACAACTCCAAACCTCAAACCTTTTCATTGCGATTTTTTTTATACATCTATGCGGGATAGACTAGAAGAACTTATTGCCCATCATTGTGCCAAGTTTCTCCTAAACACAACACTGTGCTGTTGGATCAAGTTTATGTTGAGCTTCACCGTGCTGTTTCTACAGGGCAAAAATTATAAACTTGAAGATCATGTATAATAGTATTTCTTCAAAATAATCAGTGAAAAACTCAACTATTCTTTCACTGTATGTTATTCAATGAGAGATATAGAAAATAGATCAAATTTTTAATCACCATTCCCGATGGTAAATTGAATATAATCACTCTCGGCCGAAAGATATGTTTGGTATTCAACTGACAGCTTTGAAAAAATGTGCGCTCATTATTATTATATTGCTGTAACAGGTAAATATGTCATCAATACTATTTGCTGCCATCAAAAATGTAACACCTTGACATGATTATAAGAGACCGTGGAGAGAAGCATAACATGGTGTATAATCAATTTTCCACTGAAAGGATATCCGTATATAGCCTTGGTTTTTTTATATCAGATTTAACTTCGATCACGCAGTGAAGTTCTCATCTACAGTCATCAGAGGGATATACTCCTTATATACAATATTTCCTTTATCATCTAATGCTACTGACATCATCTCTTCAATTTCCTCATCGTTGAACGGCTCACCTAAAATTATAGAGTTAACTTAAATGATTATGAAATTAGATATTTTGATGCTGCATGAAAGGGAAGCTAGGAAGTGTTGGTTCTGAGTGGTTGTGGGTTTACTCCATCCAACCAATCAGGACAAAGATTTACAAGATAACCATAGCTCATGATTCACTCAACAGATGGGAGAAAAGCAGTGCCCCCCTGGCAAACAAACTACCCTTTGAGTCATTGACATGAAAGGTGGTAATGTAAAGAGAACCATACATAGTGTAATCTTCGATGGTTGTAGGTTGGGTTTGACTAGATGCATTCCAAACAATCATTGGCTTGTATGCATACATTTGTATTGAAAGAATACAATGCTGACCATCTCAAAACTAAGGTATGGTTGAATGAGCTGTTGTGGAAATGCTTTAGGGAGATGGCTTCTGACAAAGTCAGACTAGAAAACTCCAAACCTTTCCATTGCGTCTGTTTTTATACATCAAAGCGGGATAGACTAGAGAAACGTAATGCCCATCATTGTGCGAAATTTCTTCTAAACACAACACTGAATAGTTGAATCAAGTTCATGATGAGCTTCACCGTGCTGATTCTACGGGGCAAAAATGCTTGTCCGCATACATTTGTATTGAAAAAGTACAATGCTGACCATGTCAATACTAAGGTAAGTCTGTATCTCAGTCTAACCCACCTTCAGATGTGAGGAACTGTTTGAGTATATCTTGAGTGAGATATCCTTTGCCTTCCTGGTCAAGTGTCTGGAAGGCCTTAAGTATCTTATCCTCGGGATGAGGCCGGTAATTTTTATTCATCATAGCTAAAGTCATGACTGGAAGGAATCTCTCTAACCTAATGTACCCAGTGGCATCTTCTTCTTCAATCTAAATTGATGGAGAATATCATAAGTGCATTAGAAACCAGAAGATGTTCAACAATCAATATTAGTTTTCATCTCTGTTATAAGAAGCATTAAATTAAAATTAAAATTAACATTAAAATACACTGATAACGGTATTCAATATTTATAGATCACTGACACAGCTCCACAAACTGCAACATGGCACCACAAAAAAAACCAAATTAGGACCACTTCTGGGTTCTCAGTCTATACCAACATACATAATTTGAGCAAATGAAATCTAACCCGGCCTCAAATTACAATAGGATCAAACATATAAAGCAAACATTAATTTCGCATTGTAACATATATCAGAGTCGGACACAAAGGCCCATCATTTCAGTGTGACACAAGCACTAGATAGCACTTTGTCATACATGCCGATGGCTAACACCCTGATAGTCTTACCTCTGCTAATACATCATTCAGTTCATTTTCAGTCGGACAAAAGTCGAGTGACCTCATGATGGTACCGACTTCGCGCACATCTACAGTTTTGTTTCCCTCATGATCGAAGATATCGAATGCTTCCTCTATCTGTTTCTGGACTTTTTGCACTGCTGCCTCTAATATGTGAATAAATAATTCTGATTATACTCTTTGGAGAAAGAAAATTCAAACAGGGATAGACCACACAAGTCCACTCCAAGAGAATAAACTCTCTCATGCACTGATTGGATATTATACACATTTTCACACAGCAGTATACTTCAAGATTATTGAAATAGCTGAGAGAATACCTTCAGATGGTAATGAATGATCAATTTGTGATGACCTGTGGCAACCTGTTCCAATTGACCTCACTGTGACTATTCTAGAAGAGGCAGCCCACCATTCTGATTCAGCCACACTGCCCACACAACTCACCTGTTTCCTGGTTGTTTCCACCCTCATTCCCAGACAGATCTGGCTCAGACATTATGTGAAGATCAAAATAGAAGTTTACAATATACTACTGATTGCAAATTGGACAGTGTAGAGGTGTGTATGTATCAAATTCTTATCAAAGGTTTACAAAATGTATTGTAAATTTACACACTTGGGAAGTTGACCTTGACCTGTAACCAAAGCGTTGCTGTGTTAATCTGCAGCATATCCTGTCTACTTTCTGCAGTTTAATACTTAAAATGGCAGTGTACACAAATGCTTGACAACATGACTGATAAAATGAATTACTGAGTTTGAGCTCTTGACCCTATAACATCTGGTTGCTGTCAGTGTTTTTTGTCATGGCATTTCAACCTCTAAGTCACCGAATGTTAGAAGCTGCCAGTAAAGGAGATATCAGTTTGTTGAGAAAGCTGTTCAAAAGTAAAGTACAGATGGATTTTGTTGATGAGTATGGGAATAGTCCACTAAACTTGGCAGTGAAATACAATCACGTGAAAGCTGCTAAGCTTCTGATAGAATATGGTGCTGACAAAGAGCATCCAAACAAACAGCTACACAGACCAGTCCATATAGCAACTATGAGTGGGCATGAGGAGATGCTAGTCTTACTCTTGAGTCAAGGAGCTCGTTTCAATCAGCCAAACCATGAGGGATTCACACCAATTCAACTAACTAATTATGGGTCTATTGTGTATAAGGTTCTTTACAATGCACAGAAGGGAGTATTTTCTGATGAATGGCCGGAAATCAATGAAGTTCCAATCATACCTGACTACTCAATACCTGTACCAAAAGATAAGTCTGAGAAGAAAGGTAAAAAGGATAAAAAGAAAGGTGGAAAAAAGAAAGGTAAAAAAAAGAAGAAATAGTCATCATCATCAGAATACACCATACATCCAATCAATGAGGGAGGATGGGACTCCCTCCCTAGATCCATCAGGGAAAAACATTTGTGCAAGACGAAGCTGGTGTGGAGCTTGGAGTCTGATTGTTATGATTAAGTGATGGGTTTATGCCTCCATTTTATATTTTTTTATTGAAATCTGCTCGCCGCTGTAGCTGATTGTGTTGAGTATATTTATAATGATATCCTTTATTTTTCTCTTCAGGAATTTAGTGTGTGAACTATGGCTAAGTTTCTACGTCAGAAAGCTGGTGCTATAAGTTTGTTTTTTTATTTAAAAATAATTTATTGCTGAAGAAGTGCTGTTAATGTCATTTATTTCGAGTCAAATTATGTTCTGCTTTTGCTTTTCTTTGCTTGTCATCGTTCACTTTCCTTGAAATCAGCTTCTTTCCCTTTCCGTTTAGTTCCGTTACTATTTGTTGATATGTACACAAAATATAAGAGTCTTTAATATAGAGTTATATAAATTATATGCTGATGTTTGTCTGACTCTGAACATATTTTTTACGATCGTGAATGGTCACCAAAGATTTGTGTCAGCTGTTAGCGGATGAGACGTATACTCCAGTTGTGTGTTTTCTCCTCGACACAAGAACAAAAACCTGTTGGCTCTCAGGTCTCACATCTACCATCTTTCGTAAATTCTTCTTCCAATTTTTGCTATATGTCGATGGTGATAAGTTCTCCATCTTGATAAATATAATCGTAAGAAAGAGTTTTTAAAACTCGAATTATCTTACCGAGGCAGGTTATTTATTTGAACCTGTTAGTGTAAAGCACAACATAATACCCAGGGATCAATTTCTTACCTATCACAATTGTTTCACTCATTTTCTTTCTCTCAAAAAGTTCATATTTGTGCGCTGGTATACCCGATATTGCGTGAATAAAAAGAGGTTGAGTCTCAAAACTGTTCCACAGCTATGTTTCGGGGAAAAAAACTGATTATGACAATTTCAATCATTTTACCTACCTGTAGCTTTAGGGCCAGGTGTGTTTGGCGTTTGGGTAATTTCCCCCACTTTTCCCCCTGCAATGACTTCTAGATTATTTGATGGGCCGACATAATCCCCATCTCCTGCTGGAAGCAAGATGGCTGGTTTCTCATCAGAGTGTAACTTTTCTTCGTGTTTGGCGCCAATAGCCATCGGTATGGCAGGGTTCTTTGGTTTAATGTTGTTGTTTTCAGTTGTCTTTGACTTGACTTTCTTGTTGAGTGCACGCTTATTTTTAAGCTCATTTCCTTTATTCTTTTTTTGTTCTTTATTCACTTGTTGATTTTCATTGTCTATTTTGAGTTCTTCATTCCATGGAAAGGCTGATATATGGGGAGTTTTCAGTTCTCCTGGCGCTGTCACCACACCACTCACAAGCACATCGTTAGGCTGCTCAGTTTCTTTTATTACCTCAGGTTTAACTACTTTGTCTTCTACCACAATCAACTTGACTTCTGGTTTGGGTTCTTCTGGTACCACTTTCACAGTCTCAGCTTTCTTCTTCTCCTCTTTCGCAGCTTTTTTCTTAGCCCGACTTTTTTGCACTGAAGCTAGCTTTCTCTGCTTCTCTAGGAGATCTCTCCTCTCTTGCACAGCCTGAAGCTCTGTGTCTAGTTTGTCCGCTCTGGTAATGTCATTGTCTGTCGGGCAAGGCGGTAGGTCTGCTGGGATCGGTGGTGGCCGTGCAAGTTTTGTCTTTCTCAAGTCTCTTTTGGCTGCAGACAAAACATACAGATGATGAATACGAGAAAAATTGAAAAATCTAAGCAGACATTATCATTAGTCTTACAACTTAGCGATGCGTTATGAGTCTGGGATCACCTACCTTTTCCCAATGCATAGGACTAAATTGACACAAGTTCTAAGTTATACGGTCAAGATTGATGCCGAGGTTCATTTCTTATTTAACTATAACTATTATTTTAAAAATAACTCACTGAGCTTTTGAATCCAAACGGGAAGCTGGAATCTTTTTGAATCCAATGTGTCCTCTATGGTCCTGTCAAATGAAAATTTTCTTTAGCTTGGAATGTGTAGGTATTTTTTCATGTTCTCATAATGTTTGAGGTAGTACGTACTTAACTTGTAGCCGTAGCTGATATGTACTTAATTTGGACAAGATAGACAATTTTCATGATCATGACCTGATGAGGCGAAAATCTAAAGAGGCTTTGTTCTCTTAATTGTCTCGTCTGTTATGTTGCTCTTTTTTTTATTTAATTTAATTCATTGAATACCATTCTGCCGACAATGCCTCCTACAAAGCCACCAAGGTTTAAAATTGTCTCAATATCATAAATGAAAGTACCTTCTCGACGTGATACTAAGCCGGTCGTTCTCAGTTTCTATCTTCCATCTCTGACACTTTTGTACTCCATTTATCAGCCAATCATAGTCTATGTTGGTGCTAGGTAATATGTATTTCTGTAACAATATCAGATTATGGACAAACACTGCATTCATTACATTAATTTTTTTCCACTTTTGTTCATGTTTAATTCTGAAGGCCAGTATTTACACCAAAATTTGCAACATGAACATGTATTCTTGTTTCTGATTTTTGATATATCAATCAATCAGAACAGTGAGCATGAGAATAAGTCTATCTTGAAGTAGTCCAAGTTTGGTCCATTTGCCTGCATTCGGAGTTGCTCCCCTTCCACTGGTCACACCGCAGTGAAAGGGGAGCAATACTGGAATGCAGGCAAACTGGATCAAACTTCTTCTAATCTTGAAGGAATGCAAATACAAGGACTTCATTTCATCACAATACACATGCTGTCCTGATATTTGGTTGTTGCTGTCGGAAATTTGATATTTTTAAGTTTGCCGGCAAAAAAACAAAAGTCAGTCTTACAGTGAGGCTTATGCGCTGAATCTTAGTCATCGGAGTCTCGTATTTTGTTGTTACTTTAGCAGCTTTCATAGCCTGATACCTGAGCTTTCTCATCTCATCGTTGCGACTGACTAACTCTTGATTAGTAATCTCCGGTAGCACAGTCTCTATTTGAGGCATGTTAGGTGGCAGCTCTCTAACTGCAGTAAGTCCCAACGCCGCCTGATCCAAAGCCTGATCCATAAAATAAGTTTAATTGATGAACAAAGCATAGGCATGGTATCTGTATTATATATGTACATAAATGTATATACATTGCGTCTCATTAAAAGTGATAGTTTCCTTTTATATGCCGGAGAGGGGGAGGGGGATCCACCATATTTTGCCTTTTAATCATGTTTTCGTCTGTTTTGACTTCAACATATCCCACTAAAATTCAACGCAGTATTCAAGATATTATTGTGATAAAATTTGTATACATTCACTCCACAAAAATCAACTGAATGAATTGAGAGAGTAGCCTAAGATCCTACACAGTGCCCCCCCCCCACTAGCCTCCCTACACCCATACGATAGATACCTACCTTCCTCGGGTCCTCCACATCCTGAGCCTGTGTTTGTCTCCTCTTGCCAGGTAGGTATGTAGTGATCATGTAAACCATCGGTATGCCCACTAGTATGGCCGCTGATACAGTAATAAGTGCTATCAGCGCAAACGATGACAGATTAGTCCCATCATCGGCATCTGCAATAAGGTCAAGAGTCAAACAATGCCTAGACACACATTCCCTGAACTTAGATTTTATGATAATTCATGTGCATGGTGAGATGGCGAAATTGGTTAGCGCGCTTGCTATTCACTGCCAGGTTCGTTTCCCACTAGGGGAGCTTTCAAGGTTGATTGCTCTAGCCCCTAACACCCTCGGGTGCATACCTCTCCATCATTCATTGGCAAATAATCCGTAGAGACTGGAGCACTGCCCTCATACCAAATTTGGAGATTTGTTTTAAAAAAGCCTTGATGTTAATTAAACCATATGAAAGTGCGATGACTCGTGAATCACAGAGGCGGAATGCTCAGGCTCTACCATCCGAGTCAGTGGTGTCACATCAATTCAAATCGTTTTTAAAATGCCACTAACTTGCATTGCAGCCGTCTAACCAATTAAACTAGGTTGCTGGGAATACTAATTAATCGTCGACTAGTTGTACCCAAAGTTGACCGAGAACTGGTTATTCAGTAGTCACCCAGTGAGTACTACCCAACATATTTATATTCATAAGTATGAAAATTTTAGATAGATCCTTGGTTTTTGAAGTTTTTATAGAAACAATTCAATTCAATTGAAACTGGCGATCTCAACTTACATAGAAAGTCTTTGAATTGAAAATATTTGCTCGTCACTGTACTCAGATCACTATAATCCGGGCGTTCTGTCCTGAGGCCAGGGTTGTATTCCTGCTGGTTCGAGGCTGATTGCGCCATCATGGGTTAAAACAAACTACAGAAGGTAATTAAATCCAGACCCATATTTTGCACCTTGTTTTATCGCTAGTAAATTACAAAATTAAGTGAACAGTCAATCATGACCTTCAGACGCTCAGACAGCTCAACAATGGTTTGACAAAAGCAAAACTTTCAAACTTCAGCTAACGCTGATTTAAGACAGGATAATCAGCCCATGGAGCTCCTTTCTTGACACACATAGCACTATCAGACCAAAAAGTTAAGGGGCCTAACTCCTTGATTAGACAAAAGTGACTTGTCTCAATGCTTGACGTTGCTGGGAGTTGTCAGTTCTTTGTTCAGGGGGTGATAAGTTCTAGTTGGAAGATAAGCTTAGCAGAAAAATTTACATAGTATGACAGCAGCGAACCCTTTTCAGGGACACCCATTTTGTTCCTCCCAACAGTCTCAAACAAATACTTTTTTGGACAGGAGGTTTACTATAAAAAAAAATCATTTTTGGATTCACTAAAAGTAACCTCAAGGGTATGACTATTGAAGAACTAGCAACCTTTGAAACAGGTGTTGCTAAATCTAATTTTCAAATTAAGCACACTTTCGGGTAAGAAATAATAAATATTTTAGAAACCTATCATAGTGTGTGATGGCTTAAAATGATGGTCTGCTCTACGGAGTACCAGCCGACTGGCCACTGTTTTAACAACCTATGGATATGGTAACTATAGGTTGTAACAATCACTATGTCTCTTGTCAGTGCTTGCTTATAGTTAAATCTGATTTGTCATCCAAATTTTCTGCTAAATGCTCACGAACGATCCTCATATAAAATCATATCATGTCTCTTTCGCCATAATTTATAGAATAAGGTATTTTTGTAGCGTGATAGGTCAAATACTATGCAAACTGGTCTACTCAGAATTATTGGATTTTCCGACACAATCAATAATTTGCATAATGTTCTAACAGCTTCCCTTGTGCAGGCAGAAATGATTGTGTTATAATAGAATAAATGCACAACAATATAACTGTCTATTGATCGTTTGACTGCCTGTGGCAAAGGTGCGTTAACACCAATAGAAGCATACAATTGGGAGAATACAGTAGGGTCGTTACCGACAACTGGCCTTTTTGATGTTGTCAAGTTTAGAAGGTGCTCCAACAGTTTACCATACACATAAAATATCTACCAGCATACCTACATAGGCAGCTACTAATACAGAACTATCAGGGACTTTCCTCAATGTTATGTAAGAACTTTAGTGTACATTTCATGTGATGAAAGAAGAAGCATCGCTATATGGTTAGCTTTTATATCAGACATTATAAATGAATTTCAAGTTGATTCTGAGCTTACAATATTTAATGCAAGCAAATCAATATCGCAAAGCACATTTTAACTAGCTTAGTCTTCGATCGATCGCCTATTCAATGCCAGAAGCAGCAGACAGCAATCTATAAGCGACTCATACATGAGATCTATCTAACGGCAGAGTCAGCAGTTAACAAGTACAGAAGAGAAAGCTGAGACTAGTACCTAGCAAGAGTGTCAAACTCGCACAAAGGAGGTAACAAAACACTCTCTCAGCTTATCACTCTGTCGCTGGTTTGACTATAGTTTGTGCAGAAGTAGCAGCTGAGTTTGAGGAGCACTTAAGCAGAGCCGTGCTGCCGCTAAAACATAGTGCTGTTGGTGCTGTCGGAGCCAGCTTGAAGTTAGGGTACTGTCTTGTCAGCAGGCAGCGGTCATGTGATATGGCTGCATCTCTGAGAAAGGAAAGTGGAAAAGTTTACTCTCTTGGATTAGTTTGACTGGTTCTGGCTTTTCTGGGCGGCTGAAGGTAAGTTTTATTGTAATACTGGTAAAACTAGAAAGTCTAGGGCAAAACCTTATTTTAGGGCACATAGTGTGTGTCTTGTAGGGAAGGGTATATCATCGCTAGGGAAGGTATAGCATGCGATAAAACCACACAGATATGCCTGCTACTCTGCAAGCTTGGTCATGTCATAACAGTAGCTACCAGTTCAGATTGTAATATAGTTCATTACATGAATGTGGGCGGACGTAGAATAGGGATATAATCTGATCTGATATGCTCTCGGTCTGAGTGCTCTGTCGTAACAGCCTTCATCTAAGCAGGTAGTGAGAGACCCAGCATAATGTAGTGAATGACCCAAGTACCATCTCCTTGTCCAACTCTATAACATTTGGACAAATCTATTAAATCGATAGGAATTTTGCATAGAAATTATCTGAAGGAAATCTGAATGAGAGTCTGTAGATTAGCGGAAAAGGAAGCAAAGGCAGAAATCCTTGAGGACACGTAGTAACACCAGGTGGTGTGCTGTTAGTTTCTCCCATGGTATCTTTGTCTAAGCCCCGCCAGCTTCCATAGCGTTCAAATAAAAGTATATAAATAGCTTATGGAAGTCACAAATGACTTGATCATGACAAGGATTATTCAACTGTAGAGTTTTTAGGCAAATTTAAATTAGAATTCCAGGGGAGGCAGTGCCCCAGTACTAAACGGTGTCTGGAATATGACCAGATCTGATGGATATCTCAAGAAATAAATTTCACGGCAAAGACTGGCGGCAAATAAATCAGTAGATGAGGGGTGAGCAACTCCTAGTGCTATAAAAACGAAACAAAATCATAAAACAGATGGACAGATTGGAGGAATAGAACAGATCGTTTCTGCGAGAAAAAAAGTGAAAACTTCTTGAATTCATTACTTCAAGTCTGAAAACTTTGAAGCTAAGGCTATGTTGCAACATTGATACCAACAAGAAAAAACTTATATAAATTGAATTGCACTGCACTGCACTGCACTGCACATATATATGACACTTTGAAGCTAAGGCTATGTGTTGCGACATTGATACCAACAAGAAAAAACTAATATAAATTGAATTACACTGCACTGCACATATATATGACCACGGCATCAGGTGCTATGGGCTTTATTCCCATCAAAAAAAGGTTGGGTACCCCTATATCCTAGTCTAAAATGGCGAGGGGCTAAGCACGTGGGCATTCAATTGTCAAAATCACGAAGCCAGCCTTTTCATATTTTCAAATCGCCCTGTCATTCCAAAAAAAAATAATATGTATATATTATACATTATATATATATATATATCTACATATATATATATAATCAGTTGAGCCGTATCTGTCAGATAATCGAACAAACTACCTCAGGTGCTCCACCCGTCATCTCATCATCTCACATCACCAGCATAATAACACATTAGAATTCTCACATATATTTCAAAATAGCCTAGAAGAACATACATTTTTTGTTATTAAATATCACATTCTATATACACATTTGCCTTCAAAATAGGCCTTTTTTAGTTCCTTCGTGTAATTTTGAGGTTCAATATTACATGAAATATTTAACTAACTAACTGCACATATATACGCTTAGACTTTATATGGTTGTAATATACTAGATTTGTCCAACCCCCAGCTCAGCCACATATCATAACAACTGCTGCCCGCCAGACGATCAGTTATCACAATATTGATCTGATCCCACGTTCTTAGAACCTTATTAAAGGCTTACCACTTTAGCTTTGTAAACAAGGCTAATTGGCTGGCACGAATCAAATATGTTGAAAATATAGCACATGCACTGATATATATTCATATCAATGAGCACATGTCTTATGTCAGCTCACAAAAACCGGTGCTGATCATAAATTAAAACAATGTGAGTGAAAAATTAGTCTTCATCACATTGGTGATCTTATGCTGACATTCTTATTTTTTCATAAAAAAAAACAAAAACAGACGGCTATTTCTCATACCAAACATCTTTAGGCTTGTCAAAGAAAATAAAAAGCTAGTCCGTTTATCACCCGTGGCCAGGGCTGATTAAGACGTTCGTCACATACGGGGATGAAGAGTAACAGGAAGTTCTCGCTTGGAAACTTTGGCCGAGACATCGCACCATTGGCATTGTCATCTCGATTGTTATGTGCTTAGTACTAAAGAAAGAATAATTCAAAGTAGACATCAACAGCATCAAAGGATTTTCTCGAATTTACAATCATCATGTTATGAGTTACCACCTTTGTAGATTAGCTTTCAAAGTCAGGCACATCAATCGATGAACACAGACTTGACTGTTGACGCCCACGCAACTCTCCTTAGTACGCCTCTGATGACTAATATGTGATGGACTTTCTGCTAATTGGTGTATTGCGTATCTACAGCTACAGCTTGAATTCCATACAGGTTTCATGAGGGTCATACTGTCATCAGCCCAGAATTTTCTGCATATAACCAGTCTCATTTATGTTTGCATACTTGTCGTACCGTTGCTGTGCACAGTAACATACCTAACCTTGAGTCTTTAGGCCCATAATTATCAAACCAAGGTGTGGGTGGAACTATTTTATGGTGTGTTGCCTACACCACAACTGTGACAATATATTCCCATCACTAAAAACTCAGTGTAGTATACATACACATATACACCTGTTCATGCTAAGAAAAAATGTTTCTATAGGCAGAGTGTTGCTTTAACGATAATGCTGAAAAATCTGCAGGAATCCAGCTACTTGCAATGTTAAAACTGATGGAAAACCATTACAGTTCACTATAACAAAAAACATCTCCTTTTTTTCGTAATTTGTGTACACGCCCCTGAGTATGTTGACAATCTTGAGGCATCAATTCTTTATCCCCTTGCAAAAATATAAGAATGAAACGATTTCAGACTGGCCATGAGATTCAACAAGCGCACCGATGTGATGCATGTCCTTGCGTTCAATTATCTGGTTGCACATTTTTTGCAGCGAATCTATTGGGACCAAAAAACTGATAAAGAGTAATTTGAATGGCAGTCTCTTCATGCCTAATGAAGCTAATTTTAAATTATAAATCCGATCCCAAGGGGAGGGGGCATAAACAGTCAATAAAATTAGACACAGTGTATACAGAGCCGTAGTTTAAAAAAGTTATAGGGGAGGCAAAGTTCCGAGGCGGGTCCAAAGCATCTCTACGAAGGGTGCTGATAGCTACTCCAAAGCGGTGTGTAAATAGCTAATGGAAATCCCGAAGGAGCTTGGTCTGCCATGCATTATTCAATTACAGTGTTTTTAATCCTCTTCATTGAACATTCAGGGAAGGCAGAGCATCCCTGCCTCCCCTTGAATTACGGGCCTGTCAGCATACACCTTATGTCTCCATCATTCATCTACAATCATAGTCAGCATCGACAGCAGAGGGTGTCAAATAATTAGTAATGTGTTGACACATGAAGCATCACTCATCTAGTTATTGGTCATTCACTGCCTCACAACATCAAGGACACTGCAGGCCTGTCAGCAGCGTGTCAGCGCCTCATTTATTGCTAAATAGCATTGAAAGTTTTTTGAATATGTGAAAGGTTGATGATAGATGAAGTTGCATGAATGCACAGACTGAACACAAAGTTTGCAGATTAACTCTGTGATACAGTCTCTCTGCATTGTTGCGACAGTGCCACAAACTGGCCCAATCGACCTAACTACATTTTGCCTATAGATGCAAACTTTTATCCAGTTCGGGTGGAGTGACTTTTCAGTTTGAGAACTCACGCACATTTAAATTAACCCAACCGCTACGGTGCAAAGATAACCAACCTGATTTGATTGGTGCACATCCGCAATGCACAGAACTTGGTCAATTGTTGCATCCAATAATGCATTTGTAATCAGATGATAAAGGATGGTTTGGTCTTGTCTCTAATTTAAGCTGTGTACAACAACGGAGTCACTAGTGAGATGTGTCCCCACTCCCCAACAATTGAAATTGAGACAGTCATATAATTTAGGAAGAAAGACATAAAGTCTGTCAATACTAGGTGATCAATCTGATTCTGCTCTCTTATATATGATATAATAGTAATGCATTGTGGGACATGGGTTGATAATTTTTAAGGTTGCCTAAACTTTTATAGGTATGTAATATTTTGTACTAGTGAATGCATTTGGCGTGCCATTGTGCCATTGAATTAATTTCGTTGAGCTACAAATTTGTGTGATGTTCAAAGACCAATTTGTGTGATGTTCATGGGCAGAGGTAGCAGCAATGCAAGGATGAGGGCAGCTGTAGTTTATTGAAAACAGAGAGCAAACTTGACGAATTTAAAACGAAAATCAATGATTTAAAATATTATCGAGTGTCACAACTCAGCATTAAATATCGTCGTGCAACCAGATTATGTCAACATTCACTTTCATCTTATAAACAAGTAGCTTATTAACTACATAGCTGAGGCAACCAAAGGATTTACTTATAACCTTCCGGTGCGTTAAACAATCAACCCTGCTCCTACGATTTAGATGGTTCCAGATCTAATGCTAAGTTGGAGACAATCAACTTGGCATGACAATTTTCATAAAAAAAATTCAATATTTTATGTTTACCTAGCAAAGTGGCTAGCATTGAGTAGTTTGGACATGTGTATGTCAAACTGGCAAGATACGGAAATCAATTCCCAAGCAATTTCCTTGAAAATATCAACCGAACTCGCCAATATGAGCGTTCTGCCAGCACAAGTCAATCTTATGAAGGAAAGTCTGGGAGACTTTGCATTCAACAGAAGAATAAAGACTCAGAGTTAATCAGCAATGTCTCTGAAGGTACTTGTTCCTAGTTGGAGGTTTCTGAAGGTCGATGGTTTATTGTTCATTCAAATATTCTCCGCCGGGCTGAGTTAAAAAAAATTAAGTATCCGATTTCCAAACACTTTAATAGTACTAATAGAAAAACACAGATTTTTTTTTAGGATAATCCAGAATCATTGCTCATCAGAATTTTTGTTAAATGAAAAAAATATCTAGATTAAAACTTCCATTCAATCAAATCTGAGGGTGTAGAGGATTTGTGTTGATTTGCATTTTTTAATACCTGGAACAAATGTGCATGCTGCAGTCTTGGGCATATCCTGTGTACTGCTATTAGCCCCTAGAGAGCTTCTATAATATTAGGTGAGAAACCTCATAGCTCACTGTCTGTGTGTGATGTTTATCAGAACCTTAAACAGACAGTGGGTGGTCAAGTGTTTGTGGGTTTAAAAGACCCCTAAGAGACTAGGAGCCGGTCAATATTCGACTCTATATTACTGCAAAGCGAAAAGTTCTCAGACCATCTGCCTATTTGCCAATACTTACAATTATTAAGAAATTTTGGCTCCAACACTTTGAACCAAATTGCTGATGTGGGTGGTATTTAAACGCATTGAACACCAATTAAAATGATCTGCCAAGGTTTTAAACTATTTCCTTATCTCTTTTACCATAGATTTTAAGACACAGTTCGTGGGAAGGAAGCCTTCTAATGACTCCAACTAGTTTTGCATTATTTTCACAACCCTTTTCCGAAATATTTCACTATAAAACTAAGCAGGTCTTTTCTTTCTCATAGCCATCTATTTGGAGAAGAAAATTGTCTTCCCATGTCAATACAGGTTTGAATGCAGAAATGCTAGTACACAACAATTATAGTGCTGCCGCTTGCCGATGATATATAGCACAACCCAAACCCATAGCAAACGATCTTAGAAGCGCCAGAGAGAATGCCTGGTACCACTGATATATATTCCTGGTACCCATCAACCAAAGATTATAAATACTCATTGCATCAACTGCGTAACTGTCCCAGGAACTCATCAACTGCATAACTGTCCCAGGAACTCATCTGCGATCATGCACGACCACTTGTGCATTGCGGTGATTGGTGGGTACAACATACACAGAGATCGTGGTGCGTTTACAATTACCTTCGCACGAAAGTAGAATTGATTCTACTTTCGTGCGATATGTTGTGCTGAATTTTGTGGTACCCACAAATTCTTTAATGAGTGCCAGTGCAAAATCTTAGAAATTCCTGAGATTAAAAAAGCACATTGGTGGGTACAAGGCTTAAGTCAACATTTGTTGGTGTTATACTAAACTGCTACAACTCATAGTTGACGGTCAGGGTTCTCAATCAATTATTGATGCTGTTTATTCGGTCATGACATTTCTGAGATATTTCGTCGTATGACTCACTGCGTTATTGTACACTTACACCAATATACATGCTCACTAGGCTAGACACTCATTGAACAGATATCTACTAGGGCTAATGCAAGCACTCAGACTGTCAATGAGGTGGAGTAGGTAATATCATAAAAGTTAGATATGACTAACTCTTGAGGTGGGGAGATTGGCAGACCTGACATGGGCAAACTTGAAATTCTTGATAGTCTGTCCGCTGATGACAACTGATGATGCTATCCGGTCATTGTACAAGGTGGCATTCGGTAACAGAACTTTATTATGGATTCAATTTGAAAGATCTGAAGAATCAAGTTTGTCACTCAGTTCTGGCTGCTGACTGCTATATCAAGGGGTAAATGTCTTATCAATTGGTATAGCCAGGGTATCGAGATAGATATATGCTAACTTATGACAAGATTTTCAACTGAGGTACAAAGCTTATGCTTGCATCCTTACAGGCCAAACCAAGCTGATGACAGATAATCATTGGCATTTGGCTATCTTCTGGTGTGGTGTACTAACTTTTGATGTATCGAATTCACATGGCTATTTTGGAGTTGTTCCCCCACATTCCAATAATAACAACCACCGTACAATAATTACTCAAAATCAAGACCAGAGCTGCAAACAGGGCGTTGTTTGCATCATGAGATATCTAAGCAAGGAGTAACAGTTATTCCTTGATATAAGTAAGATTTAGATGTTGTAATGTTGCAAAATTTGATCGAGCAATCAAAAACAGATTTCCCAAAATAGAAAGCGCCACCGACTTTCACACATACCAGCAAAGTAAACTGTACTATTCCACCAACATTCCTAGCTCTGGCATCTAACATGTTACAGTAATATCCAGGTTCATAAAGATAAAGCAGCATGAGTACAGTTTACATATTGTCCTGATTATTAGCACTGTGATCTGGTTTTATGCCTAAAACTGAAACCAATAAGATGCTACTCGTAAAAATATCTTGAATTTTTCTGCAATAAATCTAGCCTGTGATTGTATAATTGAACGTCTATACGGAGCTGAGACTCACCTCTCAAACTATATTTCCATGTATGAACAGTAGAACCAGGCTAGAGGTGATTTCTTTATGTTTAATCCCAGGTTTATAAGGCGTCCGCAAACAAGGAAACTGACCAATTGGAGTGTTTCACAAAGCCAGTTGGTTGTTGTTACAAACAAACTTGAAGGGATTTATAAAGTAAACAAACCTTGTATAAAGAAAAGGCCTGTTTTTAATCAATCGCTCAATCAAACAAAGTAGAGTTAATTATCTCTTCATTGGAACATTTTAATTACGCTGCCTATCGATAAATACTCCATATGAATGTTCAAGGATTCTATGGTATGTATATCTATAGAAGATCTGTAGGTTAATTGGTTTCTATTGGATGAGGAATTCATCTTACACCAGGTTTTTTCATAAGCTTGGAGAGCTGGCGGACACTGGAAGCACAATATTCCTGTGTACATTGTTGAACTTTTACTATGACGAAAGCGACCTTGCTTTTACGAATTTCAACGATCCATCAGCAAAAGATTACTCGAGAGGAGAAAATGTCGACTAGAGTTTAGTTTACCTAGATTTGGGTTGACTTAATGTTAGCTAGCACTAAATTTTTAACCAGCTTAAATGTTAGCTAGCCTGGAATCAAGCTATCTCAATCTTGTTGGAGATTCTGTAGGGTATCACATTATTTTATTTGAACACTTGCGTCATAGCAATTTATTCTTTTAAAATCTGTCTAACACAAGGCCTATTTATAGATCAAGTCAGAGCGATTATAAGTGGCTGTGAATGAACTTTGTAATCCTGACTAATTGATACAAAACCAACATATTTTTTTAAAACAACAAAACAATTTTTGTCAAAGGAAAACTCATTTACAATATTTGCGTAATTGCTTTATACACCTCTATTGTTTAGTGAAAAACCCTAGACAGCTCATAACAATGAACACAATACAGCATGGTCATGTATGGCCAGTACAGTCTTTTGGGTTTATATCTATATATTTAAGTTTATTCTATGTAATATAAATGCTAGTAAAATATTATTAGAGTATATTTTTAGCACATTTCATATTTGCACACCTAGTTTGTATAGTATATAAGAGTATGTCATACAAGGTTTGACTGGTATCACGCTGGCTTACAGTAAATGAATAATATAGCCTTTGGCACCTGCAGCCTGAAACAAGGGAGCTTAACCAGACACAGTGAAGTGAGTTTCTCACTTGTCTTATGGATCTAAGGCTATGCTGTATTTAGGCAGCAGCATGTGATTAGGGCTCTGTGGTCAGATCTAGGAGGCAGCAGTAGTTAGAGCTGTAGAATTAGCAGGTGAGATTTCATTTTATCACAAAGTAAGGGTATAACTTTACTCTTTGGTATAACAGGTGTCATTATCACTCTGTTCGCAGGACAATCATTGATCTCATAGATTGTTGACATTTAGAGGATACCATACCATAGAAGTCTCACTTCTGAGCTTAACTCATTTATATTATGACAGTCTCCTCCGATCTCCTCCCCCTCCCCCCTCCCCCCCCCCCCGCAAACAGACTTGTGTTGATGTAATCGGGACGAATTTGAAACCGAATTCAGAGGCTTGCATACATAGAACATAGGATCTTATCCTGCAATATTTTGGGTTGTTATCAAACTTTAAACCGCCTTCGACTTTCTCTCACTCTCCTCTCAAGGAGTCAAGGTCAAATGGGGACTGTTGCAAGCAGCGTCTTAATATTGTTGTGGAGATTGGAAAGTTATACAGGCTTAGATTAGATGTCAGGGTGTTGCCTCAAACTTGCAAAACTTGTTGAGCACTTGATTCAGGTTTGAGAATCTGGCCCTGGTGAACAGTAGACTAGTAGTCAGTGATTGAAGGTCATTATTTGGCTGGTTCAGGTTATACAACGGTAGCAAGACAAATATCCAGCATCCGTTGTACAGCCATCCCCTTGGGGGGGGGGAAGACTATATGTCTTTGGACTGCTCAGGATAACGGGTACCCTGTAAATGAAAATGGTAACTTATATGGCGATAAGCACTGTTAGCCTTAGTGTGGAATCTGATGGAAACAATGTTTGAACTTCCTGTCCAGGGGCCGACAATGTCCATTATCCAGAAGCTTGCTTTAGCTAGATAAAAGTGCATGTGGTGTGATGACGATGACCTTGGTTAGAGCTTGATGAACAAGAGCTAACAACTATAACTCTGTCTATCGAGAAGTTCATGGCCATGCATCGAGTAGGGGAAAGGAGGGAGGGTGTCTAGATCCAATTGCATTTCGATCTGATTGATAAGTAAGACATTTAGGTAAGGCAATGGAATGTTCAATCGAGAGATGCTCTATCTTGTCCGGTAATCTAACTAAAATACATTGTAGGGCCCATGTACCTGGTAGTTTTGAGTTTGAGCTGCGAGAACAGCTAATGAAGTAGTAAAAAAAGTTAGTACATAACTCTGTCAACAAAGCTAAAGCCACATGGCTGCAAATTCAATTAAATCACTGCAATTATATTACTTCAATCAAGTCCTACTCCTTTCATGTTCATTTTATTCAGAAGCTTATTTTAATCGGTCTCTATCACACTTGATCATACTCCCACACAAAATAAGTTATAAGTACAATTGAACTGATTGATCATAGAGCTGAGCCATACCTTTAAACGATAAACTAAATCGCTGTTGTTACACCAGTGCAACATTACCATAGATATTTTTTAGAGATTTAAAATAACTTTAAATAACAAATGAAGAATAAACTATCACAGTCAACTATTGAGGTGTGGACAAGGAAAGCAGTCACCACAAATAAAATCCTGATCAACAGTGATGGGTTCAGCCCTAGAATACATAGTCATTTGTGTAAACAAAATACAAAACTACTATAGTTCTTTTAGTATAACCTCCACACCGGTTCTGCAGCTGTACAATGTGGAGCATCAAGTATGTATTAGTATTTCATGTATAAGGTGTCAGTCTTAATGACGTATACATGTTCATACCCTGTTCTAAAAATAAACTAAGATCTTGTTAAAATCGACGCACATGTTCGTGAAGTGTAATTGAAATGCTAAGGGGGTATATGTGTATGTTTACATATGCTAAACATGGTCTTCTGCGGTGCCGTGCCGTTTTATAAGGAGAAAACATGAATTATGGCTTTGTCAAGTTTGGAGGGAGGGTCAATGATCTATAGGTACAAACCGCTGTTGCTGCTGGCGAAGATGACAATAATCGGCACTTATTAACACAATTTGTTTCACATCTTTAATACTTTGTGCAGTCAAGTATTCAGGCAGCACTTGCGATTCATTTACCACTCTGAACTCGCAGTGAACAGTCATTCTTTGAAGACGCCAAGTGTTCTTGTTCCATCGACAGATTGGTAATTATGGCTCTTATCAAAGTTTGTCATTGCTCACAACTACAGTCATTTGTCAGATCTATACAGCATTAGCTGTTCGAGTGGATGTATTGGTGAGGGTAGGTATACAAATGGGCGCAATATTTGAGGGCTTCTGGGAGGAAGGTGTTCCATTACATAACATGAATGTTTGTCGTAGTGAGGTCATGATATGCTGTGAAGAAAAATCGTGATCGTTTGGTGTAAGAATAGAGCCATCTGAGTTGACTGATATATATATATATATGGGGCTTCTCGGCCTATTGGCTAAGATCAAAGTGTCACTGCCAATGGCTGATTAGTGCCTGTTTCAGTTTCTGGCAGCTTGCTGCACACTTACGATTAGGAGGTCCACCATGGCCTCACCTCTAGGATGCATTCTAGGTTACTAGGATGTATCACATTCTCAGTATGAGGACTCCGGGCAACTTGCGTCCCTCTTTAGGGGCAGCCCACCCTCTGTTTTGTCATAAACAGGAGTTGAAAGGCGTTGAATGTTGAAAATGTGTCAGCCAATTTTGCACTCGTAAAACATCCTCCTTTTTTGCACTTCTTCCCCTTGTGCTATTTTGACTCAAATCTGTCTGTTTCTTTATTTGCAGGCCTGAGTGTGTAATCTAGGACAGGCAGTCAGTACAGCAGGTAGTACTCCTTACCTGTAATACGTACATATCTGCTCATTAGCTGGAGAGCACATGTGCAGACAATTATCGACAAGGACCAAACTTTTCTACTATCTAACAGGTATGTTGTGAATTAGACCACTCTCTTTGTTTGCCACTGTAATCTGGTTACCATTTATGGAAAACCTGGGAAGAAATCACAAAGAAAATTGCATTGTGGTATAGATTTGTGCTACCTTGTTTTATTGTACCAACTCATTTTCCCATCTAGTTTGACCTACATAAGAAAGTTGAGTCTTTCACAGGACTTGTACGGGACATGTTTTTGTGCTTTGCTATCAATACATCCCATCGCATCACAGGTAAAGCATACAAACCAGGTTTTTCACCTTCCCAGGGTAGCCATTCCAGTTCCACTCAGACATTAATGCAGGCTTTAGTCCTTAGATTCAGGTTTGATTTCTTGTTGACCTCCCCCACATTAGTGTTTTGATATATTTGTCTTCTTTGGTTCTCATTATTAAGTCTTGTTCTCAAAGATTGTTGGTAAAGTGTTTTGTTGTCGGCTGTACAAGGGGATATATAGGTCAATATTTACAAAGCAGCAGTATACTATATAGGTCATCAGGGCTGAGACTGATTGACTTCATTAAATTTGTCGTCTCTTACAGGTATACATACCTTGTTGACCATGTTATTTTTTACGTAAGTTAGAAGATTGCTAAGAGGTTATTAATCTATATAATATTTACAGATAGGATTAGCCCTGTATTAATTCTGAATATATACTATTTACATAATCTTTAAGTATTAGTAATTCGAAGCCCTCAGCAGCGTCATCTTTCTCCGGATATATCCATATCAGAAGACTATGTATTTTTCTACAAATGGTGTGCCTGTATCAAACTTTAAGCCCCTCATAAGCTGTGGGTGGTACTTTTAGTAACATAGTTTTGGGTTTGTGAAGCCTGATGCATTGTGGGTAGATTGGAAATGGTGAGTGGTACATTTGGTATGATAGTTTTGGATTTGTTAGGGGTGATGCGTTGTGGGTTCTATTCTACTATCGAACATGGGAAGCTAAATCTAATAATTCAAAGAGGGATGGGATGTAGCAATATTGTGCTGTGACATAACCTCCTTAATATTTCTCTGTCAAGTAGTCAACATCATTAATTTAGTTGAGAGTAGGGAAAGTTATGAACTCTGCTGAAGATTGTCTCAAGTCATCTATCCCAGAATCCCACTTTTTGTCATATTATGCTGTTTATACATATATTGTTTGTGCCGAGGGCGCTGTCTTCATTCAGGGTTATGCTATAATCTGGCAATGCAGTCATAACGACAGATTTGTCGGCCCAGCGGCAGACCAGATATTCATGTTTTAATCACATTATAAGCAAACATCTAGTCTGTCTTGACAAGCTTTGTTGGGGAGGGTGGGGGAAACCCCCGCAACAGAGCTTGTCAAGATAGGCTAGTAAACACCATGCTAGGATTTATTGACCCCTAACAAAAGAGAAGATAACTGCTGAGACATAAAATCTCTTGACAATAGCTTGACACTGGAGGGTGAGACATCCCTCCCCTCCCTGGTTTGTGTGTATTCAAGTATGGAGTAAAAGTACAACTCCCCTCTACTCCTAGGTGTTTTCAATGTATTTAGTATTAAGTATATATTATATGGAGATATTTTTTACTTTTAGCATCATACAAACCAAACACTTATCATGTTTATTTGATAGGGTGCTCTTTCAGGACATGTTCAGTTATTTCATACAAAATGATGTCATATTTTAAAATCAAATTGAATCACTGTCAACAATATTTCCGTCTGTAAAGTCGTATGGGCAGTAAGCTGGAATTTAATTGAAACTTTAATTGCTACTTTTGTTTCTCAAAAGGGCGGCTGTGTGACGTCTTTGTGATTTTGAAATCTAAGGTAGGTAGAAAGATTTTACATTATCAATCATCAATTATTTCTCCACAGCTGTCTATTTTGATGAGCGTATAAAAAAGACATTCTTGTTGAGCACAAATTGTAATAGAACAACATGTGGGAAAGTCCAAACTATATTTGTGTCCAGCTCAAATAGCCTCAACGCCAAAACTCTGTACGGTCTCCATTTTTGGTTCGGGTTGGGCGTTGAAGGCAAACTGAGTTTCGCCTTTTCCATAACAGTAGTCAGAATTATTGCCACTCAGTCTATGACTTAAAATGACATGAGATAAAGGAGAGATGTTTTTGTGATTATTGAGGTTCAGATATTCAGCTGTGGATTTTTAGTTAATGTATTAGTATATATTATTGTATTAGTATTAGTATTAGTGAATATATAGAGCTCATAGTATATATTCAAAGATCGTTCTAATAAGTATATTGTTGAATCAGCTATCAGTGAATCACTCTCCCAAAATAAATCTAACTAGTATAATTAAATATTGAGGCGCTTTCTGTCATATTAACCGCTTTACCAGAAATCGATTTGCAAGTGGTGACAGACTAGATTAGGTGATCAAGATGGACTGGACCTGGGACTCTTGGAGTATAGTCAGTCTAGGTCAAGATGTACTTTGTAAGCAATTGTGACTTAACTAGATTTGTGTTTCAACGTTAACCCGGCTTTCACAATCAATACAGGTTCATAAAACTTTAATGAGGGCGATCGTGAAGACCGATATGTTTGGTACCTGTCTTAGTGATTCCACAGAGTTGATTCTGCTCGATAGGAGATATATCATAAGGGGGCCACAATCTGTTAGTGATTCCAGTTTCTTTATTTAGATTTTATGATTCGAACAGGCTTGGCATGATCTGTAGATTTCTATCACTCCGCATGCCTCACACAGAATACAGTCAAGGTGTTATATCTCGAAAAACATCATGTTTTCCGCTCCCCGAATGTGACTCAGAATAAAATAACAATGCTTGTCTCAGCTCGATTTGGGGAATGACCTGGGAATAAAACCTGACACAAAATGAAAGTGGAAAACACCAGATGTATACGCCCTGTGGTCCGCTTTTGTTCGTGGACAACACTGTCAGACATACAAGTAAAAAATTTTTTCGATGCAGTTTTGGTCAGTTTTTGAAGATGATGACTTATAAAATGAGGCTCATATCTGAATAGATAGTGACTTGCAAGAGTATAGATTGATCACAGACGTTTTGTCTTTGAAATGGGTTATATGTGAATGACTTGTAAATGTAAATGTTTTTGAAAAACAGCAATTCACTTAAAAGTTTGGTGACTCTATGATGAGGTTTCATTGTAACATATCTGTTTGGTATGATCTCTGTAGTCTGTCGAAGTCAAGTTACTAAAAGCAACACCACTGGCCAGACCCGGCATCATCATTTAGTGTACTTGTTTACAGCGTGACATTTGGTGCGTTAATTTTTTCTCATTATAACATTTTGTGGATATCACATCCATTAGTGATCAGGGCCGGAATCACAGCCAACAAGCTGTATACTGGCAAGCAAGAGTACAGTCCAACACATTAAGGGGTGTAATTAGATTATAGCATTGTAAACAACAAAGCTGCCAGGACATCAATGTAAAGTGAATACAGATTAATAAAGGTATAAACAAATAAGGCCGAAAGTGTGAAAAACTCAGCGTTTTTAGGCAGCATATAGGACCTGGCAAGCTGCCAATTTTAATGAAATGAAGCTGTTGTGAGTTATTGTCTGTCTCAATTGTGCTGACTGCAAAAAATGTAAATTATTTTGTGGTTTTCAATTTTGTTTCAGTGTGCTTTGCAACCAAGTTTGCACTATTAGCACATACTTATCTGCGTGTCAATTGAAAATGCAATACCCAACAATAAGTATGAAATAGGAAGCAGATCTTTATTTTTTGCAAGAAAAGCAAAAAATGTAATAGTACGCAACAAGATGGTCCCAAATCCATCTTCCAAGAAAAAAAGCAAATGCCATCTTGATATCAGAAGGAGCGGGACTCATTACTAGCTAACTTCCTTCTGGCCACTTACGGTACGCTTACTTACTTACTTACTTTACTTACGTCACTTACACGATGGTATGTTAAGACCCGATACCCTGATTGTATTCCTGGAGGAAGTTTATGAGGTTTTGATGATGCACCAGCATAGTAATGATAACCACATGTACATATTAATACTTATACATCTTTGATAGTTTGATAATTCGTACAGGGGCACCTTGCTCAAGGACGAGGCAGCTGTCAGAATTAACCAGCAGCTCTGCGTCATTCTTTCTTAACGAAAAAGGGTGATATATTTTTACCCCATAAAGTTGTACTAAGCATGGGAACCTCCTCGATTTTAACGTGCAGTGGCACAATTTTCATGTATCAAAACATAATAACACTAGATGTTTACGATAAGACAATTTAAATCGACGTATAACCAAGATAAAAGCATTTCTCATGGCATGATATGACCAAAGATATCTTATTGTTATAAACCCACATCTATTTCCTGTGCATTGAAGCACCTGCCCTGTAATGTCACATACACAGCAGCACTTGACTTGATGTAGCATGATGTAGTGTATGGCAATTATGCTGTCGTTGACTTTTTTATACCATGTATTAGCAATGAATATTGTACCAACATGAGCTATTGCCGAAGGGCTAAGCATATAGATCAATAGCTAAGGATGTATAGAGTGTTTTTATAAACGTATTTTATTCCCTACAAAAACCTACTTTTGCATAGTATAACATAGACAAGTGAGCACTTTGCTTCGATTGTCATGATCCAATGGATACTAAAAATAGAATCAGCTTATGTCTACTGCAGTCAAGTCGCTCGCTGGATGTATGGGTAAGGCAAGATAGCTTAGGCTTTCCTAATTTTATTCTCCTGCATGATTTTGGGGCAGAAAATTCAGCGCCTTACATAATTTGACTTCCAAATTAAATGTGTAAGGTTAATAGTAGAATTAGTAGTAGCCTATGTCATAATTGTTTAGATCTTCATGTTTGGAATTAGCCTTTATTAGATGGCTTTTCATTAAAGCTGTCAGCTTTTAGTGTGGATTGAGGCTTATGTTGTTATTTGGGTTTATATCTTGCCGGTTGATTTGGCCTAACATCACGCCGCTAAGGATAGGAAGAATAATCTCAATCCACTTGACTATAAGTATAATATCATACAATATTATATTATTTATCGTTTGTAGTTGTATATATCAATGAAATATATATGCGTGCACATAGGTTGGAAGATACTTAATGCAATAATATTAAGCATAGTACCTAATCAACAGCAGCCTTTTCAATTAGGGCGGGGCGTACGCACTCGACCCGAACACTTGGGGCTTATAATTAGGTCTAAAAAGGCTCTGATTGCAGGAATTTGCAATAAAGTCATAACACACACTATTTCTAAGCCATGCTTATAGCTACTCATAGAATCTTAGACATCATCAGTTTTTATATTAATGCTGCTGCAGTAGAGCATCATTATTAGGTAAAAGTGAATTCATCGAACAAAGATAACACTCATCTCTTATACATAACTGGTCAGCTCGTAAGATGAGCTTAGCAGAGCCAAGCCAATTCTGAGCTAAGAGTGTTCTGAGTTAAGTTGGCTTCTGTAAGGTTGAGTTTTACTTTGGATAATGGCTACCTAGACTATCTGCTTGACATTTTACGCTAAGCAAAGGCTTCCAGGGCTTTGGAGTCCGTTGGATTATTTGACTTTTGATTGAGAACGAGGGGTAAGTCTTCAAGTAGTATTTTTTTTAGTCAATATCAAATTAAATTCAGCTTTATTATACATGTCTTTAGTGGTTTTCACAATACTGCAAAGCTGTACAACTTGGACCTCTTTACTTGGTCTGAAGTCTTAGTTGATGCCTGGAATGGTTTCCAGACTAGCT
Organism: Membranipora membranacea; assembly: GCA_914767715.1. Classification (NCBI taxonomy): domain Eukaryota; kingdom Metazoa; phylum Bryozoa; class Gymnolaemata; order Cheilostomatida; family Membraniporidae; genus Membranipora; species Membranipora membranacea. The sequence continues at coordinate 6,354,698 of OU612072.1, read as the reverse complement.
TGTCATCCTTTGAATAAAAAACTTGTTAGACACATCGAACTGTATCTTGTAGATTCGTTAAGCTTTACCAGTGTGGTCGGACAGTATATTTCTGAGTTGAGTTTGGAAATAAGTTTGGGTGGCTTTGACTCAATAAGGGTTTACTTGATTAAGAGTTGTTTTGTCAAGGACAAATCACATACTCTGAGTATTGATATTAAATCTAGCTCTTCATTCTCTATAGCCGCTTGGGGTTGACAGCAGGTTTTGCAACATCCCCTGTATTTTAGTCTCGCGTGTCATATGAAGGTCATTATGAAAAGGTTCGTAACTCCCTCACACACGGTAATTAATGTAATTATGGCAAACAGTTTTGTAATATTTGTAATCGCTACTTTTCCTGCCTTAGAACTCCCAGGAGGACCTGTATCTATTATACTGATGCTCAGTTGTCAGTTTAACTGCTGCTACTGTCGCTCATGTCAATTAAGCTCGTTGGCTACTTTGAATCAAGATGGTTAGATTAAAATCATTGGCAGCTTTTGTAAAACTTGACTGAATTACTTTGTTATACAGGTTTACGAGCTATTCCGTTGTGAGTTTTATTTCATTCCTTGCAGATTTGGATGATTTTCTAGCCATCAGCCCAAGGGCCCTTCCTCCTTCCCACCTGTGAGAACACGGAATATTCAATATTGTTATTATTAGTGCTTCATAATTAAAATATTATTGAAATTAATTATGAGTTTTTACCTGATATTTTTTGTATGATTGGGCCTTTCAAAAGAGCATCAGCGGACTGATACAACGCTAAGACCTAGCTGCCCGTGGGCAGGTATACGGTAATATTCGTCAAATGCTGACCGGTGTTGACAGAAATGAACCGATAATAGGCCTCAAGTAAGACGTCCATCTGTACGATAATAGCTAGTGAGCATTGAGCCATTATATCAGCAGTCAGACACAAATTATCACTTCTTCTCAGTACGTGATAACAGAATTATTACAGGTCAAGGACTGAAATTATCGGCGCAATTAAAAATATAATATACATATTCCTGTCTCAAATTATTATGTTGAAATCTCGGATGTTTTTCTCCTATATAGCTAAGTTACAGTTAAAAGCTAGTGTGCCTGAGTTATCAGACTGGTCCAGGGATATGGCCAAAGGCCTGTAGTAAAGATTCCGTGATATTAGTAGGCCTAAGTGCTGCCACAGGCTTTCAGCAGCGTTTTTGATCACCACTGCTGACCTTTATTTGACCCTGGTGCTGTTCACCTTCCATTATATAAATGTACCTAATGATGATAGGTATCAATCAAACCTAGACTGGTATAACAATTTTTCTTCATGTACATTTTATGCACTCTATCATTGGACTATCTGTGATATCAGCAGGAGTAGATAACTTAGAGGATATGGTCGGTAATTAGCAATTCAGTCAATTTGGTAAATTTTGGATTCTTCAATTGATCCGGCACCAGGTATGATGATCTACCTCTCTTACAGGGAAATTGCTTTTGTGAGACTTGATATGACTCACTTGGCTACTTGGGAAATCTTAGAATTGGGCAATCGAGAACAAATTCTGGATCAAAGAGGGTTTTAGTTCCATGTGGTGTGTTGGCTAAGTTTGATACACTGACAAGGAGTTGGCATTCCTCAACATCTATAAAACTTGGAATTTCCAGCAGTTTTTGGCTATCTATTTATATCCTGTGATTATAACGCACCACAGTTATATTGCCTAGTGAAGTAACCAGAGTTCAAGGGCGCAAAATGCCATCATTTATCGCCGCAAAAGTTATAACATTGGATCCTAATTAGGCTGAGTCAAAGTCAGCAAACAGCAATCAATCTGATACGGCTGTCAGCTTTTCAGACAGCAGCGGCTGAGTAATGAAGGTTTATTGTGTGTGGGTGTAGAGTTGACAGAGAGGTGTTACGATAACGACACAGTTAACCCTGTTTCTTCACCTTTATCTCTCCACTAATCAGCCGGCTAGGAAGTGTGCGCTATCACATATTCTTCTGATGTACATCAATGTTATGATGTAGCTTTCCTGTTAATTACCCAAAGAGTGGTCTGATTTTGGCAAGGTCTGTGGCTGTTTTGAGCTAATATGACCTCTGATTTCAATGTGTTTGCCATTTGGTGTTGTATCAAACGCTGTCTTTTGTTAATTTATAAGATTCTTATCATCAAACAACCTGGAATATCACTTATTGCATTAAAGTGCATTCTGGGTAAACACTAATCAATAATCCCTACTATCGTGGACATACAGCTTTGATAACTTATGTCACAGCTGCATAATTATTACCGCAAGCTGCTAGTTGAAAATCTGGCATAAACATTTTCATTAATTTCGTTGGACAGATGTGAAGTTGATATAGATAGGCTGTCAAAAATTGTTGACATATATGTCATGGTAATTACACTGCTGTGTAACCCAGAGAACCGCAGCTATTGGTACAAATGGAGTTTAATTGTATGGTGTGGGCGTGTGAGTGTTGTGTATGCAGTTTAATAAAACATCATTGCTAGAGCGATTATTATATACACATAATACAGATATGGTGTGTGGTTATCCGATGGCAAGGTTATTGATGATGGCTTCACAAATCAATTGACAGGTTGAATAAGCAGAGCAGGTGATTGTGTTTGACAGCTGTAGTGTAGACATTGCTGAAATTCCATATCTGTTGTTGTCAGAAGTTAGAGGTAGCCAGCTTCAAACAAGACTACTGCATACTATACTGCTAAGTGTAGAATATTTGGAAAGGGAACAACTTTGTCAAGGATAAACCATGTTGCTTGAGGATATACTGGTGTCTGACGGTATTAGTAGCAGATTGTCGTGGGTCTGACAAAATCAGCAACAGCTTCTCTAGAGGATTTATAGGGTACAGAAAACCATGGTTGCATGCTAGACTACATTGGTGGATATTCAAGGTAGAAAATTCAGGATATATCACTAGCTACTGTTCTGTTATCATAATATATTGAGTTAGACGGCTTACTTCAAGCCTGCGATTTGACAGGCAAGTTTGACAGCGTGTACACCAGTTATTAAAGGTGCAAACCTTGGGAGAGAGGTTGGGCTTACCAGTTGAGTTGGTCATGATGTCACCAATCTGATAAAATCTTGTTTTACAAATTTTACAAGGTCTGCAGTTGATCATCAGGCTTCATAATTAATTAAAATGTGATAGCTGTTTGATTGATACAGGATCTTATCACTTCCTATTATCTTAACTCAGTAGCCCTGAAGGCATGGGAAAACTTTGAATCTTCTTCTCCAAATGAGCAAAGCATTCTTGTTTGCCAAACATCTGCAACTGACAGGCCTGAGTTCAACACGCTATCAAGTGCATGAACAGTACGTTCATACTTTGTAACAGAACTAGATCCTGCCTATCGTCAAGCAACTCTCTGAGATTTTCATATACAGTCTTTCGTAGTTGATAATGCCATGGTTGGAATCTTGATCATTTTTGTAATCACGTATCATTGGGTTCCTTGATGCGATAGTAACTTCCCTGCTTCGGCTACAAGTGTTTACATGGTTTAAGATGATGCTCCTTGTCAAAATTATTATAATATACATAGTTTGGTATGTCTAATCGTGCTTAGTCTGAGGTTTACCTGATTACCCCATTGGCTGTGGTAAATACACAAGAGTTCAAACCTGATATGAGTGTCTCTATTCCTCTTTCTTCATCCATAAATCATGTTTAGTGTGCAATATATTATTTCAGTAACTCTGTTTAATCCCTCTAAATGACTAAATCACACTAAACTCCATGGAAACATCATACATAATGTTACTTTTATACATGCACTCGTCGTAGGTGGTGTGCATAGAACACAAGTTACAAGTTGACTGTGCATACTCACTCAAAATGAGCAAGCAAGGATTACAAACATTTCTATCTTTCTTCTTCCAGGTGAGAGGAAAGTGATAGCTGCAGCTGCTTTCAACAGATAACTGCAGATTACACTTGAAAGGAGTGCTTGTTTCAGGAATCAGCATCAATCTGCTGCACCGCAATAGCAGCGGTAAAATCTGCAAGCATGGACAAGCTAGTAGGAAAAGTCGCCGTAGCGGCAGCAGTGGCTCTAAGTCAAATATGTATGGCAGCAGCTCAAAACGAGAACACAACCCTGTCAGCGTCAACAACCACCGAGTTCAACGGGGTTAAAATCCCTGTTTGCAAAGATGGATTGATCCTCCCCATGTGGGAGCCTGTAGATAATATCTCAAGGGGAGACAAAGCTGCAAGAGCAACTGTCTACTTTCTCTGCTTAGGTTACTTTTTTCTGGGGGTGTCCATTATAGCCGATAGATTTATGGCTAGTATCGAAGTTATTACCTCCAAAGAGCGAGAGATTATAGTGAAGCGACCAAACGGTGAAGTGATGAAAGTCTCTGTTAAAGTATGGAACGAGACTGTGTCCAATCTTACTCTGATGGCTTTAGGATCATCTGCCCCTGAGATTATGATATCAATATTTGAGATTATAGGTGAGTTTCTGGTATTTATGTATTAATGTTTGCAAATCTGACATGATCCTGACACATAAACATGCCTGATATAATCACAGAGTAAGGATATATATATATTATATCCTAACTCTGTGATATACTCAACACTTCAGGTCTTGAGATGCCTTCGTTAGTCATGGAGCTTGCTTCACACAGCTAATAGATGGTGTTTCGATTAGGTTTGGTCTATTGTCAAAACTTGTGGTTGTATTGCTTCTGTTTCAATTGCCTCTTCAATCTTTAACATTCTACCACACTGCCAACAATCTCTTCTTCTCTTTAGAAATCAAAGTCTCTTGCCACAAAACATCCCACATTTTAGCCATCAGTAAATTTCTGCAATGTTCCTTTCACACGATGATGACGATAACGGTTTACACAACTATCAGCTCATTACAGACAACAGTTTATCCACCCACCATAATCATCACACTACCTATTACAGCAGCGGCAGTATACTGAGATTTCACTTAATTACGCATGCAACATATTATGTATTTATCACCCTAATTTATCACAATCATATCGTGGGTCACTATATTGTGAGCCTCTTGCACGACTCGTCCAAAATCTCTTCAAGTGATAACTACCCTAAAATATTAGCTCGAGCTTAGCTGGACACGTAAGGGGGAGGGAGGGGTGACTTAATATAAGTTAAGATCAGAGTTTGCTAGTTGAGGTAGGAGTCAATGTTAAGTAATTAGGTTGGGTTAATGTTAGCTGTTTTTAGCTCCTTCAAAAACTTTCCACCTTTAGGGTAAAAATGTAGAGTGGGTCATAAGGTGTGACAACTTCTGATAGGAGTAAAGCCATTGAAAACTGAAGATTAGAGATTGATAAATTGAAACCCTCTCCTTGCTAGTGTCTATCTAGAAATCCTTATGTTTACGCAATAGTTACTCAACAACTTAGTGTAATCGCCAATAAAAGCCCTTTAGAGTACCTGACAGCCATTCTTCTAGCAATAAAGGGTTCTCATCTTCTGCATAAGATCCTCTCTAAGAAGACTTTCAATCCACAAGGGTCCATCACTGTAGCCTAAAGGATCTTGAGGTTTTGAAAAATGCTGCCAATGAAAGTTATAGTGAGCTGTTGCTACAATAATTTTTAATTGAGCTTCAATGATAGCAAAGGAGTTGTTTGGAGGTTGCTACATGGAAATTCTGCTGTTTGCAATGCATTGTGGGTCCCTCTATTATGTCAGCGGGATTGAATGAAGCTCATATTATGTTATGTGATGAGTTAGAGATTCTCAACTTTTTATGGCCACACATCAACAATTCATACCCTGAAGGTAGATAGCGAATATTGCAGTTGACCGTTTAAGTGGGCGCCAGGCTGTTTCAGGGTGTTAATTGTTGACAATTACGTATCAACACACATTTACTCCTGCCCTACCGCAGCAAATTTACTCCAGACTGCAATCTGACCCATTAAAAGTTGACCATGTGCGAGACATGTTAATTACTATATCAAGGAGGCAGCAAAGATAGCAATGCGTTGTTTCTAAATATAGTAGTCAGGCAGGCAGGCAGCGAAATCATCATCTTGCCCTCGCTGCTCTAGAAGACTTGTGATTTTGATTCCTGCAAGCTTTGAACAGCATAACTAACATGTAGAATAATGAGCTGATGATATGATACCTACACTACATAGCAGGCTAATTACTCAGATAGCTAACTGCCTCAGCCGGCTCAGCTCAGCTGCTGTATGTTATTAGTTAGGCATGTTTGGCAGTGAAGAAAAGCTGCCGCCGCCTCTTTTAGCCTTACAGATACACAAGATTTTAACTAGGTTCTGAACCCGTTTGCTACTAAATGGCCGTTTTGGAGTGACTAGGTTGGTATTTTACGGGTGCACAAAGGGTGTAGTAGGCTTGTCATGCGGTGGCGTGAGTTAGAATGAGCCAAAATGCTAGAATACATCCCACATATGCTGTTGAACATGCCCCTAATCCAAATACTAAATGTCAGCCAGGAAATTCAGACGAGTATATACATATGTTTCATGGCCAAACACTTTGCTAATACCACTTTGCAGTTAGAGTGTAATAGCCAGTGTTATATCACATTTTCTCCCAGTTTTCGTTAGTTCGGTAGTTAGTATATCGAGAGAACGCATAGATATATTGGTCCCATGGGAGCGGACTAAATTCTCAACAGATCATGTTTTGATTTAGACACAGGGAAAGTATATCCCTCTGCCATTTACCTTTGACAAATACATTTGAAACCCTCCTGCACACAAAGCAGCAAACAGATAATTTTTTATATTTTATGGAACATTGCTTGCGTATCCTGTTTAACTTTCACGCACACAATGTGACCGGTGATGCATTGAGTGGGAGTCTGCTATATGTGTCAGTTCGGTACTGAAATGTACCATGTACCACTTGAATATTTTGCCAAACTGAAACATTATGTTATTAATGCAGGTCTGAAAATACTGAACTTGGCACAACATCAGAAACTTCCCTGCATGGATGCACACATACATCACACATTCCCTACCTGTGTATAGTGGGAGTGGTTAAAGATCTTTAATCTGTGGATGGTAAAATATTACACCATTCAGACATTAATTAAGTACTTAGCATTTCAATGCATTTCAAAGGTTTATTTTTAGTAACATGCTCGACGATTGGATGCTTGGAGAGGGAAGAGGTTGGAGAGGGGTAGAGATAGGTAAATAGAACCTAGGTAACACAGATCGAACTTAAGGAATTTTAACAAAAATCAAATAGCCTGGGAAACAGACATCTGTTCCCCACATCTCAGTGACTGGGTTGAAGTGTTGAATGAAAGTTAAATTACAAGTTTGAAGGCATTAATTATTTACTACACCAAAGGACTTGATGAATACAAAATGGCTAAACTTATGCAGAGAGATGGTATTGGAATATTTTATTCGGAGTGTTCATAGCTCAAAGAACATTGGTAGCAAGTCTTGTAAAATTGATTTCTTGTTTGGTATTAGGTTTCTACATCAATAACAGTGAATGAGTAGGGCATGATTTTCAAAGGATTCAGGATTGAATTGATCAAATTTGTGACAAATTGATGTTGTAGCACTGAAATGTCTTGTTGCTAACACTTTGAGGCCTCAAGCTGCCAGAATAAGATTTGTATGTCTAAATCTGTATAGAACCCTGAGAATCAATTATTAGGTTGGAGACCTTGTGGATGATTGAAGCCATTGAGCCAACAGGTAAATTAATGCTCACACATTTTCCGATAATCATATTGTCAGGGGACCATTTTTTTATTCATACCCTAGTTATTTTGCGATTCTATTTAAAATTGAAATACGTTGACGAAAATGGATTATTTGTTAATATGCACATGGACAGAAATCAAGAATCATTGAAATTTACTCAATTGCGTGGGCGAGCTTATAAAGCACACAACGGTCACTTAATTTGTGCAAAGGCATTATGGGTCATATTGTTATTATAATATCATGACTCTATTATTTTTCCTGCGTGGATCAATGACAAATTCAATGCCTAAAGCAACTATTGACCTTCAGATTCCATTGATGGAAGACATGACTATACAAGGTGCTCTTTAGTGACAGCTAAAGCCAGTGACACACTAACAGTTATATCGATGCAAGCACCTGTTACAACTATTGATATGAATTGATATCAATGGTTACAACTATTTTCAACATAGCATACATTCCCTACCATCAGCTTGATGAGAACACCAGCAGGTCACGAAATCCTCATAACTCCCACAATCCCTTGGTTGTGGTCTATCTGTCTCCGGTCAACCTAAGAGTACATACCAGCAATGCATTCGACATAATTAACCTTTCAAATTGTTACAAGCTCATCAATGGCTTTAGTATCTTTACCATTATGAGGGCACTTCTATTCATGGTCGGCAACAATCATACCAGGAGACCGCAAGCTCTATTTTGAAAGAGTAAACTTGTCTCTGCAAACCAAATTGCATTGATTAGGTTTCATGATACCAGTGTAATATCTATAGCAGGTATTTAACTGCTAATATATTTGCTATTTTTGGTGAGCCTACCCATGCATGGTGATTAAAATCAAGCCAGGCGCTTACAAATAATCATTAATAATAACGCAAAACCATTTTTATTTTTATTTGACCTGAATATGGCCTGCACCATGCCTTCACCAGTTAGTTGCACCAAACCCATTCCGAATAGACTGTTTCCAGATGCTGAACAGTTTTATTTCCTTCTTGTATGCTATCCATTATAACTTGTAAGAATTTGTGCTTGTAAGATCTCGCTAAAACTACAGATCTAGTTGTGAAAACATTGCCCTGTGAAAGGAACTACGGATATTTGGCAGATTGAAATCGTTGAGTTTACTATGATAGTTAACCTCCATATAGATTAACTATATGAACTAGCAGACTAACAATAAGTAAGATTTCCCAGAAAGCAATGCTACGAGGAGTCTAGTCCCACAGTAACTTGTCAAACAAAGTGCACAGTTTCCCAGAATGCAATAATCTGGATTTCCCAAAAGGGAATAACTGCTGATCTTGAAATTCACATAAACATGATACTTTCCTTTCTAGTCATTATCATCATTGTAACATGCATTGCATCCATGTAGTAATTCCGACAGCCATGGCAACAAATAAACTGCTGTCTCTGGACACAGAGACTGCTAGGTCGCTGACAGGCAAACTCTTAATGTCATCATACACATTTCACTTCTTGACACCTTGCCTCCACCCTAACACCTTATCATCAGTCATCTACCATAGACTGTCTGTCCGATCATCTCATAGGGGTGTGTTTGTGATAACAAACAACTTGTGAACTTGCTAGTTGTTGACCTGAGCTGACACTATTCTGTGAATAACTTCACCTGACATAGCCACAGAGTTTTTGCACAGTCTCTGGGTGTGCTCAAAAGCCACTTCAAAATTACATGTACTTGAACTACCCTATAGGAGTTTAATTTAGCTAGAGTTTAATTTCGCTATCTGGACCTTATACTAAATTTAGCTAGTACTAAATTTCGCTAGTAGGCTTACTAGTGAAAATTTAAAAAAAATGTCCAAACTGGGATTCGAACCCAGGGCATAACCCTCCATCTGATTGCAAGGCAGACACCCCACGACCTTGCATGCTTAGGTAAGGTGTATTCCTGTATAATTGTACATTGTTTATGAAACTATGGTGAGTGAGTTTAATTTAAGATACACGAAATTTTCGCTACTTAGGCAAAAACGCGAAAGGCGAATCCTAAATGCCGTGAAAACTAAACTCCTATAGGGTATTTGATTTAATCACAACTGTTTTTCCTTTTTTGCAGTAAACAATTTCAGCGCTGGAGACCTTGGTCCGGGTACAATCGTCGGTTCGGCAGCGTTTAACTTATTCGTTATTATTGGACTGTGTATCTATGTAATACCAAGTACGGAGGTACGACAAGTTCGACATTTAGGAGTATTCTTTGTCACGGCCTCCTGGAGTGTACTCGCCTATGTGTGGCTATATTTAATCATCGCCCAAATCAGCCCAGGAGAGGTTCAGGTCAGTTCAGTTCATGTATAAAAAGCATTATCGATACTCTATAGCATCTCTGGACAAGCTCTGTTGGTGGGAGCTTTGCCCCCTCCCCCACCATCAAGGCTGCAAAGGTTGCACATTGCTCTTACTGAATTTCAGTAGCAAATTAATAGTGGGTTATTTTTATGAAATTAGGCTAGTTGAAAGTCTTTTGAAATTGACAAGAGGTTTGTTTTGACTGGAAAACCGGTTATAGGGCAATTTTTCAACATACACTTTACATCAGTGTTAGATACTCATGTCCCATGATGCAACGCCGTATATAAACGAAGAGAGGACAATTAACTGAGTTTTGCAACAATGCGGATGTGATCAAATATTATTGCAGGCTGAAAATTAACAGGTTATTAGTTGCCTGATGATTTCACTGGCTGCCGCTAAGTCGCACACAAAATTGTACCTCCTCACCAAAATGAGAAGAGCGCTTGGGTCTAGACAGCGCAGCGTAAACTTGTGAATGTTTGTGTTGGCGGCCCATTGCATATCGGTCATACTGACTCCATAACATGATAGGTTATGCCATGTTACGTAAGTTGTCTGCGATGCAAAGCTGGGTAGGCTGCTAATTTACTTGATTCCACCGTGGGGAAATGCATACTGCTGTGCTGAGATACGGGTAAACAGTAAAGCGATTGGTAAGGCCATTGGAGGCTAGAAACCTGCTGGATACCACAGTTCAGTTATTCACATTATGATACAGTAGTTACCAAGAGAACAATAGTGATAAGAAGCCAAAAAATGTGTTGGTGCAAAAGAAAGAAATTATGTTGGTTTGACTATGGGCGCAGGTGTTTTCTTTTCACAGCTGTTACATTTGAAATTAACGTGAGATGTTACATTTGAAATTAATGTGAGACTTTTCATATGAATTATTCAAAACAAAACGTTATGATAGTTTGAATCTCCACATATACATTTCACCAGTTTTGGTGTTTTTTGCAAGCAATCTGTCCCTACCACCAGATCTAATAAGAAAAAGTTTTTGTCTGTCTTGCATCAACAGGTCAACACAATCTATCACTCGGGCAGTTTTCCAAATGGTAGGGTATTTCGACATTTGCAACGGTCATTGACATTTAAAGTTGAATATTTTGGCAGTTAGTGGCTGGTTTCTGAGAGCAAACTATCCATATCATTTTAAGCTCTTTGAACTGGTTTTCATTTAAATGACTCTTTGTCAAGTGGTAATAGCTTTCGATGCAGTCAAATCTCAATGTTTTGAAGCTTTGACCGGTTTTCCCATATTCAGAGATACAATAGCGCTTAGAATTCTTCAAATTCATACACTGGTGTTGCAGTGTTTTGTAATTGTCTCATGAGTACATCATATTGCCATTTTCTTCATGAGCCGGTCAAGGTGTGCAGGTCAAACACCTCAATACTGTCATTGACAGCTTTTCTTAATGAATTCATGTGGTAATAAATCAAAAGAGATATACTTTAGACTCTGGTAATGTCAATACAATACTAGCGGAAGGTTAATAACTACGTGATCCAACATTTTAGTATTGCCAAGGAAAACAATTAATGTCGTGGAGTTTACCACTAGCCTACCACTAGCCGGCCCGCCCACTCATGTTTGCCGAACTAAATCAGACTTTTGACATTCAAATTGGGCAGATCTGCATTCTTTGCCAGCTTTTTAGATTAGCAGAAGCTAGGAGTCAAAGGCATTTAGGTATGCAAAAATTGGCTACCTAACTACATAAACATAGTATTTCACAGCTTAGGCTTTAGATGGAAACAAAAAGTTAGTTCACTGATTAGTGTAGTTATGACTGGTGGCAATCCAGTGTCCATGATCATTATCTAGCACCTGCACGGAACAAAGGTATACAAGGATTACCACTAAATCCCTTTTGATCCCACAAACTATTCACCAATTGAAAAGGGGATAATGATAATTTAGTATCTTTGGGGCCCTATGCTTTCATCCTAGGCCAGGAATAATCAGACCGACACTGACTGATGAGACAGAGCATTAGCAGGCCTGAGTATGGAAGCGAGCTATTTTACTAAACTTTCTCACCATCTAGTATCATGTCACTAATATATATATGTATATACATCAGCTTTTCGGCCAAACTTGTAGATATGGGAGGGAGTCGTGACATTTATGATGTTTCCTGCTACCGTAATCACTGCCTGGTGTGCAGATAGGCAGATCCTAAGCAAGTTCATGACAAGGAAGTACCATGCCAGCCGACATAAAGGAGTGATCGTCGCTACTGAGGGTATGACAGACATCGAGATGGAAGCTGAAAGAGAGGTGAGCTCAGTCTATTGGCTCTAATTTAAAATTTAAAATTTTGTTTGATGGATAGTGGCGTGTTATTGTGGGAATCGGACCTTTTTCAAACTAAAATTCGTGATTCTATGCCAGACACAAGTGCATATATAAAGTTAAAATCCATAGCTTTTAATACTCAATGAATAGTAGAATGATGAGGGGTGGGAGGGGCCTCCCCCTTTCTTATATGGGAGCAGGGTGCAACAGGTGGATGTTCATAATAGGTCAAAATTTTCACAAATCATGCAACAAGGTATCAATCATTATTGATTGATCGATGAATTTCACACTCAGCTGAGCTCATATACATTACTTTGAATTTGGCTAATGGACACCCTTGGGGCTAGCAGAATGAGCCATTAGACCCATTACTGCAGTCTTACTTACTTACATAGAGCTCTGAGAAAATACTCCGAAATTATGTACATCAATCATAACTATGGGATATGCCTTAGTGAACATAACTTTGACTACCCTGACTCAAGTCTGTATCGTGTCTGCTCTCAGACATGTAGAGTGTCTGCACATGGCACAAGAAAGTCACAGGTGTGCTGGATCCTATGCTAGGTCCAAGTTCTAAGTTCCTGTAATACTGAAGATTTGGCAGTGAATGATAATTCAGTTATCCCTTGTTATTCAATTAGGCTTTGTATCACTCAACTTTATATTCAGCCCAGCGGTTCAAGCACATGAGGTGCAATACATTACACAGCTCACTCATAGACGTCATAGACACGCTAATCACCAGGGTTTTATATCAACTGTCTAATGATAAAATGCTGCTGCAAGATTCTGAACTGACTTTCTGCTAATCATCACTCGTCACTTACATCTTAGGCGATCATTTATCATTTTAGGATCAAACGCTTTCATCAAACCTGCTCAATGGGTTAGAGGGGGTGTAAAATTTTGGGCGGTGGGAAGAGGGGGAGATGGGGTTTCAGACTGTTTATAGTGGTCTGGCATTGCAATATCCACCCGGTCAACACTCTCAGCACTTACAATAATGTGTGGACCCCTTGATCAAAAATCCATATATATTACTCTACACCGCGTATAAGATTGCTATTCACCCTATCCTCTGAGATATTTCTGGACATAAAACTCCTGAGACTCACGTGTCAGTCGAGCAAAGCGGACTGACAGATAAACAGAAGCACTCTTATCCATGCAGATCGCTCGAATCATAACTAACTATTATGAACCCTGCCCATAAGGTGGGGTTGTTGAGGTACACAAAATGATGTGAGGAGGCCTCATCTAGACTACTAACAAACAAAAAAAAATTAAAATTTACGAAACTGACGAGTATATGAAATAATACTCATCATTTTTTGATAACTTGAAGGGATTGATAGGTCTGAGTAATACTCATTACTAAATAAGTACCACCAAAATGCCAAAAGTCCACATAGGAAGACCCCATTGCCTATATGCTGACCCTGAGCTTATGTAGGTGGATGATTTAGGTGTTAATTGTTAGTTTTATCTTCGTTCTAACTGAAGCAGACACAGTATTGATGTCCTAGTTTTTTACTAATGATCTATTTTAGCTGTTCAATCAACGGTCAACATGGGATCCTAGGTCCTAGATGCTCTTTTCGATATTTTTGCACGGCAGATCATAAAGCCATGACGTTTGTTACGTGCCTGCATGAAATTATGGCAAGTAGATGATGTTCTAATTTTGGTACACCTTGAAAAAGCTAATAATCAACTCAATTATACATTTAGTGAAAAGCAAAAACCCTTAAAAGTTGTACACAATTTCTCAGGCTTAGCCAACATTTTGTTATTTTTTAATCTGATTAAGCTACCAGCTTCTGACCTTGCATGATTTGGTTACAATTAACTAATTATTTCAGACTTGTTATGAATGCTCAGACTTTATGGGATGCCGATGAGAATCGCCAAAACAACGGCCTGAGCATTCATGACATAATTTTATTAGATGTGTTTTTCTTGTCACGTATAACATTATTATCATTTGGTAGAAACGAGAGCTTCGTCAGCTGGAAGTAAGTGGTTAGGGGCATTCTGAATGCAGGCATGAGTCACTTATTTAATTTAAATGCATCTCCAGTCCAACCCAGGCTCTCCACTCACACTGTTATATTGGGTGTTCAAGCATTGTCATACCGTTACTTGTTTCATGATGGGGATGCTACAGAATGAAATTAGCCGCGTGACAAGGCTTAGGGTGATCTATCCCGTTGTGCCATCGATGTTTCCAACATGAACAAGTGCCAACAGCGAAACGGAGCCAGCATTAATGGCTAGATATCCTTATAACAGTTTGACAATGTTGAGTCTGGGCTGTTGTGTATTCAGCTAATATGTTACTTCAAGGCCACCTTTTCTAACACTCCTGTACCAACTTAACCCGACCACTGGGATATCCGTCCACTCTCATTTTCTACATCCATCCGAAATCGCCTGGGAGTTGCCCACTTTGTATGTGTGAGCAAACAACTCCAAATATTTATAATTTATTTGATATTTATTGTGATCTTTTTTATGATGGACAACATATTCAACTGGTGAACATTTGTAGGTGGTATACTGTGATAAGTTTGATGGTGAAAGTGATCACGATTCTGATCTACTAGAAAGTGACCAAGTAATCCCCATCATATGCAAAACTAAAGCAGCTTTTTTACGCTATTAATAAACTGCTGCTTAGATAGAATTGTACACGGTAGTTGGGTGTCACTGCTAAACTGTCCGAACCCACCGGTCCTTATACATGTAAACCAGGTTATGGTTTAACTTCACATACCCCACAATCCCCCACCCTATAACAGATCTAAATGTTATTGCATTTCTAACGACCTTACGCTCACACAAAAAAACTCGTTTTGCCAATGTGTTTTGTCTGACAGTAAGCACCAGGATTGAGTCACAATATTTTGGCGAGTCCATTATGAATGCACAACGTTATGTAATGCTAGAGTTGCACTGCATAGGGTGTGAATGGATTTGTTCACAAGCATTGCAAACACACTGCTCTTCATATGAAAGTCTTGCAAGAGTTCAAAGAGATAAAACATGTCCATATTTTGGGAAGATTTTATCTGAATTCCCATATCAAGACTCCACTAATTTCTCCTTTGTTTAGGTGATAACAATCTCTTCTTTCGATGAGAGTTTCACCGTTCAACTAACTGATAATGTGCCTTTGCAACCGGTTACGTATAAATAGAATCGGTCCCATTACTATAAGCTAGCACAATTAGACCTAAGGTAACCCGCACTCTAGGATATATTGTCATATTCTGTGAATGATCGTCATATTGGTTATTGTCTCCCCTGTTAGATGATGGATGAGGATGCTGATGTTACTCAGTTTGAGCAGCATAGAAAGGAGTACATCGAAATTATTAGAGAATTACGTAAGAAACATCCTAACATGGACATGAAGAGCCTGGAGGAAATGGCTGAGTATGAGGTGAGATTAAAGGTCATTTACGACAACATTCCCACAATGCAATTCTGACTTTGAACTAATCAGGTCAGTCTCAAATACGATCATAATGATAATACTAAGGTTTGCATTGTAAGATATTCACTGATAGGCCATATTGCTTTTACAGATCAACAGCATGGCCAAAAATTCTTAGCCGTTAATCTCATACTTCCAATTACATCCTTGTAATTACTTTTACCTATGCGGTCTAACACTGCCCTAGAAAATCAGACTTGACTGCCTGCGAGTCATATGGTTTTATTCATATATGTATACATAACAATTGGGATGAAATGTTGTTTGTTTCAAGGTCATAAACCGTGGTCCAAAGTCGAGAGCCTTCTACAGAATTCAGGCAACACGAAAGTTGACCGGAGGAGGCAATGTAATAAAGAAGAAACTTGAAAAAGAACACAAAAAGAGCCAAGGTATGTCTGACTAAATTTGTGTTTCAACATCCCGTTGTGTAGGGCTTGTACTGAACAGAAACCCAAGCTTTGGTGGTTCCCTTGCTAACCCTGTATAGAGAAGAACACATAAGCAACTTGTGGGTGCATCATTTCATAACCTCTACTCAGATGCCAATGGAGTAAAATGGTCTATATGGTAGTTCAACCATGCCAATATAGACTTTAGGTTTAGCTTCCACGCAGGGCAAAAATATTACTGCTTGTCCTAGCTTTCTTAGTTTTCCTAGTTTTTAGAAAAAAATTTTACCATTAGATTTGTTGCGCGATGTTTAGCCAACAAGTTTAAACCACTAGCACCTAGATAAGAGCTGAGTTGGGTGTGTAATGACCCTCTCCCTAACATATTCATTTATGAAGAACCTAGGCTATATACCCATGTAGATCCTGCTGCTTTATTAAGGTGTATTTTTTGTACCGATTGTGATAGATTCTAGTTCTGCTGCTTCTCTACCTAATTAGTCATTGGTTGATTAATGTATTTTCAGAGCTCACCTCAGGTAAAAGATTTCATCTTTGATAGTGTTTTAGTGCCATTCTACAATGATTGCTTGCTAATTCCTCCATATTCATTGCATATTATGTGCATACTGATAAACATATAATGCATATTATGTACATAATGATATGCTTTATGTGTTTATCATAATGTTGACAAATATGCAATGGATGTAATGCATTTGCCAGCACTGCTGGTGATGTATATACTCAATAACATTGTCTACTATCAACATTGATGGAAGTTTTCTTACCATGTGCATTGTCTTAGCAATTAGCGAGTCCGTATGCCTAAGCTGTTTTATTGGAGGGCTTGACATTGAGGGAGGTTTTAAAACACTCCAATAAACAGCTTGGCATACTTACATAGTCAGCATGGACATGTCAATACCATGCAGTAGATTCTTTCGATAATTATTTCCCAGCCAATTTTTAGGACTTTTCTTTGCTATGATGTTGTAAAAACCTTAATTTTCACACCGGCAGGGTTAATTGCTGTGATTTATTGTAAAGGCTGTTTCCCACAGCCATCACCAGGGTTACGGTAAAATTTTTTAGTGCCATTACAAGTGAATTTACGAGTTGTAAACATACCATGTTATATTATGGTGAAAGCTGCAAGTCCTCATGGATTTTGCGGTGAACCAACTCCTAAATTCACTGTACTTAATGAATGCCGCCACTATAGCTCATATATTGGGATATTTCTAATCAATCTTGATAAATTTTGATGTAGGCTATTCCACCCTATATCGTGAGTATCTTACATTGCAGTTTGCACAGTCCGCCATAGTTTTGTCAGCTGCACAACGATAATGATTTTTTGTCTATAAATTGTTGCTGCCGTGGTACTCTATGGATGTGGTCATCGGGCAATGCATTTTGCTGTATTTGATCAAGCAATGTCCATGTACAATCATGCTATATATTGGTTTGATATTCTCAAAGTAATAGCTCAATATTGGAATTGAATCTCATCTCAGAACTGAACTTATTCTGTTCTTCAAGAGTGTTGGTGATTGGTTAATTTCACAAAACATTTACAAACAATATTCCGTTCTAGCCAAGGTGTTGGCTCTGATATGATTGGCTGTTGGATGTCACACTCACTAGCCAATCAGAGCCAACTTGTTGGTTTATTCCCTTTTAAAATCTAAGACCGCTCTAAGCAAATAGCTGCTGTGTTTTAAAAATTTTAACACCACATCATCTAATACAACACTATCTATGAGTGAAATAGTTTGAGTTTGTAGCTACAAAGTGTGGAGTGTTCTGAAGTTGATCTAGCAACAACAACCAAAAATGGTTTTAATTTGCAGTAGCCGCTAAAACTACAGTTCTGATTAATAAATGTCATGTACAGTGAGTGTATTCAGTTATCGATGATGAGCAGTAGACTAGATAGCGTCACGAAGTAAGCACCATAAAAATATGAACATAATATATGTTTATGGTACAGTCAAATCCTGAACATGCTATAGAATGTCTATTGGTTGCTAAAATTAAGAATGATGATAGCATAATGACGGACACACACATGTTTTGATCTTTAAAAAAAAAGAAATAATACACTATTTATGCTGAAATGGTGATTTTGAATAGACTACTAACTTTACGAATGCTGCTGATTTTGGCTCAGATTTGAAGCTTTGAAGCTCACGTAAATCTGTTGTTCGGCGATGATTGGTACCAACATCCAAGATTCAAGCTAACACGTTGGCTCGCTGTTGACAGGCATGGCAAGTTAAATGTTTATACGCTGATTTGGAATAATAAGGAGTGAGAGATTAATTAGACAGGGCAAATTTTGTGGGTGGGGGGTGTTCGATGAGCGGTCATCGATAGTTAAAACTTGGCTAGAGCTAATAGACAAAGGAAGTCTTAATGATCTGGTTCAATATGCTGTCAGAACCTTTTGACAAGCTAGGCTTAATCGGAACGTTTCCACCTAAGAGGACGTGTATTTCAGTTGTTTCGGCTTTTCATTTTTACAAACCTCTGCTTTCATCACCATGATCAGAAAATATTATATCAAAAGGGAACCAATGACGTTCTTAATAGAATTATATACTAAACTGTCAGTTTTAATTTTCAGACTATGCCTACTAAAAAGATTCTGAAGCCAAATATTTGTTGTCTCCATAAACAAGTTGTACAGACAGACTGTTTCTGTGATAGCCTCACTAATCTAACGATTCCACTTCTTACAGTTGCTGAAGTGAAAGAAGACCCAGATCTACAGGTTGTATACTTTGAGCCAGCTCATCACACAGTGATGGAGAATGTAGGTACTATGCATGTGACAGTAAGGAGGGCAGGAGGTAATCTCAACACCACAGTCTATGTTGACTACTGTACTGAGGATGGATCAGCTAACGCCGGGTCAGACTACGAGGCCTCTGAAGGTTAGTAGAAAACAAATTTGGTCTGAAATTCTTTGAATAGGTCTTCCCTAGCCAATGTGTTGGCTCTGATATGATCGCCTGCTGGGGTTCCCACCCACCAGCCAATCAGAGCCAACGCATTGACTAGATCTTCCCACAAGACGGTTTGAAAAATATGGACATGTAGTTTGATAGTTATCTTGAGGGCAGGCACGCAGCTACTGCGTGTGATGTTGCTCACAGTTTTTATGAGCGATGCTTATGAGGTTGATTAAATTTAAGCTAGTCATAAATTGAACTATTTCAATCCTGCGCAAAATACTCACTTCTACAGGGTGGTCATGATCGATATTTCGACACATGACACTGAATGTTTCTTTAACAGGTACACTATGCTTCGCACCTGGTGAGACAGAGAAGTCTTTCAGTCTGATCATCATCGATGACGACATCTTTGAAGAGGATGAACATTTTGAATGCAAACTTTCAAATGTCCGCCTCAACAGTGCAAATGGTAGGGAAATGAAGATGTCACAGTCTCTGATGTTTATAGTAAGAACAGCGATGCACGCCTCCGTTATGATAAAGATATCAGATACAAGCCAGAGTTCACTTCGCTTGCTATGTAGCAAAAAAATTTTCTTTTGCATATTAATTTTCTCAAATAAATACAAATCGATAGCCCCAAAGCCCAAACCCCAAACATCTGAAGCAAAAAAGAATTGCAAAAACCTTTAGCTGTGGCAACGTCCAAATAAAGCTGCAGAGATGGTATAAATCTCAAGATTGTGTAGCCTATTGTTATTATTACATGTTCCCCTATATTCTATATTCATTAGGTACAGCAGCTCACAATGGTCTAGCAGCAAAGAACTTCCAACTCGGTACAGCCTCAACTGCTACAGTTATGATTCTGGATGATGACCATGCTGGAATATTCCACTTTGATGGTAGGTTACAGGAATCCACCATATTCTTAATCTCATGAACCGCAACCTACTAGGACTAGACATCGAAATAGACAAAAAATGTTTGTTGGCAGCTGACCACAATTTAGCTTTTCAAAGTTACTGGTGTCAATCGAAGCAATGTGGGTGCTTTAACCAACCTGTGTACTGTGTGTCTAATAAACCAAACCATGCGTCCTCAAATGCCAATGATATGCCAACCATTGATATGCGCAAATTGTGGGTATGTAGTCGGTAACGGGATGACCCAACCTGCTTAGGATTTTAACTGTCTTGCTATACACTAGGTCTTATTTGACAACCCTATTGAACAGGCCCCCTTGAGCTCAGGTGGCTTGTGTGAGGTAGATAACCTATACCCTTGCCGGCTAATCTTTTTTCGAAGAGGCAGAGGGGGATTTTTATACAGCGCGCAAGTACACAGTAGAGCTCCTGTATTTGTGGTCCTGATCTGAACAGACTAGAAACTTATCAGCCACTATTATACTTGGTAATCTTATCCATCTTAATTTTTCTGTAGAGCCAGACCATGAAGTGGTAGAGTCTATCGGACAGATGCATATCAAAGTACACAGAAGTTCTGGAGCTCGAGGTCATGTAGCGATACCATACAAATCTATCGAAGGTACAGCTAAGGCTGATCGGGACTTCATACCAGTCCACGGAGAGTGCTACTTCTCAAACGACGAACATGAGTAAGTTTTCACATAGTCTGAGTCTCACCTAGGCTGGTGATTGTTGTTTAGGGGGTAACAGATTAAAAAAGGTGATGCATTATTAACCAAATTGTTGCTATCAACATGCTCAAATCCTCGCCATTTTCAATTGAACAATAGTGTTCACAAGTTACTCACTTGGAATGCATCTAGTTCCATAAAGGAGTAGGCAATTTGGGCACGAGACCGAATTAACTTGTGGATATGTATTGTGTGCTAGGCAACAACAATCTAAGCGATCTATGAGCCGTATCCCTAACTAACCAGTGACACAAAATTATTCTTGTGTATTTATCTATTGAATGTGAATAAATGTTGAAAATTTTCAAATGTAGGAAATACATTGTGGTCAATATTTGTGATGATGAAGAGTATGAAAAGAACGTAGTGTTCTACCTGGAGCTAGGTGAACCAAAACTAGTAAAGACTGCAGGAGGTAAGAAAAGTATAACAGATAAACCGCAACATCACTGATGGACCACGGAGGGCACCTTGTTCTGTTTTACTCATGAGTTAAGATCCCGTTTCTCTTTCACACGGCAGCTGTCACATGTCCATCTATTATTATTCTGATGCTTGTTTTATTTGTACCAAATCCTTTGCAATACACGGTCTGAATCTCCACTCACATGCTGTTGGGCCCAAGGAACAGCTGACCGGCTTAAGTTTTGTTGAGAGAAGAGAAAATCCTTCCTTCCACAATTTCTATATCATTTTGTTTCTCCATAACGCCTGATAATAACATCCACCAACCTTTCCCAGAGAAATGCTTTTGACACATTTAGCATCGTTCAAGACTGAAGAGAAAATTTAATTGCCTCCTCACTACAAACCTTCCCATAATCCTCCATCACGCACACAAGCCGCTATTTTGCACATTTTCCAGAGCTCGAAGCTACAGAACCAGGTATAAAACAGTCAAGACTAGGATAGTCTCAGAAATCTGACGATAATGTGAGAGTTACTTTAACGACTATGATGAAAGTCTCACATTAGCGCCTGACTTCTCAGACTACAGGGCTGGGTAGTTTTCTAGACCATGTTTGATCATGTGACTTGAAACGGTGGATGCAATCAGTTGTTATCCCCCCTATTTACTCCACTTGAGCATGACCCCTCTCCCATATAAATCTATACACTCAAGTAGAGTGTCAGAACTGTTAGCTGTTAGAATTTAGCCTCCAATTGAGTGTCATTATATTCTAGTCTTGAATTGAAATGTGTTGACCCGTGATATTGAAAAGCATGATCCACCTACATGAGTTGGGTGCAGCGACATCCCTGTATTACATCCAGGACCATTATTTAACATCGGGGATGATATTCCCATTGGTAGTTACCTTGCGGATGTAATTTTTTGCCTTTAGTTTTCTATAAGTTGTTAACAGAGTCTTGTGTAAGCTAAAAAAATTAGTATTTTATATCTGTGGAGTTACTGGTTAATAGGTTATAAACTAAGGTTGGCAAATCCTGGAGTTGGGTCAGGAGCAAAAATAATCAGGTCCAATGATTAGGTTTCTTGACTTTAGTGACATACAATGCTTCTATGTTGTACCAAGTTGTTATTGTAGGCTATGTGTATATGTATATAGCACACTCTTCATATTCTGAGCACTGCACACACACTTGCCATTGTGTTGGCTCTGATTGGTTGATTTGTTGAGAACTCAACAGCCAATCACAATGCCAACGCATTGACTTTTACACGAACACATATATACATCGTTGGGGACATTCTTACTTGTGGTTGATAATCATTTCTTTTTAACATAATAATTGTAAGCTTTACTTCGTTCCTGCTTGAAAGAAATGAGACTAAAAATACTTTTGTCTATATGTCGCAATGTGCAAGAATCTCGTGCACTGTACCAAGCTGGCCAATGAAAATCAACTTGTTATAAATTGTTAATGGCAGTGCATCGCAGGACTCAATATTTGGAGCAGAATCAGATATTTTGGAATGAATAACGTAATGCCTGGCTTTAAAATCACCAAACCGCAGTGGTTTTGCCCTCTCCAAAATTGAATGCCCCAGATAATTGTGTTAGATAGCTACAAAAGTAGGATAGGATCTTTACCTGAGAGAAGATCTGTAAAATCAGATCGCTTAGAATTAAGATTTAGATTATTGCGCTTTTGCCTAAGAAATAGTCATATAGGAGTGTATCATTGTTTCCAGGAAATATAAATATTAGGAACAATCAAACTTAAGGTCCTGATTCCAGGTCAAACAAATATGATTCAGATAGATAACGAGAACATGTTTATGTTTTATATGCATTATTATTTGTGCCGGAAAAAACATGCTAATAATTGAAGTGTGTGAGTTTAGAAGTTGTCAAGTTGATTTTATAATTTGTGGTTAATCATTGTTTGACTTAACATGAATATTTTCTAAACACGACATGTGAACTAGTCTGAGCCCCCCAAACTTTTGCCCCTCGTCCGACGGCCCCCCGGGCGAGAGAAACATGTGAACCAGTTATTTACTTAACTTTTTTTTTGGCCCTAGCAAATAGGTTACCTTGTACCTCATGAATTATTTACAACTACTACTGCACTCATTTCTATCTATAGAACCTATAGGATTGTTACCTCATTGAAGACATCATCTCTGAAAACTCTTGACTCAAATTCTAAAGCTGTACAGCATAGATTATTTATGTTTTATCTTGGCACAATAGGAAGAACATCATTTTAATGATGAAGATTGCTTGTCAAAAAAATTAGAATGATACCCGAGAGTGAAACCATGTGTGTTTACGTGACCCTCCCACCTTCCTCCTCTTGTAAGTGCCATCTCCTCTCTAAACTATAAGTTGTGTAATCATGACTTTGTACTTACCCACAGGAGTACTGGTAGACCCGACACAGAGCCGTGACCCTAATGATATGAAGGAAGATGAGAGAATCGCAGAGATGGGTAAACCACGTCTCGGAGATATGAACAAGATCAGAGTGACCATCAAGGAGAGCACAGAGTTCAAGGTTAGACTTACAAGATGGGTGCAGTTTTATGTCAGAGAATACTTGCAACATAAAGTGACTAGAAATTTTACAATCAGGTAACCACCAATATGGGGATAACAGCATAAAAAGGGACGGTCATATTTTTGGGTGTATATTTAATCTAATGTGAAATATTGTGAAGATGAGCCCTCAAATCATGGGCCCTCCTTGCTGATATGATATGGAAAACTAGATGTCCTAGCTCTTAAAAATCCATTCCTCACCATCTCATTTTTATCTTGTTCAGGAAACAGTAGATAAGCTGATGGGACAGACCAACACAGGATTTGTGGTGGGAACCTCTTCATGGAGGGAGCAGTTTGTAGAAGCTCTCACTGTATCAGCAGGTAGGGGTCATAGGTCATAGACCTGTAATAAGACCAGAGAAGTACCCTGAGAAGTTAGAACCCATTTAACAAATATTTTTCTCTTCAAGCACTAGCATTTATGGCCATGCTACATGGGCCGATGTTTTGCATCTTACAAACAACCTGTGCTCGATGCTAATATCGTAACATGTGCTACACATGCAGATGCAGCCAACGTTGTGGTCGACTGATTATATATCCCAGTATGGCCATTTAACAATCATGACTCATTATTAACCAATCACAGACAATAATAGTCCATATACTTTTTGCGCGTTACTGCTATAAACCCATCAGCCAATGAAAAGAGAGGATCGACCGACTAAGTCGACTGAAACACCAACAGACCGGTGTTGCCTATAGATGCATACGATGCACATCGTCGAGCACAGGTTGATCCCATCGTGGCCTATGTCGATGCTAATAGATGCCAAACATCGGCCTGTATAGCAGGCCCTTTAAGCTTTGGTCCAAGTTGCTCTTGAGCCATCCATCTAGATACTAACCATCGCCAACCATAAGCATTTGACAGGCTCGTGGCAAGACTAGCATGTTTAGAGTGAAAGAAATTTAATCAATAACAGTATATTTGATGTCTTCTGATGATCTGACAATACTTTAAAGCCAGCAGGCTGTCATTACCAGGTAACAATGGTAGTCTGAGGATGTAGCATACATGAATGCATTTACAATATTTTTTCTCCTGTTTAAATATGACATGCAACGTAGACTGCAAACAATTTCCTGTCATTTTCTTTCAATAGTTAGATGCTTTGCATTGGAGAACAATTTGTTATACTGTTTTGCGCTAATTAGGTTTCGAAGTCGATATGCTTTAATTTTCGGTGTTTCCTATTGCTATTCACAGGTCACAACATATTTTCAGGCTGTTGGGTGGCTTGTACCAATATATCTGAACCTATATCTGTTGCTGTTTCATTGACATGTGTATGGAAAATCCAATTTTCTTTGGGATGTCCCAATGTTGTAATATTTGATAAATTGTTGACTTAAAAGAACTTGTCCAGCCTGTTTTGACAATATGTGGTGTTTGGTGGGAACAGGGGAGGCTTGTCTACTCACTGGCATTTCCCCTGCTGAGAACGGAGTTGTCTCCTAATGAACCCCAGTTTTCTGGGTTTCTGCGTCTCTCTTGGTGTCTGTCTTTGTGTCTTCTTTCCCTGTTACTGGATAGCAAAATGTCGGTCCTAAATCCAGTAATGAGGAACGTAAACACAAATACAGCAATTGGTAGAAGCATGAGCGGGGAATTCCTTTCTCCCAGGACCAAAGCTTGTCAATACAGGAAAAAAATGTATCATACTCATGAGTTAGGTAGTAGCAAGGTGATGAATCAACCACACAATAATTTGCACCCACACAATGCAGTGACCTTGAGTGAGCCTTTGATGTCTTCATCAGACCTTTGATCTCTCCATGTTTGTATAGGTGATGATGATGAGGAGGGAGATGAAGATGAGGAGTCAGGAGAGAAGGAGGAGGCAGTGCCCTCTTGTGGCGATTACGTTATGCATTACATATCTCTGTTCTGGAAACTATTATTTGCTACAGTTCCTCCTACTGGTTAGTTCCCCGATTTTGTGCACTTTTTATCCATAACTACTTAGCCAATGTGTTGGCTCTGATTGGTGGGTGGGGAGAAAGCCCCACCAACCAATCAGAGCCGATACATCGGCTAAGACCCACCACACCTTTGTCTATTCTGGAATACTAATACTTGGCTTACTTCAAAGCAAAAAAATGTGATGCTTTCTTGAGCATTATTTTGATGTGGTTAAAAGGGAAGCTTTGAACTTCAACAAAACACACCCCCCTGTCGCCTTTTTTTTATGAACAGACATGCCGATCTCTAAAGACAATGACATGAACCTGGTAAACACTTGTTTCTTTCAATACCACATTTTTGTAAATTTTTCCTGTACATTTGTTTACAGATATGGTCGGCGGCTGGGCTTGCTTTGTCGTATCTATCTTATGGATTGGTGTACTGACAGCGTTCATCAACGACCTGGCTAGTTCATTTGGATGCACGATAGGTCTACTCGACTCGGTGACAGCCATATCATTTGTTGCATTGGGAACCAGTATTCCAGGTAAAAATAAAAACAACAAGTCTTATTTGAGTTTTTCCCATTTGGATTTCATCTATTAATTTCATGTACTGAGCGCATTTAAACGTTAAAGAGAGTAATGGAAATTGCTATAGAATTTTGAAAAATAATGTTGTTTGGCAACGTCGAATAGCAGTAAGTACAGAGAAAAACTTATGAACTCTATATCTTGCTATCACGGATGCGCACAGTCACACCCTGATTGAGTCGCCATACATCAATAGTAAAAATTGACATATTAATTGGTTTCATTGGCTGGTGGGAGAGAGGTCATATAGTGGGAGGGAGGTCATGTAGTGAAACTACATATTGATATATAGGTTTCACTTGCAGTATATCTTGTTAGGTAAGTTCAGTAGCCTGTCATTGGCTCTCTTTCCCACTCAACAACCAATCAGATAATAGCCTACACATTAATATATTACATTACCCTATTTCTTACAGACACATTTGCCAGTAAGGTAGCTGCTGTAGGAGACCAATACGCTGACAGCTCAGTAGGAAATGTGACAGGAAGTAACGCCGTCAATGTCTTCCTCGGTAAGATCAACACAAATATTGTATAAATTATCCCTCATTGCATCTTTCAATAGAGATCAACAGGGCTTTTTCAGTGCTTTTGTATTATTTCACGGTTTATCATTTTCGATGACAGAAATTGGGTAGTTCACACAATGACAAGAGCATTAGTATCCCACAATGCAGTTTTATTGGCAGTACAAATTCATCAGTGTTTTAAACTCCAGGTTGTGTATAAACGTATGGGAATTCTTTAAAGATACCTTTCTGCTTATGTTCGTTTGTTATGAAGGTAGATTCCATTTTCTAAATCCCAGTTGTTAGTTCTGCACCAATCAACACAAGCAATTTCTTCTTTTTATTCAAATTTATTGGTATAATATTCATTAGATGAGAATGTTTCGAGAAAAAAAAGGGAAAAATAAATTACCATCAAGATGAAAAAGATAATCAGAAAATTTCTTGTTCAAGTTTGGGACGCCAATCAAACTCAATGTGCTGCCGGTAATATAACACTAATTAATCCGTATTGTAGGTATTGGTATGGCGTGGACATTGGCAGCTGTTGTCAAAAAAATTCGAGGGGAGAAGTTTGAGGTAGAAGCTGGATCCCTTGGCTTCAGTGTCACTCTATTCGTAGTCTTTGCCTTGCTGGCGATAACTCTCATTGTATTACGTCGCCATAAATCTGTTGGTAAGTGGAAAATTTGTCTTTATTGGTGAGAACCAACAGTAGACCAAAATATAAAGTAGTCCAAATCCATTGTCAATGTCAAGAAACATGATGAACTGGGGATCGAAGGTCAGGAAGAGAAAAGTCAAAGCTTAAATGTACATGCTACCCGTAAGAAGTACTTGATGCAAGTATTGTTTGGTGGTTACCACATGAAGCATAAAGTTGGTTGGATTCTAGGTAAGCCTACTGCTCTGAATAAATGCTGCCGATTATGCATGTGTATATGCGACTCAAAACAGCTTTCCCTAATTGATGCATATCTTTATATGAGATTAAGTTGATAAAAACCAAATAAATGAATTCAGCTGTTAACCAGTACTGTTGCCTATCATTCTAGGTGGAGAATTGGGAGGCCCAATGAAATACAAAGTACCGTCAGCGCTATTCATGTTTACACTCTGGATAACTTATGTTGTCGTCAGTGCCTTGGAAGCATACAAAATCGTCCAGGGATTCTAAACAATCCTAAACCACATATCTCTTCTAGTTAATACGCCTTCTCAACGGATTGAAGACCACAATCATGTCATGAGACACAAGCAAAGAGAAATACATTGGAGTTTTTACCTCAACTAACCTTCCAGAGACAGTGACTGTACTAAGAGGTAGCTGACGGCTATCACCTTCAAACACATATAGAGTAGAGTACCCGCATAGATATTATGATAATATGAAGCAATACGCCCTCACCCCTTCCCTACTACCCGCCCCCCTCCCCCCAACTCTACTACACTAAACCTATGAGATAGGAGTCTCAGCAAACACATATATACTCACCCATAATTGTATATGCAATCTCAACATCCTCAACGGCGTGCAGTCAGCTATGTTTGTGCTGCCGGGTTGTGTCAGCAAAAAAATCTCTCTTTAAACCATCAGAAAGAATTACTACTGACTCTTATCAACATGCAGCAATGCTGAAAAGGTTCAACAAGAGCAGTCGTTGTGTCATTGTTGTCCTCAAGGAAGCATAACCCATGATCATATTACTATGTGGTCAGCCAACCAAACAGATAGAAAAGTGACTTTGACCTTTTTTTGAAGGTCATAGTACTCTTTGGTTATATTATTATTATAATGACTCTTATTTTGATTTCGATGTACAGTGTGCACCCAAATTATATATAAACTGTTTTTTTGTTAAAATCTATCTTAAGGCTGTATGTGAAGGAGCATGTTAACTCTATCTCCGTTTTTGAATTATGTATAATAACATGAGGTTGACTCAGTTGACCTTACAATCAATGTACATCCCGCTGCGAGTAGCACCCGTCATCCCGCTCCGTACACATGTGACATACAATCTCGTATCATAGAATGGATGCTCGGATTCACGACATGCCAAATTGTAGAGTCTCCAAATTAGGCAACCATCTGACTGGTAATTAAAATGAGCTGCTCTCACCTAGCTCGACTGTAAGATAACAATAATATTGTTCACAATCTAACCTTTGTGTTGACATAATATATACGTCATGTAGCTGGATTACTAATAAGTAATATTAAGGTTATTATTATGATAGTGATGAAACCCAACATTTTGTGCTGCATATTAGATTATATTTTTACCTTATTATGTATGACCCAATGTCCCTTTTGATGATACTATTATTGTTTTCATTTCTTTATATATTAACTGTTTTAATTTGAATATTAGTGCGGCACAGGCCATGTAGAATTTCTTTGAAAAAAACCAAAGTATTTTTTTTTGCAGTTTATCAAGTCTGGGTTAGTTAAGTTAACCTCAGCTCCCTGTTGGTTAAACCTTCATAATAAAAAAGCGAATTCTCCAGCTGAATTAGTAATACTGAGGTTGGCTTGTCAATGATATTGGTAGTTTTTACAAAATGGAAGATACAACATTATCCCTTTGACATCCAATGCCTTTCTATGAGGGCAGCATTGACAAATTAAAGTAGGCTAATTTACTACATTTTGTTGGGTATTTTTTTCCTTCTTATTTTATTTTATCATTGTTGAGGCCGGTGTGAATCCCTGCTGCTTCAGAGTGTATGATGCGTATTTTATCTTAATTGTTGATTCTACAACTTGTGATTGGAGATGAGAAATATAGGAAAAATATCCCCATACTCTCAGACCAACTTATATCATCTGATTAAACAAAAGAAAAAGTTTGAGCTGGTTGGCCAGAATTTGGAAATGCTCACCCTCGAGACAACGGCCGATTACCAGTTGAATGCTAGTGGCAGGCAAACTGGATCAAACGTGATATAATTGATACCCAAACTCCCTACTATGTTAGAATTCCTGGGACATGCACATAGTCACATATGGATCATGTACACATCATGCATACTTGTATATAGCTGTATACATATGCCAAGTATACATGAAAGTAGGATTTTGAAGATATCAATTTTAATAGTTTGTATATCACTTTGGGTTAAATTTCCCAACTCATTACTCAAACGAACGCAATACAGGTGAGATTTGTGTTGCATGTCGGCCCAGAAACACTATGAAATACCTTTACACCTGTGGAGATTGATATGATCTTGGAAATAAGTGACAAGAGTAATTTTTGCTTGGTTGTATAGTATACTCGATCAAGCTTCATGAATTTGGTTCAATTTGAACTATAGGTTAAAACAGACTTAGTCTGGGAGAAGATTTTACAGCCTGCACTATATTACACAGTAGGGTCTTACAACAGCAGTCTTTATGCACCCAAACTGAATTATTCTAACACACAACAATAAGTTTTTATTTTCAAAATTGTAATTAATTTGAGGAAAAAATCTCTAGGCATTGACTGACATCTGGACGGTATCAAAATAAAAGTTTCTGAAGATTAGCCAGTACTACAACAAGGATTACTGAAATCTGGATGGATCAAAACTCTTAACACTCATTATAAAACTTGAATATGAAATTTTTAGAAAGATCACTCAATAACAAATGGACGGATAACTGTAGATAATAAAGACAAGAAATTGAAGAACTTCCCGACAAATTGGAAGCCAACGAGCCTATTGGACAGCACGATGCTGTAGAAATGAGCGCAGAAGTTATAAGTTGTCCTTAGCTAGTGAATGACGCTATAAATTGATTGCTAAGCTGGTATTCTGCAATCATGATGTGTAACTTATACTTAACATCTACCAAACAGTTTTATTTAAGGGATTCAGGTAGAAATCTATAGCTTTATGGAAGGGACCACTGGTAGAGGTCCCATAGTTCTTATATAGTTTTAGGGATCACTGGTAGAGGTCCCATAGTTCTTATATAGTTTTAGGGATCACTGGTAGAGGTCCCATAGTTCTTATATAGTTTTAGGGATCACTGGTAGAGGTCCCATAGTTCTTATATAGTTTTAGGGATCACTGGTAGAGGTCCCATAGTTCTCACATAGATTAGGGATCACTGGTAGAGGTCCCATAGTTCTTATATAGTTTTAGGGATCACTGGTAGAGGTCCCATAGTTCTCACATAGATTAGGGATCACTGGTAGAGGTCCCATAGTTCTTATATAGTTTTAGGGATCACTGGTAGAGGTCCCTTAGTTCTCACATAGATTAGGGATCACTGGTAGAGGTCCCCTAGTTCTTATATAGTTTTAGGGATCACTGGTAGAGGTCTTGCTCGACCGAGCTCTGTTTTAGTCAGAGGTACAGATACAGTGTTACCCGCGAACTGCATATTCATGGAAGGTGGGCGGGGCTTAGATTTCCCTGACTTCCTTCTGACTGGTTGTAACTCTTCTAAATCTTCTGACGTAGTTTTCTTCTTTTTCTGTAAGAAAATAAACCATCATAAAACATCAACAAAAAATAAAACTGAACATCCCAGAATGTAGAATAAATACTGGAGTTATACACAGAACTGGAGGAAACGATTTTCCCTACAATCAATGTTATGTTGAGACTCGGGGAGAGAGTAGGAATGATGAGGGGCAAAAAGGAATGATGTTGTGTTACTGGATTGGATATAAATCTGAAAACACAGGAGTTGTCAACTCCTTGACTAAAGGCATACAACTCCAAATCCTTCTCAAAGGGCTTGTTTTTACCTACTGAGAAGGGAAGGAACACACCCACCCATGTCAGACATAACCATTCACATCTGGTGATGAAAAGTAGAAAATCAGACATTTTGCTCTAGCACACACAGGGTACAGTGACACGTGTGTCGCTGTAGCCCCACATACCTTTCTAAGAGGAGGCAGTCTGAACTTATCAATGATAGAGGCTGAAGCGCTGCCTGAGCTGGGAGTACATAACGTCGCAGACTTCTTCTTACCACTCCCTCGAGGTGATTTACTCTTGTTACCGTTATCAGCAGAAGATTTGGGTCTGTATCTCTTCTTAGAGGATTTAGAAGCCTCTAGATGAGAAAAAAAGTGGTTTATAATATAATAAACTAAATGAAAATGCAATATATATATATTATATATATATTCCATTTGTCTTCTGTAGAAGGATAAGTCCTAAAGACTTGTACCCTAGATGAGTGAATAAATAGATTATAATTTAATAAACTAAATAAAAACAGAATATATATTCAATTTTTATTCTGGAGGAGAATAAGTCATTAGGTTTTGTACCCAGAAAACAGTGATATCGATAAGATACAGTGTACAAATAAAAGGGCATGTAACTAAAAAACCAAGAACAATGACAGGTATAACTACCAAGTACACATTATCTGTAAAATATTACAACAAAATATTGAGTAAAACTACTTATTTCAATCCTTTGTTAGCTAACAACTGTCAAATAAGGTGGAAAAACCATAGACTTTATAATAAACTTAGACAGGACACTATATACAGCCGGAGTGAGGCACTTAATTGTTGGCTATGTAACGACATTGGAAGGTGTGATGTCATTGGTGTTATCATTGATTTACAATCTATACTCCAGGTTTTTTGCTCATAACTCCTTTGCAATCAGTAGCATCTTGTTTTATACTTAATGTATTTTTTGCCTATATTTTGTATGAAACTGTTGACGACAAGCTGCTAACTCTATTGTAATTGTCAAACTCAAAATCCGATCAAAATTGACCAAGCTACCATCAAAAAACCTGGTATACGATTACGAGCTGCAAGTCAATGATAACACCAATGCTACTACACCTTGCAATGTCGTTGCGCCATGCACAATTAAATGGCTCAGTGCCTCAATACTTATGCTCCATATAGTGTCCTAGGTGTCTAGGTTTAGTATTAAGTCGATGGGAAAAACCCACCACTTTAAGCTGCATCATCAGCTCCATATCTCCCAGAGCAGGCATTAAAAGATTGGCTTATGATCACAAGCCTTGATGTGATATAAACATCGTTATACTTAGAAAAAAAGGTAAGCATGAGAGATATGACCGGTATTGTGTTTGATACTCGACGGTCACTCACCTTGGGAGGGAGGTTTCTCTTGATATTCCTGGCCTGTAACAGCCTTGTTGTAAAGAAAGTTAATTTTCTGTGCTGTCAGTGGGTCGATCGCATTTAGGTCATCCTCATCAGAAAATAGATCAAACCTCATACCATATCTGAAAATGTTAATGAAACAGGCTACAAGAATAGTTTGTTTTTTTATAGCCTTAATCACATTCCGATAACCGTCTATCACTCCTACCATAAGCTCAACAGGGCTTACAGAGAAAGGCATGATCCATTTCAATAAGACTGTCCATGACTCTGTTCACAAACTAGACAGAGCTGATCATCAACATAAAAACAACAATTAGTGTGAATATGAATAAGGTTTATGAGCTTGCGAGTACTAACCTTCTACACTGGATAACTTTGATTACAATCCAGAATATGACTATAGGAGAACAGGCTCCAGATACTACAGCTAATACTACCCACCAGGTACCGTCATCAGAGATATCTCTGTGTGTGGAGGAGGGAGGGGCTACGCTTGTAGGTGTCTCAGTATCTGTGAGGATTCAATCAAATCATTAGACATTTTAAATCAGAATGGTCTAGGTAATTATTCTCAGTCTGACATCAGGTTTATGGTAGAGAGTAGAAAAACGTCTGAAAGATTTGGGTGAGACTATCGGCTGACTAGCATATTATCTGGATTATACCATTATACCCGATAAGTCACGAGAAAAGTGCATTCATATTTACCAGTTTATTACATTATGTGCATTGTACCTGATCAGTTAAAAAGAGAAAAAGAGAAATGCTACTGAATAATACCTGTATCATTCATAAGGGCAGAAGTGGTGTTTATACTGCTAGCACTGAGAGTGATAGAAGGAGATGCAGTAGAAGTAGTAGCCTGGTTAGTAGAGCTAGTAGTAGGCCTGAGAGTGGAGGTAGAGGAAGGGCTAGTAGAAGTACTTGTACTAGCGGTAGAAGAAGTCGTGGTTGGGATAGCTGGTCCTACAAGGTATTTATGGCAAATTTTTAGCACACTGAACTAACTGCAAATCAAATGTGGTGCACAGATGAATCTCTACACAGAAATCTGTGTAATCCCATATTCCACATACAATGTGTTCAGATCCTCGATGCTAGTAGTAATACTCTAGTTGAATTACCTTAAATTCACATCTACAATCTAACTGGGTACAGGCCACTGATATACATGATTTGATTTCAGTACCTTAGCATTACCTTCAAGTTTAATCACTCTGAAGTTTGAAAACAGAAGCAAGACTTGCTAGATGACATTATGATAAACAGTACAACACATATCCACAATACCACTAGATCTATACATCTATAGCTTCATACATACCATCTAGTTTAACTACTCTGAACACATCTGCCAGTCTCTCATATATCAGTAACTCGGAGTCACCTCTCCAGAAGGCTGCTGATATAGACTGAAACACACAGTCGGTCTCATCACCGTCTCTATAGAAGGAACTGTTACCTCTACACAATACCTGCTGATCTCCTGTATAAGTATAACAAAAACGTATGCAACACTGTATAACCCTCCCCACTCCCTGACACAACTTACATTCTATATATTTATTGTCTTCTCCTTGATGTTGATTAGACAACTCAAAATTAGACTAATGTCTCATATATAATTATTGTCTTCTCCCTGATGTTGATTAGACAACTCCAAATTTAATCAATATCTCATATGTATTTATTGTCTTCTCCTTGATGTTGTGCAGATAACTTGAAACTAGATTAGTGTAACTCGAATATCAAACCAGGAAGGGTGACCACACTGTAGCCTGTCTTGACAGGCTAACTCAACCATTACCAAACATATAAAATAACTTGAATATTTTAGAAGGTTAGCCTTGCATTAGTTTCTATGATGGCTTCCAATAGGGAATATTTAAATTAAAACTACAATCACACTTTTCAAAAATCTTAATTACTGCGTGTTCAACCAATGCTTGAGAATTAACTTGAGAAGAGATACGAGCAGAAGCATACCATTTCTTGTATCTATGAAGAAGAGCCTATCTTGCTCTGTATCAGCGATCGTGATGACTGGCGCAGCACTAGGAGAGAATAGTAATTCAGCATCAGTTTGTCCTATCTCATTACCATCAGTCTGATTATAATATAGAGCTGTGCTGTCAGCTGATTCAAATCTTCCTGTGTAGCTGAAGATAGAGTATAGAGAGGAACATTGATATAAGTACTTCTCCCATCTCATATGGTGGGTTGAGATATTTTGAGTTCTTTGATTGTGGTGGCGGTATGACACCAATATCTACCTAAACAAGGATGACAGAAAAATCTTTCCAACTTTTGAAAGTAGTTATTAAGGTTAAGGTTATCTGTATAACTTCATCCTAGACTGTTTGCAGCCTGAGCCAAAAAGTGTGGCTAGAACTGCAACTTCATTAAGAAAATAGCTGGTTAAGGTTTGACAGTTGTTCCTCTGAGCTGATTGCAATGGTGAACATTTCCCTTACATAATGTTGAACAGCGAATAATTGCCAAAAATGCTGCTAGCAGAGAGCAAAGTGATTAAAAGCAAAAATATGGTGTCACAACTTGTAAAATCTGAAAGTGCATGTTAGGGTCTGCTATAATAAATAGCCGAGAAACAGCCGATGATGGTTGCAAGAAACCCTCATATCCCGTACTTAACTATATATTATATTCTTTTATTGTCAATCTACAATCATATTTTTTAAATGCTTTTAATGCAGTGACAGAACCTTAACTTAAGGAATGAGGATAGACAAAGAAAAAAACTATCATCAAAGTGACACTTCTCATTCACTTTCCCTGCAGCATGGACGACTGACTTAGGATATAAGTATGGATCCGATGTTTTGTATGAGACTTAGCATCAACCCTCTCACTGCACTCACTCACTGTTACCCAGCTATTAGTGATAGCAGACTCTTTTGGAGGCTGTGTTAAGCTACCGTATCAATATCGCAATTAGCTCGAAAAAACTCTACCGGAAATAACTATCAAGCCAAGGAGTAACATGGGACCGAGGAGTTGAAGACTTTAACTCCTTGATGGGATTCTCTGATCAAACTATATCCAACCACTTTAATATATGGAAGTGAGAGATAGAAGGAGGCTGACACAGGGCTATCTGAGGCACAATTAAAAATAAGTGAGATTCTGAAATCTCTACCGTTGACTGGATAGCCTACCTGACAAATCTCCAGAAATTATCTCCATGTATTATGTCTCCATTAATAGAATCAATGTCTGTCATGTTGTATTTATTAATACCTGAAAATATGAAAATTATTATGATTTAATAAAAGTGAAGCTTCCGTCGTAGTAGAACAGTTATTTAGTCATGTCAGTAAGGTAACTGATGAACATCTGTGCTCTTGAACAACAGTGATCAGGAATGGAATCAACCTGAGGTAGGTAAATTACATTAATCATCTTTGAGCTGTATTTAAGTGAGTGTGATATCAGGTCACTCAATTATCAGAAGCATCACATACCAACACAATACAGTCAGCAGTTTCCACCGAATCTTGAAGCATATTCTGGCTTTGTATAACTATGTCCTTTCAATACGAATAGTATCAGGCCTCATTGTTGGTTTTATCAAGGAGTTAACTCCTTGGTTTTATGAAGGAAAATGCTGACAGTTTGAGGAATTAAACACCAACCCCCCCCCCCTTGGGACTTATAGTTTTTCAAGGAATCCTCCATGTTCCTGCTGAGGGAGTTCAATGGACTATCTTCAATGATGCCTCTAGAGGAGCAGATCACTAAACAGAGAAATATATACCCAATACATCGGCAAATTGATTCGCTCAGGTGATATGAAGCAGCTTAATGTAAATGTAACAGGTGAACTTAGAAGGAAACAAACAAAGTAACAAACCTCTGCTGACTTTCTGCCACATGATTTGTATATCTCTGGGATCTTGTATGATCTGTTGTACTGAGTCTGTAACTGTATGTGATATATCTACTATATTTACTAATCTTCTACTATGAGATCCATCTCCTGCGTATACATATATACCCTGTCAATAATATATAAGTACATATATACCAGTGCTGTCCCCAGCAAGGCCGGTTAGGCGTAACAGTTCTCAAGACAGCTTATAAGTAAATACACAGGAGCTGAACAAGGTATTACTGTACTCTGTAGAGGCACCGCCTTTCCACTATACAAGGAGCCATTCCAATTTTCTATTGTTAATAATCATTTTCATCAGTGAAAATCAATATTCTCATTAGGAAATAACAATTCAGGATTTGTCTTTAACTGCTATAAATTTGTTGCTATGACATCAAGTATTTTTATCCTCCTCACCCAAAGAACAAGAAACTCAAGCTTTTAATCTTAGATGCTTTAAGGGGCATTTCCTGTCATCCTCAATAAATCAGATCGAGTTAAATCCATATCTTGGGCAAGAAAGATCCTGAGCTGAGACTGAGCTAAGTTATATGGGATATTGAATGTTTTAACTGCATTGGTAGACTGTGATCTGAACATACCAAATTGACGAGAGCATAGACCCACATATCTCTATCCTCATAGTAAGTCATACCGAATATGAGAGACTGATTAAATGTAACTGTATCGGAGAGATCGAGCGTTCCGCTCAGTGAACAAGGTCCTGAGATAATATAATAATATCATTGTCACCCATAAATTCAGTGAGAAGGTTATTGTATAGCAGCACTAGCTCATTTTAATTTGATGGTTAACATGGGTTTCAAGTGGAATAGCCACTTCTTTGGCATGTCATTGCACAAACTCTACATGGGATGCTTATGGTGACATTCCATTATTTAACAGGGATAAGGATGTGGCTGTTAACAGAATTCTCCCACCAGCAAACTAGCGCTGAAAATCTTTGGGGATTGATTGATTTGTATTTTTACAGACGATATCATGGCGAGGATGATGAAGAAATGTATGAATATGTCAGCCCTCGGTGTAACTCAGTTGTACATAAAATGTTGTTGTAAAAATTTATAAAGGAATGAAAAAAACTCCACTGTCGTTTAGTGGTACGGCTGCGTCTGGGCCTGAATGTATAGGCATCACTTAAGGTTACGCTTGGATTGGAAAACTGGTATAATATTACAGCAATATCAAATTCGATCATTCTGAAACATGGCAAACAACTTTTGCGCTGTTGCGTGATATGAACCTCAGACTAGGCAGCTGACATGATTAGAATATATAGATTTCATCATTGAGCCGATATAATTCTCTATGTTCTAAGATTCGCTAGTAATGATGACCTACCGTGTACAGTAGATACTAGCCCTGTATCTATCTGTATTTGTCTACCACAAGATTTAACATCAGAGAATAATATCCTTCTATCAACTGTCTGATATAAATACTGTGGGGAGATCATCTCAGCTGATATATTATATCCATCTGTTACATTGCCTCTGATTGGTCGAGCTAATGTGATATCACCATACAGTACTACAAATACAAAAATGTGAAGAGAAGAAATATACTCCACAAAATCATATATACATACATACATATATCAACATACTACACTCTAGCTACAGACTTTTCCCCTCATCGGGATAAAGTGGACAGCTTCAACAGTATATTATATAACCTTTCAAACTTCACTCTGACCAAAAAGACAACAGCATTGATAAAAAAAACATTGTGCCAGCCCCATATGAAGAAGCCACACAGTCTCACCATTGACAGATTGAGTTAGTCCTGAGTCAGTA
This sequence comes from Membranipora membranacea, assembly GCA_914767715.1. NCBI lineage: Eukaryota > Metazoa > Bryozoa > Gymnolaemata > Cheilostomatida > Membraniporidae > Membranipora > Membranipora membranacea. The sequence continues at coordinate 6,315,949 of OU612072.1, read as the reverse complement.
TAAGACTGTAGATATCCTATAGCACCTGAGAGGCCTGAGGAGCTGCGTGTACATAATCCTACTAATAACCTGCTAACATCCCATCTGTCTATCTGTAAGTAATACATACATATAAATACTCCTACTAATAACCTGCTTACATCCCATCTGTCTATCTGTAAGTAATACATACATATAAATACTCCTACCAATAACCTGCTAACATCCCATCTGTCTATCTGTAAGTAATACATACATATAAATACTCCTACTAATAACCTGTTAACATGCCATCTGTCTATCTGTAAGTAATACATACAAATAAATACTCCTACTAATAACCTGCTTACATCCCATCTGTCTATCTGTAAGTAATACATACATATAAATACTCCTACTAATAACCTGCTAACATCCCTTCTGTCTATCTGGATGTAATACATACATATAAATACTCCTACTAATAACCTGTTTATATCCCATCTGTCTATCTGTAAGTAATACATACATATAAATACTCCTACTAATAACCTGCTAACATCCCATCTGTCTATCTGTAAGTAATACATACATATAAATACTCCTACTAATAACCTGTTAGCATGCCATCTGTCTATCTGTAAGTAATACATACAAATAAATACTCCTACTAATAACCTGCTTACATCCCATCTGTCTATCTGTAAGTAATACATACATATAAATACTCCTACTAATAACCTGCTAACATCCCTTCTGTCTATCTGGATGTAATACATACATATAAATACTCCTACTAATAACCTGCTTATATCCCATCTGTCTATCTGTAAGTAATACATACATATAAATACTCCTACTAATAACCTGCTTATATCCCATCTGTCTATCTGTAAGTAATACATACATATAAATACTCCTACTAATAACCTGTTAACATGCCATCTGTCTATCTGTAAGTAATACATACAAATAAATACTCCTACTAATAACCTGCTTACATCCCATCTGTCTATCTGTAAGTAATACATACATATAAATACTCCTACTAATAACCTGCTAACATCCCTTCTGTCTATCTGGATGTAATACATACATATAAATACTCCTACTAGTAACCTGCTTACATCCCGTCTGTCTATCTGTAAGTAAAACATACATATAAATACTCCTACTAATAACCTGCTCACATCCCATCTGTCTATCTGTAAGTAATACATACATATAAATACTCCTACTAATAACCTGCTTACATCCCATCTGTCTATCTGTAATTAAAACATACATATAAATACTCCTACTAATAACCTGCTAACATCCCATCTGTGTATCTGTAAGTAATACATACATATAAATACTCCTACTAATAACCTGCTTACATCCCATCTGTCTATCTGTAAGTAATACATACATATAAATACTCCTACTAATAACCTGCTTACATCCCATCTGTCTATCTGTAATTAAAACATACATATAAATACTCCTACTAATAACCTGCTAACATCCCATCTGTGTATCTGTAAGTAATACATACATATAAATACTCCTACTAGTAACCTGCTTACATCCCATCTGTCTATCTGCAAGTAATACATACATATAAATACTCCTACTAATAACCTGCTTATATCCCATCTGTCTATCTGTAAGTAATACATACATATAAATACTCCTACTAATAACCTGCTTATATCCCATCTGTCTATCTGTAAGTAATACATACATATAAATACTCCTACTAATAACCTGCTAACATCCCATCTGTGTATCTGTAAGTAATACATACATATAAATACTCCTACTAATAACCTGCTTATATCCCATCTGTCTATCTGTAAGTAATACATACATATAAATACTCCTACTAATAACCTGCTAACATCCCATCTGTGTATCTGTAAGTAATACATACATATAAATACTCCTACTAATAACCTGCTTATATCCCATCTGTCTATCTGTAAGTAATACATACATATAAATACTCCTACTAGTAACCTGCTTATATCCCATCTGTCTATCTGTAAGTAATACATACATATAAATACTCCTACTAATAACCTGCTAACATCCCATCTGTGTATCTGTAAGTAATACATACATATAAATACTCCTACTAGTAACCTGCTTACATTCCGTCTGTCTATCTGTAAGTAATACATACATATAAATACTCCTACTAATAACCTGCTAACATCCCATCTGTGTATCTGTAAGTAATACATACATATAAATACTCCTACTAATAACCTGCTTATATCCCATCTGTCTATCTGTAAGTAATACATACATATAAATACTCCTACTAATAACCTGCTTATATCCCATCTGTCTATCTGTAAGTAATACATACATATAAATACTCCTACTAATAACCTGCTTATATCCCATCTGTGTATCTGTAAGTAATACATACATATAAATACTCCTACTAATAACCTGCTTATATCCCATCTGTCTATCTGTAAGTAATACATACATATAAATACTCCTACTAATAACCTGCTTATATCCCATCTGTCTATCTGTAAGTAATACATACATATAAATACTCCTACTAATAACCTGCTAACATCCCATCTGTGTATCTGTAAGTAATACATACATATAAATACTCCTACTAATAACCTGCTTATATCCCATCTGTCTATCTGTAAGTAATACATACATATAAATACTCCTACTAATAACCTGCTTATATCCCATCTGTCTATCTGTAAGTAATACATACATATAAATACTCCTACTAATAACCTGCTAACATCCCATCTGTGTATCTGTAAGTAATACATACATATAAATACTCCTACTAATAACCTGCTTATATCCCATCTGTCTATCTGTAAGTAATACATACATATAAATACTCCTACTAATAACCTGCTTATATCCCATCTGTCTATCTGTAAGTAATACATACATATAAATACTCCTACTAATAACCTGCTTACATCCCATCTGATTAGAAGAAGTTAGGTAGAAAAATATTTTAATCCTACGCCGTCAGTTTTCCATCTGTCAATTTCTAACAATGGCAGATGACAGTATTGCCGTATTGGTACAGGCAAGGTGGATGCGGCATTTCATAATCAGCTGCCTCTTTTCCTGGTGGTTGATTACAAAACATTATAACAACAAGCTAACCAGTACTGAGTGTCACTTTGAGCGATCTTCAATAATAAGCTATTATGGACTTGGCGTTTACACAACCAATAATGGTAAAATATTCAGGGACCTCAATTTATCTCCTCTTTTAAATCCCAAGAAATTAAGGACTTTCCCACTTTTGGGAACAAAGTTGCAACAGAAGTAATATTAACACTACATTATCGTATTCTTGCAGCAGGTACAAGATCAATATTTATGAAATCATTATTTATTACCTGCAATGCACCGATACACGGATATTCTCCAGTAAATCCAGGGACAAAGTCTACTTGTATGGATGTGATGTTACCGTTGAGTTCATAATATCCAGTACTGAGACACAGACTGTAAGGTAATTATGAAATATTTGTCAGGCTCAAATAACAATAACACTGTAGCTAAGTCTCAATATCAGTTGAAAAGGCGCTAAGGCACAACTGACCTGAGTAGCCCACATACAAATGGAGGGGCAAACATTAGATAAAGTTTGGTCCATTTGCCTGCATTGGGAGTTGCTCCTGAGTCCTGATCCACTGGTCACGCTGTAGTGTTGTAACCAGTGGAAGGGAGCAACTGGAGTGCAGGCAATTGGATTAGTTAAGGAGTATTCAGTCATGGTACTGTGACATATAATACTAGTAAAGTAGTGCATCAATTGTAAGGATATCAAGCCACTCAGGTCACATGTATTGCGCCCATATTATTGATTAAAAATATGACTTAATCACCATGATATTATCGACGATCTTATCATCAAATCATTGATGATATTATTTCCTTTCTGTTTCTTTTTTTTTCTTTAAAACGTTTTTTTTCTGGCACTGAGTGCAGAACACCTCGAATGAGATGACTTTGGTTTCCAATAAAGTAAATATATGTTAAGCATCACTTCTTTAAGCACCATGTTAAGCAAATGTCTTTATACAAATTTCTTCTTATGTACGTGCAAATTGCTTTTTTTTTATTGTATAAAGTGGAGCTCGTCTTACCTTGGTAGAAAGCAGAGCAGGAGTGTGACCAGAGAAGTTTTATCATTAGACATGTCGCTTTCAAAACCAGGCTTCCTCACACAATACTCATGTTATCCCATCTCCAAAACTTCAGTAATCTATATTAGTACTCCCCTCTACAAAAAGAGGGTATAAAAATGAATTCTGTTCTCCCAATGAATCGGGGAAAGAAACAACAGAGTTTGCAATCAACAAACCTAAATGTTGCTGATAACTAGCTTTAAAGGTAGGTATTATAGGAATATTAAAGGTCTATGCCTGTTTTAGTGTGTAATCAAATTGAAACAACACATACATTGCTTATAACCCATAAAACATGTGAGTTATAGCCTTGCTCTACTCTTGCAATTGAGCACTATTCAATCACATATTTACAGTAACTAACTGTATAACTAATTCAGTTTAAAGGGCAACCAAGGTTTCGCAGCAATGCATTAATGGGTAGCAAATAATGTGCTGGGCAGCATCAGCTTTGTGCATTACGCGACGCAAAACTCAAAGTAGTTGCTGACTCTAAGCTGGGTAACACTTCAGTTTAGGGGAGGTACCAAGACTTTGCTGTAATAATTATAGAGCACAGGCTAAATAATCACAGGAACAGGAAACTACTATGTGGTATTCTCTTTTAGCTGAGTTTGAGTACCTGATGGAAGAAATGTTTCACAAGAATTCTGGCTGAATAATCATCCGAATTATATTATGTCTTTTTCCCCATGCAGAAGGTGCAATCTGCTATTAATCAATGGCCATCAATGAGAAGTTGTTTGAAACCTTGGTTGCCCTTTAATTTCTTTCTAGGAGTAACAGCTGATACTCCTTGCACCCATAATTACATGTATTAAATTGGAATATTCTTCTATTTTTGGCAGCAGGGAGACTAGCCAAGAGAGTAAGTGAAACATGGGTACTCTTGGTATGGGCACTTTACATAAATTTATGCGGTTCTGAATTGGCACTAAAACCGGTGCTGGCGACCGGTGCTGTAAGACGTGTGTTGTAGGGGCCGCATGAGTGCTGTAAGACATGTCCGCAGCACCTGCCACACATCTCAAAACACCTGAGTGTTGGATCAAGTCAAGAGAGTTGGATTGGTTGGACGACTACATACTTGTACCTAAATGATCTCTTAGCACGCAACATGAGCTGCGCGAACAAACCCTATACTATGATTTATTTCATAAAACAGGCTACTACATCACTATTTCTACAATGCAGGGCTGAGCAAGGACTAACAGGGGCCCGGTCCTCTTTGGTCTGAGTCTCATCTGGCCCAACCATGTAAACCATCCCAGCAAAATCTGTTTATTCCTACAGTTGATGATGTTACTACTGACAATTTACTGGATATGACTACAGAGGATCACAGATCCGACTGTCATCAACGCTGATAAAGATGAGGGGCCTCCGACAATTGATTCAATTTTAGAGTCAGTCCCATTGCAAAACTGTTTTCTGAGTGGACCCACTTAAACCCTCCCATCAAGAGAATGTTACCCAACCCGCATGTCACTGGCCTGCTGCACTTAATTACCTACAAAACACCTATCGTATATCTCGTCTACCCCCAACAGCAAGAAACCATATATATATATAAAATAAAAAGATAGGCCTAGCAAGTAATAACTAAACTAGTTAGTATTTTTTCCACACAAAAAAGTGGTTGACAGCCCTGCCATTTGAAGTATCATTTTTTACCAGCTCTTATGATCAGATCTTACACCATATAAAAATGCAATCACTGCAAGGCCTGGTCAAGTTTTAGTACCAATAAAAATGATAGAGAGATGGAGAATGCTTTGCTCTTCATTTTGCTACTATTTCTCAGGAATTTTGTTTTGAAGAAATTAATGATGTCTTCATGTATGCAAAAGTTTTGAAGACATCAATGTTTCAACTTTTCAAGTCAGTAAGAGTTGCCCGCCCATGGACCAAAGAGGGAGATAACTCAAAACTGGGGCCTTTTATTAAAATAATCAAATTTTCAGTGCTGTGTTGGTATTTCAATGAGGCAACTATGATGACTAGCTTTTCACTTTGCGTATACATAATATGGTCTATAGGTGAGCAATTTTGGAATGAAATATTTGGTATTATAACTATATACACATACTTGCCAAAAACTTATGCTGTTTCGAATGGACACTTAAAACTGGTGCTAGCGACGGGTGTTGTAAGATGTGTGGCAGGTGATGTATGGGACATATTTCACAAGACTCAAGGCCTTACAGAAATGTTGTTGGTGGTAGAGGCCGGATGAGTTCCATACAGGACCTGCCACACATCTAACAACCACCAAGTGGTGAATTAAACTAAGTACTTCAAATATGTCTTTTATATTGTCTTCTCCAAAAAGCTTGTGTAAGAGTGATTTTAAAGTAAAAAACCAGAGATCATGTTTCAACCCTTTTTAAGACTTAAAATATAATGCCTTTGAATATGGTATTCCAATACTGCTCTTTAAAACTATCTTTAAGAACATTTTCGAATGAGTTTATCAACTCTCTTAAATCAGATCATCAAGATTAAATAATTTCCAAACAAAAACAAGCGAGGTGAGAGGTTCCTGTTGTGCCATGGTGTCAACCTGTACAACAGGTACCTTATGGGAGTGGAGACATGTGCTCGGTCTGGTTCCTTGGGTGGCCTGGCGGCGCGCCTGTGGGAGGGGTTTTGATTGTGTGCAGGTTGCGGATGTTTCGCTCTGTTGTTCCAGCAGGCGAGTGTGGCGTCGAGAGTCCTAGTCGGGCAGTCTCTGCTCTAGCTTCGTGCTATCTGACTGTCCCATTGCTTTTTAACTTTTTATATACCTTTGATACCGTTTTATTCATTCTAGTTTTTATAGTAAGCAATAAACACACATAAAAAAAAATACAACATGGACTGTACCAACAAACCCTATGGTTTTTTGATAAAACTGGCTACTCCCATACAGATCTGGACGCATTCTGTAATTCACTCATTGCAGATGACAACGGGAGGATAACTTGTTATAGTGAAGTCTCTCTCATTGGAGAATTTATACCTGAGAGTGCAACGCTCAGAGACTTGGAATTCATGACTCAATGGCGTCGATCACTTGGATGTAAATAGCATTCACTGAGCACTGTGATAGATTGCATCATCTTAGCAATGAACTAGCTCAAACAATAAGATGAGATATTGGATCTCGGGGAATCAAGATGATAGGGACAGAAGGCAGCATTAGTGACAGATTTATCTTATTGTGGGATTTAAATTTTAAGGCTTTAGAGCAATGCATAATTAATAAAATGTTACCTATTAATACTGGATGCAATTAGCCTGGGCAGGCTGTCGTGTCAGGGGTGGGCGGGTGGGGAGAGGGTACCCTCCCCACCCACCCACCCCTGACACAACAGCCTGCCCAGGCTAGGATGCAATGAGGCACACAATAGAGGGACATAATCGACAAGCTGTATAGCAGTAATGCGGCTTACTGATGGTTAGTACACAGTCTAGGGTTTATACTGATTAACTCGACCAATGTCAATGATGATGAGTTGGAAAATTGCAATCAAAACTAAAATACCAACTGGAAATATTTTTTGAAACACTAGATCTGATTTGTTTGATTTGATTGACATATTCTCACTTTTTCAGTTGTATTGAGAAAAATAGCAAGGTCCGTTCCGATTACAAAATACAGAGAATGCAATAACTGTTGACAATAATTTTCCTTCATCTCACACCTTCAAACTGATTGTCGTCTTTTATCACATTGTGATATGTAATATGGGAACATGTGACTTTGGCTTTTGCTTGTTATTTTCTCTGGCTGCTTCTTCTCCCTTTTTATAGTTACAAGATAAGCTTGTTATGGTCTTTCATTTAATATACCTAAAAGTTTTAGCACCCACCTGGACGACATAAATTCCTGGACGACCACCTGGACCACCCACCTGGACGACATAAATTCTTGTGTATCAACTAGGCCTATCAGTCGATGTAATGATTGGTTGTTTCCATCCGAAACATCCAATCACAGACAAAACATCAGATTGTTGTGTATACTGTATAGGCCTAATAATCACTAGGCAGTAAATGGAATTTCTATGATTCATAGGAAAATCCAAGTTCCTTATCACTGTAGCCTTAGGTACTACAAAAGTATGTGGATTTAAGGTAGCTTAGACCTGTCCATAAAAGAGCAAAAAGTGATAGGATTCACATAGCTTGATATAAGTTTTCGAACAACAATCATGTAATGTCACTCTAGTTTTGACGCTTCGCAGAACTAGTTTTATTAATTTGGTGAGCTTGCTTTCTGCTTTTGTTTCAATCAATACGCATGAAATGGCCAATAACAGGGATACTCGGAGTGTTGTGAAGAGAAAGAGAAATGATTTGACACTCGAAAGAAAAATCGAGATTCTAGATGAGTGGAATAGATGCGGCAAAGTATCTACAACAACTCAGAGATGTGGAATTACTCGCCGCCATCTTTATAAACTTATCAAACAAGAGAAGAAGATTCGTGAAACCGTGGCCTCATCACCATCAAGTTCTTCGCGGAAAAGAATAACATCCGACATAAGGCATGTGAACAAGAGGAAACCGGGACAAGTCTTGGGAGGAACAGACGTGTCATCAAGCACAAAGAAGACAAAGATTGACGCCGCTCAGCTCCTGCAGATACCAGATGAAGAGGGCTCTCATATTGAGGTGAAACCAAAAGTAACAGAGCTAGACACCGAGACAGATATCAGAGGTAAGAAATTTGTCATATCCAAGTTACCTGAGTTTTATTACTACTCGACAAGAGTAAATGTGATCTCCTTCTTGTTGTTGTTGAAGATGATTGTGTTGTCCACGGGAGTGGAAAAGTCACAGCAAAACAGTGACATAAAACCCGAAGTATTTTTTCCAACTTTTGAAGTTCAATAATGGTTCATTCATTTCAGGGCTAAAATAACTAACATTATCTTGGCGTTTATTGTACTGTACTGCTTGGCTTATCTACTTTATATTCCTGTGAAATTGTGCTGCTGAAGAAGTTTCTATTCATTGTATTCCTGTAGGTATAATATGACATACTGAGCTATTTGTGAAATTCAATTAGCATAACCAATGTCTGCCAATAATCAGTGGCAAAACCAAAGTTTGAACATTTCATCTTGATTGGATACGTTTACGGTGCCTAATATTTTCTCCACCTATAAGCTTGATATGAGTAAACCAACAATTGGATATGAAACTTACGAGGTTTCTGAAATGTGAAAAAAACCTTATTCCGATCATGGTCACATTAATATATGTACTATGCAGGCCTGTAGTTCTAGGTGAGGCAGGGAGGCAGGGAGGCAGGGAGGCAGGGAGGCACCGTCCCCCAGAATGCTAAAAAGAGTGGCCTAAAAACGCTGTACTAGAATATTGGATATTCCATGTCAGAATCAGCGTTTGATTTGCTTGTTACATACCTTAAAATGAGAGGCTGGGTAATTGACCCAGACTACATAGGTGGAGCTTACAAAAGCCTACCCGGTGTTGGTTCACACGCTCAGAAATTTTCTCTCGCTTACTATTTATTCGAAACTATTGCCCTGCGATGCATAATGTTTCAGACGGAATTCTGATTCCTGCCTGTACAAGTTTTTGTTTATGTTATTGGTTCCTTTTATTGACCTGGCATGCACTCAATGATGTTGTATTTTTCTTATGAAATTAAAATGACTTGCGAGTGCAGAACAATTCTTTAGTTTTCAATCAAATCAAGACTAACATCTCAATTTTTTTCTTACAAGTGGTCAAAGATGTAATGTTCAAACCAAAGAAATCAGCAGCTAGTACTAAACAATCAATTATACCATCAAGCTACCGCCTCAGACCCTACCCCTCTAGTGCAACGGCAGATATTACAGAACTAGTGATCATTGACGATGAACCTGACAAAGAAAATTCTGATGAATTCGGAGGAAACAGAGCCTCACAAACAGAACTAAGTGATGACATCATCACCGACCCACTATCTGTAGCTTCTGCTGATCTGTGTATATCATCACCTCAAATTTATGATGCTGCAATGGGTCTGATGTCACTACGATCACCACAACAAGGTATACCACTTACCATTCACCGTCCTGCTGCTGAGTCAGTGCTGCCACTTTCTATACCTAATTTCAATTCCAATTCAATTTGATAGCATCATCGGGCCTACGCGTTGTATTGTGTTTTCTGTGATCACCCAAAAGGCAACTGCCAAAAATCGACTGGTCATGAAATCACTGTTCAAAAGTCCACTACCCATAAGACCACTGGCCTAGGGCCGCTACCCATAAGGCAGTTATTTCACTATCCAAATGGCAATCAGTCATAAGATCACTGTCCAAAAAGCCACCGTCCAAAAATTCACTGTCCAAATGGCCACTGTACTAAGAGCCACTGTCCAAAAAGCCATCGATTAAAAGATTACATAATGAAAGTCTTATATCAACTTTCCATTGATATGTTTTTTGGTTAGCTTGCCTGAGTTGATTTTCATATTTTGCGTTGCTTCTTTTAGTCCTTAGTCGACAGTGTCCTAGATGTATAAACTGGTTAGCTCGGGTTACTCAAACGATAAATAAGGCGCTATTATATATGAGCCAGTGTCTATAGCCAATAATGTAAACCCAAATATGTATAGGCCTATTATCAAAATGTCTTGCATCACGCTGATCACTTGGGTTTTTCCCTGATTCAATTATCAAATCCAGAGTTGCGTCATTTGTCAATCAGCGTTCATACACATCAATAGGCCTACTGCCTGAGTGCCTTATATATTTAGCTGACATAAGACTTTTGGCAATCATCCAAATCCAACAAAAACTTGAGATAATATTAAGTTTATTTACAATAGTTTGACTGTAGATACACTATTACTCGATTTCAGTTCCTTCATATACCCAATCTCCTGGTGAAAGTCGTTCACCACATATCTAAAGAACCAACTTTTCTTTCATCAACAAAGGGTAGTTTGACAGATGATCAGATGCCTCTACTGTTTTCCTATTTATTGCATTCTTTTATAACAGTGCTGACCCAGAATGAGACTGATGTGTCTCAAAAAGAAATGAAATTATCTGCTAAAGACACAGTGGAGCCTCATGTTCTATCTGAGAAATCTACTGTTGACAGTAAGTCAGCTGAGCTTTGGTTTGACTAGTCGTGAACATTCTATGATAGACTTAACTTTACACAGCCTCTACCAATAGCCTTATGATAAAATTTAATAACTTATAGTTGAATAGTAAAGATGAATTGATTCCATTTTGCAGATGGTAACAAAGGCTATGATCCGTTACTGGATTCTCAGCCAGGCTGCTCATGGCATGAGCCACCTCAATGTCCACCAGCAAAGAAACCTGTGAGGACTTCACAGAAGGTTAGTTATATTTGAGCTTGTGTAGAGAGTCAGTAATAATATATGGACCTTAGTCATCAGATAGTATAATTGTATATTGCATAGAGTATAATAACACTATGGTATATTGTCTCAAAACCAAACCTTGTGAGCCTTTTAGACAGTAGGATAAGATGAACATAATATTTTTTAAGCTGAACTTGGTTTAGCTTTAAAAACAGACCAGATATTACCATATGATAATAAAAATGGATCACTGGACTGCTCTGGGTAGAAACGGTACTGATATGGTTTAAGCTTTCATAAAAGTTGTTGTCACGGTATGACATAAACAATTAAAGAAGCTGCGACATCTCTTCTCAGTGCGACATCACTTTGGTCTAAAATTGCTAACTGTCCAAGAAGATGTTTGTGTGGAGTCATTAAAAATAATTCTATTATCTAACGGGTGGGTAGGATCATTTGCCCTGATGGAGCAGCATAGCTGATGATAGATCGAATGTCGGATATGTAAAACATCTTCAGCCCATCGGCATTGAGTCCTATTGTCTTCAGTTTTCTCATCAGGAAACGTCTTGTGTTTCACTTTGATATGACTGTACCAATATGATGGTTAACATTCAGCCTTCTATCCAAGTGAACTCCTCATGTACTAAATGATGTAGATGTAAGGGTTACAATTTATATTCATTATTTAGGTGGTGCAGCTGGTGAGACCGACATCTTCTCTTAAAAGAGAGAATGTCCCTATACAGGACGCCATGATTACTGATGATATAAGTGAGAGGCGAATATCAACGGACGGTTCAAAGCTTTGTGACAGACATGATGGAGAGTTATATTGTGTTGGATGTGAAAACTGCTGTCAAATGTTTTGTGTCGGTTGTCTCAATTCCCCGCAAGATTGTGAAACAGGTGGGAAATGTTGGTGCATTTTTTGTTACTATTTATGCCAAAAAGTCACATTTGTATTTCTACTATGTAGCAAGAGTACCAGTAATGGGTTAGTAAGGGAGAGGGTGATTGTAGAATATCAAATATCTCGGGCTTGACAGCAGAGGGCTTATGAGAATATAAACCACCTCCGGCTAGAGGCTGTCGGTCAGGAGGGGTGGGGAGGGCTAAATTGAACAATACCTGAATGCGAATGCATCATCATTTTCAGGAGAACGATCAAAATATACTGAAATTTAAATATTTATTCATCTTGTAGGTAAATCACATAAATATATACCACTGGAAAAACTAGCATCAAAAGTTTGTTCCAGTCTTGTGACTCTGAGGGATAGTCTGAATGTCAGATTCAAAGGAATAGAAGGTCAGATAAGAAAATCTACAGCCATGTTATCTGAGTGGGATAAAGAGACTGAGAAGGTCATTAAAGAAATTAATCTGGCTAGAGATCAGAAGGTAATGAAACAGTGCGTCAAAACAGTGACGTTTAAGGGTAAAGACTTGTGATCTTATGATCCAGATTCGCTGGCTGTCATATCTGATTTGGCACTGGCAAGCCATTCATCCTTGCCAGATCTGTTTGATCAGGACCATAAATACAGAAGGCCTATAGGGACTATATGCTTGCGAGCAGTAGTAAGATCCCCTCTGCCTCTTGAACATAAAGAGTAGCCGGCAGCCGCGGGCAAGGGTGTAGGGTACTACCCCACACAAGCCACCTGCGCTCAAGGGGGCCGCTAAATAGGGCAGTCAAATGAGACCTAGTGCGTAGAAAAGAAAACAAATGTTCTGCCTTAGTTGAGGCACCCAGTGTATGGATGTTGTTGGCAATGAAATGCCGCTACCTACAAAACAAAGAGAGTTTGAATATTCAAACTAGTACCGACATGTGTAAACAACATTTTATCCGTTCTGCAGATTGCGGCTATAAGAGAGCAATACGGACTACAAGAAGTCGACTATATGCAGAGAAGACATCTGGCTAAGCAGACAATCATCCAGAACAAGACAAAACACGCTGACATAGCTGAGAATATCAGGCAGATAAACCTCACATTGATCAACAGCAGCCAGGTAAGCTGAATCTACAGTGCCTTTATCTGTTACCCTGGAGGAGTAAATATGAGCTAGGGTTAATTCGGGTTCTGCAAACCGCAGCAAAACAGAAAACAGTTTTGTGTTATCTTCTAAAATATGATTAAGACATTAAAAATCATTTTCATATTATTGAAAAGGCAAAAAATTTTGGTCCTTACACTAAGAAAATAAACTTAATTCATCCGCATGTTTTGGAACCCTTAAAGGCTACCCAAAGACCGAAGGATGATATAGACAGGCAGTTACTTATGGTGAATTAGTGTCAGATTTGCATGGTAAAAACAATGCTGTACTATCCACAAGCTATTGGTGGTGGAAAGAGTGCCTTCCATAAGGAGAGGTAACACGCATTCTCTCACTCGGGAGACTGTGACGTCATAATGCAGAGAACGAGAGTTACCTTCCCTTAGGGAAAGCTCACTTTCCAGAATCCGGGTGTAGCTTATGTATTTTGGCTAGTTAAAGTCGAAGTCTATATGAAAAGTAAAGAGGGTGTGTGAATGTTGCTAGCTTTAAATTCAGCCATTCCAAGGATATGAGCCATGGCAGTTTTTTACTTCCTCATGCAAACACTTTACGCTGCTTGGCTGTATCAATATGTGGCAGTGTGGCCAATATGTGTTAGTCGATTGGCAAGGCTGTTGGTTTTAGCAGTGCCTAATCTTTTCTCTGTATGTAAACTTATCGATGGTTCATAATGGTAGCTTGTTTGAGCTCGGAGGTGTGATAGGTGCAATCGTTTATTTTGTGACTCTAAAAATTTGCAGATCAACGAATGAGATATTATTCAGTTGTTGACTGAATTTTCCCTTTAGATATTTGAAAGCTATAGCTGATCTTATATTTTTTTATTGAAGATGGATTTAATACGAACGAGGCTTCAGATAGAGGGAAAGATATCGAATTTACTCAAAGTTCGATTCGAAGAGAGAAACCCAACAGAAATATATCCAACTGAAGAGACAGGTATGCTCCACTGATACTGTTACTATACCACTGAACCCAGCTATTGACAGTGTAGAAAGTGTTCCTATTGTGTGGCGACTTAAATTAATTCAACATGAGAACTTATACAATATATACATAGACATGATATGTGATATGATGAGTAATTAATTTATTGTTATGATGGCGGTCACTGCTTCTTTGGGTCATTAAAACTTTGCGGTTAACATTATTGTAGAAATTGAAAGAGACCCCATAATGGACCCACAGCCAGACTCTTCCTGGCATGATCATCAGGCTCCTCAGATGGATACTTCACCTGTAGAATCCAGCGGAGGGAATAATCTAGAGAACATGGTGAGAGTTCTATTTTAGCATGGTTGACGAGTAGAAGAGAAACACTTTTCTCATGATCATGATTCAGATCATCCAGTTTTAGTGCGACAAAAACTTTGTTATGCTATTCTCTATTAGCTCAACCCAAGGAAACCCAACATGGCATCCATCGACAAGGACTAGGATGCAAACTGAGTTAGAACTGGCGGCTAGTTGATGAGAGCAGAAAATTTCATTTTTATTTCTTTGCTTTCGTTAACTGTCTTTTATTTGCTAATTTGTGAAGATCAATTCATCTGTATCTTCTGTCTTGTATAAAAGCTTGAGTCAAGCTGGAGAATATCCACAATAATCTCTAAGGTTAAGTATGTTTATATTTTTTAAGGTTCTTCTACCCACGGTCATTCCTAATTCTCCAACTGCTGCAGCTGATACAACAAAAGAGACTGTTGAGGGTGATTACGGAATAATCAAGAAAGGGCTGCAAATAGCTGATGAGCACATGAGTCCAGAGCACTTTGAGGTGAGAAAATTTGATCATTATGACTTTTGTGTATTAAGTCAGAAGTTATATTTTTGTTTTCACACTTTTTGTCATACTGACACTGGTAATGTTTACCACAAGTTGAATTTTTTTGTCAAAGGCGCAATTAGCATTCTAATAAGAATCAAACTAAAGATTATGTTGGCCATACATAGCTGCAGTGATGAGAATGATATCAATGTCTGAGAGAAATGAAGTCATATCTTTAACTTCTTGTCCTGTGACTACAAAATATACGAATCTGTGCACCCAAATATTTTGGCGCCATATATCCAATGCAAAGTATATCGCTGTGTTGTGGTATGTTTAGGGTTTTTGAACAATTTACAGGCCCGTATTTACAGGGTGAGGTAGGGGCGGGGAAACTGCCTCCTGAAGAATGCCAAATACAGTGGCTTAAAAACGCTATATATATAAAGAAAAAATCATGTCAGAATCAGCTTATTTGTGGCTTCTGTTTGCTATTCATATACCTGAAAAATGCTTTGGAGGGTGGAGCTTAGCCCCAGACCTCACAGAAGGAGTTGGTGTTGTCTTGTTTTGTCCTTGTTTACCCTTGCATCTGATGGTTCTCAAACGTGACTGACAAATAAAGACTGGAAGCTAGATGAGAAATTTTGGTTTCTGGGTAACAGCTCGTTTATCCAGAGTCAATGGTTTTGTGATGGGGAAGGAGGAGGAGTTTAAAGCAATGCACCTTCAATAGATTTTTCTCCCCTATAATTTTTTCTAGACTATGGCCTGGGAATGAATTGAGTTACAAAATTTTGTTACTGTAATGGTTAAACAAGATTCCAGCTAGTTTAAATTCGCATTTAATTTAGTTGGTTTTTAGAAAAGTTAAAATGCAATCTGTCATCATTGAAATCTGTCATCAAGGTGAAGGCATAAATTATTGGCGTCTTAGTATTAGCATGGGTACTCAATCTTGATAAATCGTCTTTGCATTAGAACAATGTATGAACAGAAAGAAATGTTGCCTTCTTCTTAAATGTCAGAAGACAATTACCTGATTGTTGTTTCGTTACTATTATTATTTTTTAATCAATTTTATTGAGGTTTCCGGCTAAGTAAGTTATTATAAACAAACAGGTAAACACGGGATTTACCTTAATAAGTCTTGTTTTTTAGTTTTATTACTTTACAATAAGACCACAAGCCTCTATGGTATCTTTGTCTAATTTGAAAACAAAAGACTAGGTGATTTTGCATAAAGTGGCATTCTTGACAAGATCGTAACGAAACAGGCATCAGTCAGGTAAGCAAGCCAGGAGGCCAAAGATATAATCTCTCACTATAATATTTGGGTGCAAATAATTATTATGTTATATTACAGGAGGCCCAAAACAGAGAAGACTTCGATAATCTTCGAGAGAGAGGATTAAACTCCTCAGCTGAGATTGATAGAACTGAGGTCAAATATGAACAAATAGCAAACTCCTATGAGGCGATGGGAAAATATGCCAATGCACTTCAGTACTTTCACAAAGTACGCAGTGTCAAAGAGAACAGGTTAGGTGCAAATCATCCTGATATGACTGAATGCTACAAAAACCTCGCTCTGATGAACCATTGGTTAGGAAAGCAGGATGATGCTTCTACTTACTACATAATGTGCATCAACATCGAACTGAATACATTAGGCGAAGATCATCCAAGTGTGGCCACATCATACAATAACATTGGTCTTGTGTTTGACAGCAAAGGTGAACTAGACAGAGCTCTGGAATATTACAACAAGTGCCTTGCCATCCAACTGAATACATTAGGCGAGAATCATCCCGATGTGGCCGCCTTATACAATAACATTGGTTCTGTGTATAAGGGTAAAGGTGAACTAGACAGAGCGCTAGAACATTTCAATAAGTCGCTCACCATCGGACTGAATACATTAGGCGAGAATCATTGTGATGTGGCCACCTCATATAGTAACATTGGTTCTGTGTATAAGGGTAAAGGTGAACTAGATAGAGCTCTAGAATATCACGACAAGTCGCTCACCATCAGACTTAATACATTAGGTGAGAATCATCCCGATGTGGCCGCCTCATACAATAACATTGGTTCTGTGTATGAGGGTAAAGGTAAACTAGACAGAGCTCTAGAATATTACGACAAGTCGCTCACCATCACACTGAATACATTAGGCGAGAATCATTGTGATGTGGCCACCTCATACAATAACATTGGTTCTGTGTATGAGGGTAAAGGTAAACTAGACAGAGCTCTAGAATATCACGACAAGTCGCTCACCATCACACTGAATACATTAGGCGAGAATCATTGTGATGTGGCCACCTCATACAATAACATTGGTTCTGTGTATAAGGGTAAAGGTGAACTATACAGAGCGCTAGAACATTTCAATAAGTCGCTCACCATCAGACTGAATACATTAGGCGAGAATCATCCCGATGTGGCCGCCTCATACAATAACATTGGTCTTGTGTATGAGGGTAAAGGTGAACTAGACAGAGCTCTAGAATATCACGACAAGTCGCTCACCATCACACTGAATACATTAGGCGAGAATCATTGTGATGTGGCCACCTCATACAATAACATTGGTTCTGTGTATAAGGTTAAGGGTGAACTAGACAGAGCTCTGGAATATCACAACAAGGGCCTTGCTATCGAACTGAACACATTAGGCGAAGATCATCCAAGTGTGGCCGCCTTATACAATAACATTGGTCTTGTGTATGAGGGTAAAGGTGAACTAGATAGAGCTTTAGAATATCACGACAAGTCGCTCACCATCCAATTGAACACATTAGGCGAGAATCATCCTGATGTGGCCGCCTCATACAATAACATTGGTTCTGTGTATGAGGTTAAGGGTGAACTAGACAGAGCTCTGAAATATTACAACAAGTGCCTTGCCATCGAACTGAACACATTAGGTGAAGATCATCCAAGTGTGGCCACCTCGTACAATAACATTGGTTCTGTGTATAAGGTTAAGGGTGAACTAGAACGAGCTCTAGAATATTACAACAAGTGTCTTGCCATCGAACTGAACACATTAGGCGAAGATCATCCAAGTGTGGCCACCTCGTACAATAACATTGGTTCTGTGTATGACAGCAAAGGTGAACTAGACAGAGCTCTAGAATATTACAACAAGTGCCTTGCCATCGAACTGAACACATTAGGTGAAGATCATCCAAGTGTGGCCACCTCGTACAATAACATTGGTTCTGTGTATGACAGCAAAGGTGAACTAGACAGAGCTCTAGAATATTACAACAAGTGCCTTGCCATCGAACTGAACACATTAGGCGAAAATCATCCAAGTGTGGTCACCTCATACAAAAACATTGGTTCTGTGTATAAGGGTAAAGGTGAACTAGACAGAGCGCTAGAATATTACAACAAGTGCCTTGCCATCCAATTGAACACATTAGGCGAAAATCATCCTGATGTGGCCGCGTCACGCAATTACATTAAATATATATACCAGAAGAAGATGAGAACCAGTTGAATTACATAACAACTTCTAACCTGACCTGAATTTAACAATCCACAATATGTTAACATCATCTTCTAGTTGTTACGACACTTAAGACAGCATTAGATTTACATACAAATCAGAAAATCATCAGGTGTAAGTATTACAGCAGGAGAATTCAGGCTAGGGGGTGCTCACGGCCAATCATTTTATCGATTGTATTGAATCTATCTGATTCATCAGGTTTATTACTAGTCCTGCCTCCAGTCAACACTAAGTGGCTGGTTGAAGACATATTATATTCATTTCAATTATATTTCTTGCTATAAAAGAAACTGGTTAACATCCTAGTACCTCGAGGTATTCAAATTTTCATATTTTAAATAGAGCTGACTTCATGTTATAAACCCTACATTATCATAATGATTCAGGGGTTTGCAACTTTGTCTGCTGTTGCTATCTTCTTCCTTCTCTTCTTTTTGATGCTTTGATGCTATATTTTTATTTTCCAATTTTGTTCCTCATATCTATTTCTTTTTACCTTTTCTATGATAATCGGAAGTCTTTGTATATAGTATGGCTAGTATTGATCAGTATAATCTTATTTTCATTCTTCGTAATAGTTGTTATCGCAGCTAATTATATGTGATTACAAATTTATGGTAAGCTGTGCTGTGATACGCTCGAAATGGTGCATTTGGGTGTACACTAACAACTATTTAATGGCAAATGCTCAATTTATATAAATATACAACTCACCGAATTACACTATTCTACCTCTGAATCGAAAACCATCAAAGAACTTTAATCCTGATCGACCTGTCCTGTTACGGTGATATCGAACCTAGAGATAGAAAAAAAACATGGGTGAGAGACAACGTCATGATAGAAAAACATATACAAATATAAACACAACAAGATATAAACTCGCAACCACAATCACGCAATCATGTTGTTGTTGTTTGGTTTTTGTTGTTGTTTTTTTTCTTCTTGTTTTCTTCTGGTGTTTTATAATACTATCTAATACTGAATATGTGGCTAGATAACTTTGTGCTGCTGCCACATTTTTCAGCTGCAATTAATGTTTTTGATGTGCTCAGTTCTCTCGGTGGATCAAGAGTCCCTGGGGCGTAGGCCATGTAGAATTTCTTTGAAAAAAACCAAAGTATTTTTTTTTGCAGTTTATCAAGTCTGGGTTAGTTTAGTTAACCTCAGCTCCCTGTTGGTTAAACCTTCATAATAACATTTATAATCTCAAACCAAAACGGTTTCTCCAGCTGAATTAGTAATACTGAGGTTGGCTTGTCAATGATATCGGTAGTTTTTACAAAATGGAAGATACAACATTATCCCTTTGACACCCAATGCCTTTCTATGAAGGCAGCATTGACAAATTATAGTAGGCTAATTTACTACATTTTGTTGGGTATTTTTTTCCTTCTTATTTTATTATCATTGTTGAGGCCGGTATGAATCCCTGCTGCTTCAGAGTGTATGATGCGTATTTTATCTTAATTGTTGATTCTACAACTTGTGATTGGAGATGAGAAATATAGGAAAAATATCCCCATACTCTCATTACAGCTCATATCATCTGACAGAACGATAGAAAAAGTTTGAGCTTGTTGGCCAGAATTTGGAAATGCTCCCCCTTGAGACAACTGCTGCTTACCAGTTGAATGCTAGTGGCAGGCAAATTGGATCAAACGTGACATAATTGATACCCTAACTCCCTACTATGTTAGAATACCTGGGACATGCACATAGTCACCTGTGGATCATGTACACATCATGCATACATGTATATATATAACGGTATATTTATGCCAAGTATACAGGAAGTAGACTATCGAAGATATCAATTTTAATAGGTACGTAGATCACTTTGGGTTATATTTCCCAACTCTTTTCTCAAACGAATGCAATACAGGTGAGACTTGTGTTACATGTTGGCCTGAAACACTATAAAATACCTTAACACCTGTGGAGATTGATATGAGTGAAAAGTAATTTTTGCTTGGTTGTATAGTCTTTATGCATCCAAACTGAATTATTCTAACACACAATAATAAGTTTTTATTTTCAAAATTGTAATTAATTTGAGGAAAACCTCTAGGCATTGACTGACATCTGGACGGTATCAAAATAAAAGTTTCTGAAGATTAGCCAGTACTACAACAAGGATTACTGAAATCTGGATGGATCAAAACTCTTAACACTCATTATAAAACTTGAATATGAAAATTTTAGAAAGATCACACAATAACAAATGGACGGATAACTGTAGATAATAAAGACAAGAAATTGAAGAACTTCCCGACAAATTGGAAGCCAACGAGCCTATTGGACAGCACGATGCTGTAGAAATGAGCTCAGAAGTTATAAATTGTCCTTAGCTAGTGAATGACGCTATAAATTGATTGCTAAGCTGGTATTCTGCGATCATGATGTGTAACTTATACTTAACATCTACCAAACAGTTTTATTTGAGGGATTCAGGTAGAAATCTATAGCTTTATGGAAGGGATCACTGGTAGAGGTCCCATAGTTCTTATATAGTTTTAGGGATCACTGGTAGAGGTCCCATAGTTCTCACATAGATTAGGGATCACTGGTAGAGGTCCCATAGCTCTTATATAGTTTTAGGGATCACTGGTAGAGGTCCCATAGTTCTCACATAGATTAGGGGTCACTGGTAGAGGTCCCATAGTTCTTATATAGTTTTAGGGATCACTGGTAGAGGTCCCATAGTTCTCACATAGATTAGGGATCACTGGTAGAGGTCCCATAGTTCTTATATAGTTTTAGGGATGACTGGTAGAGGTCTTGCTCGACCGAGCTCAGTTTTAGTCAGAGGTACAGATACAGTGTTACCCGCGAACTGCATATTCATGGAAGGTGGGCGGGGCTTAGATTTCCCTGACTTCCTTTTGACTGGTTGTAACTCTTCTAAATCTTCTGATGTAGTTTTCTTCTTTTTCTGTAAGAAAATAAACCATCATAAAACATCAACAAAAAATAAAACTGAACATCCCAGAATGTAGAATAAATACTGGAGTTATACACAGAACTGGAGGAAACGATTTTCCCTACAATCAATGTTATGTTGAGACTCGGGGAGAGAGTAGGAATGATGAGGGGCAAAAAGGAATGATCTTGTGTTACTGGATTGGATATAAATCTGAAAACACAGGAGTTGTCAACTCCTTGACTAAAGGCATACAACTCCAAATCCTTCTCAAAGGGCTTGTTTTTACCTACTGAGAAGGGAAGGAACACACCCACCCATGTCAGACATAACCATTCACATCTGGTGATGAAAAGTAGAAAATCAGACATTTTGCTCTAGCACACACAGGGTACAGTGACACGTGTGTCGCTGTAGCCCCACATACCTTTCTAAGAGGAGGCAGTCTGAACTTATCAATGATAGAGGCTGAAGCGCTGCCTGAGCTAGGAGTACATAACGTCGCAGACTTCTTCTTACCACTTCCTCGAGGTGATTTACTCTTGTTACCGTTATCAGCAGAAGACTTGGGTCTGTATCTCTTCTTAGAGGATTTAGAAGCCTCTAGATGAGTAAAAAAAGTGGTTTATAATAAAATAAACTAAATGAAAATGCAATATTTATATTATATATATATATATTCCATTTGTCTTCTGTAGAAGGATAAGTCCTAAAGACTTGTACCCTAGATGAGTGAATAAATAGATTATAATTTAATAAACTAAATAAAAACAGAATATATATTCAATTTTCATTCTGGGGGAGAATAAGTCATTAGGTTTTGTACCCAGAAAACAGTGATATCGATAATATACAGTGTACAATTAAAAGGGCATGTCACTAAAACACCAAGAACAATGGCAGGTATAACTACCAAGTACACATTATCTGTAAAATGTTACAACAAAATATTGAGTAAAACTAGTTATTTCAATCCTTTGTTAGCTAACAACTGGCAAATAAGGTGGAAAAACCATAGACGTTATAATAAACTTAGACAGGACACTATATACAGCCGGAGTGAGGCACTTAATTGTTGGCGACGTAACGACATTGGAAGGTGTGATAACATTGGTGTTATCATTGATTTACAATCTATACTCCAGGTTTTTGGCTCATAACTCGATCAATTTTGATCTGATTTTGAGTAGAGAATTGCTTTGCAATCAGTAGCATCTTGTTTTATACTTGATGTATTTATTGCCGATATTTTGTATGAAACTGTTGACGACATGCTGCTAACTCTATTGTAATTGTCAAACTCAAAATCCGATCAAAATTGACCAAGTTACCATCAAAAAACCTGGTATACGATTACGAGCTGCAAGTCAATGATAACACCAATGCTACTACAATGTCGTTGCGCCATGCACAATTAAATAGCTCAGTGCCTCAATACTTATGCTCCATATAGTGTCCTGGGTGTCTAGGTTTAGTATTAAGTCTATGGGAAAAACCCACCACTCTAAGCTGCATTATCTGCTCCATATCTCCCAGAGCAGGCATTAAAAGATTGGCTTATGATCACAAGCCTTGATGTGATATAAACATCGTTATACTTAGAAAGAAAGGTAAGTATGAAAGATATGACCGGTATTGTGTTTGATACTCGACGGTCACTCACCTTTGGAGGGAGGTTTCTCTTGATATTCCTGGCCTGTAACAGCCTTGTTGTAAAGAAAGTTAATTTTCTGGGCTGTCATTGGGTCGATTGCATTTAGGTCATCCTCATCAGAAAATAGATCAAACCTCATACCATATCTGAAAATGTTAATGAAACAGGCTACAAGAATAGTTTGTTTTTTATAGCTTTAATCACATTCCGATAACCGTCTATCACTCCTACCATAAGCTCAACAGGGCTTACAGAGAAAGGCATGATCCATTTCAATAAGACTGTCCATGACTCTGTTCACAAACTAGACAGAGCTGATCATCAACATAAAAACAACAATTAGTGTGAATATGAATAAGGTTTATGAGCTTGCGAGTACTAACCTTCTACACTGGATAACTTTGATTACAATCCAGAATATGACTATAGGAGAACAGGCTCCAGATACTACAGCTAATACTACCCACCAGGTACCTTCATCAGAGATATCTCTGTGTGTGGAGGAGGGAGGGGCTACGCTTGTAGGTGTCTCAGTATCTGTGAGGATTCAATCAAATCATTAGACATTTTAAATCAGAATGGTCTAGGTAATTATTCTCAGTCTGACATCAGGTTTCTGGTAGAGAGTAGAAAAACGTCTGAAAGATTTTGGTGAGACTATAGGCTGACTAGCATATTATCTGGATTATACCATTATACCCGATAAGTCACAAGAGAAGTGCATTCATATTTACCAGTTTATTACATTATGTGCATTGTACCTGATCAGTTAAAAAGAGAAAAAGAGAAAGGCTACTGAATAATACCTGTATCATTCATAAGGGCAGAAGTGGTGTTTATACTGCTAGCACTGAGAGAGATTGAAGGAGATACAGTAGAAGTAGTAGCCTGGTTAGTAGAGCTAGTAGTAGGCCTGAGAGTGGAGGTAGAGGAAGGGCTAGTAGAAGTACTTGTACTAGCGGTAGAAGAAGTCGTGGTTGAGATAGCTGGTCCTACAAGGTATTTATGGAAAATTTTTAGCACACTGAACTAACTGCAAATCAAATGTGGTGCACAGATGAATCTCTACACAGAAATCTGTGTAATCCCATATTCCACATACAATGTGTTCAGATCCTCGATGCTAGTAGTAATACTCTAGTTGAATTACCTTAAATTCACATCTACAATCTAACTGGGTACAGGCCACTGATATACATGATTTGATTTCAGTACCTTAGCATTACCTTCAAGTTTAATCACTCTGAAGCTTGAACACAGAAGCAAGACCTGCTAGATGACATTATGATAAACAGTACAACACATATCCACATATCCACAATACCACTAGATCTATACATCTATAGCTTCATACATACCATCTAGTTTAACTACTCTGAACACATCTGCCAGTCTCTCATATATCAGTAACTCGGAGTCACCTCTCCAGAAGGCTGCTGATATAGACTGAAACACACAGTCGGTCTCATCACCGTCTCTATAGAAGGAACTGTTACCTCTACACAATACCTGCTGATCTCCTGTATAAGTATAACAAAAACGTATGCAACACTGTATAACCCTCCCCACTCCCTGACACAACTTACATTATATATATTTATTGTCTTCTCCTTGATGTTGATTAGACAACTCAAAATTAGACTAATGTCTCATATATAATTATTGTCTTCTCCCTGATGTTGATTAGACAACTCCAAATTTAATCAATATCTCATATGTATTTATTGTCTTCTCCTTGATGTTGTGCAGATAACTTGAAACTAGATTAGTGTAACTCGAATATCAAACCAGGAAGGGTGACCACAGGCTAACTAAACCATTACCAAACATATAAAATAACTTGAATATTTTAGAAGGTTAGCCTTGCATTAGTTTCTATGATGGCTTCCAATAGGGAATATTTAAATTAAAACTACAATCACACTTTTCAAAAATCTTAATTACTGCGTGTTCAACCAATGCTTGAGAATTAACTTGAGAAGAGATACGAGCAGAAGCATACCATTTCTTGTATCTATGAAGAAGAGCCTATCTTGCTCTGTATCAGCGATCGTGATGACTGGCGCAGCACTAGGAGAGAATAGTAATTCAGCATCAGTTTGTCCTATCTCATTACCATCAGTCTGATTATAATATAGAGCTGTGCTGTCAGCTGATTCAAATCTTCCTGTGTAGCTGAAGATAGAGTATAGAGAGTAACATTGATATAAGTACTTCTCCCATCTCATATGGTGGGTTGAGATATTTTGAGTTCTTTGATTGTGGTGGCGGTATGGCGCCAATATCTACCTAAACAAGGATGACAGAAAAATCTTTCCAACTTTTGAAAGTAGTTATTAAGGTTGAGGTTATCTGTATAACTTCATCCTAGACTGTTTGCAGCCTGAGCCAAAAAGTGTGGCTAGAACTGCAACTTCATTAAGAAAATAGCTGGTTAAGGTTTGACAGTTGTTCCTTTGAGCTGATTGCAATGGTGATAATTTTCTTTACATAATGTTGAACAGCGAATAATTGCCAAAAATGCTGCTAGCAGAGAGCAAAGTGATTAAAAGCAAAAATATGGTGTCACAACTTGTAAAATCTGAAAGTGCATGTTAGGGTCTGCTATAATAAATAGCCGAGAAACAGCCGATGATGGTTGCAAGAAACCCTCATATCCCGTACTTAACTATATATTACATATATATATATATTCAATCTACAATCATATTTTTTGAATGCTTTTAATGCAGTGACAGGACCAGTAACTTAAGGAATGAGGATAGACAAAGAAAAAAACTATCATCAAAGTGACACTTCTTATTCACTTTCCCTGCAGCATGGACGACTGACTTAGGATATAAGTATGGATCCGATGTTTTGTATGAGACTTTGTATCGACCCTCTCACTGCACTCACTCACTGTTACCCAGCTATTAGTGATAGCAGACTCTTTTGGAGGCTGTGTTAAGTTACCGTATCAATATTGCAATAAGCTCGAAAAAGACTCTACCGGAAATAACTATCAAGCCAAGGAGTAACGTGGGACCGAGGAGTTAAAGACTTTAACTCCTAGATGGGATTCTCTGATAAAACTATATCCAGCCACTTTAATATATGGAAGTGAGAGATAGAAGGAGGCTGACACAGGACTATCTGAGGCACAATTAAAAATAAGTGAGATTCTGAAATCTCTACCGTTGACTGGATAGCCTACCTGACAAATCTCCAGAAATTATCTCCATGTATTATGTCTCCATTAATAGAATCAATGTCTGTCATGTTGTATTTATTAATACCTGAAAATATGAAAATTATTATGATTTAATAAAAGTGAAGCTTCCGTCGTAGTAGAACTTACAGTTATTTAGTCATGTCAGTAAGGTAACTGATGAACATCTGTGCTCTTGAACAACAGTGATCAGGAATGGAATCAACCTGAGGTAGGTAAATTACATTAATCATCTTTGAGCTGTATTTAAGTGAGTGTGATATCAGGTCACTCAATTATCAGAAGCATCACATACCAACACAATACAGTCAGCAGTTTCCACCGAATCTTGAAGCATATTCTGGCTTTGTATAACTATGTCCTTTCAATACGAATAGTATCAGGCCTCATTGTTGGTTTTATGAAGGAAAATGCTGACAGTTTGAGGAATTAAACACCCCCCCCCCCCCCCCCGTTGGGACTTATAGTTTTTCAAGGAATCCTCCACGTTCCTGCTGAGGGAGTTCAATGGACTACCTTCAATGATGCCTCTAGAGGAGCAGATCACTAAACAGAGAAATATATACCCAATACATCGGCAAATTGATTCGCTCAGGTGATTGAAGCAGCTAAATGTAAATGTAACAGGTGAACTTAGAAGAAAACAAACAAAGTAACAAACCTCTGCTGACTTTCTGCCACATGATTTGTATATCTCTGGGATCTTGTATGATCTGTTGTACTGAGTCTGTAACTGTATGTGATATATCTACTATATTTACTAATCTTCTACTATGAGATCCATCTCCTGCGTATACATATATACCCTGTCAATAATATATAAGTACATATATACCAGTGCTGTCCCCAGCAAGGCCGGTTAGGCGTAGCAGTTCTCAAGACAGCTTATAAGTAAATACACAGGAGCTGAACAAGGTATTACTGTACTCTGTAGAGGCACCGCCTTTCCACTATACAAGGAGCCATTCCAATTTTCTATTGTTAATAATCATTTTCAACAGTGAAAATCAATATTCTCATTAGGAAATAACAATTCAGGATTTGTCTTTAACTGCTATAAATTTGTTGCTATGATATCAAGTATTTTTATCCTCCTCACCCAAAGAACAAGAAACTCAAGCTTTTAATCTTAGACGCTTTAAGGGGCATTTCCTGTCATCCTCAATAAATCAGATCGAGTTAAATCCATATCTTGGGCAAGAAAGATCCTGAGCTGAGACTGAGCCTAGGTTATATGGGATATTGAATGTTTTAACTGCATTGGTAGACTGTGATCTGAACATACCAAATTGACGAGAGCGTAGACCCACATATCTCTATCCTCATAGTAAGTCATACCGAATATGAGAGACTGATTAAATGTAACTGTATCGGAGAGATCGAGCGTTCCGCTCAGTGAACAAGGTCCTGAGATAATATAATAATATCATTGTCACCCATAAATACAGTGAGAAGATTATTGTAGAGCAGCACTAGCTCATTTTAATTTGATGGTAAACATGGGTTTCAAGTGGAATAGCCACTTCTTTGGCATGTCATTGCACAAACTCTACATGGGATGCTTATGGTGACATTCCATTATTTAACAGGGATAAGGATGTGGCTGTTAACAGAATTCTCCCACCGCAACCCAATCAGCAAACTAGCGCTGAAAATCTTTGGGGATTGATTGATTTGTATTTTTACAGACGATATCATGGCGAGGATGATGAAGAAATGTATGAATATGTCAGCCCTCGGTGTAACTCAGTTGTACATAAAATGTTGTTGTAAAAATTTATAAAGGAATTAAAAAAACTCCACTGTCGTTTAGTGGTACGGCTGCGTCTGGGCCTGAATGTGTAGGCATCACTTAAGGATACGCTTGGATTGGATGACTGGTATAATATTACAGCAACATCAAATTTGATCATTCTGAAAACATGGCAAACAACTTTTGCGCTGTTGCGTGATATGAACCTCAGACTAGGCAGCTGACATGATTAGAATATATAGATTTCATCATTGAGCCGATATAATTCTCTATGTTCTAAGATTCGCTGGTAATGATGACCTACCGTGTACAGTAGATACAAGCTCTGTATCTATCTGTATTTGTCTACCACAAGATTTAACATCAGAGAATAATATCCTTCTATCAACTGTCTGATACAAATACTGTGGGGAGATCATCTCAGCTGATATATTATATCCATCTGTTACATTGCCTCTGATTGGTCGAGCTAATGTGATATCACCATACAGTACTACAAATACAAAAATGTGCAGAGAAGAAATATACTCCACAAAATCATATATACATACGTACATATATCAACATACTACACTCTAGCTACAGACTTTTCCCCTCATCGGGATAAAGTGGACAGCTTCAACAGTATATTATATAACCTTTCAAACTTCACTCTGACCAAAAAGACAACAGCATTGATAAAAAAAACGTTGTGCCAGCCCCATATGAAGAAGCCACACAGTCTCACCATTGACAGATTGAGTTAGTCCTGAGTCAGTATAAGACTGTAGATATCCTATAGCACCTGAGAGGCCTGAGGAGCTGCGTGTACATAATCCTACTAATAACCTGCTAACATCCCATCTGTCTATCTGTAAGTAATACATACATATAAATACTCCTACTAATAACCTGCTAACATCCCATCTGTCTATCTGTAAGTAATACATACATATAAATACTCCTACTAATAACCTGTTAACATGCCATCTGTCTATCTGTAAGTAATACATACAAATAAATACTCCTACTAATAACCTGCTTACATCCCGTCTGTCTATCTGTAAGTAATACATACATATAAATACTCCTACTAATAACCTGCTAACATCCCTTCTGACTATCTGTAAGTAATACATACATATAAATACTCCTACTAGTAACCTGCTAACATCCCATCTGTCTATCTGTAAGTAATACATACATATAAATACTCCTACTAGTAACCTGCTTACATCCCGTCTGTCTATCTGTAAGTAATACATACATATAAATACTCCTACTAATAACCTGCTAACATCCCTTCTGACTATCTGGATGTAATACATACATATAAATACTCCTACTAATAACCTGCTTATATCCCATCTGTCTATCTGTAAGTAATACATACATATAGATACTCCTACTAGTAACCTGCTAACATCCCATCTGTCTATCTGTAAGTAATACATACATATAAATACTCCTACTAGTAACCTGCTAACATCCCATCTGTCTATCTGTAAGTAATACATACATATAAATACTCCTACTAGTAACCTGCTTACATCCCGTCTGTCTATCTGTAAGTAATACATACACATAAATACTCCTACTAATAACCTGCTTATATCCCATCTGTCTATCTGTAAGTAATACATACATATAAATACTCCTACTAGTAACCTGCTAACATCCCATCTGTCTATCTGTAAGTAATACATACATATAAATACTCCTACTAGTAACCTGCTTACATCCCGTCTGTCTATCTGTAAGTAATACATACACATAAATACTCCTACTAATAACCTGCTTACATCCCATCTGATTAGAAGAAGTTAGGTAGAAAAATATTTTAATCCTACGCCGTCAGTTTTCCATCTGTCAATTTCTAACAATGGCAGATGACAGTATTGCCGTATTGGTACAGGCAAGGTGGATGCGGCATTTCATAATCAGCCGCCTCTTTTCCTGGTGGTTGATTACAAAACATTATAACAACAAGCTAACCAGTATTGAGTGTCACTTTGAGCGATCTACAATAATTAGCTATTATGGACTTGGCGTTTACACAACCAATAATGGTAAAATCTTCAGGGACCTCAATTTATCTCCTCTTTTAAATCCCAAGAAATTAAGGACTTTCCCACTTTTGGCAACAAAGTGGCAACAGATGTAATATTAACACAACATTATCGTATTCTTGCAGCAGGTACAAGATCAATATTTATGACATCATTATTTAGTACCTGCAATGCACCGATACACGGATATTCTCCAGTAAATCCAGGGACTAAGTCTACTTGTATGGATGTGATGTTACCGTTGAGTTCATAATATCCAGTACTCAGACACAGACTGTAAGGTAATTATGAAATATTTGTCAATCTCAAATAACAGTAACACTGTAGCTAAGTCTCAATATCAGTTGAAAAGGCGCTAAGGCACAACTGACCTGAGTAGCCCACATACAAACGGAGGGGCAAACATTAGATAAAGTTTGGTCCATTTGCCTGCATTGGGAGTTGCTCCTGAGTCCTGATCCACTGGTCACGCTGTAGTGTTGTAACCAGCGGAAGGGAGCAACTGGAGTGCATGCAGGCAATTGGATTAGTTAAGGAGAATTCAGTCATGGTACTGTGACATATAATACTAGTAAAGTAGTGCATCAATTGTAAGGATATCAAGCCACTCAGGTCACATGTATTGTGCCCATATTATTGATTAAAAATATGACTTAATCACCATGATATTATCGATGATCTTATCATCAAATCATTGATGATATTATTTCCTTTCTGTTTCTTTTTTTTTCTTTCAAACGTTTTTTTTCTGGCACTGAGTGCAGAACACCTCGAATGAGATGACTTTGGTTTCCAATAAAGTAAATATATGTTAAGCATCACTTCTTTAAGCACCATGTTAAGCAAATGTCTTTATACGAATTTCTTCTTATGTACGTGCAAATTCCTTTTTTATTATTGTATAAAGTGGAGCTCGTCTTACCTTGGTAGAAAGCAGAGCAGGAGTGCGACCAGAGAAGTTTTATCATTAGACATGTCGCTTTCAAAACCAGGCTTCCTCACACAATACTCACGTTATCCCAGTTCCAAAACTTCAGTAATCTATATTAGTACTCCCCTCTACAAAAAGAGGGTATAAAAATGAATTCTGTTCTCCCAATGAATCGGGGAAACAAACAACAAAATTTGCAATCAACAAACCTAAATGTTGCTGGTAACTAGCTTTAAAGGTGGGTATTATAGGAATATTAAAGGTCTATGCCTGTTTTAGTGTGCAATCAAATTGAAACAACACATACATTGCTTACAACCCATAAAACATGTGAGTTACAGCCTTGCTCTACTCTTGCAATTGAGCACTATTCAATCACATATTTACGGTAACTAACTGTATAACTAATTCAGTTTCATTTCTTTCTAGAAGTACCAGCTGATACTCCTTGCACACATAATTACATGTATTAAATTAGAATATTATTTTATTTTTGGCAGCAGGGAGACTAGCCAAGAGAGCAAGTGAAACGTGGGTACTCTTAATAT
This sequence comes from Membranipora membranacea, assembly GCA_914767715.1. NCBI lineage: Eukaryota > Metazoa > Bryozoa > Gymnolaemata > Cheilostomatida > Membraniporidae > Membranipora > Membranipora membranacea. The sequence goes on along the minus strand of OU612072.1, from coordinate 6,284,033 downwards.
GGGCACTTTACATAAATTTGTGGTTCTGAATGGGCACTAAAACCGCTGTTGGCAACGGGTGCTGTAAGACGTGTGTTGTAGGGGCCGCATGCGTGCTGTAAGACATGTCCGCAGCACCTGCCACACTCCTCAAAACACCTGAGTGTTGGATCAAGTCAAAAGAGTTGGATTGGTTGGACGACTACATACTTGTACCTAAATTATCTCTTAGTGCGCAACATGAGCTGCGCCAACAAAACCTATACTATGATTTAGTTAATGAAACTGGCTACTACATCACTTAACTTTTTCTGCAATGCAGGGATGAGCAAGGAGTAACAGGGGCCCGGTCCTCCTTGGCCGTGAGTCTCATCTGGCCCAACCATGAAAACAATCCCAGCAAATTCAGTCTATTCCTACAGTTGATGATGTTACTACTGACAATTTACTGGATATGACTACAGAGGATCACAGATCCGACCGTCATCAACGCTGATAAAGATGAGGGGCCTCCGACGATTGAATCTGAGTGGCCCCACTTAAACCCTCCCATCAAGAGAATGTTACCAATCCCGCATGTCACTGGCCTGCTGCCCTTAATTACCTACAAACCACCTATCTTATATCTCGTCTACCCCCAACAGCAAGAAACCATAGATATATATAAACTAAATAGAAATGCCTAGCTAGTAATAAATAAATAACTAACTACTAGTTAAACTTAAAGTTAGTATTTTTTCCACACAAAAAAAGTGGTTGGCACCCCTGCCATTTGTAGTATCATTTTTTACCAGCTCTGTTGATCAGATCTTACACCATATAAAATTCAATGACTGCAAGGCCTGGTCAAGTTTTAGTACCAATAAAAATGATAGAGAGATGGAGAATGCTTCGCTCTTCATTTTGCTACTATTTCTCAGGAATTTTGTTTTGAAGAAATTAATGATGTCTTCATGTTTACAAAAGTTTTGAAGACATCAATGTTTAAACTTTTCAAGTCAGTAAGAGTTGCCCGTCCACTAAAGAGGGAGATAACTCGAAACTGGGGCCTTTTATTAAAATAATCAAATTTTCAGTGCTGTGATGGTATTTCAATGGGGCAACTACGATGACTAGCTTTTCACTTTGCGTTTACATAATATGGTCAATAGGTGAGCAATTTGGGAATGAAACATTTGGTATTATAACTATATACACATACTTTCCAAAAACTTACGCTGTTTCGAATGGACACTTAAAACTGGGACATATTTCACAAGACTCAAGGCCTTACAGAAATGTTGTTGGTGGTAACTGTTTTCTGAATGGCCCCACTTAAACCCTCCCATCAAGAGAATGTTACCCATCCCGCATGTCACTGGCCTGCTGCCCTTAATTACCTACAAACCGCCTATCTTATATCTCGTCTATTCCCAACAGCATGAAACCATAGATATATATATAAAATAGATAGGCCTAGCTAGCACTAAGCTAGCGACGGGTGTTGTAAGACGTGTGGCAGGTGACGTATGGGACATATTTCACAAGACTCAAGGCCTTACAGAAATGTTGTTGGTGGTAGAGGCCGGATGAGTTCCATACAGGACCTGCCACACATCTAACAACCACCAAGTGGTGAATTAACGAAGTACTTCAAATATGTCTTTTATACAACATGGACTGTACCAACAAACCCTATGGTGTTTTGATAAAACTGGCTACTCCCATACAGAACTGGACGCATTCTGTAATTCACTCATTGCGAATGACAACGGGAGGATAACTTGTTATAGGGAAGTCTCTCTCATTGGAGAATTTATACCTGAGAGTGCAACGCTCAGAGACTTGGAATTCATGACTCAATGGCGTCGATCAGTTGGATGTAAATAGCATTAACTGAGCACTGTGATAGATTGCATCAACTTAGCAATGAACTAGCTCAAACAATAAGATGAGATTTTGGATCTCGGGGAATCAAGATGATAGGGACAGAAAGCAGCAATAGTGACAGATTTATCTTATTGTGGGATTTAAAGGCTTTAGAGCAATGCATAATTAATAAATGTTGACTATTAATACTGGATGCAATTAGCCTCGGCAGGCTGTCGGGACAGGGGTGGGCGGGTGGGAGAAGGGACCCTCCCCACCCACCCACCCCGACACAACAGCCTGCCCAGGCTAGGATGCAATGAGGCACACAATTGAGGGACATAATTGACAAGCTGTATAGCAGTAATGAGCGGTAGGTACGAAAAACCGAACCACGAACTCACAAGCTACGAACCTTTAAAAACCGAACCTTCAATGTGTCTGATAACATAATTTCGGCCAATGATGTTCTTTGTAACAAAAAGTCAAAACTTTGATGAACAGTTATCCTCTCTTGCACTTTGGCAAATGGTAGAGGACAACTCCAATCCAAGCAGAGAGTTTGGGACATATGAGCAGGGAGAGTGGGAAGGGAACAGGGAGGGGAGCAGGGAGTTTTTCCCCGACTGAACAAAGAAGGGGATTTTGTTCTAGAAGAGACACCAGGCTAGATCATGGCCTGAACGATTTCCAGTTTGAGACAGAGGTTCCGGAGAGCTGGGAGCCACCAAGTTCAAACTTAGTGATTATTACCATGGTGGTGCGACTGATCCTGGATAATTGAGTGATTATGCACAAATGCACGCAGTGATGCTTTTACTTACTAAATGATGCTTGCAAATACTCTGTTTATGTGATCATTGCACTGTTTGAGTGATAAGGTGATCCAATCAGATAACATTTATTATATGCGCATTCAAATAAAGGTAATGGTTCAGAGAAGAGACTGTTGATGGTGTTTACACGTGTATTCAATGAACTTATTTGTATATTATGGTGCCTGAAAAAGCGGCAAAATGAGAGGCAGAAAAAAAGGCCTGAGAGAATAGTAATGGCTCAGGTGGATTAATACTGAAGTGTGAGCATTCATGGCTGTGAATACACGTGTGATGGTAGACCATCGGGGACATAAACCAGTTCCTATCCAATCGTAGTGGCAATGTACGTTGTTAATGACAGTAAGCTAACTATCAAGCCATCACTGATGCATAACAGCTATCACTAGGATTGTGCTGTGACTTCTGGTACTGCGTAACTAAAAAAACAGAAAATATCACATTCAAATTCAAAGAGAAGTGTTTGATATCATATGTCATGATATTATCAGTTAAAATCTAAAACTCACTTTTTGCTCACTGCGCTCTACTCATAGCTTTAGGGCAGCATGAGGCAAGCTCCCTGTTTCTTCATTGCCGGTTAATATTATTTGCTTTTTTTATGGCTAGATGGTGACTGGTGAAGCTCACACCACATTACATTATCAATCATGCTCGACTGGGATAAAATGAATAATACACCAATTAATTTTGGTACATACCTGACCCAACTTGCAGCTTAATTACTATGTAGTTGTTTTACACGAGGCCGTTTCAGAAGACTAGGATATTATCATTATCAGTTTAGTCCGGGCCACCACAGCTTGAACCTGACTTCGTTACACAGCTATAGTACAGCATGTTAGTCTGACCATCGGACCAAAATAATTTTGTATTCTGTGGTACGAGTCAGAGAAATCAATAGCTGAGGTTGTAATGAGTAAGGGCCCGCATGGATATCTACAAACACAAGATTTCTTTGTTAGTTATTACAGAATATGCAGTTAATATATAGTATTTGCCTAACCACTTTCATACTAGTAGGATCATTTCATAATTTGATGAAGCCTGATCAAGCTAATGTAAATTTCAGAGAGGCAACACTGATCTGATATCTCTTAGAGTAGCACAAAATGCTGTATGTAAGACCTAACAGTTAACAGTTATAGTTATATATATAGTAAATAAGCTCAATTTTTTATAGAAGAATTTTAATGTATATTAGAGGTCCTACTTTCCCCCTGATGCTTTGTTTGAAACCAAAGAACAGCCATGAACTTTCAAAACAATATTTCAAGATAGGCCAACACCCATAGTACATACTTGTTAACTCTGTTGAGAGGTGATGATTCAGGAGGCAGCCTTCTGCTCCTCCTGTGACGAGTCAAAGGGGCTCCAATTTACTAAACTGTGACCATTTCTAATAAATAAGTGTGATGTGTCCTCCATTACAGCCTTCTGTAGTAGCTCCACATACTTCCATCATTTTCAAACTTGCAGGAATATATATATAGTCAAACCATTCCTCTCTCCAATGCAAAAGTTCATTTGGATTCATGATGACTAATTTGACAATGGCATCTACTTGGTGTGTACCAAACTGTGCCAAGGGCATCTTGCTCTCCATAATTTTTCATCAAGTGACCTTGAGCTAGTGCACCTAGTTAGGGTGCAATGAGCTCTATTAAAAGTCAAAGTTTGATGTCTGTTATATTATTGGTCACTTATCAAAAACATGACATTTCATTGGCTACTGACAATTTAAACTTTGAGCAAATTGATTTAAGCAGGAGAGGATAATCCTGAGTTCGGTTTTTAGAGGGTTCGTAGTTCGTGAGTTCGTGGTTCGGTTTTTCGTACCTACCCAGTAATGAGGCTTACTGATGGTTAGTACACAGTCTAGGGTTTATACTGATTAACTCGACCAATGTCAATGATGATCAGTTGGAAAATTGCAATAAAAACTAAAATATCAACTGGAAATATTTTTGAAACACTAGTTCTGATTTGTTTGATTTGATTGACATATTCTCACTTTTTCAGTTGTATTGAGAAAAATAGCAAGGTCCGTTTCGATTACAAAATACAGAGAATGCAATAACTGTTGACAATAATTTTCCTTCATCTCACACCTCCAAACTGATTGTCGTCTTTTATAACACGGCTGTGATATGTAATATGGCAACATGTGAGTTTGGCTTTTGCTTGTTATTCTCTCTGGCTGCTTCTTCTCCCTTTTTATTGTTACAGGATAAGCTTGTTATGGTCTTTCATTTAATATACCTAAAAGTTTTAGCAGACAACCTGGACGGCATAAATTCTTGTGTATCAACTAGGCCTATCAGTCGATGTAATGATTGGTTGTTTCCATCCGAAACATCCAATCACAGACAAAACATCAGATTGTTGTGTATACTGTATAGGCCTAATAATCACTATAGGCAGTAAATGGAATTTCTATGATTCATCGGAAAATCCAAGTTCCTTATGACTGTAGCCTTAGGTACTACAAAAGTATGTGGATTTAAGGTAGCTTAGACCCGTCCATAAAAGAGCAAAAAGTGATAGGATTCACATAGCTTGATATAAGTTTTCAAACAACAATCATGTAATGTCACTCAAGTTTTGATGCTTGCAGAACTAGTTTTATTAATTTGGTGAGCTTGCTTTCTGCTTTTGTTTCAATCAATACGGCGTGAAATGGCCAATAACAGGGATACTGAGAGTGGTGTGAAGAGAAAGAGAAATGATTTGACACTCGAAAGAAAAATCGAGATTCTAGATGAGTGGAATAGATGCGGCAAAGTATCTACAACAACTCAGAGATGTGGGATTACTCGCCGCCATCTTGATAAACTTATCAGACAAGAGAAGAAGATTCGTGAAACCGTGGCCTCATCACCATCAAGTTCTTCGCGGAAAAGAATAACATCCGACATTAGGCATGTGAACAAGAGGAAACCGGGACAAGTCTTGGGAGGAACAGACGTGTCATCAAGCACAAAGAAGACAAAGATTGACACCGATCAGCTCCTGCAGATACCAGATGAAGAGGGCTCTCATATTGAGGTGAAACCAAAAGTAACAGAGCTAGACACCGAGACAGATATCAGAGGTAAGAAAATCGTCATATCCAAGTTACCTGAGTTTTATTACTCGACAAGAGTAAATGTGATCTCCTTCCTGTTGTTGTTGAAGATGATTGTGTTGTCCACGGGAGTGGAAAAGCCAAAGCAAAACAGTGACATAAAACCCTAAGTATCTTTTCCAACTTTTGAAGTTCAATAATGGTTTATTCATTCCAGGGCTAAAATAACTAACATTATCTTGGCGTTTATTGTACTGTACTGCTTGGCTTATCTACTTTATATTCCTGTGAAATTGTGCTGCTGAAGAATTTTCTATTCATTGTATTCCTGTAGGTATAATATGACATACTGAGCTATTTGTGAAATTCAATTAGCATAACCATTGTCTGCCAATAATCAGTGGCAAAACCAAAGTTTGAACATTTCATCTTGATTGGATACGTTAACGGTGCCTAATATTTTCTCCACCTACAAGCTTGATATGAGTAAACCAACAATTGGATAGTTCTTACGAGGTTTCTGAAATGTGAAAAAAACCTTATTCCGATCATGGTCACATTAATATATGTACTATTCAGGCCTGTAGTTCTATGGGAGGCAGGGAGGCACCGTCCCCAAGAATGCTAAAATGAGTGGCCTATAAACGCTGTACTAGAATATTCCATGTCGGAATCAGCGTTTGATTTGCTTGTTACATACCTTAAAATGAGAGGCTGGGTAATTGACCCAGACCGCAAAGGTGGAGCTTACAAAACCCTACCCAGTGTTGGTTCACACGCTCAGAAGTTTCCGCTTATCGCTTACTATTTATTCAAAACTATTGCCCTGCGATGCATAATGTTTCAGACGGAATTCTGATTCCTGCCTGTACAAGTTTTTGTTTATGTTATTGGTTCCTTTTATTGACCTGGCATACGCTCAATGATGTTGTACTTTTCTTATGAAATTAAAATGACTTGCGAGTGCAGAACAATTGTTTAGAATTCAATCAAATCAAGACTAACGTCTCAATTTTTTTCTTACAAGTGGTCAAAGAGGTAACGTTCAAACCAAAGAATTCAGCAGCTAGTCCTAAACAATCAATTACACCATCAAGCTACCGCCTCAGACGCTCCACCTCAAGTCCAACAGCAGATATTACAGAACTTGTCATCATTGCCGATGAACCTGACAAAGAAGATTCTGATGTATTCGGAGGAAACACAACAGAACTAAGTGATACCATCATCACAGACCCACCATCTGTAGCTTCTACTGATCTGTGTATATCATCACCTCAAGTTTATGATGCTGCTATGGGTCTGATGTCACTACAATCACCAGAACAAGGTAATCTTACTTCCCCGCTGTTGATTTAAATCTTTGTTTAAAATATATTTACTTACATTAATGAACTGGTTCTCGTTATGGCTGTCGGCAGTGCACCACAATATTCACAAAGTAGAGAGAGACCATGACTGCTTTAGTGCTTTTCTTTCCTGAAGTTAGAAGTTAATAGGCCACTTATTAGCCTGTTTTGACAAGCTTTGTTCAGTGGAACAAAGCTTGTCAAGACAGGCTAGCCCATTATATGAGTCAGTGTTTCCCTTTTATATACCTAAAAGTTACAGGCCAATTCAAATTGATAGGATCATACCTGTTGTACTGTCTATTTGGCGATCACCCAAAAGGCCTCTGGCCAAAGGGAAACCAGTCATAAGGCCGCTGGCCAAAAGAGATTGCTGTCCAAAATGCCACTATCCAATCAGTCATTGTCAAAAAAAAGCTGCTGTCCAAAAAACAATCGGTTCAGTTGATTTTCCTATTTTGCATTGCTTTCTTAATCTTCAGTCTAAAGTGTCCTTCATGCACTAACCTGTTCACCATAAGGATACTCAAAATGACAAATTAGGCCTATTATATATGAGCCAGTGTTTATGTGTGTTTAACTACTATTATAGGCCTATTATATATGAGCCAGTGTTTATGTGTGTTTAATTACTATTATAGGCCTATTATATATGAGCCAGTGTTTATGTGTGTTTAATTACTATTATAGGCCTATTATATATGAGCCAGTGTTTATGTGTGTTTAATTACTATTATAGGCCTATTATCAATATGTCTTGTATCTCCCTGTTCACTTTGGTTTTTTTCCTCATTGAATTATCAAATCCTATGTTGCGGTCATTCTAATCAGCTTTCATACACATCAATAGCCTAATGAAGGCCTAATGAATAGGCCTACTGCTTGAGTGCCTTTTTAGAATAAGACTTGGCAATCATCCAAATCAAAACAAACTGTCGCAGAGAATGAGTCACCTTCAGATAAAATTATGTACAATAATTTGACTGCGTTGACATCATAGACAAAACACACATGTTGTGTGTTTTGTCTATGGTTGACATACTGGTACTGTTGCATTTCAGTGCTTTCACACACCCCTATAATGGTGAAAAGCGGTAACTGTAAATTGCTAGTAAACAGGCTGAGCAGACTGAACAGCTGAACAAAATTTCTCAGACTAAAATTATCATTTGTATTCATTTCTCTGGCTGACTACCACATCTCAAACACGTACCTCGTAGCCAAATTATTGAATGATTCACTAAGTTCCTGTTGGCACCTAATATAACCGATATAGGGCAAGCAAATGTAGCGATCAAAATGTTAATTCTGACATAATGCTGCTATGGGTCTGATGTCACTACAATCACCTCAACAATGTAATCTCACCACCCTGCTGTTAATTTAAATTTTTGTTTACAATATATTTACTTACATAAATGAACTGGTTCTTGTTATGGCTGTCGGCAGTGCACCACAATATTCACAGAGTAGAGAGAGACGGCATGACCGCTTCAGTACTTCTCTCTCCTGGAGTTAGGAATTAGTAGGCCCGTTATATATGATTCAGTGCTTCCCTTTTATATACTACCTAACAATTACCGGCCAATTCAATTTGATAGGATCATACGAGTTGTATTGTATTTTCGGCGATCACCCAGAAGGCCGCTGGCCAAAAGACATTGTCCAAAATGCCACTATCCTATCAGCCATTGTAAAAAGAAATTTGCTGTCCAAAAAACAATTGGTTCAGTTGATTTTCCTATTTTGCATTGCTTCCTTAATGCATAGTCTAAAGTGTCCTTTATGCACTAACCTGTTCACCATAAGGATACTCAAAATGACAAATTAGGCCTATTATATATGAGCCAGTGTTTATGTGTGTTTAACTACTATTATAGGCCTATTATCAATATGTCTTGTACCTCGCTGTTCACTTATGTTTTTTCCCTCATTCATTATCAAATCTTGCATTGTGTCATTTTGTTGTCAAATCAGCGTTCATACACATCAATAGGCCTACTGCCTTATATATTCAGCTGAAATAACAGGTTGGCATTTATCCAAATCAAACAGAACTGGAACAGAGAGTGTGTCACCTTAAGATAACATTATATATGATAATTTGACTGTGTAGGTATACTATTACTATTGCATTTCAATGCCTTCACACACCCCATCAACTGGTGAAAATCTAGTCTGAGGCCCCCAGACTTTTGCCCCTCGCCCGACGGCCCCCCGACGGGGGAAACCATACACCACATTATAGGAACCAATTTTTCCTATGATCAATGAAGGGATAGTTTGACAGTTTCAAGGATTTGATGAGACTGCCTTTAAATGCCTTCACTATTTTCCTGTTTATTGCTTTCTCTTATAGCAGTGCTGACCCAGAATGAGACTGATGTGTCTCTCAGAGAAGCGGAACTATCTGCTAAGGACGCAGTGGAGCCTCATGTTCTGTCTGTGAAATCTACTGTTGACAGTAAGTCAGCTTAGCATTGACTATGTGCTGAACATTTTATGATACACCTAATTTTACACTGGCTCTACCAATAGCCTTATGATGTAATTTTAACCCCTTATAGTTAAAATGAATTCGTTCCGTTTTTTAGATGCTAACAAAGGCTATGATCCCTTACTGGATTCTCAGCCAGGCTGCTCATGGTATGAGCCACCTCGATATCCACCAGCAAAGAAACCTGTGAGGACTTCGCAGAAGGTTAGTTTTATTTTATTTGTGTAAATAATGAATATATGGACATTACACATCAGTATTTGTCTCAAAATTCAACCTTGTAGATTTAGATGTACATTACATAATTTATGCTGAACTGAACTAAACAATGTCGATGTCAGAGTTTCAATTTATATTCTTTGTTATGGCGGTAAAGTTGGTGCGACCGACACCCTCTCCTCAGAAAGTCAGCAAGCCTAAACAGGACGCCATGAGTTCTGATGATATGTGTGAGAGTCAAATATCAACGGATGGTTCAAAGCTTTGTGACAGACATGATGGAGAGATATGCTGTGTCGGGTGTGAAAACTGTTTTCAGATGTTCTGTGCTGGTTGTCTCAATTCACCACAGGATTGTCGAACAGGTGGGAAAACAGTGACGCGGTGAATCACTGGCGCATGTTTATTTGCGCGTTATGACAATGTATTCTTATCTGTCTATATGAAGAGATTTCAGATACAAAAAATAAACTTCCCTAACAGACTACTATAACAAAATTTACCTGCATTAATAAATAACTATTTATCCTGTAGGTAAATCACACATGTATATACCACTGGAGAAACTAACATCAAAAGTTCGTTCCAGTCTTTTGACTCTGAGGGATAGTCTGGACATCAGATTCAAAGGAATTGAAGATCAGATAACAAAATCTACAGCCATGTTATCTAAGTGGGATAAAGAGACTGAGAAGGCCGTTGAAGAAATTAATCTGTCGAGAGATCAGAAGGTAATGAAACAGTGCAGAAAAAAAGTGATAAACTCTTACCTTAGGTTAACTGAAACAGGATATGTCTGACTATTAAGGGTAAGGACTTGTGATCTTATGATCCAGGTTCGATTCCTGGCGCTTGCTGTCATTTCTGATCTGTCCCTGGCAAGCCGTTCATCCTTGCCAGGTCTGTTCAGATGAGGACCACAAATACAGGCGGTTGGCACGCAGTATAAAGATCCGCCTCTTCGAATAAGAGTAGCCGGCAGGGTGTAGGGTACTACCCCACACAAGCCACCTGCGCTTAAGGGGCCCGCTAAATAGGGCAGTCAAATGAGACCTAGTGCGTAGAAAAAAACGAATGTTCTGCCTAGTTGAGGCACCCAGTGTATGGATGTTGTTGGAAATACAATGCCGCTCCTACAAAACAGAGAGAGATTGAATATTTAAACTAGTACCGACATGTGTAACAAACATTTTATCCGTTCTGCAGATTGCGGCTATAAGAGAGCAATACAGACTACAAGAAGTCGACTATATGCAGGGAAGACATTTGGCTAAGCAGACAATCATCCAGAACAGGAAAAAAAACGCTGACATAGTTGAGAATATCAGGCAGATAAACCTCGCATTGATCAACAGCAGCCAGGTAAGCTGAATCTACAGTGCCTTTATCTGTTACCCTGGAGGAGTAAAAAATATGAGCTAGGGTCAATCCGGGTTCTGGAAAACGCAGCAAAGCAGAAAATAGTTTTCTATTATCTTCTAAAATATGATAAAGACATTAGAAATCATTTTCATATTATTCAAAAGGCAAAAAAAGTTGTCTAGCTTAAATTTTGGTCCTTACACAAAGAAAATAAACTTAATTCATCCCCATGTTTTGGAACCCTTAAAGTCTACCCAAAGACCGAAGGATGCTCTGGACAGGCAGTTACTTATGGTGAAGTTGTGTCAGATTTGCTTGGTAAAAACATTCAATGCTGTACTTGGCATGAATTATTGATGGTGGAAAGAGTGCCTTCCAAAAGAGAGGTAACATTCATTCTCTCATTCGGGAGATTGTGACGTCATAATGCAGACAACGAGAGTTACCTTCCCTAAGGGAAGGCACACTTTCCAGAACCCGAGTTTAGCTATGTATTTTGGCTAATTGAGGTCGGAGTCTATATGAAAAGTAAAGAGGGTGTGCGAATGCTGCTAGCTTTAAATTAAGCCATTCCAAGGATATGAGCCATGGCAGTTTTTTACTTCCTCATGCAAACACTTTACTCAGCTTTGCTATATCAATATGTGGCAGTGTGGCCAATATATGTTAGTCGGTTGGCAAGGCTGCTGGTTTTAGCAGTACCTTATCTTTTCTCTGTATGTAAACTTATCGATGGTTCATAATGGTAGCTTGTTTGAGCTCAAAGGTATGATAGGTGCAACCTTTATTTTGTGACTCTAAAAAATTGCAGATCAACAACTGAGATATTATTCAGTTGTTGACTGAATTTTCCCTTTAGATATTTGAAAGCTATAGCTGATCTTATATTTTTTTATTGAAGATGGATTTAATACGAACGAGGCTTCAGATAGAGGGAAAGATATCGAATTTACTCAAAGTTCGATTCGAAGAGAGAAACCCAACAGAAGTATATCCAACTGAGGAGACAGGTATGCTCCACTGATAATGTTAATATACCACACCAGCTATTGACAGTGTAGAAGGTGTTCCTATTGAGTGGCGACCTAAATTCATTCAACATGAGAACTTATACAATATATAAATATACATGATATGTGATATGATGAGAAGCTAATTTATTGTTATGATGGCAGTCACTGCTTCTTTGTGTCATTGAAACTTTGCGTTTAACATTTGTAGAAATTCAGAGAGATCCCATAATGGACCGACAGCCAGACTCTTCCTGGCATGATCATCAGGCTCCTCAGATGGATACTTCATCTGTAGAATCCAGCGGAGGGAATAATCTAGAGAACATGGTGAGAGTTCTATTTTAGCATGGTTGACGAGTAGAAGAGAAACACTTTTCTCATGATTATGATTCAGATCATCCAGTTTTAGTGCAACAAAAACTTTGTTATGCGATTCTCTATTAGCTCAACCCAAGGAAACCCAACATGGCATCCATCGACAAGGACTAGGATGAAAACTGAGTTAGAACTGGCGGCTAGTTGATGAGAGCAGAGAATTTCATTTTTTATTTCTTTGCTTTCGTTAACTGTCTTTAATTTGCTAATTTGTGAAGATCAATTCATCTGTATCATCTGTCTTGTATAAAAGCCTGAGTCAAGCTGGAGAATATCCACAATAATCTCTAAGGTTAAGTAAGTTTATATTTTTTAAGGTTCTTCTACCCACGGTCATTCCTAATTCTCCAACTGCTGCAGCTGATACAACAAAAGGGACTGTTGAGGGTGTTGACGGAATAAGCAAGAAAGGGCTGCAAATAGCTGATGAGCACATAAGTCCAGAGCACTTTGAGGTGAGAAAATTTGATCATTATGACTTTTGTGTATTAAGTCAGAAGTTATATTTTTGCTTTCACACTTTTTGTCATGCTGACACTGGTAATGTTTAACACAAGTTGAATTTTTTTGTCAATGGCGCAATTAGCATTCTAATGAGAATCAAACTAAAGATTATGTTGGCCATACATAGCTGCAGTGATGAGAATGATATCAATGTCTGAGAGAAATGAAGTCATATCTTTAACTTCTTGTCCTGTGACTACAAAATATAAGAATCTGTGCACCCAAATATTTTGGCGCCGCATATCCAAGGAAAAGTATATCACTGTGTTGTGGTATGTTTAGGGTTCTTGAACAATTTACAGGCCCGTATTTACAGGGTGAGGTAGGGGCGGGGAAACTGCCTCCTGAAGAATGCCCAATACAGTGGCTTAAAAACACTATAATTGAAAAAATCATGTCAGAATCAGCTTATTTGTGGCTTCTGTTTGCTATTCATAAACCTGAAAAATGCTTTGGAGGGTGGAGCTTAGCCCCAGACCTATCAGAAGGAGTTGGTGTTGTCTTGTTTTGTCTTCAATGGGGGATCTCACAACAAGAAATTTATAGTCAGAGTACAGGTACAGGCCATGAAAAGCAAGTTTACCCTTGCATCTGATGGTTCTCAAACTTGACTGATGAATAAAGACTGGAAGCTAGATGCGAATTTTGGTTTCTGGGTAACAGTTGGTTTATCCAGAGTCAATGGTTTTGTGATGGGGAAGGAGGAGGAGTTTAAAGCAATGCACCTCCAATAGATTTTTCTCCCCTACAATTTTCTCTAGACTATGGCCTGGGAATGAATTGAGTTACAAAATTTTGTTGCTGTAATGGTTAAACAAGATTCCAGCTAGTTTAAATTCGCATTTAATTTAGTTTCAGACTGGTTTTAAGAAAAGTTAAAATGCAATCTGTCATCATTGAAATCTGTCATCAAGGTGAAGGCATAGTATTGGCGTCTCAGTATTAGCATGGGTACTCAATCTTGATAAATCGTCATTGAATTGGGAACAATGTATGAACAGAAAGAAATGTTGCCTTCTTCTTAAATGTCAGAAGACAATTACCTGATTGTTGTTTTGTTACTATTATTATTTTTAATTCAATTTTATTGAGGTTTCCGGCTAAGTAAGCCATTATTAACAAACAGGTAAACGCCCGATTTACCTTAATAAGTCTTGTTTTTTAGTTTTATTACTTTACAATAAGACCACAAACCTCTATTGTATCTTCGTCAAATTTGAAAACAAAAAACTAGGTGATTTTGCATAAAGTGGCATTCTTGACAAGATCGTAACAAAACAGGTATCAGTCAGGTAAGCAAGCCAGCAGGCCAAAGATATAATCTCTCACTATAATATTTGGGTGCAAATAATTATTATGTTATATTACAGGAGGCCAAAAACAGAGAAGACTTCGGTAATCTTCAAGAGAGAGGTTTACACTCCTCAGCTGAGATTGATAGAACTGATGTCGAATATGAACAGATAGCAAACTCCTATGAGGCGATGGGAAAATATGCCAATGCACTTGAGTACTTTAATAAAGTACGCAGTGTCAAAGAGAACAGGTTAGGTGCAGATCATCCTGATATGGCTGAATGCTACAACAACCTCGCTCTGATAAACCATTATTTAGGAAAGCAGGATGATGCTTCTACTTTCTACATAATGTGCATCAACATCAGACTGGACACATTAGGCGAGAATCATCCAAGTGTGGCCACCTCATACAATAACATTGGTCTCGTGTATGACAGCAAAGGTGAACTAGACAGAGCTCTGGAATATTACAACAAGTGCCTTGCCATCCAACTGAACACATTAGGCGAAAATCATCCAAGTGTGGCCACCTCATACAATAACATTGGTTCTGTGTATAAGGGTAAGGGTGAACAAGATAGAGCGTTAGAATATTACAACAAGTGCCTTGCCATTGATATGAACACATTAGGCGAAAATCATCCAAGTGTGGCCACCTCATACACTAACATTGGTCTCATGTATGACAGCAAAGGTGAACTAGACAGAGCTCTGGAATTTTACGACAAGTCGCTCACCATCAGACTGGATAAATTAGGCGAGAATCATCAAAGTGTGGCCACCTCATACAATAACATTGGTCTCGTGTATGACAGCAAAGGTGAACTAGACAGAGCTCTAGAATATTACAACAAGTGCCTTGCCATCAAACTGAACACATTAGGCGAGAATCATCCTGATGTGGCCACCTCATACAATAACATTGGTTCTGTGTATAAGGGTAAGGGTGAACAAGATAGAGCGTTAGAATATTACAACAAGTGCCTTGCCATTGATATGAACACATTAGGCGAAAATCATCCAAGTGTGGCCACCTCATACAATAACATTGGTCACGTGTATGACAGCAAAGGTGAACTAGACAGAGCTCTGGAATTTTACGACAAGTCGCTCACCATCAGACTGGATAAATTAGGCGAAAATCATCCAAGTGTGGCCACCTCATACAATAACATTGGTCGCGTGTATAAGGGTAAGGACAAACTAGACAGAGCTCTGGAATATTACGACAAGTCGCTCACCATCAGACTGGATAAATTAGGCGAAAATCATCCAAGTGTGGCCACCTCATACAATAACATTGGTTCTGTGTATGACAGCAAAGGTGAGCTAGACAGAGCTCTAGAATATTACAACAAGTGCCTTGCCATCAAACTGAACAGATTAGGCGAGAATCATCCTGATGTGGCCGCATCACGCAATTACATTAAATATATATACCAGAAGAAGATGAGAACCACTTGAATTACATAACAACTACTAACCTGACCTGAATTTAACAATCCACAATAGGTTAACATCATCTTCTAGTAGTTACGACACTAAAGACAGCATTAGATTTACTTACAAATCAGAAAATCATCAGGTTAAAGTATTACAGCAATATTATATTATATAGACATATTATATTCATTTCAATTATATTTCTTGCTATAAAATAAACTGGTTAACATCCTAGTACCTCGAGGTATTCAAATTTTCATATTTCAAATAGAGCTGACTTCATGTTATTAACCCTACATTATCATAATGATTCAGGGGTTTGCAACTTTGTCTGCTGTTGCTATCTTCTTCCCTCTCTTCTTTTTGATGCTTTGATGCTATATTTTTATTTTCCAATTTTGTTCCTCATATCTATTTCTTTTTACCTTTTCTATGATAATCGGAAGTCTTTGTATATAGTATGGCTAGTATTGATCAGTATAATCTTATTTTCATTCTCCGAAATAGTTGCTATCGCAGCTAATTATATGTGATTATAAATTTATGGTAAGCTGTGCTGTGATACGCTCGAAATGGTGCTAGTGATATAATTGATACCCAAACTCCCTACTATGTTAGAATTCCTGGGACATGCACATAGTCACATATGGATCATGTACACATCATGCATACATAATATATATAACGGTATATTTATGCCAAGTATACATGAAAGTAGAATTTTGAAGATATCAAATTTAATAGTTCGTAAATCACTTTGGGTTATATTTCCCAACTCTTTTCTCAAACGAATGCAATACAGGTGAGACTTGTGTTACATGTTGGCCTGGAAACACTATAAAATACCTTAACACCTGTGGAGATTGATATGAGTGAAAAGTAATTTTTGCTTGGTTGTATAGTATACTCGATCAAGCTTCATGAATTTGGGTTTATATACACTATATTACACAGTAGTGTCTTACAACAGTAGTATTTATGCACCCAAACTGAATTATTCTAACACACAATAATAAGTTTTTATTTTCAAAATTGTAATTAATTTGAGGAAAACCTCTAGGCATTGACTGACATCTGGACGGTATCAAAATAAAAGTTTCTGAAGATTAGCCAGTACTACAACAAGGATTACTGAAATCTGGATGGATCAAAACTCTTAACACTCATTATAAAACTTGAATATGAAAATTTTGAAAAAATGACACAATAACATATGGAC
Organism: Membranipora membranacea; assembly: GCA_914767715.1. NCBI lineage: Eukaryota > Metazoa > Bryozoa > Gymnolaemata > Cheilostomatida > Membraniporidae > Membranipora > Membranipora membranacea. Next base: position 6,267,024 of record OU612072.1, on the reverse strand, counting down.
GGATAAATGGAGATAATAAATATAAAAATCGAAGAACTTCCCGAGCCTATTGGACAGCTCGATGCTGTAGAAATAACCGCAGAAGTTTTAAATAGTTCATTAAAACCTTTCCTAGCTAGTGAATAATACTATAAATTGATGTTTCGCTGGTTTTCTGCAATCATTATGATTAAGTTATACTGCCTAAAGGCATTTGAAGGATTTGGCTAGAGGTCCCATAGTTCTCACATAGATTAGGGATCACTGGTAGAGGTCCCATAGTTCTCACATAGATTAGGGATCACTGGTAGAGGTCCCATAGTTCTTATATAGTTTTAGGGATCACTGGTAGAGGTCTCGCTCGGCCGAGCTCAGTTTTAGTCAATATTCATCGAAGGTAGGCGGGGCTTAGATTTACCTGACTTCCTTCTGACTGGCTGTAACTCTTCTACATCATCTGATGTAGTTTTCTTCTTTTTCTGTTAGAACATCATAAACCATCATAAAATAAACAATAATAAAAATACGCATTACAGTATAAGAATCTAACCATCCATAGCCATACTCAAATCTACCTCTCCATCCAAACAATGACATGATGAGACTTAGTGAGAGCAGAAGCGGTGTGGGATGATCAAAAAGACTAATAAAGATGTGCAATAATGCATAAAATGAATCTGAATACAGGAGTTGTCCACTCACTGAATAAAAGAACACACCTCCTGTTTCTTGAGATGTACAAGTTACTCATCTTTACCAGGAGCAGCAATGGTGTGTACCTTTTGAGCAGAGAGAGTATGCTCACCTAGCAGTCAAATCATTTATCATCTGATGTTAGAATCACACATACTCTACTGCACAGTTTATGTCCTAGTTTATGTATAGTGTGCAAATGTACAGTGACATCAGGTGTGTCGCTGCCACCCCACATACCTTTCTAAGAGGAGGCAGCCTGAACTTATCAATGATAGAGGCTGAAGCGTTGCCTGAGCTGGGAGTACATAATGTCATAGACTTCTTCTTACCACTCCCTCGAGGTGTATTTACTCTTAGTACCGTTCTCACCAGAAGACTTAGGTCTGTATCTCTTGTTAGAGGATTTAGAAGCCTCTAAAATAGTAAAAAAATAGATTATGTAAATACATTCCATTTGTATTCTGGAGAAGAATAAGTCCTTAAGACTTGTACCCAAAAAAGAGTGATATTGATAAAATGCAGTGTAGAATTAAAAGGGCATTATTATTATTATTAACTAAAAGAACCAAGAACAATGACAGGTTAAATAACACATTACCTGTGAAATGTTACATAAAAATAGTAATATATTAATATTTCAATTCGTTGATAGCCAGCGATTGGCAAATAAGTGTGGAAAGATTTAACCAGCTAACGCTGTATTGGAAGAAAACTTGACGCCATGCCTCCTAGTGCGGGTGTTTAAAGATTGGCTTACCATCACAAGCCTAGATGTGATAGAAACATTGTTATATTAAGCCAGGTAAGTGTGAGAGATATGACCGGTATTGTGTTTGATACTCGACAGTCACTCACCTTTGGAGGGAGGTTTCTCTTGATATTCCTGGCCTGTAACAGCCTTGTTGTAAAGAAAGTTAATTTTCTGCGCTGTCAGTGGGTCGATTGCATTTAGGTTTTCCTCATCAGAAAATAAGTCAAACCTCACGCTATATCTGAAAATGTTAAAGAACACAGGCTACAAGGATATTTTGCTTTATAGTTTCAATCTCATTCATAACATAACGGTCTATCAATCCTACCTTTGGCTAGACAGGTCTTACAGAGAAAGGCATGAGTCATTTCAATAAGTGTCCGTCACTCTATTCACAAACTAGACAAGGCTGATGATCAAAACCCTTCTGTGGATCGCTATAGTGTTATAGTTTTAATCTCATTCCAATAACAGTAAAAACACTCCCACAGTTGGCTCCATTGGCTTGCAGAGAAAATCATGAGTTGACAAGAATATGATTAACTTTGATGAGTCATTTCAACAAATGTCAGTCACTCTTTTCATTAACTAGACAGAGCTGATCATCAACCAAACAAAAATCGGTGAGAATAGGAATAAGTTTGCTGAGCTTGTGAGTACTGAGGCAGAAGTGGTGCTTATACTGCTAGCACTGAGAGTGATAGAAGGAGATACAGTAGAAGTAGTAGCCTGGTTAGTAGAGCTAGTAGTAGGCCTGAGAGTGGAGGTAGAAGAAGGGCTATTAGAAGTACTTGTACTAGCGGTAGAAGTAGTCGTGGTTGGGATAGCTGGTCCTACAAGGTATTTATAGAAGAAGTATACAGCGCTGCACTAATAGGAAATCGTGTGATGCTCAATACTATAGTGTTACAAGAAGGGATTCATAAAGTTTGCAGATAACCTCAAGAATCTCTTTTCACAGACTTTTTGTTTTGTGAAAGGACATGGAGACAGCTAGGGAAACCCTGTCTATGTTCTCTGGGTAATACCAGTAGACAAACCTAACCATTATAACTCTCCAAATAGCGATGTTTTAAAAACCGTATTCAATAAACCGTGTGTAACAATCATCCTCCATGGTAGTATGACATTTAAGGTGAATTACCTTTACTCTACACCTATTGTCTAACCAGGTATGTACACTGATATTAGTATCCAATATTAGTTCAGAATTACATGAGAACTAGCGGAACATATCTCAACATACCTTCAAGATTAATCACTCTGAACACACAAGTCATGCTAGATGACATTATAACAAACAGTACTATATGTATCCATTCTACCACTAGGTCTATCCATATACATTATAACTCCTCTTAATTTAGAGTTTATAATACGGAACTCCTGTTAATTCAGCCGAGGAAAATCGATCCCTTCAGCCATTTGATTTAGACTCTGCTTGATTGGAACAAAATTTGTTGGTCCCCAGAGGTTTGAATTATGTGGAGTGCACTGTATCTGAATGACTATATAGCTTCATACATACCATCCAGTCTAACCACTCTGAACACATCAGCCAGTCTCTCATATATCAGTAACTCGGAGTCATCCCTCCAGAAGGCTGCAGATATAGACTGAAACACACAGTCTGTCTGATCACCATCTCTATAGTAAGAACTGTTACCTGTACACAATACCTGCTGATCGCCTGTATAACAATAACAGAAATGGTATACACTGTAAAACTTATATTATATATATTTATTGTTTTCTCCCTGATGTTGATCAGACAACTCCAAAGTAAATTAATGTCTCATATATATTATTGTCTTCTCCTTGATGTAGTGCTGATAGCTTGAAACTAGATTAGTGTAACTCGTATATAAAACCATGGAGGATGATTACACCATAGCCTGTCTTGACAGGCTAACTAAACCATTGTGTGAAGTATACAAAATAAATTGAAAATTTGTGTTAAAGTTTTGAAGGCAAGGCTAGTGCTAGTGTTACACTCATTTTCTATGATGGCTTCCAAAAGGCAATATTAAAATCAAACTTTGGAAAATAACATTTCTATTTAAAAATCTTATTATTATTATTTTGTGACAAATCAAGGCTTGAGAATTCATCGACTTAGTTGTTAGTAAAATACAAGCAGAGACGTACCATTTCTTGTATCGATGAAGAAGAGCCTATCTTGCTCTGTATCAGCGATTGTGATGACTGGTGCAGCACTAGGAGAGAATAGTAATTCAGCATCAGTCTGTCCTATCTCATCACCATCAGTCTGATTATAATATAGAGCTGTGCTGTCAGCAGATTCAAATCTTCCCGTATAGCTGTAGATAGAGTATAAAGAATAACATTGATATAAGTATTTATCTTCCACCTCACAAGTTAGGGTCTACTATAGTCCATAGCCAATAAACAGCTGATAAACTGCCGAAAATGGTTGCAATAAACCCTGATATCCCTGTAGGCCTATTTAAAAATCATTAAAGTGAAACTTCTTATTCAATTCCACTGCAGCATGGACTACTGGCTTAGGATATTCCAATAGATCCGATTTTACGACATCGTATGGACCCTCTCACTGCACTCACTGTTACCCGCTATTAGTGATAGCAGACCATTTTGCATGTTGCATTTTTGTCGATCAGAAGCTTATTGCGTATCATCATAACAAAAAACAATTATGTATATATATATTATGTAAAGTACATTATCGATATTGCAGTAAGCTCGAACAACTCTACCGGAAATGACTACCAAACGAAGGAGAAACAAATGACTCCTTGATAAAACTATATCCAGCCACTTTAATATATGGAAGTGAGAGATAGAAGGAGGCTGACACAGGACTATCTGAGGTACAATTAAAAACAAGTTAGATTCTGAAATCTCTACCGTTGACTGGATAGCCTACCTGACAAATCTCCAGAAATTTTCACCATGTATTATGTCTCCATAAATAGAATCAATGTCTGTCATGTTGTATTTATTAATACCTGAAAATATGAAAATTATTACAATTTGATAGAAGTGAGCCTAGTAGTAGTAGCGTAGTAGAACCTACAGTTATTTAGTCATGTAAGTAATGTAAGTGGTGAACATGTGTGCTCGTGAATCTAGAACGGAATCAATCTAAGAGCTGTCACTCAATTATCAGACAAACATAATACGGTCAGGAGTTTCCATCAAATCTTGGAAGCTTTTTCGGACCTGGCATATCTATGCCCTTTTAATTTGAATAGTATCAGGCCTCATTGTTAGTTTTATGAAGCATAAAGCTGACAGTTTGAGGAATCTGACCCCCTACTCCCAAAAAATTGTATTTTTTCAAGGAATCCTCGATGTTCCTGCTGAGTTGCTGAAGGAGTTCCAGTGGACGAACTTCAATTATGCCTCTAGAGGAGCAAATCACTAGACAGATGAACATATTCGGGATACATTGGTGTATTGATTTGATGAGCTTATCAAAACAGGTAAATGTGAATTCCGCAGTGAACTTAGACAATGACCAAGGAGACAAACCCCTGCTGACTTTCTGCCACATGATTTGTATATCTGTGGGATCTTGTATGATCTGTTGTACTGAGTCTGTTACTGTATGTGATATATCTACTATATTAACTAATCTTCTACTATGAGATCCATCTCCTGCGTATACATATATACCCTGTCAATAATATATAAGTACATATATACCAGTGCTGGCCCCAGCAAGGCCGGTTAGGCGTAACAGTTCTCAAGACAGCTTATAAGTAAATACACAGGAGCCGAACAAGGTATTACTGTACTCTGTAGAGTGCACCACTTTCCACTCATACAAGGAGCCATTCCAATTTTCTATTGTTAATAGTAATTTTCATCAGTGAAAATCAATATTTTCATTAGGAAATAACAATTCAGGATTTGTCTTTAACTGCTATAAATTTGTTGCTATGACATCAAGTATTTTTATCCTCCTCACCCAAAGAACAAGAAACTCAAGCTTTTAATCATTTTCTGCCATCCTCAATAAATCAGATCGAGTTAAATCCATATCTTGGGCAAGAAAGATCCTGAGCTGAGACTGAGCTAAGTTATATGGGATATTGAATGTTTTAACTGCATCGGTAGACTGTGATTTGAACATACCAGATTGACGAGAGCGTAGACCCACATGTCCCTATCCGCATAGTAAGTCATACCGAATATGAGAGACTGATTAAATGTAACTGTATCGGAGAGATCAAGCGTTCCGCTCAGTGAACAAGGTCCTGAGATAATATAATAATATCTATCATTGTCACTCATAAATACAGTGAGAATATTATTGTATAGCAGCACTAGCTCATTTTAATTTGATGGTAAACATGGGTTTCAAGTGGAATAGCCACTTCTTTGGCATGTCATTGCACAAACTCTACATGGGATGCTTATGGTGACATTCCATTATTTAACAGGGATAAGGATGTGGCTGTTAACAGAATTCTCCCACCAGCAACCCAATCAGCAAACTAGCGCTGAAAATCTTTGGGGATTGATTGATTTGTATTTTTACAGACGATATCATGGCGAGGATGATGAAGAAATGTATGAATATGTCAGCCCTCGGTGTAACTCAGTTGTACATAAAATTGTTGTTGTAAAAATTTATAAAGGAATTAAAAAAACTCCACTGTCGTTTAGTGGTACGGCTGCGTCTGGGCCTGAATGTATAGGCATCACTTAAGGTTACGCTTGGATTGGAAAACTGGTATAATATTACAGCAATATCAAATTCGATCATTTTGAAAACATGGCAAACAACTTGTGTGCTGTTGCGTGATATGAACCTCAGACTAGGCAGCTGACATGATTAGAATATATAGATTTCATCATTGACCCGATATAATTCTCTATGTTCTAAGATTCGCTAGTAATGATGACATACCGTGTACAGTAGATACAAGCTCTGTATCTATCTGTATTTGTCTACCACAAGATTTAACGTCAGAGAATAATATCCTTCTATCTGATGTTTGATATAAATACTGTGGGGAGATCATCTCAGCTGATATATTATATCCATCTGTTACATTCCCTCTGATTGGTCGAGATGATGTGATATCACCATACAGTACTACAAATACAAAAATGTGCAGAGAAGAAATACTCCACAAAATCATATATACATACATACATATATCAACATACTACACTCTAGCTACTGACTTTTCCCCTCATCGGGATAAAGTGGACAGCTTCAACAGTATATAATATAACCTTTCAAACTTCACTCTGACCAAAAAGACAACAGCATTGATAAAAAAAACATTGTGCCAGCCCCATATGAAGAAGCCACACAGTCTCACCATTGACAGATTGAGTTAGTCCTGAGTCAGTATAAGACTGTAGATATCCTATAGCACCTGAGAGGCCTGAGGAGCTGCGTGTACATAATCCTACTAATAACCTGCTAACATCCCATCTGTCTATCTGTAAGTAATAGATACATATAAATACTCCTACTAATAACCTGTTTACATCCCATCTGTCTATCTGTAAGTAATACATACATATAAATACTCCTACTAATAACCTGCTTACATCCCATCTGTCTATCTGTAAGTAATACATACATATAAATACTCCTACTAATAACCTGCTTACATCCCATCTGATTAGAAGAAGTTAGGTAGAAAAATATTTTAATCCTACGCCGTCAGTTTTCCATCTGTCAATTTCTAACAATGGCAGATGACAGTATTGCCGTATTGGTACAGGCAAGGTGGATGCGGCATTTCATAATCAGCCGCCTCTTTTCCTGGTGGTTGATTACAAAACATTATAACAACAAGCTAACCAGTACTGAGTGTCACTTTGAGCGATCTACAATAATTAGCTATTATGGACTTGGCGTTTACACAACCAATAATGGTAAAATCTTCAGGGACCTCAATTTATCTCCTCTTTTATATCCCAAGAAATTAAGGACTTTCCCACTTTTGGCAACAAAGTGGCAACAGATGTAATATTGACACAACATTATCGTATTCTTAGAGCAGGTACAAGATCAATATTTATGACATCATTATTTAGTACCTGCAATGCACCGATACACGGATATTCTCCAGTAAATCCAGGGACTAAGTCTACTTGTATGGATGTGATGTTACCGTTGAGTTCATAATATCCAGTACTGAGACACAGACTGTAAGGTAAGTATGAAATATTTGTCAGTCTCAAATAACAGTAACACCGTAGCTAAGTCTCAATATCAGTTGAAAAGGCGCTAAGGCACAACTGACCTGAGTAGCCCACATACAAACGGAGGGGCAAACATTAGATAAAGTTTGGTCCATTTGCCTGCATTCGGAGTTGCTCCTGAGTCCTGATCCACTGGTCACGCTGTAGTGTTGTAACCAGCAGAAGGGAGCATCTGGAGTGCAGGCAATTGGATTAGTTAAGGAGTATTCAGTCATGGTACTGTGACATATAATACTAGTAAAGTAGTGCATCAATTGTAAGGATATCAAGCCACTCAGGTCACATGTATTGCGCCCATATTATTGATTAAAAATATGACTTAATCACCATGATATTATCGATGATCTTATCATCAAATCATTGATGATATTATTTCCTTTCTGTTTCTTTTTTTTTTCTTTCAAACGTTTTTTTTCTGGCACTGAGTGCAGAACACCTCGAATGAGATGACTTTGGTTTCCAATAAAGTAAATATAAGTTAAGCATCACTTCTCATGTTAAGCAAATGTCTTTATACAAATTTCTTCTTATGTACGTGCAAATTCCTTTTTTATTATTGTATAAAGTGGAACTCGTCTTACCTTGGTAGAAAGCAGAGCAGGAGTGCGACCAGAGAAGTTTTATCAATAGACATGTCGCTTTCAAAACCAGGCTTCCTCACACAATACTCACGTTATCCCAGCTCCAAAACTTCAGTAATCTATATTAGTACTCCCTTCTACAAAAAGAGGGTACAAAAATGAATTCTGTTCTCCCAATGAATAGGGGAAAGAAACAACAGAATTTGCAATCAACAAACCTAAATGTTGCTGGTAACTAGCTTTAAAGGTGGGTATTATAGGAATATTAAAGGTCTATGCCTGTTTTAGTGTGCAATCATCTTGAAACAACACATACATTGCTTACAACCCATAAAACATGTGAGTTACAGCCTTGCTCTACTCTTGCAATTGAGCACTATTCAATCACATATTTACAGTAACTAACTGTATAACTAATTCAGTTTCATTTCTTTCTAGAAGTACCAGCTGATACTCCTTGCACACATAATTACATGTATTAAATTAGAATATTCTTTTATTTTTGGCAGCAGGGAGACTAGCCAAGAGAGCAAGTGAAACGTGGGTACTCTTAATATGGGCACTTTACATAAATTTGTGGTTCTGAATGGGCACTAAAACCGCTGTTGGCAACGGGTGCTGTAAGACGTGTGTTGTAGGGGCCGCATGCGTGCTGTAAGACATGTCCGCAGCACCTGCCACACTCCTCAAAACACCTGAGTGTTGGATCAAGTCAAAAGAGTTGGATTGGATTGACGACTACATACTTGTACCTAAATTATCTCTTAGCACACAACATGAGCTGCGCCAACAAAACCTATACTATGATTTAGTTCATAAAACTGGCTACTACATCACTTAACTTTTTCTGCAATGCAGGGCTGAGCAAGGAGTAACAGGGGCCCGGTCCTCTTTGGTCTGAGTCTCATCTGGCCCAACCATGAACACAATCCCAGCAAATTCAGTCTATTCCTACAGTTGATGATGTTACTATTGACAATTTACTGGATATGACTATAGAGGATCACAGATCCGACTGTCATCAATGCTGATAAAGATGAGGGGCCTCCGACGATTGATTCTGAGTGGCCCCACTTAAACCCTCCCATCAAGGGAATGTTACCCATCCCGCATGTCACTGGCCTGCTGCCCTTAATTACCTACAAACCACCTATCCTATATCTCGTACACCCCCCAACAGCAAGAAACCATAGATGTATATAAACTAAATAGAAATGCCTAGCTAGTAATAATAACTGACTAGTTAAGCTAAGTTTAGTTAGTATTTTTACCACACAAAAAAGTGGTTGGCAGCCCTGCCATTTGTAGTATCATTTTTTACCAGCTCTGTTGATCAGATCTTACACCATATAAAAATTCAATGACTGCAAGGCCTGGTCGAGTTTAAGTACCAATAAAAATGATAGAGAGATGGAGAATGCTTCGCTCTTCATTTTGCTACTATTTCTCAGGAATTTTTGCTTTGAAGAAATTAATGATGTCTTCATGTTTGCAAAAGTTTTGAAGACATCAATGTTAAAACTTTTCAAGTCAGTAAGAGTTGCCCGCCCATGGACCAAACAGGGAGATAATTCGAAACTGGGGCCTTAGATTAAAATAATCAAATTTTCAGTGCTGTGTTGGTATTTCAATGAGGCAACTACGATGACTTTTCACTTTGCGTTTACATAATATGGTCTATAGGTGAGCAATTTGGGAAAGAAACATTTGGTATTATAACTATATACACATAATTTCCAAAAACTTACGCTGTTTCGAATGGACACTTAAAACTGGGACATATTTCACTAGACTCAAGGCCTTACAGAAATGTTGTTGGTGGTAACTGTTTTCTGAGTGGCCCCACTTAAACCCTCCCATCAAGAGAATGTTACCCATCCCGCATGTCACTGGCCTGCTGCCCTTAATTACCCACAAACCACCTATCTTATATCTCGTCTATTCCCAACAACATGAAACCATAGATATATAAAATAGATAGGTCTAGCTAGCACTAAGCTAGCGACGGGTGTTGTAAGACGTGTGGCAGGTGACGTATGGGACATATTTCACAAGACTCAAGGCCTTACAGAAATGTTGTTGGTGGTAGAGGCCGGATGAGTTCCATACAGGACCTGCCACACATCTAACAACCACCAAGTGGTGAATTAACGAAGTACTTCAAATATGTCTTTTATACAACATAGACTGTACCAACAAACCCTATGGTTTTTTGATAAACTGGCTACTCCCATACAGAACTGGACGCATTCTGTAATTCACTCATTGCGGATGACAACGGGAGGATAACTTGTTATAGTGAAGTCTCTCTCATTGGAGAATTTATACCTGAGAGTGCAACGCTCAGAGTCATGGAATTCATGACTCAATGGCGTCGATCACTTGGATGTAAATAGCATTCACTGAGCACTGTGATAGATTGCATCAACTTAGCAATGAACTAGCTCAAACAATAAGATGAGATTTTGGATCTCGGGGAATCAAGATGATAGGGACAGAAAGCAGCATTAGTGACACATTTATCTTATTGAGGGATTTAAATTTTAAGGCTTTAGAGCAATGCATAATTAATAAATGTTAACTATTAATATTGGATGCAATTAGCCTTGGCAGGCTGTCTTGTCAGGGGTGGGCGGGTAGGGAGAAGGGACCCTCCCCACCCCCGACACAACAGCCTGCCCAGGCTAGGATGCAATGAGGCACACAATTGAGGGACATAATTGACAAGCTGTATAGCAGTAATGCGGCTTACTGATGGTTAGTACACAGTCTAGGGTTTATACTGATTAACTCGACCAATGTCAATGATGATGAGTTGGAAAATTGCGATCAAAACTAAAATATCAACTGGAAATATTTTTGAAACACTAGATCTGATTTGTTTGATTTGATTGACATATTCTCACTTTTCACTTGTATTGAGAAAATAGCAAGGTCCGTTCCGATTACAAAATACAGAGAATGCAATAACTGTTGACAATAATTTTCCTTCATCTCACACCTTCAAACTGATTGTCGTCTTTTATCACACTGTGATATGTAATATGGCAACATGTGACTTTGGCTTTTGCTTGTTATTTTCTCTGCTGCTTCTTCTCTCTTTTTAAAGTTACAAGATAAGCTTGTTATGGTCCTTAATTTAATATACCTAAAAGTTCTAGCAAACAACCTGGACGGCATAAATTCTTGTGTATCAACTAGGCCTATCAGTCGATGTAATGATTGGTTGTTTCCATCCGAAACATCCAATCACAGACAAAACATCAGTTGTTGTGTTTTCTGTATAGGCCTAATAATCACTAGGCAGTAAATGGAATTTCTATGATTCATAGGAAAATCCAAGTTCCTTATCACTGTAGCCTTAGGTACTACAAAAGTATGTGGATTTAAGGTAGCTTAGACCTGTCCATAAAAGAGCAAAAAGTGATAGGATTCACATAGCTTGATATAAGTTTTCAAACAACAATCATGTAATGTCACTCTAGTTTTGACGCTTCGCAGAACTAGTTTTATTAGATTGGTGAGCTTGCTTTCTGCTTTTGTTTCAATCCATACGCATGAAATGGCCAATAACAGGGATACTCGGAGTGTTGTGAAGAGAAAGAGAAATGATTTGACACTCGAAAGAAAAATCGAGATTCTAGATGAGTGGAATAGATGCGGCAAAGTATCTACAACAACTCAGAGATGTGGAATTACTCGCCGGCATCTTTATAAAATAATCAAACAAGAGAAGAAGATTCGTGAAACCGTGGCCTCATCACCATCAAGTTCTTCGCGGAAAAGAATAACATCCGACATAAGGCATGTGAACAAGAGGAAACCGGGACAAGTCTTGGGAGGAACAGATGTGTCATCAAGCACAAAGAAGACAAAGATTGACACCGATCAGCTCCTGCAGATACCAAATGAAGAGGGCTCTCATATTGAGGTGAAACCAAAAGTAACAGAGCTAGACAGCGAGACAGATATCAGAGGTAAGAAATTCGTCATATCCAAGTTACCTGAGTTTTATTACTCGACAAGACTAAATGTGATCTCCTTCTTGTTGTTGTTGAAGATGATTGTGTTGTCCACGGGAGTGGAAAAGTCACAGCAAAACAGTGACATAAAACCCGAAGTATCTTTTCCAACTTTTTAAGTTCAATAATGGTTCATTCATTCCAGGGCTAAAATAACTAACATTATCTTGGCGTTTATTGTACTGTACTGCTTGGTTTATCTACTTTATATTCCTGTGAAATTGTGCTGCTGAAGAAGTTTCTATTCATTGTATTCCTGTAGGTATAATATGACGTACTGAGCTATTTGTGAAATTCAATTAGCATAACCAATATCTGCCAATAATCAGTGGCAAAACCAAAGTTTGAACATTTCATCTTGATTGGATACGTTTACGGTGCCTAATATTTTCTCCACCTACAAGCTTGATATGAGTAAACCAACAATTGGATAGTTCTTACGAGGTTACTGAAATGTGAAAAAAACCTTATTCCGATCATGGTCACATTAATATATGTACTATGCAGGCCTGTAGTTCTAGGGGAGGCAGGGAGGCAGGGAGGCAGGGAGGCAGGGAGGCACCGTCCCCCAGAATGCTAAAAAGAGTGGCCTAAAAATACTGTACTAGAATATTGGATATTCCATGTCAGAATCAGCGTTTGATTTGCTTGTTACATACCTTAAAATGAGAGGCTGGGTAATTGACCCAGACCACATAGGTGGAGCTTACAAAACCCTACCCGGTGTTGGTTCACGGGCTCAGAAATTTCCTCTCGCTTACTATTTATTCGAAACTATTGCCCTGCGATGCATAATGTTTCAGACGGAATTCTGATTCCTGCCTGTACAAGTTTTTGTTTATGTTATTGGTTCCTTTTATTGACCTGGCATGCGCTCAATGATGTTGTATTTTTCTTATGAAATTAAAATGACTTGCGAGTGCAGAACAATTCTTTAGTTTTCAATCAAATCAAGACTAAAATCTCAATTTTTTTCTTACAAGTGGTCAAAGAGGTAATGTTCAAACCAAAGAAATCAGCAGCTAGTACTAAACAATCAATTACACCATCAAGCTACCGCCTCAGACCCTCCCCCTCTAGTGCAACGGCAGATATTACAGAACTAGTGATCATTGACGATGAACCTGACAAAGAAGATTCTGATGAATTCGGAGTAAACAGAGCCTCACAAACAGAACTAAGTGATGACATCATCACCGACCCACTATCTGTAGCTTCTGCTGATCTGTGTATATCATCACCTCAAATTTATGATGCTGCAATGGGTCTGATGTCGCTACGATCACCACAACAAGGTATACCACTTACTATTCACCGTCCTGCTGCTGAGTCAGTGCTGCCATTTTATATACCTAATTTCAATTCCGATTCAATTTGATAGCATCATCGGGCCTACGCGTTGTATTGTGCTTTCTGTGATCACCCAAAAGGCAACTGCCAAAAATCGACTGGTCATGAAATCACTGTTCAAAAGTCCACTACCCATAAGACCACTGGCCTAGGGCCACTACCCATAAGGCAGTTAGTTCACTATCCAAATGGCCATCAGTCATAAGATCACTGTCCAAAAAGCCACCGTCCAAAAATTCACTGTCCAAATGGCCACTGTACTAAGAGCCACTGTCCAAAAAGCTATCGATTAAAAGATTACATGATGAAAGTCTTATATCAACTTTCCATTGATATGTTTTTTGGTTAGCTTGCCTGAGTTGATTTTCATATTTTGCGTTGCTTCTTTTAGTCCTTAGTCGAAAGTGTCCTAGATGTATAAACTGGTTAGCTTGGGTTACTCAAACGATAAATAAGGCGCTATTATATATGAGCCAGTGTCTATAGCCAATCATGTAAACCCAAATACGTATAGGCCTATTATCAAAATGTCTTGCATCACGCTGATCACTTGGGTTTTTCCCTGATTCAATTATCAAATCCAGTGTTGCGTCATTTGTCAATCAGCGTTCATACACATCAATATAGGCCTACTGCCTGAGTGCCTTTTATATTTAGCTGACATAACACTTTTGGCAATCATCCAAATCCAACAAAAACTTGAGATAATATTAAGTTTATTTACAATAGTTTGACTGTAGATACACTATTACTCGATTTCAGTTCCTTCATATACCCAATCTCCTGGTGAACCAACTTTTCTTTCATCACCAAAGGGTAGTTTGACAGATGATCAGATGCCTCTACTGTTTTCCTATTTATTGCATTCTCTTATAACAATGCTTACCCAGAATGAGACTGATGTGTCTCACAAAGAAATGAAATTATCTGCTAAAGACACAGTGGAGCCTCATGTTCTGTCTGTGAAATCTACTGTTGACAGTAAGTCAGCTGAGCTTTGATTTGACTAGTGGTGAACATTCTATGATAGACTTAATTTTACACTGCCTCTACCAAAAGCCTTATAATAAAATTTAATAACTTATAGTTGAATAGTAAAGATGAATTGATTCCGTTTTGCAGATGGTAACAAAGGCTATGATCCGTTACTGGATTCTCAGCCAGGCTGCTCATGGCATGAGCCACCTCAATGTCCACCAGCAAAGAAACCTGTGAGGACTTCACAGAAGGTTAGTTATATTTGAGCTTGTGTAGAGAGTCAGTAATAATATATGGACCTTAGTCATCAGATAGTATAATTGTATATTGCATAGAGTATAATAACACTATGGTATATTGTCCCAAAACCAAACCTTGTGAGCCTTTTAGACAGTAGGATAAGATGAAGATAATATTTTTTAAGCTGAACTTGGTTTAGCTTTAAAAACAGACCAGATATTACCATATGATAATAAAAATGGATCACTGGACTGCTCTGGGTAGAAACGGTACTGATATGGTTTAAGCTTACATAAAAGTTGTTGTCACGTTATGAAGTAAACAATTAAAGGAGCTGCAATGTCTCTTCTCAGTGCGACATCACTTCGGTCTAAAATTGCTAACTGTCCAAGAAGATGTTTGTGTGGAGTCATTAAAAATTGGACTATTATCTAACGGGTGGGTAGGATCATTTGCCCTGATGGAGCAGCATAGCTGATGATAGATCGAATGTCCTATTGTCTTCAGTTTTCTCAAAAGGAAACGTCTTGTGTTTCACTTTGATATGACTGTACCAATATGATGGTTAAGATTCAGCCTACTATCCAAGTGAACTCCTTATGTAGTAAATGATGTAGATGTAAGGGTTACAATTTATATTCATTCTTTAGGTGGTGCAGCTGGTGCGACCGACATCTTCTCTTAAAAAAGAGAATGTCCCTATACAGGACGCCATGATTACTGATGATATAAGTGAGAGTCGAATATCAACGGACGGTTCAAAGCTTTGTGACAGACATGATGGAGAGTTATATTGTGTTGGATGTGAAAACTGCTGTCAAATGTTTTGTGTCGGTTGTCTCAATTCCCCACAAGATTGTGAAACAGGTGGGAAATGTTGGTGCATTTTTTGTTACTATTTATGCCAAAAAGTCACCTTTGTATTTCTACTATGTAGCAATATTGCAAGAGTACCAGTAATGGGTTAGTAAGGGAGAGGGTGATTGTAGAATATCAATTATCTCGGGCTTGACAGCAGAGGGCTAATGAGAATATAAACCACCTCCGGCTAGAGGCTGTCGGTCAGGAGGGGGTGGAGAGGGGGTGGAGAGGGCTAAATTGAACAATACCTGAATGCGAATGCATCATCATTTTCAGGAGAACGATCAAAATATACTGAAATTTAAATATTTATTCATCTTGTAGGTAAAACACATAAATATGTACCACTGGAAAAACTAGCATCAAAAGTTTGTTCCAGTCTTGTGACTCTGAGGGATAGTCTGAATGTCAGATTCAAAGGAATAGAAGGTCAGATAAGAAAATCTACAGCCATGTTATCTGAGTGGGATAAAGAGACTGAGAAGGTCATTAAAGAAATTAATCTGGCTAGAGATCAGAAGGTAATGAAACAGTGCGTCAAAACAGTGACGTTTAAGGGTAAAGACTTGTGATCTTATGATCCAGATTCGCTGGCTGTCATATCTGATTTGGCACTGGCAAGCCATTCATCCTTGCCAGATCTGTTCGATCAGGACCATAAATACAGAAGGCCTATAGGGACTATATGCTTGCGAGCAGTATTAAGATCCCCTCTGCCTCTTGAACATAAAGAGTAGCCGGCAGCCGCGGGCAAGGGTGTAGGGTACTACCCCACACAAGCCACCTGCGCTCAAGGGGGCCGCTAAATAGGGCAGTCAAATGAGACCTAGTGCGTAGAAAAGAAAACAAATGTTCTGCCTTAGTTGAGGCACCCAGTGTATGGATGTTGTTGGCAATGAAATGCCGCTACCTACAAAACAAAGAGAGTTTGAATATTCAAACTAGTACCGACATGTGTAAACAACATTTTATCCGTTCTGCAGATTGCGGCTATAAGAGAGCAATACGGACTACAAGAAGTCGACTATATGCAGAGAAGACATCTGGCTAAGCAGACAATCATCAAGAACAAGACAAAACACGCTGACATAGCTGAGAATATCAGGCAGATAAACCTCACATTGACCAATAGCAGCCAGGTAAGCTGAATCTACAGTGCCTTTATCTGTTACCCTGGAGCAGTAAATATGAGCTACGGTTAATTCGGGTTCTGCAAAACGCAGCAAAACAGAAAATAGTTTTGTATTATCTTCTAAAATATGATTAAGACATTAAAAATCATTTTCATATTATTGAAAAGGCAAAAAATTTTGGTCCTTACACTAAGAAAATAAACTTAATTCATCCGCATGTTTTGGAACCCTTAAAGGCTACCCAAAGACCGAAGGATGATATAGACAGGCAGTTACTTGTGGTGAATTTGTGTCAGATTTGCATGGTAAAAACATTCAATGCTGTACTATCCACAAGTTATTGGTGGTGGAAAGAGTGCCTTCCATAAGGGGAGGTAACACGCATTCTCTCACTCGGGAGACTGTGACGTCATAATGCAGAGAACGAGAGTTACCTTCCCTTAGGGAAAGCTCACTTTCCAGAATCCGGGTGTAGCTTATGTATTTTGGCTAGTTAAAGTCGAAGTCTATATGAAAAGTAAAGAGGGTGTGTGAATGTTGCTAGCTTTAAATTCAGCCATTCCAAGGATATGAGCCATGGCAGTTTTTTACTTCCTCATGCAAACACTTTACGCTGCTTGGCTGTAGCAATATGTGGCAGTGTGGCCAATATATGTTAGTCGATTGGCAAGGCTGTTGGTTTTAGCAGTGCCTAATCTTTTCTCTGTATGTAAACTTATCGATGGTTCATAATGGTAGCTTGTTTGAGCTCGGAGGTGTGATAGGTGCAATCGTTTATTTTGTGACTCTAAAAATTTGCAGATCAACGACTGAGATATTGTTCAGTTGTTGACTGAATTTTCCCTTTAGATATTTGAAAGCTATAGCTGATATTTTTTTATTGAAGATGGATTTAATACGAACGAGGCTTCAGATAGAGGGAAAGATATCGAATTTACTCAAAGTTCGATTCGAAGTGAGAAACCCAACAGAAATATATCCAACTGAAGAGACAGGTATGCTCCAATGATAATGTTAATATACCACTGAACCCAGCTATTGACAGTGTAGAAGGTGTTCCTATTGAGTGGCGACCTAAATTCATTCAACATGAGCACTTATACAATATATACATAGACATGATATGTGATATGATGAGTAGCTAATTTATTGTTATGATGGCGGTCACTGCTTCTTTGTGTCATTAAAACTTTGCGGTTAACATTTGTAGAAATTGAAAGAGACCCCATTATGGACCCACAGCCAGACTCTTCCTTGCATGTTCATCAGGTTCTTCAGATGGATACTTCATCTGTAGAAACCAGCGGAGGGAATAATCTAGAGAACATGGTGAGAGTTCTATTTTAGCATAGTTGACGAGTAGAAGAGAAACACTTTTCTCATGATTATGATTCAGATCATCCAGTTTTAGTGCAACATAAACTTTGTTATGCTATTCTCTATTAGCTCAACCCAAGGAAACCCAACATGGCATCCATCGACAAGGACTAGGATGCAAACTGAGTTAGAACTGGCGGCTAGTTGATGAGAGCAGAGAATTTCATTTTTATTTCTTTACTTTCGTTAACTGTCTTTAATTTGCTAATTTGTGAAGATCAATTCATCTGTATCATCTGTCTTGTATAAAAGCTTGAGTCAAGCTGGAGAATATCCACAATAATCTCTAAGGTTAAGTATGTTTATATTTTTTAAGGTTCTTCTACCCACGGTCATTCCTAATTCTCCAACTGCTGCAGCTGATACAACAAAAGGAACTGTTGAGGGTGATTACGGAATAATTAAGAAAGGGCTGCAAATAGCTGATGACCACATGAGTCCAGAGCACTTTGAGGTGAGGAAATTTGATCATTATGACTTTTGTGTATTAAGTTAGAAGTTATATTTTTGTTTTCACAATTTTTGTCATACTGACACTGGTAATGTTTAACACAAGTTGAATTTTTTTGTCAATGGGGCAATTAGCATTCTAATGAGAATCAAACTAAAAATTATGTTGGCTATACATAGCTGCAGTGATGAGAATGATATCAATGTCTGAGAGAAATGAAGTCATATCTTTAACTTCTTGTCCTGTGACTACAAAATATACGAATCTGTGCACCCAAATATTTTGGCGCCATATATCCAAGGCAAAGTAAATCGCTGTGTTGTGGTATGTTTAGGTTCTTGAACAATTTACAGGCCCGTATTTACAGGGTGAGGTAGGGGCGGGGAAACTGCCTCCTGAAGAATGCCAAATACAGTGGCTTAAAAACACTATAATTGAAAACATCATGTCAGAATCAGCTTATTTGTGGCTTCTGTTTGCTATTCATATACCTGAAAAATGCTTTGGAGGGTGGAGCTTAGCCCCAGACCTCACAGAAGGAGTTGGTGTTGTCTTGTTTTGTCTTCAATGGGGGATCACACAACAAGAAATTTATAGTCGGAGTACAGGTACAGGCCATGAAAAGCAAGTTTACCCTTGCATCTGATGGTTCTCAAAGTTGACTGATGAATAAAGACTGGAAGCTAGATGCGAATTTTGGTTTCTGGGTAAAAGTTGGTTTATCCAGAGTCAATGGTTTTGTGATGGGGAAGGAGGAGGAGTTTAAAGCAATGCACCTCCAATAGATTTTTCTCCCCTACAATTTTCTTTAGACTATGGCCTGGGAATGAATTGAGTTACAAAATTTTGTTGCTGTAATGGTTAAACAAGATTCCAGCTAGTTTAAATTCGCATTTAATTTAGTTTCAGACTGGTTTTAAGAAAAGTTAAAATGAAATCTGTCATCATTGAAATCTGTCATCAAGGTGAAGGTATATTATTGGCGTCTTAGTATTAGCATGGGTACTCAATCTTGATAAATCGTCATTGCATTAGAACAATGTATGAACAGAAAGAAATGTTGCCTTCTTCTTAAATGTCAGAAGACAATTACCTGATTGTTGTTTTGTTTCTATTATTATTTTTTATTCAATTTTATTGAGGTTTCCGGCTAAGTAAGTTATTATAAACAAACAGGTAAACGCCCGATTTACCTTAATAAGTCTTGTTTTTTAGTTTTATTACTTTACAATAAGACCACAAACCTCTATTGTATCTTCGTCAAATTTGAAAACAAAAAACTAGGTGATTTTTCATAAAGTGGCATTCTTGACAAGATCGTAACAAAACAGGTATCAGTCAGGTAAGCAAGCCAGCAGGCCAAAGATATAATCTCTCACTAGAATATTTGGGTGCAAATAATTATTATGTTATATTACAGGAGGCCAAAAACAGAGAAGACTTCGGTAATCTTCAAGAGAGAGGTTTACACTCCTCAGCTGAGATTGATAGAACTGATGTCGAATATGAACAGATAGCAAACTCCTATGAGGCGATGGGAAAATATGCCAATGCACTTGAGTACTTTAATAAAGTACGCAGTGTCAAAGAGAACAGGTTAGGTGCAGATCATCCTGATATGGCTGAATGCTACAACAACCTCGCTCTGATGAACCATTGGTTAGGAAAGCAGGATGATGCTTCTACTTTCTACATAATGTGCATCAACATCGAACTGGACACATTAGGCGAGAATCATCCAAGTGTGGCCGCCTCATACAATAACATTGGTTCTGTGTATGAGGGTAAGGGTGAACAAGATAGAGCGTTAGAATATTACAACAAGTGCCTTGCCATTGAACTGAACACATTAGGCGAAAATCATCCAAGTGTGGCCACCTCATACAATAACATTGGTCTCGTGTATGACAGCAAAGGTGAACTAGACAGAGCTCTGGAATTTTACGACAAGTCGCTCACCATCAGACTGGATAAATCAGGCGAGAATCATCCAAGTGTGGCCACCTCATACAATAACATTGGTCTCGTGTATGACAGCAAAGGTGAACTAGACAGAGCTCTGGAATTTTACGACAAGTCGCTCACCATCAGACTGGATAAATTAGGCGAGAATCATCCAAGTGTGGCCACCTCATACAATAACATTGGTCTCGTGTATGACAGCAAAGGTGAACTAGACAGAGCTCTGGAATTTTACGACAAGTCGCTCACCATCAGACTGGATAAATTAGGCGAGAATCATCCAAGTGTGGCCACCTCATACAATAATATTGGTCACGTGTATGACAGCAAAGGTGAACTAGACAGAGCTCTGGAATTTTACGACAAGTCGCTCACCATCAGACTGGATAAATTAGGCGAAAATCATCCAAGTGTGGCCACCTCATACAATAACATTGGTTCTGTGTATGACAGCAAAGGTGAGCTAGACAGAGCTCTAGAATATTACAACAAGTGCCTTGCCATCGAATTGAACACATTAGGTGAAGATCATCCAGATGTGGCCGCGTCACGCAATTACATTAAATATATATACCAGAAGAAGATGAGAACCACTTGAATTACATAACAACTTCTAACCTGACCTGAATTTACCAATCCACAATATGTTAACATCATCTTCTAGTTGTTACGACACTTAAGACAGCATTAGATTTACATACAAATCAGAAAATCATCAGGTTAAAGTATTACAGCAGGAGAATTCAGGCTAGGGGGTGCTCACGGCCAATCATTTTATCCATTGTATTGATTCTATCTGATTCATCAGGTTTATTACTAGTCCTGCCTCCAGTCAACAATAAGTGGCTGGTTGAAGACATATTATATTCATTTCAATTATATTTCTTGCTATAAAAGAAACTGGTTAACATCCTAGTACCTCGAGGTATTCAAATTTTCATATTTTAAATAGAGCTGACTTCATGTTATTAATCCTACATTATCATAATGATTCAGGGGTTTGCAACTTTGTCTGCTGTTGCTTTCTTCTTCCTTCTCTTCTTTTTGATGCTTTGATGCTGTATTTTTATTTTCAAATTATGTTTCTCATCTCTATTTATTTTTACAGACGGCACTTGTTTGGCTCCCAGCTATGATAATCACACGTCTTTGTATTTAGTATTGATCTGTATAATCTTATTTTCATTCTCCGTAAAAGTTGCTATCGCAGCTAATTATATGTGATTATGAATTTATCGTAAGCTGTGCTGTGATACACTCTAAATGGTGCACTTTGGGGTGTACACTAACAACTAGTTAATGGCAAATGCTCAATTTATATAAATATACAACTCACCGAATTACACTATTCTACCTCTGAATCGACATCCATCAAAGTAATTTAATCCTGATCGACCTGTCCTGTTACGGCGATATCGAACCTAGAGATAGACAAAAACATGGGTGAGAGACAACGTTGTGATAGAAAACATATACAAATATAAACAGAACAATCACAATCACGCAATCATGTTGTTGTTGTTTGTTGTTTTTTTTTTCTGGTGTTCTGGTGTTTATAATATCTAATACTGAATACGTGGCTAGATATATGTGTGCTGCTGCCACATATTTCAGCTCCAGTTAATGTTTATGATGTGCTCAGTTCTCTCGGTGGATCAAGAGTCCCTGGGTGCATAGGCCATGTAGAATTTCTTTGAAAAAAACCAAATTATTTTTTTTGCAGTTTATCAAGTCTGGGTTAGTTAAGTTAACCTCAGCTCCCTGTTGGTTAAACCTTCATAATAACATTTATAATCTCAAGCCAAAGCGGATTCTCCAGCTGAATTAGTAATACTGAGGTTGGCTTGTCAATGATATTGGTAGTTTTTACAAAATGGAAGATACAACATTATCCCTTTGACATCCAATGCCTTTCTATGAAGGCAGCATAGACAAATTATAGTAGGCTAATTTACTACATTTTGCTGGGTATTTTTTTCCTTCTTATTTTATTATCATTGTTGAGGCCGGTGTGAATCCCTGCTGCTTCAGAGTGTACGATGCATATTTTATCTTAATTGTTGATTCTACATTTTGTGATTGGAGATGAGAAATATAGGAAAAATATCCCCATACTCTCATTACAGCTCATATCATCTGACAGAACGATAGAAAAAGTTTGAGCTTGATGGCCAGAATTTGGGGTTGCTCCCCTCGAGCCAATGGCTGCTCACCGGTTGAATGCTAGTGGCAGGCAAATTGGGTCAAACGTGATATAACTGATACCCAAACTCCCTACTATGTTAGAATTCTTTGGACATGCACATAGTCACATGTGGATCATTCCGCTACTGGAATGAAATAGACTGCCAATAAAGTGTTAAAAAAAAGTGCACATCATGCATACATGTATATAGCGGTATAAATATACCAAGTATACATGAAAGAAGAATTTTGAAGATATCAATTTTAATAGGTATGTAGATCACTTTGGGTTATATTTCCCAACTCTTTTCTCAAACGAATTCAATACAGGTGAGACTTGTGTTACATGTTGGCCTAGAAACACTATAAAATACCTTAACACCTGTGGAGATTGATATGAGTGAAAAGTAATTTTTGCTTGGTTGTATAGTATACTCGATCAAGCTTCATGAATTTGGGTTCAATTTGAACTAGATTAAAACAGACTTAGTCTGGGAGAAGATTTTACAGCCTGCACTATATTACACAGTAGTGTCTTACAACAGTAGTATTTATGCACCCAAACTGAATTATTCTAACACACAACAATAAGTTTTTATTTTCAAAATTGTAGATCATTTGAGAAGAACCACTAGGCATTGACTGAAATCTGGACGGTATCAAAATAAAAGTTTCTGAAGATTAGCCAGTACTACAACAAGGATTACTGAAATCTGGATGGATCAAAACTCTTAACACTCAGTATAAAACTTGAATATGAAAACTTTGAAAAGATGACACAATAACAAATGGACGGATAAATGGAGATAATAAATAAAAAAATCAAAGAACTTCCCGACAAATCGGAAGCCAACGAGCCTATTGGACAGCTCGATACTGTAGAAATAACCGCAGAAGTTTTAAATAGTTCATTAAAACCTTTCCTAGCTAGTGATTAATACTATAAATTGATGTTTCGCTGGTTTTCTGCTATCATTATGATTAAATTATACTGCCTAAAGGCATTTGAAGGATTTGGCTAGAGGTCCCATAGTTCTCACATAGATTAGGGATCACTGGTAGAGGTCCCATAGTTCTCACATAGTTTTAGGGATCACTGGTAGAGGTCTCGCTTTAGTCAGAGGTACAGATACAGTGTTACCCGCAAACTGCATATTCATCGAAGGTGGGCGGGGCTTAGATTTACCTGACTTCCTTCTGACTGGCTGTAACTCTTCTAAATCTTCGGATGTAATTTTCTTCTTTTTCTGTTAGAACATCATAAACCATAAAAACAACAATAATAAGAATACGCATTACAGTATAAGAGTCTAACCATCCATAGCCATACCCTAATCTACCTCTCCATCCAAACAATGACATGATGAGACTTAGCGAGAACAGAAGTGGTGTGGGATGATCAAAAAAACTAATAAAGATGTGCAATAGTGCATAAAATGAATCTTAATACAGGAGTTGTCCACTCACTTAATAAAAGAACACAACTACTGTTTCTTGAGATGTACAAATTACTCGTCTTTACCAGGAGGAGAAATGGTGTGTACCTTTTGAGCAGAGAGAGTATGCTCACCTAGCAGTCAAATCATTTAACATCTGATGTTAGAATCACACATACTCTACTGCACAGTTTATGTCCTAGTTTATGTATAGTGTGCAAATGTACAGTGACATCAGGTGTGTCGCTGCCACCCCACATACCTTTCTAAGAGGAGGTAGCCTGAACTGATCAATGATAGAGGCTGAAGCGCTGCCTGAGTTGGGAGTACATAACGTCTCAGACTTCTTCTTACTACTCCCTTGATGTGATTTACTCTTAGTACCGTTCTCACCCGAAGACTTAGGTCTGTATCTCTTCTAAGAGGATTTAGAAGCCTCTAAAATGGTAAAAAAATAGATTATGTAAATACATTCCATTTGTATTCTGGAGAAGAATAAGTTTTTAAGACTTGTACCCAAAAAACAGTGATATTGATAAAATGCAGTGTAGAATTAAAAGGGCATTATTATTATTATTAACTAAAAGAACCAGAGCAATGACGGGTTAAATAACACATTACCTGTGAAATGTTACATAAAAATAGTGATATATTAATATTTCAATTCTTTGTTAGCCAGCGATTGGCAAATAAGTGTGGAAAGATTTAACCAGTAACGCTGTATTGGATGAAAACTTGACGCCATGCCTCCTAGTGCGGGTGTTTAAAGATTGGCTTACCATCACAAGCCTAGATGTGATAGAAACATTGTTATATTGAGCCAGGTAAGTATGAGAGATATGACCGGTATTGTGTTTGATGCTCAACGGTCACTCACCTTTGGAGGGAGGTTTCTCTTGATATTCCTGGCCTGTAACAGCCTTGTTGTAAAGAAAGTTAATTTTCTGCGCTGTCAGTGGGTCGATCGCATTTAGGTTTTCCTCATCAAAAAATAAGTCAAACCTCACGCTATATCTGAAAATGTTAAAGAACACAGGCTACAAGGATATTTTGCTTTATAGTTTCAATCTCATTCATAACATAACGGTCTATCAATCCTACCTTTGGCTAGACAGGTCTTACAGAGAAAGGCATGAGTCATTTCAATAAGTGTCCGTCACTCTATTCACAAACTAGACAAGGCTGATGATCAAAACCCTTCTGTGGATCGCTATAGTGTTATAGTTTTAATCTCATTCCAATAACAGTTAAAACACTCCCACAGTTGGCTCCATTGGCTTGCAGAGAAAATCATGAGTTGACAAGAATATGATTAACTTTGATGAGTCATTTCAACAAGTGTCCATCACTCTTTTCATTAACTAGACAGAGCTGATCATCAACCGAACAAATATCGGTGAGAATATGAATAAGTTTGCTGAGCTTGTGAGTACTGAGGCAGAAGTGGCGTTTATACTGCTAGCACTGAGAGTGATAGAAGGAGATACAGTAGAAGTAGTAGCCTGGTAAGTAGAGCTAGTAGTAGGCCTGAGAGTGGAGGTAGTAGAAGAGCTAGTAGAAGTACTTGTACTAGCGGTAGAAGTAGTCGTGGTTGGGATAGCTGGTCCTACAAGGTATTTATAGAAGAAGTATACAGCGCTGCACTAATAGGAAATCGTGTGATGCTCAATACTATAGTGTTACAAGAAGGGATTCATAAAGTTTGCAGATAACCTCAAGAATCTCCTTTCACAGACTTTTTGTTTTGTGAAAGGACATGGAGACAGCTAGGGAAACCCTGTCTATGTTCTCTGGGTAATACAAGTAGACAAACCTAACCATTATAACTCTCCAAATAGCGATGTTTTAAAAACCGTATTCAATAAACCGTGTGTAACAATCATCCTCCATGGTAGTATGACATTTAAGGTGAATTACCTTTACTCTACACCTATTGTCTAACCAGGTATGTACACTGATATTAGTATCCAATATTAGTTCAGAATTACATGAGAACTAGCGGAACTTATCTCAACATACCATCAAGATTAATCACTCTGAACACACAAGTCATGCTAGATGACATTATAACAGACAGTACTATATGTATCCATTCTACCACTAGGTCTATCCATATACATTATAACTCCTCTTAATTTAGAGTTTATAATACGGAACTCCTGTTAAATCAGCCGAGGAAAATCGATCCCTTCAGCCAAATTCCAATGCATTCTACTGTCATTTGATTTAGACTCTGCTTGATTGGAACAAAATTTGTTGGTCCCCAAAGGTTTGAATTATGTGGAGTGCACTGTATCTGAATTACTATATAGCTTCATACATACCATCCAGTCTAACCACTCTGAACACATCAGCCAGTCTCTCATATATCAGTAACTCGGAGTCATCCCTCCAGAAGGCTGCAGATATAGACTGAAACACACAGTCTGTCTGATCACCATCTCTATAGTAAGAACTGTTACCTGTACACAATACCTGCTGATCGCCTGTATAACAATAACAGAAATGGTATACACTGTAAAACTTATATTATATATATTTATTGTTTTCTCCTTGATGTTGATCAGACAACTCCAAATTAAATTAATGTCTCATATATATTTATTGTCTTTTCCTTGATGTTGTGCAGATAGCTTGAAACTAGACTACTGTAACTCGTATATAAAACCAGGGAGGATGATTACACCATAGCCTGTCTTGACAGGCTAACTAAACCATTGTGTGAAGTATACAAAATAAATTGAAAATTTGTGTTAGAGTTTTGAAGGCAAGGCTAGTGTTAGTGTTACACTCAATTTCTATGATGGCTTCCAAAAGGCAATATTAAAATCAAACTTTAGAAAATAACGTTACTATTTAAAAATCTTATTATTATTATTTTGTGTCAAATCAAGGCTTGAGAATTCATCGACTTAGTTGTTAGTAAAATACAAGCAGAGACGTACCATTTCTTGTATCGATGAAGAAGAGCCTATCTTGCTCTGTATCAGCGATTGTGATGACTGGTGCAGCACTAGGAGAGAATAGTAATTCAGCATCAGTCTGTCCTATCTCATCACCATCAGTCTGATTATAATATAGAGCTGTGCTGTCAGCAGATTCAAATCTTCCCGTATAGCTGTAGATAGAGTATAAAGAATAACATTGCTATAATTATTTATCTTCCACCTCACAAGTTAGGGTCTACTATAGTCCATAGCCAATAAACAGCTGATAAACAGCCGAAAGTGGTTGCAATAAACCCTGATATCCCATAGGCCTATTTAACAATCATTAAAGTGAAACTTCTTATTCAATTCCACTGCAGCATGGTCAACTGGCTTAGGATATTCCAATAGATCCGATTTCACGACATCGTATGGACCCAATCACTGCACTCACTGTTACCCGCTATTAGTGATAGCAGACCATTTTGCATGTTGCATTTTTGTCGCTCAGAAGCTTATTGCGTATCATCATAACAAAAAACAATTATGTATGTATTATATATTATGTAAAGTACATTATAGATATTGCAGTAAGCTCGAACAACTCTACCGGAAATGACTACCAAACCAAGGAGAAACAAATGACTCCTTGATAAAACTATATCCAGCCACTTTGATATATGGAAGTGAGAGATAGAAGGAGGCTGACACAGGACTATCTGAGGCACAGTTGAAAATAAGTAAGATTCTGAAATCTCTACCGTTGACCGGATTAGCCTACCTGACAAATCTCCAGAAATTATCACCATGTATTATGTCTCCATTAATAGAATCAATGTCTGTCATGTTGTATTTATTAATACCTGAAAATATGAAAATTATTACAATTTGATAAAAGTGAGCTAAGTAGTAGTAGTAGCGTAGTAGAACCTACAGTTATTTAGTCATGTAAGTAATGTAAGTTGTGAACATGTGTGCTCGTGAATCTAGAACGGAATCAATCTAAGAGCTGTCACTCAATTATCAGAAAACAATACACACATACATAATACGGTCAGGAGTTTCCATCAAATCTTGAAAGCTTTTTCGGACCTGGCATATCTATGCCCTTTTAATTTGAATAGTATCAGGCCTCATTGTTAGTTTTATGAAGCATAAAGCTGACAGTTTGAGGAATCGGACCCCCTACTCCCAAAAGATTGTATTTTTTCAAAGAATCCTCGATGTTCCTGCTGAGTTGCGGAAGGAGTTCCAGTGGACGAACTTCAATGATGCCTCTAGAGGAGCAAATCACTAGACAGATGAACATATAGACAGTTTTCTGAGCTCTTATTTATGCCTCAAATTGGAGTTGTCCTCTCTCCAGTTTGGTAATTTTAACTCACTCCACATAGGAAAAACCTGCTGAAAGAGGGTTATCTTGAAGACCGCTTATGTTAGGATAAAAATGAGTTTTGATTCAGAGTCTGCACCATTAAAGTGGCAGACAACCACAAAAGTTATATTTTGATATTTGATGCGTAATGATGCACTCCTTCAAAATTTGGATGTCATAAATAAATGTTAAATTTGAAAATTTTAATCATTTCAATTACAGACTTTCTTCCACCATTTTGTTTCAGTAACTCAAATACCCGTACTCTCCAAAAAAATATATTATTGGGAAAAATTGATGTATAAAAGAATTTATTTTCTCGAATCGAGGCAGTTTTCTTTTGTTGTGTCAATCTTAATATATAAACAGTCATCTTAGTTACAAAATCATCTAAAAGAACAATCTTATTGCTTTTAATAACAACAATTCAGCATTCTCTTTGAGATTATAACAGCTTCTCAACCTAATTCAGTTTAATGCAGCCATGGGGTGGAGGGGCTACTGACTGACCTGTGGTGCAGATCCGAAGCTTATACTTTGCATATCTATTGTTAAGTATGTTGCCTACTGGTGAAGGTTTATTGTATCTTGATACGTATTTAGTGGTGCCAGTGTTGTCTTCTATTTTAAAAACCCTGTGAGACAGGGTTTCCAAATCATTGGAGGCTTGAATGTTGATAAATCCTAATTTTAGTGACGAAACTCATGAAAACTTCTGCCCAAATGTCCACAAAACAGGCAGAAAATACTAGAATTGACAATCCAAATACTAAAATTATTTCCCAAACATGTCCATATGAGTTTTCAATGCTGCAGATTCTGAATCAAAATAATCTTTATCCTATTATAAGCGGTTATCAAGATAACCCTCTTTGCAGCACGTTTTTCCTATGCAGCGTGGGTTAAAAGTACCAAACTGGAGAGAGGACAACCTCGAATTGAGGCCTAAATCAGAGCTCAGAAAACTGTCTGTTCGGGATACATCGGTGTATTGATGTGATGAGGTTATCAAAACAGGTAAATGTGAATTCCGCAGAGAACTTAGACAATGACCAAGTAAGGAGACAAACCTCTGCTGACTTTCTGCCATATGATTTGTATATCTGTGGGATCTTGTATGATCTGTTGTACTGAGTCTGTTACTGTATGTGATATATCTACTATATTAACTAATCGTCTACTATTAGATCCATCGCCTGAGTATACGTATATACCCTGTCAATATGATATAAGTACATATATACCTGTCAATATGCTATATGTAGGTTATCAGGTTTACATTTTTGTCAAAGAATCTTATTACTTTAACAACCAATTAAAATCTTAACTCAATTAAATTCTTATTAAAATATCGAAAATAAGACTCCGATTTGCACATACTAGATTGACGAGAGCGTAGACCCACATGTCCCTATCCTCATAGTAAGTCATACCGAATATGAGAGACTGATTAAATGTAACTGTATCGGAGAGATCGAGCGTTCCGCTCAGTGAACAAGGTCCTGCGATAATATAATAATATCATTGTGACTCATAAATGCAGTGAGAAAATAAATCTGTAGCAGGAGAGCTCAAACTCCACCTGGGATACTGATAGTGGCATGCTGTTATCTACCCGTGATTGAGATGTGGCTGATAACAGAATGCTTCAACAAGCGAAATGTGCAGCAAACTAGCTCTTACAATCTTAGGGGATGACTGGTATAATTTGTCTAATTTACAATAGCATCCAGTTTTGTAGAATTCACATTTTGTCATTCTGAAAATAAGGTTAAGCAGTTTAGTGCTGTTGCACGATATGAATACCAGCCTAGGCAAGTTACACTCAGCTAAAAATTACATATTTTGTCAAATAAGAATGCTGGTAGTTTAGATATATGAAATTCTGTGATATTCCATTGACTACTCGAAACAAGGGTAACAGAATAACACAACCAGAAACATCAGCAGACAATGCACACCACTATTTGATAGCCTTTCCATAGCAAAGCTTCAACCAGTGTGATAAACACAGTATTATAGAATTTATCGTTGACCCAGTCACATCCCAGACATCATGTCATGCCTGGTAATGATGACATACCGTGTACAGTAGATACAAGCTCTGTATCTATCTGTATTTGTCTACCACAAGATTTAACATCAGAGAATAATATCCTTCTATCAACTGTCTGATATAAATACTGTGGGGAGATCATCTCAGCTGATATATTATATCCATCTGTTACATTGCCTCTGATTGGTCGAGATGATGTGATGTCACCATATAGTACTACAAATACAAAAAAGTGTGTAAACAAATCTGGTCTATAATATCTTATATATTTTGACTATAAAAGTGATCAGGATCAACTCATTTATATCTGTGGAGATTAGAAGCCAAGCTTCACATGGCTAGGGAGAATACACAAATACCACAGTGGAGTAAATATTAGCTAAACTGTAGCATCGCTAGTTTGGTTAGGCTTTATTTTAGCTAGTATAATATTCAATGCAAATTATTGTAAGTATTATCACTTCGGCCATAATAGAGTAAATGGGGAAATATAAAGTTTATGCCTTACAATGTATGATGAATGGATAGCTAATGAAACATACATAGGAACTTTTATGACAGTTTTATTGGCAGTGGAGAGTTGATGAGCAACCCAGGACAAATCTCATCAAAGTAAGAAAGTGGGAAACACTAAACATTGGGAGTTGTCCTCTCCTTGACATAAAAGGGATAACACTAACAATATGAGTGATGTTTTACAAAACAATTATTATGCCTTGTGGCTTTCACTTTTGATACGGCATAAATGATTATGTCATGTTACAATAAACCCTGCACCAATCAAGTTCCATGCATATGTGAGTTTCAATTTTATTGTTGATAAAGTTTCCCTGTGAAACCAGTGAACTCCCTGAAGAGGGAGTTCATCGGTGAAACAAAGGGCAAATGTTTCTGTAGTCGGAAACCAACATACTACACTTAGCTACAGACTCGTCCCCTCATTGAGATAAAGGGGACAGTTTCAACGGTATGTTATTCAGCCTTTTGAACTTCACTGTGACCAAAAAGACATAGGCATGTTTTAGCAAAACATTGAACCAGTCCAACATGCACAAGTCCACACAGTCTTACCATTGACAGATTGAGTTAGTCCTGAGTCAGTATGAGACTGTAGATATCCTATAGCACCTGAGAGGCCTGAGGAGCTGCGCGTACATAATCCTACTAGTAACCTGCTAACATCCCATCTGTCTATCTGTAAGTAATACATACATATAAATACTCCTACTAGTAACCTGCTAACATCCCATCTGTCTATCTGTAAGTAATACATACATATAAATACTCCTACTAGTAACCTGCTAACATCCCATCTGTCTATCTGTAAGTAATACATACAAATAAATACTCCTAATAATAACCTGCTTACATCCCATCTGTCTACCTGTAGGTAATATAATGGCAAAGATTATAAATACTCCTAGTTGTTGGAGAACGTGAAACCATATGATGTTCCTCATCAACAGCATATTGATTAGAAGAAGTTAGGTAGAAAAAATATTTTAATCCTACGCCGTCAGTTTTCCATCTGTCAATTTCCAACAATGGCAGATGACAGTATTGCCGTATTAGTACAGGCAAGGTGGATGCGGCATTTCATAATCAGCCGCCTCTTTTCCTGGTGGTTGACTACAAAACATTATAACAACAAGCTAACCAGTACTGAGTGTCACTTAGAGCAATCTGCAATAATTAGCTATTATGGACTTGGCGTTTACACAACCAATAGTGGTAAAATGTTCAGGGATCTCAATTTATCTCCTCTTTAAAATCCCAAGAAATTAAGGACTTTCCCACTTTTGGCAACAAAGTTGCAACAGAAGTAATATTAACACTACATTATCGTATTCTTGCAGCAGGTACAAGATCAATATTTATGAAATCATTATTTATTACCTGCAATGCACCGATACACGGATATTCTCCAGTAAATCCAGGGACAAAGTCTACTTGTATGGATGTGATGTTACCGTTGAGTTCATAATATCCAGTACTGAGACACAGACTGTAAGGTAAGTATGAAATATTTGTCAGTCTCAAATAACAGTAACACCGTAGCTAAGTCTCAATATCAGTTGAAAAGGCGCTCAGGCACAACTAATCATAGACTTAAGCTGCTAAGTCTGACCTGAGTAGTCCACATACAAATGGAGGGGCAAACATTAGATAAAGTTTCGTGCATTTGCCTGCATTGGGAGTTGCTCCTGAGTCCTGATCCACTGGTCACGCTGTAGTGTTGTAACCAGCGGAAGGGAGCAACTGGAGTGCAGGCAATTGGATTAGTTAAGGAGTATTCAGTCATGGTACTGTGACATATAATACTAGTAAAGTAGTGCATCATTTGTAAGGATATCAAGCCACTCAGGTCACATGTATTGTGCCCATATTATTGATTAAAAATATGACTTAATCACCATGATATTATTGATGATCTTATCATCAATCATGAAATCATTGATGATATTATTTCCTTTCTGTTTCTTCATTTTCTTTCAAACGTTTTTTTTCTGGCACTGAGTGCAGAACACCTCGAATGAGATGACTTTGGTTTCCAATAAAGTAAATATAAGTTAAGCATCACTTCGTTAAGCACCATGTTAGCAAATGTCTTTATACAAATCACTTCTTATGTACATGCAAAATTCCTTTTTTTTTTATTATATAAAGTGGAACTCGTCTTACCTTGGTAGAAAGCAGAGCAGGAGTGCGACCAGAGAAGTTTTATCAATAGACATGCCGCTTTCAAAACCAGGCTTCCTCACACAATACTCATGTTATCCCATCTCCAAAACTTCAGTAATCTATATTAGTACTCCCCTCTACAAAAGGAGGGTATAAAAATGAATTCTGTTCTCCCAATGAATCGGGGAAACAAACAACAAAATTTGCAATCAACAAACCTAAATGTTGCTGGTAACTAGCTTTAAAGGTAGGTATTAAAGGAATATTAAAGGTCTATGCCTGTTTTAGTGTGTAATCAAATTGAAACAACACATACATTGCTTACAACCCATAAAAGATGTGAGTTATAGCCTTGCTCTACTCTTGCAATTGAGCACTATTCAATCACATATTTACGGTAACTAGCTGTATAACTAATTCAGTTTCATTTCTTTCTAGAAGTAACAGCTGATACTCCTTGCACACATAATTACATGTATTAAATTAGAATATTTTTTTATTTTTGGCAGCAGGGAGACTAGCAAAGAGAGCAAGTGAAACGTGGGTACTCTTGGTATGGGCACTTTACATAAATTTATGCGGTTCTGAATGGGCACAAAAAACCGCTGTTGGCGACGGGTGCTGTAAGACGTGTGTTGTAGGGGCCGCATTAGTGCTGTAAGACATGTCCGCAGCACCTGCCACACTCCTCAAAACACCTGAGTGTTGGATCAAGTCAAAAGAGTTGGATTGATTGGGCGACTACATACTTGTACCTAAATTATCTCTTAGCACACAACATGAGCTGCGCCAACAAACCTTATACCATGATTTAGTTCATAAAACTGGCTATCACTTAACTTTTTCTGCAATGCAGGGCTGAGCAAGGAGTAACAGGGGCCCGGTCCTCCTTGGCCGTGAGTGTCATCTGGCCCAACCATGAACACAATCCCAGCAAATTCAGTCTATTCCTACAGTTGATGATGTTACTACTGTCAATTTACTGGATATGACCATAGAGGATCACAGATCCGACTGTCATCAACGCTGATAAAGATGAGGGGCCTCCGACGATTGATTCTGAGTGGCCCCACCCACTTAATTAAACCCTCCCATCAAGAGAATGTTACCCATCCCGCATGTCATTGGCCTGCTGCCCTTAATTACCTACAAACCACCTATCTTATATCTCGTCTACCCCCAACAGCAAGAAACCATAGATATATATAAACTAAATAGAAATGCCTAGCTAGTAATAAATAAATAACGAACTAGTTAACTGTTAAGTTAGTATTTTTTCCACACAAAAAAAGTGGTTGGCACCCCTGCCATTTGTAGTATCATTTTTTACCAGCTCTGTTGATCAGATCTTTCACCATATAAAAATTCAATCACTGCAAGGCCTGGTCAAGTTTTAGTACCAATAAAAATGATAGAGAGATGGAGAATGCTTTGCTCTTCATTTTGCTACTATTTCTCAGGAATTTTGTTTTTAAGAAATTAGTGATGTCTTCATGTTTGCAAAAGTTTTGAAGACATCAATGTTCAAACTTTTCAAGTCAGTAAGAGTTGCCCGCCCATGGACCAAAGAGGGAGATAACTCAAAACTGGGGCCTTATATTAAAATAATCAAATTTTCAGTGCTGTGTTGGTATTTCAATGAGGCAACTACGATGACTAGCTTTTCACTTTGCGTTTACATAATATGGTCTATAGGTGAGCAATTTGGGAATGAAACATTTGGTATTATGACTATATACACATGCTTTCCAAAAACTTACGCTGTTTCGAATGGACACTTAAAGCTGGGACATATTTTACAAGACTCAAGGCCTTACAGAGATGTTGTTGGTGGTATCTCAGGGGCGTATATTCTTAAAAATTTCACTCACCGATTTTTTAGAGATGAGCATTATGATCGGGCGCAGCCCGATCCACTCGCCGTAGGCGTGGCGGGGAGGGTGTGGGAGGCGCGCTTAAGCGCCCCTCCCACTACGTGAATTTTTGCATATCGGTAGCAAAATAGTGCAAGCAGAGAGGTATTTCAATAGCTCACTGAGCTGTTGGGTACTTTCAGAAAACAACTCAATAGCAGTAGAAGATTACGGTAAAAATGCTCCAGTTATAAAGCACCCATTTGAAAAAAAACTGACCTTGATGGGATTCGAACCCACAACAATCTTATTAACAGTGATTATTAGGCAGCCGCTCTACAGACTGAGCTATTCAGCCATTCATGTATATCCGGCGGCCGTGATTGCTAATAAATGCCACTCTTTCTGAGTGGCCCCACTTAAACCCTCCCATCAAGAGAATGTTACCCATCCCGCATGTCACTGGCCTGCTGCCTTTAATTACCTACAAACCACCTATCTTATATCTCGTCTATTCCCAACAGTATGAAACCATAGATATATATAAAATAGATACGCCTTGCTAGCACTAAGCTAGCGAAGGGTGTTGTAAGACGTGTGGCAGGTGACATATGGGACATATTTCACAAGACTCAAGGCCTTACAGAACTGTTGTTGGTGGTAGAGGCCGGATGAGTTCCATACAGGACCTGCCACACATCTAACAATCACCAAGTGGTGAATTAACGAAGTACTTCAAATATGTCTTTTATACAACATGGACTGTACCAACAAACCCTATGGTTTTTTGATAAAACTGGTTACTCCCATACAGAACTGGATGCATTCTGTAATTCACTCATTGCGGATGACAACGGGAGGATAACTTGTTATAGTGAAGTCTCTCTCATTGGAGAATTTATACCTGAGAGTGCAACGCTCAGAGACTTGGAATTCATGACTCAATGGCGTCGATCACTTGGATGTAAATAGCAATCACTGAGCACTGTGATAGATTGCATCAACTTAGCAATGAACTAGCTCAAACAATAAGATGGGATTTCGGATCTCGGGGAATCAAGATGATAGGGACAGAAAGCAGCATTAGTGACAGATTTATCTTATTGTGGGATTTAAACTTTAAGGCTTTAGAGCAATGCATAATTAATAAATGTTGACTATTAATACTGGATGCAATTAGCCTGGGCAGGCTGTCGTGTCAGGGGTGGGCGGGTAGGGAGAAGGGACCCTCCCCACCCACCCACCCCGACACAACAGCCTGCCCAGGCTAGGATGCAATGAGGCACACAATTGAGGGACATAATTGACAAGCTGTATAGCAGTAATGCAGCTTACTGATGGTTAGTACACAGTTGGAAAATTGCAATCAAAACTAAAATACCAACTGGAAAGATTTTTGAAACAATAGATCTGATTTGTTTGATTTGATTGGCATATTCTCACTTTTCACTTGTATTGAGAAAAATAGCAAGGTCCGTTCCGATTACAAAATACAGAGGATGCAATAACTGTTGACAATAATTTTCCTTCATCTCACACCTTCAAACTGATTGTCGTCTTTTATCACACTGTGATATGTAATATGGCAACATGTGAGTTTGGCTTTTGCTTGTTATTTTCTCTGGCTGCTTCTTCTCTCTTTTTAAAGTTACAAGATAAGCTTGTTTTGGTCTTTCATTTAATATACCTAAAAGTTTTAGCAAACAACCTGGACGACATAAATTCCTGTGTATCAACTAGGCCTATCAGTTGATGTAATGATTGGTTGTTTCCATCCGAAACATCCAATCACAGACAAAACATCAGTTGTTGTGTTTTCTGTATAGGCCTAATAATCACTAGGCAGTAAATGGAATTTCTATGATTCATCGGAAAATCCAAGTTCCTTATCACTGTAGCCTTAGGTACTACAAAAGTATGTGGATTTAAGGTAGCTTAGACCTGTCCATAAAAGAGCAAAAAGTGATAGGATTCACATAGCTTGATAAAAGTTTTCAAACAACAATCATGTAATGTCACTCTAGTTTTGACGCTTCGCAGAACTAGTTTTATTAATTTGGTGAGCTCGCTTTCTGCTTTTCTTTCAATCCATACGCATGAAATGGCCAAAAACAGGGATACTCGGAGTGTTGTGAAGAGAAAGAGAAATGATTTGACATTCGAAAGAAAAATCGAGATTCTAGATGAGTGGAATAGATGCGGCAAAGTATCTACAACAACTCAGAGATGTGGGATTACTCGCCGCCATCTTTATAAACTTATCAAACAAGAGAAGAAGATTCGTGAAACCGTGGCCTCATCACCATCAAGTTCTTCGCGGAAAAGAATAACATCCGACATAAGGCATGTGAACAAGAGGAAACCGCATCAAGAAGGAACAGACGTGTCATCAAGCACAAAGAAGACAAAGAGTGACGCCGATCAGCTCCTGCAGATACCAGATGAAGAGGGCTCTCATATTGAGGTGAAACCAAAAGTAACAGAGCTAGACACCGAGACAGATATCAGAGGTAAGAAAATCGTCATATCCAAGTTACCTGAGTTTTATTACTCGACAAGAGTAAATGTGATCTCCTTCTTGTTGTTGTTGAAGATGATTGTGTTGTCCACGGGAGTGGAAAAGCCAAAGCAAAACAGTGACATAAAACCCGACAGTATCTTTTCCAACTTTTGAAGTTCAATAATGGTTTATTCATTCCAGAGCTAAAATAACTAACATTATCTTGGCGTTTATTGTACTGTACTGCTTGGTTTATCTACTTTATATTCCGGTGAAATTGTGCTGCTGAAGAAGTTTCTATTCATTGTATTCCTGTAGGTATAATATGACGTACTGAGCTATTTGTGAAATTCAATTAGCATAACCATTGTCTGCCAATAATCAGTGGCCAAACCAAAGTTTGAACATTTCATCCTGATTGGATACGTTTACGGTGCCTAATATTTTCTCCACCTATAAGCTTGATATGAGTAAACCAACAATTGGATATGACACTTACGAGGTTTCTGAAACGTGAAAAAACCTTATTCCGATCATGGTCACATTAATATATGTACTATGCAGGCCTGTAGTTCTAGGGGAGGCAGGGAGGCAGGGAGGCACCGTCCCCCAGAATGCTAAAAGGAGTGGCCTAAAAACGCTGTACTAGAATATTCCATGTCAGAATCAGCGTTTGATTTGCTTGTTACATACCTTAAAATGAGAGGCTGGGTAATTGACCCAGACCGCATAGGTGTAGCATACGAAACCCTACCCAGTGTTGGTTCACGGGCTCAGAAATTTCCTCTAGCTTACTATTTAGTCGAAACTACTGCCCTGCAATACATAATGTTTCAGACGGAATTCTGATTCCTGCCTGTACAAGTTTTTGTTTATGTTATTGGTTCCTTTTATTGACCTGGCATGCGCTCAATGATGTTGTATTTTTCTTATGAAATTAAAATGACTTGCGAGTGCAGAACAATTCTTTAGTTTTCAATCAAATCAAGACTAACATCTCAATTTTTTTCTTACAAGTGGTCAAAGAGGTAATGTTCAAACCAAAGAAATCAGCAGCTAGTACTAAACAATCAATTATACCATCAAGCTACCGCCTCAGACCCTCCCCCTCTAGTGCAACGGCAGATATTACAGAACTAGTGATCATTGACGATGAACCTGACAAAGAAGATTCTGATGAATTCGGAGTTTAAGTATGTTTATATTTATTAAGGTTCTTCTACCCACGGTCATTCCTAATTCTCCAACTGCTGCAGCTGATACAACAAAAGGTACTGTTGAGGGTGATTACGGAATAATCAAGAAAGGGCTGCAAATAGCTGATGAGCACATGAGTCCAGAGCACTTTGAGGTGAGAAAATTTGATCATTATGACTTTTGTGTATTAAGTCAGAAGTTATATTTTTGTTCTCACACTTTTTGTCATACTAACACTGGTAATGTTTAACACAAGTTGAATTTTTTTGTCAATGGGGCAATTAGCATTCTTATGAGAATCAAACTAAAAATTATGTTGGCCATACATAGCTGCAGTGATGAGAATGATATCAATGTCTGAGAGAAATGAAGTCATATCTTTAACTTCTTGTCCTGTGACTACAAAATATACGAATCTGTGCACCCAAATATTTTGGCGCCATATATCCAAGGCAAAGTATATCGCTGTGTTATGGTATGTTTAGGGTTCTTGAACAATTTACAGGCCCGTATTTCGAGGTGAGGTAGGGGCGGGGAAACTGCCTCCTGAAGAATGCAAAATACAGTGGCTTAAAAACACTATAATTGAAAAAATCATGTCAGAATCAGCTTTTTTGTGGCTTCTGTTTGCTATTCATATACCTTAAAATGCTTTGGAGGGTGGAGCATAGCCCCAGACCTCACAGAAGGAGTTGGTGTTGTCTTGTTTTGTCTTCAATGGGGGATCACACAACAATTTTACCCTTGCATCTGATGGTTCTCATACTTGACTGACGAATAAAGACTGGAAGCTAGATGCGAATTTTGGTTTCTGGGTAACAGTTGGTTTATCAAGGGAGCGGCCGTGGCGCAATGGGTAAGGCATGGGTCTTTCAATCGAGAGGTCCCGTGGTCGATTCCCGGCGTGGCACGGTGGTGTCAGGAAGAGCAACTGACCTCAAATGCTCCTGTGCCCCATCAGGATCCAGTCCGTAGACCCGTACTGATATCCAGACAAAAAACCAAGTAACATCATGGTTTCTCACACTGAATCACAGGGTATCGAGACTATTAATGGACGTGAGTTTATGAGGTAACAGTTGGTTTATCCAGAGACAATGGTTTTGTGATGGGGAAGGAGGAGGAGTTTACAGCAATGCACCTTCAATAGATTTTTCTCCCCTACAATCATTTCTAGAATATGGCCTGGGAATGAATTGAGTTACAAAATTTTGTTACTGTAATGGTTAAACAAGATTCCAGCTAGTTTAAATTCGCATTTAATTCAGTTTCAGACTGGTTTTTAGAAAAGTTAAAATGAAATCTGCCATCATTGAAATCTGTCATCAAGGTGAAAGCATATTATTGGCGTCTTAGTATTAGCATGGGTACTCAATCTTGATAAATCGTCATTGCATTGGGAGCAATGTATGAACAGAAAGAAAGGTTGCCTTCTTCTTAAATGTCAGAAGACAATTACCTGATTGTTGTTTGTTACTATTATTATTTGTTAATCAATTTTATTGAGGTTTCCGACTAAGTAAGTTATTTTAAACAAACAGGTAAACGCCCGATTTACCTTAATAAGTCTTGTTTTTTAGTTTTATTACTTTGCAATAAGACCACAAGCCTCTTTTGTATCTTCGTCAAATTTGAAAAAAAAAAACTAGGTGATTTTGCATAAAGTGGCATTCTTGACAAGATCGTAACGAAACAGGTATCAGTCAGGTAAGCAAGCCAGCAGACCAAAGATATAATCTCTCACTATAATATTTGGGTGCAAATAATTATTATGTTACATTACAGGAGGCCCAAAACAGAGAAGACTTCGACAATCTTCAAGAGAGAAGATTAAACTCCTCTGCTGAGATTGATAGAACTGATGTCGAATATGAACAGATAGCAAACTCCTATGAGGCGATGGGAAAATATGCCAATGCACTTGAGTACTTTTATAAAGTATGCAGTGTCAAAGAGAACAGATTAGGTGCAAATCATCCTGATATGGCTGAATGCTACAACAACCTCGCTCTGATGAACCATCGTTTAGGAAAGCAGGATGATGCTTCTACTTTCTACATAATGTGCATCAACATCGAACTGAATACATTAGGTGAGAATCATCCAAGTGTGGCCGCCTCATACAATAACATTGGTCTTGTGTATGAGGGTAAGGGTGAACTAGAACGAGCTCTAGAATATTACAACAAGTGCCTTGCCTTCGAACTGAACACATTAGGCGAGAATCATCCAAGTGTGGCCACCGCATACAATAACATTGGTTCTGTGTATAAGGGTAAAAGTTAACTAGACAGAGCTCTAGAATATTTCAACAAGTCACTCCCCATCAGACTGAATACATTAGGCGAGAATCACCCAGATGTGGCCAACTCATACAATAACATTGGTTATGTGTATGACAGCAAAGGTGAACTAGACAGAGCTCTAGAATATTACAACAAGTGCCTTGCCATCGAGTTGAACACATTAGGCGAGAATCATCCACAGGTTGCCGAGTCCTACAATGACTTTGGTTCTATGTATAGGGGGAAGGGTGAACTAGAACGAGCTCTAGAATATTACAACAAGTCGCTCACCATCAGACTGAATACATCAGGCGATAATCATCCAAGTGTGGCCACCTCATACAATAACATTGGTGCTGTGTATGACAGCAAAGGTGAACTAGACAGAGCTCTAGAATATTACAACATGTCGCTCACCATCAGACTGAATACATTAGGCGAAAATCACCCAGATGTGGCCACCTCATACAATAACTTTGGTCTCGTGTATGACAGCAAAGGTGAACTAGACAGAGCACTAAAATATTACAACAAGTCGCTCACCATCAGACTGAATACATTAGGCGAGAATCACCCAGATGTGGCCAACTCATACAATAACATTGGTTCTGTGTATGACAGCAAAGGTGAACTAGACAGAGCTCTAGAATATTACAACAAGTGCCTTGCCATCGAGTTGAACACATTCGGCGAGAATCATCCACGGGTTGCTGACTCCTACAATAACTTTGGTTCTGTGTATAAGGGGAAGGGTGAACTAGAACGAGCTCTAGAATATTACAACAAGTCGCTCACCATCAGACTGAATACATCAGGCGATAATCACCCAAGTGTGGCCACCTCATACAATAACATTGGTGCTGTGTATGACAGCAAAGGTGAACTAGATAGAGCTCTAGAATATTACAACAAGTGCCTTGCCATCAAAACTGAACACATTAGGCGAGAATCATCCAAGTGTGGCCACCACCTACAATAACTTTGGTTCTGTGTATGACAGCAAAGGTGAATTAGACAGAGCTCTAGAATATTTCAACAAGTCGCTCACCATCGAACTGAATACATTAGGCGATAATCATCCAAGTGTGGCCACCTCCTACAATAACATTGAATATATACCAAAAGAAGATGGGAACTACTTAAATTTACAAAATATCACAACCATTCCACTGATCACATAAGGCAAACATCACCCTCTAGAAGCACTAAAAACAGCATGCTGCCATCAATCAGCAATAAGTGGCTGGTCAAAGACACATTTTTATTTCATTTATATATTTTGCTATCAAAGAACCTGGTAAACGTCCTACTAGCAATTTAAACGTATTCAAATTTTCTTATATCAAATAGAGTTGACTTCATGTTATTAAACCTAGATCGTCACGATTTATAAGGTTTACAACCTTGTCTACTGTTGCTCTGGTGATGTATTTTTATTTTTGAATTCCATCATGCTTTCATTTTTCTTACTTCTTACCAACGACGCTTGTTTGGCTCCCAGCTATGATAATCCAAAGTCTTTGTATATAGTATTGATCTATATAATTTTATTTTCATTCTCCGTAAAAGATGCTATCTATCGCAGCTTGTTATATCTATATATTTAAGCATTCATTATGAGCAGATCTGTGCAATTGTATTTCACCATTGAAAAAAGAAACCCAACAAAATCTCTGTTCTGATGATGTTGTTGGGAGAGAATTCCCAACTTGGAGAAGGTATGGCTCGACCATAATCAGTTTTGAGTTCTTTGTCTGATCAGATCATGCCAGGTCATGTGATCTTGTTTAGGAATTGGCCAGAGCGCTTGTAACAAAGACTCTGCTCCTCTAACCACTGAGCTGAATACCGGAAATTATTTGTGTATTTATTGAGGATTTCTGAAAAATTATGATTAAAGTGAATTAAAATCACTTGTTGACCTCACATACATTAAGAAAGCTTTATGATACAGATAACTTGTGTCCCTTTTTATATCAGGGGAAACTTATGCTCCTTGGATTCCAGCGTTAACAGAGGTCAACAAGTTACCTGTAATACAATTCATTTTGTTATCTGTACACTTCTAAGAAAACCTCTATAAATAAATAAATATACGTATTATTAATTTTGTTAGCATGATTTTAGTCTCCTTTCTCATCTTTGCCTGCATTGGAAAAGTTATCCTCTCTATTTGCGTGAAGGTATAACTCCAGTTTGAAACCTGAACCCTAATTGGGCTCAGGCTCAGGGAGGGTGGGGACAATGAACTAAACCGTTTAAACAGGTTTAGTTCATTGGTGGGGAGGGGCACACTTGGATTGACGTAATAGATCATGGTAGATTGCGCCCATAAAACCTTTTCTAATTTTATGTTTGAAACAAGTCACCGTATTGTTTCTTGATTTGGCATAGGTGGTTGTTTGCGTGATCACATAGGTGGTTGTTTGCGTGATCACATGGGTGGTTGTTTGCGTGATCACATAGGTGGTTGTTTGCGTTGCGTGATCACATAGGTGGTTGTTTGCGTTGCGTGATCACAGCCTTTCAAAAATATCAGAGACAATCATCAACTCTCTATTATGCTATCTTTACTTACATATACACTGACACTACTGACAACACTGACAATTAATTACTCACTCTTACACTTACTTACTTACCTACACTTACCTACACTTACTTACACTTACTTACACTTACTTACACTTACTTACACTTACTTACACTTACTTACACTTACTTACACTTACTTACACTTACTTACACTTACTTACACTTACTTACACTTACTTACACTTACTTACACTTACTTACACTTACTAACTTGCATTTACTTTCTGACATACACTCACCTACACTCAATTTAAACTTACATACTTACACCCAGTGATTTTAAAATGTGAACGCGATGACACACTTCCAGACATTCCATTCAACCCATAGAGTTTTCCTACAAAAAGTTGACTATGATTTGTTTTCTTTTTACATGAGTATGTCAT
Organism: Membranipora membranacea; assembly: GCA_914767715.1. NCBI lineage: Eukaryota > Metazoa > Bryozoa > Gymnolaemata > Cheilostomatida > Membraniporidae > Membranipora > Membranipora membranacea. The sequence goes on along the minus strand of OU612072.1, from coordinate 6,222,951 downwards.
GAATATTCGTTCATTTATTTATAGAGGTTGGTTTGAAAGTATAAGAAAGTCGCGTGACCTCAATGTTTTGATGACTTTACTGACAGTTGTATAAAAATATTCAGTGATAATGTACTGAAAACATCTTGGATACCCTGTTTATAGGTTCTCAATAAGAGAAGAAGAGATCAGAAGGAAATAAATTTTTTGTAGTTGTCCCCTCATTGATAATTAGTTTCTGCATATTGCCATAAGTATTCTGTAGATACCCTTTATTATTACTAGCAGACAAAGGGAAAGTGGAGGAGATTGATTATAGATAGGTGTTAATTAAATCTTGAACTCATCTATCTACCACTTGAGACTCAAATCTAACTAATGTCATCATGGGGCAATGCAATGTGACAGGCCCAAATGAGGCTATAGTTGTTTCTGGTGAGTATAACATCGATGCCTGGCCACATATCTATAGTAACGGACTCCTGAGCACTATATAAGCAAGGAGTTGTAGACCTACAACTCCTTGATGTAAGTAATGTATTGTATGTATCTCTATCAGGTGCTGCAAGTGCAACACACACTCATTGTTGTATCATTGTGGCTGCATGTATATATATATTATATAATCACAGAGCTATAGTCTATCTATGAGGCCCTAGTAAAGGAGTAGCAAGAATTTAGCAATGTGTATAACATATTGTGCTTGTATTTGGGTAGTCTTGAACTGTCACTGTTGTCCCTTAGGGCGCAAGTAAGGCCAATGCATGCCCCAAGTTATCGAGGCGCTCAAGCTAGTCCAGAATGAAGGAGTAAGAATGATATGTGGCTTAAATAGAAGGAGAGGGATTACGGACGCCAAGGAGAAACTGGAACTCCAGTTCCATAATGTAAGGCACCAAAACTCAAAGGTCAAGCTCCTTTTGAAAATCCTCTCTGAAGAAGAATTTCATCCTGCACTTTGTTGTGTGTCCTATGATGAAATCATGGACCAAACCGAATCAACTATACAAACTAGATCACAGTACAGGAATTAGCCTCTCTCAATAGCTAGTAATGGAGGCTGTTATTACAACAGTCAATGTACCCACTCTGCACACAAATGCCCCACCCATGGGATGGTAAACTGAAACAATGTCCATCTGTGACTGTCGATTCCATGATCATAAAACTGAGGCACCCCTAGGCGGTCTAGCATGATGTCATCATTGATGTAAGTTGATGTAAGTTGATTTAAGTTGATTTAAGTTGATGTAAGTACATGATCTGATTATGTTACTAGGCGGATGCTACACCAACAGTAAGACTACAGTAATCGGTGGATGGATCTGGTCCTGGTGGTTCTGCAGTGATGTATCCTCGTATGTATACCCTATATATATATATATATATATATTCCATGGATCTTCATTGGTCTACCTTGTCTCTAGCCCTGGCTTGTTTTAATGTTGTCTTCAGTGAAGGCGATACAACAGTTTCTAGAAACAGAGACAATCGTCATCAGGTTCAAAATTTCGATTTGAGTTTTTGATGTGCTCACAATCTTATGAAAAATAAGATGTCACACTGACTGTCTCCACAGTATCAATTAAACTCTGACACTACTGTCCATAGCATTGCTGGGCTGGCCAATCTACAAACATGCAGATAGCTGAGTGTAAACTTACTGATATATCCTCATGTAGTTCCTGACGTTACAACTCCTATCTGGCATGTTATCTCTGTATTTTAATACCTCTTAGAATCACACTGGAGACACTGACTATGACACCTATGTGTGAAAGTGTAGAAACATCAGAGGGAGTACCACTAACTGTCACAGGTGTCGCCCAGTGTAAGGTATGTCACACATCTCTCTAAATCACATGTGTCGCCCATTATCACGTGTGTAACATGGCAAGGTGTAAGGTGTAAGGTCATATCACTGCACTTAAAGTCCCAGGTGTTGCCCAGTGTAAGGTCTGTGACACATTACTCTAAATCACATGTGTCGTCTAATGATATATATTTGTTGTGATGCCTAAGTAAGCAGAATATGGTTTTAGTCCAAATTTGCTAGGAAAACTCTGGTATGATAATTAATACTGTCTTCTGTATGTATGTACCGCTATTGATTCATTTGCATGAATAATAAAAGGTTTCAGCCATGCTGTCTTAAAGATATGAGCTCTGTCTTAAAATGCACAAAATTATGAAATGTATAAATTTACTCCAAATTGTAGGTGATGACTGATGAAGAATTACTCAAGGCAGCTTGCGAGCAGTTCCTGGGTAAATCTATTTATGAGATCAAGAATACATTACTAAATACGCTGGAGGGACATCTCAGATGTATTCTGGGTAAGTGAGTCATCATCATAGGCACTCATGTGAACCCAATTTGTGACTCATTGCGTTATACTTGTAGCACAACCTTGCTTCGCTGTATATACCTCAAAATATGCTGCTGGTATTTCGATTTGCAGCAGGGATGACCTCAATAATCAAACATGAAAAATCTTTGAATAAAATTAAATCATTCGCTTATGAAAAATTCGCTTATTTAAAAACCCTCTATGATCATTAAATTTCAGAGACTTAAATCTAAGTTCAACGACTAATTTGAAAAGACAAAAGTCAAGTTTGATGGTCAATCATAATAATGTATATTATGTTTGTTTGCAGGCAGTCTAACAGTAGAACAGGTATATAGAGATAGAGAAGAATTTGCTAAGTTAGTCAGGAAGGTGGCTTCTCCAGATCTCGGCAGGATGGGTATTGAAATTCTCAGCTTCACTATCAGGTAACAGAGTCGAATTGTAGATTCAGGTCTAACATCTTGAATACTCATTTGGCGTTGATGATCGATCGTCAAAGTGAAGTGATCATTTTTTTCCTGTATTCAAAGAGAGGAGAGTCACTGCAAATGAAACATCGATCTAACTTCTGGTACAACACTCAACCCAAGGTCTTCTGGCTCTGAGACATGTATTTCAGACATTTAAAAAAATCACACATCATCAAGTGTTTTCAATGAAATTTTAGAAATTACCGTAAATCCCAAAACTTTTTTTGAGAGATTGATTTTGGGGTTCTGTTTCGCTAAATCGTATAACGATGAAGCGTAAAGATTTGTTTGATTGATTTGATGTTGATGCTTGCTTTATGTATGTCCATGTATGAATAATCTCTTCCTCAGAAACTTTTATATCTATTATAAATATTTTTACACATATTTATATGTTTATATGTATATGGATATGTATGTATTTATATGTATGTATTCATGTATATGTATGTATTCATGTATATGTATGTATTCGTGTATATGTATGTATTCATGTATATGTATGTATTTGCGTATATGTATGTATTCATGTATATGTATTTATTCATGTATATATATGTATTCATGTATATGTATGTATTCATGTATATGTATGTATTTGTGTATATGTATGTATTCATGTATATGTATGTATTTATATGTATGTATTTATATGTATATGTATTTATATGTATATGTATTTATATGTATATATGTATTTATATGTATATGTCTGTATATTGATATATTATTTTCCTTCTCAGAGACGTATCAGATAAAGTTGAGTATTTATCATCACTAGGACGAGCTCAGACTGCCGTAGTTATAAGAGATGCTGATATAGCTAAAGCAGAAGCTGAACGAGACGCCACCATAAAGGTCTGTATTAGATCAAGTTTCATTTACTTTGCCTGCATCATCGAGTTGCTCCCTTCCTTATAGTTCACTGCCTGTAGCATGGGAAGGGAAGAGGTAGTAATTACCTAGCCAAACAAGATCAACACCTTTAGGGAGGGAGGGAGGGAGGGATTGAGGGAGGTCAATCGCTGTGAGTTTTGTATGTATAGACAGTTTTCTGAACTCTTATTTATGCTTTGATTTGGAGTTGTCCTCTCCAGTTTGATACTTTTAACCCACGCCGCATAGGAAAAACCTGCAGAAAGAGGGCTATATTGAAAACCGCTAATACTAGGATAGAAATTATTTTTGATTCGGGGTCGGCGCCATTGAAAACCCTGTGAGATAGGGTTTCCAAATCATTGGAGGCTTGAATGTTGATAAATCTTAATTTTGGTGACGAAACTCATGAAAGATTCTGCCAAATTGTCCGCAAAACAGGCGGAAAATGCTATAATTGACTATCCAAATACTAAAATTATTTCCCAAACTATGTCCATATGAGTTTTCAGTGTTGCAGATTCTGAATCAAAAATAATTTTTACCTATTATAAGCGGTTTTCAAGATAACCCTCTTTTCAGCACGTTTTTCCTATGCGGCGTGTGTTAAAAGTACCAAACTGGAGAGAGGACAACTCCTAATTGAGGCCTAAATCAGAGCTCAGAAAACTGTCTATTCTGATTTTATATCTGTACTTGCTGTACTGCAAACAAGTTCTCCCTCATAGCTTAGTTTCTTTCCATGTCATTTTGGGCAAATCGTTTTGAGATATTTTTGGGCGGTCAGTATATTTATGTATTTTTAACAGGAATCTGAATGTAAGAGACAAACTATGGAGGTTACATACAAAGTGGAGACAGGTGTCGCTGATTATAAGAGAGAATTCGAAGCTAAACAAGCCGCGTTCAGCGTAGAAGTGAAAACGGCTGTAGGTAACACAATAATTAGTTAGTTTATTGTGGACCAAAATAATAATGTGATAATAATAATGATATTGGTGTCATCCATTATTCCGAACCTCATTTGAACTGTGTGAACTTGGTCTTTTGAAGAGTAATGGAGACAGGGTATTGTCACGTGGAAATAACTCCCTCCTGAGTTGCCCTCTAAATGATTAATTGACCAACCAAATGTGGAACGATTGTTTCAAAATATTCCTCCTTTGTCTAGTATTTATTATTCACCAAGCAAGATATGTTTGTACGCCCTTCGGTTTTTTCTATGGTGTAGAATGTTCTAAAAATTAGTTCAATGGATTGTGGGTTATATATGTTGGACAGCAAGCAGAAGCAGAGTTAGCTTACGAACTCCAGTCAGCAAAAACTAAACAGGAAATCACTAAGGAAGAAGTGCAGATAGACATCGTCGAGAGAAGAAAACAAGTAGACATAGAAGATAAAGAAATTCTCAGGTCTGTTTTAAACATAATGTAGTTTTATGCATCCATATTGCTATGTATCCAGGATTTAATAAATTGGAATTACCTTTTCATGCAAGCAAAGCGGTTTGATGGTTAAAATTGTTAATCTCTTAATTGTTGGCGTTATTCTGATGTTTCATGCTTAATGTTACTCACATTGATGCAGTTCATTGTGGCTATAGTGAAAATCAGTTATTCTAGTCATAGAAATTTCCTTGTAACCTTTCTGTACTCGGAGCGATAACCCACTGTCAGTTACCAAAGCATCTTTATAATGCTGCCTGGGTTTTCTGGTGAAGCCACGCGACCGGTACAGTTTCAACGGCTGCAAGTGATGGGTTTTATGTATAACAAATTGCTTGTATTATGCGGGTTTATCACTTCTGAGTTGTCTCATAGGGCTGTAGGCTCATTAAACCAAAGGGAGTAAAATCAGTCTAAGGATAGTTAGTGTTTTGAATCTGATAATTTCTTTATATGATCTGAAAAATAACGATGCCTTGTTTATACTAACCAGAAAGGAGAAGGAGCTGGTGGCTACAGTTAGAAAAGCTGCAGAAGCTGAAGGATATAAACTAGAGAAGATAGCAGAGGGTCAGAGGTTAGATAACTACTATTTAGGCCTTTTAAGGTATCTCTGACACATATTAGTTTATCATTCTTTCGTTATTTTCAAACTCTTGATCTAATTGATTTAGGAATGATACCAATCTTAGTAGATAGAGAATCCAAGAGCTTGAAAGAATAAACTATGCTAGATTGCTCAACGATAGTAAGACAGTTAGATTTTGAACATGAGTCTTAGAAAGTGATATACTTGTATACTGGTGTTTTGAATGGTATCTCCAATCCGCGGTTGGTGATGCGCTCAGTTTCTAATAGTCATTACTACCTAACATCAGCTTTATTTCTGAAACCCTGATTTTTTCCAATTCTTGCTATAAGTTTCTGTGATTGTGTTATCTATGATATGTTTCAATTGTGTAAGACAACTCATTTTTGAATATCTTTTGAATTATTCATTACAGATATGAGAAGATAGCAGCAGCTAGTGGTGCTGCCGAGGGGATTAAGCTTATAGGAAATGCTGAAGCCTCAAAGATCGAGAACGTAGGTAACGCAGAGGCCGAGTATCTCAGACTACGAGCAGAAGCGTTCAAGCGTTACGGTAACGCTGCCATCTCTTCTCTTATTGTCAAGAAGCTGCCTCAGGTAGGTCAGGTGTAGGTGTAGGGTAGGTGTAAGTATTTGTTAGATGTAAGTGCAGGGTAGGAGTAAGTGTATGTGTAGGTGTAGGGTAGGTGTAGATGTAAGTGTAGGTCAAGCTGGATTAAACATTTCTGCATGTCTCAACACAGTAAAGTGAAGTATTTGTCGGAGTGGGAGGTGGCGCAGTAGGTGAGAGAGCTGAGCATCAGTGTGCATGCATGGAAGGTCTCTGGTTGGACTTCCGCTCCAGCCAGCCATTTCGGTGGTTTGTCGTGTATGATCCAGCCAGCCAATTACTGAAGTTCATTTGTTGAAGAAATCGCAGCCCTTAGGTGAAGACAAATGTCTTTTTCCGTTGTTCAAGTTATGGTCGAAGATATGTACCAATGATTTTCAACCTTTGTGGACACAACAATATTTAGTTATTGGTCAACCCTTGTCCGGCAGACTAGGGCTGGCACAATCAGTTCCTCCCATTAATATTTCCCAATGTAGTAGCTGACGTCTAGATTATTTGTGATCAGCTTTGCACACAACAGCAAATACATCCCTAGTGCTCACAAAGGAAATCTCACAAAAACTCAGGTTAAACAGCTAAACCTGTAAATGTACATCCCACGTAAATCTATCTACGAGTAAATCACCATTGCCATATGCGCAGCTGAAGGCTCTTACCATGCAGATTTATTTTATTAGAATTTTCCTGTCATCCCCATCAGAAATAAGTATTCTATGGTTACCGATTTTTAGATAGCAGCTGAGGTTGCTCAACCTCTAAAGAAGATAGATGAAGTAGTGATGATTGGAGAAGATAGGACCTCACTGGAAGTTAGCAAACTCATCTCTAGTCTACCTCCAGCAGTGCAAGCGCTAACCGGTAAAAATATCTCACAGGTGTGTATAGGGTTAGAACTAGAGTATGCATTTTGAGTTGCCCCCTCTAGCCGCTGTAGGCTAACAAGAGGGACTGAAGCGATTCTGAATGCAGGCAAATTGGATCAAACTTGACCCGCTTGCTGATATGGCATTTGAGCGATTGATTTGCACCATTTTGATAGAGACCCAAAAATGACGATGTCCAGTGATAGATATATATTTATGACAATCATGTTGCGAAATTCGTTTGCATATTCAATCATCAATCAAATCCTGCCCTCATTTCAATCTCAATCTAACAAATAAGAAATTTCTGTGTGTGTATTAATACTGTATTAAGTATATCATAAATAATGTTATATTATGTTTGTATTATAACATTATTTATCATAAATACTTAAATATCAAGTGGTTATTTGAATTTTCTCATCAATGTATTTCAGTTGCTCTCAGGTTTGGGAGGCGCAGCTACTACTGGGCTGGATTTCTAGCTATCACAACCGATGACAAGATCACTATACATATTGGTAAAGGCGAGTGTGGACTCAAAGCAGCCCTCCTTAAAAAAGACATTATTGCTGCCCAGCATCTAAAGAATTGAACTGCAGAATACCATCAACTCGGTGAGGGCTGACGTAAATACCAGCTTCAATTGTTTGTTGTAGTTAGCTGTTGAGCCAAAGAAATTTATTCCTTTCAGTCATCCTCGGTAAAATGTAGTAAAATCAGTGTTTTGATCTAAAAACTAATAATGCTGTTAGTAAATATGTGTAAATTTTGTAATTCTTATACTGTTTGTCTTGAATCTCAGTTTTTTTGTATGTATTTGTTCTTTTTTGCATGTGTGACAATTTTTTTTTTTCAAATCTGTGTTTCTTCACCCGTTTCCTGGTAACCAAGTATTTATAAGCAAAAACAATGTTTTGAATCATTGGACTCTTGATCCAGAATAACCAAAGACAGCAACCAACTTGCCCCTTGCCCCGCAATAACCACAATGTAAATCCTACAATAGAGCACACTAACATCGTTCACTCAATTCTCAAAATTCTGAATATCCAAAGAACAGGAACCATAGTACTCTCGCCAAGTCCTATACCCACGCCCACCGTTAGTGCAACTTCTCTATATAACAATATAGCAGAGGTGGTTTGTGGTGTGAAGAGTTGACCCATTTGTTGCGGGGAAAAAAGACAACTCCTTAATGATCGTGGTTGGAAAATTTGTGAATTGTCTTCAAGTATTATATGTCATATTTCTGAACCTAATTAAATCATTTTCCGTCAAAAGATGGTATATATGGTTGGCCTGTTACTAACGTACATCACAATCTCAGGGCACTTTTGTTCCCTCTGAGACAAACATAATGGAGTGAGTCAGGTTTGTTCCGCCTGTGGATTGTAGCTTTGATTCTTTATTTTTCAGACACCTCTCAGTATCCACGGAGTTAACAAACTTGTACTGATGATGGGCATCTATTTATGTAGACAACTATTTCGTAACAAAAAGGGTAGCTGAGTTCTTACTACTTTTCGATAGTAATGGAGTTAGAATGCTAAATGATAAGATGCTCTTTTATATGGCATTAGCACTGTATAGGCAGCCTACTATTGATTGCTTTTTCCTCTTTCATATTAGTATACATGTACAAAAGATGCTATCTTATCAATGAGCATTAATTAATAACTTCAATTGAGAAATCCCCTAACAGGAATTCCCAAAAAGCCATGTTTATGGCATAAAACATTATTTAGTGGATTTGCTGTCATTAGTTATGACAGAGAATCTAGTATTGTCAGGAAGCCCACAAGAGAACCCAAAAGTTTGCTGGGCCACAAGGCTAAATATAATCAGCCAGTTATCCAAAAAAATAGAAGCTGTTTACTCTAGGTGAATGACAAGGTCCTTCAATCGCATCAAGCTCTGCTGTATTTGCTATCATTTTGCCGACACTTTATAGTATATACAAAACACAAGATGGTCGGTTGTTTGGTAGGCATCGAGCCAGTTTTTTTATTATCAACAAATAGATATCTGTCTATCCTGTCTTATCTTATCAAGCAAACCCCATAACCATCAGTATAGCCTTACTGAGAGGTTACCCTACAATGTTGCTTGATTTGATCAAAGCGGATAGCAAAAGTAGCAAGATTATCACAAAACAGTTGTAAAGATAGATATAAAACATAAAATATTCAAATCATATTTTAAAGTAATTTAAACTTCTGTGGTATAACAAACAGAAACAACACCGTACTATAACATATACGTGTGGTGATTGTATGGCAATTGTCTGAGACCAAATAATGATAACAATATGATAATCATGGCAAATAAGATCGGGTAGTTAACAAATATCAATGAAACCCAAACTTTCTTATTAATCTTTTCACTGAAAAATACAATAGAATATATAGTGAAAAATCTATAGTGATGATACAAGAGGAAAAACAGTATAACGAGTAGCCTGCTTGGGGTGGGAGCAGTCTACCATGACTTCGACAAAGGTACAAAGAATAAAACTTTCTTCTGTTCCCCGCTTCATATAAAACCTATATGAAGCTGGGGATATTATTTAGCTATGCTCTGGGATGGGAACCGTGGGTAGCCCTGTTCCCTTGCATAATAGTGAGCTCAAAACACTTTTATTGAGATCACGGTTAAACTACTTGCGGCATGCAGTGCAACAGTTAGTTTGTAGAGAAAACTTCCAACTCATCTTGAGCAAGTTATAAACTCATAAAGAGAAATTGCGTAGGAATCTGAGCTTTCCAATTGCATTAGCAAGGCAGGCAGACTGGTGCCCCTTATGATCAATCAACACTCTGCTCTGAGGCTATGTGATTGATTGTGGAACAGAAATGGTAAAAACCTTTAGTCATTAAATAAACATCCTAACCTGTTCAGCAACGATTGGGTGAATAAATACAGTGACCTGCATTATAAAGCAATATTAGTGAAGGCTTGTGGAACATGCTGCAAAACCCATGTGTCAGATAAAGCTAAGTGAGTTTTGCTGTCAGTTTCGTTTTAGGCAAATTTATAACATGTTGAGTGTTCCAATTGAATTTTTTTGAAAGGGATGAATCCTCTTTCAAATTTAAAAAAGGCTACTGCTGCCTGATATATCAGGCAGCAGTACCCTCTTTATAATTAAATTAAAAAGTAAAAAGTAGCTCAAGTAGAACTTACTGGATCAGCCATCTTAACTTCAAAATCAAATACAAAGGAGTTTTTCTTAACACGATGAATTCTTTTTAAAAGGTTTAGAAATCGGACTGGGCCCGTGAATAATATTGATCTTCTTCAATCAGGAGAGCACCTGTTTGTTGGATGGCATCATGGTTATTCCATTCATCATCAGATATCCGTTGCAAGGTATCCCACCAGTCGGTAGTAGTTTGTGACTGCTCTTCTTTTCTCTGGAGCTGTTCTTGAAGAACTTGGTTCTCTGCTTTTGTTTTTATCAAATCAAGACTAGTCTGTAATACAATGAAATCATTTCCAGTTATAGTAGACATGATGTCGACTGCAGTTTGAACTTCTGCTTTCAGATATATCATTCATACAGCAAATTGTTTAGCACCTCCCTTAAGAACAATTCCACGGTGGTAGATGAACTTTACCGGATGATGGTGAAGCAAAATTCTCAGCTCATCGCTGTACTAATTATGATAATAAACTGAAATGGGTACTACATTTTTTTGACTTGTAGTCTTAACTTAACAGCAAATCACATTGGTAGTATCACGATGGAGCAACTACTGTGTACAGGCAGAAATGAATGTTTAAGTGACAGTCATCAGGCAAAAAGATCTTTAGCAAGTCATTAGGATGCACCTCCCAGATTAGGAGAAAATTGGCTGTGGGTATGCTTGAAGAAATTATTTCCTGACCAGGTATCCAACCTGCAACTGTCATATATCAAGATGCTTAAATCCTAACAATTACATTGCAATACTACCTACTATTCCGTCACTGAATGAAAATAGGTTTACAGAATACAGCAGCTGAATTTGATCCTGCAAAGTATTGTTAGGATGATTTATGTAAGCAGGTACCTGTTCTTCCTTTTCTTTCTTCGCTTTTCTTCTCTCCCTCTGAGCTCTGTTTTTCTCCTCTCGTTTGTACTTCTCCTGAGGAGTTTCACTTTGTTTACCACATTTACGCTTTCTAGGGTTCTTAGGTGAAAATTCCTCATCCGAAGTGTACTGTAACATACAAAAATGTTGTCCTATCTTTATTACAGCTACCTATGTCTGGAGGAGTTATGTTTTATTAAATTACAGCCAAATGAATTGCGCTCAGCTCAGGGGTGTATGATGTTGATGAAGCTTCTTTTCAGTCATGGCGAAGCATGCCACTCTATACGTGCAATCAATTCTGGCAGCCCTGACCAAACCGCTCACTGCAAAATCTCACCAAAAGTTGAATTCGAATGTCATTAATCCTAATAATGTGTGGGTAAAAAATAGGAGAACAACTTGTGGATCAAAGAGACAAAACAACTTTGCTTTGCTATGTAGTTGGGTCAGGGCCAATCAAATAGTATAGTCTAATCAGTTCACAATAAAACTAGTCCAATCTTCAGTAGGAATGCAAACAATAAAGTATGGAGTATAAGTATGCTATAATAAATTACCTTGGCGGGAGATAAAATTAATCTATAACTACCATGTGTGATATTTTTAACAAGGAAGTTGAGCAGCATTAAATGGCCATAAGTGTACAGTCAACTATGTTATTATGTAACAGGGGTCAGAGAATGGAAACTGAACTAGGCCTTTTGAACTGCAAGTCGAAACAAAAAAATATTTAGCAATGGCAGTAAAAACACAGATATAACTGGCCAAGGCAATGGGTGGCAATGGTTTAGTCCAAAAGGTTGCCAAATAACATAGCTCAATTAGTAATACACTAAATCCCTTTCATTGATACTGACAATTCACATAAAATTGAAAATCAATATTCTACAATAAGCCCGACAGCCTGTGATCAAGGATAAAAGATTTTGTTCAGTTAATTGGTGATCCATTTGTTAGTTCTTTGAACAAGTTAAGCTATGCTCTGTTGTTCTTTCGTAAACAATGTTTCCGGCGGTGAAGATGATACAAAATGGCGCACTTTGTGATTAGCATTAGCATGTCTTAAAGTATACTTACTCCTGCCTCATCTATCGTTGTTGGTAGAAACATATGTTGAGTATCTGCTGCATTTGGCCCTGTCAAATAAGAAAACAGATCAATAGTCATGTGTTATGTACATAGATTTGAAATTGACATAGAATTTGTCTCAGAATATGGTCAGCGCTCATTGCTTTGATGCTTTTCAAGAGAAAAATTCTGTAGAATAGAGGATATTAGTCAGTCATGAAATCCCTAAGTTTCATGTCTTTCTTATGTAAAGTTGGTTCCAAGAGGGGGGAGGGAGGGGGGGTTGGCAAAAAGTAGAACTCAACTAGTGGCGTATATTAGCACTCACGGCCCATGGACTTCTGTGAATGGCTGAATAGCTCAGTGTGGAGAGCGTCTGCCTAATAATCACTGTTAATAAACTTGTTGTGGGTTCGAATCCCATCAAGGTCAGTTTTTTTCAATTGGGTGCTTTATAACTGGAGCATTTTTACCATAATCTTCTACTGCTATTGAGTTGTTTTCTGAAAGTACCCAACAGCTCAGTGCTCACCTCTCTGCTTGCACTATTTTGCTACCGATATGCAAAAATTTCCGTGGTGGGAGGGCGCTTAAGCGCCCCTCCCACACCCTCCCCGCCACGCTTTCGGCGTGTGGATCGGGCTGCGCCCGATCATTATGCTCATCTCTTCAAAGTCAGTGAGTGAAATTTTTTAGAATATACGCCCCTGAACTCAACCAAAGCACCAAAGTAAAGTGGTAGTAAGAGACATAGACATGTTTCATTGACGGGTTATGTGCACACTTAGGTAATACCCAGATATCTATACTGATACTTCAAGCAATTTTTAATTCGAGTAGCCAAAATCAGGCCACATCTCATGATGACATTGGGCATTTAATATGAAAATATTGTCGTAACTCACCTGCTGACCTGAGACCTGTTTGAAGAGTTATAGTTGAAATTCCGAGGAGATTATCCATGTCCTCTGTCACATCAAGCTCAGCCATACTTAACTGCTGTCGATCGGACATGTTGGAATATGCACTGGGCCTGGAAACATATCAGATTCAATATAAAAATAAATGTGAATGTTTATAAAAATGCATGCTCTCTCTACTGCTGTTAAAAGGGGGCCTTTAGCTGAGGATATGGTGGTATCCCCTGTTGTGTCGTTTGTCTGTTGTACAAACTACATCATCAACTACCATCTACTTAGAGGGCATGGACAATATCACTCATGGTCTGTAAGACGCTATAAGGCACCCTTGTCCCAAACCAGTTACAACGCCCCAGTCCTCATCATTTCTTTTCTAACCTAACACTGCTAGTTCAGGCAAATCAGACAGCACAGCACCACTATAGGCGAGTATATCGACAGAGAAGTTGTTAACTGACCAACAAAATACTCTAAGGACAAGCTAAGCTTTCGGACAATTTGTAAATTTTAACAACAACAAAACTGTTCTCATGATCATTAATCACTCTGTACCTTCAAGAATCGGAATCTGTTACCAATCACTTGGCCTCTAGCATATTTAGATTCAGAGGGTCTGCTCGTATGTAGAATTCAGGGATCGAGTCAGTTATGGAAGTTCCTGCCTCAAAAGGGTTTCAACTTCAACAATTTGCTGCAGCTGCTGCTGCTGTAACCTAATAACCCTGGTTAGCTTGTTTCTTTTTGTCATGCATATGCCCTCATGGTGCACTGGCGAAGAATACAGTACTCTATCAAAAGATACATTGTAAAAAACATCAGAATGGGCTTTGGTTTGCAAATAATATCATCTATGAAGTGGCTACCCATGAAAAATGTTTACTTATTAGGGATACTAACAGAGTGGTTGCATTGTATTATGCGCAGGTTTGGCAAATGTAACAAACGGTTGTCTTCTTCATGAGATATCTGGAAAACCATCAGATATGAGGATATTATTGTCAATCTGCCAAGCATAAGTTCGGGTTTACGAAGCGTGACATGACGTCTATGATTCAATTAATGTCCGATAAGTACTACTGATATCACTAAACCAGACACAATCCATCACAATTTAAACAGTGTAGACTTCTTATAACATTCCAAGATTTTTCTGCATATACTTACTTCAGCAGTCAGTCCTGAGGTGTCGGTTGGTGCTCTGTATTGAGCGAAGTAATAGCTTGGTGTGTTTGACTCCTCCATTTACGTAGGGGAGAATGGTTTACTTTACAAGAATGAGTAATAATGGGAAGTCCAGAGAGTATGTACTTATGAGTTACAGAGACTGACTGGGATTTCTTAAATATTATTACCCATAAGAACACATTCCTCCGAAGATAAAAATCAATCAAAACTGATGTTGGTCTTGACACCTCTGAGTGATGATACAGCTATTATCAATCAGCTAGATACTGAATTTGCATTATCATATTTGTTTAGCATTCATTGAGGTTAATGCATTAAGTATGTAAGAAATGGATTCCACCACTGCAAACCACCTCTTGCTTATCTCCATCTGTTGACAATATTCTCAGTCTACCATTGACGGATCTCTTGAGGTCACTTCAAGGTCAGATGATTTGGTAAGTGAATGCTTCCACTGGTGTCAATTTACCTGCACACACTATTAGCATAATATGGATACGAGATGACTAGAGTAAATTTAATTTGTTTACCCGACACATGCCTACCCTGCATTTTATAATTTGACCTTGTGTTGTCACACTGAATTTCATATTTATTATATACTATCTCCATGGTGACGTAATGTAAACAACTGAACGAGTGTGGGTAGTTGGTAAAGATAAAAAATGGGTGGCCTAAATAAATAACATGTACGATGAGGCCCAGGCCCTTGTATATGGTTACATGCCAGTGAATCTCGCATCACAAATAAGTATTAGGTCATTCCCGTTCTCAAACATGATAAAACAAACAAACCTTGCAGTTGCAGTATTGCATGAGGTCACAAAAAATGTGATCTGACTTCGGAAGAACATTCCCAAATCAGAAAACACATTTAGTTCACCGGTTATTGATGGAAGATGTCCTTTACAGGGCTGATAATAATTGGTTATGCAGTTGTACTCCATCCTGCAATCCATATTTTTTGAGGATCGATCATGATATTTCCAAAGCGTCGGTCATATAAACCATAGTTAATGACTGATAAATCGGAAAACCTCATTAACCTGCTAAAATTCATTCGACTGTTTATGATATCATATACCCTTACACTTTAAAATTGGGGTTGGCCAACATTTACAAAATTGCCTCTAGTACAGCGTTATATATTTCAGTAGGAATCAGTTGTTTTGCTTTCACTATGCACTCTTGCTCTCCCTGATCACGAACAGAACCGTGAATATGGCACTGGTCGCTTCATAATGAGCTTGAAACAATCATGAAGATTAATTCCCGTTCTGAGAATTCCCCAAAGATAATTTTTCCTATGTAAGACAATGAAAAATTTTTGTTGGGATCGCCACAAATTTTATGCGCATCTTCTTGCTTTGAGCAGACAAATCCTATATTGACAGACACATATTTGTTCAGTATTTAAATTGCATTAATTTGATTATGTTATGGGCAATGTTACTGAAATCTATTAGAAACTGATAATGATATAAATCAGGGAGATGTCCAAGTGATTTCTAATCAAATAAATATTAAATCCAATGCAATGTCAGAGGCAGAAGACAAATCATCATAAGAAAAAGAAACACTCTTGAGTAGAATGAAGAATAATTTGTACTTCAGACGAAGGAATAATACGGACACTGACTAGGAAGTTACTTTGACAATATTATAACACATAAGCAGATATAGTAAGGCAGCTAAAAATGAACAATTTTGTTATAAATGATGATTTCCTAGTAAAAAAAATAATGGTATTGATAATGAAAGTCATAAGAGGTACAGAGTTTATTTATAGTATTATGAGGTAGGTAGGTCGAAGAGACGATTGATGCCTCATGAGCCGTGGTGTGAAAACTGATTGTAATGTAAAAAAGATATATGGTGTTTTCTGGTTTGCATCTTATCACAGATACTTAAAAATGAAAAGAGTAGATGATGAAGCTTCAACATGAAATCATGAAGCAAATTATCCTAGTTGATTAGACACAATTAACTATCATTGATATAAGTTTGGGCAAAAGTTTGAAAGACTTTATAAGAAAAACCTTTTGCAAAGCTAAATTAACCTTGTTTTTTGAGGCATTTATTATTTTCTCGACTTAAACCTCGATAGCTTACACCTAAAGTATTATGGCCTCGGATCTTAGAATATACCATGCTCTTTGGCAGAAAGCACAAAGTTGATGTTTGTTTCACTGAGATAAGGAAAGTTGTCTAGGCTTGAGTCCTCATCATTTTGTTCTTCTACTGAGCTAGGATGTGATGGCTCATCCTGCAAAATAATAATATAATAAACGGTAGAAAAGATAAGTTCAATACAATATCTGAATTGAAATAATCTTGCACTTATTCGGAGTATCATCAGTTATCTTCGAGAGGTCAAATTCCCAATGAATCAGGTGGTAAGGGTGTAACAACTAAACAACTATTGCTTTAACCTCCACACTTGTTAATATACCACGGTCCTACCTTTTATCAGTCCTTTTCTCGTTCATACGATTCTTTATGAGTTAAATTTTATTGGGAGCTGCCCAAAAGGGGTGTATTATTACTGTTTGAAATCTTCCCACGTTTCTGGCAGTGCCACTTCCAGAAAAAATGGTTTGTTGCATAACAATCTCTCAAAAACAGTCTTGCCACAAAATTCAATTTGCAGATAATAATTTGCACAATGTAAAGCAAACCTACCCTGAAATGTTTAAGAAGACTGTCCGGCATACTTGGGGAAAATAAAGTGTCTTCATCATAGTTATCCATAGGATCAATGGGATGATCATAGTTGGCCTGGTTTTTCCAAAAAGCACATTCTTCGCAACTCTGCTTTAGTTCCGTTTTTAGTCTTTCAATAGTTTCCATGTTGTTGACCTCCTGTGCTCTCAGAGTTGCGTTTTCATTGAGCAGAGATAAGTTTTCGTCCTCCAACTTTTCTGTAAGAGCAGCTTTCTACAATAAAATGTAAATAGTTTTGTGACAAACTAAAACCTTAGTTTTTATTTGTAACTATAATGAAGAGATTGTAATGGTAACAAATAGTCCTAGCCTATCAAATGGCCTGTTCCATCAATTCGGGATATCTCAACATGAACCTGATAGTTGTAGGGAAATCACAGCCTATCACTTAAAAAATAGATCAGCATATTACGGTGAATCAGTGGGCTTCACATAATTCACATTCCATAATTCAGTTTGTTTGTATGTATGTAGGACTCTAGCGGAATACCTCAAGGTTTTCTAAATGATGGATTCGAGGGGTCAATGATTTGTTCTGAGAAAGGTGGTCTACTCAAAGCAAGATGTGAATTTGACATTTGATACCTGAATTAGTGTATCTTTTTCTTTTCTGTTCTTTTCTCTATGTTTCTGCTGTGCAGCACGCGCTTTTTTTCTTTTCTCTTCCAACTTCTTGTCAACAAACGGCAAACCAGGTATCTGAAGGACCCACATAAAGAGAAGGTTGCATTAAGAACAAGAAAATAAACAAAATGTGAAAAATAGGACACGCAAGATACCAACAGCATGCTAAACCAAACAAAAGTATATAGAGGATAGCACACAATGCCATCACAGCCTTAGAAAAACACAAATGACTGCACATAATTGTTTTGTTGGTCTGAGAAAAATTTTTTTCTATAGGCCTGCTGCCACAAGGGTATCAAGCTTGTACTGGAAAAGTTTTTCCAATCAGAGTACAAAATCTTCCTAATTAAGTCAGAAAAGCTAACCTAAGCTTTTTGTAACAAACTGTTTTCACCATTACAAGTGGGTAAATCTACCTTGTACTGTTAGCAGGGCAAAATTGTTTTGAAAAATTTCAACATCAGGTATTTGTTTGGTTACATGCAGGATAGTCCAATGAGAACTTTTAGGCCCTGTAGTGATTGGAACCCCATATACACTCTAAGATGACGGACAAACTGATGTCCTAATGCAAAGAAAATATTCGTATTAATGTGTTGCGAATAGCGCAAGATGAAAAATTGTAAACTGTTGAAGGGGGACTGGCGTCATCTTGGTGTTAACCATAGCTCAGTCAACCATAGATTCTTTCCGCTTCTATCATATCCAAATAATAAAATGCTTTGAATTTATCTCTACGCTGGGGTACAGTCGTACAGTGGCATAGTCGTATGGGGTCCACTATGCTTTTCACATCAAGACTTGAGGTATCAACAAGTTATGTGTACCATCGGAACACAGTCATCACAGCTTTACCAATGATATCTAACAACTCTGACAGATTCGCATTGGATGCAGCAAAAATAGATGACAGATGAGACATGGTTATAAAGTTTAATCTGATGTACTGACCATTCCTCATTTTGGTGCAACCTGTCCCCGACCCTTGCTTTAGGCATGGTCAAAACTGTTTGCGACAGGGCAGGAAACTTCATTAGGTCAACCTAGCATGTTTATTCACCTGCTCAGTAGAAGGTGAACGGATTGTGGTGGGGATCATCATACCGCAATCATGGCCATTTACACCTTCAGATCCTTCGTTTTCAGCGAGATGTTGATCCATGGTTATTGATGAGTATTCAATGTAATCAGTCTATATAGGGTCACCCACCAGTCCAACTTTAAACACTTCTAAACTTCCCTAAAAATAGATGTAGATGCTATAGTTTCATCATTGATTGGTTACGATCAATCCAAGATGTTTGCATAATGTATACAAATCTTAGGTTGTCTTTGTACGAAGCCACAAAACAGTTGCTACCTGACAAAACTCAACAGTTGCCACCTGACAAAACTCGGAGAGTCCTAATTGATGCAATTTTAATGATTCGAAATCAATGACAAGTATCATGGCTTGGTTCATGTCTTTGAATGAGCCCAATAAAAAGCCCTTGTTTCTAGCTCTAAAACGTATGCATTCATTTGATTTGCAAACTAAATTAGTTGTCTTTAGGCTGAGAATCAGCGATATGCTTGAGTGTAGAGCAGCTATGGCAATGCTAGGTTCCCTACCCAGTCTTTCCTGTGGGCGAAAGCTGATTTATTTTGTTCATAAACTTGTAAACATTTACCTTTACTGGTAGTTCACTGTTCAACACTATTCAAGGTTTTATATGCCATGGTAGGTGGAACTCACATTTTTAATCCCAGCAACCCGCGAACATAACAAGTCATAAATATACTTTACTGCTACATATTGACTGCAACAAAATAGGATCGTGTACCATGTTTCAAATGTACCACTCACCTTAGTTGTAGTTCATTAGCACAGTCAAGCCATTTTGTCTAGGTCTTCATTGTAAAATGATATGGTGAACATAACCACTGCAATAATCCTCCTTTCTTCAAGAAGAGTGTCAGGGGACTGCTAACAAGTGAGAGAATGACTAGAAAGTAATTATGATAGAAGTCATTGAGTTGGCCTGCAAAGCCACTAGTATTTTTTTTTAAATGTAACCATCAGTTCTAAGCAGTATGAACAGGACACAATCTAATACACCCGTCAAAAAGTGGAGGGCCTTTCAATTAAGGTTTTTTGAGTTATGAGGCTAAGGTGATGGATCATTGCTTCATAGTGTCCAATAAGAGAGTGATTTGTCAAATGGGAAAATCCCATCACTGTACATTAACAAGTCACAAATTGATTGGACTGTTACATTATTACACCATCAATTATACTTAGCCGAGCAAGAGCAAATGTAACTGCAAGAAAAGATATAGATATGCAGAGAATCGGAAGCCATGTAACCTATGCTTAGCTGAACCAAGTTAATCCCAATGATTATTACTACACGGTGTTATCGACAACAGTGTGATTGTCGCTTGCTACAGGCCCACTCTCTTTAAACCCCCCCCCCCCTGCATGAAACACAATATGCATGGACAATTTTGATAAAAATTCGGTTGTGGAACTGACTTCAACCTCGTTAATATGATTGAAGAGTTGCTAACGTAAATTATAGCGATTATAAATGGATTATATTGCTGACGCGAGCCGCAACAGATAGGAACCAGTGAACAACCATGGTTGGGCTCCAGCCACACCATTGAGCATCAATTCACATTTACATTATACTGTTATGCATTGTAGATGCTTCATCAAAGGTGCATATTCATAAGCTGGTCTCATCAATTGCGAAACATATATTATTAAGTGCTGTCAGCACAAACCCCTTTATAGATGTAGAATGAATTGCGTTTTTGGACAGGACATCATACAACCAGTGACTGGGGATTATTGAGTTCGAGCCGATATAATTTTTATCACGGTTAGATTTTTATCAAATTTAACCTTCACTACTACTGCTATGAAGTGGATTGATCGACATGGATCCTATAATTTACGGCTCGTACAAAATCTGAGGGCTCAATGAAACTGTGTGATGAAAAATAAATGTTTGGTTTATTGGAATAGAATGATGGCTACACACTTTGAAATTAATTTTACCCAAATAGTATTAGATAGAATATCTCTTTTGAGGATTATTTTATCTCATTTTATTGCAAATGAAATAAATTTGTGTACAAAGGTATTTACAATAATATTTACAAAAATAAAGAACCCGTAATAATTATCACATTTCTAGTTTTAGAATATAATGAAGGCATGTGGAGACCATCCCTCAGTAAATATTCGCTGCACTGTCTCAGGTGGAACTGCAAAGCCATTGTGCAAGCTTCTGACCCTCAGTTTCCTGAAACCACCCAACTGTCATCATCTCAACCCGTACTGTTTGGTAGGCTTAACTCAGATACCTTTCTCCAGCTCTTGTCTTGCTTGGGTACAATATCCATAGAGGCGCTAAAAAAAAATTGTAAAGCGAGTAATGTAAAATATTTAGGCGCGGCATACAGCATGTAGTAATGAAATTGGCGCTTTTGCCGAAGAACTCGTCATAGGTATGAGATATAATAACAGGCTCAGGGTGAAGGCCCCATGCAAAAGTCCACTTGTATTGTAAAGAATATGTACGAGGCGAATGTTAACGATTTACTCATGCAAAAGAAACAAATTTGTTAGCATGTTTTGATGAAAAACTTTCAGTTTCACATTGAAATTTGATAGCGTAAATCAGGGGTGCTCAAACTTTTTTGCCAGTGGGCCACTTTTAAAAATTAGCATATTGAAGTGGGCCAGAGTTTTTTGCGCCAAGTAAGCAGACTATGAGTCAAGGGCGTATTGAGTTTATTATTGAACACCAGATCTGTGTGAAGCGTGAACTTTTTTTTAGATCTTCATAGGCCATTCACTGCAGTGATTAGCTCAGTTCTGTTAGCTGTATTGTATAGTGTAGCTGTAACAGTTATTCATTCAGATCCTCACATTTCCTCATATGCATGCTTAGCACTGTTGTCACGAATGAGTGTATGCAACAAGACTTGATGCGTGTCTTGGCCATGAGTGAACTTTAGGCCTAAATAAACCAGTCGCAACGGGTGAGTTTTAATATGGGCAAGTGGGCCACCTAAAAATGGCAAGTGGGCCAAATCTGGCCGACGGACCATAGTTTGGGCACCCCAGATGTAAATTATGAATATTTTTAGTTGAGCACAAACTTTTATGAATTTTGTTCACGCATGAAGCATATCAGATAATTTGTGTATGATATGATAAACCTACCTGACACAGCTCATCATACTTCTTTTTGTTACAGTCCAAGTCCTAGAAAGAGAAAAAAAGTTGTAATTTATTGCATATACTGTATTTTTAGTTCATATTGTATGCAGTTTACCATGGGTATAGTAGCTTTCTCTGACCTTTGAGTTTGAAATGCAGGGTAATCAAAGCATGATAGCAGGACAAAAGGCGAGTTGACAAGTTTAAAATCTCAGTTCATGGTTACTTCTATGATTTTCTGTTAACAAAATGTTGTAGTGCCTGGGAAGGAAGCAAAGACAAAGTATGGAAAATATAATTCGGATTTTGGATCTTGGATATTTGGATTTTTAGGTTTTTGGTCATCAACTTATTGCAGCGCTCAAGGATTTTACAATATGTTATCAAACTTTCAAAGACAACCTGGTATCAGTTAGTTTCTGCTCAAAGCAAGTTACTCATGCCTGGCGGAGTAGTTTATCCTCCCAAGACGAATAGTCAATTCTCAGTACTTTTGGATGGTACTAAGATTACAATCTATACTCAAAGCTTAACAACTGTACTCAGATATAACTTACCTCTTTTAATTTTCCCTTTTCAGATTGGAGAGCTTGTTTGTTTCCTTGTGATCATTGATGATCTAAAACACAAAAAATAAAACCAAACGCATTAAATCAAGAATACAGGCCAGAAGCAGCCTAGCTGTAACTGCTCTATAAAAAAATGGCACAGACAATTTTTGATGGCAGGAAACTGATCGCATATTATACTTCATTGATATTTCTTCTGTAAAATTCACCGGGTGTACCCAGTTGTAGTGGTCATATTTAGAAATTGAAAGGTGTTTTGTTTTTGCATTATATGTGTGTGGACATAACTCCTATTCTGTGTAATATTACTAATCTAATCTTCAGGGAATTCCAGGTTGAAACTGCATTGTGGGGATTTTGTTGACCTGCCAATTTATTTACCAAGTAAACTTGCAGAAGTCTGCTCGTGTTAGATCAGGACAAATTTAAAATTTTCAATAAGTATAATGTCAGCTCTTTATGAGTTTAGTATGATACTGTCTCGCAGCAGCATATCCGCAATATTTTTCAAAATTGCATATAATAAGTGAAATGTTAAGAATTCAACAAAAGGTGTTTCTAGGGTAGATCAACGTGCTAAATCCAATATTAAGGGTGTACCCAGTTGTAGCGACCATGTCAGCGGCAGCGCCGCAGCATATCCTCATTTCCTCAAGAATTGCTTTTAATTAGTGAAATATTAAGAGTTTAAATAAAAGGTGTTTCAAGGGTATAAAAATGTGCTGAATATAAAGAAATAAGGGTGTAACCTAGAACAAGTTTGATCCAATTGCCTGCATGCCTGTTGCTCCCGATCCACTGGTCACGACGCGGCGTGACCAGTGGATTGGAAGCCGCTCGGAATGCAGGCAAATGGACCAAACTTGATCTAGTGTACCCAGTCGTAGCAATCATGTCAGCGGAAGATCGGCAGCGCGGCAGCATATCGCACTTTTTCTCAAAATCGCTTATAATAAGTGAAATTTTACGAGTTTTAAACAAGGGTATATCTAGGGTAGAACAATGTGCTGAATCTAAAATTGAGAGTGTATCCGGTTGTAGCAATCATGTCAGCGGCAGCGCGGCAGCATACCTGCAATTTTCTTCACAATCGGTTAGGTAAGTGAACTGTTAAATGATTAATATGGTCAGCAGGAAACACGACTATATGTATGATTCTAACAAGATACTCTATCACATTTTTTCAAAGGTGGTCAGCGACAGCACTTCATCTCAATGAGAACAAGACAAAAAGCAGCCTAGACGTGAGACAAATTTGATGTAGGAACAAAGTGTGTACCCAGTTGAAGAGGTCAGTCGCAGCACTTCTGCATATCCCAAATATTCATACTATCGACATGTGATTAGTGGGAAGTCAAGAGTTTGATGCAGTTGACACAAGTCAAGACTATAGTCCTGGGTTCTACATTGTATATGTTTTATCATTGCATGAGGTGGTTGGTGAGAGACAGCGCTACCGCACATCCCCATATTATGTCATTAGCATGTTACGAAAGTATGCGAAGCTGGCATATCTTAGTTTTTCAGACTCTGACAGTTGGGTTTCTTTGCTGAAAAGTGAGGCACTCATTGAACTCTTTGCTCATGTGTTATGCAAAAGATACCCAGCCGAAAAATGACATAAGAGGCAATTGGAACATCAAAAATGTTGTTGGTAATTGCCCCAAGACAGTGGTCTTAAGACCATACAATATCATATTAGTCCCATAAGAAGTTTGACATAATTCAATTGAATTTTTTCAATTTGTGCTGGTCTGATACGAGTAGACTTCTCTACAAGTTTACTTCGTGAATTAATTGCCATGCTAACAAATCCCACAATGCAATTTCAACCTGGAATTCCCTGATGATTAGATTAGTTAGACTACACGGAATAGGAGTTATTTCCCCACACATATAATGCCAAAACAAAACACCTTTTAATTTCTAAATATGACCACTACAACTGGGTACACCCAGTGAATTTTACAGAACATACACCAATGAAGTATAAAACGTGATCAATATCCTGCCATCAAATATTGTCCGTGCCATAACAACTTATGCTATAGCTGCTTCTGGCCTATTACATCAGATACACAACCAGTGGTGAGAATGTTGTCCTTGATGTGATTCACCATCAAAAGACTGACAAGCACAGGCGCAGTGAAATGATAAGGATCTTTATAAACTTACTTGTTTTTGTTGCTCAATGGTGATCCTCAGGCTCCAATCTTTAGTGGATATATCACCGTTTCCTTGCGCATCTCCATCCATAGTCTAATAAAATGTAGAGTAATAATTTTAATGAAAGGTCAGCTGCTGCCTCGAGTTTGTCATTTTCTGCGTTCTCCATTTAAAAAAAAACATCAAGAGGTACAATCATAATTTGTAACTTGCTTTATTGGCTGAATTTTATACCTCAACCAATGCTGAGATGAAGCGATCTGCTGCCTCAATATCTGTTGGGAACAGTTCTCTTAAGTCCTCGTCCGTAAGGTTCTCTATTGGTTCTTGGCAATGACACTGACATTCAGTTCTCCTTTTCAAGTTGTTCAGTTCTTCCCTTTGTTGTTGAATACTCTGATTAGCAGCTATTAGCTGTTGGTTTAAGTCATCTTTCTGCTTATTGAGGCAGGCAATGGTTTCTGTTGATTCAGTTCGTTGCATAGAGCTATATGTACAGCTTCCATTGCTAAAATTTGTACTGTCCTTCCGACTCTGACACTGAGTTTGTTGAAGGTGCCTGATCTTTTCTTTTAGCTTCTCATTTTCTAGTTTTAACTCTGCAGTCTGCTTTGCTTCCTAAAAACCAGTAAGCGTAAAAGCTATGCCGACTACAATAAATTATTTTTAAAAAATGGGATTTGGTAAAATCACATGTCAAAATCGATCTGATGATTCATCTATTATACTTGGTCAAGGATTGATAGGGGGATGGGAAAGTGGTATATATAAAGCTTAAATTCATTTGACTGAATGAAATTTTCTGCATGGGTGTGTAAAATAGACTCCCCCAACTCACCTAAGTGCCACTCACATTATTGAACCACTTTTATATACTTTTCATGTGGATTCAAACTCATATAAAAAACAATGGGCTGTATAAATTTGGAGTTATCTGCTCTCAATTTGCTAAAATAATTCATTTGGCTTTTTACCTGCAAGCTTTTTTTTGGGACTATGATCAACAATGGAGATATTCAGAAATGCAGAAATTCTCAACTACATAGGAAAATAATTTTAATCTTGGCATTGCTTAGTTAATTTTGACCATCAATCATTGTCATCACTCTTATTCAATGCCGAGATTATTCAAGATTGACAAATAATAAATTTTACAAGGGTGAGTAGTACAGATCATGAATAAATTAGAAATTGCCTTGCCCTGGTTAACTCTTGATGGAGTATAGTCACTGTTTCCTGTAAATAATGACCTTTGACAACAACATAATGTACTATACCATATTCATTAAACTTGCTATGTAATTTAAATTCCAAATTGGGAGATTTCAATATGGTGATACTGCACTGCATTGTGGTGCTTCGAGGGCGTGAGTTATCCACCTGTGGGTTTGGGGGGCGGTGCGAGCACCAAACAGGGTCCGGGCGGAGCCTCATCTGATGGCGCTCTGAGAGCGTTTCTAGCCACTAGCAAGGGCTAAAGTGTATTTGTAACCTCAAATAATTTCATGTTTGTATTAGTACTTAAATATCAAATTGAGGTGAAATACACTTCAAACAATTACCATCAACACATGGGCCACTGGGACTTACACGCCCTTACTTTGCCAATGTCCTGTACAGTATCAACTACCCCATAGACAATAATAGTCTGAATTTAGCACAACAGGTAAATTTGTTTACATTATTGGGTAGCACAATTCCTTTAAATTCTGATTCCTTACCAGTAACTAATCAACAAGTGCCTGGACAGTTATTAAAAAAATGTGATAGGGCAATTTTCTCTCAAATATGAAGGAATTAGTGAGAATTGCAAAAAGTGGAAAGTGGGTGTGAAAATCTGGAGGGTCCCAACTAAATACGGAGACTTGGCAAGGATGGTATACTAGCAAAGCAGAATATTAAAACACCTATTACTCTTGCAAAAGCCTACTCTGTTCCATTGGAGTAAGATAAAGAAAAAGGAGCAGTTACGGTAATTTCAATAAATTGAATAAGTAAGCCTTCACTTTCAATAGGGCCTACAAAATTTTTTTCAAATCAACCAGGGAATATCCAATATCCAACTCAAGCCTGTTTTCTCTGCAGTCTTGCGACAGAGCCTGCCTCCCTCAGCCACAACACAGGCGGGAACATACTTTTCTATTGCTAACCAAAACATAATTCCTGAATAGCTAAGACGTCTCAGGACTAACTTACTTCTTTAAGTTTATCTAACTCTTTTTGCTTCTTGTCCCGACATCTTTGCTGTGCTACTCGACTTTTCTTCCTCTTCTCATCAGAAACAGTTGGTGCCAGCTGAAATATACAGACGAGCAAAAATTGAATTTCAAGCAATTTGTAGTGTATTTATTCAATGTCCTGTACCAAGTGCAGCTGAAATACGCTTAGTCTCACATTAATTAGATGCAGACTTAATCAACATTTTACCAGCTTACCTTCCCGAAGTTTATAACCTGTCTTTTCTGTGTGTGGCACGCATCACATTGGATTCTCATCCATTTAACCAAAGCAACCTAAGTCCTAAATAAGCTAATAACCAATGATAAAAAGATGGTTTTTCCTCAAGTGCTTGATGCCAGAGGATCCAGAGATTGGGTGCTTCAGAGGCTTCTTGTAAACATTATGCAAATGAAAGTATGATATGAACCATTGTATCTGCACCACATCGTCCTAAAAAATCCTCCTCAAATACGATTATCCTGCCTTTTATCAAAATAGCACAACGTCATGACATGCCGTCATGCTGAAACCAATATTTACAGAATGAGTGTTCGATTAGCTTTCCAACGATATATAAAATATTCAAAATCGGACAACGCTGGTATCATAACCTTAAGAAGAGCACAGATATATATTTTTTCATGGATATGAAGAACATATCTGGCCCTGAACAAGCATATGGCAATTTATGTATGATTCCTGGAAACAATTTCTCATCTTTGATTGGTCCAAAAGTTCAGTGATGCTACAGCTGACCCCTTGTAAACATTTGCCAAGCAGCTTGCCTGAGTTTTTGACGCTCGTTACTGGGACATCAGTCAATGCATAATGTTAAAGCTGCCAGAATTTAAGCTAGATCGAATTACTGAAACAAAGTTATATACACATGTAATTTCTCCACGATTCAATTAGTAAGTTAGCTGATAGGAGAAACTTAAATGGGCCTGTACATATAATGATTCACCTTATATGTAGTAGCTTCAACGACTGTAGGAACCATAGGTAACTGATCCTCAACTACCAATGTATCTCTTGGTGCTATATTCATCTAGCTCATCATGATCAAACTCTACGACGGGTCAGGTAAAGAGAGGAATCTAAAAAGAGTCAAAGGCCGACTATGAGCTGCCATTCGCATAATAAAGTGAAGATCTGGAAAGCTAGCAAGGCGGTTAAAAAATGTTATAAATTTGTTCGATAAATTTTTAAAATGAGCCAAGCAAAACATCATTTGTGGAGGATGCTGTGGTAAAATTGTGTCCGGTGAAAGGCAATACACCGTATTTCTCAGTAAAAGGGCCATTCTATTTCGCCTTACGTCTGAGAGAAACTGCCACAAACCCATACGGTTGTGGTTGCCAATGAGTTCTTAATTGCAGCTACTCTTGTCTGACATACCAAGGCAATGTGGGGCCAATATCATCTACCTTAGCTTTATCCTTGCGCCACCAGGCACAAAAAAAAGACAAGTTCTATCTAGGATACATTTATTACCAGTGGTCCAAAATGTCTGTTATACCTGCACAAGATCAAGTTACCTGAGTCAGGTCACGCAAGATGACTGTAAGGACTTACATGTTCACCTTTCCTATCCTGGAGGCTTGAGGGTCCTTTGATAGGTAAGTACGGGACTGCACTCAGCTGAGCTGAGAGACTAGTTTCTGCTTTGTTTGCAGTACCAGCTACCTCCTGAACCTCACCAGCAATGACTAGCCGAGGATGCTGCCAAGTGGTTTTAAGACATGACCAGATGAATCCATAGCTCTTCCATCTCATCAGTGAGATCATTCTTGATAACTAAGTCATCAGTTCAGTTGCACAGGTAATGCAACAAGGAAATTTATGATAAAGAAATAGAACAAATTCCACTCAATATAGACTGATAGTGCATGGCTTTGAAACTTCGAACTCCAGTCGATTAATTTTTATCACGCAAAAAACTGCTTATGTGATCTATAATTGCAAAAAGCCAATCAAAGCAAAATTTGTCATTCTATTTCATAGGCCAGTATCAATGGAATTCCTTATATCCAAATGACAAATCACACTTTGATTGGATGGATTATCGGCGAGCTCATGCATCACTGCTCAATAAACTCATAAATGAAAGTTAGCGTAGTTTTGCGTAAGAAATTGGCTAGTAAAATGCATTTTGCATTATCAAATACATTCATACATTACATGAATTCAATCAGAAATATAGTAAGCCGTATGAGAAAGTTAAAACTCATGAAAGGCCTATATCGCACCCGTTGATGCTCATTTCCATCCTACCATAACCAGCAAGATGCTCACAAAACCGAGTTACTTCTACGATGCATCCCTAAGTCAGCAGCCAACTCCTCGACTATATCATCAAACCCGAAGCGTTAACAACCGAGTTGTTAAATGGTTGCTGTTATAAACACTATCCACATGTGCCAAACACTATCCACTATCCAAATCTAAGTCATTGAGGCGTTGCGGTCATACTGCAGATTGCTGATCGATAGAGATTGCATATAGATAAAAAAATGGCATGTCAATTACATTACAAATTTAGAAAATGGAATAAAAGATGAGAAAGTCTCAGTGCATAGAAACTTCAGATCGAATGGGAATAATACAATACCTCTGCTCTATCAACCCGAGCTCTGCTGGATTTTCTCGACAAATCATTAGCCTCAAATATCAAATTAGAGCATTACTCGTTAGCATTGTTTCCGAATCAAAATAATTAAAGTAAATGTAGAACAGCATCACATCAAACAGTGAGAAAGAAAGACTCGACATACATATTCGATTCACTGCGTTGTCAAAACGCTGTTGCTAGCTGCTTTTAAATAGGCCTACTCATTGATCCTAGCCCGATCTGTTTAGACTAGAACTGACACCTCAGGACCCAACTCTAATAATGGTGCGGTGGAAGGTAGGGATAGGAAAAGTATGAGGGGCTTTGTTTGCAACAGCAATATGTTCTGTGAAAAACTGGGGCTATCAATTCGCCGCCACTATATACACCACGCAAGATGGTCGGTTGTTTGGTAGGCATTGAGCCCGTTTTTATTATTATAAACAAATAGATATATTTTGTCTATTCTATCTGATCTGACCAGGCAAACCCCATAACCATCAGTAAAACTTAACTGAGAGGTTACCCTACAATGTTGCTTGATTTGATCTAAGTGGATAGCAAAAGTAGCAAGATTATCACAAAACAGTTGTAAGGATAGATATAAAACATAACATACTCAAATCATATTCTTTTAAAATAATTTAAAAATCTGTGGTATAACAAACAGCACAAAAATCGTACTCTGATATATACGTGTAATGATTATATGGCGATTGTGTGAGACCAAATTCGAACTCGTAGACGCGATTAAGAAAAGGCGTAGAGATTATGGCAAATAAGATTTGATTGGATACTGAATATCACTCAAATTAACCTTCCTTATCAATATTTTGATTTACTAAAAAATAAAATAGAATAAACTGCACAAAATCTAAGATGATACGGAAGAAAAAATAAAACAGTATAACGAGTAGACTGCTTGGGGTGGGAGCAGCCTACCATGACTTCGGCAAAGGTACAAAGAATAAAACTTTCTCCTGTTCCCCGCTTCATACAAAACCTATATGAAGCTGAGGATATTATTTAGGTATGCTTTGGAAAGGGAACCATGGGTAGCCCTGTTACATTGCATAATAGTGAACTCAAAACTTTATTGAGATCACGATTAAACTACCTGTGGCATGTAGTGCGACAGTTAGTTCGGAAAATAAACTTGGAAGTTCTAACTCATCTTGAGCGATTTATAAACTCATAAAGATAAATTGCGAAACAACCTAATCTGTTCAGCAAAGATTGGGTGAATAAATACAGTGAACTGCATTATCATTATTACTGGTGAAGGTGTGCGGAGCACGCTGTAAAATCCATGTGTCAGATAAAATTAGGGAATTTCGCTGTCAGTTTCATTTTTGGCAAATTTATAAACTGTGGGGTGTTCCACTTGAAATTTTTAAAGGAAAATATTGCCTTTTTAAAAAATGTAAAAAGGGGACTGCTGCCTGATATATCAGTACCATGTACCAGTACCAGTACCAGCCACACCAGTAGGACTTACTGGATCAGTCATCTTAACACGAAATATAAAATCAAATACAAAGGAGTTTTTTCTAACACTTTTGGCATAAGAAAAATGGTTAAAGATTAGAAATGCCACCGAGACTGGGAGGGCGAATCACAGTGGTCCTCTTGAATCAGAAGAGCACCTGTTTGTTGATTGTTATAGTAGATATTCAATTCATCATCAGGTATCATCTCATCATCAAAATCATCCCACAAGTGGGTAGTAGTAGTTTGGGGCTGCACTGCTTGTCTTTGGAGCTGTTCTTGAAGAATTTCCTTCTCTGCTTTTTCTCTAATCAGGTCACGACGCATCTACAATAATATGGCAGTTGAATAACAATAGTATAGCAATGGTATAGCAATTCATCATTATCACAACCAATATACTCAATATAAACAACAGGATTTAGCCTCTGTCCCTCTGATATACCGTTTGCGCTGCTGGTCTAAGTGCTCAGACCACTGCAAGAGTGTGTGTGCGGAATTAAATTATCGTTCATTCAGTGAATGTTATGCAACAGGCAAGTATGTGGAGTGTTTTGAGCACTTAGATAAGGGTACAGCAGATTCCCTGCAAGTGTTTGCGGTTAATATTGACAGGTTTTGGTGGGCTGTCTTCTCTAGTACAGTGCAAGTTACAATCTTCAACTATAGTCAGAACTGTACAGCATATCCCACATAAAGGGCCATCAAACTGCAATAGATGGGAGTTTTGATGGCTTTTGGGCTCAACGCGAATATGTCAAAAATTTAAAATCTCATTTTAAAGCAGCTCCTGTAATAAGGGGAAAGGTAGACAACCAATGGATTATTAACTTCTAATACTGGGTAATCATCAGGATTCCAACCAACGGCGCAATTTCGACACAACCAACGAATTTTCTCAACTATATGAATATATATGGGTACCTGTTCTTTATTTTCTTTCTCTGCTTTTCTTCTCTCCCTCTGAGCTTTGTTTCTCTCCTCTCGCTTGTTCTTCTCCTGAGGGGTTTCACTTTGTTTACCACCTTTGCGCTTTCTAGGGTTCTTAGATGAGACTGGTGTAAATTCATCCTCAGATGAATACTGTGTAAAAAAAAGAGCCCTAATTATCAGAAACATGTGTGAGTCAGTATATGTTGAGAACGCTTTTCTTCGGCATCTAGACTTGTACATCATTGAATAATTGCAGGCAATACATGTCTATGCATATTAAATGTACAAAGTCCTTTGTTACGGGAGTCAGAAAAGTTTGGTACTGGTACAGGTAAACTGTTTTGATGATCTCTAGGGCCTAATGCTCTGTGTGATCGAGTTTGATCAGGCCAAATTGTATAATTACAGCACACATTGTCAGCTCACAATAAACTAGTTGCATCTCTAGCGGACACAAACATCTAGCATCTAGTACGGCAAGCAACTACCCTAAAACCCGTAGTTCAAGGGGCAGCAGGGAGGCACTGCCTCTCCTAGAAAGCTAAATACAGTGGCCTAAAAACACTATAATTGAATAATCCACATTGTTCAATCAGCTTCCTGGGATTTCCATTTCTTGGAAAGGAGCTTACTGGCGATGCTTCTGGCTCGCCTCCTCTAACATTTTTTCTAAACTATACGGCCCTGACCCTCATCTCATACGCAGTGATCACTTTTAAGCCATACTGTTTATGTACACAACAAGGAAGTTGAGCTAGCAGTGTGTAGGCTCTGAGCACTCAGCTGACTTTTCAATAATCACATAGTGTCCAAAATTCACAGCTTAACTAGGGGAAATATGGAGACCAAAGCACAGCTCCATTCAATAGTCCTTGTGATTCATATATTGAATGCTAAGCCCTTTCAATGCACCTGAAACTTCTATAGGATGGAAAAGACAATCAATAGACTAGACAGTTTTGGTCATGGACAAAAGATTATTTTCAGTCGATTTGTGAACCGTTAACTGAATAAGTAAAACTATGTTCTGTTGTTTGTTCGTCTACAACGTTTCCAGCAGAGAACAGAAAGCAAAATGGCGGACCTAATGGCCAGCATTATCTTTTAATAAGATGTATAAAACTTACTACTGCATCGTTTATTGTTGTTGGTACCAGCGGGTGTAGACTATCAGCTGTATTCGTATCTGTTGAATATGAAAATATTTGTTATGTACATAGCTTTGAATTGGACATGACATTTTTCGATGCAAGATAGTGAGCGCTTATTGCTGATTTGCTTTCTAGGACACAAATTATGTAGAGAAAAACATTTGTCACACACGAAAATTTTTACATTTCATGTGAATTTCCTTTATACAGTTGGCTTCATACCACTTTTCACAAGGGTGGACCGGCGAAAGGAATCACTCAACCAACCACCAAGGTGCAGTTGGTATAGACATAGACATATAAATATACATGATTTGTCAGTGAGTAATGAGCACATTGTGATATTACCCATGCAGTTAACTAATCCAAGACTAATTACCACCCCCCCCCCCCCCCCCCCCCCCCCGAAAGTTACATGAATTACTCACAATTAATTCATAAATCCGTTTGAAACCAAACTAGCTAGCTCTCTGAGTTGGCTGATCAGCTTTTCATTTGGGGGAGCCAGGGGGACTGTCAATCAAAATATGATCCCTCACTCAGTGGGTAATTGAGACATGGTAGGCCTGCCAGACCTGCTCGTTCCCGAATCGATCACTCATTGATGGAACTATTACATTCTCTATCCCAATCGATTCTGTGTGAGAAATTTGGGAACGAGCGATGTGATTTTTTGCTTAAAATCATCGATCATTCTGATTGAACAACCCTATTGAATTGTAACATACCACATCTCTCTATGGCAACAGGTAGTAAATATGAAACATTGTCATAACTCACCTGCTGATCTGAGACCTGATTGAAGAGTTGGGATTCCCGCAAGATAATCCTTGTCCTCCTCTGTCACATTAAGCTCAGCCATACTTGACTGCTGTCGATCGGACATGTTGGAGTATGCACTGAAACTGGGCCTGGAAACAAATCAGATATCAATATAAATATCGATAAATATTTATTCGAATTTAATATTACTCTCTCCACTATCAGGAGGCTGATAGTGTGCAAAACAAGTTGAGGGCACGGTGTGGTATCCCTAAGCCTGATCCAAAGGGGCCTTTGAGGTAAGGCTAGTACATCTGCACAGATTGGTTAATTAGAATATACATCATCCAAGACATAGATTTGCTTGTACTATTGCACAGGTTTCTCAGTTGCTAGGAGGCTCTGTCCTGCTGTGGGCAATCGAACCCAGGTGATTTGATTGATAGAGAAGTCGTCAAACAACAAAATATGGAACAAAATATTCCGAGGACGCGTTTATAGCTCTCAGCTGAATTGAGTATTTTTGTTTGCAAATCGGAACCTGTAAGCACTCATTTGGTTTTAAGAATATTGTGATTTAGTATGTCCTGATATCATTTGGGGATTCAGACAGTAATACAAGTGTCAGATTTTTTAATTTAGTGGATCAAACAGCCCTGTTAAAATCTTTGCATGGGGGCATCTTTCTTAGCAATCTTACTGATGTGAGCTACTTATGGTCATTGTCGTATTTGGTCAGCACACTGGCAAGCTATATGGCTCCGATGTCAAGCTTAAGTTATGCCTCGGTTAACAGAGAATATTGTGGCGAAGGATCCTACCATGGCGGCGGCGGGTGTAAGTATATTGTCATATCATCAAAAAAGTAACATTTGTGTTATTGATGGAGTCTCCTCTCAATTATTCCCGCATTGTAAATAATGCCAGTCAAGTTGTGCTCAATGAGGCATGACTTTGATCAATCCAACAAACTGCATTCAGTACAACTTATATGGATTAGATAGAAGGAAACAATTTTTTCAAGATTCAAATAGTGCCAAATTCTAATATTATTCAACATTTAAGTATATCTGCTGTAGCAATACTTACCTCTTTTGTCAGTCCTATGGTGAAAAGTGGTGCTCTGTTTAGAGAAAAGTGGGAGTATGATGTGTTTGACTTCTCCATTTATGTATAGCAAATTGAATTCACTTTATAAGTATGAGTAATGCTGGAAAGTCCAGATAGTGGTACTGTTTATTATGTAAATAGGCGTGTGGAAACTTACTGGATTTTCTCAAACGTCATAACCGCTTATTAATATGTTAATGTGTTCCTCCGCAATGAAACTGAAATCAATCAGTGTTTTAGCATTCGACATGAATGCTCTGGGTGACTGGCTGCATACTACGCATTGATAGATAAAATTCTTTTTTTTTGGTCTGTTAGTAGTGAGTTGTTAGTTGAGACCAGTGTCACAATCACATTCCACCAAGCCTATTA
Organism: Membranipora membranacea; assembly: GCA_914767715.1. Classification (NCBI taxonomy): domain Eukaryota; kingdom Metazoa; phylum Bryozoa; class Gymnolaemata; order Cheilostomatida; family Membraniporidae; genus Membranipora; species Membranipora membranacea. The sequence goes on along the minus strand of OU612072.1, from coordinate 6,187,559 downwards.
CTCCTGAGCATCAATAATGTGCCTGTATGTTCCACCAGCCAATCAAATTGCAATTTGTCATTTCCTGATGAGGTTAATAACTCCAACAGGTGAATTTTATCATTATTTATTGCTCAACTTGAAATAAAAAATTACACAAACAATCAGGGCAGTTGAGGAATTAAATTGGGCATTGCTTGTCGTGAATGAATGTTTAAAACAAAACATATTGTACCCCACACTCACAACTCTTAACAATAAATAAAATAACATATCACCGATGGAAAACTGAGTCTCACTCTGTGCCAGTATAGTCAATCATGAACATTATTCTTCAAACAAAATCTGACAATTCGCCATCACTATGTGATGACCTTTCCTCCTGTTCGCCACAGCCTTTTCCACTGCCCCCATGCTAGGATCGCTCAATCATTGCAATCCATTCCATCTGATGGGTCATCTTGCTGCATGGCCTGTATTGGAAAAAGCAGCAGATCAGAACAGTGATAATCACGTCTAGGTGAATGGCAAAGAATCATTTCTGATACGTCTGAGAATGATTGTCTAAATATTCTTGTTTCTGAAAAATCTGCTTTGCACCGCTGATTGGCACAACCAATAGAATAGATGAAACTAAGTTGGCATTTGGGAGGCACAGACACTGCATCATATCCTAGTCTGACATATAAATGGAAAGAGACAACAGGCATAGGTAGCAGCAGCACAATAAAAGCACAACAATCAAAACACTGTGTACAACATTGATGGCAGACTTGGTGCTTTATGGTTGCTTCAATGCGGAATATATTCTGCATTGGAGCAACTTCAAAGCACCAAGTCTGCCATCAATGTTGTATAGTCCATTGATTGTTGTGCTTTTATTGTGATGATGCTACCTATGCCTGTTGTCTCTTTCCATTTATATGTCAGACTAGGATATGATGCAGTGTCTGTGCCTCCCAAATGCCATCTTAGTTGGCCTTGACCGTCTTGACACTTAAGTGTCAAGGCGGACATCATTCTCAGCAGGTATTATTCAAAGTGCTCAACTTACTAGCTCAAGTTCTTGAAAAAAGTTATTTTTCTCTTCCAGATGCTACAAAATGAATAAATCGGTTTAGATTGATAATCAAGATAGTGGGATCAACAAAGAGTTTTAAATGTTTGCACCTTAAGCAGATCACCCATTAGACCCAAACCGAGCCTCGGTATGCTGCCTGATTTCCTGCAGGAACAGTTGAAGAGATAAAAATAGATTTGCGTTTGGGAGACACAGGAGCTGCAACGGACCCACAAGGGAGCCACAGGAGAGGCACAGGGAAAATAAAGCTCTGAAGCTCTGTAAAACAGTTGTTACTATGAATTTACCTTCGATAGCACTGCATTTTCTTTTTTATATTCTTCTACTTTCTCGATAAGGATAAGAAAGCATTGACTAAGTCTATCTTTCGGCATTTCCTTGGCTGACATTAGATTTTCGGCCATGGGATGTTTGTTTTTGTTTTCTATCTAAAAATATAAAGTAGTAGAGACAGATTTTCGACACAGTTTTTTACAGGTAGTTTGTCAGCTAAACTTGCAAGGTCCTAGACGACCCATAGCATGGACTAGATAGAATGCATATCAAAAAACAGCATCACATTGCATTACAGCTGCTGAGCACTGCAAGTACTATTATTATATATTGATAAAATCCTATGCAATGTACAGCTCTGCCTGCTAGGCTTTTTAGAAAGAGCGCCAGTTTCAGTTTTCACTTGTCTTAAAACAGAATTCAACCCTCAGGCAAGAACCGTACTAAGATCAAAATGCTGCTCTTGTTGACAATCATTATCATTAATTGTTAATTAATTATTTATAATTATGTATATCTCTTAACACCTAAATCCAAGAAATTTTGTTCTTTAAACTTTTGGATGATCAAGCTGATGATTTTTCGACTTTCAAATCTCGTGGACAATAAATGAAGCCTGTTATCTGAATTACGATGCAATGCAGTTTTGATATACTACAAGCTCGGCAAGCCTCTGGTTTATTTCATTCACCAAAAAATATCACATTATCAGAAAAACTTACTTTCAAGATAGCGCCGTATGCCTTCAGGATTTCATCTAGTAATTCCTCCTCGGTGAGTTTAGGCAGCTCGTCACAGTTGTCATACTTTTCCATCAATCTCTCATCCTTTCGTTTTGTAAACTCTAGTTCTGTTGTGAGGTTGCTAATCCTAGCATTCAGTTCATTGCAATGATCAGCCTTTGCCTTCCACTTATCGACCTCACGTCCCATCCTTTCCAATTCTTCTGTACGTTCCCTGAATTTGGCATTCAGCTCATTGAATTGTTTCGAGGTGTCAATCTGCTTGCTTAGTGCCTTATTGAGTTGTGAGTTTTCAGAAAGAAGATTCTCATTCATCACTTTCAGCTCCTCAACCCTCTTTAAAAGAAAGTTGTGACCTAAACATTTTTCGACTATATAATGATATGTTTGACACTCATACCTAAAACACCAATTTACACAGTTCTATCTTTTTCACCTGCTGTTTTCTTGCCTGCTGGGCTCCAACTACTGAATTAACAGTGTTGTCCACTCAGATGCAGCTCACTATCATAATAAATGATTGTGAACATTTGCCGTACAAAGGTACCTTAACACTTCACTTATAAGGCACCGGCCTTATTAGTGAAGCACCTCCCTCAGAAAATAAAAATGCCCCGGTTATAAGGCACCCCCAGCTATAAGGCACCCCTTTGAAAGGATAACTGACCTTGATGGGACTTACTGGAAACATCGTGTTTACAAGGCACTGAGCTATTCAGGCTCTTGTACCTATTCAGCCTATTCAACCAACTCACCCTCTATTCATCTCGTATGTAAGGCGCGGGGGTTTTGGTCCAAGTCAAATATAAAAATGCTTCAAATGATAGCCGCACTTATATGCTCCTCTCTTATAGGTGAGGTATTACGGTACAATTATGAACTGGCCAAGATTAGGTGGTGAACATCTTCAAAGACCTCAACCTCAACTATGTCATCACAAAACAGGCTGTCCTCAACTCACCTTATTTAGCATTTTTTTCTCTGCCTCTTTTTTCTTGCGGCACTTTAGCTGTGCTTCTCTATTTTTCTTCTGCTTGATAGACCTTTGAGAATTAGGATCTGGTTCCTAAAAATATTGATAAGGTGTTAAAATTGATCAATGTTTTGGGTTTAGGCCAATGGACAACTGTTAAGAAGGTTGTAATTCTTTCATGAATTGAAGTAACGAAAACAGCTTAGATCTGGTAGGCTGCTTCTTATGGAGCTTTTTTGGGAAACTGATGACCTTGAGGTGGTCATTTGAAAAAGTAATCAATATTTCAATAGTATTCCAATTGCTATTGTTCTTCAAATTCATCTCATATCCTATTCAGTATTGACAAATCAAGATTTAATAGCTCAATATATCAAGATTAACCACAATAATGGAATACACCATACACATTTTGTGCATATCATACATGTGAACATATAGCATAGCCCTTGCCTCAGGAATAGCCTCCAGATCAAGGACCATCAATGGAATCAATTCTGCGGAGGTAGATGACGCTTCAGGTGTGGACTTTGGGGCAATTGTTCTCTGCATCATATCCTAGTCTGATATACAAATGGAAAGAGACAACAGATTAGGCAGCATCATCACAATAAAAGCACAACAATCAAAACACTGTGTACAACATTGATGCAGACTTGGCACTTATATTTGGCTGCTCCAATGCAGAATATTAAGTTTCGCACATGTTGAATATTTGTTGCAGGTTTGGGTTGTTTAAAAAGGGAATAAATAATTGCAAAGTAGTATTCAAGATCAATTTATGTCCCATAGCGCTGTTTACCTTCAGGTTCCACTGAAGACTGGTACTTCTACTAACACGAACAAGTGACAGATGTTGTCTTTGGAGATGAGAAGCGTCCAAATGATCCTGGTGTTCAGCATTAACAGAAATGATGTAGACAGGAAAGAATACAAGTGAGCAATGACAACAAGAGGGAACAAGTCCAGCTCTTTTATCATTGTGTGTAGAGCAGCATTCATCTGATGCTGCTGCAATGTGAATGATTGGGAATTCTTCCATCCCAATAGAACTCTCTCTCTCCTGCTACTAACTCAAATGTTGATCTGATCGGTAATTCCACAAACCCAAACTGCGAAGTGCTACTAAAATTCACAGTCTAATATGCATTATTGTGGTTGAGGCGGACGCAAAAGACATTATGGTTAAGGTTGGAATGGACATTAGGCTAATATCTGTTAGACTGTGGTTAGCAAACTTTATTTCATAGCCTCTTTATTTGACGAGTCATACTATTGTGAAACATAGAATACAGGCTAAGTGCAGTTTAAATATCCAGATGACAAATTGAATTCTTATTGGCTGGCAGGCATTGAAGAAATAATAACCTTGAGTTGTATCTTAAACTTTGTGCATAGACCACAGATTACATTATAATGGGTGACAAAATATATATGAATGTAGGACAGTTAATGATCAAACGAGTTTAAAACAATGTCATTTTCACTGGCATGATCTATATATTAAACAGAAAATAGAGACAAACAGTGGTTAATTTGAGGACAGCAGTGCTTTATGAGAGAAAAAGGCTACAAACCATCTTTTTTTCAGATTCAACAAGTATAACTATTTCTGTAAACTAATTTTTAACTATCAGTGTCTTTTCAACATTTTAGAACATTGATCTGAAGCACCTGCACTCCTGCAGTTATTCCCGCATCTATGTAGGGTACAAACACCAAGCTATTCATGACAAATAGAAAAATATCTGGTAAACAGGTAAGGACTATGATCCAGGTTCGTTTCACGCCGCCGGCTATCATTTCTGATTTGACACTTGCAAGCCATTCATCCTAGCCAAGTCTGTTCGAATCAATATCGAATCAATATCGAATCAATATAGGAGGTCATACTGTGTGCTAGATCCTCCTCAGCCTCTTCTGAAAAAAAGAGTAGCCGGCAACGGGGGGGGGGGGGGGGCAAGGTTATAGGGTATCTACTCCACACATGCCAACTGAGCTTGAGGGGACCCTTTAAATACAGCGGTCAAATAAGACCTAATGTAAAGAGAAGAAAAAAGCTGAATTACCCTAATTTGGTCATTGTTTGATTACCGAACTTTCACAATTGGTTACAAAACTTTTCATGAGAGCACATAGAATCCCATCTAAGAGTAGTTCTAAGTGTGGCAACATCACTGTGGTCCACCTGTTGAGTACGGTGCAGTGTCAAAAATTTGATTTGTATGGTCATGGAGGATACAGTTACATCAGTTACATCAGTTACATCAGTCCTAACCAATAACCTCGACTACCGCCACCCCACTCCCCTATGCAATCTATGGGCATTTCTATTCAAAGGTGTTGGCCAATTAAAAACAGATTTGTCAATCAAAAATGGAATATGATATTTCCAATGACAAATCATTGGTCGAATGTGATTGTGATATTTGGCAACATGCCATAACATGGTTTTAGAGTTCAATATTACACCACCTTTTGAACCATAAGCCAGTCAATGCACACCAATTGGACTTATTTGGGAGAGCCGACCTAATATCACATCATTTCTGATTTATCATCAATAATAGTGTCTCAAAGGGATGTTTTCCAATGGAAGACATTAAAAATCTACCGACTTGATACCAATCAAACTTTAAACACAATGAAAAATTATCTCACAGTTCTAGCAAAATAGCGTAAAAATAATGATGGTATTTCTTGTCTAGGGGGGTGTTACAAGTAAATTGGGTATTTTTTGCATCCAAACTCAATGTTTCTATGGAGTATTTGTATTCATGCTTGATGAGAATATCACAAATTGTTCTATGCTCTGCTGCAGGTAGCCGAGTTAAGCCAAAATTGTGTAACTCCATATTCTTAGGCGACTGCGGAAGTGATCAATAACCACAAAAGCAGTATAAAAGTTGGCTATGGTCCAAAATTAGGTATCACACAATGTTTTTATTGGAAACCGGAACTTTTGCTTTGTGTAAATGAAGACAAGAGTTATATCAGGCGATTCATGCTTGCCAAGAACATGACAAAACAGCTATTTATAGCTGATGTTGTATTGGGGTATGGCATTGAACTACATTCACAGTTTAGCATAAAACACTGCTGACATCATTCTACATCCCAAAGCCAGACAAAATGTTGTAGGCTGATTTGTTTGCTCACAAATGACACTCAGCTATGACTGAAAAATAACCAACTTTGTTTGTATTTAACACAAGCACCCTGGCTAAGTATAGTATCCGCTTACTATCAGCAACATGGGTAGCAGTTTAAGTACCTAGCATAACTGGTGCTACATGCCTTGAAAGACAGTGTAGAAGCCCAATGGATGTGGCACCTTTTTGTTTTGCTAAACAATAGTAGGAAACAGAAAGGTTTATTGATGGGAGTATTCAATTTGAAGTACAACCATAGAGGCAGTCTGCAATTTTGGTTGTATGAAAAGGCTTTGTTGGTCCACTAAATCAGTTCAAACCTGCTCTATGAGTGTATCGGGTAGTATATAGGAAACTTTTAAAAAAATTTCTATGGGTGCACGACTGTGCGTAGGGTCTGGTACTGGTTCGTAAAAACTCTCAATTCACCTTTGAACACATCAAGTAATGTTTATTTCACATTTTCTCCGATGGTTATTCAATTCATAAATTGTCAAAGTCTCACAGCTGAACTGGAAGAGGGAAGCTAAACTGAAGTATTTATAGCAAATTTTTCAAGCTTCTCTGATGTAAATATCATTTACATCACATGATGTAAATCTCTTTTTTGATCAGCTCATATGCTGGTCAAATTTGATTGGCCTATGTGACATCAAGACTATACCTAAGGCTTAGAGCTAGCTGCAAAAAACTTCAGCACACAAAATAGACACGATAGAATTGCTATGATTGCTACACTTTATTTATTCTATTGATCGATTGCGCTTGATTGATAAATAAAACATACAGAACCCTGTCGCGGCCACTTTAAGACTGGCTAGCTAAGCCTGTGATTGATGGTTATCAAAAGAGATTACTGAAAAAATAACTACGCTTCTCCTCCGAACACAATACATATGAGAGATCCTGTACCATTTTTACCAGCAACCTGTGGATTAAAAGCCTGTAGACCAGCCACTTCCCGAGCTTTGTTTATGGTGGTCACATTGAATTCTCTATCATTACATCATCATCTATCATATCGTTTCAGGACTGCACAAAGTTGGGTGGGACTGAAAGACTCTGACACTATCTATATCACACTAAATATTCAATTATTCATTTATGAAATATAATGTTGCAGCAGGGTATGCTCTGGTCCCAGCAGCGTGATTGCAGTCCAGTGCAAATATGCCAAATTGAGTTGGCGAACACAGCCTACCACAGTTTCAACAGTTTAAACTTTGAAATCATTCCATCATCTGCATAACCAAATATTAGTAAGGTTTTCAGTTGAGAGATAAGAGAGTCTGATAACCTGCGTTCTTTTGTAAAAATGAAAGTGCCCACATTAGAAACGTGTATAGCATAGTGTATTAATACTGACCATCAATACAGGTTTCCTCTGCATAAGGGCGTGCATCTGTTACCTTTGAAATGATTTGATGATGTTTTTTTATTTGTCGATGGAGAGTGTGTAGGGATTCCTTATGCTCAAAATTATGCATTAAAGTCTAGTAAAGTTAAAGTTTATAATATTGCAAAGTAATTAGTCTGCAGTATGTTCAAAAATATGAACAGTTTTGTTGTGCCCCTATTATTGAATAGGCCCCTTATGCTAAACCCATGTTAGCATGCTCCTAGCCAATGAAGATGTGTGTAACATATAAAATATACAACAAAAGTTGTAAATTTGATAATTTCAGTTATATTTTTCGTACAAAAAAAAAGTGTTGCAAAAATAGAAATAACTTCAACAAATAAAATAAATCCTCACAATTTCAATTCCACAGAACCTTGACATAATATTATATGCAGAACGTTCAGTCTATTTAGTTAATTAGTAAAATTAACAAATTATATTGTCGGGAAGTGTTTAAAATGATGAGATTGCAGGACCAGCACAAAACGTTACTGTTAAATGCCGTGCATGACAGTAAACTTAGAGCATATTGACATCGCTCTCTATTTGATGTAAGTTTAATTAGATGCAGAACATAACAAACAGCAAACGAAGCTGAACAATTTTAGAGTTAAAAGATGTGAGGAGTATCGATGCTACCCTAGATCAAGTTTAATCCATTTGCCTGCATTCCAGTTGCTCCCTTCCACTGATCACGCCGCTACGGCGTGACAAGCAGAGGAAGAGCGGCTCTGAATGCAGGCAAATGGATCAAACTTGGTCTGGTGCTACCCTTAGTTGTAGTCATGATAGGAATGGATCTTTGGACCCATCTGTAAGGTAGCCAGTCACATCACTTTCAATTTCATCGTCAAAATATTGTCTACTTGTGCTACCTATAAGGAATATATGATAGTATTAGAGAAATCGTCTATCTGTTGGCTATCGCATATAAACAGACATATAGAATTCAAAAGTACATCAATTCAATTTGAGTCTATAAAACTATAAAAAATGCATATATCAATTATTGTTTTTTTGTCAGCCAGAGCCAGAAATATGGAATTTGATGATGAATAAGACATGAGATAAGCGATATACAGTTCTCACTTTCATAGTTTTAATGGTTCAACATAAGAATATCAACAAAAACTTCAGAGGTTTTGTTTAACAATTGATTAAACACAATGCTTAGACTGGTTTCTTAAACTTGAGAAAAAAAACCTCTATCTGTAACTTACGGCTGTGATGACTCTGGGCATCAGTTGTATAACCAATATCACTGAAATCTTCCCATATATCTCCGCCAGAAGTTCCTGAAATAAACAACTAAGATTGACTATGCACACAATTATTAATGCAGTCTCACAGTCACGCAAAGGTCCCAAGTTTCTCACAAAATCAGTTGTCAGCCATCATTTAATTGGTTGGCAATTAAAGTATGTTTATGAATTTCTAAAAAAATTCAATATGTCAATAATTCAACCTTGCTCGAAACATTGGAAGCAAACTCTGTTTTGCTTTGTTAATCATCAAACAATTTTAAAATTAAGGAGTTCTATAAAATGAGTGCAATTGATTCACTTACCAATGTTTGTGTCAGTGTTGTAACCTGTGGTCTCACTTACACTGGAAGCATCTGTCAACAAACAAAGCTAGAAATCTATGCATAGGTTAAATTCTATGTAGTTAATTTGTCGGTTTAATGCCAAATGCATCTGGAACAAGACATTCATATGGAGTCGCCAACATATACCAATGTAATGTTTTATTGCTGCTAACTATTGGTTAACAGAAAGTTTGGTTATATGAATGTAGTTGCAATTGTCCTGTTTATGACAAAACAGAGGGTGGGCTGCCCCTAAAGAGGGACGCAAGTTGCCCGGAGTCCTCATACTGAGAGTCTGATACATCCTAGTAAACTAGAATGTATCCTAGAGCTGAGGCCATGGTGGACCTCTTAATCGTGAGTGTGCAGCAAGCTGACAGAAACTGAAACAGGCACTAATCAGCCATTGGCCATGACACTTTGATCTTAACCAATAGGCTGAGATGCAGTTCACTACATTCACTACATTTCAAGGGCATTTTCTGATCAATCTAGGCAGAGCTGAGTTGATGTTCACTCCATGGAAATAAATGTCGAGTGCTCAGAGCAGATCCGAGCTCACATTTATAAGACCTGAGTTCATGGGCGTTTCTTTTGAAGTTTCTGCACATTCTCCGCCCATTGAAATAGTGTCATTAAAACAGGTACTTAGATGATATTGTGTTCATCCAAGGGAGGTTAACAATCAATTTCGGTGACAATGGGTTCAATTTGAGTTATTTTGATTTGACACATCGGCCAATATGAAAGTCTAGCTGGTAAGCCTTACCGTAGTAAGTTGGTTGGGATGCGAAGCCAGAATTAAACCAGGGTACAACTTTCTGAGAATAATCTGGAGTTTGCTGCATCTTTTGAAATTGTTGTTGCTGAAACTGTTGTAGCTCTCTGTCTTTCTGACCAAGTAACCTTGTAACCTGTACCAATAGAACAGGCTCAATTTATATTGCTTGCAATGTAGTATGATAATGAAGTTAATTTCTACCAGTCAATGTACATCATGCTGGGTGGTGATTAATCATAATTTCCATCATCAACTTCTGTCTTCAAATCAGATCTATAATCGTACAATCTCAATACCAAGGCTAAAGTGATTCAATTAAATTTGACTTTCTGGTTATGCTGCAAACGTACATGGTCAAGCTTCTTTTTTCGGTCACCATAAAGTTGTCTTTGGCGCTCATTTTTGGCAGCTCGCTTTCTGCAAACTTCATCAGATTCTTCAGGCGTGCGACACCGCTTTCTCTTTCTTTTCTTTGGTTTCTTTTTTTCTCAATTTAATGTCACTTTGGACAGAGGAGACTGTCTCATCGGATGATGATGATGATGAAGTAGTACTGAGATCCTGTGAACATAAAACAAATTCAAAGAATAATTTCAGGCAATAAAATATTACGGCTAGAAACTGTACAAGGACTTGTTGTCATCATGAGCAGTTACCATCACCCTACAGATAGATATACATAATTCGACAGTCCAGGTGGATGACACTGATGTTTGCGAACTATCTTATGCACAATTAATCTCTATCCATCCAAAAAAGAGTCTAAAAAAATGTCAAGCTTGGACTAAATCAAGGAGCTAAAGTCTTTAACTCCTTGGACTAATCCTTGGGGGCAATCCCAAACATACAAAGACTCAAAGAAAGAGCTGCATCAAATTGGGGTGGTCTGCAGTCAACTCTGCTACCTAAGAACACCGGCAAACAACTGATGGACTGAAAATCAATATATAGAGCCTCGGATCTACTTACTTGAATGGTGAGCGGGACACAATCAGGTGTATCTGAGGTATACGTCGGCAAATTATCATCAGCTAGAAGGTGCATAAAAAGATCAATGTCAATGGAAATTTCAGGTTTACATCAAACATGTTATGATAGTTTCCCGTAGTCAGTTTATTTGTTGGAGACAAGGTTCTTGGATGTTTTGAAAGTAATCACTAGAGATATGCTTAGAGAGGGTACAAGTTCTAAAAAGGTCAGGTCCATACAGGAACCTCATGAGTGACAAAACCGATAGTGCATTGGTCCTTGACAATACTGTAGTATAATAGGCCTATCAGCAGCTTATAGGATCATTCCTGATGGTATTTAAATAGACCAAGTCGGGACAATTTGCCTGCATTCGAAGCAGCTCCACCTCCACTGGTCACGCAAAGGCCTACCCAGTGGAAGGGGAGCAAACCGAAATGCAGGCAATATGGATCAAGCTTGATTGTATAGTTATTGGAAGTGCAGATTCAGAGGATCTTGATTGATTGGCGGCAGATGCTTTTTTGCTGGGAAGCATTGCACTGGCATTGCTTGGTGTGTAGACGATGATTATTAGTAAAGCATATGACTACAAACACTCAAAAGTTGTCTTTACTGCTGGCGTTAAATCATGAGAGTGCAAGCAATCTTCTGATGGTTTATGTGTGTTAGTAAGATTTCTACACTTTCCAAGTCCAGGGTATTACAAAGAATTCAAATACATTATAAAGATTCTACCTAGGCATACTTACCATCTGAGAAGTCTGTGAAAGAGGCGGATGATCTCGCATCAGTGTTGGCCCATCCACCACAGCCTGGCTTTGCTTCATTGGTATTCATATTACAGCCAATCACCCGCCTCCTACAAGGAAGAGACCGATTATTTGTAATAATATAAATTGAGTGTGTTACCATCGAGTGTTGATTCTCAAAGTGATGTGTTGAAATTGAATAAAAAAGATACATGTGTTTAAAACTGAGAAGAATAACTGCTCACTTGTGGCTAACCAGAGGATTAAATCGGCCTTACAATGTCAGTAGCAAGACCTTCATTTGGTGGGATAGGCTGAGTCAATATTTTGTCTTCAACTAGGAAGAGTTCAACATTTTCTTTAGAAGAGAAGGGATCATTCACTAATCAATCATTAGAATGCAGTGGTGAGAGAACAGATTACTTGGTTCTCTTAACATGTTCCTTAGGCGTTTGCATAGTTATTGTACCGTAGAGTTAACACGATTGGGCCTCCTCTGTACTGCAGTCATAAGTTTTCAGGTACTAGTGCCAATAATGGTTAGTTTGGGGGGGGGGATTCGTTATCGTATGGTAAGGGGCGGTATCACGATTTTGCAGATGAGGGCAAAGCAAATTTGCAAATGGAGGGCAAAAATGAGTTCACAGGTAGGATTGTGCATGACCATTTTGCATCAATCAATGACCATACTATATTGTCCAATTTTCTTTCAAAACAACAAAGGAATCGAGTTTTGAGTTTCTTGTAAGTGGGATAGGATAAGTTCTTCTGTCCCATCTCTCCCCAGCCATAAAAACAGTCTTGCTCACCTGTAATTCCAGCTAGATGTAATGGACCTAATTTCAGTCACTTGTGCATCAAAACAACACAGGAAGGAAAAGGCTTGGGAATTTCCAACTGAAAGCAAAATACAATGACCTCTTAATATTTCAACCGTGTAATGACCTTATTTTGTTACAATTTTTGTGTGAAATCAATTTACAAAACATTTCATTGGCCATTGAACTCTTATGTGGTCCAGTGAAGTCATTAACCTCGTATGATTAAATGCTATCTATGAATTAGTCCAGAAGCTACTTGCCAATAAGTGATCAAAAAATTGCGTTCAATAATTTCTCTTTGGATGTACATAGAATCAAGTGATTCTAGACCGGAATTTCACTGCGAATCTAAATATGTAATATTTACACCTCTCAGAGAACACATTTTTTAAACAGAGGCAAAAAAAGACAAAAAAATTGCAAAACTTCGTTTTTCTTTATGAGCATTCTGGGGTGTGTGTAATATCTATTGAGGCACAAGGAAATCCTCTTTATTGACTAATTTAGAAATGCCATTCATGTACAGACAAGGAAAAAATAAGATATATTCGCAATGTGACCTGTGTCAATGTGAAGAGAGACGAAATAATGTGCATATCGAATGCACTGAAAACCTGTATTGATATAATAAATTCTTTACCAAGGTAGAAATCCCCTTCATTTACTAGTTGGGAGATGAGATATATGTATAAACATGTATAAAATTAAAACATACAACAATAATATGACCTGTGTAAACAAGAAGGAAAGCAAGAAAAGCAAGTATTTCCATAATACGTGCTTGTGAAAACCAGTATTCAATATATACTTCAAGATTATCGAAGGTACAAATTCTCTTCATTGACTAATTGGATGGTAGAATATTTGAGCAAACCTGTTAAATTAAATATATAAAGCATTAGAACACATACCTAAATGTGATGGTACCTGCGACAAACTGTGGGCAAGCAAAAAAAGGACATGAATAATCTCCACACAAAATACATGTGAAAACTTGCATTGACACAAATACATGCAGAGTATTTTTTCACTTGGTCATCTTGTAAAACATTTGGTGCTTCTTGACTATGAACAATGATCTTAGATCTGAATAGTTATTGTAAGCCTTTTTGTGTGGTTTTTCGTCCTTCGCCGTATCACTGAATGAACGATAAAACTTTAGATTAATGACAGGAAAAATATAATCACATAACTGGATCTCAACACAACAGCAGGAGGTACAATCTTCGAACAAAAAATGATTCTATCTCACATCTAATCTAGCAGCTAAGTTAAAAGCTTGCATAACAAATCTGTTGGATGAATATATTACTCGTATTACATGCAAGTAGATATATAAAAGCGGGGGGGGGGGGGGGGAATGAAGTGGTTATGGTCATTTTGTAAAGGGTGTCAACTGCTTAGACCTATGACATCACCGTACCACAAATTTACACACAGACTCTACTTAAAATAATAAATAGATGCTGAATAAGACATAACAATACATAAAAAAACCTGTAGTTACCCTGGAGGAGTAATGTTTAGCTTAGTTTAGCCAGTTTATGGGTGACTTAATGTTAGCTAGCACTAAATTTTTGCAAGCAGAGGTGAGAGTCTAAATAAAGTGAGGGTTGAATATCACCTGTTTAAGGCGTGTGTGAAATTGTGAGCATTTCCTCCTGCAAATATTTTACTCCAGGGTTTTGAACTATGATTAGACATAAAGAAATCCACCCAATACAATTTTCAACACAAATAAGAAATTAACCCACGTTGTGACCTTTTCATAAGTTTTCCTGGAATAATTTTTGATGCAATGTTTATGGTAGTGTGCTTCTCTCGCCGCACAGTCTGAGGCATAGCCGTTGAGTCTGGGTAATCGGTGATCTTCTTTAGCGTCGCCCGCAGCCCTCAGTTTACCTGCAACACAATTGACTTTTGCTGCGTTAGGATATGCCGCTGTTTTGAGATTTGAGACAGAAATGATGGTGTTGTGCAGTGTGTGCTTCTAACATATACAATGCAAAACAAATTGTTTTGAAATCATAAGAAATTCTCTATTTTCCAGCCTCACCTCCATTATCAATTTCTGCCTTTGCAAGCTGACTCGGATCGAGCTGAGCCTTTCCCGTCATAACCCGCAGCCACTTTTCCTTTTTTTCTCACAAATCAATCCAATCTGAGGCACTACAACACCATTGTCAGCGATACCAGATGCAGCCCGTGTGTTCTTTGTAGCAGGGGCCTACAGAAAATATCCAATAACCAACAACAAGTATCCAATAGCACAGCGAACATGCTTATTACCAGTTAAAGCATTAACTTGAAAAATGGAAATGAGACATTCTTTCACCTCGCTTCAAATGATATTCTGGCTGGCGGGTCACAGATATTGATAGGACAGTACTTTCCCTACTATGTTAGATGTAGAAACAAAATGCGCACAGCACACATGGAAAAGACGAGAGGACTTCTTTCGTAATCAAATCAATCCAAACCTAGATTTAACAAGGAGTGATGAATATGTATTTCCTTCAGATAACCAGTTTAAGTAGGCAAACATTGAATTCCTCGCTTTGTTTCATGAGAACTTACCTGGCTTTCATCATCATTAATTTTCCTCATCTGAGATCTAGTAAGGACTACTCGGTGAGTCTGTTCTCTGTTACCAAAAGCATCCACATTCCACACATATATGTTGACAGACTATATAGTTTCTATGACCAAGTATTTTGTGCTGCTAGATTTTGATACTTATGTCCTTCAACCACTTACCAAAGCCTTGCACACTCTACTATTGTAGTAGGCTACAACGTTTCTGGTGGTAGGAGCAAGGAGTAACAGGGTAACTCCTTGGTAAGAGTATCAGTTACAGTCGTCAGTACAATACCAGTGCAGCACACAGCTTACACTGTTTACTAATACATTGTTATGTAAACAATACCATGTGACCTGGGTTTTCCATTACAATAGTAGGGGTTTTCTCATAGAATACTTCGGTTTTCCCATTGTATATGATAGTTTTCTAATGTTAAAAGGTTGGGCCCTCTAAAAGCGGCCCCAGCCCCCTATCGTGTCCATTGAAAGGTGTAAAGTTTGTGCTTTTGAACACTCCTAGGCCTACTTATGTGCCCTACACAATCAAATTGTACATCCAAAGAGGAATTATTCAACTGAATCTTAGATGTTGTTGGCTTCTGGACTAAATAGATTAGCCTCAGATATATCATTTTGGCATTAGCATGAGGAAGTTTATTGATGAAAATATGGGTATGATATTAACTGGTGGGCCGTACACTAATCCATTTGTAAAGACCATCGGCGAATATATCACTCATATCCAACTCTGCGAACTGTAAATATTGTTTGATCAAGAATTAAAATGACTATGATATATCCTTCCATACTTTTCACGCAAGGACGTATTTGACCTCCCTATTAAATGGGCTCCCTTACTTAAGCCTGAAGCTTGTATGGGGCAGTGACCCTTGCCCACAGTCCCCAGCTACTCTTTTTTTTCGGAGAAGCAGAGGGGATCTTGATACTGCATGAAAACACACAGACACTCCTGTATTTATAGTCCTGAACCTGACAGACCTGGCTAGTATGAATGGCTTGCAAATGTAAATTCTGACATGACTTTCGGTGCCGGGCATCAAACCCGGATCATAAGATCGCAAGTCCTCTCCCTTGACCATCAAACCCCTCCTTGAATCCAGAATCAATTAAGGTATTGACAGGGAAGAAAGACTGCTCTGTTCAATTGATAAATCTCTAAAGCTTTGGTTCACTGGTATGGCGATTTTCTCACAAGTTGAGGCATAAAAGTCTAGCATTCATTTCCAAGACTGGGCCCCCCCCCACTACTTATAGTATAGATTATAGATGACAATTTCTTAGCTTATAGGCTTGTAGGCTTATAGATAGATGCAAGTAAAGATATAGATTTTATAGATGATATCAATGTAAAGATATAGATTTATAGATTTATCTCTGAAGTGCTGTGTGCCTCCTGTGCTCTCTTTGTGTGTGTATGGTCGTTGTGTAGCAAAGCAGCGCGCTTAAGTTTATAGATTGGGATTCTTAATTTATAGATATTATAGACAGTCCTGCGTGGGGAGAGCCCCAAGACTTCAACATTATTTCAAAACACTTTTACGTCTATATCAAGCAAACTATTCGGACAATCAATGGTGTTGAGAACTATATAAAATCTTGTATCTATCCTTTATTCCCGTCCTTGTTGATGTTTTCAACTTTAACTGAAGTCTCTGCAAGGACACCCGGTCTCTGGAAGTAGCATTTAATATTTTTGTGTATTTATTTGCATGGAGATAATATAGCATAATTGTTTAATATGGCTATAATCATACAAAATGTGATTCTATGCTAGGCTGGCCCTGTCACATGGGCACTTTAATTGGCTAATGCCAGCTCCTGACATCGACTTTTAAAATGCAAATACGATAATATGATACTGTCACGTATTGTAATAATATTGTAGCATAAGTACTTTGGTATCATTATAGTCTGAGCCCCCCCCCCCCCCCCGACAGCCCCTCGTTGTCTGTATCTTTAGTACAGATGACCTTAAGTGTAATTTCACCCCATCGCTTGGAGCACGAAAGCTATCAAGGTATTGGGTACCATTTAATTAGTCACTTTCATAGCTGCAGAGCTAACACTCATTTAAATTCTTGTAAATGTTCAATTCCGATTTTAGCACATAGGCAGCTAGACCATGGACGACAGCCTCAATCATTTAGCGTAGATGGGAATGAGCATTGATATTCATATTTTCTTATTCTTTACCGTCGGCAAAACAAAATAAAAATTCAACAAGGAATAAGCAATGGAATTAAAACATAAAATAAAATTGGTGTTTTATGTAAAATATTGGAGGTGAGATAGCGGTAATAAAAGCTACATGAAGTAAAATGGCCTCAAAAATTGCCAGAATAAAGACATCTTCAAAATGAGACGGGTGCATTGCATGTTAACATCGCTCCAGCTTAAAAATATTACTGCTGATTATCATTGTGACAGGTAAAATTGAGACAAATTCGACTGACCGTTTAAAAGAAAAACATCGATCTCGAGTCGATATCATAAAACTGTATCATATAATGATTGAGAATCTGAGCTTGCCATCTTCGTACCATAAAAACTGTGGCACACGGATACGACCATCAGACACACACCATTATTAGGGAATGCCCGAAGCATTGAAGAAGAAAGTCCTCTAAACAAAACAGCGAATCCCTCGGCTTTCACAGATTTACATAAACAGTCAGTATATCCTGAGTATTTGTATCGGAATCGTTTCCGCCTCGAGTCATATTTTCCGTCGCATTGAAGGCGGGACTTAATTACATCAGCAGGGTAGGACGACGCCCACGATAGGCAGCCGGCACTGCCTCCGGCCAAAAATAGGAAGCTGAGAGGGCATTGATCAACAGCCTGAAAGAGAAAGTATATGGAGTTAAATCGTGCAAGTAAGTACAGCCGGAACAAAACTGGATAGCCTTGGTAGCAAGTTATTTAATCTATTCTCCTTGCAACTACGGGAAGTTGATAATATTAGTATTAGTATGATTGATAGCTTTTGAATTGTATATGAAAACATGCTTGGTGAGGAAGTCTGGGTACAAATTTGTGGGGGCGGAGTTAGCGAGAATATGAGCCTTTCAAGCATGCTAATCAGACCCCATCTAGGTCAACAGGAAAAAACATCTATTGTAACTAAGGTCTCTCTTCTCTTTTTGAGCTCTGTTGCCAACTGCAAAATGATCCATGATCCAATGAGGCACAAAAAATATGAGGGCATTAAAAAGTATCAATAGCGTTTAATATCAACCAAACACAGTGCTCCCCTAATATCCGGAACAATACATATTGTGAGGTGGACTGATAGCAAGTAAGTCATGATTTGCAGAACGAAAGGGAGGATTTTAGGCAGTCCGGTCGTTCCCGTTCCACTGGTGGTGAGCGGCGACGGCTCAAAACCTAAATGCAGGCAAATTGGATCATGCCTGATCTAAGGTTACCCATTTGCCAATATGTATAGCACGTCCAGATCTTATCTCAACACCTAAGGAATCTATTATAAATAGATACTAGAACATGCTTATGAGTCAGATATGTAATTTCAATAAAATCACTGTCTCATTGCTACAAATATCAACCAACCATATTGTCTCTGTACAGCTTCTGGAACCATTCATAGCAGGCGAAATATGTACCGATAGCCGGTACTTCTCGTACTATTAGTCCCAGCATGCCTCTGTTCAGGCCGATATAACCCTCCTGTCTGTACACGGCCTTGAGACAGTCGACGGGGCCGCTAAATGTGTGATGGTTGTGTAATCTTTGGTGTAGAATGTATGGGCGAGTGAGTGAAACTTGTGGATTTTTACTGAAAAAAAAGGAAATCAAAGTTAATTATTTACTGACAAGTAGTCACCGTTTGACCATCAGTAATCGTTACATTGTATATCATATCAACACCACATCTATATTAGGGTCGATGTATAGAAAGTTTACACCCAATCACAGCATGTGATTGGCAAACCTTCCTTACCGAACCCAATACTACCCATGTCCAGAACAAATTATGGTGAATTGTCAAATCTTTTTTAAAGCTGATTCAATAACGCCATGTTCAATATTCTTTTACAATACATGGAATAATTATTCCTGTGTTCTTTTTTTCGATTTTGGATGAAGAAAGACAAGTTTTTATGTTAGAGTTGATGTCATGAAGCCTCCACTCCTCAACTTCACAGCCTTACCTTTGATGTTGAGATTGCATCTGTAGTTTACATTTAGCCAACTCCATAGGGCACATGAGTGGACATATAACCAAGCCTACAACACAAGGATACAACAATAGGCAACGATATGATGAAAAAATTCAGAAGTTGCACCCACCTGTTTAGAGGAAAGGAAACTCCTCAATAATAATAATTTCAGCTGATGTCTTGGCAGGGCAATATGAAACTATGCAGTATTATCATAGCAAGTATTGCCATTCAGTTTGTTAACCTGCTCTTAGTAGACATATTATAAATGGATGATAGCAATGAGTACAACTTTCGTGTTTCATAAATCTTTAAATAATTGTTATGGTGGTTATTTATGTTCTTGTTTTTTCCAATTGGGAGTTAACAACTGTGTATGGATGATCCGAATCAGTAGATGAAGACGTCATCATAATACCTAAATGTTCAATACTATGACCAATACATCAAGGTTAGCATCTTAAGCAGTCTGTCTGTACTAGCAGTAAAAGTAATACCATAACCAGCCTGAGTTTACTCGCTTTGTTTAAGAAACACAAATTCTGAATATTCTTACCAGCGCCAGCACCAGCTACAAAGTGAGATGTGAGCGCCGTCGGATCTTCTGTTCTTCTAACTATAGCACCATAAGATCCAAAACATACAGAGTTAATAGCAGCTACTGTGGAGAGAGGGGAGACAAGACCTGTAATAAAAATTAGTAATACAGCAAGTTGGATTTAAAGGCCAAACTGACTGTGACACATCAGTACATAATATATTAGATCTTTAACTGTATCTAATGCAGAGGCTTAATATGGTAAAACAATCACGAAATAGAAGTGATTTTATATATTATTATATATATTATTTTGAATCGTTTCTAACTAAGGACTCCACATTGGGATAGGGTCTCTTGGTATATTTCAAGGTTTTTTTACCTCCTCTCCTCCAAAAATGTTGTTTCCCAAACAGGCTATAAACTCCTCCTGGATCCAAATTCATCTACGATATTGAATGGGGGGGATTGTGCTTAGATAATATTCAGTGTTCATGTCACACTGTGTCTGCCGAGACTCTATGACACCAGCGTAACAAACATAACTCAAGTCAATATAAGATCTTACCTTTATATAAAGCACCAAATGACTCATTCTGAACTATCTGTCTAAAACACTGCCAAGTACCCAGTGATGTGGCAGCTTGACAACACTGCAGTCTTACCTGTAAAATAACAATCATTCATACAGATTAATGCCTTCAGACAACAAAGGTTCCACACTGCATACAAATCCTTTCCTCTTGGCTGGAGCTACAAGGTTCTTCAGTTTAGGAACTCTGGTACAAGTACTATTGTGCAAAGGTCATCGACTTGGTTTATCAGATTATGGGTGTTGATTGTGTTGATTGCGCAAAGAACACAATAAATAATTGCAACAATCTGTACTGACTTTTCAATATTTCAAGTAAATTCTACCAGAAATTAGGTGTTGCCTACCCATTGACATAAATGGGACAACTCCAAATAACGATGGTATAGGACTCCACAAAATCGTAAATTTGCCACGAATAAATGTCCCAAACTCCTCGGTATGATTAATTCTAGGAATTGACCCATTTTCTATTTCCGACATTCAGCAATCAATAGAACGACACTGATTTCCTACAGTATTTGCACTATCAAGCTTTAGTGTGCACAATTGCCGTTGAGATCTCAATAAACATTACATACCTTGACAGTGTCAAGGGGATGAGAAGCCAAACATCCTGCAGCACCTGAAAGAGAGCAACAGTAAGTTATCATGATGAAACTCATGGTTAGAGGAGACAATAATTAATTATCCGTTAATGAAGTCAAATAGGGTAATCTTTGTATCTCCTATTTTATCTAAAGTCTCCATATTTAGCCTAATGACAAAGTGGCATATTTTCATAGCTAAGCTTACAATAAACCTATAGAGTATAGAATCTTCCCTTGTAACAGAAGATTTAAATTGTGAAAGGTCAGCGAGTAAGATTTGTGGCCAGACAGCATAACTATCATATCACAGAGTAAGGATATATCCTTACTCCTGCCTAGTTGTTAAATATGAGTTAAATCAAGTTTGATCCAGTTTTCCTGCATACTAGTTACTCCCCTTCCACTGGTCATGCCAAGCGTGACTAGTGGAGCGGAAGCATCTCGGGATGCAGGCAAATGGACACAATTTAGACTAATTATGAGCTGACCTACCTCCCACACAGCCTGCGACAAAATCCATCAGTGTGGCCGTGTCAATCAACAACGACTAGGAATCTGGTGATGCTGTAAAGTATAGTAGTTGGTTTAACGGGCAGCTTTCATGAGGTGGGTACTACATTCAATACCTGTATCTACAAAAGTAAAAAAAGAGCCATATATGAACAAAGATACTAAATTGTATGTACGTAAATTGTATGCAGCTAGAATGTAAAACCTAACTGGTCGCCACAATTTATAGACTTGACAATAACAAAAATCACATAACATAGCAGACAGGTAAAGTATCAATAAATCCAGGTCTCTATAAAATAAATCTAGTGGTAAACAAAATGATCAAAACAGCAGGAATTATCAATAATGTCTGACCAATAACTATGGACATATCTAGAGTCACTGGTCTGACAGTATCTTTGTGATTGGTGAGTTCTGGGTCGATGTCCTTCCGTAGTGGAGCAATAAACTTAGTGAGATTATTGGATTGTCTCGCCAAGAATTTATTATGTAACAATGTTGTTTGCATAGTATTATTGGCATTATGCCAATCCAATTGGGAGTTTTGCAGGTGGGAGATTTTGCACAACCAAAACATAATATATCAAGGCTATACAGAATCACAGTAGCGGATCTTCTTCCCAAGCAATGATAATTTGAGACAGAAGGACTAGTTATTTGTTCTACTTCAAAAGGCTTTACTCGCTACAAGAATGACACACAGGAAAGAAATTTTAATTACCAAAAGCTGGCTCACTTGTGGCAAATACTCGATATGACTTCACTCACAGTTCTTACACTTTTAATTTAGCAACGTTTTTCGAAAAAATATGTCTCACAGAATACAAATTAGGCCTACAGGCGCTGGTGATAGGTGTGGCAAGACTGCTGAATGGCAGTTAAAAGTGCTGGAAGGCATAGTAACTTTTCTGAAAACCAACCGACGCACCATATTTCTTAACCATAATGGCAGAGACAGAATAAAGTATATATATATATATATTAAGACACCACAACAATGCTACCGGTGGCTTGTCAACATGCAAAAACATGAGGTCTTCAATGCAGTCTGTGTGTGCCATGAGCCTGTGGAGAGTGCAACTTTGCTGTGTGACTACTAGTGCGTCAGGATTTAGTATGAGCCTTGCAAAGGGCTGAGAAGCTAAAATAAAATATTTCTTTTCACACTGAGTGGGTTGTATCGCCAAACCCAAGACAATTTATTAATGGAGGCTCTGTTGTTGTTCTGACGGCAGAATACACTTGATCTGTAAGTAATGGTAGTGGGCCTGTGTTCATCTGCATACTCCCAGAGGACAGGATGCAGGACAACTGATTGCCTTCTGCCTATATGACTGCAGCCCAATCCAATGCCATAATCATGGTGTGTTGCCAACAGGTCCATTCAGTTCGAGCCTGTTAGTATTGAGTAAGGGCAGCTGGTGTTATTTATTAAAAGTTTTATAAATAAGATAAACTTACCCTCCTGTTTGTCTGCCTCTTTCCTTTGCCTTCTTCTCGAAACTCTTCTCTTTTATTTATTCACCTCCACCAAAAGTCACTCTGGTTGCCCTCAGTAGCTTGAAATGTGACTGATTCCACTGTCTGTGTTGCTGAGTCTTACTTTACTAACTATTGGAATGTTATGTAATGTTTGCTTGGATAATTATCTCATTACTAACAATGACAATAAAGCTTCCAAATATGGTTATCATTTGGTACAGGCATGTTTTGCTAGTAATCTGTGAGCTTTTTATGCAGCCTAAACCCAGCTGTTCAAATGAATGAGCAAGATTATGTAAGCCTGCTTACAAAACCACTTCTTCATTGTTTACATAAAATTTGAAGAAGCACATGGAGAATATAGGTCAGACAAGCCTCCTAATTCAGCCAATCAAAATGTAAGGATTTACCTTGATCTCTTATGAAGTTTAATTTTTTCACCAAGAGATATCATTGGTCGTTATGGTTTCATTTCCTGTTCCAACATGGCTACCGATGCTCAACAAAACCAAAGGCCTTCAACTACAGACTTTCTCAAAGCTGCAAAGGACTTTTCATATGAGCAAAAACTAAGTGTGATACAAAGTATACTAGGGAGTATACCAAGAGAGCAGCAGCAGCCATGGCATCTATCAAAAGCCTTGTGGGAGAAAGAACAGAGGGCAGCAAAGCTAGCAGCTAGTACACCTGGTGTTCAAACAGTTAGTGGTGGAAATGTAGAAATAACTGAGGAATCTGTTGACACTGATTTATTCAAAGAGGGTCAAGAGAAGCCAGCAATCACACATTACAAACCAAAAGCTCCTCCATTGATAGATCCTTATGAGCGGTCTATGAGATATTATGAGAAGCATCTGATACTGAATAACTTTCAGGTTAGTTTTTTTCAAATAAGTTTAGAAACAAGTATGCACCGTATTGAGTGAGAACCATACTAGATAAGGCTAATACAATCTTTTCTCCTGGTTTTTTTTCGTTAATTCCAGAACGCACTGGTGTAGCGAAATCAATCTCAGATTAGCCCAGTTTAGTTATATATATGAGCGCCATTTTCTTCCCATTTTTTAAACTGGAGGGGAGGAGCACTGACTGAATTGGAATTACCATATCAATATGTGCTGATTACTTATAATGGCTATAAAACGTTATATTTTTCAATGTTGAGATTGAAAATGTCATATGTCAAAATGTCAAAACTAAAACCTTGCTACTGCAATATATGTATGTCGACAAACATTTTCTAAATTACTTTCATGAAAAGTGCCCATCAGGACGATATCGTACTATTAAATACAGAAGCACAAGTGGCAGAGATTCTCTTTTACGCCAGGCAGCACTCAAGCTAAATAAACTTGTATAATAATTTATGTTAAATGACTTCCAGCCTCAGAGACTTTTTACTCCATGTATGTTACACTGCTATCATTCTTAATATCATGGGCATCAGTATTTAACACCTTTTCTTCACAAAATATATCATGATTGTGATAGAAATAAAATCAATCAATCAATCAATTGCTAGGGTTATCAACCAAAAGTGTTTTGTCATTAAAAGCAGCTTGTGACCACACAAATAATGATCCATATATTTTTATATCTTTACACAGCATATGACAGCTAAACTGGTGCTTCATAGACCGGAGAATGCCCTTCAGTTGATGATTGACTGGTGCAAAGAAAGACAAAAAGAATGCCAGGCGGAGGAACTAAAATCAAAGGCTTTATATGAAGAAAATAAAATTGACATTTATGATGAGGATATTTTGAAACCACTAAGCTCGAGCGCAAAGAAACAACAGGCAGACTCATCAAACACAAGATCATACGGTAACAGCTTACTTAAACAAGCCACCGCCAGGAGTGAGCCACTGACACCTGATGAGACAGCAGGTGGTGACAGTATTCGTGTACAATCCAACACTGACCAAACTCATAAACCTAAATCCAGCGATTCTCCCCTGCCTCATGAGGGTGATACGCTGCGCCCTGTGTCCCAGAGCTCAAGTCATCAGGCTAAGAGTGCAAAATCATCAGAGCCTGACTTAGCTAATGAAGATGATAATAGTGTCAGCGTTTCAGACGCTGCCGATGGGAGTCAGGACGAAGAAGACGACTTTGTGTCAGTAAGCACCACTAGTGATGCTGAATAAAATAATATTTTGCTTTTTTTTGTTTTTGAAATAAAAGATTTTGTTGATTCATATAAAGCACAAGTGATTACGACTTATTTCAGTAAAAATTTCTGTTGTAGGCGCCCGTTTTGCACATATCTTAAACTAGCTTGTATATATTGCAATTGCATGCAAATCTACTGGATAAAAAACTTCATGGTCAATGTTCGATGGTCAATAAAGTATTAAAAAATTTTTTTTTACAAAAATGGTCAAGTCTTTCAAACACATTCACCTGACTTTGTTTTTGATATCATTATTATCGAAGTGGTTAATAAGCCCTCTGTCAGCGCTAACGAATAAACAGTGTGTTTGAATGAAGATATATAAAGCTCTTTATTTATATACAATGATCCCCTTATTTAGTTAGCTTTTTGACTGTAATTGATGAAATGACGGACAACTCCGTCATTACCATATTCTCACGTCACAGCCAAAGAATTTCTCTCCTAAGTACCCTGCTGCCAGACAAGGCCAGTTGTTTGTTGTTGCCTTGACTGATTGCATGAAATGTCCACATTAGCTGGGTGGTTATTATCATTAAACAATACCTAGCTCTGATTTAGTTTCAGGAAAGCCCTTTGAGCCAGTCACCTAGTCTCCCCCTTTAAACCTCTTATCAATGATACAAATTTAATGATTAGTGGTTAAATACAAGCATGGCTATTTGCAGAGATAATCCATCACTATAAAACATTGTGTCAGGATTTGGATAAGGCTAAAAAAACTGCAGCTTTAAAATCATGAATCGATTGACGTGGCAGTTTGACAAAAGTCTACAAGGGTCAGCGCTTATTACGATTCTGAATTTTTGGACCTATCAAAGATGACACATGTGGTCCAGCAACCATACATCAATAGCCATTCGCTTGTTCAGGGTGAGACATGTTACCCTCATCCATATAATATATAGCAGTGACTTCTTATGGTAATAACATTATTTCCGTCATCTTGACATTGCAAGCTTGTAGTTACTTCAGGTCCTCAAGTTGAAACTAAACACTACCAAGCAAATCATTTTTAATTTATTAACTGAATGCATCCTGTGAGTTTTTTGATCCAGTTATTTAAAAAAATGTCGGTTAGGAAATATCAATCAGGCAATAAAATTGATAAATGGTACCGTGACCAGGAAATGTTGGGCATTGATCAAAATTTTTGAATTCCACAAAAATTGCACAATTATTTTACTCAAAGTTGCATACTATCTTTTTGAATTTGTGTTCTAACTCTACACATTTTTCACGTTTGAACTAATTTTATTATCGTTTTTGTGCAACTCTGTGCCTTCGTACTAAGAGATGAGCGCATGAATTCTGCAAAAGATCTATCACAAGCACTCTTGCCAATAATTGCCAATTATTTATGGTGGTGCTTCGAGGAAGCAATAAAATACTTGATATGAATCGTTTGGGAAACCACATAGCCATGTTTGAATCACTACTCCACACCTATTCTAGGGTAAATTGCTAACGCAACAAAATTAGGATTATATTTCAGATATTTGTTTGATTGATTAAATCAATTTAATTTGTTTAATGCCCATCTTTACATTAATTTTGTACCAGGTCAGTCTTGGCGTTTACGTGTTTCCTTGAACACATAGACATGCGTTCACGAAGAGACTAGAAATCTACCACAGTGCATTCTCAGAGGCCGTATTTGAAACATTAGGTAAGGTAAAAACCGGTGTTTCTCTAACCTATAAGCTTCAAAATAAGTCTTGGAACAGCCAATGGGATGCAACATGCCAACATGTAAATAATATAATATGGGATCCCAAACACATACACATGCAGAGATCTGCTGAGGTACTTTCTCAAAGGCCATTTGAAAATATTGCCCAAGAGGGGAATACATCATAATTTACATAATATAATCTCACACCGACCCAGTTAAAAAAAGCAGAGATTTCAGGCTATAATATTGGCCTTCAACATCAGTCAGTTCTATCTCAGGCAATGTGTCAAAGTAATAGTAGTGAGGAGGAACTGCAGATTGGACACATAGCCTCAGCTGCAAAATATTTCATCTAACAGTAGTTGAGTAGCTAGTGTCCTTGAACAGCCTGTTGTAAGATGTCAAGCGACTTTTCCTCTTCCAAGCACATTGTGAGAATCATCAATTTGATTTAGATTAAAATTCTCAGAATTTTAACCAATTGATAGGGTAGAACCCATGTGTTTGTTATCAACACTAAGCCAGGTTTAATTTGTATTCAGGATTAGTTAGCTAAAACTGACTCACTGGTCTGACCAAGGAGTAAGAGGCAAAGTAAGAGTCTCTAACTCCTCGGTCTGACTACCAGTAGTCATAAAATTCCCACCGGTTATTGTTAACATTGATGGCTCTCTGTTTTTGAGTTCTCTCATGAATGCCTGACAGTTAGAAAAATATGTATTAAGTGTTAAAAAGTTAATTAGGAATATAGTCTTGGTCAGTATAACGCATCATGATTCATAAAAGAAATGGTATCTCCTCGGATGGGTAAGGGATTTTGTATATTGCAAGATTTTATTATTTTGCCATCAAATTTTCACAAACTCAGGCTTTAAAATGCTGACACAGAATATAAACCCTTGACAAGTAAATAGCGTGTAGTTCCACCCCAAAGTATTATAATCAACATTAAATTCAAGGAAAGCACATTTGTTTGGCTCAAAAAGACATAGTATTTATCGTGTTCTGAGAATTTGATACGCATATTATTGCACCAAATAAAAATGCCAATATTTTGGGGTTGCAATGCATTTTAGAAATTGCATCAGGCTGTACCTGACAGGGAGCCTTAAATGGGTCATACTGTTTATAGCGGTTAAATCCATGCCTGTAGTTCTAGGGGAGGCAGAGAGGCCACTACCTCCCCTAGAACTTTAAATAGAGTGGTATGAATAGACTTTTAATTCATGTCAGATTCAGCACACTTAGGACTTTCATTTCCTGATCATATACCTTAAAATGCTTATGAGAGACACAGCAGACCCCACTGTAGGGGCTTACAGCACCCCACCTATTGTTACTTTGCAATCTCACGGATTTTGCCTCCACTTCAATTTTCTCCAAACTCCGGCCCTGTATTGTGGTTTGACACCGTCTAAGCTCATTAATGGAGTGATACCCCATCACACCATGTAATCCTGAGCAAATCCTCAGCATCTGGTTTAATGGTGTCGAGATTAAGTTGTCTTACGTCAATGTCAAGTCATTTTAGGCTATTACAAAACCAAACGATGATATTCAGTAATTAATTAGTCATGATCCAAGAAAATAATATTCGATTGCTACAAAAATAAAGTCTCATTTTTTGCAACAGGCACTCTTCTACTGTAGAACCATCATGCTTTTCTCCATAGTTTTTCACTCATAACTTCTGGGCTGAATCACCGTCTTAATTCTACATTATATCCATCAATGTCTGCAATTACATAGTTTCAGGATGGTTGCGCATAACTTCTGGAGGTATGGCCAGATAAAAAAATGCTCCTCTTGATTTTGTTTATTTGATTGTTTTGATGGCTCCCTGCAGGTCACATGACTTGTCACAACATACCGTCATTTCAGTCCAATGAAAGTATTGGCTGTTGTGATGATAGCTTTCATGGAAGCGATAAAGATAGCTCAGGAAATTAATCTTGATTCTCTACAAATTCATGAATTTCCGTGTGCAACATCAGTTTGTGTAGCGCTATAAGAATCCAAAAATCATAGCAAGGATCTGGTGAATACAGTATCTTACAGCAATATACCTGTCCGCCAAGTGTGGGGATGCTATATGATAACTCTGCGGAGTCATATATTTACCACGTTTTTATTCTCTTTCAGCCAGGACAGTATTAAGTGGCTCAGTGATCTGTCCAAAACATGGTGATTGATGTTTTTTTCTATAACAAGATTAAGCTATGAATCACCAATCAAAAGAGAAGATTATATTTATTTATGGGATCAGAGACTTGCGAACGCGGAACCTGCGATAACCATAAGTCATTAGTTCATCCATTAGCTCTAATAAATGGCTACCTTGCGTGACAAGTTGACAGATTTTATGAGTTTTGGACAAATCTGTGATGGACCTTGGAGGAAACTATTTATAACCACAAACTTAACATCTAAACCCAGAGACTGGTACGCGAAATCTCTAGATCTACCGAGTTAATCTAATTTGTTGTGATTTTATAACGGGCTTAGTCTATAATGTATCATCTCTTATTAGGATAAATTAAAATAGCCTAATTTTTTGCAACATATATGCATCACTCTTGAGGAGGGGTATTTGGTTATCTGTGCTCGTTAAGCGTTATGATAGCAATAGGACATACGCATATCTCAAGCATAAGGAAGGACAGCCAAAGAGTATAAAAGGCTGCAGCTCAGTCAGATATCATCAGTTCAACTCTGCTGAGCAGATAATAAAGACACTCACAAACTACAGGTAAAGGCATCAATCACACATACACAGTAAGTAGTTATGGCTGCAATCGATTCAGACTGTCAGAAATGAATTCATTTTTCGTTTACTCTTAAAGTTTTAAGTTTGGTAAACTTCATATAGAATAAGAATAGAACCAGACATATTTTTAAATCTAAGATTTCTTGCTGACTTTGATTTAAAGCCTCTTTTATATCTATCATTATTTATATTTTAATTAATTTCTGTTATTTCTGCAGGATGGCACAATCTACTATGGCACTGGTTGCTCTGGCAGCTCTTCTTGGTGAGTCGAAACTTGTGCACATCTTCTTTTTCACTGTAAAGAAAAACTAGTAGACAGCTTGATTACAATGGGCTCTAACAGTTATCAAAATATTTTAGTGTCATTTGAATTTTGTCTGTAGTTACTAAAGTGCATTGTTATCCACGCTAAGTAAACTTACATATGTAGCAGATGTCAAAGTTTGGGCGGCAGCCTTTTACTTGTGAGCCCAAATGTTTTTTGAGTCCCCAAACTGTCCGACAGCCCACCGGCCAGTTGAGCAATGATGTTGGGTGTTCAAGAGCACGTTGTAAGAAAGTTTTGCTCATACTACTTTTGACTGCTTTCACCAAATCACAACTTTTTCCCACTTTTCAGGCGTCACACTTGCTGTGTATGTTGACACTGGTTCTGGACCCTATCGTGGTGGTCGTCGCGGGGAAGGTACTTACTACGAAGGAACAGGGAATGTCATTGGAAGTAAGTGATCAAGGATATATGCTGTACAGCAAAAGTAACGGTTGAACCTAAACAAGAATAAAAAAGATTAAAGTCTTCTATAGAAGAAAAAACTATCAAATATAGCCACAGACAGTTATTCCTAATACTGTAGAATGGGTTTCATTAACGACATATTTGTAAACGGAATTAACGACCTCAATAGAATAGTTAAAATAAAAACCAGTAAAAAATCAATAATGTAATCATTCTTGATGACATTTATTTAATGTCAGGGAGTTGCTTGCTCTCACACTGGTATATTATGATTAATTATCATAGGATTATTGTTGCATAGTACCAAAGGACTCATAGTACTCATAGTACTCATAGGATTGGCAGTTTTTTATGCACACAGTCACATTTCCTTGTTTGAAGAAATTAGCAGCATCTGAGCATTGGAGTGGTCTACCCTCCTGACATGACCACATAATTTTTGTAAGCAGCAGCTGTTTTGTGCTTGTACTTATCTAGCAATATGAATACCTAGTAGAAATAAATTGTTGAGGTCAGGTCAATAGTAAAAATTAATTGATGAAGCCAAGTCAACAGTTAAATAATATTTTCACGCGTTAAAATTTTGAGAACCATTTTTGGCACAAAAACGTTAAATATTACAGCGTATTTTAAACCCATTCTACAGTATCAGTTAGAAATAAGTTGTAATAGTTCACAAGTAAAATTAAATTTAATTGAAACAAGTCTAGTTCAGAACAATTGTAATTTCTTGCACTCGAAAATAAGGCCTACAGTCACATGATAAAGCCCACTTTAAAAAGCAGAGATGACAGATGTACTTTTTTTTGTATCATTGGAATGCTCATAATAGTGTGTGTAGCAATATAGGAACCTAGTGTATGGCATAGCTGCCAAAATGATTCAAATTCTGATCTTCAAAAATTCATGGGGTTCAGATGGGGTTTTCCCAGGGTTTATCTCCCCTGTAGAAAGCGGAAGCAAAGGAGATAAATGAATGAGACATGCGCAACAAAAAAAGAGAGCTATCATACGTAAATGCCTTATAACACTTGATAACTTCAGATTGGATATCATTTTTATGTTTACTACCTCCACAGCAGACTTGGAGCCTTTGGTTGAGGGACAGCTTCGAAACCAAACATCTATTTTTTTAAAAATTCTTCAAAATTCAGAGAATTTGACAGCATCTTGAAAGCCTACAAGCTTGTATAACTTTCAGAGCTCCTTAAAAAGCTACATGGTGACCCTGCACTTGTCATTTCTGCTTTAAATCCGAAAAAATATAACATAGTCATTGCGCTTGCAGAAAAACAAAGGCTTCCATTGCATGGCTATTCATTGTTACTTACAGAACCTAAATGGGGTAAATGGACTCGCTGGACTCACTGCTCGTCTACATGTGTGGGCGGATATCAAACAAGGAGCAGAAAGTGTGAGCACCCTCTCTACTCTCTGTCGCTGTTTGGTTCAGAGGGTGATACATGTGTAGGTGATTCAGAACAGACAAGAGCCTGCAACAGCCATGTACACTGCAAAGGTAAGACATCCTGAATACCATTTGATTCTTTTAAATTACATTTTTGCACCTCGTTGGTGACATTTGCATCCCACTATAAAATTTGCAACAAAATAGAAACAATAGTGAATCTTCCCTATAATATAGCTTAACCGGAATGACATTAAGATGAAATTTGACCCTGTTTGCCTGCGTTCCAGTTATTCTAATAGTCGTTCTGGTGAGCCACCACTGGCCTAGAGGAAGCAACTCCAAATGCAGACAATTTGGGGCATACATGATCTATTACGTTCCTTGGTCAACATTTTATTTGTGGGTGTATTGCCTGGCTACTAACTAAGAAAGTTTTTCCCTAATACACTTATATCAAATCCTTATCAACTTATATTAACAATGTATGTGACATTCTATCAACAGTTGATGGTGGATGGTCATACTGGACTAGTTTCTCATACTGCTCTGCTTCTTGTGGAGCTGGATCTAAGACTAGAACCAGAGTGTGTAACAACCCTTCACCTGCACATGGAGGAGCTTACTGTGCTGGCCAATCTAGTGACTCAATGTACTGCACTGGAACTGACTGCAAAGGTAACTCAATCTGTCTCTTAAACCATCCCCAGCCAGGGGCGTATATTCTAAAAAATTTCACTCACTGACTTTTCAGAGATGAGCATAATAATCGGGCGCAGCCCGATCCACACGCCGTAGGCGTGGCGGGGAGGGTGTGGGAGGGGCTCTCAAGCGCCCTCCCACCACGGAAATTTTTGCGTATCGGTAGCAAAATAGTGCAAGCAGAGAGGTATTTCAATAGCTCACTGAGCTGTTGGGTACTTTCAGAAAACAACTCAATAGCAGTAGAAGATTACGGTAAAAATGCTCCAGTTATAAAGCACCCATTTGAAAAAAAAACTGACCTTGATGGGATTCGAACCCACAACAATCATATATTCAGTGATTATAAAGCGGACGCTCTACACACTGAGCTATTCAGCCACTCACGGAAATCCGTGGGCCGTGAGTGCTAATATACGCCACTGTCCCCAGCAATAATGGTATGGGCTAGTTTGCATAAAGTCACTTATATATTGCAAAAGTGAGACAACTGCGGTTGAAATTTAACCTTTGATTATCATTGGTGCGCGTTTCGTGGCTAACCTTTCATTTATACACTTTATGCTGAATAACTTGCATTGTTTGTAAAAATATTGTTGAGTCTTAATTAAATTGGTGATGACCCTCAAAGCTCGGTTTAAACCCTCCATGTTTTGGGCAGCATAGAAGCCAGGAAAACTCGGCATAGCAGTGTTGATGTTACTATGGTTTTGAATGTTAACTGAAATTTACCGCAAATTGAGGAGTAATTAGTTGTTGCCTAAATTTTGTGCTTCCTTAACCCCGTTTATTATTTGCGAAACACGGTAAACAATTATAATGATCCTGGGTGAGTTAAAAGTAAAATTTTAATACACACAGTAACAAAGCTTCTCTCATTCTTGCAACAGTTGATGGTGGTTGGTCAGAGTGGACTTATTACTCTGACTGCTCTGCTTCTTGTGGAGCTGGAACTAAGACTAAAACCAGAGTGTGTAACAACCCTACACCTGCACATGGAGGAGCTTACTGTGCTGGCCAATCTAGTGATTCAATGTACTGCACTGGATCCAGCTCTTACTGCCCAGGTAACTTATTCAGCTTCTGGAACCTTCATTGTCCACTATATAAATGAACAAAAATAAAAGCACATAACAAAGCCATGAAACTTGCAGAGAGAACTCTACAGTTGATTGTGATTGTGCCTCATTGAGGATCAAATATTCCCTTCTGGCCATCATCATCTCTTGTGGAATATATTTGTCCAAAATGGGACCATAATAGTGTTTGATTTTGATTTGTTCATTCTATACTAACCTTTTCACAGCATATTCACCTTTATCCTCCAGTTGATGGCGCCTGGTCAGCATGGGGATCCTTCTCTGCATGCTCTGCTACCTGTGGATCTGGAACTAAGACTAGGTACAGAACCTGTTCCTATCCCGCACCTGCATACGGAGGAGATGACTGCTATGGCGCATCTAGTGAAACAATGTCCTGTACTGGATCGAGCGGTTATTGCCCAGGTAACTAACTCAGCTTAAAAAACCCTCCTTGTGCATATCCATAACGTGTGAAAAAACTTTATTGTGATACAAATCTAGAGATAATTGTCACAATGAAGATTACAGGGGAATATTGCAGGTAATTGTGGCTTATTGAGAATCCAAATCTGTCCTCCAAGCAACATCTTCCAATGTGGGAATTTAGTTGATTCCGATTGTCTCAAAAAGTAGCCTAATATTTATTTTCCTTTTATCCTTCATTCTTAGCTTCTTCATAATCATTTCATCTACATTTTCAGTTGATGGCGCCTGGTCAGCATGGGGATCCTTCACTGCATGCTCTGCTACCTGTGGATCTGGAACTAAGTCTAGGTACAGAACCTGTTCCTATCCCGCACCTGCATACGGAGGAGATGACTGCTATGGCGCATCTAGTGATACAATGTCTTGTACTGGATCGAGCGGTTATTGCCCCCCAGGTAACTTACTCAGCTTCTGTGACGGTCCTTGTCTAAGTCCATAATATATGACCAAATTGTATTATGATATCACATTACATCAAGACAACATATTTATGTGAGAAAACTTTTTTTAAGGGGAATTTGGATGGTCTCTAACTCAAATACGAAAAAAAACTCAGAGTTTAAATCTTAGTCTGAACATTTGATTTCCAGATCACTTTCATTCCTTTATAGCATTAATGGGAGGATCAATTTTCAGACATGAATATAATTAATTATTAGTAGGCTAAATGGTGTCATTTTAAAATCGCCAATGAAACCTAAACCTTTCAAGTTATAATACAAGTACAGCATCTACTGATATTAATCTATTTCGTATGTTGTAGGTTACTACTAATAGTCAGACAGTCTGGACATGATTATCTCATCACATTGAAAGCATGGGAACTCACAAACTGAACTTAAATAACATTTCACCAATATATTTTGCTAAATTATCAAACTTCTAAAATAATTTCATTGATTTGCGTGTCAATGATACTAGTCACAGTTCAAAATTGTATTTTTTTAAGCATTCAAAACTAGCTGTAACCCTGTGTCGATCACAGTTTGCTCGTATCTTTAGTCTAGTAATAAAATCAGCAGATCATGATTCAGAAATGTTATGTATTATATGATATCCACAAAACTTCAGTTCTGTGTTTATGATAAACACACATATATAGAAACCCGTATCCAGTTCTTTATGATAGAATTACAAAATGTTGTTTTTTTTTAAAATAGAATAGAAAAACATCAAATACATATGCATAGGAAAAACAGCTGATGGTGTGGTGGTGACCCTATTCACATTTAATTTCACTAATATTTACCAGAAACTGCGACAGTAATAACTGTAGACAATAATAACTGTAGACAATAATAAAAGCACACCAGAGCAACAAGTCTTAAGACTCCTTGATAAAAGTACATAAAAGTAAAACAATTAAAACTAGATGCTACAGCATACATACATAAATACATAAAACAATACAATTATGCTGCCGGTTTTGACAAGCTTGTCAACACAAGCTTCCCTCATACCTGCTGCTAAGAGGTATGGAAGGCACGTCAAATCAGGAGATCAGGAAGAGGGGTGTAAATTTAGGGGGGGGGGCAGGAGGGCACTGCACTCCCTAATTCCAACAGAATCTTAAAATAAAGTGGGCCAAAAATGGCACTTTTGATGTTTTTCTCAAGGGGTTGGAGTGTCAAGGTGTTGCCTCAAAACGATCATATAGTACAAGTGATACCAAGGATTTTGGTGGAACATTACACTTTTCCAATATGCTGATTGTTATTGTTTTTCCCTGCTACCAGGGAGATATATGGGATTTCCCAGTTCTCTCTTATAATAGAGGCTGTATTCTCACACATTCATTCAAATAGACTAGAAATCTTAAAATATCACTCATATCATTATTGAGGACTTGTCACATTTGAGCAATATAGTTTTCCCTTCCCACTACACAACTAAATTTTGGTACTCTTGGCAACAAAATGAGCACATGAGGAACTGGAAATTCTGAATGAATGAAAGGCAGTCTTGTTTGTACACAAAAAGAACTGATAGCTGCCTGTGGGGATACTGTCAACTGCATTTCTACCCTATTGCATTGCTACCAACCCACAGACAGCCAGCTAGTCATAGTCATTATTATGGCTCAAGCAATGAACTAAGGTTTAGTTCATTGGCTCAAGGAGGAAAAAGCAGTTATGATGTAACATTTACACACAACAAACTTATCTACATCTCTTGTGACCATACCATATCTTCAGTGCTGACTCCAGGGAGGTGTTAAATATTTATTAGTTCTATGAACGCTAATTTTAATCAATTCTTTGTGGCATGCTGGTTTTTCTTTTAGCCGCTGAAGTGTAACATAAAAAGCCCGGATAAAAAGCTTCAATCCACTGGCCTGGTTGGTAATGGTAGAGGCCAGACAGTCACAGTTGTAACATTGTCATTTCAGATTTCACACAAAGTTTTCTCATTGTATACTGAGCAGAAGACTGACGTTTACGTTTGTAGGCCTATGTACTAAAATCCTCGGTCTGGGCTAGTACTGACTGTACTGCCACAATCCTGTTTTGTATGTATGTTCTAATTAATTTTCTTGTTTCGCAGTGATGTTGGACTACTGATTCAGGTAAAACCCCTCGCTGTCAGTTAGTTTGCATTTTGTTTGATGACGTTCTATCACATCCTGTACTGTATATAAGTAGATTTGCATATAAAGTAGTAGTAATTAGTAGTTATTAGTAATTAGTTGTAATAACTATTCACTGTTGACGTTCAACTTACCATTATAGATAACTGCTGGTTTTATATCAGGTTAATGGAAACAACGATGGTGATGATATATTTCTGCTTGATATCAATCCCGATCCCGATGAGATTGACCAGTCGTCAGATGCTACCAATACAGATGAACCTACTGCACCTGGGGCTCCCCGCGTATTTTACTGAAGATTGAAGATTGAGTGTTTTAAAGTTGAAGAAAAGATTGGTCAATTTAAATGAAAAATCAATAATAGATTTTAGACTATAATTCAGTCCAACAATTTGGAGTTAGCTATTCAGGTTAGGTGATTTGGACACACATTACTCTAAACAATAACAAACTCAAGCTCATCAGCCAATCAAAACAGAACAAAAACTCAAGTAAATGGGTTATTCTAAGCAGAAATGAGTAGATAACACCAGTCCAGTTGATTTGAAGAATTTGTTCTGAAGATGGAGCTTTTTAAAATTGAAGATTGCTCTATTTTCTCTGAAGAAATTGAAGGCAACTTTGTGTGCAGGGAGCCCCGCACCTCCACAGAATTTCAACCACGGTAAGCCCTAGTGATAGGTTTGTTTATATATCTCTTACTGTAGCAGGCATTATGATATGACTTAGTGCTGGATGATTGTAATGGCATCTAAAATATGTCTGGTATGAAACCCCAATTAATAGCCAGCCCATATCAAAACTGCCTGATACTGACATCTTATACATATAGTCGGGGAATATCACTAAGCTGTATATAAGTGAGCTCATATTGTTATTATTAGTATTATAATCATAATCTTGGACAGGTTAGATGGAACAGGGAATGTTTAGACCCACTGTACAATTATTAGAATGGTTGTTGTATATATTTCTTTTAGTTTTGGTGCAGGTCATTCCTCCATCCAACCACAAGTTTAAGAAGAGAATGACAGGATCGGCAGGTAATGACAGATGTCATACTTGTTTGCACTCATGGTGGACAGACTTCCCATGGATGCACTATGATATGGCCTTAGACTTGGTCTTCTGTTACGAATGCACAGTGGCAATAAAGACAGGTGAGCTCAACTAGACCAGTCATGTGTTTGTGTTTAACAGCTGCCAAAACTTTGCTGTCCGTCTGCTAGCCATGTTTGCGGTATTGCTCAGATCATCGATATCTTTAAATAATTTTAATTCGAGCCAAAACAAGAGAATGAACATCATGAAGAAATCTTTCGGGATTTAGAACCATATTAATTTTTCTAGGGAAAGTTGAGAAGTTAAAGTTATACAATACTTACACTGTAAAGGGTTACTCCTACTGGAAGAATGGCCATGAGAAACTGACAAAACATCAGGAGAGTGATGCCCATAAGCAAGCAGTCAAGGAGTTGCATGGTAACCGAGCTCAGCCAAGGATCGATTTAGCCCTAGACAAATCGATCTCAATAGTAAAGCAACAAAATAACCAGATGTTGGTTCACGTCATTAGAGGATTGATGTATCTGTGTCGGCAAAACCTTGCACTGAGGGGGAAGTATGTGGCAGATCAAGAGATCATAGAACCTAACTCAAACCTAAGCCTTGTCGGGTTTAGATTTCTCTTCGTCAGCTTTGGTACTCCCAAAGCCCAAACACAAAACATACCCAAAGGTAATCCTCATATAACCCAAGTCAGTTTTCACTTGTTAGCTTTTCACTTATGCATTCCTACTATGTTATAAAAGTAAAATCATTAGATCGTGATTTCTATTACAGCTCATGCTCCATACCGCTACATATGAAAACAAGATATCAGAGTTTCTTAGAAAGAAGCGTAAGCATATGAGTCCTCTGGTACAGAATTCACTGATGGACCTCATGAGTCAGCATATCGTGAGACAGATCATAAAGTCTGTCAATGAGGAAAAGTTCTATTGTATAATGGTGGACGAGACAGCAGACATATCAAATAAGGAACAGATGGTGCTCTGTCTGAGGTTGGATCACCTTATCGTATCAAATGATACTCTTGGTGTTCAAGCTATTTGTACTTTCTTCTCTGTGCCTTAGGTTTGAATATTACTCATGTCGGTTTCCCCAAAACCTGTTCGCATGATCCTAAGATCCTTCCGCTATCTGGATTATATTTGTTCCAATACTGTCTGCATCTGGAAAACCCAGCTGCTGCCTGTTCATGGGAAATAATTTGCCTGCTATCTTTTTTACAGACATGTTGGAGAGGATTTCTCTGTGAGAGAAGATTTCATTTCCCTGACTCATCTGCCAAACACAATATCACAAACTCTTTATGACTATGTCACTTAAGAACTGGAGAAATATGGCATCTCTCTAGCCAATTGCCGAGGTAAATCCAAATTAGCATTATTACCACCAACAACAGGAGTATTGTGTTTCTGATTTGTTCATATATGGACATGTATAAATATGGATTAATAAATGGTACCTGCTTAACCATCCCATCCAAGCAAGGTTTTATCAACCATAACATATTATTATAATTCTATTCTTTTTATACAAGCCAATGTTATGATGGCGCTTCCGGAGGGGGGGGGGAAAAGACTGGACTTAAAACAAGGATTCTGGAGAAGAACAGTAGGGCCATATATGTCCACTGTAATGGTCATGCCCTGAACTTGGCTATTCAGGACACTACTAAATCCCTCCCCTTCATGAGAGATCTCATCGATCACACCTATGAGATAACAAAGCTGGTGAAGAAATCTCCCAAGAGAGAGACGCTACTACAGGCTATCAAGGAAGAAGTCAGGAGCTCAGGAGCAGGTGTTCGGACTCTATGTCCAACCAGGTAATTCAGACAATTGAATTTCTTTCAAAAATTCAATCGGCATTATATCAGAGCATTTTACACGATTTGCATGGGTGAAAGGCTATAATATGTGACTTAAGTAGGGTGGATTTCATTACTAATAATAATGCATTTTCTGGATAGGTGGACAGTGAGAGCAGACTGCATGAAATCGGTCCTCATAAACTATGAGGAGTTACTCATACTATGGGAGAAAACATTGGATAGTGGTGTGTCTGACTCTGACATGAAGGCGCGCATCATAGGCGTTAAGAGTGTGATGGGAAGTTCGACTATCTGATGAGTAAGACACAGTTTTTGGTGCGTTATGACTAATATGTGATATGCGAATGCTGTCAGCTCAATTATAACAAATCAGCGGCCCGATTTCCTTCAGGACTATGTCTCAGGCAAGCATTGCATACATAATCAAAATTTGAAAAATAATTGAATGGATATACACTCTGCTTATTGCATCCTCACTCCTAATTATATCATAATACTGTTCTGTTCTCAGCCTTGATGATTGGGGAACACATATTCCGAATAACTGAAAATCTAGCCAAGGCGCTGCAGGCTACTAAACTTACTGCCAGTGATGGTCAGGAGATGCTGAGGAAAACCCAGGCTGTTCTAGAAGGAATCAGAAATGATGATAGTTTTAATGAGCTTTACACAGCTGCTTCAGAGAGACAGTGTGAGCTAGGTATGTGAGATCCATAGCAACAGCAAGGTGGCAAGTTTGAACCCATATAAATTCTCCCAAATATCTACTTACATTTAAACAATAACTAATGTGCTTATGTTTGATTTGTAGAGTTATCTGAACCCGTTCTTCCAAGGAAGAGGAGAAGGCCCGACAGATTCGAGCAAGATGCCGAACCCTTCCACCAAGATTCCCCAAAGGCAATGTACAGACTGAAGTTCTACCAGGTCTTGGACTCCACCATATCAGCTATTCAGGAGCGATTCGATCAGCCGGGGCGGCAAGTATACATAGCTTTCCAGGAGATACTTTTGAAAGCTAGCCGAGGTGAGGAGTATCTTTCCCTGATTACAAGTGAGGTGATGAGGAAATATAACGACGACTTCAAGTTTAACTTCCTCATCACTCAGCTTAGCATGATGAAGAGCATGTGCCCTGTAATGACCAATATCTCTGATCTGATAACATGGTTCAAAGCACCTGAAAATGTCAGCGGTAGGCGTCTTTTGTCAGAGGTGGCTGTACTACTCCGACTGTTGATGGTTGTGCCCGCCACTAATGCCATCTCAGAACGATCTTTCTCAACGCTGAGAAGAGTGTAAACTTATTTGAGATCCACCATGACAGAAGAGAGGCCAAACCATCTCATGACTATGCATATCTATAAGGAGTCGACAAGTAGCTTGGATATACAAGCAATCATCAAGGCCTATGCAGAGGCAAAGCCTGGACGGGCGGACAGAATGGCCATTTTATAAATAGAATCTTACTTCTCTTACCTCTGTTAATCCTCCACGATACTAATCGTATGCAATAAAATTAAAGGTTGAATTACTGAATCACACTGTAAATTGTATGAATAAGAAATTTGTTTTGAGGGCCTTCAGCACTAGTCCATGTCTCCTGAAAATACCCTTTCTGAGAGCTCTAAATGGGCTAAAAACGGGGTCCGGTCCGGGGCTCCGCCCTGGACCCCGTTCGGGGGGCTTACATCGCCCCCAACCCCCCAGCTGGAATTCTCGGTCGCTTCGCTCCCTTGGCTGAGGCGCTTTGCGCCTCAGAGCTGCCCCCAATGGCCTTTTAAGAAAGTTACACCCATGCTGGAGAATCTATTCAACCATTCAGCTAGCACAACCCAATCACCAAATTGACCTAATACAAAATAAAGAGACCATTCCTCTGAAGTTTTGGAGCGGTTTTTCCTGCGGTAATTCTAGCGTAAAGTATTATTGTTGATTCACACAAAGTTAGCGCCATCCAACCTTGGTCATGTGGGATGGTGTTCAGCATTGCCAGTATGGAATCAATCAACACTAATAAGTTTGGATCCCCACAAGCCAGCTGATAGTTGATAATACCAATCAAGCAGTAAGTGGAGGATCATTATACAAGGTTTAGATGCAGCCATTGCATAAAATCCAACTACAAAAGCCATGACTGCCTGGTCTGCTTTATAAAATGAGCACTACCTGTGATAATATATGGCATCCCCTTTCTCTTGATTTAAAACATGTATAGCTGCGTTAAGTCAGGATGTGTTGAGAAGATTGAACAGACATTGTGGACCGGCTACGTCTGCATTCTAAAGCTTGAGAAAACTGGTGGGTAGAGAGGAATACCATCCGCTAGCACACTGGTTATTATTTGGACTCGGCAAGTGAAGCGTCCACAAAATATATTTTCCGAAATCAGCATCTGTCAACGGGTTGAAACGTAATGCCCAAAATAGCAAAAGCATTTGACTGAAACCCAATTGTTATACAACTCGGTTTCACAAACACCTAACTTGTTAAAGAAAGCAAAATATTCATAAAAGGTTACCAAAAACAGTTACTATTACAGATTATTTTTTGTAATAGAACAGATTGTTTTTTGAATAGAACCACTGTGCAAAATCAGTTCCTATTCAATGATTATACACTGTCTAAGTCTGAATAATCATGTTTATTTATACTTTCATTATTCCACTTTATAACTGCTGTTCTAATTTAGTTTTCCAGCACGTGTTGCTATCATGTGTGTAATAGCAGCACGTGTTTATAACTGCTGCTCTATGACGTTCTATGATGTTCTAGGGTGTTCTATATTGACTGGTTCAAACTGGTTTTAGCTGGGGTTTTTTCATCATCTGGTGTTTTTCTCGGAGCCATCACTTCTTTTCTCTATAAAATAAAACATGTTATCTTAGTCTTAATATTTCACCATAAGTGAGAAATAATATTGTGGCCTAATTAGTTTTAGGAAACTGGAATTCCCAGTTTCCTATAATTTTCTCAGTCTTACTAACGATCATGAATAGAGTTTTTGTTTAGTTGTTTTTCAAATGTGGTGGTATTACTAGATGCCATCAGCTTCTGGGTTTGAGTAATTTTTGGTAGTCTAATTTCCTGGTTTGATTTTGATTTCCAAATTTCAGCATCATCGGATAAAATATACGGCGATAAATCATAAATAAAGGTTTAGCTTGTTATGACTAAGCATCGTGTTAATTGGCAACTTATTCAAGGCTTTGATATTTGTTAAGCTGTTCTGCCGTAGTAAATTATATTAATGATGTTACGCTAAAGTAAAAGTTAATGTATGATTCAAATGTGAAAATATCTAAATAACGAAATATAACGATGATTCTTTGCCATAAGCCATGG
Source organism: Membranipora membranacea (assembly GCA_914767715.1). NCBI lineage: Eukaryota > Metazoa > Bryozoa > Gymnolaemata > Cheilostomatida > Membraniporidae > Membranipora > Membranipora membranacea. The sequence continues at coordinate 6,144,679 of OU612072.1, read as the reverse complement.
ATGTTATTTATACCTGCTGTGATAAATTCTAGCTGGGTATATAAGCATTTGCGGTAACTCAAAATGGCAGTGTTTAGCGTTGTTTTCCTTTTTTCTGTGCTGACAATTATACCACATTCCTGACAAAATAATGCAACTACAATTATTCGATGTATGGTATAAGTAGACAACTTATTCAATTCAATTGTAATTATACAATGTAGGTATAACTTCATCTATAAATTTATACAATCATTATCCTGCATGGAATAAGCTCTGAATAGGAATCGATTTTGCACAGTGAACTCTGGCCTTGTTCTTTTCAGGAGACCCACACTGAGAATTGCCAGGGGTTATGTTGAAATAACATGATTCAAAAGTTCAGTTCATAATAACAGCTATCTAAAAATATAATAAAAGATTCAATACTGGGCTGTGTTGTTACGTCACAACTTTCTATAGGCAGTACTATTGATTTTGTTCAAAGTTTTTAACAGTAGTCTAAACAATGAAGAGGGAGTTCATTGGTCTAACTCACAGCTGTTCATTGGCAACAAAGCATAGCTCATAACTCACAACAACACAACTCATAGCAACTCATAAAAGGAGAGAACTATCCTGACTGGTCTCACTGGGCGCCCTGCCCTGGTGTGGAGCAGGTGCCCTGTCTTGGTGTGGAGTGACTTTCCTGCCCTGGTGTGAAGTAGGAGCCCTGCCATGTTGTTGTGAGGCAGCCCCATGATTGTTTTATGGACAAGCATTGTCTTTTGGTGAAGGTTTCACATCCTGATTTAAAATGAGGTGAGTGTGATAGTGATAGACCGTTCATTAATGAGTTTTATTGCTTATAATCGAATCAATTTTATTGTCAAAACTATCAAAACACAGCTTTAGACCTACACCTTAATCATTACAAAGTTACAGATATACTGCTTCATCATCCTTTATTATTGGCTTACTTTTTACCTTTGACGATCCATTAACATATCAATTTGTTCGTTCAGGCTTGGTGGTGTTTAATCTTGAGATGTTAGAGAAGGGAGATAATCTTTGGTTCACAGTAAGGTAAATTTATGAGTACCCTATAATGGGTGTTTTGGATTTTTCAGTACAATCAGGCCATGACAAAGTATATCTGATTGTCTTGATCTTCATAGAACTTTCTCTTTAAAACTTCATTGAGGAACAATGTTACTAATGAAAGAAAGTAAGAAAGTAATGTTTTGTATTCTGTATCCTATATATGATTTATTACTCAGTTTTTTTGTTGGACAAGCTAAGGTATGAATTATCATCTGTAGCATTAGCATCTGTTTTCTTTAGGAAAGCTTCGGAGTCATGGCGACATATCACAGAAAAGAGAGCAATCTGGGATTGTACACTTGATGTACATTAGGCTACATAAGGCCTAAAACAGAGGATACAAACATTAAAATAAGATTGATGAACATGAATATGATTGAATGACATTTTTTCTTCAGCCTTGATAAATGACTGCTTTATTTTATCATGATAATCTTTTCTATATTTTTTATATTTATACAATGATTTGGGAGGAGCGGGCATTTACCTCCTCGTGGTTCTCTCCCGTTAGTACCCTCAGGCCAGAAAATCACCCAGGCTTGATGGCGGAAGCCAAAGTTTGCCTCATTTTGTCTTAAAGATTTTTAAATTCAGATTTATTTGGAATGCCTGAAAACATGGCTACAAATAGTAATGGAGCTTGCTGCCACTTACGTAAATCAGTAATTCTGCCGATTTTAAATCGATATTTACTGAGAAAGTCTAGTAAACACAATAATGCCCCTACTGGACAACTTCAAACAGATATCAAACAAAATATTAAATTGTCATTGACCAATCAAATGACAGTCTGTAATAACACCATATCAACTACAATGAATAATATCGATCCCCGTGTCCCTAACTGTGTCCCGACATTAGAACTGTCATTCAAATTTGATTATGTACAGGCTCAAGAAGATCAAACTATTAACCAAACTTACCACAGTAAAGCAATCATCTTTAAAAATGTAAAGAAAAACTTTACCCAAGACCACAATCAACAGATCTCCAACCAAGTTCTCAATGTTCATACCTCTTATGACTTTTAGTAGTGTTTTTGTATCTACATCAATTTAAAATAAATACAACATACAAAAAGTTACTAACTGTGTTATCACTTCATTTTTTGTACCCACCAAATCCTTATTGGTCTAGTGTTGATGTTTTTAGTAGTTATCCAACTTTATTAAATTTGCCTGCATCTCGAGCGGCCCCTTTCTAACTGTAAGCCACTGACAGTTACAGGGGGACATTTCTAAATGAAAGTGACCCAATTTATCATTTTTTTATTTATCCACTTTATTCGTTGATCAATCATGTGCATATACACCATGTGGTACATCAATTAGTCAGGCCTCTGTATACAATATAGAGGAAAAACATAGTTTCACAGTACAATTTATGGAAACAAAAACATTTTTTTGGTCAGGATTCGTATCTGATACTATAGCAGATATAAGTAATGATATGATAATAAAAAAAAAACAGGGTTTAACCAAATCTCATAAATAGGCTTTTCCCAAGTAGGTGCCATACGATGCTTTGGTCTTTGGTGGATATAGTCATTATCCGTAATGGAAGGGAGCAAAACATGTAGTGGATGATTTTTGTCTAGTCGTATTTTGGTGGTGTACTTTAGGCAGTATATATCTAGATGAGTGTTTATTTCAGTTAGGCATTTGTCATAGTCATCTTGATGAGGGAGGATATCTCTCCAGACTCTAGCACTCCAAACTACTTCTGTCTCTGTTTGTCATGGCTCATGGGGAAAGGGTTGATTAAAATCGCAGGTAGAGTCACGTGCGGCATTCCGAGGAATGGATGGCAAAATAGTTTGTGCCTAAAGGCTCTCAGTTTGGCAGGTCGGAGCACACCTGGAGATCCAACAAGTCCCAGTAGTCAGTGGACTGCAGTGGGGCTGAAACACACGACCTTCAACACTTACATGCTGAAGTCCGGCGCTTATACCAACTGAGCCAACTCCTACAAAGGTGATACTTTGGACAAGATGGAAATTATTCTTGTTTTGTGTAGAAGAGTGCTAAACTGCCTGGATTTACTCCAGCTTTCTCCAGTTTCATGATTGCGTGGAAAGATAGTTTGAACTTTGCAATGCTGGAGTCTACATGTTTAGTGAACTTCATGTGTTGGTGTCAGCACAGAAAAAAGGAAAACAACGCTAAACATTGCCATTTTGATTACTATCTTTATATTTTTTTACCATATTATATTTTGACATATTAACATTATTGGAATTTTTAAAATACTATCAGAAAACAAACTAAATAGAATTAATTAACCTCATTTGACGCCCGCTTGATATTCTAAATCAGTTATTTTAAACAACACCAAGTTTCAGGATTCAAAAGTCATTTATAAAATTAACCTTGCAAATTCAAATCAGACACAAAATAGGAGTTGTGTTACCTTTGAATAATCAAAGATAACTCCAATTATAAATCTAATGCGAAATTTGAAGCAACCTAAAGCTTCTCTTGGTCCCAAAGGGAAGTGGATTGAAGTCTATAACAAACATTTAGTTATAAGGCCTGTGATTCTGATTAAACTGCCTAAGCTACCTAATTGGGCTTCCAGGCACTATACAAAGATCATTTTTAGCGTTGAAAGTTAGTAATCCAAATAATACTTGAGACTGCAAGATATTTTGAAGTGTAAAGCTTATCTTCTAAATAGCAGCAGCCTCCCCTTTTTAAAATGACCGCACGCTAATAACCCAAAAAGGGTTATATAATTGCTTTGTGGAGCATGAATATTATTTTCAACTCCACTCGAGTTACTGCTAGAACAACCAAGGAGTTTCGGCAGTATATCGGCAGGAGCCACTCTTTAAAAAAGGCTAGGAGCCAACTTCTCCGAAGTCCAAGAGGGGTCAGACTTAAAAACAATTCTAAGGGTTTCTCTAAACCGGGAACGGTGAGCCAGCTGTTCGCCTTTTTAAATTTTGTTAAGGTTAATTTGAATTTTAGTTTAAATAGTTTAAATTAACGTGCTACCAAAATTTTACACAGAACCTTAGTAAGTTATATAGTTATCTTCCATTGTCTAGAAGGAAAGTTCAAAGAGAATACAACTTCAATTATAATCAGAACTAGACAAATTATTCATTAAATTACGTGTTGGAACCTTGAATATTTTAAGCATTTAGTATACGATTTTGGTATACTGGCACTACTAACTCCGTTCCTCACTGCGGTCGTAAATCACTCCTAGTAGTAGCACACTATCACTTTTGGGTAAAGCCCCATATCTGGACTTTTACAGAGTGAAAGTGATACAGTATGAATTGATGTGGATTAAATTTCTCAGAATTGTAACCCATGGTTAGACTAGAACCAGTGTTTTTATTATTAAAACCAAACCAGGTTTAATTAGGATTCAGGATCAAGGTATCTGCTGAAGTCTCATCACTCTGACTGACTTTTTCTAGTCATAAAAATCCCATGGGGTTATTGTAAACTTTGATGGCTTGCTGTTTTCGAGGTCTCAATGAATCATTTACGTGTGACAATTGATAAACTTCTGGTCATCAAAATTAGTAAATGTCGTGTATTGACCCAAGCCACATGTAAGTCTATATGATATAGCTCATTTTAAAAACACAGATAGCTCATAGCCTATGTATCCTAGCAAAAGTCGGAAAGCAGTATTTAGGATTAATACAGAATGAATTATGGCCCATCAAAGGTAAGGATGTCTGCAAGAAAAATGACATTATAACATATAGAGATAATAAGCTTATTCGCCTGTCAATAGACGTCTGTTGTCAAGGCGACCACACTACTTACTAGGCGTGCATTCAGGCGAATGAAATGGCACTAAAAATCATTTTTAGCCAATAATAGAGGCGACCAAGTCTGATGAAAACAGCTTTACAACAGCGATTCGAATAAACACATTAATCACAATTCTGGAAATCCCAGGGAAGGAAAATTGAAATCAATTCATCCTTGCTTTACTTTCATTACTTGCTTGCCTTTACTTTCATCAACATGGCTGAAATGAGTGAAAAGCAGAAGCTAGCGCTGGCATTCATTGCCTTAGACAAGCCAGTATTAAGGTAAGTCCTGCCATGGATGTTGGTTAATTATATAGCATACTACAAGTACAACAAGGTTGTTGGTTACTAAACCTTGAACTGACTGATATGATCGCTCCGCTGTCATCATTTTCTTTTAGAAGAACCTTTCATTACAAATAAACACATACAGAAACCGGAAAAAAAAAGAAAAAAAAAGTCATATTGACAGGGATTGTCTCTTTGGCTTTTTTTGGCTTCTCAGAGAGATAGGGGTAAAGGTCCTTGCTAATATATGCATGTTGACTGAATTTATTTGATTCAATCAATCCAATTTCCCCTCTCAATGAGCATCTTCATTCATAGACCTACTACCACAGGCCCACTGCAGAAGCCTTGTGAGTGGATGGGGAGTGGATCCACCTCCATCCACTCACAGGGCTTCTGCAGTGGGCCTGTGCAAAAGGGGACTAATGCAACCAGCTGGATTTTTAACCAACAGCTTTTTGACTGTTTGAACTAATTTACTTTTACAGAACAGTTGTTAGACATCATGATGACTATGATTGCCCGCTCACAGCTGCTATACCAAGGGTAACAGAACGGTCAGTAGACTTTAGACAAATAAGTGTTAACAACATGGATGGCATGCAGTTCCACGCCAACTTCAGGATGTGCCGTAGTACATATGAACAGCTTCTCCAAGTCATCGCTCCTTCACTCCCTCAACAGTTCAAAGGATTCGGACAATGTATTATTCCACCAGAGGAAAGGCTTGCTATGGTGTTGTGGTTTGTCAGTTCTTCTGAGACTTACCGCCAGCTTGCTGCTAGATTTGGCACCACTGACTCAGTTGTGAGTTTGATAAATGCTTGTTCAATAACTATAACTAATGTCTGCCATAAACTGACGATAATACGGTTCAGCGAAAAGTATGTCAAACAATAGTGTGTTAGTGCTGGTTGTCCGTCATAATGCGTTAGGTTAGTTATATAACTTCATGTTCTTAAAAGCCATCCATTGCCACTCAGTTGATAGTAGATAATGTCTATCGTGTTCATCGTTTTCCGATGCGTCAGAAAATGATGAACACGAAACAGATTTATTTCTGTCATAATCTTAGGGCGATCAGCACCTCATTCGGCAGCCCACAAGGCTGTGCAGAGTGAGTCCTTTATTATTCTCCATCGATGATGACCACACATTCTCCACATTCTTCAAATATGCATACGGTACAATAATTCTATATTGTCGAAAGCGGGGTGACAACTCAAAACTCCTGTTTAAAGTTGATCAAAGATCTCTCAGTTGGTGATATAGCTCAATTGTGCGAATTGAGAACAATTAGCATAGCATACATACATACTTCCCATTCAGGTTCATGAATCTGTAGAGATCAGATTGGATGCTCTTTCGAGGAAGCTTGACGAGATCAAGTTTCCTGCTACAGAAGCAGAATGCATATAATCGGCTGCCGGGTTTTATGGACGAAACCATTACCCCGGAATAGTTGGAGCAATCGATGGTAAGTGTTAAAACAAAGTTGAAGGACTAAACAACACTGAACAATCTATATGGTACAGAATATTGGTTAGTGATGACTGGTTGGCGTTATGTTTTTGGATTATAAATCTTTGTTACCTATAAAGTAAAAGTTGCCTACTTGTGTCTAAGCTATTATATCCATGGCTATGTATTTATAAGGCGGTGATCAAGCAACTTAGATATACAATCAATATCGACCCAAATCATAATGATAGGAAAGTTATTCTAGATGGCAGACTGTGTTATTAACTAGTTCAATCTATAAACCATTTTAATTAAAATCATGTCCAAGTTGTAGCACCTGTTTTGTGTACAAAATGAGTACATCATGGCGTATCGACTCTGTTTTAGGCACATACATTAATATCCTAAAACCGTCGGAACAGCCAGATGTTTGGATTGATAGGAAGGGTCAGCACAGTATGAACTGCGCTGCCATTGTGGATTTCAAGAGAAGGTTTATTGCCTACAGCATTGGCAGTCCGGGGTCTTTCCATGATGGAAGAGTGTACAGGCTCAGTGAGATCAGCAGTCAGATTGAAAGATTGTTTGTTTTCCTTGTATCCTTCGATCTTAGCTTTTTCACAGCATTTTCACCTCTATTCTCCAGTTGATGGCGCCTGGTCAGCATGGGGATCTTTCTCTGGATGCTCTGCTACCTGTGGTCGTGGAACCAAGTCGAGGTACAGAACCTGTTCCTAGCCTGCACCTGCATACAGAGGAGATGTCTGGCACATCTAGTGAAACAACGTCCTGTACTGGATCGAACGGTTATTGCCCCCAAGTAACTTACTCAGCTTCTGTGACCGTCCTTGTCTAAGTCCATAATATATGACCAATTTGTATTGTGATATCATATCACATTGTGACGACCAATTAGTGTGAGCTAATTCTTTTTAAGGGGAATTCGGATTGTCTCTTACTCCTATACAAAAAAAAAGGACTCAGAAGGTTTAAATCTATGTCTGAACATTTATTTTCCAAATCACTCTTATTTCATTTACCGCTTTAATGGGAGGATCAAATTTCAGACAGGAATATGATAAATTATTAGTATGAACGGTGTCGCTTTAAAACCGCCACTAAAACCTAAACCTTTCAAATATATAATGCTAATACAACATATAATCATATTAATCAATTTTGTTGTAGGTGACTACTAATAGACAGACAGTCTGGACATGATCATCTCAACTCACAACTCACAAACTGAACTTAAATAACATTTTGCTAAACTTTTAAACTTCTAAAATATTTTCATTGATTTGTGTGTCAATGATACTAGTCACAGTTCAAAATTGTATTTTTTTAAGCATTCAAAACTAGCTGTAACCCTGTGTCGATCACAGTTTGCTCGTATCTTTAGTCTAGTAATAAAATCAGCAGATCATGATTCAGAAATTTTATGTATTATATGATATCCACAAAACTTCAGTTCTGTGTTTATGATAAACAAACACATGGAAACCCATATCCAGTGCCTCATGACACATTTACAAAATGTTTTTTTTTCGTAAATAGAAAAGTGGCTAAATACCAGCCTTTACTTCAGATACAAATGCATAGGGATTCCAGCTGAGGGTGTGGTGGTGACCCTATTCACATTATTTTAATTTCACTAATATTTACCAGAAGCTGCGACAGTAATAATCGAAGACAATAATAAAAGCAGACTAGAGCAACAAGTCCTAAGACTCCTTGTTAAAAGTACATAAAAGTGAAACAATTAAAACTAGAAGCTACTACGGCATAAATAAACAAATACATGAAACAATACAATTATGCTGCCTGTTTTGACAAGCTTGTCAATACATGCTTCCTTCATACCTGCTGCTAAGAGGTATGGTAGACAGGTCAAGTGAAGAGATAAGGAAGAGGTGATCAGGTGGGAGGGACCGTGGCATGGCCTTCTGGGTCCTGCATGCTTGTATTTTGCATATGTCCAGTATCAACCACCAAAAATCAATACTAGACAATAGGGCCACAATATATTCAACCATTATCTAGCACACCCAAATCACCAAATTAACCTACTACAAAATAAAGAGACTGTTATCCACTTCTCAGAAGTATAGTTATTCCTGCGGTATTCCTAGTGTAATGTATTATTGTTGATTCACACAAAGTTAGCGCCATCCAACATTGTTCATGTGGGATGGTGTGCAGCATTGCCAGTATGGAATAAATCAACACTGATAAGTTTGGCTCCCTACAGCCTAATAGTTGATAATACCAATCAAGCAGTAAGCAGAAGATCATTATACAAAGTTTAGATGCAGCCATTGAGGAGAACCCGAACAACAAACCGCAGACTGCTTGGTCTGTTTTATAAAATAAGTGCAACCTGTGATAATTTATGGCGTCCCCTTTTGCTTGATTTAATAAATGTTTAGCCGCATTAAGTGAGGATGTGGTGAGAAGATTGAACAAACATTGTGGACCAGCTACGTCTGCATTCTAAACTTTGATTAAACTGGGGGATGAGAGGGGCATACCATCCGCTTGCAGACTGATAACTATTTGGACCCGTCAAATGAACTCTCCACAGAATACATTTTCCAAAATCAGCATCTGTTAACACCTAATACCTGATTAGCAACAGTACTTGACCAAATCCGTCTTGCTTCTAGGAAAATTGTTTCACAAACACCTAACTTGTTTAGCAAATCAAACTATCCATTAAATATTAACAAAAACAAATTTAACACTTTCTGTCAGCTACTGAATAGAACTCTGGCCTTGCTTCTTTTTAGGAGACCCACACTGAGAAAAACCAGGGGTTATGTTAAGATAATATCAATCAAAAATTCGGTTTTGCACTCAGACAAATGATTAGGAAATTCTTGAACTTTCAACATAACAACATCTATCTAAAAAATATCATAAAAATCAATACTGGGTGGTATTGTTAGGTCACAACTTTCTGCAGGCAGTACTATTGTTTGTGTCCAAGGCTTTTATAAAGTTCAAGTCACATGACCGGCGTTGTTCATTGGCGACATAACAAACTCGTAGCAACTCATATAAAGGGAGAGTTCTATCCTGGCTGGTCTCACTGGGCACCCTGCCCCGGTGTGGAGTGGGTGAACTTTCTGGATGTGGTGAGGGCGCCCGGTTGGAGTGGGCGCCCTCCCATGTTGTGGTGAAGCCTTATATTTATTTTATGGACGAGTTAACGGATTCTTATTCTAACTTAAGTAAATGTGAGTATAAGAGCAATTGACTTTAATTAATAAATTTGACTGCCATGCTGCTTATTTATTGAATGAATTTCATTGTTCAAACTCAAACCATTGAGGTCTGATCTGTTACACAGCTTTACACCTCAAGCATTGAAACGTTATATAAATACTGCAACATCGTTTTACTTTTGGTCTGAAAGTGAAATTTTACTACCTAATGTATAAATATCTAATTGATTTGTCCATTCAGGTTTGGTGGAGTTTTATTATGAGTTGCTATAGAAGTGAGACGATCTTTTGCGCCAACAATTGAAAGCACTGTAAACAACAGTTGGCATCAGCATTTCGCTTTTGAAACAGTAAGTTACTAACTAAAATACCTAACTGATGCATGCAAGTTCATGAGTATCACATAATGCAGGTTTTGCAATGTTTAGTCAGGCCAAGATGATACAAGTGAGATTGACCTGATCTGTTTATAACCACACTGCCATCAAGACTACACTATTTTAGGATGTTTATCTCTGATTGTTACAGTTAATTTAGTATGAGTACCTAACATGTCCTTAATAAGTAAAACTGGCCTCGGATCGTCACACCAATTCCCTTGTGATGGTACTCATGCTTAGTGAATAAGTCCACTCTCTATCGATCAGATATATACATGCAATAGTATATCACATGATCAGTGTGCTTTGTAACTACATTGTGGGTCTGTACTTGTTGTTATCACCATTGATGAATGTCGTGTGTACCATCGTTTTCCAAGAAAGTGACAACTGCTTGCTGGATTCTGTATCATATAAGGTATTACTCATAGAATCATTTAAGTTAGCAGGGTAGCAGGGTGGCAGGTTGGCGTAGTGGTTAGGATTCGAGCTTCTCAATCTGAGAGTTGCAGGTTCGCATTCTTGTCACTATCCATACTGCTAGATGAGGTGAGCTCTTCATACACAACCCTAGCTTGTCCTCCTTTACCTCATACCGCTACATAGATGTGTCGTATCTTTGATCTTAATGTAAGCATATTCTCAATGGCTTCAAAAGGGGCATTGAATAGCAAATGAAGTGTATATTATGTATTATTATAAGTTCTTGTCCTAACCTGCGTTAGCAAACAGTTAGACATGTTATGTGACTGATTGTTTGATTGGATTCAATCTTTTTTTAGATATGAAGACGGTGGTATCACACAGACCATGGAACCAGGACCGGCTGAATTTGTTCTCCTCATGTACATAATAAAAACAGAAATAACTGTTGTATTTAGGGATCTGTCCTGAACCAAAGTCGACAACTTATGAAAAGATATGAGAAAAAAAATGGAATGGCTGTTTTATTCCCGCCTCTATGTGACTGCTAAGATGTCCTACGACCATTGTTTTTCCTTGAATCAATTATAACTATATTTTTTTATATTAACAATAATTTGGGAGGGTTGGGCAGCTACCTCCTCGTGGTCCCTCCCGTTAGTACCCTCAGGCCAGAAAATCACCCAGGCTTGATGGCGGAAGCTAAAATTTGTCTTAAAGTAAACATGGCTATCAATAGTAATGAAGCATGTCAGGGCAGCAAGTCTCAGTATTCAGAATCTGTTCTCTCAATCATAAGCCGAAATCTATGGAGTAAATCAGTTAAACAGACAAAAATCCCTAACGAAAATCTTGATAAAGAAATTAAACGAACCATCAAATCTACATTGACCAATCAAATAACAGTCATCATAATACCATATCGAGAACAAATGAGTATCGGATACATTCCTTTGTTTCTCATTGTGTTCCCACGGTAGAATTTACAATAAAATATAATTCTGCGCGGGATCAAGAACCTCAAACTATTAAACAAACCCTTCACAGAAATCCAAGCAACTTTGAAAATTTAAAAAAAAACTTCATCCAAAACCACAATAAAGAGGTCTCCAACCAAGTTTTTAAGGCTCCTACCTCTGGTGACATTCTGTAGTTATCGGTTTAGAAAAAATTGAGTAAATTCTGTGAGACTTTCTGCCTTTTTTATAGTACAACCCTAAGTGGGCAGACAACTTACCTTCTCGTGGTCCCACTTGTCAGTAGCTTATCACCAAGTTGTGATTTGTGAAGCTAAACTTTTGTCAATGGATAATGAATTCATGAGATTTGCACAGTTCGATGTATGACTGTATGTTTATGTATCAAGAATTGAATTTTTTATAATTAACATAATACAAAAAGGTACTGACTTTGTTATCACTTCTTTTCATGTTTACAACAAATCCTTAGTAATCTAGTGTTGAAGTTCTATGTAGTGATCTAAGTTATGACTGGAAAATTTTTAATCAAATTTACCTGCATCTCAAGCTGCCCTTTTCCAACTGCAAGGTGCAGTTGTTGACAGTTGGAGGGGGGTGGGGGGAAATAGATGCAGACAATGTATAAAATATTTTATATACAATAAGTCAGAGTTGCAACGAGGCTGATTCCTTGATACTCAACACCCTACGATATGACATACACAAAAATCTCAGATCAGTGGCGTATATTAGCACTCACGGCCCATGGAATCTGTGAGTGGCTGAATAGCTCAGTGTGTGGCGGCGGGCTCGGGGATATACTTCTCGGTGAGAGCGGGGAAAAGGGGGAGGAGAAAAGAGAGAAAAGGGGAGGGGCAAAGGAAAGAAAGAGAATAAGTTGTCTTCTCTTTTTACGTGTCATGACAACTCCTGGGATATTTCATAGTTTTTTTATAGATATACAGTATTATCTTAACACATGCATAGGGGGAGGTATACAATGAGCAATAGAAACACTTTTTCAATTTGCAGATGAGGATTAATTGCCTTATGAGTCATCTAAACAATTGACTTTTGATGGCTGGCAAAGAAATTCTTAGCAGTGAACTATTTGACCACCAGGTTGTTAATGACTTGATAGTCGCCAATAAAGGTTAGCTACGGCCCGCAACACTGTTTGGTCATCATTTCATATAGAGTAATCCTTCGTGTTAGCTAGTAATGTCCATTTAGTTATCTATGCTGCAACTTGATCAGCGATATAACAGAAACGGTATTATTTGGCAATTCAAGGAAAGGGTTTTATTTTGCGAAATATTTATTAACATCATGGGTACAAAGCTTGTAAGATAGGTTATATTGTATTTAATAAGATACAAATTTAAGCAGACTATTTCTCAAAATTAAAACTATAGAACCTCGATGTTGACCTCAATGTCCTCAACAAAAAAACTATTCCTTTTATTCAGCCTGAAAAGTTGCTACTAAAACATGAGAGTCAAGTAAAAATAACACGAGAATATATCAAGCACAGCGCTGTGTACAGGTCAGAAGACAGTCATAGGAAAATCCTTAGTAGGTATTTACATAATATGTATGTTGACGTCATGTCGACATTACAATACTTCATTGCACGCTGAATGCAGAACTTGAGGCTTATATTAAGATGGTTGAGACTGCTGCTCAAATCGTATGGCCGTACGAATGCGGACAAGATTTGTTGAAGTGTTCTTTGCAGCAGTTGATGAGTTGGCAGCATGCAGTCAACGTATAAGATATGACAGCGTGGCAGTCTTGATCTGTACAGCAAGACTCTCACTACACCTGCAAGAGGAGAATGTTTATATTATGCAATAAGGGCAATGTGAAAGTATCTGATCGAACAAAAGATGCTTTTTCCAATGTATCGCATCGGCAAAATTATCTTTTATCTGATCAGATGTGATCTTGTCAGGTTTGGTAGTTTTGCATGAGCTTTGCGATTTTACGTTGTGATTGCACAAATGAATTGAATCAGCTGCTATGACGGTCGCCTCAGTGCCACGTTAGAATGAAAACTATTCAAAGTGTCTAAACATCTAGCATTGACTCGTACCATAGAGGAGTAAATATTTTCGTAAATTAAATTTAGCTAGATGAGTTAATGTTAGCTAGTACTCAATTCTAGCTAATTGAAGTAAGAGTATATTTAATGTAGAGTGTAAATGTTTGGGATAATTACATTGAGCTTATTCAAGTAGCCTATGTGCGGAAAGGCGCACTTCTCCTACTCTTCTAAGGTATGATGTAGTTCCTCAAATCAAACACTAATAAACTTTGGGCCTACTGTTGCTTTAAGAAAACAACATACCATTTGCAAAGAGTTGATGGATGTTAACAGGTCATTAACAGAGTAGACGTCAAATTCTTGACCGCCTAAGTGATCCTATCGTTCTTTGCATCAACAAGGAAACTAGATATAAACAGAAGGCACACACCAGTTAATTATTCAGTATATTGTCCTTTCGTTTGTACAACGCTAAATAAATCCATGACCTCTCTGCCCAAAATATTAAGCCGAGTTTACACATGAGGTTGAAATGGTCAAATATTACTATGTCATGAGTGTCAGCGGAAAAGACCTAATCAGAAAGACGGAGCATAGAAGAGAATAATAATTGCGTGCATCCACCTTGTCGCCAATAAGCCATAATTTGCATATAATATTGATTATGTCATTGTCTCATGATCGGCAAGATGACATACCAATTACCTGTATTAGATGAGGCTTGTAACAACTAAGGTTAGGGTGTTATAATCTCAAGCCAGTCTGTGGCCATGTAGGCTCGCTAGACACGTCACAAATCATAGGGCCTCCTGTTACCAATTCAACTGACAAAAACACTGGTAATGCATAATATACATCTGATTAGGCTTAGGCTACTTACGCTTAGCGGAGAGTGCTATCTTCTCTAGATCAGTCATTTCCGCATTGAACCATGTCTTCCTCTGAATAGCATTCGGGTCTTCAACTTAACTGCTGGCAGCCTTGTCCCAAAGAGTACATCCAGAAATATAGATTGTGTATCTACAAGATCATACAATGTAAATCTGAGCAAGAGAAAGATTACGTAAATACTCAACTGATCGCTGGATCAGGAGCTCTTTCAACGAGAACGAGCACTCACTACGCTAGTCAACATGTTGCCATCACTTCGCCCTAATCCTTTACTGTCCCATAGTTCCAAAGACAGGGCTAAACTGAGGTAACTCAGTCCACCAGCAAGGAATCAATCAATCAATTATTGGAGATAAAAACTAAGCTACTAGTACTACACACCTAAGTAACCTGTCTTGACAAGCTTGTCAAAGATTGACAAAGCTTGTCAAGACAGGCTACCGCCTAAGCAGCTATCCATCCCTTTAACTCCTTGTTAAGAGTAAGTGTACGCGACTTGACTTATGACCAGTAGTAAAAACTTATGACCAGTAGTAAAAAAATACTCACTTATTATCATCATCTTTCTTTGGTTCAAAACTAACCAGTCTTCTTCTCATCAGGCCCGATGTTTTTTATACAGGCTGTGCCTGTCCAGTCTTTAACACACTCATATAAGTAAAACATACAGCTAAGCTTAGTATGTCTCATCATAAAAAGAGTATAAGGAATTTGTCCAGTGCTTGCTCACTTTCAGTCTCTACTCTCTTGTCAAAACCACTCGGTTTGCTTCATAATAGTTGAGCAGGAATGTAATTTGGAGGATAGTGAGGGATTTATGTAGTTCTCAATAGCAATTCAACTTAAAATTTTTTTTTAATAATTTACAACTAATGTTTTATTGGAAATTCTGAGAATTGGGAACAAATAAAAATTGAGAAAATGCGAGACAATGTATTGAAGGGATATATTTTCTCAATTTTAAGATAGTAGAGTTGTCCACTCTGGCAGGATTCTCAATTTTCTCAATTATTCTCAATTTTAGGTGAAAGTATAGTGGATCTCTGAGAGCGTCTGCCATAGACTTAATATACTACCTAGACAGGCCAATAGCATTCAATACTGTCCCACTTAAATAGCACGACATGACGTAATTAGTTTGTGCTGTGAGCCATAGTTTACTATATACCATTGAATGAAATAATGTGAAGAATCAAGGGACGCCGCGCATGATATCAGCTCTTGTCCGGCCCCTAATTATTTAAACACAGAGAAAATTTGTGAGTTTATGTAAAGACCTTTCCGCACGAGATGGTATAAAAAATTGACTCCTTAGGCGAATCCAAAGCGAGAACAGACCTGATAAGTTACAATCATTAGCCAATAAATATTGAAACAAATACAGCCGTCTACTCTTAACACTTCTACCACTACTATTTAAATGCACAGAATACCCACAACACAGTATCACAAATATTTTGTTGGATGAGCCAGATCAAAGCACCACCACCATCATCATAGATTTTTGCATAAATATTCCTAGTCATGACTGAGCACAACCTGCTCAGCTTGGATTCCTTGTTAAAAGATTTTACTGCAAATTTTATTGTCGCTTCATGAGGAAGAATAGATCTGTGCTGTAAATTGAGTATGCCAACTCCAGATATGTATGTATGATGAAGCTAGGGTAAGTGACATATATATATATATATATAAAGTCTTTGGTAATCTCTCATCCATGAAATAATATAATAAATCAAGACACGCAGGGTATAATACCAGCCAAATTATATTAGATCTGTTTTAATTTATGAGATAAAAATTATCAAAACAAATACAGCCCTGTACTTAACCACTTTTATCACTACATGACAAAACAGAGGGCTGTTACTGCGGGATTATACTAATTTATGAGGGCACGACCAAGGCTAACGGCTACCACTATTGCTGTTGTGGGCACGACAAAAATTAAAAATACTACCACTATCAGCGAGCATTGCAAAGTTAGATATGACTGGTTGCAGTATACGTTAAAATTAATCAAATTAGTAGAGCAATGTAAGCTAACCACTTCTTACACCTACTTATCAAAAAAAATATATACTGTGGGATTATACTGAATTTTGCGGATGGGTCAAAGACTAGAAAACTACCACTATCGGTGATTGCTGCAAAATTTCCAAACGAGACACTATCACTATCAGCGATCGCTGAAAATTAGATATGACTGAGTCACTGAACACAATAAGCCTGCTCAGTTTGGAGCGCTTATTGTCAGTGTTTGCTGCGAGTTTGGTTGTTTCATGGTGTATTCTGACCAGCGTATATCTCTTCACTTTTAGGGGTTTGTAGATAGTGTTGGAAGGATTGGAAAATTGTTGGGATAGCATCCTTTTTGAGCAAAGCTCTCCCACCCACACCAGGAGGCCTTCTAAATGTATCTCGTTTCAAATGTTCGCTACATAGAACAGCATATTTGCGTTTAACGGCCGAAACCCATACCTTTAGTCTCTCCTCGTTATTTCTGGGGAAGGCGTGGAAGCTTAAATTAGGATTTCCTGCCGGGGTATTTCCACAGCCGTAGGCAGCACACCAGTTTCTAGATGACTTTTTTAAAAGCATCACAAATGATAACATATACAAATAATTATCATTAAACTACAGCTTTTGATATGATAAACAGAAATTGTCAAATCAATTTCATAGGAGCATCAGCATGGCCAAGAAAGATTTGCGAGATCACGGATTAAGTCTACTCACACTTTTTGACTGCTGTGCCAGTTCTGAGTTAGATATTTCGGGAGTAAATCAGAATTGTCATCTCAAATAGTTTCCCTCCAGCCCCCCCCCCCCGCCCCATCACTATCGTTCCACCTTTTTTTTCTTACATTCAAATTTTATCACACCCATCGATTATTATTTACTATGTCTATAGCCTTAAATTTATGTGCATGTATAGAAGGATGTGGGTATTATTATATGACAATATTTAATTGATTTAGATCTTAGATGGATGGGACAAGCAGAAATTATGCCAAAAAATTCAATCCAATAAAGACGGAAATATGACAATGCATACATGAGAGCCACCACTGGGCTGTTTCTTACTTTATCATCTTGTGAAGTGGTAGCAGCAGGATTTTCATCTTGTGAAGATGAGGCAGCAAGATTATCATCTTGTGAAGATGAGGCAGCCAGATTATCATCTTGTGAAGACGAGGTAGCAGGCTGTAGGCTCATTTAAAAATAGTTTTCCTATAAACTGAGCGGCGTGGGTATTATATCCAGAACTTCTATGTTTGCCTTGTATCTCGCAACTGATGATAGTAAAATTGCAGCTGGGCTTTCTTGTGAAGATGAGACAGCAGGCTGCAGGACGCAGGTTCACGTTATATAAATAAATAATCTCAACGAAGTATGAATATTAAAACCAGTAACCACTTTGTTTACATAGTATCTTTCATCTTCTGTTTCAGTACAGGGCTGTATTTGTTTTGATAATTTGTATCTCATAAATTAAAACAGATCTAATATAATTTGGCTGGTATTATACCCTGCGTGCCTTGATTTACTATATTATTTCATTGATGAGAGATGACCATAGACTTAATATATATATATATGTGCCACGTACCCTAGCTTCATGATACATACATACATACCTGGAGTTGGCATACTCAATTTCCAGCACAGATCTATTCTTCCTCATGAAGCGACAAAAAAATTGCAGTAAAAACTTGTAACAAGGAATCCAAGCTGAGCAGGTTGTGCTCAGTCATGACTAGGAATATTTATGCAAAAATCTATGATGATGGTGGTGGTGCTTTGATCTGGCTCATCCAACAAAATATTTGTGATACTGTGTTGTGGGTATTCTGTGCATTTGAATAGTAGTGGTAGATGGCTGTATTTGTTTCAGTATTTATTGGCTAATGATTGTAACTTATCAGGTCTGTTCTCGCTCTAGATTCGCCTAAGGAGTCAATTTTTATACCATCTCGTGCGGAACGGTCTTTTACACAAACTCACAAATTTTCTCTGTGTTTAAATAATTAGGGGCCGGACAAGAGCTGATATCATGCGCGGCGTCCCTTGATTTTTCACATTATTTCATTGAATGGTATATAGTAAACTATGGCTCACAGCACAAACTAATTACGTCATGTC
Source organism: Membranipora membranacea (assembly GCA_914767715.1). Taxonomy (NCBI): domain Eukaryota; kingdom Metazoa; phylum Bryozoa; class Gymnolaemata; order Cheilostomatida; family Membraniporidae; genus Membranipora; species Membranipora membranacea. The sequence continues at coordinate 6,126,017 of OU612072.1, read as the reverse complement.
GTGCTATTTAAGTGGGACACATTATGATCAGTGAAGCATAAGCATTGTCCTGTCTAGGTAGTATATTAAGTCTATGGCGTCTGCCTACTGATCACTATTAATAAGATTGTTGTGGGTTCGAATCCCTTCGAGGTCAGTTTTTTTTCAAATGGGTGCTTTATAACTGGAGCATTTTTACCGTAATCTTCTACTGCTATTGAGTTGTTTTCTGAAAGTACCCAACAGCTCAGTGAGCTATTGAAATACCTCTCTGCTTGCACTATTTTGCTACCGATATGCAAAAATTTCCGTGGTGGGAGGGCGCTTAAGCTAAGCTAAGCTTAAGCGCCCCTCCCCCACCCTCCCCGCCACGCCTACGGCATGTGGATCGGGCTGTGCCCGATCATTATGCTCATCTCTAAAAAGTCAGTGAGTGAAAATTTTTAGAATATACGCCCCTGTCTCAGATGATTAGTTAAGCTGTATTTTAGGTTTTTTGATTTTACGTTTCAGCATTAAAATAAGTACAAAATTTTCCCTTTGTGCAGATGTTAAGATTGACCTACATGTAAAAAAAATCACTGCGTTGAGTTACAAGAGCGCTGAAAGTCAGGACACAACAGGAATAAACTTCTCTCAATGTGAAATAAACAGGCTCAATTGTGACCTATTACTTTCCAATCTAGAAACTGAGAACTGTGCCTTGAATTCGATAGTACAAGATTTCAAAAACAATTATGCGCGGCAGCAAAAATTGCAAAGTATGAATCTCATGCTATTCAAACTAAGGTTTATACCTAAGATCATAGGCTAGGGTATGTCAACAACACTTTCAAGCGGAACAAAGAAGATGTCTCGCCATAAATTAAATTATAAATAGCAAAAGATATCTTCTTGTTGTTTGACGGCTCTTAACGCGAATATTCAAATTGCAGGTCACTGGTGTTTCAATGTGTTAGTCTGGCAGAAATTGTGAGTTGTCTTCTCAATGATACAGGGGCACATAATCTCTAGCAATGACCATTATTCAATGAACGACTTGTGATCTTGAGCAAGTTAGTGGATGATTTGAGGTGTTATGCCTACACACCCATAATCCCTTCTTTGACAGCCTTACACAAAGGTATCATCTTGGAGTCGAGTGATCAGTGAACATCATTTGACTAATATTCACTCAGCTCGTTATTAAATAATGGTAAAGAGGATCTCTGCAGATTATCCCCACTAGATGTAATGACCCTTAAATAGGAAATGGAGCCTGTGTGGAAGATAAGTTCATAATATGAATTATATTATTAATTTTAACCATAAGTACCATAATTTAAACCATTAATTAGTACATAATATATTCTATCATGTACTAATGGGTTTTTGTTTAATGAATTTAAATGTCACCAAGCAGGCAGGTGTATGAATAAGCTGAAATATTCTCTCATCAATTTCCGATTGACTGTGTGAAACAAACCAGACAAATGACTCAAAACAAAGCTTTAGAAGTCAAGAGCGGTCTGAGTACAAGTGTGAGGACTTGTGATCATATTTTCCAAGTTCATTTCCCATTGAAGGATTAAATTTCCGATTGGCACTAGCAAGCTATTCAACCTATCAAGGTCTGCTCTGATAAAAACCTTAGAAGGTATTGTATACAGTGTATTTGTGCACAGTATAAATATCCATCTCTGCTTTGTCAAGTAATTGGAATAGCTGGCTGTCGCGTGCAAGGGCATAGGGTCATCATCCCACTCAAGCCTCAGACATAAGGGTAGAGGGGGTGCTAAAATTAGTATAAAAAAGACTCGGCATTCTATAGGGTACAGGTTTATCACAAGCAGTATTTACTGGTTAATAAGGAGGTAAGTCAAATATGACCCTTTATACTTTTGCATATTGAAAGAACATAGTGAATGTTCCTTTTGTAACAAACATATTTATTGGGTTGTGAAAAGTTGAACGGCTTGAGCGAGCGGGCAAACCATTTCAGGCAGAGAGTATCATAGCAGTGTTAAGCTGACGCTTGTATTATCGTGGTTAAATTCATTAGCAGGTAGGTATTTTAGATGTCCTTTATTTATTTGTGTGAAAGATTTATACATCACTAGATAGGTCACTCCCCTTGAAGGCTCAATCATACTCTGTTGATGTCAAAACGCAAGGCTGATCGCGCACTGTTCCGTTAACTTAAAAAACAAAGAAACCTGTTGTGAATTAAACCATAAAGTGTATAATGTATTAAAATATTGTATCATATACTTTACTCAGCATATATTGGTTACCTAAAATTATAGGGCGTAGAGGTAGACATCAGCCAGCTATATTAGTGACTCGTTCAACATTTTTCTAAATCATCACAATATTCATTATATAAAAAGCAAATTTTACAATGATCAATAATGATTACCTAAAAATAGATTTATGCATCCTGATATATGACTATGGCTCCTTTGAATTTTTATATTAATTCTGTATGAATCTGGCAGATGAGAATCTCACAGAGAAGAGAACGTTTGATTTTGTCATACTGGAACTTTGGCTTACACGTGGGCATTGAAACATTTGACTGAGGAAGCTAGGATGCAGTTAATTGAACACGATTGCCACTAATTTTTTGCATTAATGTACTGCCGTTAGATTATACATCTAGCCATTAGAGACTGACATTGCAGCATTGTCATCTTTATAATTGGTGTTTAGACTCAATTTTCATCAACTTGACCACAATCTTTCAACTTTCTTGTAGCAGTAGGTTCAGTAATCCTGTCTGGGTCAAACAGTATTCTAGGCTCAGATATAGACATTTACCTTTTCTTTTTAAGGCGGACAGAGTAATTCCCTCTTGATTATACAGGTGGTGAAGCCCAAAGTTCTCATGCCAAGCAGCCAATCCCAATCCAAATATTAATGCTCACAGGAATCCTGGATATTGTTTTACCGAAGATGCAGGAATAGAGTATAAACATACAGTATATCTCCAATATTCTTAATCCCTGTCTACATGGGCCAAGCTAGGATGAACGGCATGCCAGAACCAAACAAGGAATAACACCAGATTCAAGAGAGTAATTTTATTCTTTTAGTAGAACTCAATCAATAGTGTAAAAATAGTAAAAATCTTAGTACAAAGATTTTCTATTATGAGGGGAAGCTCTATATCCAAGCCAAGAGTACTGTTTGACCCAGACAGGATTACTGACAAGCCAGTAGAAGGATTGTGATCAAGTTGTTATAAAGAATGCTGCCTATAGATATCTGGTGATTGTAATGTGCAAAGTCACTAATCGCTAATCATCAGTCCATTTAATCAGTGTGTGGTACTGTATTCTTCCCACTCCTACAAAAGCATTTTTATTCCAGTACAACTAATAATTATAAATGCAACTTGACTTGACCTATAAGTACAAACTTTGTGTAATCCATAGAGCATCATCCATAAACGAAACCATTAATGAAGCTTTGATAGCGCAAATGATCACATCCTTTGCTGTCAAGCGAGAGGTCCAGGGTTCGATTCCCGCTCTCTTCTCGAGGGATTTACCCTGGCTTCTCCCTACCCACAAACCACAAACCACAAAACTCAAATCATACTTCAACCCACAAACTCTCACAAATCACACACTTCTCAGACTCAGACAACTCTTGTAATCACAAAAAAACCAACCGATGGAACTACTCATCCTTCTTACATCAAGGATGTGTTCTATCAGTAATAATGAAAATTGTCCCGGGTCTTTGAGCACTGTGGGTGTCAATCACCTGTTCTCTGGAGAGTTTGGTCTCATAACACTACCCTCCCCCCACATAAGACATCATCCATAAACAACTGACGACTATAACTGTGTGGTCCTTATATGAAGTCAATTACAGTGTTTGTGCTGAACCTTGTTTTTTGCACCACCCTAATTAACAAGCCCCCGTAAGCACAGGTGGCTTGTGTTGGGTAGTGACCCTATACCTATGCCCGCCGTTGCTGGCTACTCTCTTTGTGGAAGAGGCAGAGGGGGATCTTTAAATTGCGTACTAGCACACAGTAGACCACGTGTATTTCATGGTTCTGATCATAACATGATTTAGAGTGAATGTTAACCAGTTTAGCATAGGAGACAATAATACAGGGCATTAAGTGTCCTCTCATGAAATGATAGAATTCAGAGGTCTAACAAATTATAAAATGTCAGTTGCATCAGCTCCAGTTTAACTGTGTTATCAAAAAGGAAATTCTAGAAATCTTTTGATAAACTTAATACAAGTATGGGGCGTCTGCAATTTGGCAAGGCATCATGATTTAAATTCCATCTTGCATTTAACTATAAAGAGATGCAGCACAAAAGATCTCCTTGATAGCCTGAGACACTTAAAACGGTAAATTGAGGGTGAAGTTTATTGCTTCCATGATCAACACAATTCACAAACTCAAGTACCCAAATAATGATTAATTGACAAGCACACATTATGACAAGCAATATTTTTTAACATGCCACAGTGCACTTTGCATCGTGATTATAGAATGATCTAGCTGATGGGAAGTAAGTTTAGGCTTCGTGGAAATTAAACCTAGAAAATCGTCACATTAATCAACAAAATTGAATTGACAATATCTGAGAAGGCCTTCCAGATGGGTTACCTATGTAACGACAATAAAATTATTTTGCAGTTTTTGATGATCAATGATCCATAACCGAAATCATGCTGATAAAGTAAATCCATGGTGATGTCTGTCACTTCAAGGGAAGTCTAAATTAAATTCTGAGTATGCTTGCCCAAAAGAATTCGCAGAAACTCTAGAATAATCTGATTTTGGCTCAGCAACGCAAAGGGCCATCTGATAAAAACCGGCATATTGGAGACGTTTTGAGTTGTATAAAAAGCTGCCTGATTGCTTTGAAAGATCAAATCACTCTTGGACTTCACAGAATAAACACTGAGAAGGTGAGCAAGGCTTCAGTTGCATACACTACAATCAGAAAGAAAGTTAGTCATACAAGTTTTGAGTTCTTCTGCTAATATTTATGTAAACTATACTATCAATTGCATGTACACTTATTTTAAAACAGTTAGTTGCCATGTTTTCATTCATATTTTAGAGACGAATTCATTTTCAATCACGGAAAATTACTAGTTGGACTAAATTATTTTCTTGTTTGTAGAATGAGGACTATTTTGGCAGCAGTTGCAGTAGCAGCCGTCTTTGGTAAGTAAAAATAGGAATCTAGTCATGAAAAATCGATTTGTTCAACATCAAAATGATTTGCTACGTGTAATTTGTATCCACCCATCGACAGCTTTAATTAAGTTCGAGTCAGGCTTTAAATTTGAAGTTGAAGAATTCTAGTTGCCTGAAGTTGCTTTTCAAACGAAAATAAATAACCACCTAAAATATTTGTTATTAAAGCATAAGCTATCATCTTGCAGGTGCTTGCATAGGGGCCCATTCTGGATCCAGCTCCTACCATACCCGAGGACAATATCGTTTTCAATCTCGTAAGTAGGCATCAAGTTGTGGCATCAAGAATGAGAAAAGTGCTTTGTTGGGTTTGGGTTGTTCACAAGTTCAGAGTCTCTTGAGTTTAGATTATATATGATTTTCTAAATAATTTAGCATATCCATATGAACATTATTCAAACTTTGCTAACACTTTTTTGAAGGCCTGATGCTGTTGAATATCGCAAGTCTATAGTTGCCTTACCAATTTATAAAACATTCATCTTCTACCACAAATGATCAAATATCAATACTCAGTTCACAAGTTATCCTTGTGATCCAATGTTTTATCTGAAATTTTGTATCAGATTCTCAAGGACAGTGGAGCTATTGGTCAGACTACTCTGAGTGCACTGTGACATGTGGAGGGGGTGAGCAAACCAGATCAAGGACATGCCAAAGACCACACAGCTACTACGGACCAAGCCAGGGGTACAACCCAGAATGCTATGGAGATGACTCCGAAACCAGAGACTGTAACACATATCCATGCCCCAGTGAGTGTTTTTGTTTGTCCATTATGTCAGTTTTTCTGTTCTACTTAACCATATTTACCGAGAAGAGAAGATGTAAATACACACCTGCTGGCCCTTTTCTGATGCAAATTTGTTCGCAAAATTCCGCTAGTTAGTTTCAAATAGCTCAATAGCTCAAATAAAGGTAAATCAAACTTTTGAGACAAGAGAATTGGTTGCCAAGTAATACAATTGGATTTTTATGTTTGAATGCCCTGTATAATCTTACAAATATTTCTGATGGCTTTGCCAGGCAGTTTTGAAGTGGTAAACGCCATTTTGCATGAATGCTGATGAAAGTTATCACAACTTCCATCTTTGTTTTGATAAGTGAGCTGCTCAACCAACTGTATAATGTGTCGGTTTAATAATAATTCGATCAGCAGCTGACATCAAGATCAATCCTAAAGCTATTAGATTTGAACAGGTCTTATTGATGGTTTGAGATTGTGAAGGACCAGATAATGCTGAAAAGTTGTTACAGCAGCATGAAAATAAAGCTTCTTTACAGTGTCCATCATGATTGATTGGTCTTATTACAAAGTTAAGGATTGTCTTTTTTATTTCAACCTTTGAGTGCGGGAACTTTGCATGATTTGCTTTGATTGGAGCTGTGTCTTTTGAAGAAATACAAAAAAGCGCCTAAGACATTTACTACCATATGACTCGAATAGAGAAATTTCTGAATTGGTTTAAAGCAGGTCTGTAGCCTCATCTAGTGCTAAAACCCAAATCGATAATTGATCAATTGTAGTTGATGGAGCCTGGTCTGAGTGGGGAGAATACTCTGACTGTTCTACACGATGTGGATACGGAGAGAAGACCAGAGAAAGAACATGTACATCACCAGCACCAGCTAATGGTGGTAGAGACTGTTATGGTCAATCTGAGCAGAGCACACACTGTCATGAATACAAATGCCCAGGTAAGCTGTGATTGGCTGTCCTTACCAATCAAACTTTACAACCAATCAATATTTGCAAAAATATTTTAATTGAAAAAGATGCTCATGAGCGAATCTGTAGGCTATAATCAGAGCAAACAAACAGGCAAGATGGCCATTTTTAATACATATAACTTTTGCCCTGAGTGATTGCGTGACATAAAAAGGGATCAGCTTTTCAATATGATCTCTGGACAAATTCAATAAACTGAGCCATGATTTGTGCAGGCATGTTCTTGAAATCCCAAATTGCTCAAATTTTACAGTTCTTCTGTTGATCGCAGCATTGTAACACACCTAAATATCAGTTACCTGTTTTTATATTAAGCTGCATATAGACTAATTATCTGAGGTTTCTTGTAGTTGATGGCGGATGGTCATACTGGGGATATTTCTCTTACTGCTCTAAACCATGTGGAGGAGGAGAGAAGACCAGAGAGAGAGGCTGTACTTATCCAGAACCAAGAAATGGAGGAGCTGACTGTGAGGGAGAGGCTGAGGAGACTATGGCATGTAACGAGTACCCTTGCAGAGGTAGGTTGAGTCCTAAACGTTTTCTGCCATCAATAATGCCATAATGATGATGTGGAAACATCAACAGTTATTGGCAAAGATATTACTTTCCAGTTTGACACAGAATATAACTCAAAACATGTTTGGTTTTTTGCATCTAAATTTTCGTCGCTGCTGCCTGAAATGCAATATAGGTGCATTACATTACCACATCAATACACAAATAACATTAATTGTAGTATGAATTCTGAGTGGATTTGTTTGTGGATGATCAACATTGCTCATAAAACCTTTTATAGTCAACGGTGCCTGGACCGAGTGGGGAGATTACTCTGACTGTTCTACACAATGTGGTTATGGAGAGAAGACCAGAGAGAGAACATGTACAGCACCAGCACCAGCTAATGGTGGATATGAGTGCTACGGTCCATCTGAGGAATCTGTCTACTGCCATGAGTACAAGTGCCCCGGTAAGTAGGCTCCTATGTAAAATTCAACCGTAAATCGTGAGATTTTTTGTGGAAAAATATTTGTAGTGTTTTGATTATTGTTATGTTCTTGGATGAAATTTTATTTCTATCATGTATTAGGGTCTAGATCAAAAACTTGTTACTAAAAAATATGTGCTAGGGCGTTGAAAATAATCAACAGACATTATTTATTCAGTGAGTGTTACTTAAAGTTTTTAATTAATTAAAGTAAATTCAAAATATCTAGTTTACCTCTTAACATCAACAAAGGTACAGAAATATGTCCTGAATTAAAACTATTATTGTAGGATGGTACATACTATGATAACATATATCATCGCTCAGTGATTTCTATGCATTGGTACTTTAGTTGATGGTGGCTGGGCTTACTGGGGAAAGTTCGGCGAGTGCTCTGTAGAGTGCGGAGGTGGTGAGAAGATCAGAGAGAGAACCTGTACTCATCCAGAACCAAGCAATGGTGGTGCAGAGTGTGAGGGTGAAGGTACAGACAGCATGTCTTGTAATGAGGATCCTTGTCCAGGTAATACTATATACTCAAACGATTTCTTGGTTAGTTGGCACCGCAGATAACCGCTGAGCAGCTTGATGTAAATGACCCTTGAGCTAGACTCTGGCTGTGCAGCAGTACGCACAATTAGGTACTCAGAAAATAAGGATGGAAGAAACTAAAATAAATCAAGAAAATGAGCGAGTTTAGTGGGAGCCTCTTGAAACAAAATAAAATTTCAGCCCGTTACCATTATTGGTGTCTAGTTTCAAAATATAGTTAAAGCAAAGAGGAACTGAAATTTTTTGTGTGTATTTGTCATTTAGTTGATGGTATGTGGTCCGAATGGGGAGATTATGAAGAGTGCCCAGTTACTTGTGGAGGGGGAGTGACCATGAGAAGCAGAGAGTGTAACAACCCAGAGCCCAAGTATGGAGGTGCTGACTGTGAGGGAGAAGCAGGAGAATCTATGGCTTGCAACGAGGATCATTGCCCAGGTAATACCACAACATAGACTAGACTAGTTTTTAGGAACATTATTTTTAGCTTGACATTTTTAATATATTTATTTTGGACTTGATATTACGTTAGACTTAATCATATTTTTCTGATAAACTTCTGCAATAATTAATTTTGACAGTAAATATTCCGCAATATTATTAATAGGAAAAGTATCCTAACAACAAAATTACTTACATTAAAGCGCTAAAAAAATTCACTAACTTGCAAATTCTTCATTCTCCTTGCCATGGTCACAATCAAGCGAAATCGTACCGCTATAACTTCAGCTGCATGATAATTAATTCATTGTTGTTACAGTTGCTGGCGGATGGGGATATTGGGCTGAGTGGTCCAAGTGTTCAGGATATTGTGGTGAAGGGGAGAGAACCCGCAGCAGAGTTTGTGATATGCCAGAACCTGCATACGGAGGAGTTGACTGTGAAGGAGATGACTCCGAATCAGAGAAATGCAAACATTATGCACCATGTAAGAACCTGCATATTCTAATGATGAATAATTCTGAGGCAGATAACTGATCAACAGCTATGGAGCTACTAAAGTAAATCATTTTCCACAAGCCCTAGAAACCTTATGATTATTGGAAAGCCTAAAAAAACTTTTCCCGATGCTGTTTATATTCTCCAGAAGCTTCTCTGTTTACAACAGGATAAGAACAATGAATATTATTGTTCTGTATGGCTATCTGATAAGCTGTGTTTTTCATCTATTGTCAGGTTATACTACAAGGGGATATGGCTCAGGAAGCAATCACTAAGCAAGACATACAGATCAGGGGAATGCAATGCTGAACATAACCTATCGTAGAAAAAACTCAAAGTTTTTGTTCCAAGAATTCAAGCAATTAACAAAACAATTCAAAACCATCCATGTAGTAACCTTAAAAATACATAACCAACCATCTTCAGCTTTGATCACAACATTCTTTTAAATAAAATGTCTTCCTTGCAAATATCAGGACAGTTACAGTCTCAATTACAGTAAAACTGATACCTGTTGTTATACCTGTTGTTATACCTGTGCTGTTATCAATGCACTTTTATTGCTATTGTTCTTTTGTTAAGTTCATATCACATTTCTCTTCTTATTTGGATTATTGGTTAGCAAAATAAAATCAATCCACCAAGCAGATATTATGAGTTCCGTGGCAAAGTTGTTTGTAAATTAATTGGGCAGGCGATCAATAGTGACACGATTTGAGCAGGAAATGTATCCAGAGGTATTGCTGCCTCTCAAGCAGCTTGTTTTTTTAGTTTTATTGACACCCTTTTCCCGAGGGCTGTCGACTATTTTTGTGGGAAAATAATAGATAGTTTTGCTGTTGTTAAGGGCTGCAGACCGTGTTGTGCAGAGAGCGTGTTGAAGGAGCGCATGAGCTTCCTCCTGCATAGGGGTGGTTCTGGTGGGCTTCTCACGGTAAATAGGTTGAGACCCTAGATTAAGGCTCTGGGTATACCTGAAGGCAAATGCCAATGAATCAAAACTTACAAAACAATAATACCTAATTTAAAACCCAATCAAAACAAAACAGCGTCATAGCTTGGAAGCTTGAATATAAATAGTAAAAGAGAAAAAAAGTGGAATTGTAGAAAAAATGGAATCAATCTACTTTTGAAAGTGTAAGTTGACAGCCCTGTTTCCCCCTCCTGCTTATAAAATATCATATTGTTGTAAGAAAAAGCACTAGTGTGGCTCCTATAAATTACCTTATGTGAGCGAAATAATGTTCGTTAAAAACAAGATATCCCAAATGAGTTGCGTAATAATATAGTTTAATCGAGGATTTGTCATAAACAATATCAGAAGGAGCAAATTAACTTTTTTCCTGTATTTCTTTTGGTTTGCACTAACCCTTGCACCAATATTGATGACGCTAGTTCTTTTAGAATATATGGAGTGTTTTTGAAACCCAAAACAACAAAACAGGAAAAAATAAAATAGAGTGAGCGTCGAACCAGATTAGCATAGGCGACATAGAATTCAGAGGTCTAACCATAGACTGAATAATAAACCTAGACATGACATTATATTGAGCACTAGCACTGAGGCGCTGAAGCATTTAATCCATGAGCAGCGTAATGTCATTGGAAGGTGTAAAAGCGATGATGCTATTATTGATTTACTGTCCACAATCCAGGTTTTTTGTCGATAACTCAATCACGTTTGATCGGATTTGAATTTGTTAATCACAATAAATTTAGCAGCTTGCCCTGAACAGTTTGATAATAATTATAGGCCAAAATAATTTTGAAGAATAAAATAACATCAAGTTAATAACAAGATGCCTTTGATTGTAAAGCATTTTTCAAATGCAAAATCCTATCAAAATCGATCGCGTTATGAACCAAAAACCTGGATGATGGGCACAAAATCAATGATAGCATCATTGCCTCTACACCTTCCAATGCCGTTACGTTGCCCACAATTAAGTGTCACTTCATTATATTATGTATATGGTGTCCTGTCTAGGTTTATTTCTAAGTCTATGGGTCTAACCTATTATAAATTTTAAGCTGCATCATCTCCAGTTTAACTGTGTTATCAAAGAGGAAATTCCAAATATCTTATGATAAAAATTATTCAAGTATATGGCATCTGAAATTTGGAGAGATATCATAATTTAAATACCAACTTGTATGCAGCTATAAAGAGATATAGCACAATAGATCTCTTTGCAATGAACAAAAAATTTTTTTTTTTGCACAAGGACATTATTGAATGTTGTAACCTAATTTAAAGTGCGAAAATCAAGGGTCTAGAAGGGTCTACAGTATGTTATCTCCCCTGTTATGGGTTATCACTGAAACATCTTCGAATACCCTACCATTGTCCAATTCTGTTTGTTGATGATTTGTAGTGTAAGTATAGCAGCCTTGTAATTGTCCTAGGCAAGCCCGGGCTAGGCTTAATGTTAAACTGTAAGTGGATCATCATTTAAATGTGAATCTGTGACAGAGGAGATAACATACTGTAGACCCTTCTAGACCCTGGATTTTCGCGTTTTAAATTAGGTTACAACATTCAATAATGTCCTTGTGCTTATAGTTTTACTTTTTTTGTTTATTGCAATGGCAAAGCTTTGATATGAACAGTGATTGTTTTTTGCTTTCTTAGACACATTGAGGTCATGCCTTGCCAAATTTCTTTCTGGGGTTTCTCAATCTACATGATCAAAAAAGTCCACACCCAAAATCTAACATTGAGTTTCAGCAACAAGCCAAAAGTTATTGTTACTATTGTCCATATAAAACGCCACTGGAAGATCTTGGAGCAATAAATGCAGTAACTCCAAAAAGGCTTCCTTTGAATAAAAAATGGCATTCAAATTCACATACTGAGAGCTAAACAATCAGTTTCTACAGTGCTATAAAGAAAGTGAGCTGTGTCAATTGTTGGCCAAGGTGTACAAATCAATTACCCTAGTGCCTTCACTAGCCCAGAAATGGTGTGCCACTTGGCAATTCTGAATTATCTTACTCTTGAACTAGTCAAAAAATTGACACAAATGCATTGGAGCCTGACAAAACGAGAAGTAAAAATATGTGAAAACTGTATTTAGACTGGAGTTTTCTTTGTGATAGGGACAACCTTCAAGGACTTGGTGAGGGCAATAAGCATTGATTATGGACCAAATCTACTTTGTTCTGTCAATCCTGGTTTGATACAAACAAAAGGTCATGAGGCGTCTGAGCTAGATGCTCCCAGTATTGGGCAGCTCCTATTATTTTGCACTAGTGGATCATCAGTTTTAAGTTGCAATCAAAATCATGAGAAGTAAAATAAAAGAAAATTGAGGGTTTGAATAGCTCAAAATAGAATGTAAAATCGAGAAAATAAGACAGGTAATTCTCCAGTAAGTATCCTAGAGGAGGCATGACCTTAAAATAGTAAATTGAGTGTGAGGCTTGTTGTTTCCATGGTTCACCCATTTCACAAACTCAACTGCCCAGATAAAGATTAATTGTCGAGCACACATAACAAAAAGCAATATTATTAAACATGCCGCAGCGCTTTGCATGTTATTTAATGGTGATCTAGCTGATGGGAAGCAAGTTTAACTTCGCTGGAAATTAAACCTGGCAAATCATCTAATTAATCAGCAAAATTAGAAAAGATGGGGGGATAATATTTTAGTAGGCCTTCAATTAAAGTGTATTAAAGTTTTCGTCATCAATGATCCGTAACAGAAATGGTCCTGATAAGGGGATTCCATGGAGATATCTGTCACTTCAAGGGATGCCAAATTCTGAGCCCGCCAAAATAAATTCGGTGAAATTTTAGTATAATCTGATTTTAGATTTCTTTAAGGATGTCTACCCAGCATTGCAGAGGGCCATCTGATAAGGACAGGAAAGCTCATAGCGTTCTAAGTTGATATAAAAATCTGTCTGATTGCAATGTAAGATCAATTCACTCATGGACTTCACAGAATCAACACTGAAAAGGTAAGCACGGCTTCATACACACACAATACAAACAGAATGAGATATAGGCACACAAGTTTTGGAGTTCTTTTGCTAATATTTATGTAAACTATCAACTGCATGTACAGTTATTTCAAAACATTTAGTTGTCATGTTTTCCTGCCTATTTTGCAGACCAATTCATTTAAACTTACGAAAAACTACTGGTTGGACTAAATTATATTCTTGTTTGTAGAATGAAGACTATTTTGGCAGCAGTTGCAGTCGCAGCCCTCTTTGGTAAGTGAAAATAAGGATCTAGTCGAAGAAAAATTGATTTGTTCACAAAATGATTTGCTATGAGTAATTTGTATCCACTCTTAGGCTGAGCCCATCGACAGTTCGAGACCGTTCGAGTCAGGCTTTAAATTTGAAGTTGAAAAATTCTATAAGCCCATATTTGCCTGGCAAACGGAAAATGAATAACCACATAAGATATGTGTAATTAAAGCATAAACTATTATCTTGCAGGTGCTTGCATAGGGCACTACGGCGGATCCAGCTCCTACCATAACCGAGGACAATATCCTTTTCAATCTCGTAAGTAGGCATCAAGAATGGGAAAAGTGTTTTTGTTAGGTTGGGGTCGTTCACAAGTTCAGAGTCTCTTGAGCTATAAATTATGATATAATTTTGTAAATGATGGCCATGTCCATATAAACATTATTCTAACCTTTCTAACACTTTTTTGAAGGCCTTATGCTGCTGAATATCGCAAGTCTATTATAGTGTGTTTACCAGTTTATAAAACACTCATCTTCAACCTCAAATAATCGTATATGATTACTCAGTGTACCAGTTATCCTTGTGATCCAAAGTCATATCCGGAATTTTCTTTCTCAGACTCTCAAGGACACTGGAGCTATTGGTCAGACTACTCTGAGTGCACTGTGACATGCGGAGGAGGTGAGCAAACAAGATCGAGGACATGTCAAAGACCACAAAACTACTACGGACCAAGCCAGGGGCACTACCCAGAATGCTATGGAGATGCCTCTGAAACAAGAGACTGCAATACATATCCATGCCCCAGTGAGTGTTTTCATTTGTAAATTATGTCAGCCTTTCTGTTTTACTTAACCATATTTACTCGAGAACAGAAGTTGTTAATAAACACCTCCTTTTGTAGTTGCAAAGTTGCTGTCTCCTGGCCATTTCCTGATGTAAATTTGCTCGCATAATTGTGCTAGTTAGTTTTAAATAGCTCAATAGCTCAAATCAGAATGAATCAAATTTTTGAAAAATTAGTATGGGTTGCTCGGTAATACAATTGGATGTTTCTGTTCGAATGTCCTGCATAATCTCACAAATGTTTCTAATGCCTTTGCCAAGCAGTTTGAAAGTGGAAAGCGCCATACTGCATGCATACTGATAAAAGTTATCACAACTTCCATCTTTGTTTTGATAAGTGAGCTGCTCAACCAACTGTATAATGTGTCGGGTTAATAATAATTCGATCAGCAGCTGACATCAATATCAATCCTAGAGCTGTTAGATTTTGACAGGTCTTATTGATGGTTTGAGATTGTGAAGGACCAGATAATGCTGAAAAGTTGTTACAGCAGCATGAAAATAAATTCCTTCACAGTGTCCATCTTGATTAATTGGCCTTATTAAGAATTTGAGGAGTGTCTTTTTTCATTACATATTTTGTCTGCCAAGAACTTTGCATTGAAGGGAGCTGTTGCTTTAAAAGAAATTCCCAAAAGGCACCCAAGCCAGATACTCTCCTTTTCGCAGCCTGGATGGAAGAAATTTTTGAATGAGAGATATTCTTTTATTTCAAAAGTGTGCCTGTAGCGTCACATAGTGTACATACAAACAGAGCCGCACTGAATCACACTTATTTATCATTTTGCGAAACTTACAGTTGATGGCGCCTGGTCTGAGTGGGGAGAATTCTCCGACTGCTCTACACAATGTGGATATGGAGAGAAGACCAGAGGGAGGACATGTACAGCACCAGCACCAGCTAATGGTGGTAGAGAATGCTATGGTCAATCTGAGCAGAGCACACACTGTCATGAATACAAATGCCCAGGTAAGCTGTGATTGACCGTCCTTACCAATCAAACTTTACAACCAATCAATATATGCAAAAATATTTAATTGAAAAAGATGCTCATGAGCGAATCTGTAGGCTATAATAAGAGCAAACAAACAGGTAAGATGGCCATTTTTAATACATATAACTTTTGCCCTGAGTGATTGCGTGACATACAAACGGATCAGCTTTTCAATTCAATAAACTGAGCCATGGTTTGTGCAGGTAAGTTCTTGACATAGGGAGATTTGTAATCGCAAAATGCTCCCATTTTACAGTTCTTCTGTTGATAGCAGCATTGTAACACACCTAGACATCAGTTCCCTCTTTGTATATTAAGCTGCATATAGACTAATTATCTGAGTTTTCTTGTAGTTGATGGCGGATGGTCGTACTGGGGATATTTCTCTTACTGCTCTAAACCATGTGGAGGAGGAGAGAAGACCAGAGAGAGAAGCTGTACTTATCCAGAACCAAGAAATGGAGGAGCTGACTGTGAGGGAGATGCTGAGGAGACTATGGCATGTAACGAGTACCCCTGTAGAGGTAGGATGGTGTCCAGAGTGAGGTCAACAAGGCCACAATAATAATATCGATACAGTGATAGTTACTAACAAATAGAATTCTTTTGCTTAGTTTGTTATCAGATCCGATATTACCATGTAGTAATAAAAATTGATCAGAGGGTGGGAAAAAAAATTGTAATTAAGATCGTTCAACTTGCATAAAATTTTTTTCTCGTGGTCACTGCGACCTCTCTTCATAGCGCGACATCCCTTTGGTCTAATGTCGCAGTTTTAACATCAATTAACTTGAAATACTTTTCGATTTAATTTTTGTAAAGAGTGCTTTGTATTTGAATTTTTATCATCTTACGGCTTAAAATGCAATATAGGGCAGCATTACATTATTTTTAGTCCTGTTGAAACAATGTTCAGTTGTTAAATCTGAGTAGATTTCACTGTGAATGATCAACATCGCTCATAAATCCTTTTATAGTCAATGGCGCCTGGTCTGTGTGGGGAGAATACTCCGACTGTTCTACACAATGTGGATATGGGGAGAAGACCAGAGAGAGAACATGTGCAGCACCAGCTCCAGCTAATGGTGGATATGAGTGCTACGGTCCATCTGAGGAATCAGTCTACTGCCATGAGTACAAGTGCCCCGGTAAGTCTACAACTATGTAAAACACAAAGTTACTGTATTAGATTATGGTTTTAAATATTTGGATTGTTTTCTTTCTTTTGATGTTCCTGGATATGATTTCATTCCTCACAGCTATACATGTGTCTAGCACAAAATGTGATGCTAAAAAAAAAGCTGAGCAGTTCAAAGATCAACAGACATTACGATAGCATGTAACACTCATTGTTCATTCTATGCGTTGTTATTTTAGTTGATGGTGGCTGGGCTTACTGGGGAAAGTTCGGAGAATGCTTTGTGACATGCGGTGGCGGTGAGAAGATCAGAGAGAGAACCTGTAATCATCCAGAACCAAGCAATGGTGGAGCTGAGTGCGAGGGTGAAGGCACCGACAGCATGTCCTGTAACGAGGATCATTGTCCAGGTAATACTTTATACTCAAACAGTTCATCGAATGGTGGCACAAGAAAACAAAAATACACCGATAATCTTGATTGACAAGATAATTGCTAGATAATGGTAGTGCTAGTAGTACAAATATTAATACAATTTCAGGAAATGGGACAGGTTGTCTTCATAGGAAGCTTTTGAATCCTAAGGGGGAACACAGCTCATACACCACTCAGTAGTTTTGGTTCCTCAGTTTTTCATTACACTACCTTATGAATGGCTAATATTTGGCACGTAGTTGATGGTATGTGGTCTGAATGGGGAGATTATAAAGAGTGCCCAGTTACTTGCGGAGGAGGAGTGACCATGAGGAGCAGAGAGTGTAACAACCCAGAGCCCAAATATGGAGGTGCTGACTGTGAGGGAGAAGCAGGAGAATCTATGGCTTGCAATGAGGATCATTGCCCAGGTAATGCCACACCATAGACTTGATAATGAATTTGATGTTGTTAAACTTTTTGGTATAATATGGCAAATTTTGCCTGTAAAGATCATCGTATCATATAAGTAGGAATGGCATTGGAACTACTTCAATTAGGGTGTTTATAAAACTAAAAAAACTATATAATTTTCATTCTACTGAATGGCATTATGGTCACAATGAAGCGAAATCGTACCGCTATAACTTCAGCTGCATGATAATTAATTCATTGTTGTTACAGTTGCTGGCGGATGGGGATATTGGGCTGAGTGGTCCAAGTGTTCAGGATATTGTGGTGAAGGCGAGAGAACCCGAAGCAGAGTATGTGACATGCCAGAGCCTGCATATGGAGGGGACAAATGCGAAGGAGACGACTCTGAATCAGAGAAATGCAAACATTATGCACCATGTAAGAAACCATCTGCATTCTCTGTTGATGAATAATACTGAGGCAGATTTGTGACTTCAAAACCACAAGAGAAAACTTAGAACTATTGAAGAGCATCAACCTAAACAAGAACTTCTATCATAAGTTTTTTGTGTTGACCATTGCAGTCGCTTCTTCATTTACAACCAGATAATTACAAAAGCATTATTGTTATGTACCGCTTTCTGATAAGTAGTGTTTTTCATCTATTGTCAGGTTACACTACAAGGGGATATGGCTCAGAAAGCCATCACTGAGCAGGACACACAGATCAGGGGAATGCCATGCTGAAAGAAAAGACTATCATACACATCTTAAATCAAATAATCAATAAATATCATTCAAAATCAACCATGTACCTTAAAAAATCATAACCAAAAATTCAAACTCATTTCAGTTTTGCTCGCAATATTCTTTTAAACAATTCTCTTATGATCTCTGTGTTTATATCCTGATCAGAAATGCTAAAACAACGAGGTTTTTCTTGCCAGATGTCACATACTCTGTACAATCTCCTATGTAAAGTCTAGGGAAGTCAAGTAACATCTGACATCACAACGTCCCATTTGTCGCCCTAGTATATTACAAAAAAACAATGTATGTTGTTATATCTGTATTGTTATCAACACATTTTTTTGTTATTGTTGTTTTGTTAAGTTTATATTACACTCTCTTCTTGTCTTGATAATTGTTAATAAAAATAAATTAATACTCTAAGCAAAAATTATGTTGTTCAACTAAACAGGTACAAGGTGACGCCAGACTTAAATGGATCATTATCCCAGGTTTTCTCACAAACGAACTGTAGTATTCAGATCAGCAACTTATAAAATACAAAAATAAAACCTCTAATAAACAAAAACACTCATATCTCAAGCTCAAATAACTCTATTAATCGCAACAATACCAACAAATTTTTCGATGGACTATACTCATCCTCATGACACAGATGTGATATCTCAGTCAATATTAAAAGATTTGTACAGGGTCTTTGAGAACCATGGATGCCAACCACCTGTTCTCGAAAGGGTACGCAAAAGGGTACCTATGTTGTCACAAATTTTTGTAGCCTTTTAATGTGCCTTTTTTTGTATCATGTTTTTACCTTTAATTTTTACTTTACTTACTTTATTGTATTATGAGTATCCAATGATACAAGAAAAAGTAAAACTGTCATTTCTCTTCTCTCTGTTTATCAGTTTTCCACCAAGACAGAATCTTGTGACTTGTAACATTTTTTGACCAACAAATACTAAAATGTTTTGTTCGAGCAGTGCTAAAACTTTGGACGGTAAGTTCAGTGATTGTATTATCACATGTCAGATGGTGATGACGCAGTCTGATCTTACAGGAAATAATCTCAAAATAGAAAAGGCGAAAGAGTCATGAGCTATTCTAATTTCCCTCAGACTTATAAACTATTTTTAATTTCTTGACATCTGATGCCATGGTAAAGTGCTTTAATTTACGACCGCTAGTTTCAAACTTGTTTCGGACCCATACAAGGAATAAATATCAGTGATGTACGAACAAGTCAATAGACACTTTTGCTTGTGCTGGTTACAGATTTAAGTTCTGCTTCCTTTCTCTACCTGTTTGTGGTTCAACTTTCGATAAGTCGGTGGGAGGATGGATTATTTGAATTGTATTGTTGTATACTGCTTTTTTTCTTTCAGGTATCAGAAGTCCGATCTGGGCTTATCAGATATTCATCGTACATTGATTGTCATCATATATGGCTTCTCTCAGATTCCTCGCAATAACTGTATTACAAAACTCTAACTAGATTTTAAGACCTCTACAAGCTGAGCTTTTGTTGGATATGTTTTGCCAATAATTAGCAATTTTGGTTTATGTTAGTATCAATTCTTGGCGGTGTTATCTTACTTAATACTTTAGACCCTGGAAATATAGAAGATGCTAGAATATCCACTCACTTTTTTTGTTAAAAATCAACATTGTCATGCATAAAGATGGATCTTATTAATTCTTGATGAAAGGATCCCCAACTTTTTCTGTGGCTCATAATTGCGGCATTGACATCCTGTAAAAGAAGAAAAGAAAATAGGAAATTGAGATTGTAATTTTACTTTTTACCTGACACACGGACCATGAGAAATGGTGTGCATATTATTGACTAAAATACAGACAGAGATAACTTCCTGTAGTCACTTTTTTCGATAAATTTTATCAGCAATCTCAAATGTTGACGTTTGACTTGCAGACGGAGAGATGGGATTAAAAGAAAAACAGTAAAAACGATACAAATCTATACTTTGAGCAGCTCTCTGTCAATTCACTCGCAGGCGAATATCATTTCATTCCTTCACTCGTGAGGACCAACTAATAAGTGTCAAGTGATTGAAATCTGTCCTACTTGTAGAGGTCATTGATACACTCAAAAGAATATTTTCCCCATAACATTCTTTCACCCCTTGCAATTACAGTTGATAGGATCAAGTTTTATCTTAGCCCGAGTTTCTGAGCACTTTGTTGGAGAAGTCCTAGTCAATGTGTCCTAATCATTAGAAGACATTCAACCTTTTTTCCGAAAGAGTAACACAGTTTGCTCTATATGGTATACTTACTTAATTTGTAGATCTATGGGAGTGCTGTGAATGAGAAGACTGATGACTCATCCAGCTTTTCAAGTTTGTAAACTAATTAATGTTCTTCCAAAAGTTTTTTATTTAGCCTGTCCAAACTCGTTATATCAAGGTAAATTTAAATTTAGGTAGCGCCTTTAATTATGGGCCAAATCACACTTCAGTCAGTAGCTATTTATGACTGCTAACAAGGTGCTGATCACAAATTTCTTGTCATTTGAGTCTCTGATGTTTATAAAGCTGATTAATTATTGCCAATACTCTGTGGTTCTACACCGAGAAAATATTCATTGTAAAAAGATATTGGGTGATTTTGTACTATTATTGAGCGTTGGTTTGTGTCTTTTGGGTTTTACTTTTAATTATGAAGTCATGATGTTCAATGTTTTTTTCCCGTCAAATACTGCCCAAATGTCAATAATTTAAGATTCTATATACAGCTGATTAGATTTTCATATTCGAACTGTAAAATATAGATGAGCATGGGGCAGATTCAGTTTTTTTACGCCACCTTGTACATACTTTAAATGATATTTTGTTTTAAACAATCCTACAGAGCTTTTTTCCATATTAGTTCACATCCTCTTTTAAGGCCAGTATTTACACCGAATTTCGCATCCTGTAATATTGTCTGTGATATGTAATAAATCGATCAAAACAATCTAAATATTATAAACTATACATTTTAATGTTTGGTGGTTCATGAGTCCTGTGGTGCCTACATAAAAGCAATTATCTTACAACACACTCCTGTTGACTTAAACAGGGCTATAATATGATTACAGCTGGTGTTTTCTTTAATTCTTATAATATATTATCCAAAATGCCAAAATAACACCAGATTTTGAGAGGTCAGGGGGATGTGTACAAGGTTGATTAAGATCAGATGTCTTATCACTCGCCACGTCCCAAAGCATGGCCGGCAAAATCCTAATGCCCTAGTTGTGCCTTCGCATTATCTGCGCCAGGTTGCTCTCTGTTTGCAGGCAGGTCGCTGCACACCTGGTGGCCAACCAAATCCCAGTAGTCAATGGACTGCAATGGGATTCGAAATTCGAACCCACGACCTTCAACATGTGCACGCTAAAGGACAGTGCTTGAACCAACTGAGCCACATCCTTCTCCTACTTCTATTCCATAAGAAAGGGGTTCACCACACATCCATAAAATATTAATGTTATCTGTTTTAAAACAGACTACCATCAAAACCAACACGGCATACACTTAACAAACCTTATTACATACACTTATAATTACATACACTAACTAAACATTGACTATTAATAGAGATGACAAAAAATTATGTTCAAAACATGACACAATGCATTTACCCCCATTTGATTTCGTTATGTGAAAACCCAATTACCAGATCAAGGTGAGGCAATGATTGTTTGCTCAAAACAGCGGAAAGATGATAGCAGGATAATTTAAAGCTTCTCCTTGTAAACTAATCGTAGCATTTGTAAACTATTCTTCTAGTTTAGCTTTCTTAATAGCCATAAGTGCACAGCCGTAGCTTCCATTGTTGAGATGACCAGTTCTCGTAATGTAGCCGATGGGCGTGGACAGCTGAATCGCCATTTTCTAAAGTTTACCTACACTTAGAGGATGGATTCATTCTACTCTATTGGGATAATCTAGGACTTGCCACATAGTTTGACCTTGCGCTGCACTGCTGTCGATTCTATTTGTAGGGTAAGTTGTAAATGATGTATTTCTGGGCCACTTTTTTTCTCCAACTGTAGCACAAAATGCCAATGACGTAGTGTTTGTTGCAGTGGTCTAAGACGACTTATTTCTTTGTTGGAGCTCTAGTCTATGGGACGACAGCAGCCAAAATGGCTGCAACCGCAGGATAATCGTTTTGCAATATGTCAAATTATGCAAATCCATGCTGTTGAGCATAAAACTCATGCAGAAATATAGATATTTAATAGTAGGATTGATAATATGACTGAAATCTGGTCAAAAAGAAAATTTTTTTACACTGTTCTAAGCACAGAATGTATTTGGAACCCTGTTCTAAGAGTTTCCCCTAAATATTTCTTTGTGGGAACTACGTCACCACCAGTTCCCATTCATTTCTAACACTGTTGTTGTAGTTGTTTAATTCAAGGGGCGGTTGCAAATAGTTACACGATTAACTAAACAGGCTTTCTTTACAGTTAGATGTTGTAGAAAAAAGTTTTTATGTAACTCACTTTTCCTTAACGATGACTTCGAATCAATGATTGTATCAGTATATTCAGATTATCTGATTCTAACAATATTTTACATTTTGTTGCACTATAATTACTTAGCTTTCTTTTATCAAGACACTGTCACACACCCAGTCATATGCAGTAAGGCAATTATGTGCTAGTGTCAATTTAGCCAGCGAAGTGGGCACTCTAGTGTACGTCACCCTCACACCACTGATTTTATGATATACAACAATACCTTACATTCAGTACAACAGACGCTGACTTTGTTACTATGATAGCATCTCATTCTCAATATTCTATTTAACTGTACTATTTTCTATTCTACTAAACGGATAACATCTACTATAGTTGTAAGTACAGCTGTAATATTTATCAGAAATGATTACTTTCCTCTAGTAATTTTATCATCTGCAATACTTGAGGACAGATTGACAGCATGTCAGCATGGCAGCAGTAAATTCACTTTTAATGATTGTTATTGCTTTGCAAGTAACGCGATGTGTTTGCTAATACGATTCTTGAATTAATCATTTAAAACACCAGGATTCACTTTCTATTGCTGTGTAAATTCATTGCGCATACAATTAAGCATGTATTTAGGATTTATAACTATTTATTTCAGATGATGGATCTACATGCATACGTTAATCATTAGACCAGATCGTAACTCTTTATCCTACCTACTGTATATGCTAACGGAGTGGCAATAGTTTTGTAAGTGCAATAATAATTATCATGTAACATTATGCTTTGCATTTAAATGTTTCATTCAATGTGAATCAAATCAAACAGCAAGCAACACGCAATGATTATTGATAGCATAATAATTGATAATTTCAAATTGTATTGTTTATCGCTGAGATGAGTTTAATTGCCGCTATAATTTTTTTGGCTGATTTGGCTGCATAGAGCACCTTTGCTTTGTATCATCACCACACTATGCCAGTTTTATTATTTACTTTGAATTTTATTATTCAGGGTATCAGCTCATGATATTGCACAAATAAACGTCTGTGTTGCTTAAACTCTCCTGATACGTTAACATACTGGTACAATGATTAAGGGTAAAACTTATGCTTTGTTAATAATCATATCTGTCAATGATAAATAGTAGCTCGATTTTGCCACTTTTATTTTCAGATAGTCTGAAAACTTCTATTTAAGAATAGTGAACATCTAATCTCTGCGCGATGACTGCGAAAGAAACAGCATGATATCAGTGACACTCGACACCATAGAGGAAGGGAGAAGGCAGTCTTTTTATGAGACAAGTTGAGTATCAAACTCATCACCATCTACTATTTTCCCAAGACAAGACGAATTCGGTGAGTTGATTCCATAACCTTCTCAAGAACATAATGATTTGACATAAAAAATCCTTGTCAAAACTGCTAGTATGTAATCATTTTGTTAAAAAATAAGCAAAAATCATGAAGGGTAAATATCTTCCTTCTTAATTCTCTGCTGTGACAGATGCCAGATAGAAGTAAAGGGTGGTTTATGTAAGCTGATTGAATTGTGATTTGACATGTTAATCCAATTTTATGTTTCTGAAGAAAATCAAGCAGAAAACAGGGTAATAATGTTCTAGTTTACAATGTATTACCCATCATTACTGCTGATTTCCTGCATTACAAGCTGCACCCTTGTCCATCAACTCACAAATTTGGTTATGTGTAAGCATGCAGGGGTGAGAAGCATTACTAGGAATCTCTGTACAAATTGTTTCCCCCTTGATATTTAGCAGACAACTCGAAACAATTTGATTCTTGCCAAGGTAAGGTGCGATGTTTGTTTTTTGCTCCAATGCACCGTATTCAATAAAAACAGACGGATTTGGTATTTGCTCCATTATTAGCTGATCTTATAACATTTCTATCCACCCTAGTTATCGCCTTTATCAGTTATAGTTTATGCCAAATGGCATACTATTCAAGTTAATAAATTTATGGCGATGCTAACCTATTTTCTGCCTTGATATTCAGCAGTTGAGGAGAAGAAAGCCTGTCCAATATATGGTATATGTGAGGAAAAATAGATGGCAAGCACATTCAATGAGCGCAGACGATGGATCACAACCGAACCTAAGATGTTCTTGAAAAGTTTCCTCTCTTCATGTGAAATGCGAAAGAGGTAAACATTTGATATCGATAATTTTTATCAGAATGTACTCAATTCAGCAAAAGATATAGCGCAGCCTTTGCTGCTAATATCACGACTGGATTTGAGTATTCCCATGGCCATATTTGTAACTAACAAATCATACTACATTGTCAAAATCTATTAGGGCTTCTGTCTCTCAATTAGAAAGTGCTATCATCTGCACACTTGTATGTGTGTATGTATGTGTGTATGTATGTATGTATGTATGTATGTATGTATGTATGTATGTATGTATGTATGTATGTATGTATGTATGTATGTATGTATGTATGTATGTATGTATGTATGTATGTATGTATGTATGTATGTATGTATGTATGTATGTATGTATGTATGTATGTATGTATGTATGTATGTATGTATGTATGTATGTATGTATGTATGTATGTATGTATGTATGTATGTATGTATGTATGTATGTATGTATGTATGTATGTATGTATGTATGTATGTATGTATGTATGTATGTATGTATGTATGTATGTATGTATGTATGTATGTATGTATGTATGTATGTATGTATGTATGTACGTACGTACGTACGTACGTACGTACGTATGTACATACGTACGTATGTATGTTTTGTATTCGTCTCAATCTCTGAGAAAAAAAATGTCTCTGTAGGGTGCTCTTATAAATGTCTAAAAATTATTGATTCTAAAAATATACTGGTAATAAAAGAATGTCATAAAAAATAGACTGTTTATTTCCTGAAAGTATAGTATTAAGGTATTTGATACATTCCGATCGAAAACACTTGGCACTTAGCTGGACTCTATATCTGACTGTTTGATAGCGACCTGAGGGGAGTTGATATAGCTCAAGTATTGGCTCGTTGTCTGTTGCTATCATGCGAAGAGATTTAGGTTTGAGTCTGTGTGTGTAAAGGTCTTCTGCCGATATAAATACGAGGTCACCCGCAAGATATTCTGACGTTTTAATGAAAGAGTTGAGTTTTCTCTTGCAGTCTGCATTCATATGGCTATACACCACCACTAGATGATATGTGATAATGATCCGATAAATGATTTGTAGCATGTTTTGACAAGCTTTTCATTAACGCCTAGATGGTACAGGTTAGGGACGATGTGTAGCCTCTGACGAGCTTTTTTGATTATTTTGAGTGTGTTGGGGGTGAAGTCTAGTTTTCTGGTTAGGATAGTGCCGAGATATGTGAATTTGTTGACCTGCTCAATAGGGGTACCATTTATTAGCAGTTGAGGGTAGGATGTATTATCCCTCGCATTACAAATGATCATCTCCTTTGTCTTCTTAGCATTGAGTATGAGGTCATTAGTGGAGCACCAATTCATACATGTTATCCGTCATTGTTTGTAGCTCGGATGGTTGGTTATCGGCTAGGAGTTCCATGATGACCGTATCATCGGCATATTTCACCAGCTTTATGTTATCACTAGATGGCATGTCAATAACATAGAGAGAGAAAAGCAGTGGACTAATGACACAGCCCTGGGGACTGCCTGTAGAGGTATTCAGTGATTTCGATGTGCTGAGAAGTGTCACTACTCGTTGGCTTCTGTTTGTGAGAAAATCATATAGCCAGTTAACTATGTTTGGGTGGATGTTATAACTTTCCAGTTTGTTGATGAGGATCGCATGGTTGATAGTGTTGAAAGCACTGGAAAAGTCTATGAGTAGGGCCCTGACGCGTTTTTTTAGCATTTGAATCTAAGTGTTCAGTTACTGAGTCTATTAGGGTGATTAGGGCATCTTCTGTTGATCTGTTTGGCTGATAAGCAAATTGAGTTGGGTCGTTGAGGAGTGGCGATAGTCTCTTCATTACCAGACGTTCGGAGGCACTTACCCACGATGGAAGTTAGGGCAATGGGTCTGAAGTCCTTAGCTTCTGACGCCCCTGCACACTTCGGGATTGGTCTGACGTCAGCCGACTTCCAAACCTTAGGCATGTTACCTTCTCGGAGTGAGCGATTGAATATGAGTGTCAGCGGGTGTGCTAGAGTGAAGGCAGCACATTTCAGTAGTTTAGCTGTAATTGTATCTGGACCTGGGCTCTTACTCGTCAGGACATTACATAAGGTTGCGTAAACCTCCTCAAAAGAAAAATCAACATAAACTGAAACAAGAGTTGGTAAGACAGGACAATCACTATGTTTATCAAAAAGATTGAAGAAACCATTCAATACATCGGAATCTAATAAGCACCCTTTTGCATTATCTTTCAACTTCAAAATTGATTTTAACTGACTCCATGCCAATCTACTGTTGTCCTGCATTCTATTCTCAATGTCTACGGCCTGCCAGTCACAAACTTATAACATTCATCTGATACTGGGCAAGTCACCCAGCCTTCATCACACTCATTTGCCGCTTAAAAAGTATTACAAAATATAGACTGAATTAACTCACTTTACTTTTTACTAATAAAATTTTACAATTCTTCACGTTTACATCAAATCACATGGAGGCAAACTCATGAGCCGATTGTTAGATGAAACAACATCATATTTACACATATTATATTACTATTATATATTATATGATATGTCTTATCTCACATTCTCTCAAACTGGTTAATCTTCAAGGATCATCCCACACCAGTTCTAAGCCCACACCAGTTCTTATTTGTTAACACAGGGTGTGAGATTTTAACCAAGTGTCAAAAATATGGAAAATATTCTCCTCTTAATATGAATACATACAGAATACGCTGACAACAGCTGCAGCAGAGAAGGGAAGCGCAATATTCATCTCAAAGTTTGACTGGTTCATAAAAAAGTGGTCTACTTTGGTATGAATGAGATGTAAGGACAAAGGGTGCCTGTTTATATACGCAAACTCGACATGTTGTTAACAAGGGACTATAGGTGGGTAAACGAATACCAAGAGATAAGCAAAATACACCTCTGTTTCTGCGCAAAGAGATCCGTGCAAAAAAGTGCTGGTATTAATTTGAATAATCCTGTGCTGTGACTATTGAGAACACTTGCGACTGAAATTAGTGGAGGCTTTGCCAAAAACAAGATTCTTTGAATTAGTATTAGACTGGTAATGCTTACTGCCACACAGAGAGAAATGAAACGGTATTATCAACCGTTAGATAACCATAACATGAAGTTGTATTTTTAATCTAAAATACTGGTTATCTTACGGTTTCCTTATTGTTAATTAAAAAACTATCTAATTAGCGCCATCGACCCATTCTTTTTTGAGGATGGTGAGATGGCGCAATCGGTTAGCGCGCTTGCTATTCACTGCCAGGCGATTAGTGCCGCAGGAGTTGTGGGTTCGAGCCCCACTTGGGGCGCTTTCATTGTTGATTGTTCCAGCCCCCAGCACCCTCGGGTGTATACCTCTCCTGTGTACTTGTCTACTGACTGACTCATGGAAAGACATGTGACAGCATGGAAAGACATGCTGACAAGATGGAAAGACAGCTAAAACCTACTACAAGGGGTCCCAGCAATGGGCCATATAAGGCCAATGACCCTAACACGCACACTGTGTTTCATGTGCAATGGTGGATTGGAATGTGCTGTGGGATGAGAGAACACAACTCTGAGTAGTTAGCGCGCTTTCTATTCACTGCCAGGCGATTAGTGCCGCAGGAGTTGTGGGTTCGAGCCCCACTGGGGGAGCTTTCATTGTTGATTGTTCCAGCCCCCAGCACCCTCAGGTGTATACCTCTCCTTAAAAAATTGTTCAGTGAAATTTCAGTCACAGCTTACAGTTATTTCAGTTACAAGGTAATGTATTCTGGAATGTGTCAGTGCATTGAAATATCAATCACAGCTTACGGTTAATTCAAATACAGAGTACTGTCAGATTAGATCTGAGAACAGGTGACAGTAAACAGCACACTACGGTTAATACAACAGCTGCAGCCCTGTTGTCCTAGTTCGCCAATTAAAGCTACAGTCGACACGAGGTGGTGAAAATTGCTTGCCCCAGTATGGCTTATAAATTTACCCAAATGTGTGACTCATATAATTTTAAGATTACTGGTGAGGTGTAGTATTGTGTTGCTTTATTTAATTGAGAAATAATATATAAAATATTTGGTGTGGAGTATTATCAGAAAAATAAAAAGTCTTATGACTAATGGAGGTGGTCAGGTAAATTAAAATTCGATAGCAGATAATATTGATCTCCTTAGGCAACGAGGTAGTACCTAACACAGGGAAGCATAATATACTGAGGGGTATATAAAGTACATAGTGTGGAGAATGTAGTATTTTCCCAAAAAATAAAATGGCTAGGATATGTGAAGATATATATATATATCATCACATATCCTAGCCTCCACTTACACAGAGAAATAGTTTGCCATCATACTTATTTCATAGCTCGTTAGATGGAGATTTCAATCCTATTTTAAAGTGCTTGTAAAGTAAACAGGTTTTTGGTATCATTCTAGAGCTCTCAGTCTAGTTTAGAACATTATGCTATGTCCAAAAGCAGCCTGTGGCCCAGTTAAGAATTATTTTCACTCAAAGTTGGGATGAGAAGGTACTAAAAAGGTACTATTTTTCTCCTTTGGAGTTGTGATCACTTGTAGAAAATAGTACCTTTTTAGTACCTTAGATTATAATGGGAATATACAGTATCTCGTAAATGAGACTTTTTGTTATGACACAGTGGTTTTGATATTCCCTGCGTACAATATTAAACCACACAGAATTTATCTATTGAATGAATGAGTGAATACAATGCAAAGTTAATCTGTCCCATGTTATGTGGCTTAGCTGGTAAAATGGGATAGTGTATAAAATTTCATAATTGAATGACAAAGCAAACGATTGAAATCAAGCACGGCAAAAATTACAACTCTAGCTCATCCGACAGCGAGAGTGAAAATTATAGGGAGATTAACAGATCCAGTGAGAGCGAGATTGAATATCATTCAGGAGGCAATTGTAGCAAATCGACGTCGAGTCCATGTGATTATCATAGGGAAAATGTCCCTGAGGTAGTCACACCACTAAGTTTAAACACCACTAAGTTTAAATCTGTATGATTTCGGCCACTTGAAATAACCCACAGTGCTTTGACAGATACAACATTTTCTGTTAACCATGGTTACTGCTCTAGATAGAAATTGGCAATATAAAGGCAGATCAATACATGGCTAAAGTATTTCAAGGTTTTGTTTATATTTATTTGATGAATAAATGAGATTGTGGCTACATGGATTGTATTGAAGATTATAAATACTAAGATATGACATTCCAATCAAACTCTGTCTTCAGCCGTTATGCTTTATGATTAGTGGCTTTCAATAGAATTTCAATGGAAGATACAAAATTTACACATGTAGACTGGATGTTTTTCTAATTTGCACAAAAATCTAAAATAATTTGTTTTTAAATCTCGACATTTCAGGCATTGGGATGATGTTAAAATCCAAAGCATGCGATGATTAATACTGAGTGATTTGAAGTTTTGAGAATCTTTACAACAATTTTTGCAAATATTCTGATGTTTGGACTCACAAGATTTTCTCGGGTAAACTTTGTTGTTTACATTAAAAACTGGAATTTACAAGTCACAAAGTAAATTGAAGTAAATAAAATTGTCATCTAGTTATTTCGGACTTCAGGGTGA
Source organism: Membranipora membranacea (assembly GCA_914767715.1). NCBI lineage: Eukaryota > Metazoa > Bryozoa > Gymnolaemata > Cheilostomatida > Membraniporidae > Membranipora > Membranipora membranacea. The sequence goes on along the minus strand of OU612072.1, from coordinate 6,095,587 downwards.
TGAAAAATGTAAATGAATTTGACTGCCTCCTAAAGAGAGGAGTATTGATAATCGTGTAAGCAGTGGAATACCTTGAGAAACTTTCTATATCATTTTACATCAGATCTTGTCCATCTGTGCATCACAGATACTCAGCACATCTAAACATGGACTATCAATATTACTGACTGAGTGCAGCATGCCATATGAGAACCATGTCAAAGCACACATCAGTCACATGGGAAATTAATGTGTCGAGTTTTTGAGTTATTTCATCAGTATGGATCTTATTTGGGGGGCTAGTGTTGGATATTATCGCAAGATTTGGTACTAACCATAAAGCATTGTATGGACCATTTTTAGGTAAATCTGAAATAAGCAAGGCTTTGTCAGCAGGAAGAATCCATTGCTCCAGTGTAATCTTATTTAAACAGAGCAAACAAGCGCAGCGGTATGAAATGAAAATCACTCGCTTGAAAAGCTGTGGACAGGGAACGGGTCATAGTCATTGATTGTAGTGTACAGTCAGTATATATAGTCTTTGGTACAGTGGTTCTTCTAATCTCTTCTTCAACATGGGCTCATAACAGAAATGAAGGTTGTTTTGATTAGCGGTCTCAACTCATTAAATTTGAACTTTTATGTCATCGGCAGACTTGTGAGTGACTTGGTCATGTATTTGCAAAAGTTGTTTTCTAACCACAATAGTCACTAATGTTACTGTATTTCCCCCATAATAGGCTCATTACAAATCGCCTGGACAAGTTTGGCTGTGCATGAGTAGGCAACTCGATAGTGTTAACTTATTACCCCCAAACCTACCAGACCAAGTAACCCTGAAGACTTATTTTTCATGCAAATGCATGTGTGATAGATGTCTTAATCTCAATTCAAGCTCAAAAATGATACCAAGAACCCTGTTCCTTTAAAAACACTTTAACATGAATATTGCCAGTTAATTGGAAGGGGGGGGGGGAGAGGAGCGTGACTTAAACACAAAGTCAAATCATTGATTACTGAACGTGTCACAATGTATTTTCACGTACTGTGTATCCTTTGTAGATGCACAGGGTAAGTCTCGGCTCCTGCAGTGACAGCACAACTGAGCCGTACGTCGTGCTCAGTATTTTGGCCTCCTTTGTTTATACAAAAATGGCCGAGACCTTGTCTACCGATTTCAGACCACATCTTGAGACTAGCTTTTTGATCATCGTGACTGGATCATCTATTAGATAAAAAAAATAAAAAACATTATTATTAAGCTGGAAATGTGATGTAGAAAAACAATGATTGGAAGGGAGGCACACTTCAAACTTTATATTCATGATGTGACGCATTAAGGTTAACTTGCGAACCCATTTGTATTCATTTCTTCATTCGAAGGCAGGAACCGTTTTGATTATCAACGGATGTATAATCTGGCGTTGATGAATTGATAGGGTGCATGGAACTCTAGATTCTGTGCGGGGCCCAGATTCAAATCTCAGCACAGCAGATCTCTTTTCATGTTTTTCATCATGGAAATCGTTAGCATTCATCATGGGAGTGGACCACCCATTTGAAGTATGGAACCGGTGATTGATAGTATGGGAGCCTTTTCATAAGAAAGGTGGATTTTAAGATAAAAATCAGGGTATCACACAACAAATATGGTTGTAAATTCAGGAGGTACCCTAACGACAAACCTTGAGTAAGTGATCAGAGTGCGAAAAGGTTATGTGCACGAAACTGACTGCTGTAAATTATCTAGTACAAACATTGATAGTGATGCAACTGATTCATGCAACACAGTTATCTATAGCAGTATCTCACCTTCCAAGCCTAGCCTTTCAAGAAGAAGCTCCACTCTCTCCCTGCCTTTCTCAGCCGAAAAACCTGCACCGATTTTGTTGAACTCCTTTGAAATCTGAAAAAAGTATTTTTAGAAAATGTCAGAACATTTTGGTCTATGCTGGATTTCTCAACCACCAAAGTTGTCCCCTCTTTAAAGCTTTATGAGATATTGAGATGTATAGCCCATAGCAGAGTCCCTGAAGAGGGAAGGGGAGGATGATTGCAAATAACAAAATTTGGCAGATAGGATTTGAAACTTTTTTCATGCTGATTCCAATTGTACTATCATATCTGACATGATGTTGCAGATAATTGCCAAAAAAAACACTGCAATGCTAGCAAAAGTGATAAAAAATGATATAAACTATCGTGGTTATGTACGTGCCATTTGAATAGCAAGGCATTCAGAGCATTGAAAACTGGTGTTATGCCATGGGAGCTTCAATACCAATTCACCAAAAAATTGCATTTTTAGCCACTTTTAACATAGGCTGCCACCGTACTAAATTAACTGAATTGTTATGATAAGTTCACTCAACTCTTCCGGGAATCTGAGGAAGGTGCTGAACTTCGACTGGATATCCACCATCCCGGGACCATCGTTCATGATCCACCTCCTCCTTTCTTCGAAGGTTTCATTTAGAAGTTCTGACCTCCTATCAGGGTCTGCCAAAGCCAGTTCTTGGACTAAAAAAAGATTCAGGTTGTTTAAACTGATAAATTGCACCTTACATACTAGGCATCATAGCCACACAATGGCATTGTATACCCACACCCTTGCTCAAGAATCGCCTGAGAATCTTGAGAGAACACATACAAGAATCTAGCCTCATGTCTAGCCCGAAGCACTAAAAGGTCAGCAACCATACTCTATCTCATGGTCAGGCAGAAGAAAAAAATGATTTGGTATTGTGATTAATAACATAAGCATAACCTTTCTGCTCATATGTGGAGTCCTGTATATCCTGCACTGGTCTGGCACTGATGGTAGCTGCTGTTGATGCCCCTTATTCTTTGTTTTTTTACTTACACGAAGTTTAAGCGTATCAGGCAGTTTACGATTGAAATTTTTAAATGCTTCATACAACTGGCCTGTGGGTGGATGGCGGACGAAGAACTCTCGCTACAACAAAAAATTAAATGTCACACAAACAATATAAACAGTGATTGACTGGATCGTTGTTTCTGTAACAAGACCACGAGATAAATTGTTGGTTATCAGCCAATCTATGACCGGTGTTCATCAACAACAAAACAGAAGAGGGATCAGCAGAGTCAGGATTTTTAATCTAGTCCCACATAGTCACCTGACAGATTGGATGGTTATTATCTCTATTACATTGTTCTTTTGAATATGTCCTTCAATACTCCCTGTGAATCCAGAAAACCGACAGAAAGGCACTGCTAGACAGTGAAGTGAGGCTAGGTTGCATTCTGTTGAATGAATCATTCAGTGATCACTACTTTTAGACTTACTATATAAAGCATTTAATACGAGGCTTCAACTAAAACCTTATGAGTGATTGTATTACTCACAAAAGAGGGGTTCTCGACATCACTACCCTGGTCTCTGAGTGATGGATATTGTCGGATCATAGCAGTTGCCACGTAGTGAATGATGTCTGGAGTGACATTCTGGTTATTAAATTTGTCAGTGTACATTTCAGCGGTATACTAAACGTATAATTTCTGAGTCCTTATTCTCAACTGTTTTCCGACTACCTCTCTTTCTTTCAGAATGCGTATATCATTCTCACCCAGCCGATTGGTCAATCTCTTATCAAAGCTGAGTTGCAGCGACTGTATCTAAGAAAAAGAATAGAAATAGACTGTTTTAAAATGGGATATTTGAAGCTTCAACAAGAGTTTTGAGTTGTTTGCTAAACTGTCCGAGCGAGGGCAACTCCCTCATAAGTCTGGTTAGTATAAATGAAGGTATGAACTGCATAATTAATGTATAAGCACTACTGGTCAGTTCATCAGTTAAGCGTGACAGGACAGCGTTGTCACACAGAAACATATCAAGCACTGTAGACATATCTAGTATAGATATTCTGCTATGCTGCTAAGGATGACATTAAAATGCTGTTAGTTACTAGAATTTTGCTGTGAGATCCTGCACTAAACCTACACGAAGTCCGTTATACTTACAAACTCTCGTGTATCAATGAATGATGGTCTATAGAATTTGTTAGTGGTACGACTCTGAACCAGTGGTCCAGGAACAGGGGTCATATGCAGTAAACTCCGACCAGCAGCAGGCTCAGGTCTCATCTGCGTCTGCACATAATCAAACAATGACATAATTGACATAAGTGAAATCGGCTTCGTATGAGTAACACTGAACTCCGGTCTGAGGAAAGTCAATCTTTCTAGCCAGCACTGGTGTTGAATTTGTCTCAACGGTGGCAGTGCCAAGCTGCAGGAAAGAGGTGCCAAGGGGTTTGTTTGATTAGATGGGTTATTTTTTATACGATGAATATATATATATTTAATATTGCAATAACACACACACTCATATATATATATATATATAAATATATATCACTATGCGACAGCCTTTGCTAACAATAACCTTAATCTATGGTCATCAAGATCAACGCCGGGGAATTATTATTGCTAGTTTGTATTAATGAAACATACACAGACCAAAACCTTATTCCAAACAACTCCTGACCTACATTTTTTTTAACTCACTAACCTGTTTTTGGTCACGTATATCCCGTATCGCCAACTGTGTACCAATATTAGAAGATAGGCCTGCAATATCACTGTCCTTGAGCAAGTGAACATGACACTCAGCTATCCCAGCAGCTGCAAACAGAAAATGTGTTTCAATTATCGTAATAAATAACAAACATTGAGCATGCCCACATGTATGACCTAAGCAACAGTGACCAGTCCGTACTCTGGGGTGCAACATGTTTTATGCCCGTTAACATTGCAGGCATCAAACAGGTGGATTGGTTGAGTGATTAAGATTTGAAACTGGCAGTTCTCACACAATAGCAATATCCTGTCAAGTCATGTGACTAGCAAGGAATCAACATAGATGCAAATGAGCAAATTCTTATGGAGCATTTTTCATCTGACTTTATCTCTGCGCATCCATTTTTGAGAGTTCACAATATCATAGATAGGCACGACAAAGGATTTTTTCAAAATGTTCCAATCATGAAAATAAATAGGCCTGCATGGTTGGAACCACATAGGTGTGAATTTTCCAAATATGTTTTCAAATTTGCTCTGGGAGCAATATGAGGCAAGCAAATCCAAAATCTTATTTCATTTTAGCAGCCAAAAATATCATCTAGAATTTACAATAAATTTGATCCCAGGCAGAAGCAAAAAATAGTGTATGTAACGTTGCGCTATGACTGCACAACGTTACACACACTCATTTTGCTACAACCTGAGATCAAATATTGTCGTGCAATTCTAGTATCTAGTAGTAGTTGATACCTGAAGTATCCATGTTACTGGAATGTTAATAGCCTATCTTCCTTGGCCACATATATGCGATCATGTGTAGCCAATTCCATCAAACATTATGCCAAAATTTACGTATTAAAATGCTATACAGTAATATATCATAATATGCTCATGTTTATAGTTTGATTTGATATAGATGATTCTCAGAAAGATCTAGACACTGATCGGGGTCAAGAAAGAACGACTAACCGCTACCTTGAACCTCACTAATACAATGCTCCTCACTACTCGTTGATAATGATAACAGCCAACTAACAGATACTCACAGCTTACTAAATCTCTTGAGCAATGCACTGCATTATTTGACACCTCTTTTTAAGCCTTAAGACTATGTTTGGGACTGTAGGCACTCTCTGAAGTTCTAGATTTTCAACACTGTTTCGAACTCAATCCCTAAGTTGGCATTAGCTTTTTTAACATGCTGGGATTTACATGTCCTCCACTTATATATATAATATAATACATGTTGCGAAACTAGATATTTATACATTTCTCCCACATTGATTATGAGACGAAACCATACCAATAGAACTACAACAGCGACCCAATTGCGTCTTGGCCTACAACTGACTCAACTTGTATATCACAAGAAAAAGAACTCACTTTATACCCTGATTAGAGCGTCATGAGCAAAAACTGTTGACACCCATGCTTTACCAACTTAAAACATGTTCATTACATGCAAAAGTTCAACTAAGTTATGGATTATGATCTGCTAGAGAAGATGTGTCAGCCAACCTAAGCAAACACATCCAAATACTAACAACAGGTGCTTGCAATGCAAGTGAAAATAGTTGTTCATCAAATCGGTCTGCACTGAATCTAGCTAAGATATCCCCGTAAAATTTTGGTGATCACTCCCTGATATCACTAGTGAAATAGTTTATGTACAGCTTAATTGGTACTCTAATCACACAGTTGACACCACCATCTGTAGTAGTAACTGTGCCAAATTAATCTGAGGTGGGCCAACTAATATGCAAGTTGATGTTCAATCTTATATGAAATTAGAGAGGACATCAATTGAGTACATATAAATGATGAAATAGTGTGCAAACTTTGTCCATCATGCTCTAATTTTGTACCAACACAGACAGTTAAAGCCTTACCATACTCAGTGATGAATGGGTATGAGGATACATGTGTCATTTACACTAAAAATCCATCAGCAGCAACAACACAACAAAAATCATTGCTTGACCTGTGGAGATATTTAGCGGAGTTTAGTATGAACTACTGTGATTGGTCTAATTTTGAAAGTTAGACCAATCACAGAGGCCATATCAATCGAGTGGCCATATTATTTTATCCTTGGGATTCTAACTGGCAACTGAAACATGAGATTTTAAAACAGAGAGTACAAGCACTTCTTCAGAGCTAAACCAGACAAAGTGCGCACCATCAGAATCAACAACCTTCAATCATATCAGTTATTGTATGGTGAGAGTGAAAATGGAGTTTTTCTGTGAAAATTCAGGCAGCAGTTTGACACTAAATTTCAGTCTTGCCTACTTTAGTTTTCTAGGGTTTTCCATGGTTTTCTAACAATTGCGCTGGGTGCGCATGCTTCAGATCTATATCCTTAAAAAATTTCAAGGCTGTAGTAGTAGTAGTAATTTTTGTATTGAAATATAAAACTACAGAAGAACACAAAAGCCTCTATTGACAAAAATGAAACAGTTTTTTTGAGGTTAATAGTGAGACATAAAGTTTAAGTCAAAACATAAGATGAAGTAAGCAGCTTGAGTATTTATGTGATATCTAAACCTGGGCTGAAACCGTTGTTCTTTGAGATTAACATAGATCACTGATAATAGAAAATCCCCAATAATTCAAAAATAAAATATATACTTTTGTACAAAACTAAAACTTTTAATTACAAAAACCAAAGGAGTGAGCTATGTCTTGGTATCTCCGAATTGTCCTGGCTCATCCAGCAATTACAGTGGTGGTTGGGTCCCGGGACCCCGTACTCCGAGCGGCCAGCTCTCGTGGCGAGCACTCACTCAAGCGGCCAGCTCTCGTGGCGTGCACTTTAGATCCTTATCTCACTGACGTCTGGTATCACAGTCTTTTAGTACTGCTACAGTACTGTATAAATTGTTGTAGGCCCAGCGGCCCCTGGTTAGTGCCAAGTCTCTCCCGCAGTTTTGCGTAGAGTGGACATTTAAATACATGGTTGGATACAGTCTCGTCCTCCTGCAAGCAAATACAAGTGGGTGAGAAAGACAACCCGAGCTTGTACCTGTGTACTCCCAGGTTACAATGTCCGCTGAAGAGGCTACAGACTTTCCCTAGAAGTTTTGGATCCATGTTTAAGGGTATTGGGTTCTTTGTGATGTAGTCTTGATCCAAATAGTATGCAAGTCCGTCTGAACCAGACTTCATTTTCAAGAAAGTCTCGAATTTTCTTCTTTTTTCTTTTCTGATGCATTTTTTTATTTCTGATTTATTTAGATCTTTGGCGGTGAGCTCGGCGATCTCTGGTCCTCTTCCTTTAAGTTTTACTAAGTCAGCATTCAGCAACAAAGAGTTTCTGTAGTGAGCTTTTTGTGTTGTTTGTGATACAAAATGTATCATTATATGCGATTTGTTGTTTTAATATGCTGAGTCTGTTAGAAGTATCTCCAATCTTTGGTGGTGTAATATTAGCCATCGCTAGTAGTAATTCTTCTGGTGGATTATAAGGGATGCGCATCATCTCTTTGACCACGTTGTAGATTCTGAGGTCATTCTTGATATCCCAGAGATGACTTGCATAGAATCCAGGAAGCATCACTGTCGTCAATATTTTGTGGGCTTTGCTGGCTGAGAGTCCTGCATGGATGTCTGGCTTAAGCAGATTCCACTTGCGTTGCAATGAGTTTTTAGCCTGGTTTGTTTGTAGGTGGAAGGTCAACTTGGAATCAATTGTAATTCCAAGAACTGTAGGAGGAATAGAAACTGAGATATTAAAAACTTGTGTTTTCCAAAATCTGCGCAGTTGAGATACTTTGCACCTATCAAGCTTCTTTGAGGCTATAACTATCATCACGTGGCTAGTTTCTGTTTAATGCTTCAAGATACCTTGCACCTATCAAGCTTCTTTGAGGCTATAAATATCCTCGTATGGCTAGGTTCTGTTTGATGCATCAACACCTAAACGGGAATTATGTCCCCCTGATTATGATCAATATGATGACTGTCGCAGCCAAAATACATCTGCAAGACAAGGGCAATGTTGTATTTTGTATCAATCATGTTGATGGCCTTAATTTGCTAACAAGACAACCATATATGGACCCGCTCAACACAGGTTTACTAATTCAACTCGATGTTGCACATTGTCTGAGTGTGTGAACTTCTATAGCCTAGCTTCTAATACATGTTGGCTACATCGACCTGAAATAACACGCTATAACCATAGCAAACCTATATGGATATGGATGTTGTTCTGACTGATGTTTCAACTGTTTGTAAGCTGAAATTCAATCTTCATTCACGAATTACATGGAAGGTCATAGTGTTCTGCATTTACATTTAGGTTTAACAGTAACGTTCAATATCAAACCATGCTGAGTTAGTCTAACTTCAGCCCTGTATTCTTCTTCTTCTAAATGACTGACGTTCTTCTGACATTCTTTTTCACCAGTATGGAAATACATAGTTATATTCTTTATTAATATTTCAATTATGGTTATCATTGTTATTATAGAGTTCATTATGGCATGTGGAAGAAAAAGTACACCAGCTGAGTTTGTATGCTGCTACTGCTCTGTAAAGTTTATCGAGCAATCAGCTAGATCAATACTGCTACATACTAAGATGTACCATAAAGCTTTTTTTAGGAGCTTTGAGACGCATCCACGCCGCTCCCCTTTGGTGAGAGAACCTGAAAAGAAAACATCAACATCTAAGGCAACATCTAAGCTTTAATATGATACAATAGACATACCTGCCTTACTCTAATTATTTGATTGGGCTATAATGTGTCATCTACTCATCAATCTGCTTAGGGCCTGGTAGACCTATGATCTAAATTAGCCATGACTCAACGGGGACAACAATTGTTCCCTAGTGACAGTAACTGTTAGCTTGATCTTACCTAAGTTAGTTTTGAAGTCATTTCATGTTGGCTAGCACTGCATTTTGCTAGCAGTGGTAGTGGTCTATATAGATTAACCAATGTGAGTGAACTTTAGCTAGTTTTGAATTTTGCTCTTTTAGGCATGTCAAAGAAGCCTATCATGTCACCTGCAATTTAATTAGTCCTCTAGGGATATTGTCCAATTATTTTATTGTAGATTTGCGTATCTTGCCATTGGCAATGTGACACAGATTTATCTTCTTTCAAGAATCACATAAAGCTTCACCTTGAAGGGTCAGACCAGGTTCAACCAAACAACTTGAACCTTGCCCAACAGACATATGAAAAAGGAATGAACCTGAAGTTGATATGGGTATGTACTGGTACTCAATTAATTGACATATTGTTTTTCAATGATGCAATAACCTACAAAGACTGTCATTCCAGTAGGCTCATTAGAGCTTGTTTTTATTTAAAGGTGTTAGATTCTCGTATGATTTGATGGTGAGTGTAGATGAATCGTAGATGATATTATTTTACGCTGATTGTGTTATTTAATTGCAGCACAACGTCAATGTGCCCTGGAAGATGAATATCAGAATATGGATTATGATGCAAATGATGAATATGATGCTGAGTCACTACATGACGGGGGGGGGGGGGGGGGGTAAGCTGATGATTATTAGCATGTTCTGGGCAATTTACAGATCATTTTGTAGTTCTTCTCATAAGTTCAATCTAAAATGTCATAATTCGATTCGAAATGACTAATTCGCTTAAGTTGCATTATCCTCGGCAAGTTTTGACTTTACTGAGATAACTAAAATGAAGAGCATGGCAATTGTTTTAAAGCTAAGACTACTGAATCATCATTTGTTCAGCTAATAATTTTTGCTCCCGGGTACACCCAAGGACCCGAATACTGGATCAATAGAAAAAGATCACTCAGAAAACCAGATTGTGTTTATGAATTCCCAACAAGAAGCAGTAGAGAGGTATACATTACGCTTAACTACTAAACAATATTAACGATTAAATTTGACTTGATGTACATGGTGAATTTCTATGAGTATTATGGTTTGTGTCAGTAATCGAATCGAGCTAAAATGTTGAAGCTTTTAAGATACACATTGATTGCTGTCCCAGTAACTACGCAGGCCAGCTGCTGTTTTTAAAGTTCGACAGGTGGTGGGCTGTAGAATTACTGAACATCCGGGCCAAACAAATTTAAGAAATGCATTGCTCTACCCTTACATAAATTGCTTGTTGGGGGGGGGGGGAGATAGGTTCCACCTATTCATAATTCATGACATAATTTTGTTCTATCATATATATCAAATATTTGTTATTTTTAGGTTTCCGCTCAGCATGTATTCTAACGGAGGTCGTACCAAGAAACAAATACAGCAAGTTGTAGACTCTGTTGACCTTTTGAATTCGACATCTATCAGTAGACTGACAGGCCTTCTGGATAACTTTTTGGCCACCATCCCAGCGATGTTCAAGATGAATAATCCAGCCCTTGATGCTCTTCAAACTGCTCATGAACATTGCCACAAAATCTTTGTGGATCTACGGACAGAACATCAGAGAATGAAACATTTTAAGAAGAAAGGCCTCATCCCTCCTGTTGGATATAAAATTGGCACTCGCCATGATGTGAGATCAGATGGATCAACTGTTGCAATGGATGCACAAGCTTAATATGTGCCAAAAATATCTATGCTCAGTAAATCCAAGGATCACTACCTTGCAATAACCAATCACACCGAGCCTGGACTGATCAAAAGCTATTTGGACACAGATAGATGTAGAGCCTCTAACTGGCACCGATTTCATCCCAATACAATCAAGTTGGCGCTGTATCATGATGATATAGAAGTGGGCAATGCTTTAGGCTCCCGAGCAGGAGTGTATAAAATGACTATGTTTTATTATACGATCCATGGACAATCTAATATAGCAGATTACAATCGATTCATCTAGCCATTGTCTGTCATGCTACCGATTTAAAAAAGTATGGCTATGCTGCCGTTCTAAAGCCTTTGATTGATGACCTCTCTCTGCTGTATAACGGTGTGAATATTGGGACTATCGACTCCCCAGATGTAATCCACGCAACATTAGAGCATGTTGTAGGAGATAACCTTGCTGCAAACGCACTACTTGGGATGAACCAGAGTATTAGAGCAGGACATTTCTGTAGGTTCTGTTATATATCTGGTTCAGAAGTGTCTTCTTCAAAACGCGGTAGTCAACACCTTCCCAGGTGCAGAGTCAGTCATCAACTAGATGTAGAGATGGTGGAACAAATGCCAGAATTCTCCACCCGGACAGGTGTGAAACAGCCCTGTGCACTTGATACGTTATCATACTTTAGTGGGATCGAATCTACTGTGCCAGACCTTATGTAAGTACAGCCATAAACTGCAGTCAGTCAAAAATCCTTCAATTCATTGCATAGGTATTTATATTCTATGTGGAGGTAATCCTTAATAGCTAAGCTGTAATTGCTAGCCCTGTGGCGTTATATATCGTAGTTGTAACTTTATTATCAACACATTATGTGATGCTTAAGGCATGACGTTCTGGAGGGAGTTGCGAAGTTGGAGCTGAAGAATCTATTGGACTCCTTGATTGAAGACAAACTGCTTACTCTTGATGTCTTAAATCTCAAACTCACACAATTCAACTATGGGTATGTATATAGAGACCGCTATGCTATCTTTTTGGATTATTATTGTTTATTATCAAATGGTTTTTGGCAGTATCCACCAATGAAGTTAGTCGGCCTTGAAAAAATAGAATTTATTGATAGTTTTGCGTAAGTCATTTATCATGCAGAAACGTAGCCCATAAGACCTAACTTTTAACCGCATCATCACCATTTTCTCTTGCATATCAGACGTCATGATGTGTCCAACAGACCCTCTGGACTTCGCACAACAAAAGTGAAGCAGAGTGCTAGTCAAATGTGGTGTCTCATAAGGTTCTTACCTCAGCTGATGGGAAATCTGGTACCTCTAGATCGGCCGGAATGGGCTGTGTTTCTACTGCTTTGAACAATAATGGATATTGTGTTTTCTCCAAATCTTACTATCGATATGACATACTCTCTGGAAGGCCTCATCGATCAACACCATGCAATGTTCGTGCAGGTATTTATGATAGCTTATACGATGACTATCAATCGATAAAATTTTGAGAATTGGTATAATTAGTATGTCTGTATAAAGGTGGTTGGTGAGTTTATGGAAGCTAGATGGTTTACACACTATCCCTCATCACCAAACAGCCGGGATATCAACTTGATCCATTGAAAAAATATGCCATACATAGTCGCGAAACTTTCACTTATTCCTAACTGATGCATTTATTATTATTTCATGATATTGTATCTAAATTATTATATTCCCCAATAGAAAGTTTTCTGAGCTCTGATTTAGGCCTCAATTTGGAGTTGTCCTCTCGCCAGTTTGGTACTTTTAACACACGCCGCATAGGAAAAACGTGCTGAAAAGAGGGTTGTATTGAAAACCGCTTATAGTAGGAAAAAAATTATTTTTGATTCAGAATCTGCGACATTGAAAACTCATACGGACATAGTTTGGGAAATAATTTTAGTATTTGGATAGTCAATTATAGCATTTTCCGCCGGTTTTGCGGACAATTTGGCAGAATCTTTCATGAGTTTTGCCACTAAAATTAAGATGTATCAACATTCAAGCCTCCAATGATTTGGAAACCCTGTCTCCCAGGGTTTTCAATGGTGCAAACTCTGAATCAAAAATCATTTTTATCCTAAAATTAGCGGTTTTCAATATAACCCTCTTTCAGCAGGTTTTTCCTATGCGGCGTGGGTTAAAAGTACCAAACTGGAGGGAGGACAACTCCAAATTGAGGCATAAATAAGAGCTCAGAAAACTGTCTATTTCTGATACTTTGTAGATCTATGGCCCTGACTGTCTAACCGCAAAGTGACACTTCATGAGTCATTATGGCAGACATATGAGAGATCACGGACCCCTCATACAGTACTGGTGCACGCGTTACAAATCAAAGCACAGACTTGCCAAGTTAGCCACATCTTCTTACTGTTTTAAGCTCCTAAACTCTGCTTGGAAAGTTGGTAGTGTCATTTCATTATCAACCACTTTCCCTGCCCACGCTGTTTGGAAAGTGGTTGATAATGAAAGCATAGGCATCAGGAACCAGAGGTCAATCCTCTCACTACGTCCCAATGTGTCATACTTACTAAGAATATGTTATACTCATAACTTCACTGATAAGATGATCAAAATGTTATGGATCTCAGTGGGTCTTGAACCCAGGTCTTGAAACATGGCCCAGCAGGAAACGCCGCTACCACTGTGCTGTATTGCCTACAGGGTGTGTGGTGCGATCATCATCGTCACTGTAGAATTATTAGTATAACACATCATAGTAAGTATGCTGCACTGTGACGTAACCAAGGGATTGCCCGCTGATTCTCAATTGAAAGTTTGAGAGAACATAACTTCCTCAATATCAGGATTGTAAAGCAGGAAATTGCACACATGATAGAATAGAATATTGAAAATAAGATTTAAGATGATACAAAATAGCAGCCTCAATGTCTTCAATGTCATTTTTCAGGCAACTTCATCAACCTGCCACTCACAATAGCTAACCAGTATCAGATAACCGAGTTTGACAATAGCTGGGAGCAACCTCCACCTATAACATATTCTGTTAGCCGTGTCACAGTGTTTGGAACTGAATACAACAGGGGTGATTACATCGTTGTTGGTATCTGCCCTGTGTTCAGCTGGCCAATATTTGGCAAGATAGACTTCATTGATGCATCAGACAATGATTGTATTTTTCGATGCAAATTTGTGGAGGCGCTTTTCAATGCTCACTACCATGCCTATGAGGTTAAGTATGAAATGGGCCATTTTGTAGAAGTACGCCAGAACAAAGTTCTCTACAATCTGCCAGCAACTATGGCCGTGAACGAAAATGGATTGATTTTCCTATGCATAAAACACATGGTGCTGACCTAAATCATGTCTTGACAAGCTTTTTTTAGGGTTCCCCCCCCCCCCACAAGAAAGCTTGTCAAGACAGGCTATGACACTGCATTCATATACAAACACAAATCAATGTCTGTAGGCTCATCATGTCACAAGTATCGTTGCATACCAAAGCTGTATAGTTCATAGTTCAGAGCTATTTATTCAGTGTCTTTTCTCCTGCAATGCATTGCTGGCTATTGAAAGTATTTCTAATATACACAGGTATACTTTTCGTAAAATATAAATAAATACCACAGTCTAATCGATTCATTTGTTCCACTAGATATTGTACGATTCATTTGCATTTGTCCGACTCAGTCTAATTTGTTGTTATAAATCCCCTTGTCTTCCATCGTCTTAAAAAGTCAAACCAGGTGGCCTACAGGCTAGTAATGATCATCACTTTGCTCTTGACATTGACGTTGAATTTTCTGCTGTGTTTATAAGCAAATTCTTGCAATCACAAAAGGTTAGCTTACCAGCATGAATACATTACATTGTACAAGGAATTTTCATATATGTAAACATAAACAGTTTCTCAATCTATGATATGAAAACTACTATTACTAGGAGCAAGTAACCGATTCTTACGGTTATCTTATGACTTTCTTATTGTTCAACTGGCATTTCACAATAAGATCACCATAAGGTCACCATAAGGATAAGCTTAACCGTAAGTAACTGTTCTGAGCTAAAACAGTTCTATTAACCCTAAGCTATGTTTGAAAAACTTTTAGATCACAGTAAGGTCCGTAACAGACTTTGACAGTAACCGTATAGTTGATTTTCTCATATCATTTCTCTCTGTGCAGAGACAAGGCTGATTTTTCATCAGTTCCGGCATACTAGGATAGTGAAATTGAGTGAGTAGTGAGTAGTAAACTGATGGTAGTTTGGCTTCTCATTCGGTAGACAATTTAGCTCAGACGTTGTTTAACCTTGTGACAATGACAGATAGAGAAAATCTTAATGAATGAGTAAAAAATTAAAAAGTAAAATAAAAAAACTTGTTGACCTCACATACATTAACATAGATAGAAAAATTACTCGACTAAAAAGATAAATAAGTGTATAGGTTGTTACATACTACATTGTGAGTAGGATAATGAAAGCATGGTAGCATGAATTAGGTGAAAAAAAAGATAAAAAGAAAAGAAGAAGCAGAGGTTGGCAAACAAAAATGCAAGTTTACAATATTAGGTGGGATTAAATGATAATGATTAAGCATCAGTCGAGCTTCAATTTTAAAGGCAATTGGAGCTGTGGTACGTTAGCTCTGCTGTTGCACTTCCATGATGACTGCATCAATTAATAATTATCAATCATGATTAATTAATCATTCCTGTATTCGAAGCTGTCAAATAACAAACCATTTTGAAGAAACCCTGATCACTTCACCAAGGTCCCCCATCCTTTACTCCTAACAAGATTAACCATCTTGGTGCGTCTTATCCCAACAAACACGGAATGGGAGTAACTCTTAATTAAATATTTTGACATGATACGTGAAGTTTACACATACTCAAGCTACACCGAATTCAATAATCACATATTTGCCTATGCGCGGCAGTGTTTTAGTGACTGAAGTTCCAACTAAATTTCAGCTGAGCATAACCGATTACAAGCAATTCATCTCCAGTTATTAAAAAGACAGATCTGTCTGTCATAAGTAATGTGTGTGTTCTATGACAGTCCACATCAAATAATCACAAAAAACTATAAAACATCACTCATTGTTTATACCTAGTAAAAGTCCGCCATTCCCTTCCGACAGGCAGGCAGATATGTGTATAATTGTTTAAGCCGTACATTGAACTGCCTGCATCCTCTCTCAGCAAGAAGTCTAACCGCAACTATTATTATGTGGTAATAATCTGATGGTAATTCCCTTCTGACAGTCGGGCAGTTACTTGTATCTCTTTTTACTCATGAGTTTGCCCTGCCTGCATCATCTCCTTACAAGAAGTCTAACCACAACTATAATTATGTGGTTCGAAGTAATAATCTGATGGTAGTTCCCTTCTGACAGTCAGGCAGTTACTTGTATATCTTTTTACTCAGGAGATGCCTGCCTGCATCCTCTCCTGACAAGGAGTCTAACCACAACTTTAATTATATGATTAAATGTTCTAATCTGATGGTAGTTTGATCTCTAATACAAGATATGACATAAATCAGACACTGTTCAACCTTGTGACAATGACTGATATAGAAAGTCTAGATTAGGGGTATAGAATTGCCTTAACTTCACCTTCCCTGAATAATATGATGCTCTCATATTATTAAACATTAGTTGAGCTTAATCTCTAAAGGCAACAAAACTATGATTTGTGAGCTGTGGTGTTGAATTTTATGCCTATATCTGTCATGTCCTGTACAGACAGCTGGTGAGTAGCTTATAAACAGTAATTTAACTTAACAAATAAAGACTGAACACGTT
The DNA here is from genome assembly GCA_914767715.1 of Membranipora membranacea. Classification (NCBI taxonomy): domain Eukaryota; kingdom Metazoa; phylum Bryozoa; class Gymnolaemata; order Cheilostomatida; family Membraniporidae; genus Membranipora; species Membranipora membranacea. The sequence goes on along the minus strand of OU612072.1, from coordinate 6,078,720 downwards.
ACAAGTACTTGTCCAGTGATTACAAGGGATATAAGCCTGTCATAATTAATATGTCTGTTACATGGGTCAACTCGTCTCAAAAATACTACCTCTTGTTCATGTCCTGTCAAATACTTGTAACGGCCAGCATGGCCTATTTTCAGCTGATCTTGTTTGTCACTCTGCACACTGTAAATCCTAATATTATATGACACAGTGATTCATAAACCATCCCAATAAATTTAGTAACCTTGTGTGGTCATTAATCAGATATCCACCTGTCCCTGCTTGTCATCTATTGTACATCTACACCATTCAGCTATCTAGCTATAAAGCTATGAACCCTTGAGATGTTTTTGTAAACAGATTTAACCTACTATAAAGGCTTGTTAATTGATCATAGAGATTTGTTCTATGCTTGGTCTAGCCATGGTTTAGCACAGCTTTTCATAGAGCCAATCTGCTAATTGATAAATCGGCCTTTTTTTGTCTTTGAACTGTAAATCTCTTTAATATGATGTAATGTAAAAGTCCCAGCTGTATTTGATGTTATACCGCTAATTTTATCATACTTTTGAAAACACACTTTTACAAACTTGTCGTTCAAACATGGTAGTTTTCACGGCGTCATATACGACATGAGTTCGAGAATTACGGCTTAAATAAATTCTCAACAACTTAACCACGGCTGCCGTTACACTGCCATACCCTCCCAATAGGCAGGCAGTTAGTCATTTCATTTTTCACTCAGGAGATAATGTGCATCCTGCCTGCATCCTTCTCCAACAAGCGCTCTAACCACGTTTTGGTTATGTGGTATAAAGCTGATGGTAGTTCCCTTCTAACTGGCAGGCAGGTACTTGTATCACTTTTACTCAGTACATTGACCTGCCTGCATCCTCTGCCAACAAGTAGTCTAACCACAACTGCAAATAAGCGTTTAAGTAATAGTTTTATGGTTGATTGGTATCTTAAACAAGAGACTACATAAATCAGACACTGTTCGACCTTGTCACAATGACTGATATATAAAGTCTAGAAGAAGAAGTCAATATTTGGTTGAACTTTACCTACCCCTTAATAATATTGATCAGCGTCTGTTGATACCTAATCACCTGGTACCAACTAAAAATTATCAAGGTCATTACACCTTTTACCTTTTACATATTTCAATCTGAGAGACATGTTAAAGCTACACCCAACTTCAAATACTTTTTAGATAATGTCATAGCATCTAATTTTAACCAGATTCCATAAAATTTACGTTCAATAATCAATTCTAGATCATTCAAACTCAATTTTTCTGATTATCTTTTCCGTCATCTTGATCGAAAGATTTTGGTTTTATGTTCCCTATTTTTGTTTTCTTAGAAGGCTGATTTTGTAAAACATTCTCATCGAATGAAAATTATGGCATAAAAATTAAAAAAAAATCTGTTGAGCTCAATCTCCAAAGGCCGAGGGAACTGTGATATTAGAGCTCTGTTGATGATGCCATGATGGCTTCATCAATTATTAGCAACAAGTCAGGGGCATAAAATCTAGGTCATCAATATTTACCATTAGATAATTTCTGTATTTGAATCTGTCTAACATACCGCTTTGGAGAAGCCTAGATCACTTTACCAAGATCTCACGCCCTGAAATCTCAAGAGATTCACCTTTTGGTGCTTATTATCCCAACAAAAAGCCTAGCTTTTACTTTGATCATGTGGTCTAAGACAAAAGGTCTGCTGGCATATCAGTCACAATTATCATAGAGAAAAATTAACCGGGTAATCCCTAATTAAATACAACCTAGAAACCATGATACTACTCGCAACTTCTGGGCTGATCAGAGATTTTATAAACAGATAGAATAGTATAGAATATGTTTAAGTACAACTAACCGCTTTTTGTAAAGTTTAACATTTAAGAACATATTATACTATAATTCTTTGTATGATCTTGCACTGCTTGTTGTATATTAGAAGACAAAGTTCAACCCAATTCAACCCAGTTTTCAACAACGATAAAAATATTGCAATCCAAGAACCAACAGCACACAGTGCTTCACCAGTTCTTTGTGACTCAGGCATGAGATGGAATAACCAGGTTGTTGTGTCCCCTACATACTTGGGATATTGGATAGATAGGACATTAACATAATACATGAATATAAAGAAATGTACGTGGCACCTTGTAAGATCCTGTGTCCTCCAGTACAGTACAGGGCTTAACTTTATCTACAACTGGGTGCATGAGACCTGATGTGCATCATGTTTATCTCAGGACTTTGACCTGTCTGGTACGTCAAAGCAAGAAGTGTACAAATGACATACCTAAGCTACACTGAAATCAATGATCATACATTTGCCTGTTGTGCTGCAGTGGAAACACATTTTTACCAAATTGATGTTCTAACATCATAGTTTTCATAGTGTCATATATGACATGAGTTCGAGACTTACGGCTTAAATAAATTCTCAACAACTTAATCATAGCTGCCGCTACACTGCCATCCCCTCCCAACAGGCAGGCAGTTAGTCATTTCATTTTTTACTCAGGAGATAACGTGCATCCTGCCTGCATCCTCATCCAACAGGCGCTCTAACCACAACTTTGATTATGTAGTATAAAGCTATAATATGATGGTAGTTCCCTTCTAACTGGCAGGCAGGCACTTGTATCACTTTTACTAAGTACATTGACCTGCCTGCATCCTCTGCCAGCAATAAGTCTAACCACAACTGCAAATAAGGCTTAAATTAATAGTTTTATGGTTGATTGGTATCTTATACAAGAGACTTCATAAATCAGACACTGTTCGACCTTGTCACAATGACTGATATATAAAGTCTAGAAGAAGAAGTCAATAATTTGGTTGAACTTTACCTACCCCTTAATAATATTAATCAGCATCTGTTGAGCTCAATCTCCAAAGGCCGAGGGAACTGTGATATTAGAGCTCTGTTGATGATGCCATGATGGCTTCATCAATTATTAGCAACAAGTCAGGGGCATAAAATCTAAGTCATCAATATTTACCATTAGATGATTTATGTATTTGAAGCTGTCTAACATACCGCTTTGGAGAAACCTAGATCACTTTACCAAGATCTCACGTCCTGAAATCTCAAGAGATTCACCTTTTGCTGCTTATTATCCCAACAAAAAGTCTAGCTTTTACCTTGATCATGTGGTCTAAGACAAAAGGTCTGCTGACATATCATTCACAACTATCATAGAGAAACATTGAACCAGGGTAATCCCTAATCAAATCAATTCTAGAAACAATAAACTACTCTCAACTATACACAAATAGAATATAAAAGAATCCGTACAATCAGTACAATTAACCACTGTTTGAACCCGAGAGAATGATATTTTGTTTGATTATTGAGTTTTCCATTTAAACAACTAGGTGGATCAATTTTATTCACGTATCAAATTATTCTCTGATTCTTCAGCTCCTTAATGATGTGCTTCTTTATAGAAAATTGGTCCACTCTTAGTGCATTTTATACCTATCGCAGTAGAGACCTTCCCGAAAACGCTCACATCAAGCCAGGCTAACGTTTTGTGAAGTCAGAGAGCTGTTTGAGTGATCAGCATATTGTAAAATCAAAACAAACAGAGCTATCTTGTATTCAATACAGCAGAAAATCCATGGTGCTGATTTTCATTTTCCACTATGAGCCTATGCACCCACATCTCAATTGCAACCTCATGGAAGGGCACTGGCATCCCCATCCCCAAATTTGAGATATGATGGTCTAAAATGTCAGCTTATTTGTGTGATTTCTGCAAATGTAGGTCAACACAGAGCACCAAACTAAGGCTATATTGTGTAGTAAGGTATTCTATGAAAGGCCCCCATTAAATACAATACTCCACTGAAATCCACTGGCTAAGTAAACAAACTTGGAATTTTATATTACAAGCACGGCGGTGTGTGTGTGTTCGATTGAGAATAAATGACACATACTATAAACTGAGGTAAGACGCAGGTCAGATAATCAAATAATCCAGCGATAGCTGAGTCATCGGCTGCACAAATTTAGTGAAAATAAGGCGAAGGGAAAGGAGATCAAGAAATTTTAGACATTAGCATTCAAATGTGTTATAGCTTTAGACTTTAGATAAAGCCTTAGACATTAACTGTGTTACTGTTCTCATATTCCTGAAACTGACAAGCTTATAGTATGCCTTATGTATAACTATGTGAACTTTACTGAGGACCTGCTGTTTGCCATCTATTGTATATTTATAATTGGAGATTTTTAATTGATAAAACTTTATCACCAGACAAAATTCTATGTGGTGATAAAATTCTAAATAATGTGCTCGGTAGATGGCGAGCCGAGGTAAATCCGAAAAAAAATGTGCTGCGGCTAACGGTGACAAAGATTCTTGATATTTTGTAAAAAATGGCCAGAATACAAAACATCAACCAAGACACAAATTTTCGCTGGTTATGTAAATCAAAATCTATTTGTCATCAATTATTGTAATGTCCATTGAAATATTACTGTCATTCCGCTTGAGAAACAAGCCTACCTCTGCATGCATTTCCTCCACGGTCAGTTCTTGTGAAGAAACATATTCCATCACCATCAGTTGCCTGCCCCATTCCTCTAGAATGGCCCCTGAAGCTTCATTTTCTGAATCAACAGATTCGTCACTTAGATAACATTAGTTATCTGACGACATTATTGCCATCGAAATATTTTGCCCAAAACTAAGGATCGTAAATTTACTAACCTGTGTTGAATAATGTTAGACAAATTGATGGTCGCTAATAAACTAACTCTGGCTTTGTAAATTGGGGCTTGTATCATTCTATGGTCATGGATGTTTATGATGAGCATGTCATAGAGTAGAGATATATCCTTACTCTGTGAACATTTTTTGCAGTCATCGATGAGGTAATTTATTATGAGCCGCAATAATGTTTGTTTTGACAGCAATGTGATATTTTATGTGGGGAGAGCCTTGTCAAAGATTATAAAACATTGGCCATGTAGCCATAACCGTAGCCACTAGGATACTGTGTGTAGTCAACAAAGATGTTGATGCGTGACCTATTTAGCTAAAGTTGTTGAGGAATTTCTATCAACACAGCGCACTAACAGCTCTGTGATGCAAATATCACACTCTCTTCAGGGTTAATTTTATGTGAGCGTCTTTAGGAAGGCCTCTACTGCGATAGATATATAATGCACTTAGAGTGGACCAATTTTTTAAAGAAGCATATCATTGCGGAGGTGAAGAATCAGAGAATAATGTGAAGCATAAGTAATATTGAGCCACCTAGTGGTTTAAGATCATGTTATAGCGGATTTATATGATGGACCATGATCTTACACTCAAAAATTTGTATATGAGATCACCAAGTTCAAGCCAGTTTCATCGATGATGGTGCCTTGAGTTTTCAACGAAGATACCATTATTGCAATCAAAGAACCAACAGCAGAGTGTCTTACACCAGTTTTTTTGTGACTTATACATCAAAAGGATTAACCATGTTGGTGTGAGTCTGACATACTTAGGATAGATAGGATATTTAAATGTAACAGTTCAGCCGTAACATAGATTGTGTGGTCTAAAACCAAAAGTCTGTTGACATACCAGTTACAATTATCATAGAGAAACAGTGAACGCTACTTCTGTTTTTTGAGCTTTGTAATTGTCAGAAGCATTTTCAAATGTTTAAATTCACCCATATAATCTTCACATTTTTCAATATGGGAAAGGCAAGTGGTCAAGAAGTTCCAAACAGATTTGTATTTGGGGTAATCATCGAGCGACAGAACTTTGATTGCTCAGCTAGGACTGAGCATTGCGTATCTTGATTGATTTGAAAAAATCTTGTAACTATAACTTGGGCGATTTTAGTATATCATACCAGCACATTTCACATTATTGATTTGTGCACAAGATGTGCCTAGATGTTTTCTGCTAAAGTGCTGGTATTTATTTAGTTTGCTAGCCGTTTGCCATGGCAAACCAGACCCTTTGTTCGCATATATAAATAAGAAAAATATGCACTTTCATCTCATTCCATCTCTAGTTGTTGTCGGAACCAGTTAAACTTTGCGATGAAGATTGTACTTTTGCTCCTTGCTGCAGCTGTTGTCAGCATATTGCGTGAGGTTTCATATTTAGATCTCACATTTTGTGTTAATAATTCAGAAATTTGTATTCAATCTCTGTAAGAACCAGGTTTATATCCACCTATGAAAGAGTTGCTTCATATGTATTATGTGAAGAGTGTACAGCAAATAGGGATACTTCAATTTACCTATTTCACTTACTATAGAAAAAAAAATGTTACTAAAACAGTTGCATAATATGACAATTCCATTACTTTCTATAACAATGAATAAGCGCGAAATTATTCCAGTTTAATAATTTTCTATTTGTTTCCTCTTATTGAAGCTTCAAATGGGTGTGAGGAAGGGTGGGTGACGTACCCAACCTCGGATGAATGTTATAAGTTTGTAACTGATGAGCCTTCAAACTGGATCCATGCTAATAGACAATGTGATCGGAATGGAAATCTTGTGTCTCTTACTGACATTGAAGAGATAGTATTTATCAGTGTCTATAAGGCACTTAATTATGGTAAGTCACTATTTTCATGCATGTATAGATCAGTTACAGCCTGAATATTGTCTGTGGAGTGATTGAAATGTGGTTGGAAAACTTTTAAAATATAAGAATCTTCTATTTTGGGAGTATAACAATTCTTCTCCATGATTGGCCAATGCATAGAAGCACAAGCTCCAACCCGTTATCCTATTATCTGGAAATTGATAATATAATATATATATTCTTGTTTGAACTAACAAATTTGTTTATGGATGTTTTGGATGAACCATATTGGGTCTATTGTTGTTCATAGCTACCAAGGACTTATGGCTTGGTGGAACCAGATTGGAACTACGAAAACTGCTTCACATTGTTTAAAAATCTATTTTTCATCGAGCACTTCCATTTCAAATTTTATGACATCATCCAAATTATATTTCTCTTCAAGCATGCATTAACAACTTTGTGACATTTTATCATCTAATTTCTATGGGAAATGTGTGTTATCTTCTCATCGAATGTGTATGATCTAATATAATGTTCATATACATGTAAATATATATATATATATATATATATATTAAGGATGTTTTGGTTTAGCTATATTTGACACACATTCAATTTCGGGTCTTTTATTTTCTATAGCTAACGAGGACTTTTGGCTTGGTGGACGCTCTCTTGGTATCGGAGGGGATTGGAGTAAAACTCCTAAAGAAGGATGGCACTGGCTGTACACTGAACCAATGGATAGTGGCAATTATCATTCATTGCCTCGTAAATACTGGCCTACAAAGGTGGGATCTGTTGCAAACTGGGCACCCGGACACCCAAGCTCAGGGTTTGGTGATTACTGCATGCAGATGTCGCATGGGCATGGCCAGGGTGTCTATTGGGTCAACGACGTGTGCAACAAGCACAAGAGTTACATATGTGAGACAAAAAAAAACCTGTAACATATTTCTATGAACCCAATGTTTCCGTCAATAAAACTTTATGAACGATGATCCAAGCTGTTCAATGTTATCTTGTAAAGTTATATAAAGTTATATTGTAAAGTCATAAAATCAGTCATTACAGAGGGGAAGAGCACTTGAAACGCTTTCGTGCCCTGCATAGTTCTAGGTGTTAGTGTTTCAAAACTTGCAGCATATGAACTGGCTGCACCACTTTTATGGCAAAATTGGTATACAGAATAGGGATTATCTAGGGCCTTATCCATTAGTTTCCAAGGGGTAGAGCCAGGCATGATAGTTTTTTCATGCTAATGGGGCCTCTCCCAGAAAATATTTTTAATATTGAGGTAGTCTTTAGAAATTCAAGCTCCTTTTGGGAAGAGAACTAACAGGAAACTTTGAGTAACAATACCATTTGAGTGAAATCATACATATTTGATCTCTTCCACGTCCAGGGGTAGAGCCAGGCATGATAGTTTTTTCATGCTAAGGGGTATGGGGCCTCTCCCAGAAAATATTTTTAATATTGAGGTAGTCTTTAGAAATTCAAGCTCCTTTTGGGAAGAAAACTAACAGGAAACTTTGAGTAACAATACCATTTGAGTGAAATCATAACATATTTGATCTCTTCCATGTTTGATACTTTGAGTAGAAGTAAGAGGGGGCTCAGTTGGTTAGAGCACCGTACCTTTTGTGTCATCAAATTTTAAAAAAAACCCTAAAATCATGCCAGTTTCTGGGCTATTTGAATATCATTATATTATTTTCATCTTAAAATAGGTGAACGAAAATAATCTATACCCTAAATTGAAACATAACAAGAAAAACACTCTCAAATTTGAAATATCAACCGCAGAGAGCCAACAACTGCAGAGGGGAACAATCACTGTTGACAAAGAGAATCAACCTGTTCAACAGTTACTTAATAGGGTAAGAGGAGAGCGGGCCATCGGGGCTGTGGGGTTGGCTGGCTTTGGCTTTGGTGGCGATGTGTAGAGAGCATTGAGTGTAGGCTTCCCAGGTGCTGGTCGGATTGGGATGGTCTCAGCTTTGGTTAATCGGGTGGGCGCCACTTGATCAATTGGTTTACTAGAAATTTTACTAGAAATTTTCAAGTAGGCGAAGAAAAATAAAACCCGAGGTAAGCAAGTCTTTTTACAATGCTACAATTGGCATGTAGATGGGAAGATCGGAATAGGGGCTTGTTCTCTAGGAAGTAGGTAAATTTGAGCCTGTTACTGTTTTTTTTTAGCTTTGACTTTGTAATTTTCTGGCAGATGCTGTCAGTGACTGTGATGCTGTGAGGAACGGAATTAGTAGTGCTAGTAGTATACCAAAATCGTATACTAAATGCTTAAAGGGCAACCAAGGTTTCGCAGCAATGCATTGATGGGTAGCAAATAATGTGCTGGGCAGCATCAGCTTTGTGCATTACGCGATGCAAAACTCAAAGTAGTTGCTGACTCTAAGCTGGGTAACACTTCAGTTTAGGGGAGGTTCCAAGACTTTGCTGTAATAATTATAGAGCACAGGCTAAATAATAACAGGAACAGGAAACTGCTATGTGGTGTTCTCTTTTAGCTGAGTTTGAGTACCTGATTGAAGAAATGTTTCACAAGAATTCTGGCTGAATAATCATCCGAATTATATTTTGTCTTTTTCCCGATGCAGAAGGCGCAATCTGCTATTAATCAATGGCCATCAATGAGAAGTTGTCTGAAACCTTGGTTGCCCTTTAAAATATTCAAAGTTCCAACACGTAATTTAATGTATAATTTGTCTAGCTCTGATTATAATTGATGTCGTATTCTCTTTGAACTTTCTTTCTAGACAATGGAAGATAACTACAACTTACTAAGGTTCTGTGTAAAATTTTGGTAGCACGTTAATTTAAATGTAACAAATTTACCTTAACAAAATTTAAAATGAAGAACAGCTGGCTCCTCGTTCCCGGTTTAGAGAAACCCTTAGAACTGTTTTTTAAGTCTGACCCCTCTTGGACTTCGGAGAAGTTGGCTCCTAGCCTTTTTAAAGAGTGGCTCCTGCCGATATACTGCCGAAACTCCTTGATTGTTCTCGTCGTAACTTGAGTGGCGTTGAAAATAATATTCATGCACCACAAAGCAATTATATAACCTTTTTTGGGTTATGAGCGTGCGGTTATTTTAAAAAGGGGAGGCTGCTATTTAGAAGATAAGTTATATACTTCAAAATATCTTCCAGTCTCAAGTATTATATGGATTACTAACTTTCAACGCTAAAATTGATCTTTGTTTAGTGCCTGGAAGCCCAATTAGCTAGGTAGCTTAGGCAGTTTAATCAGAATCATAGGCCTTATAACTAAATGTTTGTATAGACTTCAATCCACTTCCCTTTGTGACCAAGCTTTAGGTCGCTTCAAATTTCGCAGTAGATTTGAATTTGCGAGGTTAATATTATAAATGACTCTTGAATCCTGAAACTTGGTGTTGTTTAAAGTAACTGATTTGGAATATCAAGCGGGTGTCAAATGAGGTTAAATAATTCTATTCAGTTTGTTTTCTGAAAGTATTTTAAAAATTCCAATAATATTAAAATGTCAAAAATATAATATGGTATAACAATATAATGATAGTAATTACCAAAAATCCTTCCTCTAGCTTTTTCTTCAGTAGTATAATATCCAATAGTAGATAATATAAGTAATATAATATCCAATAGTAGTTCTAATATCCAATAGTAGTTAATATAAGTACTATAATATCCAATAGTAGTTAATATCCAATCTAAATCCTTAGAAGATGTGAGTAAAAAAAATGATTCAAAGTATAAGGTGTACTTAAATAATTTAGCTTATGATAAAATAATTCGAAGATAGTTCGCGTAATACAAATCTAGAATTGTATTAAAAATGTTCTGTGGTTGTGTGTGTCTGTGTGTGTGTGTGTTCGTTCTCTCGTTGTGTGTTATCGTCATTCTCAAGTGACGAATTTTACTCCTTATATACCCTGTGATTGGTTTTCCAAAAGCGGCACATGTTGCTAACATGTCTGCAATAGCAGCACATGTTGCTAACTGCTGTTCTATGACGTCTGTTATTGTAGCCTCATCTCTTTTGTTCTTGCTGATTAATAAGAAGGGGGGGATGAGTTCTTCCTGAAGTCCAGATTGTTCTTTATGTCAGTCTCAAATTGCTCCATTGATTAGCAATATTCGTTTGACTCATCTTCCTTTAGGAAACTGGAATTTCCAGATTCCTATACATTTCTCCGTCTTACTAACAACCACTATTCATTATAATCATATATATATAGGGCTTTTGTTTAGTCGTTTTTCAGATGTGACCGTATCACTAGAGACCATCGGCTTCCGGGTGTAGGTAATTTTCAGGTAGTCGAATTTCATGGTTTGATTTAGATTTCCGAAGTTCAGCATCCTCAGATAAAATGTACGGCGACAAACAATAAATAGAGATTTAGCTTATCATGACTAAGCATCGTGCTAATTGGCAATTTATTCAAGGCTTTGGTATTTGTTAAGCCGTTCTGCCGTAGTAAATTATATTAAAGATGGTGCGCTGAAGTAAAATTTATACTCTATTTGCCATTAACCATGGATGTTATTTATATCTGCTGTGTTGAACTCTAGCTGGGTATATGAGCATTTGCGGTAACTCAAAATGGCAGTGTTTGGAGTTGTTTTCCTTTTTTCTGTGCTGACAATTCTCTTGTTTCAGTTAGGTCAAGGCCAGTTTGCTCTATAGGGATAAAGTTCATAAATTGTTTTGGCTGCTTATTTCGAATATTATATTTATTTAGCATGATAATTTATGGCAATATTGAAAGCTTCTCAATTGTAAGGAAATTAGTATTTAGTTGATGTTTGTCTGGCATAATGCCACTTGCTGCATCGTCTAGAGTTTCTGAAACTATATTTTCTAATGACGGCCCCTATCCAAACAGATTTGAACAAAGGAACCTTATTATATGCCAATTTTTTGATATAGCAATTAGTTTGGTAATGGTGACATAAACCGCATCAAAAGATGTCATGAGGGTCATATATGCAGGGGCAGGATTGTATTTCAGAAGGGGCAGTCTGTTTTATTTTTTATTGTATCATACCCCGATTATTCACAGGGTATCATAACCTGATCACCAACATTGTTTCGGCAATCAATATTATAATAGTTTGGAATTCAATCTAATAGATCTTCTTGTTAGACCCCAAATCTAACCAGATTCTCTGCATCAATGATTTATATGTTATTATGATGATAATGATTGAGCTTTGTTGGGTGCCCCAGCCCTTGATACATTAATAGGATTGATACACAGAGATGATACTTCTCAGCTATGAAAGAGTGAAATCTCGGAATACAGAAACGCTACGATACGATTAATAAAGGTTAAGCCCAGCCCACAAGGCAACAGGAATGTAATGTTCGCTGCGTTCTAAGTGAAGACAGTGACTTTCAATACCAAAACCCTTTTATTGTTCTGAAACATTGTCCTAAGACTTGATTTGCTAGATGAACATAAATGTCAAAATCAATAATCACGATCGCTCGTACAACATCAGTGCACCTCGAGGCTCTACTCTATTCATGCATGGAAACACATGCATCGAATAGAATACATTGTCTTACAAGTTATCCTGAAATCAGTATTGGTTACAAAATAAATCAAAAAGTTAACTGCACTGTTCGCCATCACAAAATATGTAGCAAGTAACTCAAATATCTTTGGTGGCTGTGGATTAGAAAAAGGGAAAATCTGCCAAGTTACAAACACTAAGTAGGGAGACCAACACAAATAGTAAGTTCCAACTATAAATATGTCAGTCCTCATGGACTTTTTTACCTTTCTCTTCTGCCTCCTCCCTGTAGCCCTCTGCTCTTTAATAATCATAAAGTGAGTCAGAAAGGCGGTAGATAGTGATAGTACAATGAAGAGACTGCCGCTTAGAGCAACATAGGACCAATCTATCCTAAACATACAAGTAGCCAGTACAGGACTGAATTTGGCCTTCATAAATTCAGTCACAACTGAGATCAACATGACTGCGACAATTATAATGAATAAGCTGCAAGATGACCAAACGGCTACATGAGACATTTTGTGATTTGTGGTAAACTGTCTGTGCTTAATTGGTTTACAAATAGATAAGTATTTATCAATGCATTTATTATACAATGAATCATATTGTTTCAGCAATAAAACTAACACTGTATACAGTTACCATTGAACTAATATTGTCAGACGATGTTAGAAATCCTCTGAAAAACCCAATCAGCGATATAATGTAGGGTAGCATTGTTAACAGGCCAACAACAGCTAAGCAGATCGTCAGAAAGTGTTGGAACTGAAGTCTCATCATACGTTTGAATGTAAGCAAAGTTAGAGTGTTGGTCACCGTAATCATAATTATTATTATTGCAGTTACAGAACCGACTTCAGTAGGTAGGACAACTTCAAAATTCCTCCAATCTGATTCCATGCTGATTAAAAGTTGAGTTGAGTTCTTTTTAGGATCACATCAAATATCTGTAACATAAGTCTAGAGAGTATCATTCCATCACATCACTTGATGATTTATGGTGAAGATTGACGAAGGTTCAAGTGATGTTTTAGTCTATCGATCGGTAATCAAATATTATACAACCAGATTAAACAGTTATCATTTCTTGTGATGAATGTTCCAGCGAAGTTACAGGGTCATCTATTCTTAGTTACCAGTATGTGTCAGAAATCATATAACTATATTTTCACCATCACCAATCTGCAAAAGGAGGATCTTTCACAATTTACCAGCAGTGGCGACAAGCTGACAGGTGCGTTTGAGTGAAGGAACTTCTCGATTAACTTGAACCATCATTTTTTGATCTAACTAGGGCCTTCATGTATCCCCAGATCAGTGCAGTAAGTTCTAGTTTATATTAATGTATTGTTAGCCAGTTTAAATTCGTTATTATTATCCTTCCACCTCTGATAAATCGGGTAGTTTGAATCAAAACGACATATGAAACAAGGAATTAATGATTCATTGCAAGTATTTCAATGCAAACAATTATACATGTTCTTCAATAGTGCAGTGCCTACCTGAGTGATGCTTGTTACATAAACCACTATCAAAGACTCCTCTGTTGGTTTTCTGCAAGTGATGATTGGTCATGAATTACTTACTTCCTGTTTCAGCTTACTTGGTTATAAGACTTAGATGCCCTCAACTACTTAGCAAGTCAGGGTATGCAACGAGCAATGACATGTGTTAACTTTCTGCTTTACAGTGCCTAATTATTGACCGCTACATTAAATGTCACTTGTTTACCTGATACCGTATTGAGAGTGTCATGTCAAAGGTTGAGGTAATGATACCAGCGCTGTCCGAATTTAAGATTTTGTATTTCAATGGAAAGCTAATCGAACACTAATTTTGAAAATATGGATTTCAGCATCAGATCATGTCATGGAGTAGTGCTATTTTGATGAAAGGCAGGATAATCGTATTAATCGTATGGAGTTATCAGTCATGACACGAAGCACGGGGTCCTCACAAAGTAAATGACTTGTCTTATCTGCAGGTCGTTTGCATCATATTGAATCCTCATCCATTAAACCAAAGTGACCTAAATGAGCTAAAAACCAATGCATAAAATATTATTCTTTCTCTGGTACGCAATGCCACAGGATCAAAGAATTGACCCTCAAGGGTGCTTTAGAGGTGTCTTGTAAACATTATTCAGTTGAACGTCCTCTTCAAAGGCGCTTATCCTGCATTTTATCAAAATAGCACGACGTCATGATACGACATCATGCTGAAACCAGTGCTCAATATATAGATGTCCAAATCAGTCAACATTGGTATCATAACCTTAACATTCTCTATATTGCATCAAAGTCATATTATGGCATAAGGCATAGAGGCATATATACTGATAGCTTCAAATAGTGACATTCAAAATAAAGGTCGTTCTCTATTTTTCATCATTACGATAATTCGTTTGATATTGAATTCTTGATATCACTGAGATTAATAATGTCCTCCATACTGATTGCTTTGCTGACCGTTACTATGTGAACCTGTCAAAGATAACCTTCGGAGGTTTAAATTAGCACTTGAAATAAACGAGAGTAAAAAGTAATTACTGCACTTATTTAAACGGAGAGTGACATATCTTAAACAAAGAGTATTGAAATTCACATTGAATGACCATAATAATAATCATTATACGAAAACAGTACGAAAACAGTACACCTTTGATATTCATGAGGTCAGTGGAACAGAGATAAGATAACTCTGGATTCTGGAGTTTTCAATATGCTGATGATGATGATGTAACTGTACCGTACATGATAGATCGTCCTAGGACATATCCTTAATTCACATTCCCATAGATTGAGTGGGAACTGCTTCAGTTATCAGTATACATCAAAGTGACAATCCTATTAAAAAAGTGGATATATTTTCCCAGTAAATCGAACATTTGTGAGTTCATAGGGTCAATGAAAATAATATAAAAAGGAAAATTGTGGAAAATAGCATTTTCATTATTTTTAAATATTTTAGCAGGGATCAAAGTGGATAATAGTGGTAAGGGGAGGAAACTAATCACTATGATCCACTATGATCCCAATTTTCAGACTTTGCATCAGTTTTACTGCAACTAGGATCACAGGCTGTTTTATTTCATATGCCCCAATGACTTTTCAGCCTGAGATCTTTAAAACCATACAGAAAATGGCCTAGTAGGACTGTCACTTTAAGGTTAAATACTCACAGACCAATTTAGCAGAATACACTTTGACCTGTTTATTTGTTATAATTGAATTGCAATTACAATTCTGTACAGGCTTGTAACATGAAATAACATTTGACCAGAAAAATACACCGATATGGTTTGTCGAGGACAAATTGCAACACAGATTGTTTTGTGCTTCGAGACTGTAGGCTGTAGAGTTTACTGAATACACTACATAATACACTATTGAATACAATAAATGATGCAATACACAATACAATAAATATTACATAATACGATATATAGTACTACCACACATGCTGCTGAGATTGTTTACGAGCTTGACTCTCTATTAGAACAGAAGTAAAATCCTCAAACTTCATTGGCTGTTCATCCACATATCTCTGCTGGAAGATCTCACCAAAAGACTGCTTGTCCAATCCAGTAAGAGCAAGGTATATCTCCTTGTGTCTATCTGATACTTTACCTGCAGGAAATATAGGAAACTGAAGTTATCCTCTCATTGTGGTCACAATGATATTACCGGTACTGTGTAAATGATAAATTTAATATTAACTCTACCTGATAACAGGTGACAAAAAGCATACAATTTGGCTTCCCTGCGGTCAACTGTGTATCGACATGTATCAGGCAGGTCGGACACTCTGAATTTGAAACATAAGACGCCCACCTTCAAGGATTTGAATGCTCACATCAGCAATATTAAAATCAAATAATTCTAAAGATAACACACCTGTTCTCTTTCTGCAGTTGTACCAGTCCCTGAAGTAAAACTCTCCCATCCTACCAGGCTCATCTGCATATCTTGTGCTGTATTCATCGACCAGCTGTATGATCTTCAGACTAGGAGTGCCCAGATACATGGCTGTAAATAAAAAAAACGACTGCACTCATATTCAAGCTCTACTGGGCAGTTTGTTAGCTCTGATCAGGTTGCCTGGTGCGAACCAACATTGTGGCTAAGTTTCACTTGCATTTCAAGCTTGAAAAATTGCTTACTTTAACAGCTGTCTTCGCTTTCACTCTCAAAAACTTAACCAGATTTCAGGACATAGATAGATGTGGAAGAAAGCCTCGACATTCTATCAATTTTGAATCATTGTAGTAATTTTCATCGAATTAGGACAAGAATAGACATTTCAATTACTAAAACTATTTATCCACGGCTCACCAAACTTCATTCCAAATTTTGGTGACTCCGTCTCGATGGCTTTGATGAGAGCAGATATACTGGCAGGACTGAACACAGGGTTGTCTGGTTTCTCCTCTTTCTTGTTTGCATTGCTGCCTCCATTAGATGATCTGAGCGCTGAAACCTAGAAAAATATTATCAGTGGACAGGTCATTGTTGTCATTGTTGTATTGTTGTCCGACATAGTAAAGTAACTAGGACGGATTTTTAAGATATGCCAGTCAACAGTGAAAAAGGTAAAGTCTGGTCAGAAGATCACTGACAGCTTAGTATGCAATGGTTAGATGGTCTGGAGTCTCTTTTCCCTTGGAATGGGTTGATCATTCGTGGGAGAAATCTAAGAGCAGAATCCAAACTGCTAAATGCATATTTTCAGCTGCATACATCAATCTTCATTGAGAATCACACAAATCTCATTTTGTTTTTTTGAAGTTAGGTGACGATGCCCTCAAATTAAATATCAAGTTATTGTATGATTGGTATAAAATGATTCGGAGCCATCAAATTTTGAGTCTGTGTGATGGTGTACAGTATAAAATGCAATTACATACATGAGTGTTTCAAACACTAAAAATGTTCTGTTGCTTAGTTATTATAGGACAACAGATGATTATTGCTACTCTCTGACTTTGTGGATATTGCTGTTATATGATAGAACTATTTAATCACCAAAACTGTTCTGTTTATGTTTTACATCCCATTATGTTTGTTTGGTCTAGTGTTTCATCCACCATAACTCAAAACCTTGTTTTTCTGTCTTATAGATGTACACTGCGGCCTCAAGTTCATATACCATAATTAAACTCACATAAAAACTAACAACCTAACCACTCACAACAAACAACTTAAACATGGTGCCCCGAGTGATATGAAGGTTGTAAGCAGAGTACAGTGATACAGAGATGGCAGAGAATGACTTTCTAGTACCAAAACCAATTGAGGATGGTGCAGACCTGTCCAGTCAGTGGGCCAGGTTTCTGGAAGAGTATGAGCTGTACCTTGTTGCCACTGAGAGGGATGGTAAAGGTGACAAAATCAAGATTGCTTTTATGCTAAGATGTATCGGCCCCAGGGGAGTGGACATTTTCAAGAGCTTCACATTTACTGGGGACAAGAAGATAGACAAGTATGATGATGTAATAGAAAAATTCCAGACATTTTGTTTGAAGACATCAAACAAATTGGTCAAAAGACATCAGTTGCTTTCAACCAAGCAAGGATGTTCGTCTGTTGATGGATATGTTACTGCACTTCATAAGGCAGCACGTGAATGCAGTCTAGATACTATGTATGACGATTTCTTTCTACAAGCACTACTGCTCGGTATCAATGACGAACAAGTAAGACGAAAAGTATTCGAGGACGATGACCTAAAAGTGGACCAAGCTATAAAGAAATGTAAGGTTGCAGAAGCTTCAAAGAATGATTTGAAGACTATCAGGGCAGAGACAGAAGAGTCTGTACACACATTAAGCCAAAGAGGTTGACCAAACAAACCTTATAAAGGCAAACAAAATGCTGATGACTTGCACAACAAGCCAAAGGAAAATGTGGAAACTGTGGCCAGTCACATCCACCTAAACGATGCCCAGCATACGGTCAACAATGCCATGGATGCAACAAATTCAACCATTTCAAGATGTTTTGCAGATCAGCTAGACAAGTTCATCAGCTGGCGGAAGAAGAATCAGGAAGTGGATCTGATGAATCGCTACTCTGTCTACAAGTGATCAAGTCAAACAGGAAACTGATGAGTACCATACAAACTCGCTACAAAGACAAACAAGTAAAAATCCTATACCAGCTGGACACAGGAGCTTCATGTAATGTACTCAACTACCAAGACTACTGTGCACTCGACAAACCATCACTCAATGACCACAGGCCTGACCTGAAACTCTTTGATGGTTCAACAACAAAGCCTTTGGGTGAATGTCGGGTTCTGATAGCTGGAAAACCTTACGACTGTTATGTTGTACTTACCAACAACCTCAGCCTCCTGTCTGGTAATACATATTTAGATCTGGGTCTCATAACCATCAAACATGAGTGGATCAACATAATCTCCACATCTACCACTGTAGAACAACTTGTAGATCAGTATTCAGATGTTTTTCATGGTATCGGCTGCCTACGAGGTGAATACCACATACAGTTAGACAAAGACGCTGTTCCTATGAATAATCACAACATGAAAGTAACAGTCTCTATGCTAGCAGATTTAAAAACTAAACTGGAGTGCCTGGAGGAGAACAAGCTCGTTGAGAAGGTCGATCATCCTACTGACTGGCTTAATAACATGGTAGCAGTCAGAAAGCCTAATGGGAAGCTGAGGGTATGCATTGATCCATCCAACCTGAATAAAGTCATCAAGCGCAACCACTTCCCAATGCCACCACTAGATGATGTCCTCGTTGAGCTGGCCGATGCTAAAGTGTTCTTGCTCTGTGATGCAAAAGATGGTTTCCTACAAGTCAAGTTAGATGATGAATCAAGCGACTTAACAACCTTCTGGACCCCATATGGCAAGTAAAAATGGCTCAGGATGGCTTTTGGGTTGGTGTCCAGCAGAGAAGAGTTCCAGAGGAGATTGTCTGAAGCGCTGGATGGCCTATCTTGTAGCTGACGATATACTGATCTATGGCAAGGGTGACAATAAAGAAGAAGCAATGAATGATCATAACCGAAACCTAGAGCAACTGCTTATCAAAGCACAGAAAGCTAATCTCAAACTAAACAAAGACAAATGTCGATTTTTGCTCCAGGAACGCCCATACATCGGTCACATCATTACTGATCATGATATAAAACCAGAACCAAAAAAGGTGAACGCGATCCGGGATATGCCACCACCAAAAGACGGTGATGAAGTGAGAAGGTTTCTAGGACATATCAACTACGTATCCAAGTTCATCCCAGACTGTTCTGCCGAATCGGAGCCTCTCAGACGTCTCATCAATGTATCGAATGAAGACTTTGTGTGGGCTGAAGACCAAATGAGAGCCTTCACTAGACTGAAAGAACATGTAACTGACGAGAAGATGCTTCAATACTTCAAGGTGAATGAACCTATTGTTGTCCAGACAAATGCTAGTACTGGCGGGCTAGGAGCAGTACTGATGCAAAATGATAAACCAGTCTGCTATGCATTCTGGCTATTGTGTATGCAATGCAGAAGTTTGATCAGTATGTCTTTGGAAATAAGGAACTGGTTATACACACTGATCATGAGCCTCTAGAGCCTATCCTCAGAAAGTCATTACTTAGAGCTCCCAGGCGGCTACAATCTATGTTGCTGGCTCTACAGCGTTATCCTTTGACGGTCAAATATCGGCCAGGCCCTCTGCCGGTGACTGCTGACATGTTATCACGTTGCCGGTTGACAAATCTAGCCCAGGAGTATCTGATGAGCAAATCTTTCAGATCCAATCATTTCTGTCTGATCTGAATATATCCAACCCGAGACAGGATCTGTCAATCTCTGAGAACACATATCATGTGATAAAGGAAAACACCAAGAAGGATGAGGATATGAAGGTCTTAGGCAAACTTATCATGAATGGATGGCCCTCAAAACTCATGGATGTCCCAAAAGAGGTCAAAAGCCATTCTTGATGGAATCCTATATAAAGGCTCCAGGATTATCATCCCTGAAGCATGCAGACCCTTTGTACTTGAAAAACTGCATGTTAGTCATCAAGGTACTGCAGCAACCCTGAGAAGAGCAAGAGGAGTTGTATTTTGGCCACAGATGTCTGAGGACATTCGAATCTATACCGAAAATTGTGTCAGATGTGCCTTAGATGCACCTGTGCAGCAAAAAGAGACTATCCAGAACCATGACATTCCCAACAAACCATGGAGCAAAGTTGGGATGGACCTCCTCACACATCAAAACAAACACTACCTGATAATCGTTGGCTATCTAACTGATTTCTTTGAATGTGAGCATATCACAGATCTCAGTAGCAAAGGAGTCATCAAAGCTTGCAAGAAAAAATTTGCTAGACATGGCATCCCAGATGTGGTCCAATCTGACAATGGACCACAATTCGTGCCGGCAGAATTCTCAGTATTCGGTTGTAACTGGGAATTCAAACACACAACAAGTTCGCCTGGACATCAGCAGTCCAATGGAAAAGCTGAGGCCGCAGTGAAAATGATTAAACGCATACTGAGAAGATCCAGTATACCCTTATGCATAATAGCAATCATACTTGAAACTGTTCAGTTCAATACCTTGTTTTAACCACATTTTACCATGACATGGACAGTGCTAGTTTCTTTTATTTCATGTTCGATTACATATTTCATTTGACGTAACAGATATTCTGCTGCATATAATTGTTATGTATGTGTATATTATATAACAGCCTGTAAACACCCAGACATTATGTTTTCTGTGCTTTGTTGCCTGATATAGCATAAATTTGTGTAACCAAGTTTTTCTGGCCTATATTTGTTCACCATTATGTTTTATTTTATTGTAAAGGGGATGTTTATGTTTTACATCCCATTATGTTTTTTTGGTCTAGTGTTTCATCCACCATAACTCAAAACCTTGTTTTTCTGTTTTTTAGATGTACACTGCGGCCTCAAGTTCATATACCATAATTAAACTCACATAAAACTTACAACCTAACCACTCACAACAAACAACATAAACATGTTCTGCATTGGATTGCTAGTAATGACTTTCAACTCACCCTATCCATCTTCAGCTGCTTGAAATGTAACAATGGGTACTTCACGCGGTACGCTGTGTATGACAGTATGTATCCTGATAGCATTGAGAGGAGTAATATTTCAATTGAGTCAATGGTATTGCTGTAATCTTACAAGAAGTACAATAATTCCACTGATGTTATGTAGTAGTTTTAAGTAAAAATACTGTTCGATAAAAGAGCAGTAGGTGGAGTTTTCCAACATTTTGCCAGTCTGCGCATGTGCGAACTGTTGAGGCATACGTTCGTCTCTGCAGCATAGGGCTTGAACTAATTCACCTAGTCTGAGTACCAAAATTGGGAAAACAATGGAAACCCATAATTTAGAAATATTTGGGCCTAAATGGAACACTGGTTTTGATATCTCATAACCTTGAACCCTGGGAGTTGCCTTTCTTGATGGAAGGCAGCGCCACCACTGCTGTGCTGCAGAGATAGACTATGTCTCAAGTCTAGCCTGCAAGCAGAATGACATTTTGCAGTGGGCTGATAATCCTAATGTTAACTTTCCAGAGGGCTAAGTGATTTACTGAATCCACATTGAAGTTGGTTTAAATCAAGGATCTGCACTAAGCCCGCAGATGGAATCAGCTGGATTGAAGATAAGCCGGAAGAAAAAAGAGCATTCAAGAAAGGTCTTAGGATGTTCACTATAATGGTGCAGTCCCATGAATACATGACATGAATGTTGGAGTTCGATACTGGCACCGACTTTATTTCAGGTTTATATAATAATGACCTACAAAATCTACCTCTCTCCTCAAACTATTATTCACATGCTGATGACACTGTTTTGTAGCAAGCATTTCTGTTTCTTCTGCATTAGTTCAGATTTGCAACAAAGATTCAATCAATAAAATGTTGTAAGGATAATCATATGAGAATGAACTATAAGAAATCACACGCTCTAAGTTCTTTTGGAGAGGATTCATCAACCAATTTAAGAATGGGCAATAACTCAATAATTCAAAGACATGAAAAGGAACTTCTTGGTTTTGATTAAAATTGATTAAAATCGGATGTCATATCACACGCCACATTCCGAAGCATGGGCGGAGAAATATTATTTTGCCTTACTGGCAAGGCCGCAATGTCTGAGCCAGTTTTGCTCTCAGTTTGCAGGCAGGTCGGAGCACACCTTGGGGCCAACCAAACCCCAGTAGAAGATAGACTGCAGTTGGGTTCGAACCCACGACCTTCATCACTTACGTACTGAAGACGGCGCTCTAACCAACTGAGCTATCTCCTACTAAGATAACTGATTTCTGTCATTGAGTTGTCATTTAGAGAGTGTTTTGGATAAAATACAAACTAACTTATGCAGACCCTACTTGACCACACATTCTGCTAAACAATATTATTTTCAATTCATTCACTGTTAACTTATTTATGGTATACATATCTATATCAACTTATGCTCATCCAATATCACTAACCCAATGTTCAACACCTTTTCTTTGTCACCTACTAATGACCCATGTACATCACTAAAAATTTTTACCCCTACCACTGCTAGGCAACTATTTTACTTGCATTATAGGATTTAAGGCTCTTAATAATTCATCCCCTCCATATATCTCAGATTTTTTGTTACACACCGATTTCCAAGAAGAGACACACTTACCTAAATTTCCATTAGACAACTTTTTGTTGAATCTTTTTTTAGTATTATTCTTATTTTTTGCCATTTATTTCACATCATGAAAAGCATTAGAAGGAATGAATCGTTGCTGACAATAAAACTATCATATAATATATATATATCTGTACTTTATGTCAGATTCATAATAAATACGTAAAAATATTTTAATAGGAAAATCTTTTAGTTCATAAAATTTAATCATGCTCTTAGCATTCTTCTTTTTATTTGGACGTCTTTTGTTGTACGCCAAGCAACAGGACAGATAACACACAAAAAATCCGGCTCTCAATTTGGGTCCACTTCCCTTCAATGACGTCATAGGAAACCTAAATTGCAATGGTGTTCAATATTGTGCTGGTATTTTAGGTGTAACTCACACTGAAACAATTTAATCCATTTCCTGGAAAGGTGAGTATTTGGCAACAACTTTGCCTTTTCCAGCCTCTCTGTCATTAAAGATTTAAAGTTGGAAGCTAAAGCGAGTGCATTTATGTGAATGTTTATGTTTCAAGATGATGATGTTATTTTTGCGGTCTTGTAGAATGATGGATATCCCAGGTTTGCCATCTGCGTTACTGGCATAGTCTTCGCTACATTAATTGCTAATCCATGCAGGGTAGTCCTTGCTATGCTTTCGATGTGTCAATAGTTTTTAGTATTTGTTTTATTTGGCAAATTGAGATCTTGGTGATGTCAGTACTGGGTGGTTGAGGAGAGTCATTTTGAGATGGTACTGTATAGTGTGTACTGTAGAGTGTCAACCGACCGCCGTGGAGAACAAAGCCCTCCTTCTAGAACAAAATGGGATGGTATGTTTGTCCTTTTGTTCGGATCTCGTCTTAACGCTTCGCCACCTGTTAGCAGAACCCTGCTTATGACAAAACAGAGGGTGGGCTGCGCCTAAAGAGGGACGCAAGTTATCCCCGTACTGAGGTGTGATACATACTAGATAACTAGAATGCATCCTAGAGGTGAGGCTATGGTGGACCTCCTAATCGTAAGTGTGCAGCAAGCAGCCAGAAACTGAAACAGGCACTAATCAGCCATTGGCAGTGACACTTTGATTTTAGCCAATAGGCCGAGAACCTGTCTTGATGGTGTTGATATTTATACTACCCGTTTTGAATCTGGCTATAAGATGTTCAAGGGTTGAGCGTAGATAGATGTAGGTGGGGTTAAACAGGTTGTAAGACAGACCAGAACAAAATGCTCTCATCTTCTGTACATGACTAGGCAAGGTCAAGTGTAGTACCAGTGAAGACCATTGCATTCAACACTTCAGCAGTCAGTCCACGAAAAAAATTATTTATTATGAAAACACTATTTTTCGGCATGCACATTTGCTTGAACGAGAGTTGGATCCCCTGTCGGGGGAGAAGACAACCATATAGGATTTATCCTATGAAAAATAACTAATACTAGTCATGAAAATGGATAAATATCAAATCAATTTTAATTTGTTTTCTCATATCATTATTAATAACATACACCTCCAAGGATGCTGGGGACTAGACCAACCAAAAAGGTGGTTTGAACAAGCAATCTATAAAGCTTCCCCCACTGGGAGTTTAATTAATGTTCTTCTCCTATTGCGTTGAACAACTTAATATGAAGAAAATAAAAAATATTAAAGTGAAGTGTTGATTCGGCCTACCTAAATGCAATAGCTTTGACAATGTCGCAGCTATTTGAGGAACAACTGGCCAAACTGCCGTATAAAGTCTGTATTGATTGGGCTGCACTATTTATAGTGAACATACTAAGACCTGTCTTGTAGAAAGGATGATATCAAAAAAATGCCTGGTTCACACAAATTCAAGTTTTGATATTTATTTTTTGATACTTGGTGATCAACGCAATCAAATGCCTTCCAGAAGTCAATAAACAAAAAAATACTCTTCTTTTGATTGAGTTAAATTGTGTGTATGGAATCGCTGCATGAATGTGCAGTGCGAAAACCTCACTGCTACGAAGATATTAGGTGGTTTTAATTTTATAATATCTGAATATCAATATTCAATTGCTTTACGAATATCAATGAATGAACGTGTAAAACGAATTTAGGTCTATAAATTCCTGGTTCATCTTGTGACCCTGACTTAATTCGATATTCGAGCAGTTTTCCAGACTTTTGGAAATACCCCTTTGTCAAATATTCTATTGGAAATATCTGTGAGCACTGGACCTACATAGGGAAATGTTTTGTTCAGCATCAGAACTCAAATCTGGTCAGGACCAGTGCTTTTGCCCATGAGTATTGTTTTTAATAGCTTATGCAATGCGGTTCTTGCAAATTTTGGAAATTGTATCAATAATTTGTGGTGGTAATTTGGTGAAGTATTAGGAAAATTGGAAAACAAAGAAAAATTTCTTGTGACTCTTTATTGTTTTAATTATTTTTTTTATGATTTGAATTTGTTCTCATATGTTTTTTATGGCTTTATTTGTTTTTATTGATTTCATGATCTGATGTTCTTTTTATTTTCATCTCTTATTCCTTGGTGCAAGGCAAAGATGATATCAATAGTAATATAGGCAAAGAAACGTCAATATGGAAGTGAAAATGTTAAGGTAAAATTTTGTTGTTTTTCCTGATACAAAAATATTAAAAGATTATGATCATTATTTGACATAATTATAACATATTATTAATTATTTTATAAAATATAAGAGTCTTATCAAGTACAATGAAATTCAGGTCAGGATGAAAAGTTTTATTGACTGAGCAGTTAAATTCATTTGGCAAAAATATTCCATACACATATTAAGTTATTGAACTAAATATAAAAATGTTCTGTTTTAAATTTTAAAATTGAATGTATATTTATTTGCAATTCAAATGTTTTTCACTGTTACCAATCCTTTTATGGAAGATTTGTGTAATATCTGAAAATCAAACCTGAGTCATCATAATCATAATATAATAAATATCGTACTGAATATTTTTGTCAAATCTGTTCCCCCAACCATAGGTCAGCGTTAGACAAGAATATATGTGTATTAGATTTCTATAATATTTTCCCTGGCTGTCATACCAAAAAGTGTGATCGGCTCCAATGATAGCAAATATAAAAGTTTGCAAATTCATGGTCTCATACGCATAGCAGAATCCTATCCTCACCTATCTCCGCTCTGTCTTGTTCAGGTAGCGGGTGCCTGTCGGAGGCTTAGCTCTATCAAACTCTATGCAACCTTCTTCTTCTCATCAGGTCTAACGCACTCATGACATTCGTTTCTTGCCTTATCCTTTTGCTGGTTTTGTGCTCCTCAAGACTAATTCCAAGACAGTATCGCAACATTCTCATCTCACATACACTGAATCTTTCAGCAAGATAATCTGTCAATGTGGCATGTGCAGGGCCATCATAATCCTTTAATCTCTCTCTCTCTCTCTCTCTCTCTCTCTCTCTCTCTCTCTCTCTCTCTCTGTAGGTCTTCTCATCTGTTTTGGCAAAGAAAGTATTTGCTAGCGCCAAATCTCTACTTCTTGCAAAATCCATAATCTTTTCTCCCTCGTCATTCCTCCTACCTGCTGACTTTCCTCCATGCCATCTCTCAAAGCCCTCCAATCTATCTGCTCCTACATGTCCATTTAAATCACCTACTAATATCAGTTGTTCTGAGGCTGAAATCCTCGTACTAACTCCTTCCAGTTGGTTCCAGAATCTCTTTTTTTCCTCCTCTGTTCATTAAAACTATTTTGGCTCCAAGTTGCTATAGAGTTATCTTCTCATTTTCATACAATCTTGTACATATTATGAATTAGAAGTTATCCCACTTTGCCCAACTTATATCCGGTGCTTGTATCCGGCAAAACATACAAACTTAAATGAGAAAATTCTTTACAGAAGAAGAATCTAGGAAAAAAATTGAGTGTCTCCAAAAAACAGAAAATACAAGTTCTTCCTGTATAAATGTATTATTTCGAACTCCAAGTAACAAGCAGAACAATCAATCACGACAATCTTGTTAAATAACCCTCCATAAACCCTTATACTTGCAAGATAGCATTAGAATAGATAGCGATAGATATTTGATTTACTATATCCAATCCAAATTCAATACCACTGGTTTTAATTTTTGCTGGACTGGGTCAAAGTCTTTTAGTGGGTGGATTAAATGAGGTTGCATAATTCATCTACTGGTACTTGAATCCATGGGCGTAGCTGGGGGGATTCGAAGGGTTCGAACGAACACCCTTCTAGTCCAGTCACAAAATTTTTTTTCTTCATATTTTCAACCTCTCTGTGTTTTGGTACAAAACTATGTATTGACATAAGCTATGATTGATGTTATAACACATGTTCACATACTACCTGCAGGACTATAGCACAACAGCTGTTGTTAGGCAAACATGAAAAGCAGCAAGCGCCATCATTGTCTCTATATATTCATGACTTTTGACATCAATGTTCAATGATGTCACCTAATAGTTGAAAAACAAAAAAATTGCAGGAAAATTTAAAACATAGTCTGTCTAACTAAAACTAACAGAGTTACAAAGATTTAATGTATAAAACAATAAAAATAATCAGTGCGTTTAGTCTCGGCCGCTGGCAAACATGAAGTGCCGATGAGCAGGCTAGAGTAACACTTGTGAAAGCGATGATTCATAGGAAGTTTAAATACAGTCAAGGAATTAATTGTTAAGGACAAATGACTATTATGAAAGGCAAGACATATGAATTTGAATGCATGAATAATAACTTCAGTATATAATACATATAGCAGTCAAAGACTGAAATTCCCCACACTCTCCCACCAGATACAAATTAATTATGTAGATAAATCGGAGCAAAACGAATTAATTATTTATCTCAAACTTTAAAAAAAACGGGAATTGTAAAAGTCAGCTTAAACGTAGAATGTCTGTCAGCTCGTCGGCAGTTGGGTTGAGAGTAGCGATGTATCAGCGAATTGCTTCATCTGTGTTGGTAGAAGCCAGTGAGTTAGATGCAAGAGTTAGAGCTGCTGGTTTCACCTGACGGTAGATGGTATACAGCATACCTGTGCATAAGTGCAGATTAATACAATAATATTATAATATTTTGTTGGTCTTTGACATGTGTCCACACTTTAATAAGTGTTAGTTTACAACATGTCTTTTCTGGGTTTTCTTTTTTTATCGAAAATCACTACAGGTTAATAATTATCTAATTATAATTTTGATGTGTAGCCTAATATATAATCGGCTAGATGTTGTGGGAGTTTCCTCAACCTCCCAGTTCTTGCAGGACAAGATGGCTGGGTATCTTGTTTGGTGGTTTTGTCATATTCCCCTATTGGGGCAGGTTGACCTGTGTTAGTTGGTTTCGGTGTAAACTCTATCTTAGAGCCAGAATTAGACTCCATTTGATTGCGTAATTGAGGGTTGTCCGCTCCGGTATTATCATTAATAGCCTGAGAACTTATTGCCTCACTACTAATTTTCTGAGGTTTGTCAATGGCCCCCTTCATGTTGGGTCTTCTAATCGGCGTTAGAACAGCGGGAGCTTGACCAGATGCATGCTGGGATATTCTGTATGGCTTGAGCCTGGATTCATGCTGCACTGACACCTGTCCATTCTTTTCTATTTGGTAAGTATGATTATTCCACTTTTAGGTTATCAGATAAGGCCCACAGAATTTTGGCTGTAGCTTGGTACTTCCGCCCTTTCTTTTTCTCTTGGACTGAAGTAATACCTGATCCCCTACTTTGTATAATGGTGGTTCTTGGAAATCATTCTGAACAATGTTATGCTGATCTTTACGTAGAGCATCATGTGCAGCCCTCAATCTATCCTCCATATCCATATCATACTTTTGCACCGGTTTTGGCTTATCTGGTGGTACTGGGTAAACCAGGCTATCAGGTAACCTTAGCTGGCGACCCAGTAACATGTAGTTTGGTGTCTCTTTTGTACCTGTGTGTGGAGTAGCCCTGATGGCTCTCATTATTTGTGGTAGTAGCATATCCCAATCATCCTCATGGGCACATTGATTTTGTAACAGAGCACGTAAGTTATTACAAAGGGTATGATTCCCGCTTTCACACACAACATTTCCTGATGGGTGGAATGGTGTTGTACGGCGCTTATCTACACGCCACAATTCACACAACTCTTCCATTAGCTCTGATTGAAACTGAGCCCCCTGATCACTGCCTATAGTTTCTGGTAAGCCTAGGTAGCAAATTACTCTGCTATCTAAGGCATCTGCAACTGTGGGTGCAGTAGCATCTGGTAACGGGATGGCATCTTGCCATCTTGTAAAATGATCAGATAATACCGAAATCCATCTATTTCTTCTATTTGTTTCTGAAAGTGGTCCTACTAGGTCAATGGCTATGTGTTGCAAGGGCCTTCCTGCATAGAGTCTTATTCTATTTCCACTTGACTTTGTTTTGCTTGTTTTTGCAGCTTGACACACTTCACATGACAACACAGCTCGCTTGATATCGGATGTCATACCTGGCCAGTACCATGACAATCTAAGTCAGGCCGTGGTTTTACATACACCTGAATGTATCATCGGGTGGGTTTCCCATATGACGGCTTCTCTTGCCGATTGAGGAAAAGCTACCACCCATATCTTTATGTCGTTGAAGGTAAGCCTTACTTCAAGGATACCATAATTTCTCAATCTCATACATGGTATCAAATCGTTCAATCTTTTCAGTTCGGGGCTCCCCATGCGGAGCTCGTCTTCATTTAGTATTACTTGGCATTTTACACATTGATAGACCTTTTCTAGGTCATTTGGTTTTTGTTGTTGTAAACATGCTAGATCAGTAGTCTGAGCCACACACACTATTGGTCTTTCAGTGATATCACTTGTGGGGAAAACCCAGACATTTCCACAAAACTTATGGAAAGAAGCATTCATCAAGCATCCAGTTGGTACAGTGAAAATTGCCTTGTTCTAAACAGCGGCAAAACGGATGTCATGACCATTTCTAATAAACGTAACATCAAACCTCCGGAACTTAAATTTAATAATCTCATTTTCAAACAATCTGACAAAATTAAGTACTTAGGTGTGATTCTTGATAACAAATTAAATTTTAAATCTCATACCAGTAAAATTAAACAAAAACTTTATCCAATAGTCACCAACTTTCAACGTAATAGAAAATTCCTGACACCTAAATTAGCTAAGCTTTGGTACATTGGACTTATACGTTCTAATCTGGAATACAGCTCTCCTGTTTTATTTACCACAAACGACTATGTCAAAAAAGAATTTTTAAAAATTGAGAATAGATGTTTGAAAATTATAGACTATAACAGTTCTAAAGATAATACTCGAAAGACCTACAACATCCCTGTTTTAACTTTGCGTTTCGAATATTTGTATCTGCTGACGTTTTATAAAATTGTTAATAGTTTAGTCCCAATAATTGATACCAATCTGCTCCCCGAGAAATTAACTAGTGAAACTCGGCTTGCTAAAAGTTCTGGGTTTAGACTATCCAAGGAAAATTTTAGATTTGCTTTAGCTAATTTCGGTGCTCAGAATTTTAACGAATTACCCAATCATGTTAAGCTGAGTCAATCCCTTGCTACATTCAAAAATGCCACTCGGAGCCACGTCCTCAAACTTCTCAATTAATGAGTCAGTTCTTATCATTTCATTTTAGCCTACTGCTACATTGTTCTAACTTTTCTTTTCCTAGCTATTGTGTATCAACTTGTGTAATGTTTTACTGCTAATTAATGCCTGCGTGTACGTTGTAATTTTACCTGTCATTGTTCTTGATTTTTAGTTACATGTCTTTTTAATTCTACACCATATTTTTATCAATTTTTCTGTTTTCTGGGTACAAGTCCTAAGGACTTATTCTTCTCCAGAATAAACATGGAATATATATAATGGTTGATTGATTTCTGTCATCAATTTGTCATGTGTGGTAGCAGCTATGTCACTATGGGACGGCCGCCATCTCTTTTCTCTATTCGGTTACATTGTTTACAGTTTTCACATTTGATTCTGCTCAGCCCATCAGCATTTCCATGCTTCGTACTAGGCCTATGTCCTGACTCAAAATCAAACTCAGCCATGCTCTCTAACCATCTCGCGACCTGATCGGATGGTTCATTTCTTTTGTACAACCAAATCAATGATGCATGATTTGTCCTTACTGGAAACTTGGTACCTATCAAATAGGGCCGAAAATGCTTAATAACTTTGATAACAGCAAGAAGCTCTTTTCTTGTCACACAGTAATTGACCTCTTGTGGTGACAGGCTTTTAGAATAATAGGCTTTAACTCTCTCATGCCCATCCTGCATTTGTGAGAGTAGCTGTGTTGCTAGCATATGTGTCTAAAATATACTCAAGACCTTGTATTGGATAACCTAGTATTGGTGCTGTGGTGAGCAACAGTTTGAGTAGCTCAAATGCCTCTTGACATTCAGTATCCCATACAAATGGGATTTTTCCACTCATTAGCCTGTTCAATGGTCTACATACTTTAGCATAATCCTCCACATACTTTCTGTAGTAATTTATCAGTGCCTGTGCCTGTTTTACATTCTGGCACCATGGCCAATTCTGAACTTTTTCTACCTTTTCAGTATCTGTGGATACTCCATCCTTGCTTACAATGTGACCCAGATAATTCACACTATCACTGAGGAGTACACACTTGGATGGTTTGAGTTTCAGATTGGCTTCACGGAATCGCTGAAAAACTTCTTCTAACCGACTCATGTGATTAGAGAATGTGTCACTGAATATTATTACATCATCAAGATATATGAGTAAAGACTTCCAATACAAGCCCCGGAGCACTTTTTCCATACGGCGCTCAAAACATGCAGGGGCATTCGTTAGCCCGAAAGGAAGAACCTTCCAATTCATCAGACCGCTTCACGTTATGAATGCTGAATTTTCTTGAGCATCTTTGTCTAACGGGACCTGCCAATAGGAGGAGCACATATCAAGAGTGCTAAAATATTCACTACCTGCTAATGAATCCAAACTCTCATCGATTCGAGGTATTTGGTAAACATCCTTTTTTGTAACACTATTTAATTTACGGTAGTCTGTACAGAAGCGCCACTCTGGGGCGTCATCTGGTTTCAATGTCTTTTTCCTTACTAGGACGACAGGCATGATAAACTATACAACCCAATCAAAACTCAAGTGTATAACAATCATGAATGTCATCCAAAGCTCAATAATGGCTCTCACTTTACAAGCATGATTATTTCCAGCTAGAAAAGTTATGTCTAGCTCTGGTAACATATGTAATGACCACTAAACATAAACCTTAGCTCTATTCTACATTTGTCAATGTTTTGAAATGTCTAAGAGGTTTTTTTCACATGCTAAAGTATGATCTTATATTTCTATATTTTTGGAAAAGAAATAGTTCAATATTGCTTTATATTGAGTTATAGAAGCCATATATTTCAATGTGATGCCATTTTTTCTGTAGCCGTTAGTGGAGAAAGCAAAGGCTGCAATGTTCAATACCCCATAACAACAGTTTAAAAAGTGTGCATATGATGATTTGTTTGAAGATACGATGAAATCACTCATGTTTAGCAAATCCAAAAATATATATAAAGTTATCCTAATAAAGCAAACAAAGTACGAGAATATTGTCGCTATCACATATTTGGCCTCACTCTTCAGCTCGGAAAAGTTCTCACTTATGTGTTGGTTTTATTTTCTCATTCTTGTCAGTTCATTAGCAATCACTACTGCGAACGTCAGCACCAGAACCGCATGTGCTATATAGAGTAGATAGATAAAGTATTTGGTGAATCCCTCATCCCAGCTGTCTAGTCCAGGACCTCTGTCAAAGCATAGTCCTTCCTTAAATATGCTATATTTAGCAAGAACAATTGGACAGCTCAGAATACAAAAAAAGCTATCCTAACAGGAAACGCTCTAATAAAAAGTAAATTGCTATATACCATTGTCTTTGCTAGCGTAAGCCATCCATCTAGGAGTTAGGAACATTGGATTCCGTACTTAAAAAATATTAAAGAATCAACAACAAATATATAAGGTATTGTCAAGGCATACCTTGATGTCACAAACCTTATGAATCTGCAGTTTGTCATAGGAAGATTTGATGCAGCACAGCCTAAGTCGACAGCAGTAGTAAACATTTATACTATCTAGAATACTGTCACTTTGATTCTTTTCAACTTGCAGATGATCACAACGTGAATGATGTTTAGAAGCAGTGACACAACATTCACAACAATATTGAACCATTCCAATGCAGGTAACATACAAAGTTCGGTCTCTTGTTTACAACAACATTGCATTGCTTGTACTGTTGAGCAACATATCTCTAAACTATCTTTTCTGTCTTTGAACAGCCACATTTGAGAACTGGGAGCGAGATGGAATCTGAAACCGCTATCACATTAGTTTATAGCAGACTAGCCGTTTCAAATAGGAAAACAAAAAATTCTATCATCAGTATTGATGAAGCTATGTCTGAACGAGTATCTCAGTCTATCACACCACCATCGAAAAGTTAAAGTTGTTTGAAGATACAATCATAGCCTGACCAAGTGACCATTGAATTATACCGTAATCCCTCACCTATAGATCGGCGACTTATAAGTGAAGGCGGCTATAAGAGAGTAGCATATAGACGCGACTATCATTTGAAGCATTTTTATATTTAAATTGGACCAAAACCTATTATAGTCACCGAAGCTGAATAGCTCAGTGGTAGAGCGTACAACTTGTAAACATGGAGTAGTGAGTTTGAAACCCACTGAGGGCAGTTTTTTTCCAAAAACTACTTAGTTCATTTGTAGTGAGTGTAGTGTAGTGAGTGTCTTATAGCTGTGGGGTGTCTTATAGCTGTGGGGTGTC
This sequence comes from Membranipora membranacea, assembly GCA_914767715.1. NCBI lineage: Eukaryota > Metazoa > Bryozoa > Gymnolaemata > Cheilostomatida > Membraniporidae > Membranipora > Membranipora membranacea. The sequence continues at coordinate 6,045,089 of OU612072.1, read as the reverse complement.
TTATAACTGGAGCATTTTTATTTTTTCTGAGGGGGGTGATTCACTTATATAAGTCCGGTGACTTATAGGTGAGGGATTACGGTATACAATGTCTATGACTACACTGTGAACACAATGAATCGCCAACAAAAAATACAGGATACCAAAGCTCAGGAGTTTTGTTACATATTTCCATTTTTTCAACATTTTTAATCCCAGCGCTTTTATAAAAGATTAAACTTAGTACAGCATTAAATATATGCTGTGTGATGTGTACTATATGTCAACTGATTTTATGTTTGGTAGGCTTCTTGTCACCTTTAGTTTTACATAAATCGAGCTATTTGTTCAAGAAAGTGCAGAGAGGTACAGTGATAAGTTGGCTTGCTATATAAAGTAAACATTAACACAAAGTTATATATATGTGAACAACAAAGTGTGCCTGATGATGTGAGAGAAAGTTATCTTACAAAATTATTGTATTGTAAGCTAAAGGATTCCATTGACCACCCAACCCGACTGTGGAATGTCCTCAACATACAGTGGAACACAAGTAGAAGCCTAAAAAAAGGACTGATCGTGATATAAAAATACATATGTGAATACAAATATATGATTGCTCACATCATACAGATTTGCTTTTATTGATGAATCTAGTTACCAATCTTGACAATTTGATTTCAAATTAAATTTATAGATGTTTGATAACAGAGAGAAGTTGTGATTCCCTCATCGTCGTCGATCCCATGATGTGCAATCACATTTTCCATAAAAGCAATCAGCGTGATATCCTTGTTTTATTTTTGCTGTGCTACAAAGATTCTTGTGCTGACAGTCACCGTAATTATAGCACCAGGATTCTGAAAAATTAGAGATCGGGATTTTACAAAACAAAAAACTCCATGCATATTATTTTGTACTCATGTCATTGGAAACTGTCTATAAGACAAGTCTGGCCATTTGGAATTATCCTTCATGAGAGGTTTAGATGGAGGAAATTGCAGGGAGTTAGTGATGGCAAATTTTCAGATTTTTGCGAGACAGGACGAGACTGAGACAGCAAGAAAATTCGAAACGAGACCGAGACATGGATGCTGATAAAACATTCTTCAGATATCACAATTTAAAAGAATGATGGATATTCATACACTAATCATTAGTGCAATTAGCTAATAGTAAACAAGTTTGATTCAGTTTGTAATATATCATCTAAAAAATAAGGAACTATGTTGAGACCAAATTTCATCAAATTCTGTCAAGTATTTATTGAATTATAGATGTCTGAAGAAGGCTTTATGTAGTGTTGTAAGCCGCTTAATAATCACAGCAAAAGTATGATTAATAGCTATGTTTTATGATTGTATAGTCTAAAAATCCAAAGCTAGCGGTTAAAAGCGTGGACTGTGGGTCACAAGGTCTCAGGTTCGAGTCTCAGGTTCGAGTCTCAGGTTCGAGTCTCAGGTTCAAGTCTCAGGTTCAAGTCCAGGTGCAGGCACTATTTTGACAATCTATAACCATTTATAATAAATATGTCTAGGCATGTAACAATAGTTGTCTGTCTCGACGGGACATCTCGAGGAGACAAGTACGTCTCGTCTCGTGGCCATCACTACAGGGAATGGCAAACCAAAATGTTTATGTTGATTTCAGTTACGCATTCCTGCAAAACCACAATTTCATTATAGCATGAAATGTGTTTCATATTAAAGGATTCCGGACACTTTTGAGGTTCAGGACTTTGCAGGGAAGAAAAATATGAAAAAATTGATGAAAAATAGCATTTTTTTGGATGTAGCACCAGTTTCTGAGTTGCCCATAAACTGAAAACCTGCTAAATACAGCACATTTTGAAATTAAATTGGAAGTTGCCCTCTCAGTCAAGAGCCAGCTCAGTCACGATTCAAGTCTGAGGGCCAACTTGATAACCATGAATGATTTTGCCAGCTAACTTGATGCTCTCGCTAATAAATATCAATGTTTGTAAAACTGTATTAATCCTACATCGAAGTACTCTATTCAATAGCACCATCATCATTGTATACATCTTAGGTAAATAGCCAGTTGCAAACTGGCGTTATTGTTGGTTAGCTAGAATGGAGATGGCCCCTTGAATAACTAGAGGCAAAACCAGTTGAAGGAAACAATAGTGGGATGATCCAAAAGTTTTGATGTTTACATATTGGTTATGAGATTTGGTATCGGCCACTGTCATGAGCGCTACAAAATGATCTGACGGACATTGCTTTATCTTTGCCCAGAACACACATAACATTAGTAATGGGACCATCTAGAATTTGTATGCTTTGATGAGGATTCCCGGCATATCCTTGGCCACATGATCCAAAATATCATCAGAAATAGCCTGCGTTTGTTTACACAAATCTTCCTGCTAAGACGATACAAATAATAATATTGTTCTGATTGAAAATATTGCCATTCTCATAATCAATGTCCTCCTCTGCAGGAAAAATAATCCTCTTCACTGTCTTTAGAGTCTGATTGAATGTTATAGTTAGCAGCCATTTGTTGAGAATTCTGCCCAGCAAATGTGTGGCATGAGTACACTCGATTTATGAAATAAAAATGAATCGTCAAGCTAATTTCTGGTCATAGACATCAGTCAGCTTTTTTTTTGTTGTTATGTTTAGGAAATCTGCCCTCACTGGCTGTCACTGAGTAGGCAGAGAGGGCCAGGCTTCAAATGTGTCGCTTTGAAAAATCACCCTTAACAATTGCTGTTTGCTATGTACTGTGATGTTGTAACAATGAATGATGTTATACCAGAGACTATAGATAATATCCATAGTCTCTGGTTATAGCCTACCACCATCAAAGATTATAAACTGAATTCAATGAATCACACTTGTGATGGTATGCCCATAATAACAACATGTAAAATACATCACCTGCGGTTAAGCGGGCCTTTGTTTATATAGCCATAGTCATCAATGTGAATTATAAACATTTAGATGGAGGTGTGTATTTGAGAATTTAGAAAATGAGGCTACTGCTCATAAGGGATTTACTAGATGAGGTGTCTTCTCTAAGATCTGTGAGGGGAGACAATATGAGTATATGAGAGTATATCAGAAGAATTTTGCTCCCTCAATGGCTCATTCCTTGAAATGAGGCCACAGTCTAATTTAGACCTTGCTAGTGTTCTCTGAGTTAGACTAAGAGCTTCAAAATGATACCAAAATCTGCAAGTACTGGGACACTAATTGCGCACCACCTCGATTTAAACTTTACAGCGGCCAACAATGTGCATGCAATATGTGTCATGCCAACAATGAATTGAACTTTATACACTTAGAATGTAAACTAACAATCTCTTTAGCCAAACATCACCTCAGCTACATAGCAAAATATAGGCTCCTTATTTTGAGGACTACTTTCTTGTTTTTGTATAATGGCTTGCGGAATATGTGTTGGCTATGCCAAAAGTCTTCAGGCTGTTTCCCGTTCAGGTTTGATCACTTGTAGTGTCTGCGCCCCTCTCGACTGAGAGAGTAACTACCGTACAAAAAGGACACTCACCTGAAGTTCCTATCAAACTTCCAAGTACAAGTAACACTGTCAGAGTGAAAGTCTTCATAATTTGCAGCTCACAGTACCTTTTGCTGTAACAGTGTGGACAAGAGGTGATTATGAAATAAAGTGCAAATATTGTATCCATTGTCTCTCGTTTTATGCCTGAAGGAGAAAAATGAGGTGCAAATGGTCTTCTGTTGAAACCATAGACAAAACACACGTGTTGTGTGTTTTGTCTATGGTTGAAACGCAAAGCAATTTAACGGCTTAGAATATGAAGGACAGTATATGTACAAACATTAACATTAACATTAACAAATATTTCAGAGCCAAGTTACCTGTATACCTCAGGAACAAGATGTCTGAGAACACTAACAGTGACTGCCTTCCACAGAATGATTTGAAGCTATGCTACAGATTAAAAATGGTTATTCGTTTATATGGGTCTGCATTTTTACTTTCAGTTGCCAAAGGCTTATGCTGGTATTTGATGTACCCAGCACATCAACATGAATTAGCGATTTGATATGGTTATTGGCATATCTATGTTTTTTTCTGCTATCGTAAAGAAACCAGAAAAAAGAAGGTGCTACTGTTTTTACTGATTTGCTACAATCCAACCCATTTGTAGTATTATGTGGAATTGAATAACCCTCGCAAAAGACGTCAAAGGAAAATCTTCATTAAGGACTCTACCTAAATATCTCTGGGAGCTTTTTACACGAATCCACAAAAAGCGGTTTTGTTCCTCAAAATGCTGTGAAGGCATCTATCAAGGACTGCATTCTTACTCACTAGTGTGAAAGGATTATGCTGGTACGTGGGGTGCACTTCACGCAATAAATATTTTCTATATTGGGAGCTTTATGGCCCCTTGTGACTAAGTTCTAGGTAGTGGGTGGGTTAGTATACGTAAAGGGGAAGTGTTGATGAGCTGCCTCTCAATTCTTTGAGCATGTTCCATAAACTTTGCTGTTCCAATCTAGGGGTCTTTGTAAGCAGCTTGTACAAATATTTCTCTTCATAATGCATTTTGAAAGATTATTGCTGCTGTACTGAAACTGCAAGGTTTTTGATCAACATAGAAGAAAATATGATAGACAAAACATCAAGATCTTGCCTTTTCAAGCTATAGCTTGATCAGGCACAGCAATGACTTCTGAGGGATGTCGATAGATTAAAACTCACGTCCATTCACTCACATCCCTGTGATACTGTGTGAGAAACCATGATCGTGCTAGGTTTTTTTGTCTCAGTATCAGTACGAGTCTACGGACTGGATCCTGATGGGGCACAGGAGCATTTGAGGTCGGATGCTCTTCCTGACACCACCGTGACTCGCCGGGAATCGAACACGGGACCTCTCGATTGAGAGACCCATGCCCTACCCATTGCGCCACGGCGGGTCGCTAGATTAAAAGACTTGAGTTAGTATTACCAAATCCTAATAAAATACCATTGTATTTGTACCCCATATATTTTTTGCTCTGCTGATTTGCTGTTACATGTGTCATAGCACGCTATGTCTGAGTCTCTTCGGATTCTCTTGGCTCATTCAGCTGAGTAATCACAGTGGTGGTTGGGTCCCTGGACCCGTACTCAGAGTGGCCAGCTCTCTTGGCGAGCACTCACTCAAGTGGCCAGCTCTTGAGGCGTGCACTTTAGATCCTTATCTCAGTGAAATCTGATAGCACAGTCTGTTGGTACTGGTACAGAACTGTATAAATTGTTGTAGGCCCAATGGCCCCTGGGTTATGTCAAGTCTCTCCCGCAGTCTTGCGTAGAGAGGACATTTAAATACATGGTGGGAGACGGTCTCGTCCTCCTGCAGACAAACACAGGGTGAGAAGGACAACCCGAGCTTGTATCTGTGTACTCTCAAGTTACAATGTCCGCTGAAGAGGCTACTCACTGTCTCCAGCAGTTTTGGATCCCTGTTTAGTGTTATAGTATTCTTTGTAAGGTAGTCTGGCTCCAAATAGTATGCAAGTCCGTCTGAACCAGACTGCATTTGCAAGAAAGTCTCAAATTTTCGTCTTTTTTTCCTTTTTGATGCATTATTTGATTGCTGATTTATTTAGATCTTTGGTGGTGAGCGTGGTGATCTCTGCTTATCTTCCTATAAGTTGGCTTTCACCCTAATGACTCTTTCATAACAATCTTTGGCTAGTGATTTACATATCCAAAAGTAAGAATAACTCAGGGAGAAAGAGATGAATCTTTAAATCCTGAAAATTCTTTTATCAAGTTCCCAGTTCTTGAATATAGGTTATTACAGACAGGAAAGATAAAATTATGAGATATTCTGCTCAGTATGAGTTCAAATATTACAAACAATGTGATTGTGGTGACATTTTGTTATGAGCAGGAGACCACGCTTTGTATGCTACCAGCATTGGAATGGTTGAATATCATTGTCAACGTTATCGCACTGCTGCTAAACATCATGCACATTGGAATCATCTGCAAGCTGAAAAGAATTAATGGAACAGTATTCTACACGGCTGTGATGATTACGACAATTGTAGATGTGTGCTATGCTGCAGCAAATCTTCCTATGACAAATTGCGATTCCAGAAGATTTGTGACATCAGACTAAGCCTAAGCAATGTTTGTAGTGGATTCTTTAACTTGTTTTAAGTACGGAATCCAACTTACTTTACTCACTAGTAGATAGGTGGCTCACACTCTCAAAGCCTGTGGTGTATGACAATTTGCTTTTTACCAGAAAGTATCCTGTTTGGATAGCATTATTTTTTTTCCTGAGTTGGTTATTGAAATAACCAGGGACCTCTTCAACAAGGAGGGAATTTGTTTTGAGAGAGGACCTGGATTACAGAATTGGGACGAGGGATTTGTCTAATATTCTATCTCACATCTCATGATCACACATGCGGTTCTGGTGCTTATGTTCGTAGCACTGATTGCTAAAAAACTGGTGGGGATGAGAAGAGTGAGTAGTGAAACAAGTGAGAATGACTCCCAGTTGAGAAATTCTGCCAAATATGTTACAGCCACAATGTTGCTGTACTTCTTATGTTTTAGTGAATTTAGTTTGTACTTTGTTTGTGATTTGCTCAACATGAGTGAATCATTGTATCGTCCAATATATCATCATATGCACATTGCACACTTCCTTTATTGTTGTTATCATGGGCGTAGCTGGGGGGATTCGAAGGGTTTGAACGAACACCCTTCTAGTCCAGTCACAAAATTTTTTTTATTCATATTTTCAACCTCTCTGTGTTTTGGTACAAAACTATGTATTGACATGCACTATGATTGATGTTATAACAGATGTTCACATACTACCTGCACCTTATGTGTTGCAGGACTATAGCACAACAGCTGTTAGGTGTTGGTTGTTTTCTAAAATGGCCAGATATATGTTAATCTTATGAAGGGAGAGAGAGTCTGAAGAATGTAGCTTTGAGTGCAAGTAATCAAATGTGGTATGTTGAGGTGAGGGCAGTCGTCAAGAACTTCTTAATGAACAACTATAGACTCACATGGTTAGGCTAATAGGATGATGGTTCCTCCCTGATGTGACTTCACCGGTTTTGGCTGTTTTCTATAATGGGCGGATATATTAGGTTAATCTTGTAAAACGAGAGAGAGAGAGCCTCAGGAATTTTGGTTTGTTACAGTATTTAATTAAGGTAGATACACGGGGGTCAGAAAATATCATTTTCTAGACACCGTTGGAAAGCTGCTGAGCTACTGATCGCTAATAGCTCATCAAAAATGTGATTGGATGACGTTGCGTCATTTTATTAAGGAAATGAGGCAGGGAGGCTGTTTTTGGCAAAGTGGATGGCTGAGCTAATTTGATTGCTAGAAATTTGAAAGCAGGTTATATTTATTCTTAGAGGTATAGTTCATCCTAATGTTTGGTTGAAAAAATATATGACTGTGCCCAAAGTGGCTTTCTACGTTTTGTCCAATGGCTCAAATGAGAGCTTAGAGCCTCATGAAAAACATACAGTAAGTTAGAACTTCATTGGGCTTGGCCTTTAAGGTGAGGGCAGTCGTCAAGAACTTCTTAATAAACAACTATAGAATCACATGGTTAGGCTAATAATTGGTGTTGGTTGTTTTCTAAAATTGCCAGATATATGTTAATCTTATGAAAGGAGAGAGAGTTTGAAGAATGTAGCTTTGAGTGCAAGTAATCAATTGTGGTATGTTAAGGTGAGGGCAGTCGTCAACAACTTCTTAATAAACAACTATAGAATCACATGGTTAGGCTAATAATTGGTGTTGGTTATTTTCTAAAATGGCCAGATATATGTTAATCTTATGAAGGGAGAGAGAGTCTGAAGAATGTAGCTTTGAGTGCAAGTAATCAATTGTGGTATGTTAAGGTGAGGGCAGTCGTCAAGAACTTCTTAATAAACAACTATAGAATCACATGGTGAGGCTAATAATTGGTGTTGGTTGTTTTCTCAAATGGCCAGATATATGTTAATCTTATGGAAGGAGAGAGAGTTTGAAGAATGTAGCTTCGAGTGCTAGTAATCAATTGTGGTATGTTAAGGTGAGGCCAGTCGTCAAGAACTTCTTAATAAACAACTATAGAATCACATGGTGAGGCTAATAATTGGTGTTGGTTGTTTTCTAAAGTGGCCAGATATATGTTAATCTTATGAAAGGAGAGAGAGTTTGAAGAATGTAGCTTTGAGTGCTAGTAATCAATTGTGGTATGTTAAGGTGAGGCCAGTCGTCAAGAACTTCTTAATAAACAACTATAGAATCACATGGTGAGGCTAATAATTGGTGTTGGTTGTTTTCTAAAGTGGCCAGATATATGTTAATCTTATGAAAGGAGAGAGAGTTTGAAGAATGTAGCTTTGAGTGCTAGTAATCAAATGTGGTATGTTAAGGTGAGGCCAGTCGTCAAGAACTTCTTAATAAACAACTATAGAATCACATGGTGAGGCTAATAATTGGTGTTGGTTGTTTTCTAAAGTGGCCAGATATATGTTAATCTTATGGAAGGAGAGAGAGTCTGAAGAATGTAGCTTTGAGTGCTAGTAATCAATTGTGGTATGTTAAGGTGAGGCCAGTCGTCAAGAACTTCTTAATGAACAACTATATAATCACATGGTTAGGCTAATAATTGGTGTTGGTTGTTTTCTAAAGTGGCCAGATATATGTTAATCTTATGAAAGGAGAGAGAGTTTGAAGAATGTAGCTTTGAGTGCAAGTAATCAAATGTGGTATGTTAAGGTGAGGCCAGTCGTCAAGAACTTCTTAATAAACAACTATATAATCACATGGTTAGGCTAATAATTGGTGTTGTTTGTTTTCTAAAATAGCCAGATATATGTTAATCTTATGAAGGGAGAGAGAGTCTGAAGAATGTAGCTTTGAGTGCTAGTAATCAATTGTGGTATGTTAAGGTGAGGGCAGTCGTCAAGAACTTCTTAATGAACAACTGTAGAATTAGATGTTTAGGCTAATAGGATGATGGTTCTTCCCTGATGTGACTTCACCGGTTTTGGCTGTTTTCTATAATGGGCGGATCATGGGCGTAGTGTTAGTTTACAACATGTCTTTTTTGGGTTTTCTTTTTTAATTAAACATCACTACAGGTTAATAATTATCTAATTATAATATTGATGTGTAGCCTAATATATAATCCTGATGCATTCAAAGCTATGTTTTTGGCCAAGCTCCGAATCTTGAAGTTCAACTTATGTTTATCTGTATGATAGATTACATCATGAGTACCTATAAATTCGCTTCAGGATGTCATGCATTCGATATTTACTTACTTCTTGGTGCTATCTAGTCCTGGTGTTACAGTGGACTTTCGGCTTGACCGGGACTTTGTTGTCAGCAGTGAAGATGCAGGTGTCTTAAACTGTAACTTCTTATCTGCAGCATTAAGATGGCTGGCTAAGATAGTCAGTCGCTCAATCTCCGTCAAGGACAATGGGACATCTGCAGATACCAAAGCATCAGCGAGAGCGCAAACAGCTTCATAACCTGGTATCCCACTCTGATCTGACACAATCTGCAAAAAATAACAATGACATCCATCAAATTACCGCTTTTGAAATCTCATGGTAAATCTATTAGAAAAGTGGATGTCTAAATGAAATTGGATTCTGATGTACTACTGAAAATACAAGTTACCATGTTAAGATCTTTCTGACACTTCTGTAGTAATATAACATATATAAAATCAATCTACGAAACAGGTGCTAAGGTTTAGCCAACCAGAGTATGCAAAAGTAAAATCGTTTCTTTTTCTGCAAGGTAGAATATAAATACTATTAGAAGCCAACATGTTTAACTTACAGTGGTAGCTGAGACAAATGAGTGAGACACCGACGGTCCTCCAGCTCCTAGCTCCACTGACGTTCGGGGACGTGTAACCGCCCCAGACAGCATCGGTCCTCCAGCTCCTAGCTCCACTGACGTTCGGGGACGTGTAACCGCCCCAGACAGCATCCGTCCTCCAGCTTCTAGCTCCACTGATGTTCGGGGACGTGTAACCGCCCCAGACAGCATCAGTCCTCCAGCTCCTAGCTCCACCGACGTTCTGGGGTATGTGACTGCCCCAGACAGCATCGGCCTTCCAGCTCCTAGCTCCGCTCCTCCAGCTCCTAGCTGCTCCACACTGGTGAGAGTTTCAGGTTCCAAAAGCACATGCAGAGTGTCATAGTCGTCCATAACTATCTCATCTTCGAAATCCTCATCTTCATCACCATAGAGCTTCTCATCATCAGGTCTTAGGTCCCTGTTGTTGAGGACAGATACTCCAGTCTGGGAGAGGAGGTACTCCATACCAATAGGTTCGCCTGAAACGCAAGAATGGAATGTTGATGAAAATATACCATGATAGTTTTTCATTCAAAAATATCCAAGAGAAGAATATTATGTCAGCTAGAGTTCAGTTCAGCTATTTTGTGGGTTACTTGAGGCTAGTTAGAACTAAATTTGGGCTCTAGGGCAGTGTGATGATAATCTCAAGCTTGTTCTTTTAATCGAATGACTGAAAGAATCAGGTTTTGGGTATCGTTCTTCAGTTCTCTGTTTATTTAAAAAAACTGAATTTCACTTGAGATGGGAAGGTACTATTTCGTATATACTATTATGGAAATTCTCATCGCAATCACTAAAAAGAACAACTAGACCATAGGTCTGGTCAAGATATTATTCTGTGTAATTTTCTCACCTGTGTATAGTGCAGGAAGAGGTGATGTTGGAGTCACACTCCATCCGAACACTGAAGCACTGCAGGAGGAGACAAAGTACCTGAGCTTGATGTCGTAGTCCTTGTGCCTGCTGGTAACATTTTTCGTTCCACCTGTGAAGCCCGTCAAGCAAATACATTTGCATATGAGTGACACTTGCAGCAGTACCTAAAACAGTAAACATATGAATTAAAGTGTCTTCCCATTCTCAAAACACTCTCAAGACTTGGCTGGGCAACCTCTTGTTTGGTAAAGGCAGCATTTCACGCAGGCTCAAACAGAAGGCCACAATATATCTTTCAGACATTACTTAGGGTTGCTAGGTATAACTTTTTTTTGTAAATTTCCAATGTGCCAATAAAAACAGTGGTAAGTTTTAAGAATCATCAGCTCAACTAGGCAGCAAAAGACTACCTGTTAGGTCGCCCCGACAAAAAGGCTGCAGGTTGCCTACTGCGACTGAGTGTAATGTTGAAAAGCTGAGCCTCTCATCCACTTCAGTGTATATTTACCTGGAATAAACCTGTTATGGTGAAGGTGGAATGATTCCAGTGAAGAAGAGCCACGAGCTGTACGATAGGTCGGCAGTCGAACCCCTCCTTTCATCAGGCTCCCTGTGATGGTATACATTTGTACATCAGGTGGATCTATCAGGCAGCCAACGTGCTGTTTCTGGTTGGCCAAGACTTTCCGTGCAGCCTCCATATCAATTAACGGCACACCCAACTAGTCAGTCATTTCTGTCATCTCATTCAAAAGCATATCTAAAAACAAATATAAAAATTACATTGACCATCACAGATTCAAATCATTATTAGCTAGAGTCTTGTTTAGTCAGGAAGGGTCACTTAATGTTAGCTAGTAGAGATTACAACAAGCTTTGGCAAATGTAGCTGATTCAGTTGCATAAAGAGAGCTAAGGTTCAGTTTTCAAAGAAATTTCGGGCAAGGATTGAGTTGAAGAGGTGTTACTTACCGATGTTTTTGGTGATAACATCCTTTGGTAGAGTCCTTCTTCGGCAGTGGAGTTGAAGCTCTTTCTTAGTAATCCTGTGCCGAACCTGCGGATAGAAACATTACAAACACAGTTACAAGAAAGGAAACATGATTATACATCAGGAAGGATGAACTGTCATGCAGACTCTCTGCGATGAGAGCTATGTTAGCAATACCTAACATTTGAAGTGTAATTTTTATATACAATTTTATTCCATATTTCGTTTTATATCCACATAAATTTACATTACATCCAAACCGAGCTTTTTGAGAGAAATTTTTTAGAGAGTGCCCACATAAACATTGTTTATCTCTTCATGAGACAATACAAAACATACACCCAAACTCCCAGTCAGACGGTAACTGTTTAATTTGCAGTTAGAGTACTTACTCTGATCATACCTTACTGATTATGTACAATTACCAAATTCTGACGGTAATCAGACAGCTCAATAACAAAACCATTGATTGATAGTGGGCTACAGTGACCCCCAGGATGATAAAATATTTACCACGTGATCAGAGTTGAGCTGGTCCCCAGTCGCACCTCGCTTAGCTTTTACCAACAAAGCAACATCACCTTCATCCCACTCGAAGATTGAACTAGATATACGTCCAATAAACTCTGCATACAGTGGATGAGATTCGGTGGTACAGCAGTATCGGAACCTCTGAATATAGTGGAAGGAATCTAGACGGATAGGAGTAGTCCAGGGCAGGAAATGAGTAGCCAACTGAGTCAGGTTGTCTGTGTGACGGCAGCAACCGCGGTCTACATAAATTACAAAAGGCTGGTCCACACCTGCAGATTGAAACCTGTAAGAAATAATCATATTATAATTTTGCAAGACATGCATCGGTTGCCGTAACTGTGCTGACATTCAGCGCTCTTATAGACTAGCGTAGGGTCAACTGAGTGAATGTGCCAAGGAAATGAAGTAAACATTCGCCTGACACTATGCTTTCTACCAACGATATCTTCAGGTGTGTTACTCAAATAATTACAGTCCTCCCCTTTTGACTACACCAGATATGACCTTTTCAAGGCCTTGTCCCTCAGAGACTGTGAAAACAGAATTCAGCACTTGACCAAATTCATTGCCGATGTTGGTGCACCAGTTAGCTGTGACTTTTGCTTCTCCTGCCAGTTTCCGAGTAATCTAAAATAATCATAGAAGATCATGTTATCAACCTACTAAGTGTGAATTTTTCGAGCACATTAAGAGGAAAGAGCATGCAATAACAAACAGTGGTTTTAAAATGACAACTTTAAATGTAATAAATTGGTTTGCGTTTACTTAAATTTTTACAAGACTTAAATCCTGCTTTGGGCACTATTATGTAAGGTACAGAATTCTTGTGAGTGGAAAACACCACAGCCAAGAACCAGAGAGTGCACTGGCAACAATAAATGACACAGCAAACTATATACAGCGCTTGAGTTTCTAGTTCAGGAGCAAATCAATTTACACTGGTCGTTGGGAGGTTTTTTTAGATTTCAATGAGGTTCACCATCTGTTGACCTGTAATTAATTTCACTTTTCTGAATGAGGGCAAATCTTTTTACATTTACTAGGAGTACTCCTCTAGGGTAAGCTAGTTATAAAAGAAAATAAAATGAAACGGAAATTAGGGTGACAGTGTACTCACAATGGTTGTTAGTAGATGTTAGTAATAAAGCATAAAACTAAGTTGAGATATAAATATATATATATATATATATTTAATGAATTTAAACCAATGTTCAGCAAACCCATGACATATAGTTGCTCAATGAAAACTTTGTTGAGTCCAGTTTCAAAAACTGTCCAAACACAGAGGTCACACTGGCCTTGATCTCTCCCACGCGGGCACCGATGTCTAAAGCATAAACAGCCTGAAACCAACAGTACAGCGGCGGCGGCTTCATCACAGGTGGTTCAGTATACTGACTTCCATCATGAGATCTGCATGATAAATTAATGGTCATGATAAGCCTGTACAATACTCATACATGTGAGAGTTGGACTGTATTGGCTCATTTGATAAGCCAAGCCAGCATCAGCATGGGGGAACACTGACAATTACCGTTTCAACAAACCTTCGAATTTTATCTTTGGTATGACAACTGTGATGACAATTTATCAAGACTGCCAACTGTATGCAGCTTTGTCACTACACATGCGCCAATCATTTTAAATGGAAATTCGCAAACATAGCATGATGTATTTCTTACCGACCAAAGGGAGAACTCTGATAAGTCTGGCAATCTGCAATATAAAGGCTGACTTTTCTCATCCAAGCTACTGTATATAGTTCGATGAGCGAGTTTCTCAGAAGACTTGGAGAGTTCCCCAACGTTCTACTCCTGAGAAAAGTAATCACCCTCCTGTCACAGGCATTGTGTACGGTAAGTAGGACGAGAAACTGCTGCCGCCGGCCCTCATCCAACTGACCGAGGATCTCCTCAGACCATCCAACAAAAGTTAGAGTCTTGCTCCCTCGATGATTCTTCTGGCGGCGACATTCTGTGAAGCATGAGAGTTTACAAATTATCAAGGGTTATCAACTACAGGCGAGTGATTGAGGTTACCCCACCAACTCCAAAAAGTCACACTTAACTTCATTTAAATGTTGTCTTCATCACCCAAATTATCTACCATGCCAAGTTAAATATTTGCTCACTAAAACCATCCAGTATCCTTACCTCCCCGAGATCAGATACTCAGTAAGAAATGCATGCTTTATTTTGTAAATTTCCCCTTGTTGATATTATAGTAACACATGTCATCCTTTATGGTAAAATGTGATAAAGTTATTCATGGTGATGCCTTACCGAGATTTATTCTGATGCCATAAGATAATAGCCATCAATGTCCACCACCTACCTGATTACTCTGTGCACACCCCGACGTGTTAAGGCGTTGTAACACTCCGGACACCGAAGGTCGATGCCCCACAACCTCTGTGGCATCCAACACAGCATCTTATGCCGGAAGTACTGGCCAACCTAAGAAAAATAATTTAAAAACTTGTAAAAAAACATGTAAAATCTCGGTGGTCATGTAAATACGATGACAGTGTCGGATGTGTTATCATTGAGAAGAAAGGTCGGTGATGATGAAGTTGATGATTTTTAATATTATTTCTTGCATCTGACCCAATAATTATGATGGCATGCACAGACAGTGGTGTTGTGAGGCCCCAACGGTCCCCAACGGCGTTGGGGTAAGGCCAATCACCCACCCCAACGCCTTAGGAAAACGTTGGGGTGACTATTTATACATATCCATCCAAAAAAGTCTTGTTTATGCTGACAAATTGAGAGCAAGCCCATCCTAATTTATTCAGTTCGATTGTGTTACTGTTTTGCTAAGGAACAAGAAGGCTGAATTCCTACCTTCCTATCAAGAGAACAGTACTTTGCCAGTAATATATGCAATACAATGGGTGGTCAATTCAGCAGCCCTACATTCAATTGAGAAAATGCAGCTAATTTAGTATTGTTTGGTAACAACGATTGTTACCAAACAATACTAAATGTAAAACAGCATTAAGAACACACACTAAACATAGTATTCTTAAAAATATGACTGAGTGCCCACTTCTAGCTGGGGAATTGAAGCTAAACTCTTCAGTTTTTGGTAACAAAACAACACTGCTGAAGGAGAAAAAAATTAGAGAGAGAGAGAAAAGGCAAATGTGTGTGGCTCAGCTCATCAATCAAAGAAAAAGAAAGGTGTTTGTACTTTGGTGGGGTTTGGAGAATGATGAGTCAGACCAATCTGTTCCTGTTTATGAAAAGAAGGTAGGCCTATGTTTTATGAATAAATTAAAACTTGAACCTAAAACACAAATACAACAATCTGTTGAGTGTTAGGACTTTTTGAACTGAAAGTGAAATGAAGTGAAGCAGTGAATGATGATGAATGAAATCTATTTTTTGGAATTGTATTGTGGTTGTCATTTCAGACAGGTTATTAGTAAGGTGAGTGTGTAACTGTGCAGTGTAGTGAACTAGATGTAGATTGGTTTTTTTATTACAATTTTTGAGTTGGATCAAAGCAGGTCCGTCAACAATTCAAGGCAATCATTTAACAGTTGAGTTGGACTAGCCACTGTTGTAAGATGGACTCACCAGTGGTTGGTCTTTAGATAGGTGCTCGATGGACATAAGGATGGACAGTCTTCGGTCTACAATAGGACGGATATCTCTAGCTAGGTTATTCTTGATTCTCCTTCACTCGGTCACCATTCATAGTCTGGTTCTCTCCTTCTGTGCTCCTAGGTCGATCCCCCTCTGTAGATTTGTATATGAGTCTATCTCGACTCTACTGATATTGTTCTCAGACTATTATTTAGTGAGTCCACTTTCACTATCTATAACATCTCCCTCTCAAGATTATAACCATAATCTTATATAACTGATGCACCTGCATCCGATTTTTTTTTTGCTGATGATTCACATCAGTCCGTATATCCGATATTCGATGTGTCACATCGAACTCAATTCTGCAAATATAACCAAAAACTTTCTTAAACAAATTGCCAAGAGCCACTTTTATAAGGAAGATAAACATGACAGGTGCTAGACAAGACAAAATACCAAGTGAAGAAAGGTCATATACCAAAATATTAGTGTATGGGATACCTAGATTTTTGCATAAGCAAGTCTAGCTATGGTTGCTGACGCTTTCGCAGAAAGCTCCCACTCCTGGATTCTCTGAGTGCCCTCATCAGGATGGAGTCCATCTCTGAGGTACCAGAATCTAAATTTCCACTTCCCATGCATCCTTTTCAAAAGGTGTGTGTGTAAAAATGGAGTAGCATCTCTTCATAGAACTCTTCATACACAGGCTCAGCCACCTTACTGTGGTGATTATACAGTGCAAAGTCCATGGGGAACGGGGAGCATAAAACTACATAAACTCCCCGTTTCTTCAAAGTGCTTATTCTTAGCTCAATGGCCTTGAACTCGTTCTCTGTACGTAAATAAACTTCTCTAGACTTTTTATCTTTAACTGTTAGTTCTACTGGCCCAGTCGATAGAAATATTATAGAGTTAGCATATATAGTTCGGAAGGATTGTGATATAATGGATAGAAGTTGATCCCAATTTGCACCCGGGTAACATTCCGTCCTGTCGAACCCGACAGGTGCCATACCTCTGACCACACTATTACCCATGAGGATAAGTTTTACACAACCATCCTAGAAATAGAATAAAACCACAAAATGGTCAAATACGTGACAACATGGCTAAAAACTATTAACAAAACCCGAAACATGGTACATAGTGCCTCGTGTAATAGTTACAGGGTCATTCTTTTTACAGGTTTCACAGATCTACCCGATCTCGTGGTTCTCCTTGTCTGTGGTTGGGCCTGCGTCCTATCTAGAGACTGCCTGACTTCTGTCCTCTTCGTTGAAGGTACTGGTACTGCCTCACAGAACGAGGTTCCTGTACTCCTGTCGGGCTGTGGACACAGAGCTTCCTGTTTAACTGCTGGAGTTGCATATGACAGAACCTGATGGGGTACATCTGGCAACACAGGAGGTAACACTTTCTGGTGGGGTACCTCAGACTCTGTGCTCTCTGGTGATTGCTGTGCTGTATGTGGTATATCTGGCGCGATCTGACGTCTGTTCCGTCTAAGAATTTGACCGTTTTCCTTCTGAAGAGCCACTTCTCTTCCTGAGACGGCTACTACTGTAGACGAACATGGTTTAGCTCCTGGATCATTTAGTGTGACTCTATCTCCAACCTGAACCTCTGTCCTGATCTTCACTCTATATCTCCGGTTGTACTGATCCGACTGCTTGTTTCGATACCTGGCTTCAAAATCTTTGAGTCCTTTCAGGTTTACCTGTTTCTCCGCCAGAATACCCATACTGTTTAAACCTCGCCCCATCAGCAGCTGGGCAGGAGAGTACCCATTCTGTAACGGAGCATCTCTGTAACATAGAAGAGCTTGGTCTATATTCTCATTCTTCTTGATTAGCTTCTTGAAGGTTTGTACCCCTCTCTCTGCTTCACCATTTGATTGAGAATATTTAGGAGAACTGGTACGGTGTAAGATATTCCATTGGTCCATTAATTGCTTAAATTTCTCAGACACAAACTGAGGACCGTTATCACTGATGACGGAATTAGGAATTCCAAACAGCGAGAACACCTTCTTTATTGTGCGGCACACAGTTTCTGCAGTCGTGTCAGAAAGCTTCTCTGCAATCAGATATTGACTGAAATAGTCCATGATAACAAGATAATCATTACCCCTCTCCTCCACTGTACAAAGATCCATTCCGATCTGCCACCACGGGCGTTCAGGAAAAGGCACGGATACCAGAGGCTCTCTTGGTTGAGATCGATATTTCAAACATGTAGCACATGTTTTAACTAGCTCTCTAATTTCTGTAGTTAGACCAGGCCACCATACCAGATCTTTAGCTCTCTCCAAACATTTTGATTCTCCCAGATGTCCCGCGTGTATATCCTTCAGTACCTGTTGCCTTTCTAAGAGCGGAATGAACACCCTGTTGTTATAAAACACTAGATCCCCGCTTCTGTTAGACATTCCTTGAATGTGTAGATATTCTTAACAAACTGCGGACACTGCTTATATTCAGGCCAACCATATTGTATATACCGCTTAATTTGTTGACAAACCGTATCATTGAGTGTAGAGAACTGGAGTTGTCTTTTGCGAGTCTCCGACATCGGTAGATCTTCTACCATCTCCGATATATCTAGTTCATCCAGTTGAACCGTATCACTCTTTGGACAGGGTGCTCTGCTTAATGCATCGGCAATCAATAACTTCTCCCCTGGAGTATATCTTATGGAATAGCAGAATTTCATCATCCTAAGCCTGAACCTCTGCACCCGCATAGGTAGCTTTGCCAATTCCATTTTAGATAGGATGCTGATAAGAGGTTTGTGGTCTGTCTCTACTTGAAATTTTCTACCTGCTAAATAGTAATAAAACTTTTCCGCAGCCCAACAGATTGCCAGCGCCTCCTTTTCAATTTGAGCATACCTTTGTTCTGTTTCACTGAGAGCTCTCGATGCGTAAGCAATCGGTTTGAGACCCTCTTCTGTTTTCTGAAATAAGGCAGCCCCCAATCCATAAGAGGACGCATCTGTCGATAAAATAGTGTCTGCTTCAAGGGAGAATGGCGACAGCACCGGTGCAGAAGCTAAATTTTGTTTCATCTTCTCATATTCGAGAGCCATGTCGCCATTCCAAGTCCAGTTGTCTTTATTTTCTTTCTTCAGCAGCTGCCTGAGCTGTACTGAGTCACTTGCTAAACTCGGAGAGAATTTACCTAAATAGTTCACCATCCCAAAAAATCTTTTGAGATCTTTGACCTTTTTCGGGGGAGGAAACTCCTGAATTGCTCTTATCTTTTCTGGATCCGCATGAATGCCTTGAGCATCAATGACATGTCCTAGAAATGTAATTCTGCTCTGAAAAAACTCGCATTTTTCTTCATTCAGAGTAACCCCGGCCCTACTCAGTCTATTCAGCACCTCTTCTATTTTAGCTTTCTGCAACTCTTCATCTTCTGAATGAATTAGGATGTCATCCATTTGACAAACAATCCCTTCTATGCCCTCCAATATCCTCTGCATTTCACGTGAGAATATTTCAGGAGCTATCGATATTCCGAATGGAAGCCTGCAACACAGGTATCTTCCAAAAGGAGTAATAAATGTAGTTAGTGCTTGGGATTCTTTTGACAGCTTCATCTGCCAATAACCACTGTTGGCATCGAGTTTTGAGAAAACTTTAGACCCCCCAGCTGGGCTAACAACTCATCCGTGGCTGGAAGAGGGTGATACGATCGTTTCACTGCCTCATTTAGTATAGTGAAATCTACACAGAGTCTGATTTTGTTGTTTTTCTTTGGGACCACAATCGATGGAGCACACCACTCTGTGGGGCCCTCAACTCTCTTTATCACCCCTAGTCTCTCCATTCGTCTCAGTTCTTCGAGCATTGGTTTTCTTCTAGCAGTCGCTACTCTTCTGGGGATAGACTGACAATAAGGAGTTGCACCATCTCTGAGTTCAATTTTCACTTCGGTGTCCATGGATCCCAGTCCTGTAAATAACTTCGGAAACTTTGTAGTCCACTCTTGCTTTGACACTATTTCACCCACAAATGTTATGACTTGTAAACCCGACAAAGCTGGTTTGCCTAGTAACGGAGTGACAAGGTCTTCTATCACATACACTGTATCAGTATACACTCTGTCTGAGTATGATAGTTCTACTTGCGCTTTCCCTACCGTACGCAGCTTTGCATTCCCAGAATCCAATAACATCGACACCCTATCAACTGACAAGAGAAGACAGTGGCAGCAGAAAAATGATCTGAGTTGGACTAGCCACTAGCCAGTCACCTACCAAGCCTGGCAGATCATTTCTCCCCTTGCTACCAGTCCAGTCACCCACATCATGATGATCATGTCATCATTTGATTTCAGAAAAAGAAGTAATCAAGATGGAGAGGAGGAACAGGGTATTCCATCACCTGAGGATCTTCCAGCACCTGAATTTAGGAAAGATGATACCGTACATGAGGTAAGTAAGGCTTTTTCATCTTAGTTCTTGGTTTCTCTGCCTACTCTATGCACTTACAATTATCTAGCACTATCAACAGTCTCATATTTATCTCTCTGGTAGGACCACCTGTGAAGAAGTTCAACCCTAAGCCTTATGTCAAGGTATGGCTGAAATCCCACAGATCAGCAGAGTTCTTCAAAAGCAAGAAAGCTGACACAAACCAGCGACAGGAAAGGTACCAGCCTCTATGGGAATTGTTGTAGACTCACAGAACTGTTAAACTGTTTAGTGTACTATTGTTTGTTACAATAATAAAAAGCAGTACAGCCAATGCAACTTAAATCAGAACAATTCATTCCCATTTCATTTATGTCTGAATTTGATCAGTTTGACCAAATCGGTGTGACCCTGCAGAGTATAATTGGTGAGTAAATAAGTTAAATTTCCAATTGATATAAGTATCAGTTTAGTCAGTTTATGGTTTCATTGTGTCAGCCGGGCACAGCTTGGGTTTGACCTAAGTTTCCTGCGGCCCACTGTATTGCACAGGATTGGGGTAAAATGGAGGTAGAATTTTTTTCCAATTGTTAGAGTTGGGGTATGAAAAATTTCCTCACAACACCACTGTGCACAGACAGTAACTTTTGGAGTGTTTAGTCCTACTCCCTATCAAATTACCAAGTTAAGTACTAGCATGCAGCTGTCAAAATTCCGTAATCAATAATACCTTTGGTGGCGTAAGTCCAGAAGGTCTGTACTCTGGAGGATGGTACCACAGTTTAAGATTCGACACTGTTTGTCCTCTGCCATGGCTAAACATTGTGGATGCCAACCACTGTCCCTCTTCTTCTGAAAGCTGCTGTTTCCATTTATATGGAAGGCGGTCTAGAGCAGAACTTGTAGTTTGGGATATCTGAAATAATACAAACATTGGTGGAGGTCTAGTCGAAGTGGTGAAATTTGATTAAACCAAAATGTGTATTTCAATAAACAACCACCATTTATTGACTAAAGCAAGTAAAACAGACTTGTGTGAGCAGAACCCACTTTGCAGGGTCGAAAAAAGATAGTTCCTCACGACCCCATGATAGTGCCATTGCAGCATGCGTGACTTAAACATGAACATAAACCTATCGCATAAATAATTAATGAACAAGTGACTTAAACATGTACATAAACCTATCGCATAAATAACTAATGAACAATTTTTTTCTTTTTTCTCATACCAACATAACAGATATACCGAAAAGTTTTGATTTTGGAGTTCAACTAGGTTCACATAATTCCTGTAATGCAGATAATTATGCACTTACAGTACTTGCCGAGGTGTAGTACTTTGCTGAGGTGAAGTACTTGGCTGAGGTGTAGTACTTGGCTGAGGTGTAGTACTTGGCTGAGGTGTAGTACTTTGCTGAGGTGTAGTACTTTTCTGAGGTGTAGTACTTGGCTGAATTGTAGTACTTGGCTGAGGTGTAGTACTTGGCCGAGGTGTAGTACTTTGCTGAGGTGTAGTACTTTGCTGAGGTGTAGTACTTGGCTGAGGTGTAGTACTTGGCTGAGGTGTAGTACTTGGCTGAGGTGTAGTACTTGGCTGAGGTGTAGTACTTGGCTGAGGTGTAGTACTTTGCTGAGGTGTAGTACTTTGCTGAGGTGTAGTACTTGGCTGAATTGTAGTACTTGGCTGAGGTGTAGTACTTGGCCGAGGTGTAGTACCTGGCTGAGGTGTAGTACTTGGCTGAGGTGTAGTACCTGGCTGAGGTGTAGTACTTGGCTGAGGTGGACATTCTGATGGTATATCCAATGAACTAAACCTTTAGTTCATTGGTATATCTTCCTACAATTATAACATACTTATAGACCGACCTTTTGAAAATACAATTCACAACAAAATATTACAACTTCTACAAGCTGATGTATGTATCATGGGTACTATGTTACTGTGACATGCCCTTGATCATTAATGGATACTTACAAAACCTTAGCATGAAACCTGCCAGAAAAAGAACTTGCACTGTTGATGAAAGGTGTGACAACTCACTTGTGGAACTTGTTCTTGAAAAGATGTATTGAACTCATCTGCAAAATCCTCCGCAGACAATTCATTATCAAGAGACAATATAGGTACGTCCACTGGCTGTGTGGCAGTCTGTGGTGTCTTTAATGAAAAAGTAGTAAAGCTGTACATTCAATCTAATCACTAATAAACTACCTTTTAATATATAACTACATACATAATACGCCATGTAGTACTTGCCTCAAACGGCTTGCTCATCGCAGCTTACTATTACTCTCACTCATTAATTTCTATAGACTGAACAAGCCAAATAAATATGCTGTAAATCATAAGGTCATCCCTAAACAGGCCGCCTTTTATTCCTATATGATAGATCTACATTGTGGTGCAAGACATAGCTAGAATCATGAATGCAAATTGTAATCTATAAGTGTGACCACATCATAAACGGAGATAAGATATTAGCATAATATGAAAAGCAAGCCTGCACTGCTATCAAAGAATCACACGGATCTAAGGATTACCTTCCTTGGCTCCAGGAGGGGACAATTCAAAAAGTTTCAATTCAAATATTTAAGTTCTATTTAATGAGTTAATGATATCGCTCTTCAATAATGTAACTTCTTTTTGAATGACACACACAGATGATAAATATGTGGTTAAGATATATTGGACAGGACATGTACTTCAAAACCACTCACCTTTTTTATAGTTTCTTTAGGGCGACTGTTGAGAGATGATACAGGTTTATCAGCAACTTGGTCTATCAAAAGATCCTCAGGGTACCGGTCCAGATATACAGGTATGGGAGCGGGTACTGCAGCTGGCTGTGTGACAGTCTGTGGTGTCTTAAATGAAAAAGAGTTAGCCAAATGTGAACAACCATGTATTGTACATTCCAACTCAATATATATATTATATACTTTATCTGAGTCAAGTATAAGCAGGATATTGTACAAGCTTGCAAGCTCAACCCTAAGCAAGATTTCAATCATTCACCCTCCTTACTTTAAATAGACTCTCATTTAACATCTACATTTAACTTTCTGGCCAGTCAGAGTCAACTGTCCTCCATCTCTCCCATGACGTACACACGTTTTTATTTTCTGCAGTTTTTTGTCAACAGGTCCACCTTTAGGAGGGTGCTGCCCTACACCAAATGTAAATTTCCCAGCAGCATACTGCCTCAAACGCTGCTCCCAGACATGTTTGGGAAGGCCTGTCTTCGGCATGTCTCTGAAAAAAAAAATAGGACAATTGTGAATAAAACAAATAGCTACTAGCTAGATTAATTGGTTAGTAGGATAGTAGATTTTAATGTCATCTACTACTCTGCTGCTACAACTGGTTGCTTCTGTATTAGTCCTACTCCTTCTTGCTACCTTACTAACCCTACCTACTACTAACCTTCCAGACGACCAGACCTGCAGTGTCTGTCACGTTGAGTGAATGAATAAATAAACTCAAATGACAAGGTCGGATTGATTGTCTGTCCACAAACTAATAATATATAAAGTTGGTGCATAAGGTATGTATATATGTATATATATATATGTATATAAACACAACATTAACCAGCCTATCTTAACTCAAATCAGAAGAAAAGAAATCCTCGGCTCTTCTAACCATACCATTACTAATTACTAAACATCATTCTCTACTAGTACTACTGTCTCAAAAATACATGCTTGTCACAGGACAGGTACATTAAAAGCCAGGTAATGACGTGATCACATCATGCGTGTAATTATGTGGCCTAACTATGGGACTAACTGTCTGTTTCCTTTCATGAGTTAATGACAGCCTTTTCATTCATTCATTCATCATGGCAGCTCAATTAATCTTAATGTTCAGTGTGATGTTCAATATAATCAGTTTCCCATGTGCATAGAATTGCATGTAAATTGTCCAAGCAGGCATCTTTGAAATAAATTAGCAGGCCAATATCAGTAAATACATACCTATAGTATGAAGAAAATACAGCTGTGAGAGAGAGAACAAAAAATCAGCCTTCTTCTTCTTCCTTTCAGCACGCTTTGAGCTGTTTTCCCTCCGAAATGAAAACGAGGCATTGAAATCCTATTGGCTGACAATTAAAAATCTGGACTTTTTACCCAATCATAACCTCTTAGTAGCTAAATCTGGACTATCGCAATGCTTATTGGCTGTTGTAAATAATCTGGACAAAATCTGGACATCTGACCAATCAGAAGCCTTGGTTAGAAGTCCAGATTTAAGAGACTGACACGTGGAGTTAAGAGCTATCCGGGCTACATATTTGACACTACAAACCAAGAAAAATAAAAAAGCATCTTGAATCTTCAACCTGCTAACAATGCAGGCGCACCTGCTGACACCACGAGGGATGTACAGAAATTTATTTCAGGCTCACACTGATTATGAATTTCAGTTTTCACTTCACAAAAATGTCCTACACATTAGCTGGTGGTGATCCTAATAAATGTAAACAATGTATAAGATAGAACAACATTTGATTTATTCCTCCATTGAGGGTTGCTGTCACCACATATGATCCAGCCTATCAACAAACGATTCCCCAGCAGTTTATTAGTTGACAAAGCGGAGAGGCTGTGAATGCAATTAGCCTTATCAACCTTACCCGACCATTTTAATATGCTCTCACATTGAAATGATTGAAAAATTTTGATGCAGTTTGACAAAATGTAATTCATCAATTATAGAGTAACAAGTTCAACACCTCCGATGACATCATCGCATCCTTATTAATTTGCTTTCCTGTATTCCCATTGTGGCAGGTTGGTCAGTGGTACTTTTGTAAGGGATAATGAAGTGGAGCTCTTACTTATTTATAATTTTTAATTCATAAATCCTCTCAGCCGGCAAGGTTTAGCCAGCAACCTTCTGTAGAGGTTGCCAATGGGCAGCTTTATTGTTAGCCAATATCCTCTGACATCACCTGTCTTTGATAGGTATGCCAGAGGGAGCCAGATATCCCCATTTCCCAGCAACAGATATAATTGGTTGTAGATGCTTCTGTTTTTATACTCTATTTTCTTGCCATTGGCGGTTGCAGAAATAACTTTTCTGGACTGACAACACATAGCCAACACTCAAATATTAGTGTATTTACCATCTATTAGCATGGCTCCAGCATGAGAACAGTTTACTCCCCATTGTTTTCGACAGGGCTCTCAACCACTCAGGTTTAGCCCGAGTTACTCAGATTTTTGGGTTCAACTCAGGCTACTCAGGGGATTTTAGAATGTAAGCTAAAAACTCAGATTTCGCTCGTTGGCAGAGATGAATAATATATAAACAATGCTAAATTTTTCCTTACAATAATTTATGCCATATTATTAATGAATGATCTAGTATTAGATTCTAGTTGTGATAAGCTATGTAAATAATACTGCACTGCCTATACTAATAATGCCTCTCATTGAACTCACTGTAATAATACTCTCACTGCACTGACTATTCAATTCATTTCTTAAGTCAATGATCAAACAATGATCCCAGAGATCCCAAGAGATTATTATGGTTAAATAGAAATTGGAATTTTAGAAATGTTAAAAAAGTGATTTTGCAGGTGAACCGGATAAATCCAGGCAATGATTTCAAAAGCATCACATTACATTAATTATGCCTTTCTACCCTGGCGCCTTTAAATCAATATTTTTACAAACATCATATTTTAACATCATGGGAATTCATTTTCACCTGTGGCAACGGCTTTGGTTAGTCCATAATTATGAATTGGTTCATCTGGATCAAATCTAAAATTATTTACGATTTTATATTTACAAGAAATGCTCTAGGTTTTTATTGATTTACTTGCTATCACAAACATGAAAGGATGCATATACTTTGTCAATAAAGAAACTTGCTACTAGAGTATGGAACTTGCATTTGAGGGCATCGCTCTAGAAAATTGTGTATGATGTGATCAAGGAGTTGTCTTTAACAATTAAATAAAAAACTTTCCTTAGTAATTTCTTGTCTATGGTACATATGCTCGTGTGCAAAACAGGCAGACAATAAATACATAATGAGGGAAACTACACAACTTTTGAACATCATGAAAGCTAATGGCTTTGAACTTAGATGCAACATTTTTTAAACAACATACATTCTTTGACTTGCTTTGCCAGCTATTCTTTGCACATAATCTTCAAATCTCAGGTGTTTCACCCGACAATATTTCGGTGCAATCTCAGACGTACCCTCAGCTGTTTAAGCTCAGGGCGTTTTACACCTTTAAAATACCACTATGAGACATGCTAATATCAAAACTCAGGTTTCGAATCCTCCCAGGCTGAGAGCCCTGCTTATCCAGGGAATAAAAAAAATTGAAGTGAAGCTCAGCTCCGCTTCAAGAAGAGTGTTTATAACCAAGTGGAGCTGAGCTCCACTTACTCACTGTACAAAAGTACCACTGAGGTTGGTATGTGTTTTGTTGCAGTACCGCAAACTGAAGCTAACAAAGATGGCACTTCCTGTGGTATCATGGATGATTAAAATGTAAGGACTATCTTCCTACCTCTGCTATCCACCATTAGTGATGACATATGTTGAGGTTGACCAATCAGGTGCCTTTAAAATCTAGCTGAGATCCAATACTATTAAAATTGCTGGATCTCAGGTAGATTTTAAAGGCACCTGATTGGTCAACCTCAACATATGTCATCACTAATGGTGAATGGCTGGGGAAGAAGATACTCCTTACATTTTAGGAGCTCATACAACTCCATTCAAAGCTACTGGCTAGATGTTTTGATGCCACAACTCTCTATTTAATTTTTTTTCTGGTGGCACTGCTGGGCAAAGCCCAGCTGTGTCAGCAGTGGTTTGACAAAAGATAATTCAGACTATTAAAACCTGGAGATCCCTTAGTCAACGAAATAGCACAATATGAATTCTGCTAAAAACCATCTCTGGGTACAGAAATCAATAAATTATTACTCTTTCAGTAATATAACATAATTGCAACTCAGAAGGCCACATATGTCATATGTTGTCAACACTATCACAGGTCATGGTCCATTCAGAGAACACTTTAACCGAATGAACATCATGTCCTAAATGCGGTGCGATATCGGAATCAAATATTCACTTTATTTTTGACTTTGTAAATTACTCAAAAATCAGAGAGAAAACACTCAAATAAGATAGTATATCAAAACCTTAAAACACAACTTTGCATTAAGGTGATAGATCTGCTTGACTTTATAAAATTGCCTGACAGATTTACTACCAATATATACTAAATCAAATTTGCCTGGGGCCTCTGTATACAATGGGTGCCATATATCGCCATATTCTGACTGATTTATTCCATTCCATCTCAATCCCCCTCACAAGACATAACATAATGGATCATAGCAACATGATTTCTTGGAAATTTGACTTACGCCATGTAGATACTCCCGTTGGAACTTGAAGAAGGTACTGGGGCTCACTGTTGCGACATTCAGGAAGTTGAAAGCTCGTAAGAACTTAGTATGAAGGCAGCCAGTGAAGAGTATGGTGGCACACAGGAGGAGATTGAGAATGGGCAAACCATTCAACTTTTCACTGTTAGCCCACTCTCTAACATGACCGCATTTGTCACTCTGGCAAGATATTTAGAAAGGCACATAGCACCCATATGCTTGCTGCTGCTCCACCAAAGCCTCCATGCCACATCGCATACACGGCTTCAATAGTTGAAGGAGGTTGTCTTGGCAGACAATGAACTTCTTCTTATCATACCACAAGGTTCCCCTGTAAATATACAAAAAACCTGTCAATATGCAACACAATATTATAAAAACAATTTTCTAACCAGCTTTGTATATGTAGCACCCTGGTAAGCGTTTACAGTTCATTTGATTTTTTTCTACAAAGCATCGGTGTGTTATTTCACAGCAATAAAAAAACGCAGTGTGCTATCATAAAATAGTATTTCAAATTCCTGTGACTTTATTATGATTTTTTTCATAGTAACTAGTATATTTTAAGAATTTTTGACTTTTTATCGACCATGGTTTATTGAAGCACAGCACCAATACTTTTATCGAGAAATTTCATTTCTTGTCTGAATATATCAGAACAACAAAATAATTACACTCATAAAGTTTTGTACACTGGTTCATTCTCCTCCATGTCATCTTTGAACTGGACGTTTTCTTCTGAGCTCGCCTCGTACTCAGAGCTGCCATATTCATGATTATGGTGAACACAAGGATACGCACTCAATACAGGTTTACATTTAAAACAAAGTATAGGGTATATGGAATCTTCATAAGACTGACTACATGCATAACCCGTTTTTGCAGCCAAATCCAACGATCTTCACAAGGAGTCTGGAATGACGCCCTGAGTTCAAATGTCTGTACATGTGAAGGACTTAGACTAAACTGACATATTATGCTGATAGTTTAATCTGGATATCAGTGTGGCGTATTTTTGAGGTTGAAAAAGGCGTCAATACCCTGCTGAATTTTTCACAAAGACAAAGCCAATCTTATTGTGAGAACTCAGCTGGTACTCACAGTCAGAGCTGATGATGATGATGAACATTCTTCTGATGTTACTGGGGAAGTATCTGGAGGATGATCATCAGCAGAAGGCCTAGATGGTGCAGGAACGATAACTATAGGTACTGGTTTCGCTGGCTGACTATGAGGTTTTATACTTTGTAGTTTTTTCACAGTTTTATTCTCATCAAGTTCCTGTAGCCTTTTATCTGCTCTGGTCTCGCTGAATTTCTTTATATCAGTCTGAAAATAAAAGTGTGGTTTCAAGTGCACCTGCTAAGTCCTTACATCCCCACTTTGGTGTGGGCAGACATGTTTACGTCACGTTATGTCAACAACTAAATAATACAAATTATATCAATGCATCACACAGTGGATTGAATTAGAGCAAGGCTGCCCAACCAGTAACTCTAGGGCCCCGCCCCCCTAACCTTTTTTTATGCAGCCCTCAACCCGTTTGATAAAATAGCGTAGTAGTGAACACAATTTTCACCACTACATTTATTACATTCCTCATTTGTACAATAATAAGGAACGCTCTACATCTAGTCACAGTATTTTGGAATTTCTTATTGCATTTGAGTGAGCTCCAATAAATAAATTCCCAACTGCAGAGATGAAAATACTGCACACCCATATATGTATGTTTGATTTATGGTGAGGTTGCGGCCCCCAGGGACATTGCAATATATGGATGCGGCCCCCTCAATGAAAAGGTTGGGCACCCCTGAATTAGAGTATCAACTTGACTCCATTATACTGTGACAGTGCTTCATTCCGAAGGAGCGATGTGTTTAAATATGAATAATTAACTTACTGACCATATTATTCTGTCTGTGTAATGTTCTATCAATAATTAGTTAAATTTCATCAATATTATCCAGGCTTGTTCACAGTCACTATGCTGATAGATCTAAGGTGTGTCTTATGTAACAAACCCCACTATGAATAAACATTTTTATAGACCTAAAATTTCCACTGCAATATTTTAATTGGAAACTTCTTCTTATTAAGCACCTTTAAAACCCCAATTTCAATACACTGCATTGCATGATTTCACTGCACTAAATCGAGAGATGATCTGATAGTGAATGACTCAATTTATTTTGTTTTTAATTGAGTTTTAGGCAATTTTTTAGCGTTACGTGTCCAGCAGCACAACTTACAACATGTATAATCTGGACACAATATATTGTAAAGTCAGAATTATTCTGGTACTTCTCTGACATTAGGTAAAAGCGCGACGTGTTCCATTCTAATAAAATTAATTATTAATAATCAGTGTAAAATCCCATACGCAGTAGCCTTCAACTGGGTATGGGATTTTAAACTGATTATTAATAATCAATTTCATTAGAATGGAACAAGTCGCTTCTACCTATTATATATTATTCTGACTTATACGCATAATATTTTATTTAATCTCACTATTCATACTCAACTGCCCTAACATAAGCAGCAACCACAAAATAGCCTCTCCTTGGATGGTGTAATCAAGGTAAATTTACATTTTATCATTTTGTCATAATATTTTCCACAATCCAGGAATAACCTGTTTTTATTTGTAATTTGCGTATTTAGATTTAGATTAATTTGCACTAATTTTGAGTCATTGTTATCAAAATGTTCAGTCTTACAATTGTTTTACAACTGTGCTGTTCTCATGATTAATTTGTATTATATGACTAATTTTTACATCAAAATTCTCAAAACCTTTACAAAAATGTGTGTTAACCTTATTATTTTAGTTTCACGGTGTTATACGTGGAAAGTGGGAAGCCAATAAACAATTTATGCAGCAAAGCATCAGTAAAACTAAAGCACTTCTACTAATCAGAGAGAGCCGCTACAGTCTGTGTGTGGATATTTGCTTGTTTGACAATATCAACTTGGCAAGCTAAAAGAGAAAATAACAGAAATAATAAATATAAGAACCAAATTGAATATAGATGCAATGGGCAGGCGTAGGTCTAAAAGTTGTGTTGAAGATACAGCAGATATCAATGACAAACAGTTATCTAGATGAGAATGTAAATCAATTGCATGATGGGGAAAGCAATAGCATATCACTTCATGTTCCGCAGTTTCTATCAACTGGTCTGGTTAACATTTAGTCAGTGAGTTACAGCATTGCATGATGCATGGTTATTTTTATGAATACTTTTCTCCTCTATATGGTATTCATACCTGTTATGAATACCAATGAGGAGTGTCGTAACCGCATGATATACATTCTTGAAATTTCTAAAACTATTTCTAGCAAAAATTTTCTCATCTCCTTTACTTTACGTAGACACCCACCCTAACTAACCAAGATCGATTGTTAGCTAACATTATGTCACACCAAAACTAGGTAAACTAAACTCTAGCTAACATTGACCCTCGGGGTAAATAATTTAAATATAAATAAACTCATCTTATATAACATTTATATAGAATCATCATGCTGGCCATGAAAAGGCAAACAAATAACTTGCAGCAATATTTGAAAAAATCCCTCGTTATGTCATCCATTCAAAATTTGTAACATAACTCCTGGGCAACTGATTACCTACCCTGACTGTGCATGTGAACAGCACCAAAAACTCTCAACGGCACAGCCAGCATCCCTGTAGGTCGAGTTTGACTGCTGTCTGTTGGTACAAGACTGGATTATCTGAAGATGGAGCAGGTGAGACTGAAATGGTGGGAGGCTGGTGAGTGGGAAGTAACATCTGTACTTGGTTGGTGGGGTTGAAGATGTCTGCACTGCCTCAGACAGAGTTGGTATTGTATGACCCAATTCATCATCAGGCTCAAAATTGGTCGGGGAAGACGGATACAAGTCAAGATGGGGCAGACAGAGATCAGGGCCTTGTGACTGCAATGGGGATGGTAAGTCTGAGCTCATGTCAAGTGCAGGTGCAGCTATTCCAGTCACTTGGGTTAAAAAGCTAACTTCAGACACCTCAGTTGTTCCCGAGTAAAGTACTTCTGAAGGAGAGCCCACCTGTTCTCCAATAACTATATCGCCTCCTGTCTGCTGGTGTACATCTGACTGGCTACTTGTTCCCTCACCAAGTGCAAGCGTTCGTCGAGATTTCTTAGATGACCTGTGATAATTTACAAGAACTTTTCATCAGAGTGAAATCATCAAAAGCTTGGAAAATATTTAGTCGTGATTAATTAGCTAGTAGTCAACTAGCTAAGAGGTTTCTTAGAGGAGAACCCTGCTAGTAAAAAAAAGAATTTTTCAATTGATAAGGTGAGTGTGGGTTAGTCTCATTATAATGGTACAGCATATTCAGCACTTTTATTAGTATTTGATTAGTATATTTTTAATATTCATATTTTTTGTATTTATTATTTATCCAATCTAAATATATCAGGCATTAGTTGGTAATAACATGTTTAGCATGTATTAAAGCTGGCATACCTCCTGATAGGCTTCGCTGTCAATGTGTTTTGATTAGCAGCTGCAGAATAATATGATTTATGTGTCAAACTTGCGGCTCAGGGTCAGACAGAAGACTGCTAATGATAGACTCTCTCTCTTCCTTTGTAGGAGTAAAAACATGCTTCTTTCTTGGTTTTGGCATATCAACAGGAACCCCGTATCCCAGTAACACTTCCCTATCTGTGCGCAGGTACAATTTGAAAACTGTCAATGTGGCTATAAAAGTGCAGGTTATCCTCTGAGGTGTAGTTTCCATATAGATCACTATTTGACCAAAAACACCAAAACTCATGGCCACGTGTACAAGGCCACACTGGCAGAGTATCAGCAGACGCTTATGTGTTAGTAATGTGATGTCATGCAAACTGCTCTGCACTCTTAGGTTGCAACCTCTGATCAATCCGCTGAGGATAGGCTGAGCCTGCTGACACCAAATACGTTAACAATGGTGACATATAGTTGTGATAACCTCTGAGGTTACAACAGCTAAGTGTGTTTTGACCATGACAGGTGTTATATGGAGAATTTCAGTCTCTGACTGCCATAAATATTAAATACTGAGGAAACTACATTCTATTTATTTCCTATACCGCCGTAAACTAAGTTAAACAATTTGTTTGAACATGGCTAAGGTTAAAAGATAAGTGTGACTGTCATACTTGCCAAGTAATCTAAATTCAAAAGTGGGTGATTTCTATTTACAGCGATACTGCATCGCACAGCAGTGCTTCGAGGGTGCGAAGCACAGGAGCGATCCTCCTTGGGGTTAGGGGGTGTTGTGAGCCTTTTAATACAACAGGTAGATTTGTTAACATTATCGAATAGCACAATTCTTTTTAATTTTGTGTGCAAAGACCTAACCAGTAACTCATCAACAAGTGCATGGATAGTTACTAAAAAATTGCGATAGGGCTGTTTGTTCTCAAATCTGGAGGAAAAAGTGAGAATTACAAAAAGTGGGAAGTGGGTGTGGAAATTTGGAGGGTCCCACCTAAATAGGGAGACTTGGCAAGTATGGTGACTGTATATTCACACTATAGAATGTGCTCCCTTGCAACCCATCAAACTTACTCGCAATTCTGTAGTCGTCCACATCCATCTCTTTTTCATCAACTGCTACAGGGTTATTCCCTCTGGTTTTTGGTGGTGCAGGTAGCTGCTTCCTGTGCTTCCTATTTTTAAACAGGAAGTGTATTACCCCATCCTGTCGAGGAAATTCCCTGAAGAGACTTTCCTACAAAGAAATAAAATGCCGTGTCAAAATATAGCAGAAGATAAACTAAATGAATAACCATTCAGGTTAGGAGGAGCGATTAAACTGAGATAAAGAGTGCATATTTGCCTGCATAATAATATACAGGAAGGCAATTAAATCATTCTGTTAACATATTATATGTCAGTAGAGTGACAAGAGTAAAGTTAAAATTGAACAGCAGTAGTTTTCTTCCCTCAGACTTCTTATAGACAACTCCTTTCAGTTGTCGTGTTAGCGCGTTGTTTACATTTGTGTCACTGAACATAACTTATCATCTTAACTCAACTTACATGGCCAGACCTTGATGGATGCTTGTCACTCAGACACGGGAAGAATTCAACCAATTTCCGAGCAAGCACGGACTTCACCATTTTGTCGATCGAACTGTAGGAAATGAAGTAACAGTCATGCTTGTAAGTTTGAAGGTGATTGAAAATCCCAAAAACAAGGTAGTAGAAACACCCAAGGTGCTGAAAGTTGGGACAATCCACTTGTTAGATTGCTCACCCGACAGGTCCCTTACCAACAACTGCAAAATAATCTCCTGACAGTGAATAATAAGCCTGCTAACCAATTGCACTAGACCACATTGAGCTTGATTCTATCCAAAAAGAATTCTGATGAACTAGTATAATATACATTAAACATAAAGATATATATACATATATATTTCATGTTAATAATAAGGTAGTAGATATTGGCTGCTTGCTCTTCGATTTGTTTTGCATTTATCGTGGTTTCCAATAAATTCAAATCACAACAGAACTTTCCAATATCTGATCCTGATTGTCTACTGTCTACCTAAAAATTTACTCATGAAACTAAGCGGTACTTGTGCGAGTTTTAGCGGTGGACTTAAGAACCACATATTTCCTTTTATAATAGTATCCACTCACTAGGTGCCGAATCTGTCATACACTTGGTTCTCCACATAAGCTGCCGCTTGGTTGAGAACGTGATGCATCTCTTCCGATTTGGTGATATCCCTCAGCTTTTGGAGCTCCAAGTTAACAATGACTGGATCAAGAATGCTTTTGAAGTCTAATCGGAGACTGGAACACTCCAACAAAATCATCATGATACTTGAGAAGACTGACGAAAAATGAAAATACTAGATTGGTGAATCAAATATCAGTGGTATAATGAAGGAATCAGGTTTTTAGTGTCACTCTAGAGTTCTTAGCCTAATTTTATCGACAGGAAGTGGCGAAGATTCAACTGATTTAAACTCAAAGTTGATATGGAAGGTACTAAAAGGGTACTATTTTGTATATACTATAATTATAATAGTACCTTTCTAGTGCCTTCACATATCAACTTTAAGTGAAAATGAGTTTTCTAAAGTAGACTGAGAACTCGAGAATGATACCGAAAATATGATTTCGTCACAATAACTTTATCTCATGCAGTTTCTATCGCAAAATCTACGAAATTTGAAATGATAAGTTCAGTAAAAATCCTTTATGCGTTGACACAATATGATTGCTTGTATACTGGAGTAACAGTAGCTGCACAGGCAGTGCACAGGTTGGAACCCTGCATTCACAGACAATATCAAATACATTTATTTACTCACACAACAGCTTAAACAATATGGTAATGAGCGAGGATAAAAAAATGGAATTAGCAACACCTGTGACTATTTTTGTTGTTTATTTCTCAACGAAACCAAAACAAAATACTTACAAACTGTGAGAGCAGGAAAGAGTCAGTTTTTTTAGGTTCCTTTGGTGTACTGGGAGGAGTCTGACAGATCAGGGATATCTTGGGCACCTGAGAAGTATGAGCTGCCTCAGTATTATGACTTTTGTTCGATGAGCACTGTGAGAAACTCCACTTGCATTGAAGGTCTTCCAGAAAATATCACATTGATATATTATATTATAATGGGAAGTTTATTTTGTCTGGAGTGTCTATGCTTGATAATATGTTTATCTTGGCAAGAATCAAATTGTACGGAGTTATCCACTTAATGTCAAGGGGGAAACAACTTAATACAGAGATTAATTAAATGATAATGCTTCTTACACCCTCCCTGCTTACACATAACCATAAATGAGAGTTGATGGATAAGGGTGCTGGGTACTCAGCAGTAATACTGAAATATCACCGATACATTGTAAGCTAGAACATGTTTTTAAAATTTGAATTCATGACATAGGTAAACCAGCGTTGAGCACATTTAAAAGTGGATTCAAGACTTTTATCTCACCATTGGTGTCGGAAGGATTGTAACTTGCTACATGGTGCTCTGTAATGTGTCAGCAGTGAGTTTGAGTCTGCTGATGTGATAGACTCTGATTCGATGTTCAGTCTGGAGAGAATATTTTCATCTGTCAGCTACATCCAAACAAAGTAATTGGTGCACGATTATAGTTGCAAGCCTTTTTGAGATAAAACATAACTCTCACCTTGTTATCATATTGGCAGCTGTCTTTTTGTTCTTGGCATCAATACTGGTACTGTTAGTTAGGACTGCAAGGTGTTTTTTCAGGCTATATCGCCCTGTTTTAGGCTTCATTTTCATTTAAAACATAACATTGGATGAACATGACAAATCAAAATTTAATTGGGGTACTTGAACCACCCTTTACTTCTAACTGGCTTCTGTCACAGCAGAAAATCAAGTGGGAAGATTTGCACCCTTTATTTTTATTTCACACATTTTCTGAACAGATTATATAAAAGAAAGCTGGCAGTTTTGACAAGGATTCTTGATGTCAAAACATTATGTTCTCGATAAGGTTACGCGATCAACTCACCGAATTTGTCTTGTCTTGGGAAGATAGTAGTTGGTGATCAGGTTGCTTCTCAATTTGTCTCATAAAAAGACTGCCTTCTCCCTTCCCCTATGGTATCGAGTGTCACTGATATCATGCTGTTTCTATCGCAGTCATCGCGCAGAGAGTAGATGTTCACCATTCTTAAATAGAAGTTTTCAGACTATCTGAAAATAAAAGTAGCAAAATCGAGCTAGCTATTTATCATTTACCGATATGATTGTTAACAAAGCATGAACTATACCTTTATTGATTGAATCTAAGTCATCCTTAAGGAAAAGTGAGTTGCATAAAAACTTTGTTCTACAACATCTAACTGTAAAGAAAGCCTGTTAGTTAATCGTGTAACTATTTGCAATCTCCCCTTGAATCTAACGACTACAACAACAGTGTGAGAAATGAGTGGGAACCGGTTACGTAGTTCCCACAAAGAAATTATATAGGGGGAACACTAAATTCTGTGCTTAGAACATTGTGAAATGTTTCTTTTTGACCAGATTTCAGTCATATTATCAAGCATACTATTAAAGATCTATATTTCTGCATGAATTTTATGCTCAACAGCATGGATTTGCAAAACGATTAACCTGCGGCTTTATTGCAGCCATTTTGGCTGCTGTCGTCCCAGAGGCTAGAGTTCCAACAAAGAAATAAGTCGTCTTAGACCACTGCAACAGACACTATGTCATTGGCATTTTGTGCTACAGTTGAAGAAAAAAAGTAGTTGAGAAATACAACATTTACAAGTTACCCCGCAAACAGAACCTGTGTGGCCAGTCCTAGATAATCCCAATAGAGCAAAATAAATCCATCTTCTAAGTGTAGGTAAACTTTAGAAAATGGCGATTCAGCTATCCACGCCCATCGGCTACATTACGAGAACTGGTCATCTCAACAATAGAAGCTACAACTGTGCACTTATGGCTATTAAGAAAGCTAAACTAGATCTACTATGAATAGTTTACCAGGAGAAACTTTAAACTATCCTGCTATTATCTTTCCGCTTGTTTTGAGCAAAGAATTACGCCTCACCTAATTAATCTTGTGATTTGGTTTTCCTATGATGAAATCAAATGGGGGTAACTGCATTAATGGGGTGTCATTTTTTGGACATGATTATTGTCATATATTGATAGTCAAGGTTTTGTAAAGTGCATCCCGTTTTGGTTTTGATGGTGGTCTGTTTTAAAAATAGATGACAACAATCTTTGATTGAAGTGTAATACACCCCTTTCTTAAAACATTCCACTGACCTCTCAAAATCTTGTGTTATTTGGCACTTTGTATAATATACTATAAGAGTTAAAGAAAGCGCCAACGCCCTAGCTGATTGAGTCAACAGAGTGTGTAGTGAGGTGATTGCTTTTATTTAGGCACCCAAGGCCTGATGACCCATCAAACATTAAAGTGGATAGGCTACAACATTCAGATTAGGCTGTAAAAATAATGTCGAATGATTGACTCTTGGGCAGTATTTGAAAGGAAATAAAAAACATTGAGAGTCATGACTAATGACGTGATAATTAAAAGTAAAACTCAAACAACACAAACCAATGCTCATTAAGAGCACAAAATCACCCACATTCAATTACAATGAACATTTTCTATGTGTAGAATCACAGAGTATCGGCAATAATTAATCAGCTCCATTGAATTCAGAGACTCAAATAACAAGAGATTTGTGATCAGCACCTTGTTAACAGTCATAAATACGGCTACTGACTGAAGTGTGATTTGGTTAGGTTCCATGGGATGATAACTGATCACTGATAAAGGTGCTACCCCAACTTACATTCACCTTGATATAAAGAGTTTGTACAGGCTAAATAAAAAACTATTGGAGTAAGATTAATAAGTTTTAAGCTTGAAAAGCTGATTACTGAGGGAAAGTTTGTGTCTACAAACATCGAGTAAATATAATTCAGAGTTGCCTCGTCTTTGCCGAAATTCCAGGGTCACCTTGTTTCTATTGAACGCCAAACACAGCCTGCAGGGGTGGTTCAGGTGGCATCTGTCGCGATGGAGACATAATACATTCAGAATTGATCTCATGGTTGGGTGATAACTTCAACCTTCTCATACTCCATATTACACAATCACTATGGTTCCATGCTACGAATCGGTGGTCCGCTTCTATGTCCAATGATGATGAAAAAAAATGAAAAAGAGCTTAGCCGCAGTCGAGATTTGAACCTGGGCCACCCGCATTGAATCTTTTGTTCCATGCACGCTATGCAATCATATACACCCCTTATACAATTGTTGTGTATCAAAACAGTATCTGATTTCTCATGAAGAAATGCCTATCGATGCATGCTAAAGTTGACCTTAATGTTAATCCAATGTACTGATTCAGCCTAAAACTCATGTCACGTCGACATATGGAAACATAGTGAATATAAAGCTATTTGAGTGCTTTGGATGTAATACTATCATTGGATGCTCAGGTTGCTCCAACGGAAATACTGGTTCCTATATTGACACTGTGACACACAATACACCCACATTAGCTTTTCAAAAAGACTCCAACAACTTTTCTATTAAATTGCAAATAGAACTAATGATATTAAAATTCATTCACATAGTTGAAACCAGCTTTGTCTCATCGTGCTAAAAACTCTTTGATGTTTGGAATATGAACATGCTTAAAGTTTGAAAATGCGACAATAATGGCTACAGATTGTACGATTCGTTACTCACTAGATAATGACGCCATTAGTTTCGACTAGTAAGACAGTAACTATGTCACATGATATGGTAGATTATTAAGTTCGCACCCTAATTTTGACGATCAGTGTGTTCAAATCATTTGCTCATCAGGTGACAATGCTGAGATTGCAGCCTCATTTGGGAGCAGTAATTTAAACTTGTGCAGTGGTTACCATGAAATATTCTTGAGCCGACTGCGGCACTGTATCATGTATCATGATATAGTAACAATAAAAGTTGCTGCATAACAACGTTCGTATGACAGCCTGCTAAGTTATACAAGCTGAATTGCAGCTCACACAGCTAATGCGGTGTGTCTGAGAATTGTGATGGTTTGCACATCAGCCAAGTTAAAAAATGGTCCAGCTGCCTAGCAAATCACAGTGTGTTTAAGGAACAATCTATTTATCAAAAATATAATAATTTTTCTCAAGTACATGGCAGGAGCTAGAGCGCTGTGTATTTTTAGTGTTAACCTGAGTGAATTTCAGACCACTGACCACAGACCACCAAGTTACACCAAGGGACGATAACATAGCCCAGTGGGTTAGCGCTTAGATGAATTATATTACAAAACTCAAGGTTCTTTGAGATAGTGATGTAAAAGGTGTAGTTGGGTGTGATCATTATTATCATCGTCACCGATAAAACATTTAAATTCTTGAAGCGCCTATAGTTAACATACAATTTTCCTCATTATACAACTATAATACTCATCTCAATATCATTGTAGAGCACTGTTACGTACAATACGCCTTCTACAAGTATGACATAAAATCTAAATTTCAGTTATTTCCACTTTTATCAAAAACTTTCGGAATAAATTCAATCCAAAAACACATCTATTCTTAGATGCCAGGGCAACGACCTTTATGGAACCGGCATTTCATATGTCTGATGTCAACTCATAGCATTCAAATGATAGATTGACAGCTGATAAAAATAAAATTAGTAGATCATTGAATAAATCAGAGGAGATGGTGAGATAAAGTTTGAGTAGGTTGTCTAGACAGCGATCTTTGGTTGCTGAATAATTGCCGATAAAATAAATTTTCTGATTAAATCTTTAAGGTAGATTTATATCATTTCAAAAAAGTTTGGTGTGACTGTAGCACAATTTGGATTTATCTTCTTAGGATTTCTACCCAGCAACAGAGAAGCACATCTGAGAAAAACCGGCAAATCGGAGATGTTTTGAATGGTATAAAAAGCTACCTTATTGCCATGTGAGAGCAATTCAATCTTGGACATCACAGAGTCAACATTGAAGGTACGTAATTCTTCTGGTTATGGTTGTGAACATAACAGTGGCTGAGGGCTGAAGGCTGTTATCTGAAATCCCAAGTGACTGGTTGTTGTTTGATTTGTAATGGACATAATTTTCATCTTAGTATTATTACTATAGCAATTTAATAAATCAATTCGAAAAATATCACTCATAGAGCAACATGAAAAAACACTAAGGAGCAAATATATGCAATGCCTATTTGCATATTTTCAACTCATTGTTTATAATTATTTTTGCAGAATGAAGACACTTCTGGCAGCAGCAGTAGTAGTAGCAGTCCTCTTTGGTGAGTTAATCTGATCAAATCCTCATATCTTGTAATATTTACTTTACATGTGACACTAAGATGAGAACTCACTGTCCTAGAGAATGAATGACCACAGATTTTTGCTCTTTTTGTTGACCAATGGTTCCAAATATGAATTATAGGCAGCCATCCTTTTACAGGTACATGCATAGGGGCATATGGAGGATCGAGGTACTATTATAGGCAGGGTCAGTATCCTTTCACATCTTGTAAGTAGCAATCAGTGTGTTTAGACCAAAAAGACGAATTGAAGAGTGCATCAACTAACTTATATATCAGGATTCCCTGTCCGGAGAGGGTTTTGTTCTTTGTCGTTTCGAAGCCATCTCTGCAGAGATTCTATTGTAATAGTTTCTTATTGGATTACTTCAATGATGCACTACAGCAGAATATACATATATAGATAATAATGATCATTACTTCATGGTATTTCTACATTGGTTTAATATCATACCAAACTGTAGACCACTCAAATTTAGCACATACACTGCTTGCAATATACAGTATCTCTTAAACAAATAGCTATCTTGATGTCTTCAGTTAGCATCTGGAATGTTATATTTTAGACTCTCAGAGACAGTGGAGCTACTGGTCAGACTACTCTGAGTGTACTGTGACATGTGGAGGGGTGAGCAAACCAGATCAAGGAAATGTCAAGGACCACATAACTACTACGGACCAAGCCAGGGGTACAGCCCAGAATGCTATGGAGATGACTACAAAACCAGAGACTGTAAGACGCATCCATGCCCCGGTGAGTTTTCTCCAGACACATGTGCCGATTTTAAAGAAATAGTACATAGTGGTATCCCTTGCAATCAAGATCTTGCCACGGCTATGCATCACTTGACCATGTGAGGGGCGCCTTTAATCAAACTGACAAACCACAGGCAATTTAAGTTGGGTTAAAAGGCCATCGTTGCATTTGTGGGTAAGACATTGGTGGAGGCCGAATCCTTGACACAACTGGTTTCATGGTGTCCATGTGTTAAGGTTATATATCATTGGAAAGATAATCTTACACTGATTCTGAAGAATATTGGTTCCAGCAAGAACTCATCTCATTTTGATAAAGCGCAGGATAATCTAGGAGGATTGTTTAGGACAATTATACATGTCTAGCCTGAGTTCTCAGCTACTTTCCAGTTCTTCAAGATGGCATGTTACCAAATGATGTTTATTCGTCCTTTAGTTGATGGTATGTGGTCAGAGTGGGGAGAGTTCCAGCAGTGCCCAGTAACTTGTGGAGGAGGAGTGAAAATGAGGCACAGAGACTGTAACAACCCAGAAACCAAATACGGAGGTGCTAACTGTACAGGACAAGTACACAATGCTATGTCTTGTAATGAGTATCCTTGCCGAGGTTAGTTCACACTACACTATGTGAGGGTCAATTTTATAATCAAATGTACTCAATTTGAGGATCAGAGAAGTTCTCCTGAGCAAATTCTTAAATAGGCAGGTATGTAAGCGTTAAGAAACCATTGTTACTCAGGTAGGTGTGGACATGGGTGAGAATTTGGTGAAAAAATTTGATTAAAATTAGTTAATCAAGTTTTGCATCACTCTGGCAGGCTACACATTTTCCTCTCAGTTTCTGAAACTAGTATTTCCCAAATGAAATTTATTTGTTCTTTAGTTGATGGTATGTGGTCTGAGTGGGGGGAATTCCAGCAGTTTCCAGTAACTTGTGGAGGAGGAATTAAGATGAGACATAGAGATTGTAACAACCCAGAGCCTAAATATGGAGGTGCTGATTGTACAGGACGAGTACATAGTTCTATGCCTTGTAATGAGAGTCCTTGCCCAGGTTAGTTAACACTTCATGACTAATTATGATATTTTAGTCATAAATAGAATTGATTGAAATAACAGAGTAGCTTTGCTAAGTGATGCCGTAATGAACAGCTTAAGTAAAAATGCTTTGGTACAAACAGTTTTTGGCCTTTTTCATACTCTCTCTGTCTGCCAATCAAACGAAAGACACAACAAAATTATCAGGTCGACTAGAAATGAGAAGTTGCCATCTCTCAACCACCAAAGACAAATGATCTTTTAGCTAATAACGATTTGTTATCATGACTATGAGTACATTGCTAATAGTTTTACTGAAAGCTACTTACTTGCCCCTGGCCATAATCAATGTGTAGCAGCCAAATTTGAGCCACACTCTTAAGGTCTGTCCACACTGGTCCGTGTTCACTGCTGGGCGATTCTGTTTCAGAATTTTGTTCGTGGGCAAATCGTCCGTGAAAAGTCGGTTTGAACACACTTGGCTGATGGGCGATAAAAACACGGACCGTTTTTACCGACCTACATTACCTAGGCCAATCATATCGATGCAGAATCATCACATCCGTTTCAGGAATTCATTTACCAAAAATAAATTTATCTTAACATGGAACTAGAAAACATTTTGGAAATTTACCAGGCTATGCTTGTAATCTATGAATGCTACACAAGGCGCAAGTCACTTGATAAAATAAAGAGCAAACGACGTTATTGGGTTCATACAATCAATCAA
Organism: Membranipora membranacea; assembly: GCA_914767715.1. Lineage (NCBI taxonomy): Eukaryota > Metazoa > Bryozoa > Gymnolaemata > Cheilostomatida > Membraniporidae > Membranipora > Membranipora membranacea. Next base: position 6,002,014 of record OU612072.1, on the reverse strand, counting down.
TCAAGGTAGGTAAAGGGGCACAACAGCACATGACATTCCCACCCTCCCAAAACAAAAAAGTCAAGCGATTGATTTTGTTATTCTGCTGCCAATAAATATTCCGTGTAATCACACCTGTATCCTCATACCATTCATCAGTGAGTATGGTAAGTTCATAACTGTCTGTGTTGGTACAAAATTAGAACATAATTGACAAAGTTTGCTCACCATTTCATCAGATACATGTACTCAAGTGAGGACCTTACAAAATCAGTATATTATGTATCAGATTGACTATTAACTTGCATATTTATTAGTCATATCTGGAATTGATCAGTGCACTGTTGCTTCTACAGACTGTGGTATCAAATGCATGTTATTTAAGTTTCCATTTAGCTGTACTTAGAGCTATGTCACCAGAGCTATCAGTGATTGATCACCAAACATTTGATTGGATATCTTGCAGATGTCAGTACAGACCAATTCTACAAATTTTTCACTTGCATTGTATACTTGTTGTTAGGATTTGGACATATCAATACTATATATATAATACTTAACTGAATGGTATCATAAAGTGAATATAAATGATTCTAGTACACAGTGCCTATCTATGGGTGGTACATGCTGCCACCTCTAGATAGCAGCCTAGCCCTAGATGTCAAAGTTTATATTGTTCCTGATGTGTGATGAATGATGGATTTATCATCAAATTTGATAATTTTATTTATTTTAGAGACAGACTCGGCATGTTTAATAACCTAGTAGCAGAAGTTCGTTTATACCCAGAAAAGCATCATCAGTACCTACGCATGACACGAGAATCTTTTGATTACATATTAAATCTGATTCGCGTTGACATTACCAAACAAGACACGAGACTGAGGAAAGCTCTGCCACCAGACCTGAAGCTAGCATTGACTTTACATCACCTTGCTACTGGTGAAGACTACGGCAATTTGCATAAACACTGGAGAGTGGGGAAGTCTACTTGTGCAGAAGTAGTGGTAGATGTGTGCAATGCTTTGTGGAATGTTATGGTACCTATGTACCTCCAGCAGCCAACTACAGTGACAGAATGGAAAACCATAGCTGATGGGTAAGCATACACTTTTTCCATTGATCTGCATAGAGACTTGTATATTATATTTGTATATTATAATTGATTATCTTATATTGTATATAATGTATTATGTTCAAGATTATATATTTCATAAATGATGTTTTTGCATGATCCTAATAAGCTTTTTTGGGTTGTAGCTTTGCTGAGAACTGGAACTTCCCACACTGCCTCGGAGCAATAGATGGTAAGAAGTCCAATAGAGTACATTGATGATAGCGAGTGGGTTGGTCCAAGGAGTTAGAATTTCCTTTGTCCATAGTTACAGTGCTCAGACTGCTGGTGCAGGGTGTGATAGTAGAGCGTCATCAACACTTTTTATTGAGTCAATTATTGATTACAATATATTCCGCTATGAGATATATAATCTTGAAACACGACAGTTTACACCCAGAACAAAAATCATAGTGTTTTTTTAATACTCATGACAAATATATGAAATCAGTCAATCAATATAATCATCCATTATTTTTCAGGCAAGCATGTCGTTATCCAAAAGCCTCAAGGTGCTGGGTCAGAATACTTTGCCTATAAAAAGCTGCACTCAATCAACTTAATGGCCATATCTGATAGCCGCTACAGGTTCATCATGGTAGACATCGGGCAATGTGGGAGTGAAAGCGATTGAGGGGTGTGGAGTAACTGCATCTTCAATCAGAAGTTACAGACTGGTGAGTTTAATCCTGATACTTGATTTGTAGAGCTGGGTTCCAGTTACATTGTAATTTACATATCAACTTTTGTTCTGAATACTTAACTCATGCTTTGTTTGTGATAGGTGCAGTGAAGCTCCCAGCTGATGAAGTAGTTGCCGAGGGCCAGAGAATGCTGCCGTATGCTTTCGTAGCAGACGAAGCATTTCTGCTGAAGGAATATCTTATGAGGCCTTTTCCTGGAGCATAGTTGGGTACAGAGAACAAGAAAATTTACAACTACCGTCTGTCTAGAGCAAGACGTGTGATAGAGAACGCATTTGGTGAGTAGATTTTGATTAATATTGTCCATTAATTAATAAGGCCTACATTTACGTTTTCCATGTTGAATTATTATTACCATGGAGTAATTGTCTTCTCTATTACATAAAATCAGGTAGAGAAGATGACCATGAATTCTAAACCATTGTTAAAACTTATTCTTGTAGGAATCCTCACTCAAAGGTGGCAGCTGCTGAGGAAACCCATTATTGGCAAACCCGAGAACATAACCACTATTGTGTCAGCAACAACTGTTCTCCATAACTATCTGCTGGTTAATAATGATAGAACTTATCTACCACAAGGAGCTGCAGATACAATATTCGGAGGTGGAGAAGCTGCTCGAGGAAACTGGCGAGTTGATGATGCGCAGTTACCACAAGCTCCTGCTACTGGTATAAGGAATTTTCCTGCTGCTGCCGCAGCAGCCCGCCAAGGTTTTGTTGACTATTTTGTGAATGAGGGACAGGTGCCGTGGCAATATGACTACGTGAATAGACGGCCCCAGAGGCTATAACCTGCTTGGGTAGTTACACTATTAAAGATATAACAGTATATTTGAGTTTACAATTAAAGTGTATTTATGTAGAACCTAACTTATAAAAACTACAATTTCTGATTGGAATATCGAAAACATATTGTTTGAACTTGTAATAAAAATATATTGTTTGAACTTGTAATTGTAACTTGTAACTTGTAACTGTGTTGATTGAACTTGTAATAAAAATAAATTGTTTGAATTTGAACTTTTAATAAAAAACATGTTGTTGGAACTTTATGAACAATACATATTAGGATATTTAGGTGTTATAAATAAGCATTGTTTTTAGTTCAGTAATAACGGTTAATTGTTTAATAAATTAGTAAAGGATTGCTGGTTGTAATTGGATGGAATTGGATGTTCTGCACGCAAGATGACTTGCAGAATTTCAATTTTGGCATTTTCTTTAATGTAACCGTCCGGTAATTTTCTCAAACGATCTGCCACAACAGTGCCAAAATTGAAATCCTCATCACGTTTGGCAACTGCTGCCTCAATTGCAGCCTTCGCACCAGCCATACTTTTTTTTATATCCTCCTCTAAGGCTGAGGTCTCCGGTGCTTTTCTCTGTTTGCCTTTCGGCCGTGGTGTGGACTGGGGAGTGGGAGCGGGTGGAGGGCTCAGTGTATCTTCATCTCCCAGCACATCGGTTGAGGTAGATGGCTGGCTGTACAACTGTGGTGTCGATGAGCTTCTTGTCACTTGCGATTTAGATGTGGACCTATAAAAAGTGTAATCAAATCATTAGTGCTCTAACATTCCATGGAGGAGTAAATATTAGCTAGAGTCAAGTTAATGCTGTTATGCAAGTTAAGCTGTTTGGGGTTGACTAAACTTTAGCTATCACTACTTTGCGACTAGCTGAGATGGGAGTATGTATATATATATATATATATATATATATAACAGAGGTTGTGTGAATGTAAAACCAATGTTACTCACAGCCGCTTTCTTTTACTCATGTCCGTAAACTCGAGCAGATCTGCATAGATGTATTTCCTGATTTCTTTTGCTCCTGCTCCACTGGCAGAGTTTTCCCTTAGTTTGTTTTTATACTTGGTGAAGCAGTCTCTCAGTGATTCCCACTTCTGTTTCACATTTTCTAAATCTAGAAAAAATATGATATGGATAACAATGGATAGCTATAGATAGTATCTTAGTATCTATAGTATCTTTTATATAATAGTTAATTCTGATTAAACCCAACATAAACATTTAGTACAAATCCATACATCATACAGGGCTCACAATAGAGCTGTTGTGGCAATATACATAGATATAAATGTAAACAAATGTAAACAAATCATGTTGTTTTGATGACACTGTGGCTTCTTGCCCAGTTGATAGAAGAATATTTAACCCAGTTTATATTCAACAGCTGTACACCCCAAATAATAATGGTTGCCATACAATATACATCATACCAGAACTCAATTCAAAAGCCTAGAGAGGTCAGTCACAGAGTGGATTTTTAGTTACATACATACAAACATACATAATCATGATGATGATAGGAGGTTTGTCTCAAGTAAAACCAACCAATTTACCTGAAGGGAGACTTGAGTCTTTTTTTTAATATTAATTTAATTAGGAAGATAATATTGCTATGTAACTTTCTATGTATACTCACTTGTAGGTTTGTTCTTGATGGTGGTGAATCCTGCAGCAATTAGCTCACCAACAATCTCCGCCCAGGCATTGGCCTTTACCCCTCTGGTGTCACTAAAATTGACATCATACTTGTCATATAGACATGGTCTAGCCCTAACACATTCTATCAAAAACTCTTGCCAAGTCATGGTAGAATTATCTAGTGTCTGCTGTTCTGATTCTGAGTCTGACTTATGATTTTGATTTGTTTTATCAGCTGAAAAATTGACTCTTGCTTGAGAAATGTCAGAGCAGAAACTAGTACTCAAACTTCAGGACTCCTTCACAAGAGTTGACTGGCCAGTCAGCCAGTCACAATTGACCGTGGGAAATTCCCAGTATGAAAAGTCTGTTGTGGCAAACGTTCAAAACCGTATGCCAAAAACACGACCGGGCCGACTTTTCCGCGGTGCGGGTCGGTTCACCCGTCAAAAAGCAGGATCGGCCGGTTTTTTTTGTCGGATTCGGCCCAGTGTGGACAGACCTTTAGACTTTAAAAAAAAACACCACTTGTCAGGACATAATGATTTTTCCCAAATCTTCACATTTCCAAAGGAAACTCTGTAAAACTGTAGATTCATTAATTATGTCATTTTCTTTCAGATTTTTGATGTTTTGAAGCCATATCATCTATACCATATCCATACCATATCATCATTTTTTCATCACTTTACCTTTTGCTGGCAGCACTTTTGGCAATAAGCCGTCAATTGTGCAACTTAGTGTAAGGCAAAATATTACCATTGCGATCAGCATGAAAAACTCAGAAAAACCAGAAACCCTATCCACCCGAAATTGTGAATAAAGTAAATTGTGTTTATAGCCACATTAAGCATAGGCTGCCACCGGCCAATATTGCAATTTTTAAAACTCAAAAGCTGATGAAACTGGTTGTATTATCTATAAAATAACCCAGGTATTCGGGCTACAAGACAATGCATGAACCAATGCTACTACGCAAATCAATATCATTTGTCACCTACAAAAAAGGCCTCAGTGCCTCAATGCTAATGCTGTATATAGCGTTCTGTCTGGGTTTATTATTAAGTCAATGGGTTGAGTCCAGGTCTGTTATACTCTGGTATGAAACATGTCAGGCCTGAGAGCTTATCTTCTTCTCAGTTTCTTACCATAAAGGATTACCCCATATATTGTAGTTTTTACCTCCAGTTGATGGAATGTGGTCTCAATGGGGAGAATTCCAGCAGTGTCCAGTAACTTGTGGAGGAGGAATTAAAATGAGACATAGAGATTGCTACAACCCAGAGGCTAAATATGGAGGTGCTGATCGTACAGGACGAGTACACAATGCTATGTCTTGTAATGAGTATCCTTGCCCAGGTAATGTCAAATTATATTTGTATGTAACATACTCATTAGTCATAACAACTCAATTGAAGGAGCAGATACTTTTTCTGAAAGAGAGTTTGTAACATGCCAGAATCTGCGTAGTGAGTAGATGACTGCAAAGGAGGCAGGAAATGCTAACACACATATATCACCATGTAAGAATCAACCTGCAGCTAAAATTAGTTTGCAATACTGTCATAAGATTCATTGAAGATAACCTAATTCTTACGACATAGATAAAATTCACTATAATGATCATCATTCTGAACTACTATATGATATGCTGTGTTGTCTCTCTTGCAGGTTATACTAGCGGGAGATATACTCCAAGAAGTCATTACTAAGCAAGAATCACAGACCAAGAAATTGCCATGCTGAAACAAAAAAATTCCTAACACTGCAAACTCATACACTCCTTTTTTGGTCTGATTGACTCACCATGCAAGTCTAATTGTCAACCCCAACATCCCTAAAAGAATTAGCTATTCGACTTTATCACTGTTTTGCTATCAATGCATTTTTTGTTTTTGCTGTTCTGTTATGTTTATGTTGTGAGCAAAATATATGAATACTTCAAGCAAAATATCACTTCCATGGCAAAGTGTGGATCGTTTGTTACACATAAATCCCAAAATATAAACTTGGTACATAGTTATGCCTAGGGGTGGAAATGATCAGGGTACAGTGAACTCAGATTGGACCTCGAATCGGCTCCTGAATTAACTTCCGAACCTGACCTGTCCTGTGTCGGTTTCTCATGCAAACAAAAGCTTTCAGGGTTAACAAAAAGGTTGGCACCATACAAACAAAAAGCAAGCTGTCTATGGCATAGTTATTGTTCAGTTAAGTTTTCAGAACACTAAAAATTTCATCTCATGTCTCTTGAATTAACCTTATAATTTAATTTAATGATTTCTAAGATTATTGTTATTACGCATTTGATTGGGGGCATGCAATCCAAAATGATAGACTAAAGCCTTGGGATTTTGGGCAGCAGAGATATATATTGTATAAGGACTTCTTAGATACAGGATTTTTTAAAAGATTCTAAAATAATTGACTTGGGTTGAATAAAAATAATGGAACATGTCAAATCAAAAATATTGTATAAGAATCGTATTTCCAACAGGTTGAGTATGGCTGTTAGAAGATAAAATTATCTCAGCGTTTCAAAGGCTTTCGATTACTGTTGCAGTGAATAGCAAGACATCTTCTCTAACAATCAAATAACATATGTCAAATAGTAAGGTCAGGTACATCAGGATAAGCAGCTTTCATCGTTGCGTAATTCTATGATAGCATGTATCGCTTTACAGCAGCTACCCTGCAAAACATAAAAGCAATAAGTATTACCAAAGACGACCATTACAAATTGTGTGCTCAGCAGAGTCTAACCAAGAGAAATTTAAAGATTCTGTTTGTACACCGTTCACACGATTCAATGATGACTTTACAGTTTATGGTTTTTTACTGGGAATTTATCCCACAATATGACACCGTTGCTTCAGGGAGCTTTTGCATCTGACAAAGGACAAACTTACATCCAAAAATATTACTAGCTAACAAAAATATATTTGGGTAGTCATATGATCTCTCTGTAGGGAACTTGTTTTGTTAAATTGTTTCCTTATATTATTGCCATACTTTGAAAAGTTATTTTAAGACAAAAAACTTTTAGTTCAAACATGTAATCACTAAAGATGTAATCACTATGCTCAATTCTAACATTAGCCTTATAAATCTCCAATCGCAAAACTCCCACAGCTATACAATGCTGATCGTTATAAACTATTATACTTACAGTAATTCTTGCCATGCATACGTGTTCTCTGGTACTCTGTGTTCCTACCATGACAGTATGATCCACCACAGGACGGCATTGGGGAGTTACAGTACCTTACTCTTCTCTGAGGAGCTCCATATCCGTAACCCTGGTAACCCTGGTAACCCTGGTAACCGTACTTCCCATATCCATACCTGCAATCATGGACAAAATATATAATGGTTACTATATATAATTCACAGTTAGGAAAATTCCAAACAATGGAATGATTACCCTCAGAATAAACACCTGTTGTTTTTTAAAATTAAGTTGTCATGACGCTATGATTTCATGGCTGTTTTTAAGTGCGTTTCTAAAGGGCATTTACAAATTAATTATCTTGAAAACCAAAATGAGATATATATGACAGTAGGTGGCCAAGTTCTGATGTACAGATAACACAAGGGTAGAACATGTTTTAAGACACTTTGTGGTTGACACCTAAATTGTAAGCGATAATAAACAATACCCTCCATAGTAGCTTGAGTGGCCTCCTCTGTAGTACCTAGGATTGTAGTATCCATTGTAGCTCTGCCCATAAGAGTACCAGTGAGTCCATTCACCCCAACCACCATTAACTAAAGTTATTACACAAATAGTTCCATTAACAGAATTAACTGATGACTGAGGATGCTCAAATGTCCAAATTTATAAAAGGGTAGAGGTATGAGCCTTAGCAGAATAGTTCATTTATTCATTTCTCCCTCTTAATATAAAAATGGCTAGCAGTTTATTTGGCCATCTATAATGTCTTGCAAAAACATGATCCGGGGTAACACATTTTTCCGCGTTTTTATACTACTAAAGATAAATTTGGAAAGTATGGTGGGAGTTCATTACTTTATTAAATGCGCCAATAAAGGCAACCAGCGGTGGTTTGGTTTGTTAGAACAAATTTATGAGTGATTCTCATTGTGCATTCCAATGCAAGCATTGCAAATGGGATGAACACAAATTGCAGCTGTGCAGAAAATTAGTAATGTAATTTTTCAGACTTTAAAGGAATCTTACGTGTTTAGCCTCACATGTTGTTCGTCATTGTCATAGCTATACAAGATTTAATGCATTGAGTTAAAACAGCTGATTTTCCGCACAGTTCAAACTCTGACACTATTTTATACACAAAAAAGACACCAAAATGGCTCATAGTAGATCAATAATGGTGGAGGTCTGAAGTAGACAGGTTAGTTTTCACTAGCCATTCTATTTAAGAGAAAGGATGTGCTGAACCTTCACTCTTATTCTTAACGGAATATTTAGTAACCATTCTATCATTTTGTATTTTCCTTCTGCCTGTGTCTTTTACTGCTACATCTTTTTTTCCTAATGGAATTCACTCCAGTACATCACACTGCTGATTTTAGGAGGAACACAAAATACACAAATACATTTGTTGATTAATATATTATATCTTGGCCCACCTGGACAGCAGTGGGTATTACATCTCCTGACTTCTTGCTCTCCCCCGTCGTGACAGTTGTCTATGTTGTCTCCCTCACCCTCTACCTTCACTTGTACACATTCTCTGTGTCTGGTAACATAGCCACCACCACAGGATTTATCGCAGTGCCCCCAGTGGCCCCAGTCTCCCCAGTTCTTCACCACTACAACAATAGATAATAAATGTGATCAATGTCAGAAAATCTTGACATGATTGGATATTGAGAACATGTGCGGAGATAATCTTTCCATTAGAATTTCAAATTTTACTGCAAGCCATCCACAAGTAAACAATGTCCATTGGTACCTGGCCTTTTGGCAAAGATCAAAGTTTCACTGTCAATGGCAGATTATTGCCAATTTCAGTTTTGGCAGCTAGCCGCACACACAGTTCAGAAAGTATTATTAATGGCCTCACATCTAGGATGCATTCTAGTTATCTAGGTTATCTTAGTATGGGGATTTAGGGCACCTTGTGACCCTCTTTAGGGGCAGCAAAATCTTCTGTTTCTTACAAAACAGCAAGCAATCCCTTGCTAGTTTACGGATCGCCCTCTTAGAGTTTTTAACCAGCCACTAGAAAAATTTCATGGCCGATACAAGCATGTTTCCTGCTTTGTCTGATCAAGTGTTTAACAACTCACAGTGTTTTGTGTACTCTTCCCCAGGGGTGCCACCATATCCCACAGGCATGTCATCATCCACCGAGCCTTCATCAGTTGTCTCCATGCTCATCGGACCTTCATAGGAGCCATCATTTTGAGCCAGACTGACAGCTGAAAATGAAAATATCTTAGATATGTAGGTCAAAGCGTTGTTTCGTTTTAATTATTTGCATTCAAAGATGATTTTTTTTCTGACCATCAAATAATATTTGTGGAAAACGACATAAAAAGTATGCATGAATCTTTTATAAATCAGTGTCATATTGTACTCAGGCTGTTTGTCATACTAATTGACGAAATAAATAAGGTTGAATTAAAACAATATCTAAAGAAAAGTTCAACTTACCAATGTAGACGACCAACAATATGACAGATGATTTCACTGCAAAGAGAAATTATATTGATATAAGAATCAAATGTTGTCAAACGGTGGAAATCACATATTGTTCTGTTGAAATTTTATTGCTATGGCATGAATGCGGCGCCAAACCTTTCGTCATGTAAGCATATGGCATGGGTGTGTTGACTGTATTTTGGATACATTAATGGACTAAACATGTACATGTATGAAACTTTAGACTCTCATCAATTATTAGAACTACATGAAGTTTGGCCATAATGCTGTAGAGTAAAATAAAGTATTTTTCGAATAATCCTTTCAAAGATAACAAGTTGATTGCCATCCCTTGTTTTCATAGCAGTAGTGTAATTTTGAGTTCTATGTTTTTATTGAACTATCAAATTTCCTATCAAAGAAAAAAAGTGAGAAAACAATCATACTTACCATTCATGGTGAACTCTGTTAGGCTGCTCCTTGAGGGAAATATGAGGGAACTCTGAGGGATCGTCACTTTTATACCAATCACCATGTCACCTAAATGTTTGCAGAATTGGCAAATATTATAACATTTTAATTATCAGTTTCCTGATCTAAAAATGGCGCCAAATGCTTTCAGGTCAAAATATCCTTTGTTTGACCGAGTTTTTTGCCAGAGATCTAATGCCTATATTTAAAATAAAACACTGCTATCATTTTGGTGTTTTTTAGACATGTTGGCATCAAAAGAAAACTCAAAGTGGTTAGGAAGAAAAGGTGACCAATAATTTGATAGCCAAATACCCATTAATCATTTTGTTTTGCAAGTCATTGGAGGTATTATTTTAGCTGAATTACAGCACTGTATCATATTTAGCAACAACATGACTATTATTTTTTGCAATATAGCCAGGTTAAATCAATACCTTGCAAGATCAATGGAATAAAACACAATAACCATTCACTTTTGCCTTACATCTTAACATGAAGAGATTTTCACTGACATTCCATGCTAGTCTGATAATATCTCAAGTCGTGGTAGAGATGTTTTTAAATTTCATAACCACTTGAAACTTGCCTAGGTTTATATCCCATACATATCAGTTACATTTGTTTTACTCTTAAGTGATGTATTAATAGAGCAGTTGGTTGGATAAAAATTAGGGTATTATGCAGTTTAAGGAATTTACTATGAGCGTGGCTAAGTGTCCAGGATTTCCTCTCTTTGGCCTCAATAAGACAAGTTTAACCACGCCATGCGTGCAAGATTTCAATGCTTGTAAGTTTGAAGTTTTTATACTGTACATTGTTAAATTCTTGTTGAACACACTGATGCTTTGAATACACCCTTGACAAAAAAGTGATCAAACTTTGTTAATTAGAATAAAGAAAGTGTATAGGTAACATGTGTCTAGACTTCGGGCAGTTATAGGATAGCAGGCAAAGGATAGCCTCAAGCAATGAACTTTATTCTTTGCTGCAAGCTAAAATACTGAAATCCCAGACTATTAAATATCTTGAGAATGAACAGCAATCCAAGTTTGTCATTTTTGAGGATGAATCATGGATTCAACTCAGAAAACAGGACATTTCCATTAGTCCACTTTTATCATACCCATATTATCCATATTGCACAAGTATCGATAGGGCAATTGTTGCCAAGTGTTCTTTGCATATCTTTCAATGTTATAACATACAAACTTTATTTCCCAATACAAAGAATATAATGTACCCATGCAATGTTGATGTATGGAATGAACCCTCATTGCTATTATCAAGATGGGTAAGGATATTCGAAATTGAACCTCTCAGATTGATATATCCAACACTGTTCGTTTTATTACGCGGCAACATCTTCTGTAAAACTTCTGGTCAAACCTGTCCGTGCCAAAAGCAATATCAATATGATATGCTTGATAAATTATTTGTTGTGATAAGGTAGAATGGTAGGATTCATTTTGCTGCTATTGTTGACACTGCTCCAGCTACACTGACTGCATCAAATACAACGACCTCATCAACTGCAACGACTCACACTGAGTCAACAGCGATAGATGGTCACACTCATTCAGGCTAAAAATATTAGATTTATTGATCTGGCGTTAGTTATTGAAATGATAGGAAAGAGATACATAAGATACCATTAGGCTCTTAATGCATGTCGATCGATTCCGCAGTCAAAACAAGAGTGGCCCTAATTCTTGAATACTATTAATTGCAAGGAGTCAGTCTTTTTTCAGCTCGCCCACTGACATATATAGAATGCAGAATAACTTTGTTGTCCGCACTCATCTAACATAAAAACTGTATTCTTAAGAGACAGCAATACCCAGATGCTTTAGAAAGCAGCATTAAATTCTGATAATCATGTGTGTATTATTATGTGTGAGTGTTGCGATATTTCTATCATGGTGACAAATCAAGGTATAGTAAAACCGTTACTAATTTCCTAATTTTATTGACCTTGTACAGAACAATAAAGTCTGTGGATTCCTTTCAAGTCTAACTTAATCAGTAGACTACACAGTCTACCCACTAACTGGAAATATGTTAATTACAGAGAGAATGTAACATAGTGGAAGTTCAGGTAAATGATTATGAAAGCATTGATACCCAGCAAGAAACAGAAATTGATACAGCACATGAGACGCAAGTCAAGCATCTTCCTGACCATCATCAGTAGCCAGTACCCCAGAGGTTTTGAGTTCCAGCCAAACAGCAAATTAAACAAAGATACAGTGTATCCCATTGCAAATGATGCACTTATTCTACAAGGTCATCCTAGAGGAATAGCACGGTAGTACTGATTAGTGACGTTTATGCGTTTATGAGTGAATAATTTATTTTTGTAACCCTAAAATGTGCAATATCTGATAGTCAAAAATTAACAGCTTTAGAACTATTTACGGCGATCTAAAAGAATCGTTTTATATTATTCATTGCAAACAATAACATTGCTATCATGATCTCATGACAACAATGGTCAATGGTCATGGGGTAATGACCAGGATAGGATTATGTCGAGTCACAATATGACTCGACACAGTTCTGCTACAATGCATTGTCATAATATGAAAATAAATTGCAGCAGAATCATATACATGCATGTATTATATATTGTAGCCGGGTTATATCAACATTTTATCATCAGCGAGTTGGTAATAATAACGATTATTCTTTGCATTGAATGCTGATGAAGGAGCATCGGGCATTTGAAGGGAAGCAAGAGTTTACCTATTTTACTCTAGGTTCTGTTTTCCAGGTGCTTCCGCCACTTTATCTTACTTGTTATATCTTGCGAATCTTATCATACTGAATGTACGTCAAGTTATTTGAAGGAAGCACTGGATGGGGTCAATCTATGGTACACCATTTTTCTATGATTATCACACCGTTACGTTATTCTTCCCAAAACATTCTTACTCTTGGTGAAACATTGTGCATGTGTGTATTTATCATATTCTATCATATTTGGTTGTGGGTATAACATATGTTCATATTATATATATATATATATATATATATATATATATATATATATATGCCTAAGTCTTGAAAACACTATCAGAGAAATTGAGTTTAATTCATTGAAAATCAATACACCTCTATAATTGGGAACCGAATAAATCAGTAAAGGGAATTAAATCACTAAGCGTGGTACCTTTGATAATAATGTTGATATTTATTTTAGCTGTAAGACTTATTTACAGTCCTATGACAGACCATGCTGTGCTAAGAACCCATCCTTATGGCGGATTCCAAGTGGTAACAGGTACCATAACTTCTCAAAGCCCACCTAGATTGAATGGTTACAACAAATATTAGGCTACTGCCCCAAGCTTATCTGGATGGGTGTTTGGCGACCAACAAGTTGCACAATGGTCATTCAGATGGGTTCGCGACAGTAAAACTTTCATCTGTGTTTCAAGCATAGAGGTGTATATGTTTATTTATGTCTAATCTTTGGAGTAATCCCTCATGGATCATGCTCACAGTCATTCTTCTAATTCATGATGCAAAAGTGAAAGCTGTAAAATCAAAGTTATGTACATATGAAGACAACTATTTCCTGTTATTTTGCACAAGGTAAACATGATAAATATGATAATTAAAACTAGATGACAAAGATAATAACCATAAATATTGCTACTATTCGTTTGCATCCTCGTCTTGGTTCTCTAAATCATCGCTAGGTGATTCTTGTTTTGAACAATGACAGTTGAACAATGAGAGAACAACTGGTTTGCTCTTACTGTTAACAGTGTAGCAGTAATTTGGGTATATACAGAATCGTGACTTTTCTCTTACTACACCAGCCAGATCAGTCAACATGTCTATCAGCTCGACATGGGCTCCAATGGTTGCTGTACTGTCAGTGCAGCTAAGCTGGTTTTGTTCCACTGCGGACTGTCCCTGATCCTTACTTGTCTGTAAAGGTGGTGATTCTTGAGAGGAGCTGGGTGGTGATGGTAGAGTTGCCTGCTCTGTGTTGATAGTATTATTTGCCTTTAGTCCAATTGATATTTTGTCTGTGAAGTAATTCATCATCTCCTTGAATGTAGAGTTATCTCGGGGTGATCTTAGATAAAAAAACAATAGGGTATCTGAACATTATTCAACCAGGACAATTGCAGGCATTGTCATTTTCCCATCAGTACATTTTACCCCCAAGCCATTTTCCCACCTAGGTGGTTTCCCACCTAAATATTTTTCCAGAAAACCGATTATCACCAAGCCATTTTCTGACTTGGGAGTTGTCCCAAACAAACACTTGTTCCCAATTTAATTTTACCGACAAGGTAATACTGCTTTGAAGTATTTCCACCAAGTCAATTTCTTACCATTCTGCTTTGATAATGTGTTTACAGACTTAGCAATACAGAGCATTATCTATAAATATTGTAAATCTTTCTGCCCAGTCATAATTCTAGAAGGCAAATTGGTAAGTTGATTTCGTGAGGAGGGAGTGGCTTGATATTAGATTGTAAGTTTTACTTTTTACCTGGACAATCTACCACTTTCAGTATTGATAATCTCATTTATTCCTGAAAAATTGTATCTCCAATTCAGAGAGAAATCACAGGTATATTTAAAAGTTTTTATGGTGAAACAATCAGTCTTACTTGCTGTCAGGTAGAGTGGTGAACAGGACATAGCAGTCAGGAGGAACCTCAACACCTGGGAACGGGTGTGTTTGATATTCTTTAAATCGCTGCTTAGATGGGAGTTTTTGCTTGACTGGGCTGAAAGACGGAGTGTTCACTAAATCAGGGAGTTCCCTGCTCTCAAATCCTTGTGTCACTCTGTTGAATGCCGGTCGTATTCCTCCTCGGCAAAACGACAGCATCAGCAGCTGTAGAATAACATCATCATATATGGCATAAAGGAAATTTATGTATTTTGGCTTTGTTGTAACTTTACTAGTGTGATGGTTAATGAAATCAAGGATGGCAGTTCCTAAATTGAGGTGAAAACTCATTGCTTCATTATAAAGCAGCCTAGTTTGAATACTGTGGTGAAGACACAGATGACTGGCTGTGCTAGGACATACCAATTAAATTTGTTGAAGTCTGATCACCTCTATCTAAATAAGATCTTCAGTAGGACGATAATGATAGTTGGCAATGGCAGAGAAACTAATTATCAGATGTTGAGATATGATGAGTGAAAAACACTGACATCAGATCAATAACCAAAGATGGGCTTGATCGTGGGACATTTACTTTGCCCTCTTTTCAATTCCCAATAAGTACATAGCAATTTTTTTTTAACTGTATCGTTAAAAGGACATTCTAGGTTGCTGCCGCAATGCATCTGAACATAAACGAACAAAAGAAACAAGCGCACTCATCATACACTTACCTTTGGCAGTGATTGGGTCATCTTGGTGCACATAGAATCGACAACCGCCTGAACAGATACTGTTTCATCCCCAACACAGCTTATATCACCATCTAAATCTCCATGTGCCAGGATCAAGATGACCATTATGTGGCCATGATCATTCCTGTTAGCGAATGACTGAATCTCCCTTAGAATTGCTTCCTCATCAAAGTCATAGTGAGTTGCCACCTGCAAAAAAAAGAAAAAATCTCTCAAAAGAACTTTAATTGCCGCGGGTTTTTGAATCCATTACTTTTATGTCATATACATGTGTGTGTATCGGTGATATTAACAAAGACTAGTCCCAAGGCAATATCATAAATGGAAGAAGGAGTATTAAACCTAGTATTGGCTTTTTGTATTAATCTGTCCTGATTAGCCTGTAACTTACATTCAGGCCAAGCTGATGTTGAAGAACATAATGAGCATAATCAAATTGAGTTCTCCAGTCCTCTCGATCTTCCTTTATGCAGAAGATGAGAGCCCTGCCTTGGCCCGTCACATCTTTAGAGGTCTGGTGAAATCTGTGTTGTTCCAAGGTGTCGAGCTTCGCGCAATTTTCATCCGGTAAATGCTTGCCTTGTGTAGAATTCACTGATATGTGAAGAATATCTTCGTCTGATTTTAATTTCTCCACCAGTTGTGCCTGGCTACCAATATGGGCTAGTTGGTTCATCCACCTGTTCAAACCAGAAACAATATTATTGGACTCAGTACTCAAAGTAATGAGACGATCGCAGCATAAAAACTTGCTATTGAACAATTACTGAACATATCAGAATGACCTCATAGGCTAAGACTAAATCGACCATGATTAAAGCTGGAAATCTGGCATTACCTGCATCAAAGGAGATTTTTCTTCAAATTTGAACGAATAACAAAGTATTGGGCCAAAAAAAGGCCTCCTCTAATATATCAAGTTTGAGTCGGTTAGCTTGAATTTGGGCTTGCTTCCCTTCCACTGACACGCTGCAGCTTATTAATAGCGGGGGCAACTCTAAATGCAGGCAAACTGGCTTGGGAGCTGTGATCTGTTCTTTGCGCACTATTGTCTCAAGGATATATGAAATCACTCACCCTTGGGAACAATCTGTAACGTCCTTTACCACAATGTCAATGATGAGGAAATCTGGTCCAGGAGGTGTGAGCATGCTTGACTTACTCAACCTTCTCCGTACCACGATCTAATATATTATAGAATATAGACAATATACTGAGGAGAAGAACATCAATTAACTTATTTAGAGGTTCCATGCCCTCTTTTCTAGGCCATCGCATGTCATAGGAAGTGCAGGAAACGGTATGCCTATTGAGTGTTATTATCTTTGTTTGGCATGAAAGATTTGCAAGGAATAAAACTTGTGCATTGTCCAGGAGCAGTCAAGCAATGCAGCGAACAGCAGTGGCTAATGAATTAAGGTATGTGCATGAGGCCGGAAATTTTCATCGGGTTAAAAGTGGAGGTGAGAGGGATTTGGTGATAGAGAAACTTATTGATTTAGAACACTCACTTTCGGTTGACCATGTCTCTCTGGGCAATCAAGATTCCACAAGGCTGCCTTCATCTTTCCATGAGTCATTTGGTTGCCAGCTGTCAGCTCATCAAAGAAAATATAACCAGTTCCTTGCTACAAGTTAAGAGTGTGTATATACTATATACTGCTAAACAACATAATATTATTGAATTCTGTAGTCGTTGAAGTTGATTGGTAGCCTTAAATTAAACCAAGATTAATAGCACACCTGATTTTGTGGAGAAGATGACGCACTGAGATCAACGCTGTCAAGAAGAGAATAGTTCAATGTTGCATACATCATAATCGTCATCAGTCGTGGATCTGGTTTTATGACGTTTCTCTTGTCAGACATTATGAAGTAAGAGCTCATAAACTGTGAGTAGAAGGACTTGATTGTTTTGGAAGAAAAGTCATTGTGGATTGAATTGAGAAGGAACTTGATGTCATCGCGGTCTGTTGGTCTGTCAGTAATTGACTGCAGATTGATATGATTGATATTCCGTTCCTTCATCATCAAACGTCTCATCCCTAATGGAACACTCATGATAAGTTGCGCGAAAAACTTAATGTTGCTCATTCCTGCTACATAAAGTATTGGACTGTTTCCTAGCTTGTCTCGGGTCATAATTGAACTCTGGTCAACTTCTGAGATATACTCATCAAACCCGAATAGCTCTGAATCCTTATGACGAGATGCAAGGTGAAATGAGTTCTGCCAAGCCTTGTTTTGATACTCTAGAAGTGTTGTTGGTTTGATCTGTGTCTCATGTTCTACAAACCTGAGAATAAAGTCAACAAGACTGGTCGAGCCAGAGTTGATGGCTAGCATTAGCGGAATGTTACCATCTTTGTTTGGCGTTATCATAATCAGTTCGCACATATTTTGAGGTTTGACTTGAGTCAGCTCATATGTATTCCATTCAGCAGGTAGGTCAACTCTCTCACTGAGACTGTCCTCTTCAACGTTTGGGTCAGGAAAAATAGTGGAGACAGGGATAGCACTGAGACGCTGAAGTAAGCAACACAGGACCTCGTTATCACCTGTCTTACATGTTGTATGAAAAGCAGTCTCCAGGTTGTCATTTGTTAGAAGTACAAACTTCTCTACTTCATCAGCATCTACATTCTGTAGCAGTAAATCAGTAATTTCATATCCAGTCGCAACATGAAGAACAGAGCCATGCTTAGGGCTTGCGATGAAGAGGAGCCGTTGTTTCTCTTTCACAACGGAGAGGTAATACTTGACCAGGTCAAATATGCCCCCATTTTCTGCTACAACAGCCCAGTGCAGAGGGGACACTCCCTCCTCATTGAGTTGGAACAGCAACCTCTCACTGTCTGCATCATCCAGAGCGTCCAAAAGCAGCTCAGCAACATCTGCATCAGCTACAACTGCTAATGCAGTTCCATAAGCTCTATTTTTCCTTGGCTTAGAAGGCATAAAGATGAGCTCACATATGTTAACATCTGTAGTGAGAAGGTAAGACACAAGATCGAGGTTTCCTGTCCGGCAAGCCACATGCAACGCCGTCTCATTGTATTGATTTGGAGCAAATACTAGCTTTTTCTGGAGCTCTTTATCAAGTGAACATAGCAGTGCGTGAGCGATATTCTCATCGTGGGCTTGGTGTAAGGCTGTACCACCGTTCATTCCTCCTGAGCTAACCAAAAATATCAAAGATTTTTCATCAATGTCCAGATTGAGATAAAATTCGACTAATTCAACTTCATAATGGCCGCAAGCACAGTGTAGAAAAGTCTCATTATATTTGTTTCTCTTTAACATGACCTCCTCCCACAGTGGCTTTTCAATAGAATTCAGTATGGTTGCTGCCACAGCGCTGTTTGAAGCTTTATGGAGAGGGGTGTCTCCCTGCGAACATTGAAAGAAAATCATATCTTCATGGTTCTCCACGACTGACAGAATGTATTCAGCGACCTTATCAAGTCCTTTCTCACTAGCTGTGTGTAGGACAGTTTCACCATCATTGTTCACCAGGTCCAACAACTTGTTTCTTTCGTTTTTGGAGAGTTGACAGAGGATTGAGTGAGCTACTTGTTGATTCCCTGCCAAGTGTAATGGTGTGCCTCCATAGCCATGATGGTCTGCCTTGCTGACTGTGAAAGCCATCTCAGATAGACAGTCACTACCAAATGAAATCAAACAGCCTACCACGAGGTCGTGACCTTTTTTTGCAGCACAATGTAATGCAGTCTCTCCGTTTGAATTGGTAGCTAGCAGAAGCTTAGCTAAACAATCATTTTTTGTTGAATGTAGAAGGGCGTTCACAACATTAGTTCTCCCGTGACGGCAAGCATGATGGAGTGCAGTTTCACCAACATCATTAACTGTAAACATCAACTTTTCCCGGTTTACCTCTTGCAGGCTATTAACCAAGATAAACACTATTTCTGCACATCTTGCCTCGTGCAATGCTGTACCAAATTTACCAGTGCTTGAAAGGACTAAATCATCCTTGTCGGTGACCATGTTTAAGAGAATCTCTACCACATCTGAATCGCCACGCTTGCAACCAGCATGGATAGTTGTTCTCCTATACATATCTTTAGATGTAACGAATTTGATTTGCTGCTCATTGTTTTGATTCTCCATGATAAGAAGTAACAGTTTGGACGAAGTCAAGCGATGGAGAATCGATTCTCCTGTGCGTCGGTCGCGAAATATCAAAAGTTCTTCAGCTATCTTGCCAACAAGTTCTTGCTTGACATTCCAGTTTCCGACATCTTCGATGAGAAAGTCAATGACATCATTTTTCTGTAAGAAAAAGGATGGATATAATAGAGATGAAAAACTGTGTATCATTATTGTTCATTGATCTCGATCAACAGTTTTGTTGCTATGCTATGTTTTGCCAGTCACAATTCCCAAACATATTTTGCAAAAAAAAATTCCTGTATCTCATTTTGACAATCAAATTTTGACCAAAGACATTTTGCCATTCTCATTTTGCCAATCACAATTGCTAATTAAGCAGGGGGGATTTCTAGCATTTAATAGTGACCCTGCCAACTTTTACTATCCTGTGCAGCACAGCTGCACTTCGAGGGCGCTTGCGCCCGAGCAAACCCAGCTGCCCCATGTACCTGGTCGAGTCAATGGTTTAACGACAGTGGAGAATAGTGCTGAGGTCAAGGAATGGGGAGCCTTTTTTTAACTCATACAGGCTTATAGATGAGGCACACTCAAGAATGGAATTCGGGGAGGAGGTGTCGGGAGTATTGAAGAATAGAGAAGGGAAGATGTAGTTTAGTGTATTTTTGATTTGTATTGTGCTTCAAATTAAATTGTGTATGTATAGTCGTAAATACCATTTACAATCTTTTCTTATGTAAAACATGATCAGATTTGCTTTGAAAGAAAATTCATAATTATAATTTCACATAGGATAAATCATTTCCCATTTTCTCAATCTCTGACTTATAAAACCAAACTGTTTATGACAAACTGTTTATGACAAAGCCTGCTCCAGATATCTGATGCAATTGAAAAAGAAATTCTTGGCTGAGTTTAAATTGGTATGCCAACATTGGAATTAAAATAAGTTGTCTGCATTATTTGAACAACGCCTAGTTCACAATGGTTATGAAATAATATGACTGAATTTCTATGATTGCGCAAACTTTGCTCAATAAGGAACAAGATTTGTACCAATGCAGGCACCCAAACTAGTGACACAACTTCGACTCAAACACTAGATTACATACCATGCATGCAAACAGCTCACTAATGTGTCTGTGAGAAACCAATATGTCCTTTGACAGAGTTTTTTATCTCAGATACCTAAATTTAACATAGACATCAATTGGCACAAGATATTCAATAATGATAAAAGACCAGTAAGTGACTCTAACAGACCGGATTTAACATTCAAATAGTTGTACTCATAATATGATCTATTCCTGCATCAGGTTGCTACGGTTGTTAATGTTCAATATGCATGAATAAAATCCACCCGTGAGATTTCAATAATTGTGATTGTGATAATTGTTTTGTGTGAGTTTTCTCAAGCCAAACCCTCAATGCCTTTCTTTCTTAGAGTTGGATGTGAAATTTGAATAAGGTCTAGTGTTTTAACTTCCGCCTCGCATTATCTGAAACTCAGTAGAGAGAAATAAAATAGAATTACAAATTGCTCTGCCAAAAGGAAACTTTCTCCCAGTTGCTGTAGTAATTTTCAGAATAACAAGATAATATCGTTTGACGCATAGCAATTTGTGAATTTGTTTGACCAAAACTGGGTATATATGATGAAATTTTTTATTGTCATAATATTGCATTAACACCAGACACCTAATGGGATGCTGGGGACTAATTTATGGTATTGGTGGGGCGTTTGATGGGGGGTTGGGGCCGAACATCCCACCAACGGGGTTCAGGCCGAGCCCCGGCCGCCAAAGCCTAGAGAGCAAATTTGGGCCCTCAAAATTGAATTGAACGGGTTTTGGAGGAGTTTACAAGCAGATTACTAAAAGCATAAAGCAGTCAACCTAGATATGCCATCTTCGGCCGCAATCGTCATCTCGACTGCCATCAAGGGCTCGATTTTGTTTGGTATGATTTATCTCATCATACATTCAAGGTACATGTCGATTGGATCAGAGAGAATTCTCTCTGATTGGATTAGGCATGACATAAATAGTCTAATTTTAATCCACACGAAAACACCCTAATCAGATGTCTGTATATCATGTGTTGTGTTTTTTCTGAGAGAGATCAATTTAATAAGCTTCAGCAGACACAGCTGAATTATATGGTGAAAGAAACTAGGGAGCTCTTGCTGACTTAGAACAAGAGAAAATCACAGATAACTAGGGGCTAATAAATTTTGAGTAAATTGTGGCCTCAGTTCAATTGGTTTGTTCACACCCTTCGATAATTTTCAATAACACTTTCAATAACACAATTCACTGCTAAGCTTCTGATCCCTACTGTTGAATAGAGTTGATGATTGCTTGTCTATTCATACCCTACAAAATTGTCAATGTCAATAAACATTCATCATCTGATATCATTATTTACATGATATTCATGGAATAGGCAGTGTATTATATAACTTGGAGTCAGATGAGTGGCCAGGCCAGGCCAGTGTGGCCGTATACTAGGATCTGGCCCTGTACAAATTTTTTTTTATCGAAATCTTTCCCATTCTGGTCCACTCTTGACTGCTACCAGTAAGTCCATGTAATTCTAGCTGAGATCGTTCATCCAAATATCCCAAAACTGGACTGGGATGAACTGGGATGGGCAGATGGTAGAGATGGTAAAGATTTTGTGCGTATAGCAACAAATAGAGTTAATATTGTAATGTCAGAATTTGGCATATTCTTGAGATTAGCAAACATAAGATTAGGAAAGTGTCTTTGGTAAAATGTGATAGGCGAGTTGTGATTTACAAAAATTGCATTGGCAGAATTGCTGAAATGTCTGCCACTAAAGCTAAAGTATCCATATTGTAAGAAATTTCAAAATTCTGTGATTATTAAAGCTTACCTCTCTGTTGTCTAAGTCTGCCCATGGTGTCTCATTGTTTATCAATGGTATGATGAATTCTTCAATATCACTCTCAGTAAAAGAGTCTGGTTTACCACCATCTACAGACGAAAGAGTATCAGAGCTTCCAGCCGTGAAATCATCTTCAGATGCACTGCTGTTCCATGTGTCATCATCTGAGTCCGATTTGTCAACCAGAGACATTGCATGCAAGGGTCTATGGATAGAGTAAAAGATTTCGTACTATGCTACAAATACTTAGCGAACGATTCCTCGACTATCAACTACAGTCCCATAAATGCAAGACTGATTGTTTATTTGAAGTATTACAATCGCACTCAACTAACTTGAAGTGTACCAATAAAATAGGATAACAAATGAAAATTAGGCAAATAAAAGGCAAGCATTCAATTGTACATAAAATCAATACATAGCCAGTGAAGTATAAAGATTGGCTTACATGATATTAGAAAATAGTCGATAACTTTAACAAAGACCCTGACAATGGCGATGAAAGATTAACAAACTCTACAGAATCGCTGTTGGAATAGAGCCAAGGAGCATAAGTTACAGCAGGAAGTTTTTCGGGCTTGCTTGGTGTTCATTGTCGGTTTGTGTGATAGCTGGAAACAATTGCCAGCTAAAAATTTGATACCACTAGAGAGTGCTTTCCATTACGCAAGGCTGCTCTGACTACCAGAGTATATTGTGTCCTCTTACTCTTCACACCTTATCCTACCACACTTTCTGAGAAGCTGGTGCTTTGAAAAACTCATTCATTTAATGGTTCACCACTAGGAATGCTCCTTTCTCAAGACTGCAATGCAACACAGCTCTGACATGCATGGGATATAGCCCCTCAGTAAGTAAAACTTGGTGCAGTGGGAGAAGTCTTTTTAAAAGTTAACTCAAAACAAATTGCATTAGACACACACTGTGCTAGAGTTTAGTGTCAGCTTCTTAAAAGCCTTCAGTTTGCTGTGAAAATGTTCTACACAATATGAAATAATAAGGAGTTATACAGTAAATGGGAAAATTGAATAGTGATAAATAAACAATAGAGGTAATAACTAATAATAATATGGCCAATAATATACTAATCGCTGAGACAACAGATATTTTGATTTTGGCACTGAAAGTTTGTCTAATTAAAATTCACGGTGTTTCCATGCGATTGAGTGGGGCTTATCTATCCATGCAAATGCATTCCCGTTCGCCCTGAGCTCAAAGGTTCGGCTCTCGCTGAGTTGTGAATAATACAGCTAGCCCGGTTATCATCAAATGCTACAGTATGGTTCACGGCGGTGGGAGATTTATTTAAACTTTCAGCTTGGCCTCAACCCATTGAAAGGGATGCCTACTTTTAGGACATGCGAAGAGGTGACAACTCAAAAATACATATGTACCTGGTTACATTGTAAAATCTCATTCAGCCTGCAAAACAGCTTCACAAAGTATTTGCTACATTGCCTTTTATATACAGCTTTTGGGATTAATTTCTTCCCCTCTCCAAGAAATTAACTTGCGCGTGCCCCAATGTTCTGTTTTAGGTCCTATGTTAATTTAAATCTTATCAATGACCTCATCAAAATTGCCCCCATGTTAGATTTTATCCTCTTTGCAGATGATACAAATAATTTCAGTGCTGACCCCTTGCTACTGCAAACAAATTTATCTCTCGTTGAGAAATGGTGTCTTTCCAATAAAGTAATTATGAATACGAGCAGGTTGTCTTCAAGGCACCAAATAAACCCATCAATTCACGGTAAAACTACATCCTAAATTTACACAGCAAAGAACTATCGATGAACGATTCCACCAAATTCTTAGGTATCGAAATTGACAATTACATCATTTTTAATCAATATATATTATTGCAAGTACACAAAAACTAAATTTTATTCTACTCATCGTGAGAAGTGTGAGAGCCTACATCGATACTAAAACTATGACTGATTTATACTATATATTATTGTATCCACAATCGAGATATGGGGACATTCAGCTGAGTGCCATCTTAATCAAGTTTCAATGTTACAAAATCTGCTTTGCGTGTAATACTCCAAATCTGCCCACGCGGACATATTTCTTCATACTTTAAAACATCAAAAATTATGCCTATCCAAATGTCGTTTTGTTATCGTTTCACCTTGTTGTTTATAAATTCCATCAATTCAGGAGAGATATCTTCTTATTTGCCCCACAAAAATAATGCAAGGTCAAATTTTAAATATTTACTTTTGAGGGCCAACAAATACAGAGGCGAACAGTCTCTGTTGAAAACAGGTGAAGCCTTGTTCAACAGGTACCTTGTGGGGAATGAGGGGTGCAGCCTCCCGGTCCTGAAGGGAACGGTTGGTTGACGCTGTGTGGCGTTCGGGTTGTGCTGGGCTTCAGTGCGCGGGTGGGGTAGCTAAGGTCCCTTCCAATCTGGCAATCACCTCTCTAGTTTGTGGCTGCTTGGTCATAGACTAGACTGCACCGCTGCAGCTTCTATACATAATGTGTATATCTTATTATTTAAAAATTAACGCAGAAACTGAGAAAAAACATGTATCACAAGGCCAAAATATTCATTGAGTGTGTTGCTAATATGCCATTGTGATTCTGAATCTACCAGCAAGGCAATATGAAATCTGCGATCGTTCACATGGAAGCATTGATACCCTTAGCCTCACCCAAAGTCCCATAACTCCGACTTGTATCAAGTTGTACATATAGAGATCGAATTATTGAGATAAGATTTTAAGACTTGCCACCATAAAATCCCCATCAAACTGGTGCTCTGTCCTACAAATGTGAGTGAGTTTTAATAATCTACTCTCTTTGAGGTTAGATGATTCTTAAAATATTGAGTGACTCAATGCAACCGAAAATAACAAATTATGGAGAATG
Source organism: Membranipora membranacea (assembly GCA_914767715.1). NCBI lineage: Eukaryota > Metazoa > Bryozoa > Gymnolaemata > Cheilostomatida > Membraniporidae > Membranipora > Membranipora membranacea. The sequence continues at coordinate 5,976,350 of OU612072.1, read as the reverse complement.
CCATTCATGCATAGCATTTGGATTCACATTAGCAGTATAATGCATTGATCCCTTCCTGGCAAGATTCTGCTCTTTGTTGTTTTGAAACTGCTTCTAAGAAAATGGCTCCTTAAAACATGAGTTGAAAAAGTTTGAGATCTCCTGAAAATGAAATTGGTTTCATTAAAAATTGTGCAATAAGTTACATAGAGCTGCCATGTAATTGTAATTAAACAGTTCAGCTTCTTTCTAATGAAAGCACATTCTTCTTCTGCTTGTGTACACAAAGAATCCAGAACTTATAATCGGGTTCAGAGTGGCTCATGGACAGTGCCAAGTATATTGCAGGCAAAAAGTGGACTCAGACTTAAGTTCTATTAAATCCTGGTGCCAATGACATGATTTGTTTTTGTTCAAGGTTACTCATCCAAAGTATGCGTCATGTATCTTAAAGTACAAAGGGATCATCAAGTAGTTACGATAAAGATTTGCATATTTGAGAAGAATTAACTTATAGTCTCTGACTTAAGCTGCAAAAACTGGTTTCAGCAATTTGCGTACTAAAACATAGGCAAATAGCCATAAGGTCTCTGTTTTACTCATCATAATCGAGTATTGAGTCCTTTCTTCCCTGTAGATAAATAAAGGGAATGAGAAGCTTAAACTGTTTGACGTTGTTTGGCATATACGGAGGTAACTTTTTTGAAATGATGTAATTTTTCGCAATAAAAAAATGTTAAAATTATATGCCATTGCTCAACCGTTACTTACAATCCCAATGCAACTCATCACAAATACATTGAGAGTCAATGAATTACTTCCACATTGGAAGCAGCAAGGCATGCAGGAATGAGTCTATCTAATTGTTTGTTTGATTCTTTTATCTCTTCCCAAAGCGGTTTACAGATGAAGCAAGCTTCTAAAAACAAAAACCCTCTTTGATGTAGCAAACAGTAGAAGTAATAAGTATGTTCAACTAAATATACTTTGGGTTCGAAACTATTGATTGTCCTCACATAACAGGTAAGTCATAAACAAGTTGTATATATTCATATTTCCATAGTAAATCGGTCCACCATCTCGCAAACTTTGTGCCAATGTCACTGACAATCATATTAATTTTACCCAGGAGTTGTCATAAGATCAAATACCCCGCCAAACCTTAGTGACTTTTCACCTTACATGCAATCTAAGAGCAGCATCATTCAATGATTTAAGTAGGTGGTAGCCGGACGGTTTGTTCGTTACAGCCTGATCTGGCCGAGTAAGAATCTGCATACCAAATAAAAATTTAATATACTATGAGAATTCCTGTTGCTAAGTTGCCAATAATATGTTTCCCTACACAATTAGATTGCGCAAATGATCAAGTTGGCTATTATATTGCTACATAAAATTGTGAGCTTACTTTGAAAAGTAATAATGAATTTAGGCGCGCTGTCATTCCTCAACTGCACTGTGATGGTGTTCTCCTGTTGTAGAAGGATTTATTGCTCCCCGCATAATCCTGAAACGTTCTGGTTATTGATGTAAATATCCTCAGGGCAAAATTCTGACATACAATATTGTGGTTTGAAGACTAAACCATCACCACTATTAGCCCTGACTATAATACTACACTGCACGGTATTATTGATATTGCTGCCATTCCTGTTAGATATGTCATATTCAGGACTAAAAAGTTCTCCATGGGTGACTTTGTCTGTATTTGAGAGAGCGATTTCATTTTTAGGGTTGCAGAACCTGGCGCTATAGTCCAATTGCAGGGTAGATTCATTTTCACCTGAAATAAATACAATCGTTAAGAGGATAACCGAACAAAAAACTTTAATTTGATAGCTCTTCGTCGGACACTCATTTGAAAATGATTTATTCTAACTATAAATCTTCAGGTTAAAGGGTAAAGTCTGAAATAGTTTGAAACAACATATCAAACCAATGTTTGAACCACCCCCTCGAAATATTTTCATATGCATACTTCCAAACGTCAACCGATTTCACTGAATAACAAATCATTTAGTCAGAGCCTTAATGGCTCTCTTTATATTGGGGTCTACATAAGTCAATACGATACAGAATATTGAATATGACTCGAATATAATTTAAAGCAAATCATATTATTGGCATTTTCTTGAAAACATTACACCGTATGGCCTAATGCTAAGATTCAGGTCTGCTTGTGACGTAGCCCCGGATATGAACCTGGGAGGGGGAGTTGGTTTTTGACCAACCAGCAGTACTATTATTTATTTGAACAACTGGTATGACTGGTTAGGCTGGGTGAGAGGGTATTAGCAAAACTGAAATCTGACCGACCCAGAGCTAAATCCTGAAAGAGATACCCATAAATATGCGTAACGATCTTGTACCAGATCTTGTACCAGATGCATCTCTAACTATAAGACTGTGCCCAATGAAATAAATACATACCTCTGACAAGAATTGGAGATAACAACAGAACTGTAACAAGTGATGTCCACAAACTCGCTGCTCCCTTTGCCTCAGGTTCTCTGGAATACCTGAGTAGAAATAAAATTACAGGATCAGTATTTAATAAGTATGGTTATTATTATGATGTACGGATATTGAGGTATTACCACTACACATAAATAGTTTGTTCCGGATTGTCTTTTCATCAGAGATAATCCCTTTTTTCAAGGCAGAAAGGATGTGTTACCGACCACTGAACATGAATAACTATACATTACTTTGGTCATTTTACATTTGGCTATTCAGTTACTCACCAGGCTGCTGTCATGATGTCGACTTTCATGCACATTAACTAAAAAATATCACAAATTTTCGTTTAGGTTCGATATCTACTAAAAATCAATAATAATCGTTTTCCTACCATTTATGTCAAATGCGAAGAATAAAATGATTTTAGTATATGATTTTGGGTAAGGTTTTTCACTTCTTTTGTTTCAACAATGAACAATTAACACTTGATTCAGATTTTAACAATATATTTTTTTTGCTTGTTTCAAAACAATGCTGAGAAAAACCTATTCTTTTCTGGGCTTTAGAGCGTTAGCAAATTTTATGCAATTTTTATGTTGAAATTATCAATAAATCATTACTGGTAATCTCCAGCAACCTTTTTGCCCTAAAGTAAATTTGCTACCATAGCATCAAAAGTGGCAATAACTTATTGGCCATACCTTATTGGCGACAATCTTTGGTTTAGACTCATGCTGGAAAGCTCCAGCTACTCATCAGGCATGATTGACACACTCCAGCAGTCTGGCCAGGAAATGTTTAGCAAGATCAGGGTGATCGTTTTTCATTTAGCATACTGTAGGAATGCTGTTTTAAACAAGCGGAAATTATAGCTTATTATTTTTCCTGAACAACACCAGGTTTATTGTGGTCTTATCATTGCAGCGTATCGTAAATCTCCACATGGCACTGATAAGAAATTCTCCCAATATCATTTTTTTAGTATGCATGTATCTAGCTTTTTTTTCGACCGAAGTATTTTCAACAAAGTATTTAAAATTTAAAATTTGTCTTTGGGAACAGAAAAAGTAGAGAGCTGTAAAAAAAACATTTATTAAAAAATCATTCAGCATTGGATGAGTGGGGACCTATTTAAAGTTTTGTATAGGAGTAGATGGTTTTGCACTTGAGTTTTTCACATGACGGGTTCGTTTTATTGGAGGAGCTGGTTTGTGTTTGAGTGCGGTTTCGTGCAGGCAGTGGTTCTTGTTTTGTATAATCCTCGCTGTATACTGCATATAATTTTGATTCATCAGATGTAGGATAGGGGTGGCGTTACATTATGTTACCCTGTCAAAATAACTCTCGGTGTCTGGTTTGATGATTTCAAGAGCCAGATTCTCCAGCCGCTCTATCCTCAATCGCTGAGTATCCGTTGTCAATGTAAACCATGCATACATGATGTTAGGTCTTAAACATGCTATGAAGATAGTTTGCAGCGTGCCAAATTGGACGCCTGGTCTTTTGAAGTCTAGTAGAGTGTAGATTATCTTTCTCAATTTTTTCACTATGTTGTCAACATGCTCCTTGAATGTAAAATATAAATGAATGAGAACATAGCATCAGAGAGCATCCCGTAGGGCCTGTGTCAGGTAACTTTGCTGGCTTGGCTGAACCATATTAAAAAAACTGTTATCTAAATCTCATTCAATCAATAAACGATCAATATATTTTTACTAATTAGGCATTTGATGTTGAAAGAGATAAAGCTTGTACTATTGAAATGATATGGTAAATTTCACTGGGCATGATTAACAACAAACCAAAAAAAAAGTCACTACAACATAACAAATCTTCGTCCATTACGTACAACTACAAAGAGAGCATTGTGCAGTTAAGGCTTTATCATGAGGATTTGCAATATTGAGAGGACTTATGCCATCTAAGTTAAGTGGCAAATCCTGGTTTTGGCTTGCATTGCCCCATTCACTAATCCGTAGTAAGAAGATCACTACCATATCAGTGTTACTCACAATCAGGTACAAGGATCTTTGTTAGCTGATGTCAGGTGATTATTTCACAAGATGTTTCTTCTTCATTTTTTGTCCTTATCTAAACTAATAAAAGAAAAAAAACAAGCTGTGCAGCAGGTATTAGTAAGTGTACCCGTTTTGGGCAATTATCCCTGTATCACAATACAGGTCATATTTAGATACTCTATACTGTCTTATACCCTGTTGTGAAGACGCTGAAGATCAACCTAAACATTGATTTCATGCCTCTACCCCGCCTCATGTCTCACCGGTACCCTCACCAAGGATGCAAAGTCATCCAGGTTGGACTCAAATTTCACATTCCTCAGGGGCATCTTCGTGTCTCAAAAGGCCAAAACTTGCCTCTGTTTCTAACAGTCTAACCTGCCTTTAAAATCTCCTGCCTTCTGCCCTTAAGAATAACTGCCTCAAAGGTGTTCTTTTGCAGAATTTGATTAGTTTTTACTGTAGGTTATAATAATATTGTGCTGGTCTCAAAACTCAATTATTAAATCAGGTATCTACCATGTTGGTACAGGATGTAGCTCTTACGCAATGTACTTAGTCCATTGTGGTTATAGTTGAATGGTTTTAGGTAAATACAGTCAGGATTTTCAGAAAGTCTTGCCTATGCTTGAAATGAAAACTTCAAATTATTTTTTTGATATTGGCTCGATTTTATTACAATTTAATTACTACTAGTATTTTCAGAATTAATATAGAAGTAGAAAATTGCTAAAGTCAAGAACTTGGGTCAAATATTATAAATTATAACTATGTGAACACAAGAATCCAGTGTCTCTTAAAACAGCAAACGTAAAAAATGCTTAAATTACTTATTTACAGAGTTTTTGAGCACAATATTGTGTAATTTAAATACATAACTCATAATATAAGGGATGATTTAAAAATTTGACTAGGAAATGTATAATTATTATGGCAGTGAAATGGGATAAAAGCACCATTTTAATTGGTTCTCTGTTAAAAATGAAAAAGAGATCAAATTAGTTATAAATTATCAACTATAGCATCAAAACATAACACGGGTCTTATTCTTTTACCTGCCGTCAAACCCACTCATAATCCTTCGTTCACATCAGATTAAGGACAGGTGGCAGAGTTAAATCCTGGTGCCAATGATATGTTTTGTTTTTGTTCGAGGTTACTCATCCAAAGTATGCGTCATGTATCTTAAAGTACAAAGGGATCATTAAGTAGATAAAGATTTGCATATTTGAGAGGAATTAACTTATACCCCCTGACTTAAGCTGCAAAAACTGGTTTCAGCAATTTGCGTACTAAAACATAGACAAATAGCCATAAGGTCTCTGTTTTACTCATCATAATCGAGTATTGAGTCCTTTCTTCCCTGTATATAAATAGAGGGAATGAGAAGCTTAAACTGTTTGATGGTGTTTGGCATATATGGAGGTAACTCTTTTGAAATGATTCAATTTTTCGCAAAATAAAAATGTTGAAATTATATGCCATTGCTCAATTGTTACTTACAATACCGTTGCAACTCATCACAAATACATTGAGAGTCCATCAAATATTTCCACATTGGAAGCAGCAAGGCAGTGAATCTTGTCAAAAAATCTATATTCATGAATGTCAGAATGACTCTACCTATTTGTTTGTTTGATTCTTTTATATATATATATATAAACTTTAATTGTCAGCAACAATTCATTATTTCAAATGTTTTTCATGATGTGACATAAATGGCAAAAAAGAAAAATGATACAAACAAAGATTCAACAAAAAATATAAGACTATGCCAATAAACTGAAAAAATGTTGCATTAGCCTTTTCTTAAACATATTCAAAGTAAGAGTGCTTCTCAATGAAGAGGGTAAAATATTAAAGTTTGTTGCTATTTTGTGGTTTAAGTTGTCTAATGGAGGTTTAAGTAAGTGTGTATCTCTTCTTGGAAATTGGTGTGGTGTGGTAACAAAAAAATCAGAGATGTATGGAGGTGATAAATTATTCAGAGCCTTAAATCCCGTAATGCAAGTAAAATAATTGCTCAGTATTGGAAGGGGTAAAATTTTAAGTGATGTACATAGGTCATTTGTAGGTGACAAATAAAAAGGTATATGTTGAACATTGGCCACAATTCTCAAGGCTCTTTTTTGCTGAGTGAAAATAGGGTTTGTGATATTTGATGCACATAAGTTGTAATATATATGGATACCATAAATGAGATAACAGTGAATAAATTGAAAATAAAATTGTTTAGCAGAATGCGTGGTCAAGTAGGGTCTGCATAGCTTAAGTAAGTTTGTATTTTTTGACACCTTATCCAAAACAGTCTCACAATGGCCATTCAATGAAAATGAGTCAGATATCTTAAAGCCAAGAAGTTAAGTTTCATGCCTTTGAAATATTTGGTTATTGTCAATTTTTAAATTTAATGATGAATCCTCTCCAAAAGAACTTAAAAAGTGTGATTTTTTATAATTTATTGTCATGTGATTATTTTTGCACCACTTGTTGATTGAAACCAAATCTCGATTACAAATTTGAACTAATGTAGAGGGAACAGAATGGCTTGCTACAAAAACAGTGTCATCAGCATATGCATAAGAGTTCGAGGAGAGAGGTAGATTTAGTAGGTCATTTATATAAATCTGAAATAAAGTTGGTGCCAGTATTGAACCTTGCGGCACCCCAATATTGATGTCAAGTATTGATGACACTGCACCATCAAAATGAACATACTGAGACCTGTCCTGTAGAAATGATGATAGCAACAAAAATGCCTTGTTCTCAAAATTAAAGTTCTGTAGTTTATTTTTTAATATTTGGTGATCAACACAATCAAATGCCTTGCAGAAATCAATAAACAGAAAAATACTTTTCCTTTGTTTGAGTTTCTCAGAAGAATAGTCAGAGATAATTTTGTGAACGGCGTCGCTGCATGAAGGTGCAGTGCGAAAACCGGACTGCGATGAAGATATTAGATGGTTTTCATTCAAAAATATCTGAATATTAATATTTAAATGTTTTTCAAATATCTTTGAAAGAACGGGTAAAACTGATACAGGTCTATAATTTCCTGGGTCATCTTTTGACCCTGACTTAAAAATAGGGGTTACGCGAGCAATTTTCCAGACTTTTGGGAATACTCCTTCATCTAAAATTCTATTGAAAATATCTGTGAGCACTGGACCTATGTAGGGAAATGTCTTGTTTAACATCCGAACTGAAATCTGGTCAGGACCAGTGCTTTTGCTTATGGGTATTGATTTTAGAAACTTATGCGATGAGACTGTTGTGAATTTAGGAAATTGTTTCAAACCTTTGTGGTGGTAATTTTATCTCTCCCAAGAGAGGTTCACAGATAGAGGAAGCTTCTAAAAATAAAAACCCTCTTTGATGTAGCAATCAGTATAGAAGTAATAAGTATGTTCAACTAAATATACTTTGAGATCGAAACTATTGATTGCCCTCACATTACAGGTAGGTCATTAAAAAGTGGAATATATCCATATTTGCGTAGTCAATCGGTCCACCATCTCGCAAACTTTGTGCCAATGTCACAAACATATCATATTAATTTTACACAGTAGTTGTCATAAGATCAAATACCCCGCCAAACCTTAGTGACTTTTCACCTTACACATAATCTAAGAGCAGCATCATTTAATGATTTTTAGAAGCAGACAGCCTTGAAAACTCCAATTGAGATGCCCAAATTCATTGTACTATAGGCCAGTTTTTCTTTTCCTTTTGATAATTATATTTATACTTGTGTAACACTGATACTAGATAATAACAGAGATGATTACAAAAACATTTTTGAACCCTGATGGGACTTATATATAATGCCACTCGTAATTAATACCTTGATCTAAAAGAGAGTGTGAAGATTTGAAGGTGGAGGGAGGTGTTTTTTTATTTTATATTTAGCTCTATAAAACGGCTGGAGTTAAAATATTTTTTTATTTTAACTCCAACTATAAACCCTGAACTCAAGTGGCTGAAAATTATATTTTAATTTTTCTCTCTGTCTCCAACCCACATGCACAAACCTTAAATGGTTGACCTTGCCACCTCATGAGTGTTTGATAATGTAATGTCACTAACACACATTTCAAGCCATCTGAGCATTGATATAACCATGTGCTTTCACAATGTTTGTATACAAATAAGTACCTAATGACCGAGAGTAACAAGCCATCTTCCTACCCTGAGTCAAGTTTTATTACCTGACATTAGTCAAGTACACTACTAATTGGCCAATCAGATACTATTGTAAAATCCACGATGGACAATGAATGAATTATGAAATTTGAATTAAGGTGAGGGTAGGGGCAGGGGCAGGGGCAAAGCCGTGGCTGCATACCCTTTGAATTGTGTGCTCGTTTATGTTATGTGTGTATCGTGAGTTCATTTTATTGTTTGTCACACAAAATCATACTATGACTGGCTTCCGCCTTTGAGAATACATTATGTTTTCTGGAAGAGCGAGTTTAACAGGAAATACCAAATTTTATGATTCCGACTATGATGGAAAGTTTAAAATAGGCTTATGGGCAAAGCATACCAAAACAGTATGTGATCGGATTAGTGTCGCAGCATTCGTATGGTTGAAAATGTGATGTTTTATTAGCTCTTTTTTGTTGCAGGTCAGCTTCATAACAATGGACAATGAGATTCAGAATTCCTCATTAAAGTACACATATGAATAAACCTAAAGAAGAATGATATGTTGGCATTGCCACCAGTATTGATGACCAAATTATTAGTAAAGGGTAATGGCGTAAATTTAAAAACAGTTAATCATCAATCAGATGAAGCTTTGTATAATGTTTTTACATCGCCTGAGAGAAAATAAACTTCACAAACACTCTCAGCGTCTTCATCATAACATCCAGATTCAGCTTGGAGATGTTCATCTGTACTTTGCATGATATGATGAGAGTTTGAGTTTGTCTCCTCGTCACCTGCGCCTGTGTCCGATTGCACTGGCTGCGAATCATTCATACAATTAGGCCAGTTCTCATATTGAGCTTCTACATCATCCATAGTATGTGGATGTGGACTCTGTGGTGTATTTGTGTTTTTGTTTTGATCAAGATCAATACCTTTATTACGCATCTCCTCTAGGACCGACCTGTATAGCTCAAGTGATATAGGCCTGCACTCAACTTTGCAGAAACCATCTGTTATCATGCTATGACTAGTATCTGAGCCGATTTTTAAATCCTCACCAACAGTGTTCTGTTGATCATTGCTGGGGGTGAAGTTTTCGCTTATTGAGCGACACTCAACAACGGGGTTTGTAGTTTCTATGGATTCATATCCATAATCACAGTCAATCTCACTATAAATTTCACTGGCACCACCTGTAAAAAGAGACAGCCATATAGATACACATTTCGATGGTTATCTATTTTCATAAGTTGACAGACCATTACTATATTATCTGCCAGTGCCATATGCAAATATGGTTTTACATAGCTGCATCCTAGCCCTGTTCACACGGCCACTGGTTTTGGTTTTTTTGGTTTTATTTGGTCAAAATAAATATAAATAAGTTGATTCCACTAAATATTGTAGTAATAATGCGAAAACATGGCTAAATTACAAAAAATTTGAAACACCCATGAGTATGATCATGACCTTGACCTTGATACGGTCATAGTCAATGGTGTTTTAACTTTTTCTTTAACTTAGCCATGTTTTCACATTTTAACTACAATATTTTGTGGAACCAACTTATTTATATTTATTTGAATATGATAAAAGACAAAGTTAATTTAGTTGCTCATGGAACAGAAAAAATGTCAAAGCTCAAAGTGGTGAAGATTAGAGCTAAAACAGCTGAAGGCAACTACTGATACTATACCGAGAAATACATGGCCACCCAAAAAACCAAAAAAACCAAAACCAGTGGCCGTGTGAACAGGGCTAGTCGCATCCCCCAAGAGAAAAGCTTTAAATATATGGCATAAGTAGATAGCGTACATCATCTCGTATTTAGTGCCATGATTAAAAGTGTAGGTAACACCTGCCATCTAATGATGGAATTACTTATCGGATTAAACGATGGGTCAATCAAGTATAAGCTTTATCTGCAGCCAAATTATTGGTTGAATGCATAACAGCAGAATCGAGGTGATGTCATTCTAAACCACTAATCCTAATCCCCAACGGGATTGTTACAGCACTTGACGACATCCAACACGCCTCATGAGATGAAACCAACCATATAAATCCCAATTCAGTCCAGTTTCATCTTTATATCCAGGTTAAGTCAAAATGGGAATGGTTGTATTTATCTTATATGTCATTATTGCTGCTACATCAATTCATGGTTATACCTTGAACCGGGAAGATTTACGAAGGGACTGGGGGAAAGTAGATTGGAGACAGTTCTGCAGTGATGGAACCCGACCATGTAAGTTAAATCATCTCAATTGCATACTGCTATGCAGTCAATGATATGCAGGCAAAAAACTTGTGACTTGGTACTTCACTGATAATTCAGTTATTTTTAGAGTAGAACTTTTTATGTAAGCTGTTACATTAGAGGCGGGTGTTTTCACATAATTTCCCTTACATCTCCAATTTTTTAGTTGATCTGCTTGAATTTGTTGTGCACTGTTTCACTTGCTTGAAAAGATGAGTTTTTGTAATGTTTCTCAAATCTTTAATCCTTTTTCATTTAGCTTTCTACTTGTTGCGACATGTCTCACATAATGACTGGTATTGGTGCAGAAAGGCATGTATGCAGTGTGGAGCTCCTGATAATGGGTCACACCAGATTCAGGAAAGCACAGGTAGATGTGTTTGCAAGCTATGCCCGGAGGAGTTTCTGCATAATAAAAATCAACTGAACTTTCTGAGATACACTGGCTGCGCAGATGACAGCCTATGCCAGAATAGTGCTCTCTCTGATATCACTAATGCCCTCAAGAAAAAGCACTAAATACTGATGAGGAATGCATATATCACTTGTAGATTGTATTTTATTTTACATTACATCGTTGAGTTTTGTGTTGAGATTTTATCATTCGAATACTGTTTCTTTGTCTTGTTAACCTTATTCAATGGCATCATGGAAATAAAATTATGCAATTATTCAATCCTAGAATCAGATTGATGATTCCCTGATGGTTTAAGCGAAGAAACACATGAAGTTTGGTGTCAAATATCAAGTATTTGGCTGAGTGTCCTAGCTCAATGGCAGCCATAAATCAGGTACGATGAATGCCAATGTGGATCCATAAATTGTCACAACAAACCCACCACGTTAAAGACAAGACTTCAAGATCAATATGACAACTGAATATCATAATGATACTGTCGATTAAACCACCGGGATGTGAAAAATAGCTTACTGGCGCTTGAACCATATGGCGGGCTGTTCTCCCTTTTGCTTAGGGCTGTAACTGGTGAGTGTGTGCTTGGTTAAGTTTGCAATTAAATGCACATCAGGAATTATTCAATATGACTTGAATACAAATGATTCATACGACCAGAAGAAGTGCGACTAATTAATAGATAAACATTATAAGGAATGAGATTAAAAGCATACATACCTGACAGTTCACTGACCGGTACGGGTGGAAGAGGACGGCATATCGTTTTATTTGTGTCGCTACCAGGGGTGATACATCTGAAAAAGGACAACATAGCATCATTATATCAGTTAGGCAGTTGTTATGCCAGTTGTTATGCTTTCCATCAAGAAATTTCCGTATGTATATAAGAGCTTCAACGGGTTTCAATCAGAAATTTGTAAGCTGCTTGTTACCCGATAGAGATGTCTTACATATTGTTTGTTATTTTATGTGCTGCTCGTTTGCAAGCGCTTAGGCAACTTATAAAAAATATCTCAATAAGCAACAAGCTAGTCCCCTGGGTTTCTTGATTCTTGTTGAGATATCCCAATTCGCATTTATATGAACAAGCATTAAATATTTTTTGCTCAGGGACTCACCTTTTTCTATCTAAGTGGAGAACATACACAAACAGAGATGTCAGGATAATGAAGAATCCAATACCTCCAAGGCTATATATAGCATCCAAGTTGGTATTTGATGATTCTGTGGGGACTAAAAAGAATCATCTGAAATGCACATGATTCAAAACATAATTTACCAAACAGGGACCTCACGCAGTCAAAATACCATCCAATTTTTTTTGGTCTGAATTGTTAGATTACACTAATCTGCCTTGTGTAAATGTGAAATAAACCCGTTCATAATGGTTACTTCATAGTTCGGAATCCACAGTATATAATGAAACGGGCACCAATACACAAAATGGAATAACCCAACCAATAAAATTGTCACCTGTTGTTGAACCGATTGTTGTTGAGATGTCAGCAGACTCATCCCTTGTGCAGTTGAGAGGAGGATACCATATTTGATTATTGCAGTTGAAAGTTGTCTGTCTATTTGTTAACTGGTAACCTTTCATACAAGTAGCTTCATATGCAGATGAGTTATAGCGAACTTGACTAAGTGTCCTGAGCATCGGGATATCTTCATCACAAGACTCAACTACAAGTATTTAAATAGTGTTAAAAGTCCAATATTTCACAGGCGAAGGCTCAATCTCAAAAAATATCGAAAATCCCTCTAATTGGGATTTTTTCTATTTCTGTATAACATAACCAAACAGAGTCATACTCACTATTGTACTTTATGCGGATGTGCTCCAATCCTTTGTGAAGGCGTATACTGTCATATCGAAATGTTAGATTTGAGCTGCCTATAAACATTCCATGTTCCTCTCTAACCGGTCTTGATGTCCGAAATATCCATTCATTAACTTCACCTGTGCGTCCATTTGATTGTACTTCATGAAAAATTTCAAAGAAGAACCCACCAGGATAGGCTATATCAACCAGCTCTATTTGGATCTTGAGATTTGCCGTTGCTGGCAAATGGACAAGCTGTAGTAAGATTGTTTGCATATTGGTTGTTGAATTTCTGAGGGAATCTAAACTTTGTTGAGAGGATGTTGTCTTCTTTGGTGATTTGTTTGTGATGTACCCTGTTGGATGCCTCTTAGCGTCAATGAATCCAGATTCCTCAGCCAGCATAAATGTTTGGTAAACTAAAAAAAAGAAGAGATTTATGAGTTCATTTCCATCATAAGCCAGTATTCTGGCTGAGTAAGAATCCGCATACCAAATAAAAATTTAATATGCTGTGAGATTTCCTGTTGCTAAGTTGCCAATAATATGTTTCCCTACACAATTAAATTGCGCAAATGATCAAGTTGGCTATTATATTGCTACATAAAATTGTGAGCTTACTTTGAAAAGCAATAATGAATTTAGGCGTGCTGTCATTCCTCAACTGCAGTGTGATGGTGTTCTCCTGTTGTAGAAGGATTTTTTGCTCCCCGCATAATCCTGAAATGTTCTGGTTATTGATGTAAATATCCTCAGGGCAAAATTCTGACATACCATTTTGTGGTTTGAAGACTAAAACCATCATAGAGTTTCCACTATTAGCCCTGATTATAATACTACATTGCACGGTATTATTGATATTGCTGCCATTCCTGTTAGATATGTCAAATTCAGGACTAAAAAGTTCTCCATGGGTGACTTTGTCTGTATTTGAGAGAGCGATTTCATTTTTAGGGTTGCAGAACCTGGCGCTATAGTCCAATTGCAGGGTAGATTCATTTTCACCTGAAATAAATACAATTGTTAAGAGGATAACCGAACAAAAAACTGGGGACCATCGACCCTATACTTTAATTTGATAGCTCTTCCTCGGACACTCATTTGAAAATGATTTATTCTAACTATAAATCTTCAGGTTAAAGGGTAAACTCTGAAATAGTTTGAAACAACATATCAAACCAATGTTTGAACCGCCCCAGCGAAATATTTTCATATGCATACTTACGAACGTCAACTGATTTCACTGCATAACAAATCATTTAGTCAGAGCCTTAATGGCTCTCTTTATATTGGGGTCTACATATGTCAATACGATACAGAATATTGAATATGACTTGAATATAATTTAAAGCAAATCATATTGTTGGCATTTTCTTGAAAACATTAAACCGTATGGCCTAATGCTAAGATTCAGGTCTGCTGGTGACGTAGCCCCGGATATGAACCTGGGAGGGGGAGTTGATTTTTGACCAACCAGCAGTACTATTATTTATTTGAACAACTGGTATGACTGGTTAGGCTGGGTGAGAGGGTATCAGCAAAACTGAAATCTGACCGACCCAGAGCTAAAACCCGAAAGAGATACCCATAAATATGCGTAACGATCTTGTACCAGATCTTGTACCAGATGCATCTCTAACTATAAGACTGTGTCCAATGAAATAAATACATACCTCTGACAAGAATTGGAGATAACAACAGAACTGTAACAAGTGATGTCCACAAACTCGCTGCTCCCTTTGCCTCAGGTTCTCTGGAATACCTGAGTAGAAATAAAATTACAGGATCAGTATTTAATAATTATGGTTATTATTATGATGTACGGATATTCAGGTATTACCACTACACATAAATAGTTCGTTCCGGATTGTCTTTTCATCAGAGATAATCCCTTTTTTCAAGGCAGAAAGGATGTGTTACCGACCACTGAACATGAATAACTACACATTACTTTGGTCATTTTACATTTGGCTATTCAGTTACTCACCAGGCTGCTGTCATGATGTCGACTTTCATGCACATTAACTAAAAAATATCACAAATTTTCGTTTAGGTTCGATATCTACTAAAAATCAATAATAATCGTTTTCCTACCATTTATGTCAAATGCGAAGAATAAAATGATTTTAGTATATGATTTTGGGTAAGGTTTTTCACTTCTTTTGTTTCAACAATGATCAATTAACACTTGATTCAGATTTTAACAATATATATTTTTTTTGCTTGTTTCAAAACAATGCTGAGAAAAACATATTCTTTTCTGGGCTTTAGAGCATTAGCAAATTTTATGCAATTTTTATGTTGAAATTATCAATAAATCATTACTGGTAATCTCCAGCAACCTTTTTGCCCTAAAGTAAATTTGCTACCATAGCATCAAAAGTGGCGATAACTTATTGGCCATACCTTATTGGCGACAATCTTTGGTTTAGACTCATGCTGGAAAGCTCCAGCTACTCATCAGGCATGATTGACACAATCCAGCAGCCTGGCCAGGAAATGTTTAGCAAGATCAGGGTGATCGTTTTTCATTTAGCATACTGTAGGAATGCTGTTTTAAATAAGCGGAAATTATGGCTTATTCTTTTTCCTGAACAACACCAGGTTTATTGTGGTCTTATCATTGCAGCGTAACGTAAATCTCCACACGGCACTGGTCAGAAATTCTCCCAATATCATTTTTTTAGTATGCATGTATCTAGCTTTTTTTTCGACCGAAGTATTTTCAACAAAGTATTTAAAATTACTATTATTTGTCTTTGGGAACAGAAAAAGTAGAGAGCTGTAAAAAAAACATGTATTAAAAAAACTACAATTGACAGTTCACATCATTCAGCATTGGATGAGTGGGGACCTATTTTAAGTTTTGTTTATGAGTAGATGGTTTTGCACTTGAGTTTTTCACATGACGGGTTCGTTTTATTGGAGGAGCTGGTTTGTGTTTGAGTGCGGTTTTGTGCAGGCAGTGGTTCTTGTTTTGTATAATCCAGATGTAGGATTGATTCATCCTGATTCATCAGATGTAGGATAGGGGTGACATTCCAGTATGTTACCCTGTCAAAATAACTCTCAGTGTCTGGTTTGATGATTTCAAGAGCCAGATTCTCCAGCTGCTCTATCCTCAATCGCTGAGTATGTTTTGTCAATGTAAACCATGCATACATGATGTTAGGTCTTATACATGCTATGAAGATAGTTTGCAGCGTACCAAATCGGACGCCTGATCTTTTGAAGTCTAGTAGAGTGTAAATTATCTATCTCAATTTTTTCACTATGTTTTCAACATGCTCCTTGAATGTAAAATATAAATGAATGAGAACATAGCATCAGAGAGCATCCCGTAGGGCCTGTGTCAGGTAACTTTGCTGGCTTGGCTAAACCATATTAAAAAAACTGTTATCTAAATCTCATTCAATCAATAAACGATCAATATATTTTTACTAATTAGGCATTTGATGTTGAAAGAGATAAAGCTTGTACTATTGAAATGATATGGTAAATTTCACTGGGCATGATTAACAACAAACCAAAAAAAAAGTCACTACAACATAACAAATCTTCGTCCATTACGTACAACTACAAAGAGAGCATTGTGCGGTTAAGGCTTTATTATGAGGATTTGCAATATTGAGAGGACTTATGCCATCTAAGTTAAGTGGCAAATCCTGGTTTTGGCTTGCATTGCCCCATTCACTAATCCTTAGTAAGAAGATCACTACCATATCAGTGTTACTCACAATGAGGTACAAGGATCTTTGTTAGCTGATGTCAGGTGATTATTTCACAAGATGTTTCTTCTTCATTTTTTGTCTCTGTCTAAACTAGTAAAAGAAAAAAAACAAGCTGTGCAGCAGGTATTAGTAAGTGTACCCGATTTGGGCAATTATCCCTGTATCACAATACAGGTCATATTTTGATACTCTATTCTGTCCTATACCCTGTTGTGAAGACGCTGAACATCAACCTAAACATCGGTTTCATGCCTCAATCCCGCCTCATGCCTCACCGGTACCCTCACCAATGATGCAAAGTCATCCAGGTCGGACTCAAATTTCACAATCCTCAGGGGCATCTTCGTGTCACAAAAGGCCCAAACCTGCTTCTGCCTCTAACAGTCTAACCTGCCTTTAAAATCTCCTGCCTTCTGCCCTTACTAATAACTGCCTCAAAGGTGTTCTTTTACAGAATTTGATTAGTTTTTACTGTAGGTTATAATAATATTGTGCTGATCTCAAAACTCAACTATTAAATCAGGTACCTGCCATGTTGGTACAGGATGTAGCTCTTACGCAATGTACTTAGTCCATTGTGGTTGGAGTTGAATGGTTTCAGGTAAATACAGTCAGGACTTTCAGAAAGTCTTGCCTATGCTTTAAATGAAAACTTCAAATTATTTTTTTGATATTGGCTACTAGTCTTTTCAGAATTAATATAGAAGTAGAAAATTGCTAAAGTCAAGAACTTCGGTCAAATATTATAAATTATAACTATGTGAACACAAGAATCCAGTGTCTCTTAAAACAGCAAACGGAAAAAATGCTTAAATTACTTATTTACAGAGTTTTTGAGCACAATATTGTGTAATTGAAATACATAACTCATAACATAAGGGATGATTTAAAAATTTGACTAGGAAATGTATAATTATTATGACAGTGAAATGGGATAAAGGCACCATTTTAATTGGTTCTCTGTTAAAAATGAAAAAGAGATCGAATTAGTTATAAATTATCAACTATAGCATCAAAACATAACACAGGTCTTTTTCTTTTACCTGCCGTCAAACCCACTCATAATCCTTCGTTCACATCAGATTAAGGACAGGTGGCAGAGTTAAATCCTGGTGCCAATGACATGTTTTGTTTTTGTTCAAGGTTACTCATCCAAAGTATGCGTCATGTATCTTAAAGTACAAAGGGATCATTAAGTAGATAAAGATTTGCATATTTGAGAGGAATTAACTTATAGCCTCTGACTTAAGCTGCAAAAACTGGTTTCAGCAATTTGCGTACTAAAACATAGATAAATAGCCAAAAGGTCTCCGTTTTTCTAATCATAATCGAGTATTGAGTCCTTTCTTCCCTGTATATAAGTAAAGGGAATGAGAAGCTTAAACTGTTTGCTGTTGTTTGGCATATACTGAGGTAACTCTTTTGAAATGATGCAATTTTTCGCTATAAAAAAATGTTAAAATTACATGCCATTGCTCAACCGTTTGTTTGATTCTTTTATCTCTTCCCAAAGCGGTTTACAGATGGAGCAAGCTTCTAAGAACAAAAACCCTCTTTGATGCAGCAAACAGTATAAGTAATAAGTATGTTCAACTAAATATACTTTGAGTTCGAAACTATTGATTGTCCTCACATAACAGGTAGGTCATAAACAAGTTGTATATATTCATATTTCCATAGTAAATCGGTCCACCATCTCGCAAACTTTGTGCCAATGTCACTGACAATCATATTATTTTTACCCAGGAGTTGTCATAAGATCAAATACCCCGCCAAACCTTAGTGACTTTTCACCTTACATGCAATCTAAGAGCAGCATCATTCAATGATTTAAGTAGGTGGTAGCCGGACGGTTTGTTCGTTACAGTCTTGAAAACTCCAATTCAGAAGCCTAAATTCATTGTACTTTAGGCTAACTTCTCTTTTCCTTTTGATAATTATACATACTTTTGTAACACTGATACTAGATAATAACAGAGATGATTACAAAATGATTTTTTAACCCTGATGGCATTTACATATAAGGCCACTCCAAATAATACCTTGATCTAAATGACAGTGTGAAGATTTGTAGGTGGAGGGAGGTGTTTTTTTATTTTATATTTTAGCCCTATAAAACAGCTGGAGTTATAATATTATTTTATTTCAACTCCAGCTATAAACCCTGAACTCAAGTGGCTGAAAATTATATTTTAATTTTTTCTGTCTCCAACTCACATGCACTAACCTTAAATGGTTGACCTTGCCACCTCATGAGTGTTTGATAATGTAATGTCACTAACTCACATTGCAAGCCATCTGAGCATTGATATAACCATGTGCTTTCACAATGTTTGTATACAAATAAGTAGCTAATGACCAAGAGTAACAAGCCACGCCTCCTACCCTGAGTCAAATTTTATCACCTGACATTAGTCAAGTACACTACTAATTGGCCAATCAGATACTATTGTAAAATCCACAATGGACAATGAAGGATGAAGAAAAATTGTAGAGAAAGTTTTCATATTACATCTTTTTGTTCTCTTCATCTATATTGAGTCATCACTCACCATAGATAGTAAAATTATATATCATGCATACCATATGCATACATATAATATAGGGAATTGACAGGCATTTAGGGGTAATGTTTTATATTTTACTTGGTCAATTGGTCAAAAAATCTATTGACATGAAACAAACCTTATATTGCATTGAGTTGGGTAGCGTTTCCATAGCAAGTATAACAGGATTTGCTTAATTTATTTGTCAATATAAATTAAGGTGAGGGTAGGGGCAGGGGCAGGGGCAGGGGCAAAGCTGTTGTGATCAATAAATGTGTCCGCTAAAAGGCCGACCACTTATTACCTCTGTTAAATAGCCATCCACTTGTGCTAAACACCCGTCTTTTACTGCTAAATAGCCGTCCGTTTTATAAATCAATATAAACAACAATGCACTGTCAATTGGCCATCCGTTTAGCATGCATTTCAAGTGTTAAGTGGCCGTCCACCTTGATGAGTATTAGTGTGTCCAGTTGACTGGACTTTATATTGTTAAATGAATGTCTATTGGTCCTGTTATGACTGACCTTGATCTCGACTCAGCAGTAGTCAAGCCATTATGGTCCAACACCTCTATTTATTTCCCCATTGCTTTAAATGCAAACTATGTTGACTTGTCACCTCAATAGGCCTGCTTCAGGTTGTTTCAAATCTTTACCCAGACCACTCAATATGATGGTATGCTTCTTCTCTTCTATATTGGTGACTATTGGTTGAAAATTCGTTGTCAGAATTTTTCAGTGGCCCCATAAGTGAGACTGTTGCATTTTTCACACATTTCCGGTCTAATTTTCGTTAGCCAAACCGTATGCATTGATCTTCCTAAAATGATTTTGCAAAAAGAATTTCAAACTTTAATTCAATAAATTTCCATTGCAAATACACCTGAAAATATTAACAGGGTTCAATATCACTGATAGCAGTGCTTTTGAATTGGCTACACCCTCATTTGTCATAAGCAAACTAATCATTTTATTTTGGAGGATGGGTGCAACAAGTTGACCTTCACCCAATCACAGATGTATTACCTATTGACGTCCATTTGGCACTTGTGTTCCTATGAAATGGGCGACCACTTAATATTATTTTGTATTGTATCGGCAAGGAGTTAACTCCTTGGTCTCAGCATGTGGATGTCCACTTGACATTTTGCCCATCCGGATCGGCTTTAAGCAGCGATTTTAGCTGCTTAAAACCTGTCCGGATGGGCTTTGAGCGGTAATTTAAGCTGCTAAAAACCTGTCCGGATGGGCTTTGAGCAGTTAATTAGCTGCTAAAATCATGTCCGGATGGGCTTTGAGCAGTAATTTTAGCTGCTAAAAACATGTCCAGATGGGTCTTTTGCTTGGATGATGAGTGTCCATAACCCATCCTTCTCTGTTACGAACCCATCCGCCTCTGTCAAATTTGTGTCCGGAAGCGATTTTTGCAACCGGATGCCTATTTAGCATCTGGTGGTTGTCCGATGGCCAACCGGATGCCTATCGGACAACCACCGGATGCCGAGCGGACAACCGGTGGTTGTCCGATAGGCATCCGGATGGGTTCTTAGCGCAGCAAAGCCGTGGCTGCATACCCTTTGCATTGTGTGCTTGTTTATGTTATGTGTGTATCGTGAGTTCATTTTATTGTTTGTCACACAAAATCATACTATGATTGGCTTCCGCCTTTAAGAATATATGTTTTCTGGAAGAGCAAGTTTAACAGGATTAACCAAATATTATGATTCCAACTATGATTGAAAGTTTAAAATAGGCAAATGGACAAAGCATACCAAAACAGTATGTGATCAGATTAGTGTCGCAGCATTTGTATGGTTGAAAAAGTGATGTTTTATTAGCTCATTTCTTTTGCAGATCAGCTTCATAACAATGGATAATGAGATTCAGAATTACAGATAAAATTACACATATGAATGGACCTAAAGAAGAATGATATGTTGGCATTGCCACCAGTATTGATGACCAAATTATTAGTAAAGGGTAATAGCTAAATTTAAAATCAGTTAATCATCAATCAGATGAAGCTTTGTATAATGTATTTACATCGCCTGAGAGACAATAAACTTCACCGACACTCTCAGCGTCTTCATCATAACATCCAGATTCAGCTTGGGGTTGTCCATATGTAGTTTGCGCACTATGATGAGAGTTTGAGTTTGTTTCTTCGTCAGCCGAGCCTGTGTCCGATCGCACTGGCTGCGATTCATTCATTAAATTAGGCCAGTTCTTGTATTGAGCTTCTACATCATCCGTAGTACAAGGATGTTGGCTCTGTGTTGTAATTGTGTTTCCTTTTTGATCAAGATCAATACCTTTTTTACGCATCTCCTCTAAGACCGACTTGTATAGCTCAAGTGATAGAGGCCTGCACTCAACTCTGCGTGAACCATCTGTTATCATCCTATGACTAGTATCTGAGCCGAGTTTTAAATCCTGTCCTACAGTGTTCTGTTGATCATTGCTGAGAGTGAAGTTTTCGTTTATTGAGCGACACTCAACAAAAGGGTTTGTAGTTTCTATAGATTCATATCCATAATCACAGTCAATCTCATTATAACTTTCACTGGCACAACCTGTAAAATGAGACAGCCATACCAATATACATTTTTATGGTCAACTATGGTCATAAATTGAAAAGCCATTACTATAATATCACTGCCAGCGCCATATGCAAAAATGATGTTACATAGTTGCATCCCCTAAGAGAAAAGCTTGAAATATGTGGCATAAGTAGATAGCTTACATCATCTCGTATTTAGTGCCATGGTTAAAAGTGCAGCGTAACACCTGCCATCTGATGATGAAATTACTTATCGGATTAAACAATGCGTCAATCGATTATAAGCTTTATCTGCAGCCAAATTATTGGTTGAATGCTATCAGCAGAATGGAGGTGATATCATTCTAAACCACTAATCCTAATCCACAACTGCTATTGCTACAGCACTTGACGACATCCAAAACACCTCATGAGATAAAACCAACCATATAAATCCCAATTAAGTCCTGTTTCATCTTTATATTAAGCTCAAGGCAAAATGGGAATGGTTGTATTTGTCTTATATGTCATTATTGCTGCTGCATCAATTCATAGTTTAACCGTGAACTGGGAAGATATACAAAGAGACTGGGGGAAAGTGGATTGGAGACAGTTCTGCAGTGATGGAACCAGACCATGTAAGTTAAATCATCTCCATTGCATACTGCTATGCAGTGAAATATATGCAGCCAACAAAACTTGTGACTTGGTACTACACTGATAATTCAGTCATTTTTGGAGTGGAACTCTTTATGTAAGCTGTTTCATTAGAGGCGGTGCTTTCACAAAATTGCCCTTACATCTCCACTTTGCCTAGATGATCTGCTTTAATTTGTTGTGCACTGTCTCACTGGCTTGTGAAGGTGAGTTTTTGTAATGTTTGTCGAATTTTTAAACCCTTTTTTTTAGCTTTCTACTTGTTGCGAGAAGTACCACATGATGACTGGTATTGGTGCAGAAAGGCATGTATGCAGTGTGGAGCTCCTGATAATGCCTCACACCAGATTCAGGAAAGCACAGGTAGATGTATTTGCAAGCTATGTCCAGAGGAGTTTCTGCATACAAAGAATCGACCGAACTTCCTGAGATACACTGGCTGCGCAGATGACAGCCTATGTCAGAACAGTGCTCTCTCTGATATCACCAACGCCCTCAAGAAAAAACACTAAAAGCCAATAGGAATGTACATTGTATTTGGTTTACATTGTTGAGTTTGTGTTGAAGTATTATCATCAGAATACTGTTCTTTTTGTCTCATTAACTTATTCAATAACATCACGGAAATATAATTATGCAATTATTTAATCACAGAATTAGTTGATGATTCCCTGGTGGTTCAGGCAAAGTGTCAAAAAGAGATACTGTGAGATTGGTGTCGAATATCAAGTATTTGGCTTGGTTTCCTAAATCAAACGCGGTCATAAATCAGGTTCAAACGCACATTATTCAAATTGAATACAAATGATTCGTACGACCAGAAGAAGTGCGACTAATTAATAACTTAACATAATAAGGAATGAGATTTAAAGCATACATACCTGATCCCTCACCGACCGGTACTGGTGGAAGAGGACGGCATATCGTTGTCTTCGGTTTGCTACCAGGGGTAATACATCTAAAAAATGTCAAACTAGCATCATCATATCAGACAGGTTGTTGTTATGCCAGTTTCTTATGCTTTCCATCAAGAAATCACTAGAAGGGTACCCAGCACTTCACTAAATCAAGGCTCTATGAACCTGCTTTATAGAAATAGATATAAGTGCTTCAACAGGTGTCAATGTTTCAATTAGCAATTTGTAAGCTGGTCGTTAATTGTTAAAGTTGTCACGCAGACTTTTTGTCGTTTGTGTGCTGCTCCTTCGCAGGTGCAAAGGCAAGTTATACAAACTGATTCTATAACTGACGAGCTAGCAAGAGTTCCAATTGAAACTGACCTCGGGATTTTTTATTCTTGTTGGTTTATCCCGATTTTTATTAATATGTATTATACATTTTTCTTTGGGGACTCACCTTTTTCTATCCAAGTGGAGAACATACACCAACAGAGATGTCATACTGATCAAGATTCCAATTCCTCCAAGGCTAGCATTCAAGTTGATCTTTAATGATTGTGTGGGGACTAAAAAGAATCATTATGAAATGCACATGATTCAAAACATAATGCACCACACAGGAACTTCACACAGTCATACAACCACAGAGTAAGGACATACAGAGGGGACACTTCAATGATCGTTATAGAGCCCGCGGTTTTGATCCACAGGGGGAAAATCATCAATCTGGCCACCTGCAAATTTCAATAATTATATAAGTTATGATGTAAGGTTTTATGCAGACATTCTTACCTTTGATAGGTCATAATTCATTCTGTATTTATCCCAAAGACTGATTTCCAACTTTTTTGAAATGTCCAACCTTCCAGTTATACACCATATTGTGGTCACTTTTTGCTAGGACACATAGGCTATGAGTTATATGGGTTTTTAAAATGAGTTTTTTCATATAGATTTAAATGTGACAATTGATGGATGGCTGGTCATCAAAATAAGGAAATGTCCGTGTACTGACCCTAGCTGCTTGTAAATCTATATGAAAAAAAACTCATTTTAAAAACCCATATAACTCATAGCCTATGTATCCTAGCAAAAAATGACCGTACTATGGTGTTTAGCTTGAAGGTTAGACATTTCAAAAAAGTTGGAAATCAGTCTTTGGGATAAATACAACATGAATTATGACCTATCAATGGAAGGTATGTCTGCACAAAACCTTACATTGTAACTTATATAATTATTGAAATTTGCAGGTGGCCAGATTGATGATTTTCCCCCACTGGATCAAAATCACAGGCACTATAACGATCATTGAAGTGTCCCCTCTGTATATCCTTACTCTGTGATACAACCATCCAATGTTTTGTGGTCTAATTTGTTCGATTACACTAATCTGTCATTGTGTAAATGTGAAATAAATATGTTCGTCATAGTGACTTGATATTTTGGAATACACAGTATATAATGAAAAAGGCACAGTCCGAAGCATGGTTTGCCTAGCTGTGCCTGTCCCTTTTAACTCAATCCTAAGCAATACACAAAGTGAAATGACCGGGCCAATAAAATTTTCACCTGTTGTTGAATCGATTGTTGTTGAGATGTCAGCAGTCTCATCCCTTGTGCAGTTGAGAGGAGGATACCATATTTGATTATTGCAGTTGAAAGTTGTGTGTCTATTCGTTAACTGGTAACCTTTCATACAAGTAGCTTCATATTCAGAACGAGTTATAGCGAACTTGTCTAAGTGTCCTGAGCATTGGGATATCTTCATCGCAAGACTCAACTACAAGTATTTAATTAGTGTTAAAAGTCCAATATTTCACTGGCGAAGGCTCAATCTCAAAATATATCAAAAATCTCTCTAGTTGGGAGCCTTTCCATTCATGTACAACTAAACCAAACAGGACCATACTCACCCTTGTACTTTATGCAGATGTGCTCTAATCCTTTGTGAAGCCTTATTCCGTCATATCGAAATGTTAGATTTGAGCTCCCTATATAAATTCCCTGTCCCTCTCTAATCGGTCTTGATGTCCGAAATATCCATTCATTAACTTCACCTGTGAGTCCATTTGATTGTGCTTCATGAAAAATCTTAAAGAGAGTCCCACCAGGATAGCCTATATCAACCAGCTCTATTCGGATCTTGAGATTTGCTGTTGCTGGCAAATGGACAAGCTGTAGTAAAATTGTTTGCATATTTGCTGTTGAATTTCCAAGGAAATCTAAATATTCTCCAGGGTAATAAGGTAACTGGTTCGGAATTGCCCTCTCACATTCAAACCTTCCAAAATGAAGAGTTGCCCTCTCTCTTCGAATTTTCACAGGCTTTGATATGATTGGCCCATTACATCTTACTTTTTTCTTATTGGCCTGTTCAATAACTTCATACTGATTACAATATCTGTTTTGGGGAACGCTGAGTTCGTTATCGATATTGCTAGTAGTCAACTTTCTGAACAGCAGTCAGACTCAGTGGCACCAATCAGTTACTTCACAGACACATAAGACCACGATGAAGAGATGATGAGCCAACTCAGCTTCACAAGAAGAATGAAATTAGAACAGCTGTGAATGGACTTGATTGAATCAATTTGTTGTAGCTCTCAGGTAAATAAATGTTATTTAGTATTTATATTTGGTACACTACTATTCTACTACTCAGTTGTGAGTGAAAAATGAGTAGACTAACTAAGAAGTCTAGCTAGTAACTGTTAGTTACTATCACTACTAGTAGCTTTCTGTAGTTTGCCAATGGTACCAGTCCAATGTACATGTGCAGTGTAATATCAAGCAAGGAGAAGGACTCCTAAGAGTTGTAAGACTAAGAGGGGGGGGAAGGCTCATACAAGTCCAAGGAGTTTACTCCTTACTCCTCGCTTTGTTGTTTGTTGGTGGTGGCATGTTGAGGTGGGCAACTCTCGTGCAACTAATTGTCTAGAACTGTTATTGCTAATCTACTATGGCTACATGTAGGCCTACATACTTTACATTGTAAGGAAATCCCCCCTCTCTTTACTACAACTACAGCCTATGTAGGCTGGGTCTTGAATTTGTATAAAGTGTGTGCATAGGCTTTGCCTCGGCGCAACTGACGGATCACTATTGCTTCATGTCAACCATTCCCAACTGTCTGAGACTGGTGGGGTCACCCTTAAATACAAACAGCAAAACTATATACATATTAGTATACACTTTATTTACTGATCAAGCATGCGCATATAAGACCAAGTGGTACATCATCATCTAGCTTAGTAGGCGAGACCTGCTTTTAGCTTCGTTCGAGAATTGGCCACTAATCAATTGAACTATGCTCACTCTTGTGTGAACTATTTGTGAACAAATTTATCTAAGGAGCGAGGATATTGAGCATTTAAGTTGTAATGATCTTTTGGTTTACAAAGCACAGCTCATGCTACTTGAAATATTCCCTGGTCTATAATGTAATAAAGAATATACCAACCCCGATCACCAGAGGAAGGAAACCAGTGCAGACCTTGCCTTTTGCCAATGGTATTGAATTCAAATGATTTGTTGGCTGTACAGAGTCTCAACTGCGTCACAGGGGTCATTTCATTATAATAAGCAGTGATCGGAGAGGGGGGCGGATTGCATATAATATTACATGTGTGGGCTCTTTGAGTTGCAAGCATGTACTTCGCCTTAATTCAAGGTCAACCACTGACAACCATTGGTTATAGTGGTCTGTAGTTGGAGAGTAGAGAAATTGGTTACTAAGAGAAACTAGACCATTGCCAGCTTGCACACAATTGCAAAAGTTTCCCAAATGTAAATCTTCATCAATAGAATGGTGTATTCAAGTGTTGTAGAGGTACTAGCTCTCTAGAGTATAACGCTGGTTTAATTATTCGTCTTGTTAATTTGGGAAAAAAGTAGATAGGCCTAGATACAAGAAATGACTCCTTTTGATTGCAGATTTTTTTGTATTTTAGTCTACATTGTAAAGCAACACAGACCGCAGAATAGTACTGAGAACAGTACAATGAAGAAGAGAGTGTTTGGGTGGTTTATAGAAGATGTGATACAACTCGTAGTATCAATAGTCGTTCAGCTTACTCAATTCAAACAGGTAAGGAGACAATCAAATTTTCATTTTCGGTTGTAAAATTTGATTAAGTTGCAGCAGGGAACTGACCCAGAAAGACTTGAGATGGCTGGGGTTATAAGCATCGATATCTCCACTGTTACACTTGCATCGAGCATCGTTAGTAATATAATGATATAAATGTCAGGTGATATGTGTAGGCTAACTGATGATAATTGCGTCGGTGTAATCGTTGAAGTATCATGGCATAAATTTGGTAAAAACTGCTTGAACACTGGCAGGCCTCAGCAAGAAATTTTCATTGAAGCCGGCCAGTTAGTGTAATTAAGAGTTCAGTGACTATCGGAGTTGTGCTCTTTTTTTCATGGAGGGAACAACTCATTCCATCTCGCAACATCAAGTCACCTCTTCCCTATATTCCACCCTCCTTGCCACAGCTCATTATCTTGAATGATCATTTTAGTTACAAATTTGCTGGCGTTATGTGCTGATCAAACCTATAGATCGAGTGTTTCCATTCCAAGACACCAGATATAAAATTTCACAAACTTCTTCACCAACGGCTGGCAAATCTGTTTCCATCATAGGGATTGTAGATTTAGCCAGGTCTTTAAGTGTTGTGTTATTTGTAATTTGGCAACATGCTAGAATCAGGCTCTCAATGCAGAGAAAATTGAAGGGTCCAGGGATGAACCTTGTAGCAGCAAAGCCTTGTTATAAGACTGCAAATAATTTGAATGCAAATAATGTACTTAGGACATTGGAATGTATTATATTCATACTTTATCACATCATCAACTAAATATTTGTTGCAGAGAATACAGGAGAAAGACTGATTCAGTATGGCATGATAATGGCAGAGTTACGCATCAGAACCTTTGGTGGTTTGAATTCTGTCCTGAGAAATCTTGATGTACCGAGTGAGTGTCTGAGTGTCAAATAGTTACATTATTATGATTCATGATGGGTCATGATATACTCTTCGCTACCCTGACGCAGTGATCATTTGTATTTGATTGTCCAAATCAAGGATACCATCGCAGTGATCATTTGTATTTGATTGTCCAAATCAAGGATACCATCGGTAGCCTAATTGGTAACCATATCTCATACTCATTGAAAGACCCCCCTCCCTCCCTTCACCTGCTATCTACCTTATCAACCTAATTAGTGGTTAACTAATTAGATTGATAAGGTAGATTGCAGGTGAAGGAAGGGGGGGGGGTGAATGAAATGATAATGAAATCTGTCTCTTAAAGTATTGTCAATTGTTCGATTGTGGTTATCATGGGGCATTTAACTTCCCAACATATGTTGGTGTGGGGGTAATTCTAGGTCACAGGCCCTAAAAAAAATTAAACAGCATAAAACTTGTTTCTAATTTATAGTCAACTAAACGTATAGCCTTGGGAGTAAGTATTAGCTAAAGTTTAGTTTAGCTAGTCTTGAGATGACTTAATGTAAGCTAGCATTAAATTTTGGCTAGTGAAGGTTGA
This sequence comes from Membranipora membranacea, assembly GCA_914767715.1. Lineage (NCBI taxonomy): Eukaryota > Metazoa > Bryozoa > Gymnolaemata > Cheilostomatida > Membraniporidae > Membranipora > Membranipora membranacea. The sequence goes on along the minus strand of OU612072.1, from coordinate 5,947,304 downwards.
AGTCCATAAAAAGAAAAAAAGGGTGGGCGTATGTTTGCTACTCTTGAAGTTAGCTTTTTCAAGCCTGCGCAAAATGAAGAAAATTTCCTCCTATGAATACTTTACTCCTCTATGGAACTTTTTATGAACATTATATCTGCTTGATTTTGATTACTGTACCTTAAATTTTAGAACGTACCTGAGGCATTGGATAAGCAGGATGTTGGCACCTATTGACATTTGACTACCGCGTCAAACAACTTGAAGGCAGTTAGTGTAGGAAGAACAAGTATTCATCAGATAAAGTGGTAAGCTACTCTCACACTACTCTGTAAGTCTACTCATTCTTCACGACTGAGTAGTAGAGTAGTACTCTACTACTCAGTCGTGAAGAATGAGTAGACTAACTAAGAAGTCTAGCTAGTAACTGTTCGTTATTATCACTACTAGTAGCCTTCAGTAGTTTGCCAATCAGGGATGTCTTTCAATTAGAAAGAGCGATACTTTACTAAAGCAATTTATCACTATCGCATCACTCGAAATTATTGCCCACTTGGTCTTTCAATTAGACAAAATCACTCCCAAATCGCTCGCTCAGAATGTATATAGTTCAATCATTGACTGAACGATTTGAAAGTGAGACCCCTAGCAGGTATTGCTCACTCACCTGGTGAGCGATCAGATTGTGATTTTGGTTTTTAAGTGTTGTGTTATTTGTAATTTGTTAAAATGTTAGAATCCGGCTCCAAATGCAATGATCTCAGTGCCCTAACTTCATATCTAGATAGGGTGAAAGAAAGAGGGCTCACACGGTTTTCATCAGTAATAATACATCTGGTAAAAAAATCCAAAACTAAGAATTGCGAAAAAAATTCATCCTCAGCCATTCATATTTGTTGAGCCGACCTCAGCTGTTTCAGGGGAAACAATTGGTCCATAGTCAATATGTTATATAATATGTGCCGAAATGTGAGTTGCTGGGAGTCAATGTAACATTGTGTATACCCTAAGAGAGTTAAGTATTTGCAGCAGGGAAAATTCACAAATAGCTACATTTAAAGCAAGCTAACATTTGCTCTCATTTCTTCATATAGACTCCCTACTCCGCTAGAGGAGTAATTTACTGCAAATTTTCTTTAGACAACTATCCTGAATATTATATAAGATCAAGTTTATCGTCCAGCAAAATTATTATGTCAAACAATGTAATCCTCTGATTCATGATTGTTGCTACATCACTTAGACGCGTATTATATATAGTTTTTTTTGGTGATGGGTTGCGGTAAATATCGAATATACCAAATATATCAAATTGAGGATACTTTAGCCAGCGACACGTTGACACCCTCCCCCTAATTTAGCCACAATCGCTCTGGAAGTATGACACAGTGATTGATATACATTTTTCTTCTTTTCAGACTATAATTGAGACTCATGGTGGTATAGAGCGGACACCAGTCATGACACATCGAATATGCACCATAAGCACCTCCTCCGATAGTGAACTGTCACAAAAGTCACACTCTTATATCTGCGCAGCACTATGTTGTCACTGCACACTGTTGAATCAATAGATCAAAAAGTAGTGCCACATAAACTTTCCCCATATGATAATTGATAGGGATGGGCACATGCTCTCATTTTATCAAAGTTTCAAGCTGTTCAGTGTTCACATTTGTATTGATATATCAATTGACTTTAGGGCATTACTTGCGCCTAATGATATTTTATAATCCTGTTGACAATCGCAGGAGGCCTTCTAGGGTTGTTGATTGTGAATGCCAATGTTTTGTGGGTTAACATATGCAAGAATAACATCTAAGATTTTTAGTATTTTTTACTGATTCAATTTTTTTTTGGACAGTTTATTGTTCTCACCTCGTCGATTATTCATAATTTTTCATTCCAATGCTTTGCATCCTATTCAGGTATCAGTGAACTTTAGTTCAATGCAGGTATTCCTACTGTGGATTAACATGTATATCAGTTATATTTAAGAGTACATGAGTACGACTTGTTTTTTAAAATAAACAGCTTTCAATTCATTTCCAAAACATGATCAAAAGGTTCACCACTCGACAAATAGGCTGAGCACTAGGCTCATGTTGATGCACTGATCTTACATCTTGTCATATATCATTACATGATACATTCGGTTGTCACTGAACTGTGAGGGTGAGTCCGGTTGAGGTAAGTGAGAGGGTCGGTCTACCTCTGTATGTCCGAAACAAGAAGTGTCATTTGTATAGCGCACACATACATATTGAGGTTTGATCACAGCAATGAACTCCCTCTTCATTGATCACAGAATGGTTTCTCAGGCATCGTGTTTAGCAATGGCAGGCAAATTTACAAGTCGGTTTATCCCTGTGTTAAGCTTCTTATGGCTCATAGAGGGTTGCAGTTAGGTGGGAATCGGTGCTGCTAGTACACATTTTTTTGTTAGTGAGGTCCAAGACTACTATCCTGGTTAGTAGTTAATACAAGGCAGTTTAATAATTTTTAGAAATTAGTACAAAGCAGCTTACCAATTGATAGAGGATTATAGTACGATGGCACTGCTTGCATAAACTTTGCTAATATTGAACCCTCCTTGCTATAATCATCACCATGGTAGTATCATTGCTCGTAAAGAGTTAGTTATTTTTTTATTTTTCATCTAAACAAAATTCCCTGTCCAGTGGTACAAATTATGATTCTGTAAGACCGGTGTGAGAGTATTTGTGTTCAGATATATACAAAATAAGTCTAGTTGTACACTTTTTTGTGTGTTTCAACACCTCATCAATCATTTCAGTTATTGCTGGGTGGTTAAAAGTTATATAGATAGATCAGGAATCTTGTTTAGAAGAAGTTTATTTAAACTTTCCTTCTACACCCTCTAGATTTTAAGATATATCAATTTTTACAACCCCTTATCATTTTTAGGAGTTTCAACAAGAATAGCTAACCAGAGGGATTATATAGATGACACACTAAGGGTTAATCTACGCTCCTTGGGATTTTTTAGCGTTGATGGCTTTCATTAGCTGTTGGTTGGATGAAGATGTTCTGGGCATGGAGCGCAAGCTCTGAATTTTATGGAATGTGGGTAGAGAGAAGCAAGGGTAAATCAAACCAAGGAGTAACAGCTTCCCCTGTTACTTCTTGATCAAACAGACCTATAGTTCAATGACACAATAGAACTCGTTTGTACGGAATGTCTGATGGTCACTGTAAATTCTAAATATATCAATGCAGGCGATAATACTAAGCTGATAGCTTTGAAAGATTATCTGCTACAAGACTGTCCAGGCAATTATTTATCGCTCTAAATCTCAACTGATGTAATGGCCCTACAAGCCCCTAATCTGGCAACCCAGCCGCCTGTCTAAGCTACCGGTCTCATATATAACAGAATAAATATCAGTGTGGGTATTCCTTTGGCAGGAATTTGTTGAAATGATTGGAACAGGGAGTAAAAGTACTCCTTGATTGGAACTCCAGACTATAGCTGCATTGTGGAAATCCTGTCGTAATGGTCGAAACTTCTAGGAAATGTATTTGGTAGATCACATGGAACTGATGCATCGATGTTGTTTTGCCCGATACTAGCCACATCACTCAATTACATGCAATTGATTTGAAATTAAATGCTAAAAAAATTAAACCTTTTTAGTTGAAAATTGTATTAATCTGGAGTAGGTTGGTGAAATCAGTCTTGATATTCATTGATAAACCTTTAGGTTGAAAGAACTTTCAACATACCAAACTTTTCAATGCATGCATTCAGTGGCTACAATGTACAGTTCAATCTGCCTGATCACTTTCAATGGGATTTGCTTATTGAATTGAACAAGATTCTCAGTGTCTATTTGCCAATTACCTTTTACTTGACATCAACATCTTAGCCAAGCAGCTGAGTTCAAGCATAATTGGATGTATTGTTGTTATCCAAGTTGTTTACCCATGAAGTCATAATCAAGATAAGCCAGTCAGAATGTTAATTTTGTTGACATTGGCATTCATAGGCAACCTGCACAGAACTTAAAAGGTCCCAGTAGATTTAAAAATGGTTAACCCTTTGGGTAAACACACAGATAATCGTAATGAGCTAGCAGCAGATTATCAAGAGCTGAGCCAGATACAACCACTGTATGTTGTATCGGGCTCAGCTCTTGTAGTTGACCAAGTAGCAGAGGAAAATCAATGAAACACCGGATAATAAGGGCGCAAGAGATTTTTTTGCAAAGCAATCTCATTTTTGGCATAGTTACTCTGTACTATGATGAGCTTGGAAGCAGAGTTTGGTGAAATAATTTGATGAAAATATACAAATGGAATTTGGTCAACCATCTAGTATTTTTCATAAAAGGTTAAAACTTCCCGCCCCCTCACTCTTCTGTCAAAGAATGATCATGATTGTACTTTCACCAAAACAACCATCATTGTAAACATGTACATTCGCAAAATTAAAAACTCACCGCATTCATTATCAGCGGCAAAAGACAGGAAGTTAGGTCCGCTTACGATGACATCCTGTCTCTCTAATTCCACAAGTGTGTCATGATGACTTGTTACAAGTGCAATGGAATGTGTGTGTAGGATTAACTACCAGCGACAATTAATTCGATAATTAAAAATTTTGACAAGGAATATTGAGGTAATTAAGTCATTATGCCTGTTAAAGGCTAACCTCCCTGCTTGTGGCACACAAGCTGACAGCTTAAAATGTATTACTGTAAACGTTGTTGTCTTGTCACTAGCCTAACATTTAAATACTATCTGTACTAGTGCCAACACCTGCTAGGGAACTACCATCCAAGAGTGAGAGAGAAAAATGCCACAATTGCTTCCTGTACACCATATAACTGAGATGGCTGGGAATGATAAAGTTTAACATCAAGAGCTCCTTTGTAGACAGGTAATGAATGTATACCAGGTTTACAATAGATTTACCTTTGCCTCATTTTACCCACATACCATAGCATTCAGAGCTAAATCCTTGCTCAGAGCCATTCAATCTCAAAAATCCCAAGGAGCGTAGATTAAGACTATGCCAATAATAAGTATTAATACTGCATGCTTTGACACCAAGTACGTTTTCTAGCCAGGGGCGTATATTCTAAAAAATTTCACTCACTGACTTTTTAGAGATGAGCATAATGATCGGGCACAGCCCGATCCACACGCCGTAGGCGTGGCGGGGAGGGTGTGGGAGGGGCGCTTAAGCGCCCTCCCACCACGGAAATGTTTGCATATCGGTAGCAAGATAGTGCAAGCAGAGAGGTATTTCAATAGCTCACTGAGCTGTTGGGTACTTTCAGAAAACAACTCAATAGCAGTAGAAGATTACGGTAAAAATGCTCCAGTTATAAAGCACCCATTTGAAAAAAAACTGACCCCAAAGGGATTCGAACCCACAACAATCTTATTAACAGTGATTATTAGGCAGACGCTCTACACACTGAGCTAATACGAGTGCTAATATACGCCACTGTTTCTAGCATCAGTCAGCATATTTTCGGTAGTTCTGTGGAGAATATGGCCTCATTCGCATATCACTTTTCTCCACTTAGGCATGTAGGGCGATTAATACAAAGTAGATCCTCGCTCAACTGGTGAGCGATGTTGTACTTTTTTATTAGTAGCAAAGTTTTGTGATCATTCTGCTAGCATAATTTAGCTGATGTATTCTATTTATGCAGTTGCTGCCTACATTCTCAGATTGCACAAGATATAGCTTAGGGTAGGCCTACAGTACAACACAGAAGAGTTGAACATAGGTATTTTGTCGGCTCATCATACTCAATACTAAGAGTTGTGCTTACAAAAATTGTGAGGAGGACAATTCGAATGGAATGCTTTCATTGTAGCAGCTAACTTGCCTGGTCATCTAAATACAAACTCATTGAATACAATGTCAATCCAATTTTATAATATTGACTAGAACTGGGCTAGAACTGTAAAGGATTATACTATAACAATGCAATAGCAATAATGAATGCAGTTTATTTGGCAGGCAGGGTTAATTATACAATAATGTTGCTGGTTGGGTAATGATATATGGGGCATGAAACTCAGTGTATGTCCTGAAAATCTGAGGTCTTTAGCTCAATAATTGCTTATTATGCCAGCTACAAAAGAAGCTTTCTCTAAAGCATCACAAATCAGTAAAATAATGTGTAGGCACATTTTCTTTTTAGCAGCAGCATGGCTTCGAATGGTCTGACACCACAAATTTTTATATCATTGGATTGCTCATCTTCTGAGGAACGCAGTGGTTACTTTCTTTAGTAAACAAGGAAAATATCTATTAACATATCGAAAGCTTTATGGTATACAGTTAAAAAATGATATAAATTGCTGCCCTGCTGCCGGCTTATGTATGCAATTATTCCACTTTCATGGGGGCAAAGAAATTCACAGTTTGTGAGTGTGTCCTGAAAATCTGAGGTCTGTAGCTCAATAATCGCTTATGCCAGCTACAAAAGAAGCTTTCTCTAAAGCATCACAAATCAGTAAAATAATGTGTAGGCACATTTTCTTTTGAGCAGCAGCATGACTTCGAATGGTCTGACACCACAAATTTTTATATCATTGGATTGCCCATCTTCTGAGGAACACAGTGGTTATTTTCTTTAGTAAACAAGGAAAATATCTATTAACATATCGAAAGCTTTATGGAAAACAGTTAAAAAATGATATAAATTGCTGCCCTGCTGCCGGCTTATGTATGCAATTATTCCACTTTCATGGGGGCAAAGAAATTCACAGTTTGTGAGTGTGTCCTGAAAATCTGAGGTCTGTAGCTCAATAATCGCTTATGCCAGCTACAAAAGAAGCTTTTTCTAAAGCATCACAAATCAGTAAAACAATGTGTAGCCAAATTATCTTTTGAGCAGCAGCATAACTTCTAAAGGTCTGACAGCACAAATTTTTATATCATTGGATTCCTCATCTCCCAAGGAACATAGTGTTAATTTTTTTAGTAAAAAAGGAAAACATCTTCCATCATTTCGAGAGCTTTAGTGAAAACAGTTTGAAAATGATAAAATTGCTGCCCTGCTGCCGGCATATGTATGCAACTACTCCATTTTCATGGCGGGCATTTTTTGAGTATGATCTGAATATCTGAGGTCTGTAGCTCGACAACTTATTTTGTTTGCAACGAAAATGGCTTCCTCTTTACAATCATTATGATTTATAGCCAAATTGAGAGTATAAAAAGTTTGGCACCAACTCGAACCCAGAGCTCTGCGTTGACGAAATAGAGAATTATCCACTGAGCTACACAGACATGTTGTATCAAAATAAGAGTGTCTGCCTTAGATTTAGTGGAGCATGAATTCTGTATTACAATAATTACATTACATTACTGATGATGAATACACACACAATCAGCATATTTGTGCACAGCTAAATCATCGCAAATCAATAAAATAATGTAGAAGCACATTTTCTTTTGAGCAGCAGCATGGCTTCAAATGGTCTGATACCACACATTTTTATATCATTGGATTGCTCATCTTCTGAGGAACATAGTGGTTATTTTCTTTAGTAAACAAGGAAAATATCTACCAACATATCGAAAGCTTTACGGAAAACGGTTAAAAAATGATATAAATTGCTGACCTGCTGCCGGCTTATGTATGCAATTATTCCACTTTCATGGGGGGCAAAGAAATACACAGTTTGTGAGTGTGTCCTGAAAATTTGAGGTCTGTAGCTTGATAACTTTTTATGCCAGCCACAAAAGAAGTTTTTCGCTTTATAATTTATATGAATTTTGGCCTTTTCGAGATGTGGAGATAACTCGGGTTCACAAAATTACCTTATATGCCCTGAGTTGTTGAGAGGATGTTGTAGTTGTTGGAGATTTGTTTGTGATGTATCCTGTTGGGTGCCTCTTAGCATCAATGAATCCAGATTCCTTAGCCAGCATAAATGTTGGATAAACTATATAAAAAAAGAGATATATGGGTTCACTTCCATCATAAGCCAGCAGTCGACATATCACATAAAAATTTGCCAATGAGTGGGCAATAATATTTTCCCCATACACAGTTAAATGCGTGCGAATGATCCTGTTACTAAACAAGTCGGCTATTAAATTGTTTCATAAAATCATGAGCTTACTTTGAAAAGCAATAAGGAACTTAGGCGTGCTGTCATTCTTCAACTCCAGTGTGATGGTATTCTCCTGTTGTAGAAGGACTTTTTGCTCCCCGCATAATCCTGAAACGTTCCGGTTATTGATGTAAATATCCTTAGGGCAAAATTCTGACATACCATTCTGTGGTTTAACGACCAAAACCATCATAGAGTTTCCACTAATAGCCCTGACTTTAATACTACATTGCACGGTATTATTGATATTGCTGCCGTTCCTGTCAGATGTATCAAATTCAGGACTCAAAAGTTCTCCGTAAGTGACTTTGTTCGTATTTGATATAGTGATTTCATTTTTAGGGATGCAGAACCTGCCGCTATAGTCCATTTGCAGGGTAGACTCATTTTCACCTGAAGTAAATACAATCGTTAAGAGGATAACTGTACAAAAAACTGGGGGCCATCAAGCCTATACTTTAATTTGATAGTTCTTCGTTGGAGATATAAATCTTCAGGTTAAAGGGTAACATCTGAAATAGTTTGAAACAATATCGAACCAATGTTTGAACCGCCCCCGCAAAATATTTGGAAAAATAGCATGTACTTTATCACCTCACATGGAGGTTTAGATATTTTGGAAGGCTCACTTTTCATTAGAAGTTCAAATTCCAGTGTGATTAAGAAATTTATGTGACTTCCGAACGTCAACCGATTTCACGGCATTACAGATCATTTAGTCATACTCTAAATGGCTCTCTTTATATTGGGGTCTACATAAGTCAAAACAACACAGAATATTGAATATGATTTGAATATGATTTAAAGAAAATCACATTGTTGGCATTCTCTTGAAAACATTAAACCGTATGGCCTAATGTTAAGAATCAGGTCTGCTGGTGACGTAGCCCGGATATGAACCTGGGAAGGGGAGTCGTTTTTCTGACCAACCAGCAGTACTACTATTTAGTAGGTATGGCTAGTTAGGCTGGGTGAGAGGGTATTAGCAAAGCTGAAATCTGACCGACCCAGATTTAATACCCGAGAGAGATATCAAAATATAGGAGTGGGCTCTGAAACCAGTTAATTCTCTAACTCTGACCAATAGTGTCCAACCTGTGAAATAAGTACCTCTGACAAGAATTGGAGCTAACAACAGAACTGTAACAAGTGATATCCACAAGCTCGCTGCTCCGTTTTCCCCAGGTTCCTGAGAATAACTGTGTAGAAATAAAATTGCAAGATCTGTGTCAAATGATTATGGTCATTTGGAATTATTATGATATACGGATAATGAGGTATTAGCGCTACACATAAATAGTTTGTTCCTATTGTTTTTTCATCAGAGATAACCCCTTTTTTCAAGGCAGAAAGGATGAGTGTTACCGACCACTGAACATGTGTCCTTACCGACGACTACATGAACATGAATAACTACACACTAATTTGGTCATTTATATTTGGCTATCCAGTTACTCTATTCCAATACAGATACGCGCAGCAACCAAACTTACTCATTTCAAACAACTACACCTTAAATCTTATTGATTTTATCACTAGTTATATTTTTTTTTGTCTCTCTGCTTTTTCTTATTGTTCAAGTCATTTGTTCTGTCATTGCATGAAAAACATTCATAAAGATTATTGTAGGATGGCAATAAAAGTGTATTGTAATAAAATTATATACACTTACCAGGCTGCTGTCATGATGTCGACTTTCATGCACAAATAACTAACAAATATCACAAATTTTCGTTCAGGTTCAATATACACTAAAAATAAAATAATTGTTTTCCTACCATTTACGTCAGATGCTAAAAATGAAATGATTTTAGTTCCTGATTTTCGGTAAGGTTGTTCACTTCTTTTATTTCAACAATGAATAATTAACACTTGATTCAGATTTAACAGTATTTTTTTTGCTTGTTTCAAAACAATGCTGAGAAAAACCTATTTTTATCTGGGCTTTAGAGCGTTAGCAAATTTTCTGCAATTTTTATGTTGAAATAATCAATAAATCATTACTGGAAATCTCCAGTAACCCACCTTTTTGCCCTAAAGCTGCGTTCACACAGAGGAGACTTCTTAGATTCTTCATGACTGCAGATTGGCAAGCAACTAGTTGCTGCTGTGTAAACACACGAGTGTCTCAAAAACCTGGCGCGGGCAACCAATCTTAGCAACAGTTTCGAGAATGCGGCAGTAGGCCTACTGCATTTCAAGCAACTGTTGCTGGCAACTGGGCGTGGCTTAATTATTTCACCAAACACAACGATTCAAAAGAATCTATCTGTTCTGTCCTAGCATCAGTTTGCATTCATTCATCACACTATCAAGCACAGATGGTTGCCTGTGTGTAAACAGATGGGAAACTGCAAGTTTCCACAACAAGTTTCCAGAGGTTTCTCAAAGTTTCCAGGTTGCGAGTTTCAAGTTGCGAGTTTCCTCTGTGTAAACTCAGCTTTAGGTATATTTGCTACCATAGCATCGAAAGTGGCGATAACTTATTGGCGATACCTTATTGGTGACAAATCTTTGGTTAGACCCATGCTGGAATGCTCCAGCTACGCATCAGGCACTAAATTACCATGATTGACGCTCTCAAATTTCTTTATTTGTTTAGAAGATTAGTCTGGGCACTGATAGCTCAGAAATGAATAACACTATGTAAGGTGCATAGAAATTGTGTGATTAGAGCGTTTAGGCCTTCCGGACTCATTGAGTTGAAGTAAAAGCTGTGATGGAGACAGAAGCCTGGTCAGGAAATTTTTCAGCAAGATCAGGGTGATTGTTATTTAAATATCATACTGTGGGAATGCTGTTCTAAACAAGCAAAAATTATGGCTTATTATTTTTCAGGACAACACCAGGTGTTTTGTGGTCTTCTCAGTGCAGATTTACATAAACAAATGTTTTGTCATATAAATGTAATATAATCAGCAATCTCCACAAGGCACTGATAATAAATTCTCCCAAAATCAAATTTTTTAGTATGTATGTATCTAGCTTTATTTCGACCATGGTATTATAACCACAGTATTTAAAGAATTACCATTATTGGTCTTTGGGAACAGAGAAAGAAGAGAGCTGTAAAAAATAAAAATCTACAATAATAATAATAATACAGTTTATTTATGAAACGCTTAATAAAATTGTTTATACAATAAAACAATGATTTCTAAGCGTTGTACATGATAAAAAGTGAGATGAAATATTCGGTGTAGAATAATAAAAATAAAATAAAAGTGTACATAAAATCTGACAATGAGTTAACGGAAAGATAAAATTGTAGTAACTTCTAATAAAATACATGTATGTACACATTATATTTAGTTAAATATGGCCAGCTCCCAGGCAAAAACAGGCAACAAGCCAGGCTAAAATTAAACATTATAAGTAGATTTAAAGAAGAAGGTTTTTAGTTTGGATTTGAAGAGGGTAGTTGAAGAGATATCTCGGAGATCAGGTTGGAGGGAATTCCAGATTATGGCAGAGTGATGAGTAGGGAGCGATCGCCGATGGTTGAGAGTTTGCTTGAGAAAATAGAAAAGAGTGTGTTCGATGAGTTGTTGCGAGTGTTGCGAATATGCTTAGATGTTGAAAACGGACCTGAGAGATATGTTGGGATTGTTGTTGGATGGTGCACAACTTTATGAGCCATGAAACCTAGCTTGAACATTGATCGTGATGTGTTAGGGAGCCAGTGGAGTTTAAATCTGGCTTCAGTGGCTGAGGTGTAGCGATTGCTCCCAGTGAAGCATTTTGCACAGGAATTCTGTATTGTTTATAATCGGGAAATGACAGTTTTAGGTAAAGCATAATAGATCGAATTGCAGAAATCTAGCCTGCTGGTGATGAAAGCGTGAATGAGGGTGGCAAACTGAGATTTAGGAATATAATTCCCAATTGCCCTTAGCCGTTTGAGTTGAAAGAAGCAAGTTTTGCGTAATGCTGTCACATGACTTTTGAAGTCAAGCTTTGAGTCCATGATGAGGCCAAGATTTCTGACTTCAGGGGATGGAGATATAGAGGTGTGATCGTCGAGCTGAAGTGGTGCAAATGATGAGAAACCTGACATGACCAGAGTTGACAATTGACAGTTCACATTTTTCAGGCACCCTGCAATGGATGAGTGGGGACTTGTATCTCAGTTTTGTTTGAGTAGATGGTTTGGCATTTGAGTATTTCACTTGACGGGTTGGAGGGACTGGTTGGTGTTTGAGTGGGGTTTTGTTTTGTGCAGGTAGTGGTTCTCGTTTTGTATAATCCTAGCTGTATACTGCTTTTTTTTTCATTCATCAGATGTAGGATAGGGGTGATGTTACAGTATGTTACCATGTCCATATAACTTACAGTGTCTGGTTTAGCCGCCCTATCCTCAATCGCTGAGAAGGTGTTGTCGCATCTGATGTTGAAAGGGATGAAGCTGGTTACATCAACCTAAAAGTGATCATTGTCTCTGATACTAATGAAATGTTCTTGTAAATTTCATTGGGTATGGCTACATGGTTAACAATGAGCGAACAAAGAAATCAAATATCTTCTTTATCTATTACGTACAACTACAAAGAGAGCATTGTGTCGCGGTGGCTTTATAAGAGGATTTACAATTTTAAGAGGATTTTTGGCTTCTAAGATAGGTGGCAAATCCTGCATTCGGCTTGCATTGCCCCATTCACTAATCCTTAGTAAGAAGATCACAACCATATCAGTGTTACTCAAAATCAGGTACAAGGATCTTTGTTAGCTGATGTCAGGTGATTATTTCACAAGATGTTTCTTCTTCATTTTTTGTCTCTATCTAAACTAACATTGGTTTCATGCCTCTACCCCGCCTCATGTCTCACAGCTTCCCTCACCAAGGATGCAAAGTCATTCAGGTTGGACTCAAATTTCACATTCCTCAGGGGCATCTTCATGTCACAAAAGGCCAAAACTTGCCTCTGTCTCTAACAGTCTAACCTGCCTTTAAAATCTCCTGCCTTCTGCCCTAAGAATAACTGCCTCAAAGGTGTTCTTTTACAGAATTTGATTAGTTTTTACTGTAGGTTATAATAATATTGTGCTGGTCTCAAAACTCAACTATTAAATCAGGTACCTGCCATGTTGGTACAGGATGTAGCTCTTATGCAATGTACTTAGTCCATTGTGGTTGGAGTTGAATGGTTTGAGGTAAATACAGTCAGGACTTTCAGAAAGTCTTGCCTATGCTTTAAATGAAAACTTCAAATTATTTTTTTGATATTGGCACGATTTTATTACAATTTAATTACTACTAGTCTTTTCAGAATTAATATAGAAGTAGAAAATTGCTAAAGTCAAGAACTTCGGTCAAATATTATAAATTATAACTTTGTGAACACAAGAATCCAGTGTCTCTTAAAACAGCAAACGGGAAAAAATGCTTAAATTACTTATTTACAGAGTTTTTGAGCACAATATTGTGTAATTGAAATACATAACTCATAATATAAGGGATGATTTAAAAATTTGACTAGGAAATGTATAATTATTATGACAGTGAAATAGGATAAAGGCACCATTTTAATTGGTTCTCTGTTAAAAATGAAAAAGAGATCGAATTAGTTATAAATTATCAACTATAGCATCAAAACATAACACAGGTCTTATTCTTTTACCTGCCGTCAAACCCACTCATAATCCTTCGTTCACATCAGATTAAGGACAGGTGGCAGAGTTAAATCCCGGTGCCAATGATATGTTTTGTTTTTGTTCAAGGTTACTCATCCAAAGTATGCGTCATGTATCTTAAAGTACAAAGGGATCATTAAGTAGATAAAGATTTGCATATTTAAGAGGAATTAACTTATAGCCTCTGACTTAAGCTGCAAAAACTGGTTTCAGCAATTTGCGTTCTAAAACATAGATAAATAGCCAAAAGGTCTCCGTTCTTCTAATCATAATCGAGTATTGAGTCCTTTCTTCCCTGTATATAAATAAAGGGAATGAGAAGCTTAAACTGTTTGATGTTGTTTGGCATATACTGAGGTAAGTCTTTTGAAATGATGCAATTTTTCGCTATAAAAAAATGTTGAAATTACATGCCATTGCTCAACCGTTTGTTTGATTCTTTTATCGCTTCCCAAAGCGGTTTACAGATGGAGCAAGCTTCTAAAAACAAAAACCCTCTTTGATGTAGCAAACAGTAGAAGTAATAAGTATGTTCAACTAAATATACTTTGGGTTCGAAACTATTAATTGTCCTCACATAACAGGTAGGTCATAAACAAGTTGTGTATATTCATATTTCCATAGTAAATCGGTCCACCATCTCGCAAACTTTGTGCCAATGTCACTGACAATCATATTAATTTTACCCAGTGGTTGTCATAAGATCAAATACCCCGCCAAACCTTAGTGACTTTTCACCTTACATGCAATCTAAGAGCAGCATCATTCAATGATATAAGTAGGTGGTAGCCGGACGGTTTGTTCGTTACAGTCTTGAAAACTCCAATTCAGAAGCCCAAATTCATTGTACTTTAGGCTAACTTCTCTTTTCCTTTTGATAATTATACATACTTTTGTAACACTGATACTACATAATAACAGAGATGATTACAAAATGATTTTTTAACCCTGATGGGATTTACATATAAGGCCACTCCAAATAATACCTTGATCTAAATGACAGTGTGAAGATTTGTAGGTGGAGGGAGGTGTTTTTTTATTTTATATTTTAGCCCTATAAAACAGCTGGAGTTATAATATTATTTTATTTCAACTCCAGCTATAAACCCTGAACTCAAGTGGCTGAAAATTATATTTTAATTTTTTCTGTCTCCAACTCACATGCACAAACCTTAAATGGTTGACCTTGCCACCTCATGAGTGTTTGATAATGTAATGTCACTAACTCACATTGCAAGCCATCTGAGCATTGATATAACCATGTGCTTTCACAATGTTTGTATACAAATAAGTAGCTAATGACCAAGAGTAACAAGCCACGCCTCCTACCCTGAGTCAAATTTTATCACCTGACATTAGTCAAGTACACTACTAATTGGCCAATCAGATACTATTGTAAAATCCACGATGGACAATGAAGGATGAAGAAAAATTGTAGAGAAAGTTTTCATATTTATACAAAGCCGGGGCTGCATACCATTTGCATTGTGTGCTTATTTATGTTATGTGTGTATCGTGAGTTCATTTTATTGTTTGTCACACAATATCATACTATGATTGGCTTCCGCCTTTAAGAATATATTACGTTTTCTGGAAGAGCGAGTTTAACAGGAAATACCAAATTTTATGATTCCGATTATGATGGAAAGTTTAAAATAGGCTGATGGACAAAGCAATACCAAAACAGTATGTGATCGGATTAGTGTCGCAGCATTTGTATGGTTGAAAAAGGGATTTTTTTGCAGATCAGCTTCATAACAATGGATAATGAGATTCAGAATTCCAGATAAAATTACACATATGAATGGACCTAAAGAAGAATGATATGTTGGCATTGCCACCAGTATTGATGATCAAATTACTAGTTAAGGGTAATGGCGTAACTTTAAAAGAGTTAATCATCAATCAGAGGAAGCTTTGTATAATGTTTTAACATCGCCTGAGAGAAAATAAACTTCACAAACACTCTCAGCGTCTTCATCATAACATCCAGATTCAGCTTGGAGATGTTCATCTGTAGTTAGCACGATATGACGAGAGTTTGAGTTTGTCTCCTCGTCACCTGCGCCTGTGTCCGATTGCACTGGCTGCGATTCATTCATACAATTAGGCCAGTTCTCATATTGAGCTTCTACATCATCCATAGTATGTGGATGTGGACTCTGTGGTGTATTTGTATTTTTGTTTTGATCAAGATCAATACCTTTATTACGCATCTCCTCTAAGACCGACTTGTATAGCTCAAGTGATAGAGGCCTGCGCTCAACTTTGCAGGAGTCATCTGTTATCATGCTATGACTAGTATCTGAGCCGATTTTTAAATCCTCACCTACAGTGTTCTGTTGATCATTGCTGGGGGTGAAGTTTTCGTTTATTGAGCGACACTGAACAACAGGGTTTGTAGTTTCTATTGATTCATATCCATAATCACAGTCAATCTCACTATAAATTTCACTGGCACCACCTGTAAAAAGAGACAGCCATACAGATATACATTTTGCTGGTTAACTATGGTCATAAGTTGACAGACCATTACTATATTGTCTGCCAGCGCCATATGCAAAAATGGATTTACATAGTTGCATCCTAGCACTGTTCACACGGCCACTGGTTTTGGTTTTTTTGGTTTTATTTGGTCAAAATAAATATAGATAAGTTGATTCCATTAAATATTGTAGTAATAATGTGAAAACATGGCTAAGTTACAAAAAATTAGAAACACCCATGAGTATGACCATGACCTTGACCTTGATATGCTCATAGTCAATGGTGTTTTAAATTTTTCTTTAACTTAGCCATGTTTTCACATTATTACTATAATAATTTGTGGAATCAACTTATTTATTTGAATATGATAAATGACAAAGTTGATTTATTTCCCTATGGAACAGAAAAAAAGTCAAAGCTCAAAGTGGTGAAGATTAGAGCTAAAACAGCAGAAAGCAACTACTGATACTATACCGAGAAATACATGGCCACACAAAAAACCCAAAAAACCAAATCCAGTGGCCGTGTGAACAGGGCTAGCTGCATCCCCCAAGAGAAAAGCTTTAAATATGTGGTATAAGTAGATAGCCTACATCATCTCGTATTTAGTGCCATGATTAAAAGTGTAGGTAACACCTGCCATCTAATGATGAAATTACTTATCGGATTAAACAATGCGTCAATCAAGTATAAGCTTTATCTGCAGCCAAATTATTTGTTGAATGCATAACAGCAGAATGGAGGTGATGTCGTTCTATACCACTAATCCTAATCCCCAACGGGATTGTTACAGCGCTTGACGACATCCAACACCCTCATGAGATAAAACCAACCATATAAATCCCAATTCAGTCCCGTTTCATCTTTATATCTAGCCTAAGTCAAAATGGGAATGGTTGTATTTATCATATATGTCATTATTGCTGCTACATCAATTCATGGTTATACCTTGAACCGGGAAGATAGACGAAGGGACTGGGGGAAAGTAGATTGGAGACAGTTCTGCAGTGATGGAACCAGACCATGTAAGTTAAATCATCTCAATTGCATACCGCTATGCAGTGAATGATATGTAGGCAAAAAACTTGTGACTTGGTACTTCACTGATAATTCGATTATTTTTGAAGTAGAACTTTTTATGTAAGCTGTTACATTAGAGGCGGGTGTTTTCACATAATTACCCTTACATCTCCATTTTACTTAGTTGATCAGCTTGAATTTGTTGTGCACTGTTTCACTTGCTTGAAAAGATGAGTTTTTGTGATGTTTCTCAAATATTTAATCTCTTTTCATTTAGCTTTCTACTTGTTGCGAGAAGTACCACATAATGACTGGTATTGGTGCAGAAAGGCATGTATGCAGTGTGGAGCTCCTGATAATGGGTCACACCAGATTCAGGAAAGCACAGGTAGATGTGTTTGCAACCTATGCCCGGAGGAGTTTCTGCATAGTAAAAATCAACTGAACTTTCTGAGACACACTGGCTGCGCAGATGACAGCCTATGCCAGAACAATGCTCTCTCTGATATCACTAATGCCCTCAAGAAAAAGCACTAAATACTGATGAGGAATGCATATCTCACTTGTAGATTGTATTTTATTTTATTTTACATGGCTGAGTTTTGTGTTGAGATTTTATCATTCGAATACTGTTGCTTTGTCTTGTTACCTTATTCAATGGCATCATGGAAATAAAATTATGCAATTATTTAATCGTAGAATCAGATTGATGATTCCCTGGTGGTTTAAGCGAAGAAACACTTGAAGTTTGGTGTCAAATATCAAGTATTTAGCTAAGTGTCCTAGCTCTAGCTCCTAGCCTAGGATCCATGAATTGTCATAACAAAACACCACGTTAAAGACAAGACTTCAAGATCAATATGACAACCAAATATCATAATGATACTGTCGATTAAACCATCGGGATGTGAAAAATAGCTTACTGGCGCTTGAACCATATGGCGGGCTGTTCTCCCTGTCGCTCTATTAGTTGTGAATCGTTATACCAAGTTGGTGAGTGTGTGCTTGGTTAAGTTTGCAATTAAATGCACATCAGGGTTTATTCAATATGACTTGAATACAAATGATTCTACGACCAGAAGAAGTGCGACTAATTAATAAATAAACATAATAAGGAATGAGATTTAAAGCATACATACCTGACAGTTCACTGACCGGTACGGGTGGAAGAGGACGGCATATGGTTTTATTTGTGTCGCTACCAGGGGTGATACATCTGAAAAAGGCCAACATAGCATCATTATATCAGCTAGGCAGTTGTTATGCCAGTTGTTATGCTTTCCATCAAGAAATTTCCGTATGTATATAAGAGCTTCAACAGGTTTCAATCAGAAATTTGTAAGCTGGTCGTTACCTGATAGAGATGTCTTACATAGTGTTGGTTATTTTGTGTGCTGCTCGTTTGCAAGTGCTAAGGCAACTTATAAAAAATATCTCAATAAGCAACAACCTAGTCCCCTGGGTTTCTTGATTCTTGTTGAGATATCCCAATTCGCATTATATGAACAAGCATTAAATATATTTTGCTCGGGGACTCACCTTTTTCTATCTAAGTGGAGAACATACACAAACAGAGATGTCAGGATAATAAAGAACCCAATACCTCCAAGGCTAGCATCCAAGTTGGTCTTTGATGATTCTGTGGGTACTAAAAAGAATCATCTGAAATGCGCATGATTCAAAACATTATTTACCAAACAGGGACCTCACACAGTCAAAATACCATCCAATTTTTTTTGGTCGGATTTATTAGATTACACTAATCTGTCTTGTGTAAATGTGAAATAAATCTGTTCATAATGGTTACTTGATAGTTCGGAATCCACAGTATAAAATGAAACGGGCACCAATACTCAAAATGGAATAACCCAAACAATAAAATTGTCACCTGTTGTTGAACCGATTGTTGTTGAGATGTCAGCAGACTCATCCCTTGTGCAGTTAAGAGGAGGATACCATACTTGATTATTGCAGTTGAAAGTTGTCTGTCTATTCGTTAACTGGTAACCTTTCATACAAGTAGCTTCATATGCAGATGAGTTATAGCGAACTTGTCTAAGTGTCCTAAGCTTTGGGATATCTTCATCACAAGACTCAACTACAAATGATTAAATAGTGTTAAAAGTCCAATATTTCACTGCCGAAGGCTTAATCTCAAAAAATATTGAAAATCCCTCTAGTTGGGAGTCTTTCTATTTCTGTATAACTAAACCAAACAGAGTCATACTCACTCTTGTACTTTATGCGGATGTGCTCCAATCCTTTGTGAAGGAGTATACCGTCATATCGAAATGTTAGTTTTGAGCTGCCTATAAACATTCCATGTGTTCTCTAACCGGTCTTGATGTCTGAAATATCCATTTATTAACATCACCTGTGAGTCGATTTGATTGTGCTTCATGAAAAATTTCAAAGAAAAACCCACCAGGATAGGCTATATCAACCAGCTCTATTTGGATCTTGAGATTTGCTGTTGCTGGCAAATGGACAAGCTGTAGTAAAATTGTTTGCATATTGGTTGTTGAATTTCTGAGGGAATCTAAACTTTGTTGAGAGGATGTTGTCTTCTTTGGTGGTTTGTTTGTGATGTACCCTGTTGGGTGCCTCTTAGCGTCAATGAATCCAGATTCCTCAGCCAGCATAAATGTTGGGTAAACTAAAAAAAAAAGAGATTTATGAGTTCATTTCCATCATAAGCCAGTATTCTGGCCGAGTAAGAATCCGCATACCAAATAAAAATTTAATATGCTGTGAGAATTCCTGTTGCTAAGTTGCCAATAATTATGTTTCCCTACACAATTAAATTGCGCAAATGATCAAGTTGGCTATTATATTGCTACATAAAATTGTGAGCTTACTTTGAAAAGCAATAATGAATTTAGGCTTGCTGTCATTCCTCAACTGCAGTGTGATGGTGTTCTCCTGTTGTAGAAGGATTTTTTGCTCCCCGCATAATCCTGAAACGTTCTGGTTATTGATGTAAATATCCTCAGGGCAAAATCCTGGCATACCATATTGTGGTTTGAAGACTAAAACCATCATAGAGTTTCCACTATTAGCCCTGACTATAATACTACATTGCACGGTATTATTGATATTGCTGCCATTCCTGTTAGATATGTCAAATTCAGGACTAAAAAGTTCTCCATGGGTGACTTTGTCTGTATTTGAGAGAGCGATTTCATTTTTAGGGTTGCAGAACCTGGCGCTATAGTCCAATTGCAGGGTAGATTCATTTTCACCTGAAATAAATACAATCGTTAAGAGGATAACCGAGACAAAAAACTGGGGACCATCGAGCCTTTACTTTAATTTGATAGCTCTTCGTCGGACACTCATTTGATAATGATTTATTCTAACTATAAATCTTCAGGTTAAAGGGTAAAGTCTGAAATAGTTTGAAACAACATATGAAACCAATGTTTGAACCGCCCCCGCAAAATATTTGGAAAATAACATGAACTATATCACCTCACATGGAGGTTTAGATATATTGGAGGGCTCACTTTTCATTGGATGTTCGAATTCCAGTGTGATTGAGAAATTTATGTGGACGAAATATTGTCGACGCCTCATCAATTTTTTTGCCCTTTCCGTTATTTTATTATCTAGGGTTTCTCATTTTACAATTTAATTTGTCCCATATGCATAATGAATATGACTTGAATATAATATAATTGAATATAAAGCAAATCAAATTGTTGGCATTCTCTTGAAAACATTAAACCGTATGGCCTAATGTTAAGAATCAGGTCTGCTGGTGACGTTGCCCGGATATGAACCTGGGAGGGGGAGTCGTTTTCTTGACCAACCAGCAGTATTACTATTTAGTTGAACAACTGGTGTGGCTAGTTAGGCTGGGTGAGAGGGTATTAGCAAAGCTGAAATCTGACCGACCCAGATTTAATACCCGAGAGAGATATCAAAATATAGGAGTGGGCTCTGAAACCGGTTAATTCTCTGACCAATAGTGTCCAACCTGTGAAATAAGTACCTCTGACAAGAATTGGAGCTAACAACAGAACTGTAACAAGTGATATCCACAAGCTCGCTGCTCCGTTTCCCCAGGTTCCTGAGAATACCTGTGTAGAAATAAAATTGCAAGATCTGTGTCAAATAATTATGGTCATTTGGAATTATTATGATATACGGATAATGAGGTATTAGCGCTACACATAAATACTTTGTTCCCAATTGTTTTTTCATCAGAGATAATCCCTTTTTTCAAGGCAGAAAGGATGTGTCCTTTCCGACGACGACATGAACATGAATAACTACACACTAATTTGGTCATTTATATTTGGCTATCCAGTTACTCTATTCCAATACAGATAAGCTCAGCAATCAAACTTACTCATTTTAAACAACTACACTTTAAATCTTATTGATTTTATCACTAGTTATATTTTTTTCTTTGTCTCTCCGCCTTTCCTTATTGTTCAAGTCATTTGTTCTCTCACTGCATGAAAAACATTCATAAAGATTATTGTAGGATGGCAATAAAAGTATATTGTAATAAAAGTCGATATACTTACCAGGCCTCTGTCATGACGTCGACTTTCATGCACAAATAACTAGCAAATATCACGAATTTTCGTTTAGGTTCGATATCTACTAAAAATCAAATAATCGTTTTCCTACCATTGACGTCAGATGCTATAAATGAAATGATTTTAGTTCCTGATTTTGGGTAAGGTTTTTCACTTTGTTGTTTCAACAATGAATAATTAACACTTGATTCAGATTTTAACAGTATTTTTTTTTTTGCTTGTTTCAAAACAATGCTGAGAAAAAGCTATTCTTATCTGGGCTTTAGAGCGTTAGCAAATTTTCTGCAATTTTTATGTTGAAATAATCAATAAATCATTACTGGAAATCTCCAGTAACCCACTTTTTTGCCCTAAAGCTGCGTTTACACAGAGGAGACTTCTTAGATTCTTCATGACTGAAGATTGGCAAGCAACTAGTTGCTACTGTGTAAATACACTATTGTCTCAAAAACCAGGCTCGGGCAACCAATCTTAGCAACAGTTTCGAGAATGCAGCAGTAGGCCTACTGCATTACAAGCAACTCTTGGTGGCAACTGGGTGTGGATTAATTATTTCACCAATCACAACGATTCAAAAGAATCTATCTGTTCTGTCCTAGCATCAGTTTGCATTCATTCATCACACTATCAAGCGCAGAGGGTTGCCTGTGTGTAAACAGATGGGAAACTGCAAGTTTCCGCTACAAGTTTCCAGAGGTTTCTCAAAGTTTCCAGGTTGCGAGATTCCAGGTTGCGAGTTTCCAGTTGCGAGTTTCCTCTGTGTAAACTCAGCTTTAGGTATATTTGCTACCATAGCATCAAAAGTGGGGATAACTTATTGGCGATACCTTTTTGGCGACAAATCTTTGGTTAGACCCATGCTGGAAAGCTCCAGCTACGCATCAGGCGCTAAATTACCATGATTGATACGCTCAAGGTGCTTTATTTGTTTAGAAGATTAGTCTGGGCACTGATAGCTCAGAAATGAATAACGATATGTAAGGTGCATAGAACTTGTGTGATTAGAGCGTGTTTAGCCATATTATTGCCTGGGGGGGGGGGGGCTTTCCGGACTCATTGAGTTGAAGTAAAAGCTGTGATAGAGACAGAAGCCTGGTCAGGGAATTTTTCAGCAGGATCAGGGTGATTGTTATTTATATATCATACTGTGGGAATGCTGTTCTAAACAAGGCAAATTTATGGCTTATTCTTTTTCAGGACAACACCAGGTTTTGTGTGGTCTTCTCAGTGCAGATTTACATAAAAAAATGTTTTGTCATATAAATGTAATATAATCAGCAATCTCCACAAGGCACTGATAATAAATTCACCCAAAATCAAATTTTTTAATATGTGTGTATCTAGCTTCATTTCGACCATGGTATTTAACACAGTATTTAAAAATTACCATTATTGGTCTTTGGGAACAGAAAAATTAGAGAGCTGTAAAAAATAAAAATCTACAATTGACAGTTCAAATTATTCAGGCACCCAGCAATGGATGAGTGGGGACTTATATCTCAGTTTTGTTGGAGTAGATGGTTTGGCATTAGAGTTTTTCACTTGACGGGTTGGTGGGGCTGGTTGGTGTTTGAGTGGGGTTTTGTTTTGTGCAGGTAGTGGTTCTCGTTTTGTATAATCCTAGCTGTATACTGCTTATTTTTTTCATTCATCAGATGTAGGATAGGGGTGATGTTACAGTATGTTACCATGTCAATATAACTTACAGTGTCTGGTTTAGCCGCCCTATCCTCAATCGCTGAGAAGGTGTTGTCGCATCTGATGTTGAAAGGGATGAAGCTGGTTACATCAACCTAAAAGTGATCATTGTCTCTGATACTAATGAAATGTTCTTGTAAATTTCATTGGGTATGGCTACATGGTTAACAATGAGCGAACAAAAAAAATCAAATATCTTCTTTATCTATTACGTACAACTACAAAGAGAGCATTGTGTCGCCGTGGCTTTATATGAGGATTTACAATTTTAAGAGGAATTTTGGCTTCTAAGATCAGTGGCAAATCCTGCATTCGGCTTGCATTGCCCCATTCACTAATCCTTAGTAAGAAGATCACAACCATATCAGTGTTACTCACAATCAGGTACAAGGATCTTTGTTAGCTGATGTCAGGTGATTATTTCACAAGATGTTTCTTCTTCATTTTTTGTCTCTATCTAAACTAACATCGGTTTCATGCCTCTACCCCGCCTCATGTCTCACAGCTTCCCTCACCAAGGATGCAAAGTCATCCAGGTTGGACTCAAATTTCACATTCCTCAGGGGCATCTTCGTGTCACAAAAGGCCAAAACTTGCCTTTGTCTCTAACAGTCTAACCTGCCTTTAAAATCTCCTGCCTTCTGCCCTAAAGAATAACTGCTTCAAAGGTGTTCTTTTGCAGAATTTGATTAGTTATTACTTTAGGTTATAATAATATTGTGCTGGTCTCAAAACTCAACCATTAAATCAGGTACCTGCCATGTTGGTACAGGATGTAGCTCTTATGCAATGTACTTAGTCCATTGTGGTTAGAGTTGAATGGTTTCAGTTAAATACAGTCAGGACTTTCAGAAAGTCTTGCCTATGCTTTAAATGAAAACTTCAAATTATTTTTTTGATATTGGCACGATTTTATTACAATTTAATTACTACTAGTCTTTTCAGAATTAATATAGAAGTAGAAAATTGCTAAAGTCAAGAACATATGTCAAATATTATAAATTATAACTATGTGAACACAAGAATCCAGTGTCTCTTAAAACAGCAACCGGAAAAAATGCTTAAATTACTTATTAACAGATTTTTTGAGCACAATATTGTGTAATTTTAATACGTAACCCATAATATAAGGGATGATTAAAAATTTGACTAGGAAATGTATAATTATTATGACAGTGAAATGGGATAAAAGCACCATTTTAATTGGTTCTCTGTTCAAAATGAAAAAGAGATCAAATTAGTTATAAATTATCAACTATAGCATCAAAACATAACACAGGTCTTATTTTTTTACCTGCCGTCAAACCCACTCATAATTCTTCGTTCACATCAGATTAAGGACAGGTGGCAGAGTTAAATCTTGGTGCCAATGATATGTTTTGTTTTTGTTCAAGGTTACTCATCCAAAGTATGCTTCATGTATCTTAAAGTACAAAGGGATCATTAAGTAGATAAAGATTTGCATATTTGAGAGGAATTGACTTATAGCCTCTGACTTAAGCTGCAAAAACTGGTTTCAGCAATTTGCGTACTAAAACATAGACAAATAGCCATAAGGTCTTTGTTTTACTAATCATAATTGAGTATTGAGTCCTTTCTTCCCTGTATATGAATAAAGGGAATGAGAAGCTTAAACTGTTTGATGTTGTTTGGCATATACGGAGGTAATCTTTTGAAATGATGCGATTTTTCGCAATAAAAAAAATGTTAAAATTATATGGCATTGCTCAACTGTTACTTACAATACCGTTGCAACTCATCACAAATACATTGAGAGTCCATCAAATATTTCAACATTGGAAGCAGCAAGGCAGGGAATCTTGTCAAAAAATCTATATTCATGAATGACGGAATGACTCTACCTGTTTGTTTGATTTTTTTATCTCTCCCAAGAGAGGTTCACAGATGGAGGAAGCTTCTAAAAATAAAAACCCTCTTTGATGTAGCAATCAGTATAGAAGTAATAAGTATGTTCAACTAAATATACTTTGAGATCGAAACTATTGATTGCCCTCACATAACAGGTAGGTCATTAAAAAGTTGAATATATTCATATTTGCGTAGTCAATCGGTCCACCATCTCGCAAACTTTGTGCCAATGTCACAAAAATATCATATTAATTTTACCCAGTAGTTGTCATAAGATCAAATACCCCGCCAAACCTTAGTGACTTTTCACCTTACACATAATCCAAGAGCAGTATCATTCAATGATTTTAGAAGCAGACAGCCTTGAAAACTCCAATTGAGATGCCCAAATTCATTGTACTATAGGCCAGTTTTTCTTTTCCTTTTGATAATTATATTCATACTTGTGTAACACTGATACTAGGTAATAACAGAGATGATTACAAAATTATTTTTGAACCCTGATGGGACTTATATATAATGCCACTCGTAATTAATACCTAGATCTAAATGAGAGTGTGAAGATTTGAAGGTGGAGGGAGGTGCTTTTTATTTTATATTTAGCTCTATAAAACAGCTAGAGTTAAAATATTTTTTTATTTTATCTCCAACTATAAACCCTGAACTCAAGTGGCTGAAAATTATACTTTAATTTTTCTCTCTGTCTCCAACTCATGCACAAACCTTAAATGGTTGACCTTGCCACCTCATGAGTGTTTGATAATGTAATGTCACTAACTCACATTGCAAGCCATCTGAGCATTGATATAACCATGTGCTTTCACAATGTTTGTATACAAATAAGTAGCTAATGACCGAGAGTAACAAGCCATCTTCCTACCCTGAGTCAAGTTTTATTACCTGACATTAGTCAAGTACACTACTAATTGGAAGAGCGAGTTTAACAGGAAATACCAAATTTTATGATTGCGACTATGATGGAAAGTTTAAAATAGGCTTATGGACAAAGCATGCCAAAACAGTATGTGATCGGATTAGTGTCGCAGCATTCGTATGGTTGAAAATGTGATGTTTTATTAGCTCTTTTTTGTTGCAGGTCAGCTTCATAACAATGGACAATGAGATTCAGAATTCCTCATAAAAGTACACATATGAATAAACCTAAAGAAGAATGATATGTTGGCATTGCCACCAGTATTGATGACCAAATTAATAGTAAAGGGTAATGGCGTAAATTTAAAAACAGTTAATCATCAATCAGATGAAGCTTTGTATAATGTTTTTACATCGCCTGAGAGAAAATAAACTTCACAAACACTCTCAGCGTCTTCATCATAACATCCAGATTCAGCTTGGAGATGTTCATCTGTAGCTTGCATGATATGATGAGAGTTTGAGTTTGTCTCCTCGTCACCTGCGCCTGTGTCCGATTGCACTGGCTGCGATTCATTCATACAATTAGGCCAGTTCTCATATTGAGCTTCTACATCATCCATAGTATGTGGATGTGGACTCTGTGGTGTATTTGTGTTTTTGTTTTGATCAAGATCAATACCTTTATTACGCATCTCCTCTAGGACCAACTTGTATAGCTCAAGTGATAGAGGCCTGCACTCAACTTTGCAGAAACCATCTGTTATCATGCTATGACTAGTATCTGAGCCGAGTTTTAAATCCTCACCAACAGTGTTCTGTTGATCATTGCTGGGGGTGAAGTTTTCGCTTATTGAGCGACACTCAACAACGGGGTTTGTACTTTCTATGGATTCATATCCATAATCACAGTCAATCTCACTATAAATTTCACTGGCACCACCTGTAAAAAGAGACAGCCATATAGATATACATTTTGATGGTTAACTATTGTCATAAGTTGACAGACCATTACTATATTATCTGCCAGCGCCATATGCAAATATGGTTTTACATAGCTGCATCCTAGCCCTGTTCACACGGCCACTGGTTTTGGCTTTTTTGGTTTTATTTGGTCAAAATAAATATAAATAAGTTGATTCCACTAAATATTGTAGTAATAATGTGAAAACATGGCTAAATTACAAAAAATTTGAAACACCCATGAGTATGACCATGACCTTGACCTTGATACGGTCATAGTCAATGGTGTTTTAACTTTTTCTTTAACTTAGCCATGTTTTCACATTATAACTACAATATTTTGTGGAATCAACTTATTTATATTTATTTGAATCTGATAAATGACAAAGTTAATTTATTTGCTCATGGAACAGAAAAAATGTCAAAGCTCAAAGTGGTGAAGATTAGAGCTAAAACAGCTGAAGGCAACTACTGATACTATACCGAGAAATACATGGCCACCCAAAAAACCAAAACCAGTGGCTGTGTGAACAGAGCTAGTCGCATACCCCAAGAGAAAAGCTTTAAATATATGGCATAAGTAGATAGCGTACATCATCTCGTATTTAGTGCCATGATAAAAAGTGTAGGTAACACCTGCCATCTAATGATGGAATTACTTATCGGAATAAACAATGCGTCAATCAATTATAAGCTTTATCTGCAGCCAAATTATTGGTTGAATGCATAACAGCAGAATCGAGGTGATGTCATTCTAAAGCACTAATCCTAATCCCCAACGGGATTGTTACAGCACTTGACGACATCCAACACGCCTCATGAGATAAAACCAACCATATAAATCCCAATTCAGTCCAGTTTCATCTTTATATCCAGGTTAAGTCAAAATGGGAATGGTTGTATTTATCTTATATGTCATTATTGCTGCTACATCAATTCATGGTTATACCTTGAACCGGGAAGATTTACGAAGGGACTGGGGGAAAGTAGATTGGAGACAGTTCTGCAGTGATGGAACCCGACCATGTAAGTTAAATCATCTCAATTGCATACTGCTATGCAGTCAATGATATGCAGGCAAAAAACTTGTGACTTGGTACTTCACTGATAATTCAGTTATTTTTAGAGTAGAACTTTTTATGTAAGCTGTTACATTAGAGGCGGGTGTTTTCACATAATTTCCCTTACATCTCCAATTTTTTAGTTGATCTGCTTGAATTTGTTGTGCACTGTTTCACTTGCTTGAAAAGATGATTTTTTGTAATGTTTCTCAAATCTTTAATCCCTTTTCATTTAGCTTTCTACTTGTTGCGACATGTCTCACATAATGACTGGTATTGGTGCAGAAAGGCATGTATGCAGTGTGGAGCTCCTGATAATGGGTCACACCAGATTCAGGAAAGCACAGGTAGATGTGTTTGCAAGCTATGCCCGGAGGAGTTTCTGCATAATAAAAATCAACTGAACTTTCTGAGATACACTGGCTGCGCAGATGACAGCCTATGCCAGAATAGTGCTCTCTCTGATATCACTAATGCCCTCAAGAAAAAGCACTAAATACTAATGAGGAATGCATATCTCACTTGTAGATTGTATTTTATTTTACATTACATCGTTCAGTTTTGTGTTGAGATTTTATCATTCGAATACTGTTTCTTTGTCTTGTTAACCTTATTCAATGGCATCATGGAAATAAAATTATGCAATTATTCAATCCTAGAATCAGATTGATGATTCCCTGATGGTTTAAGCGAAGAAACACATGAAGTTTGGTGTCAAATATCAAGTATTTGGCTAAGTGTCCTAGCTCAATGGCAGCCATAAATCAGGTACGATGAATGCCAGTGTGGATCCATAAATTGTCATAACAAACCCACCACGTTAAAGACAAGACTTCAAGATCAATATGACAACTGAATATCATAATGATACTGTCGATTAAACCACCGGGATGTGAAAAATAGCTCACTGGCGCTTGAACCATATGGCGGGCTGTTCTCCCTTTTGCTTAGTGCTGTAACTGGTGAGTGTGTGCTTGGTTAAGTTTGCAATTAAATGCACATCAGGAATTATTCAATATGACTTGAATACAAATGATTCTTACGACCAGAAGAAGTGCGACTAATTAATAAATAAACATAATAAGGAATGAGATTTAAAGCATACATACCTGACAGTTCACCGACGACCGGTACTGGTGGAGGAGGATGGCATATGGTTTTATTTGTGTTGCTACAAGGGGTGATACATCTGAAAAAGGCCAACATAGCATCATTATATCAGTTAGGTGGTTGTTATGCCAGTTGTTATGCTTTCCTTCAAGAAATTTCCATATGTATATAAGAGCTTCAACAGGTTTCAATCAGAAATTTGTAAGCTGGTCGTTACCTGATAGAGATGTCTTACATATTGTTTGTTATTTTGTGTGCTGCTCGTTTGCAAGTGCTTAGGCAACTTACAGGGACCTTACACAGTCAAAATACCATCCAATTTTTTTTTGGTCTGATTTGTTAGATTACACTAATCTGCCTTGTGTAAATGTGAAATAAATCCGTTCATAATGGTTACTTCATAGTTCGGAATCCACAGTATATAATGAAACGGGCACCAATACACAAAATGGAATAACCCAACCAATAAAATTGTCACCTGTTGTTGAACCGATTGTTGTTGAGATGTCAGCAGACTCATCCCTTGTGCAGTTAAGAAGAGGATACCATACTTGATTATTGCAGTGGAAAGTTGTCTGTCTATTTGTTAACTGGTAACCTTTCATACAAGTAGCTTCATATTCAGATGAGTTATAGCGAACTTGTCTAAGTGTCCTGAGTATCGGGATATCTTCATCACAAGACTCAACTACAAATAATTAAATAGTGTTAAAAGTCCAATATTTCACTGCCGAAGGCTTAATCTCAAAAAATATTGAAAATCCCTCTAGTTGGGAGTCTTTCTATTTCTGTATAACTAAACCAAACAGAGTCATACTCACTCTTGTACTTTATGCGGATGTGCTCCAATCCTTTGTGAAGGCGTATACCGTCATATCGAAATGTTAGATTTGAGCTGCCTATAAACATTCCATGTGCCTCTCTAACCGGTCTTGATGTCTGAATGATCAATTCATTAACTTCACCTGTGAGTCGATTTGATTGTGCTTCATGAAAGATTTCAAAGAAAAACCCACCAGGATAGGCTATATCAACCAGCTCTATTTGGATCTTGAGATTTGCTGTTGCTGGCAAATGGACAAGCTGTAGAAAGATTGTTTGCATATTGGTTGTTGAATTTCTCAGGGAATCTGAACTTTGTTGAGAGGATGTTGTCTTCTTTGGTGATTTGTTTGTGATGCACCCTGTTGGGTGCCTCTTAGCGTCAATGAATCGAGATTCCTCAGCCAGCATAAATGTTGGGTAAACTAAAAAAAAGAAGAGATTTATGAGTTCATTTCCATCATAAGCCAGTATTCTGGCCGAGTAAGAATCTGCATACCAAATAAAAATTTAATATGCTGTGAGAATTCCTGTTGCTAAGTCGCAAATAATATGTTTCCCTACACAATTAGATTGCGCAAATGATCAAGTTGGCTATTATATTGCTACATAAAATTGTGAGCTTACTTTGAAAAGCAATAAGGAATTTAGGCGCGCTGTCATTCCTCAACTGCAGTGTGATGGTGTTCTCCTGTTGTAGAAGAATAATAATCCTGAAACGTTCTGGTTATAGATGTAAATATCCTCAGGGCAAAATTCTGACATACCATATTGTGGTTTGAAGACTAAAACCATCATAGAGTTTCCACTATTAGCCCTGACTATAATACTACACTGCACGGTATTATTGATATTGCTGCCATTCCTGTTAGATATGTCAAATTTAGGACTAAAAAGTTCTCCATGACTTTGTCTGTATTTGAGAGAGCGATTTCATTTTTAGGGTTGCAGAACCTGGCGCTATAGTCCATTTGCAGGGTAGATTCATTTTCACCTGAAATAAATACAATCGTTAAGAGGATAACCGAACAAAAAACTGGGGACCATCGAGCCTATACTTTAATTTGATAGCTCTTCGTCGGACACTCATTTGAAAATGATTTATTCTAACTATAAATCTTCAGGTTAAAGGGTAAAGTCTGAAATAGTTTGTAACAACATATCAAACCAATGTTTGAACCGTCCCCGCAAAATATTTTCATATGCATACTTCCGAACGTCAACCGATTTCACTGCATAACAAATCATTTAGTCAGAGCCTTAATGGCTCTCTTTATATTGGGGTCTACATAAGTCAATACGATACAGAATATTGAATATGACTTGAATATAATTTAAAGCAAATCATATTATTGGCATTTTCTTGAAAACATTACACCGTATGGCCTAATGCTAAGATTCAGGTCTGCTTGTGACGTAGCCCCGGATATGAACCTGGGAGGGGGAGTTGATTTTTTACCAACCAGCAGTACTATTATTTATTTGAACAACTGGTATGACTAGTTAGGCTGGGTGAGAGGGTATTAGCAAAACTGAAATCTGACCGACCCAGAGCTAAAACCCGAAAGAGATACCCATAAATATGCGTAACGATTTTGTACCAGATCTTGTACCAGATGCATCTCTAACTATAAGACTGTGTCCAATGAAATAAATACATACCTCTGCCAAGAATTGGAGATAACAACAGAACTGTAACAAGTGATGTCCACAAACTCGCTGCTCCCTTTGCCTCAGGTTCTCTGGAATACCTGAGTAGAAATAAAATTACAGGATCACTATTTAATAATTATGGTTATTATTATGATGTACGGATATTGAGGTATTACCACTAAACATAAATAGTTTGTTCCGGATTGTCTTTTCATCAGAGATAATCCCTTTTTCAAGGCAGAAAGGATGTGTTACCGACCACTGAACATGAATAACTACTCATTACTTTGGTCATTTTACATTTGGCTATTCAGTTACTCACCAGGCTGCTGTCATGATGTCGACTTTCATGCACATTAACTAAAATATATCACAAATTTTCGTTTAGGTTCGATATCTACTAAAAATCAATAATAATCGTTTTTCTACCATTTATGTCAAATGCGAAGAATGAAATGATTTTAGTATATGATTTTGGTAAAGGTTTTTCACTTCTTTTGTTTCAACAATGAACAATTAACACTTGATTCAGATTTTAACAATATATTTTTTTTGCTTGTTTCAAAACAATGCTGAGAAAAACCTATTCTCTTCTGGGCTTTAGAGCGTTAGCAAATTTTCTGCAATTTTTATGTTGAAACTATCAATAAATCATTACTGGTAATCTCCAGCAACCTTTTTGCCCTAAAGTAAATTTGCTACCATAGCATCAAAAGTGGCTATAACTTATTGGCCATACCTTATTTGCGACAATCTTTGGTTTAGACTCATGCTGGAAAGCTCCAGCTACTCATCAGGCATGATTGACACACTCCAGCAGCCTGGCCAGGAAATGTTTAGCAAGATCAGGGTGATCGTTTTTCATTTAGCATACTGTAGGAATGCTGTTTTAAACAAGCGGAAATTATGGCTTATTCTTTTTCCTGAACAACACCAGGGTTATTGTGGTCTTATCATTGCAGCGTAATGTAAATCTCCACACGGCACTGATAAGAAATTCTCCCAATATCAGTTTTTTAGTATGCATGTATCTAGCCTTTTTTTCGACCGAAGTATTTTCAACAAAGTATTTAAAATTACTATTATTTGTCTTTGGGAACAGAAAAAGTAGAGAGCTGTAAAAAAAACATCTATTAAAAAAACTACAATTGACAGTTCACATCATTCAGCATTGGATGAGTGGGGACCTATTTTAGTTTTTTATATGAGTAGATGGTTTTGCACTTGAGTTTTTCACATGACGGGTTCGTTTTATTGGAGGAGCTGGTTTGTGTTTGAGTGCGGTTTCGTGCAGGCAGTGGTTCTTGTTTTGTATAATCCTCGCTGTATACTGCATATAATTTTGATTCATCAGATGTAGGATAGGGGTGACGTTACAGTATGTTACCCTGTCAAAATAACTATCAGTGTCTGGTTTGATGATTTCAAGAGCCAGATTCTCCAGCCTCTCTATCCTCAATCACTAAGTATTTGTTGTCAATGTAAACCATGCATACATTATGTTAGGTCTAATACATGCTATGAAGATAGCTGGCAGCGTGCCAAATTGGATGCCTGATCTTTTAAAGTCTAGTAGAGTGTAGATTTTCACTATGTTGTCAACGTGCTCCTTGAATGTAAATTATAAATGAATGGGAACATAGCATCAGAGAGCATCCCGTAGGGCCTGTGTCAGGTAACTTTGCTGGCTTGGCTGAACCATATTAAAAAAACTGTTATCTAAATATCATTCAATCAATAAACGATCAATATATTTTTACTAATTAGGCATTTGATGTTGAAAGAGATAAAGCTTGTACTATTGAAATGATATGGTAAATTTCACTGGGCATGATTAAAAACAAACCAAAAAAAAAGTCGCTACAACATAACAAATCTTCGTCCATTACGTACAACTACAAAGAGAGAATTGTGTGGTTAAGGCTTTATTATGAGGATTTGCAATATTGGGAGGACTTATGCCATCTAAGTTAAGTGGCAAATCCTAGTTTTGGCTTGCATTGCCCCATTCACTAATCCGTAGTAAGAAGATCACTACCATATCAGTGTTAAAAGAAAAAAAACAAGCTGTGCAGCAGGTATTAGTAAGTGTACCCGATTTGGGCAATTATCCCTGTATCACAATACAGGTCATATTTAGATGCTCTATTCTGTCTTATACCCTGTTGTGAAGACGCTGAACATCAATGTAAACAACGGTTTCATGCCTCTACCCCGCCTCATGTCTCACCGGTACCCTCACCAATGATGCAAAGTCATCCAGGTTGGACTCAAATTTCACAATCCTCAGGGGCATCTTCGTGTCACAAAAGGCCAAAACTTGCCTCCGTCTCTAACAGTCTAACCTGCCTTTAAAATCGCCTGCCTTCTGCCCTTAAGAATAACTGCCTCAAAGGTGTTCTTTTGCAGAATTTGATTAGTTTTTACTGTAGGTGATAATGATATTGTGCTGGTCTCAAAACTCAACTATTAAATCAGGTACCTGCCATGTTGGTACAGGATGTAGCTCTTATGCAATGTACCTAGTCCATTGTGGTTGGAGTTGAATGGTTTGAGGTAAATACAGTCAGGACTTTCAGAAAGTCTTGCCTATGCTTTAAATGAATAGTCTTATGACAAAGCTCTGCAATCAATAATAAAAAATAGCGACTGACTACTGTAAACTTCAATTTTTTTTTTTTATATTGGCACGAATTTATTACAATTTAATTACTACTAGTCTTTTCAGAATTAATATAGAAGTAGAAAATTGCTAAACTCAAGAACTTGGGTCAAATATTATAAATTATAACTATGTGAACACAAGAATCCAGTGTCTCTTAAAGCAGCAAACGTAAGAAATGCTTAAAATACTTAGTTTTTGAGCACAACATTGTGTAATTTAAATACATAACTCATAATATAAGGGATGATTTAAAAAATTTGATAAGGAAATGTATAATTATTATGACAGTGAAATGGGATAAAAAGCACCATTTTAATTGGTTCTCTGTTAAAGGAAAAAGAGATCAAATTAGTTATAAATTATCAACTAAAGCACCAAAACATAACAGAGGTCTTTTTCTTTTACCTGCAGTCAAACAAGTTACATACATGAACGCAGTACCTGTATCTATACAGGCTGAGAAACTTTGATGCATAAATTGTCCGAGAACATTAATGAACAACACATTAAAACATTCCTTGGTGGATAAACTAAGGACCCCTGTGACATCTCTTAGGATGTTAAATCGTAAATAGGTTGTCAAGCTATGAAGGCTAAGAGCCTAAAAGTGTGCTGATGCCCTACTAGGGTTGTTTCTCACAGGCTCCCACACTGCAGATAGATCTCTACTAAAACTGATCCAAGGCTCGAAAAACTGTGATGGAATGATTTTCTGCCAGCCCCCTGTTGGTGCAGAGTAAAACTGACACATCTTAGAAAACCTGAAAAGAACAAAATAGACTTAAAATAATGATAAAAAGTTTGCCATTGTGTTTTAGTGGTGAGGAGTAGTAAGATTTTGTGATTAACCAAGTTAGGCCAGTTTTCATGAAATACGCTTTACACATTTATTTGACCTATGCTGTCATAAATTATATGTTGCTAGAGAAACTTACCCATCTTTACTGGTATCCAGTGTTTTCTGGAGATCTGTGATCCTCTCTTGTGATTGGCTGATGAAGGATGACATCACATCATAGAATGTTTGATTATCTGAAGAATCAGTTAGAGTTATCTCAACTTTGGTCATCAATGACTCCACATCTGGAATGAGAGAAAATATGGGAAAGTTTAAACGACAATGTTAAGAGTTTAGAAGCCACTCATGATTCCGATGTCAGGGCATTTTATATGGTGACAACCTTTCCGAGACGTCTCCAA
The DNA here is from genome assembly GCA_914767715.1 of Membranipora membranacea. Lineage (NCBI taxonomy): Eukaryota > Metazoa > Bryozoa > Gymnolaemata > Cheilostomatida > Membraniporidae > Membranipora > Membranipora membranacea. The sequence continues at coordinate 5,911,614 of OU612072.1, read as the reverse complement.
TACAATCCTGACTGGCTATCACACTAGTAAATCAATTTATAGAATAATTATCGAAGGCAGTAATCACGAGCCGTTTGTTGTAAAATACCTATTTGTTGAAAAGGTCATGACTTCTCTATTTGCCAAAGAGATACGGTCCATACTAATCATACAGAACACAGCACCTCATAGTCACATTGCTTAAACTCTCCTGATATGCTGCATATTTTGTAAAGCCTGTTCAAGTGTGGAATTTCAGCTTACCTTTCAGTTCCTTATTGAGTATATTGGTAGTTTTGCTCAGTTCATCGAAGCTCGTATCGCCAGCTGTGACCAGTTTACTGACACACGGTACAGGTAAGGTGTAGGTGAAGTAACTAGATGATATGTGAGGTGAGCTGTCAGCGTGAGCGTCAGAGTCATCACCATATAAGGACTTGTACTTGTTAGCAATATACTGAAGCAAACTTGTCTGCTCCTACAAAACGAATTTCACAATGCTGCTATAGTGTTAGGCCAACACGTGCTCTGAGTGAGTGAGTCTTTTATCCTAATTTCATCAAGTTTCCCAGAACATTGAGCTACGGGCTTACCTTTTCTGGTCTAGCAAGGTTGTTCTCAAACATCAATGCAAACCAAAGTAAAATCAGGTTAATTAATTAAGGTGTTTTAGAATGAGGATTCAGCAACTACCGCAATTGAGAAATAGTACTCTATAACATACCTTGCTTTTGATATGCTTGAGCTTCGGTAGGATTTCCAGGTTAAAGCCATCAGCCTGTCCTTGATGATTGTTTCCTAAAAATATTGAAGAACAAACTTTCACTGCAAATAATAAGAACCAGATTTCTATTTATTCATTTACTTTTTCAAATAAAATATTGTTAGGGTTGGACAAATTATGAAACATCAACACATTTATCTAGACCTTACCTCCATTAAAAAATTTACCGACAGCCAATAATAGGGAGAGGAGATTCTCTATCTGTTTGGAATTGGTCATGTGATCACACACAGAGTTCATGTTGTCCAGCTGAGATGTGATGTCATTTAGTGCCTCCTCATGGCGAGACTTCAGCAAGATACAGCGTATTCTCTCAACCCCAAACGAGATCTTATGGAGATTGTAGAGAAATCTCGAAAAGAAAAATAGATTTTATTGATACAGCCAAGTAATCAACCATGTAATATCAAAGTTGTCTACTCCCTGACAATAAGGACATAACTCCAAAATAATATGTTTATGAAAACCTTTCATCAGCTCAGGCGGTTTTGGTTGTGAGCGCGAAATAATTTCATCATTTGTCATTATGAACTGATGGCCCAAATTCTCTGAATAATTGGAACTACTACCTTTGTTATTACAGTACATGAAAACCGCACGCTATCTCATAAAAATAATCAAATAATCAGAAGGCATTGCGCTCAGGGATCTGACAGGGATGTGGAGATTAACTGATATTGTTACGATCAGTTTCGATGCCTTGAGTTTTGAGATGCTACGCTCATAAAAAAACTTACTCTTCCGGTATGTCGAGGAGACACTTAGGATTTGTCTCCATATGATCCTGAATCTCCGTCATCTCCTTCTCTGTCGCTCCCTTAAAGGAGACAAAAGTATGAATAAGTAAATCCAAGCGCTAGAGAAGTGTTTACAACAGACTTCAAACCACTTTAAGGCTTGGAGGCAATTGTATTATCAAGTTAAAGCCTGAAAAAAGACTCGCAGAGTGAAACACGCCGACTTATAACCATGTGCTGACCGATGGCTGAATGTTGATGATAAGAGGTACCACTATTACAATTCAAAAGCACCATTACTATTCAAGCTATCTGATTTTTATATACTGAAACCAAGAACTATCAAGTGGGCCAATCAATGCTGAGGAACCCAATATACATATAATTAACATTATTTCCTTTTTGCTTTTACCTTACTCAAGGGGTATTATTTTTATCAATATTATGCACCTAGTGAATTTTTATTTATTTCATGTAAACGAACAAACGAATTTACAAGCTGTACATGCACAAAGTCTCACAGAACAGACTTACCAGATCATTAATAGCCTGCCACGTATCAATAGCCACGAATGAGGAGTCAAAACTGATCAGCGCTAAAAAGAAATACCAAAATTTCATCACTATGGAATTTATATGACTAAATCAGTAAGCTATGCTGTGCATGGTGTAATAAATTATCTAAATGAGCACAGCCGCCCTAGAAGAGCTGAGTGTTGCGTTTCGCAAGGGCTTGAGATAGTTAAATTTATGACAAGCTTACATTCAATCAATCTTACTGCATTAGCTAGTGAATATCTATGCTAATAGCTGACAGTTAGTAACCCCATGCTAAATTTTTGCCGGTGTTTACTCAATACAACATTCATAGTGAGTACTTTAATCATCTCATTAGAATGAAAGGTATAGCACACAAACCTTGTTTAAACTCGGCGAAAGGGTGTCTTATACGTGACAATATGATGCCAAGATTATGTGATTGCTTCTTGTCCAAAACTTTGGTGAAGTTCTTACGCTTCCTCATAGTGGCTGCCAGCTGAGGTGCGCTCATCGTTGGTTTGATCTGAAGAAGAAAAAGGTCATCCATATAAAAGAAGGGTATTTCAGATTCATTATTTCGGAGTGGCCCACCTTACTTCAAAGGGAAGATAATAAAAGAAAGTCTTGTTTGGATAAATAGCATGAAGGATCCGCAAATGGGCCAATGAGAAAAGAATATAGTGTGCTGAGAGGGCCATACACAATAGCATAGCAATAAATTTGGTAAAAAATAGAGAGTGATAACAAGATCCGCCAAATTAAGAAAATATACCAAAAAAGGTAGTGGTTATTTCCTCTCTTTAAAACCGTCGCTCACTCTCCAATGTCAAAGATTGAACTTACTGGTGTAGACTGAGAAGTTGGTATTTCTCTTGTCAGTTTAGTAGGCGTGTCCTGGGGTACATCATTTCCTGTCACATGACTTGTTGGTAATGCCACACATGACTGACTGAGACCTGAATCGATACTTGCATTCGATAATCTGAAAAAGATAACAAAAAGATAATATCAATGCAAAGATGTGTATTGGCTAAGATCAAAGTGTCGCTGCCAATGGCCGTTTAGTGCCAGTTCAGTTTTGGCAGCTCGCTGCACACCCACAATTAGGAGGTCTTCTATGGCCTCACCTCTAGGATGCATTCTAGTTTTCTAGGATTTATTACATTCTCAGTATTAGGATTGATGGTACCTTGCGTCCCTCTTTAGTGGCAGCCCAATCTTCTGTTTCTTACAAAACAGCAAGATGTGTATGGCATCATTTTTGTACCATTTGTACAAAAACCTACTGTTTCGCAAATCGATGGTGGGTGAAATCAAAAAGGTCTTTGTGGAATGTGCTGGCTTTTCAGATGATCATACCGCAACTATTTCCCAATCACAACACAAAATTATTTTATTGATTGCGTACCTGTTTCTAGCAGTGAGCAGAACTTGACTACAGTTAGAACATAGAGTGGAGGCGGAATCATCCTGGCCCCGTCCTCTCATATGATTATCATTTGATGATTGGTTGCTTGATGAAACCGGAGTTGTAGTTATGTTACTGTGCAAGTCATGTGACTTTTGTCTTGAAGGTGATTGGTGGTCAGATTCCGAAGCAGTAAGGAAGGAATCACAGCTATTTGGAGTGTCTGTGTGTGCGACAGCAGTCTAAAATTAAGTGGAAATCTGAGTTGAAATAAGTTGAAAGGAGTTAAGAAATTTTAGCATTCGTCATGATTACCAGGGCCACACAATGATGCTTTACACGAGAACAGAGAAATGAAAGCAATGAATCAGCTCAGTTTCAGAGAATTACAGAGTTATCCCCATCTGATTTCTAAGAAGACAACTCCCAAAAAGAGAATGACATTGCTTCGCGTCAATTTTAGTACTTGATTGAGACCAAGATCTTTGTTCTCTCGCATTGATATAGTGTAACAAATGCAATAAGAGGCCAGATACTGAAGCTATAAATACATACCTGGCGGTTGTCTTTGGAACGATAGCCTGAGATCTGAGAATCACTTTTGTTGAAAGATAAGGAGACGTGGCTTCCATAACCCTCATTAAAAGTTGATATAGATAGAACAGTGCTCGGCATACTAACGCTAGTACTAGACTTGCCTTCTGATCGCACCTATAGTCACAGGATATAAACAAATAAAGTTTCAAATTTTCTCTGACATTTCTTACACCATTTTTGAAGGTTTGGGGACATATATTTTCTGGTGCGAATCATACACAAATACAGCATCAAAAGCCCGCCCCACAACAGCCTTGAATATTTGTGTAGGAGGTTGTATTAAATGATACTAATCGTATTAGGGTTATCCGCTTTGAATTTGGAGTAACAATTTTAACGAGGAAACCTAGAGGTATATTGGAGAATGACCCTTACAAACTCAGTGTATAGCTTTATGAATGTTGAAATTGTTTCTCAATTGAGGCAGGACCATTATTTTATGATTTTCTTTCAAATTCTAGAAGCAGTCGCTACATTAGTCACCCCTCTCCCATACTAGGCTGAAAGTTTGAAACCAGAAAAGGCTAAAGAGGTGGTTTCGGTTTTGATAAAGATCAGTGCTATGGAACAAGATTTGTGTCCTAACTCCACTGACACCGAACCAATAAGATGATTTAAGTTTCTATTTACCAGGATAAGTTCAAGATCCTGGAATAACACACATTGATTTGATAGAACTCAGTGAATTGTTCTATATAATTACACCATTGTTGTATAGGGAATATAACATCACCTCTGGAGGGAGGTTTAACACTTCTACGCACTTAACAACAAAAGGTGGAAGTACATACATAGCAACATTACATAATGTACAATTGATTACAACTTCAGCTGTGTTAACATAATATAACATCAATATAATTGTATTAATGGCAAATTGTCAGATTTTGGCGAGATGGGATGAGACTGAGACAGCAAGAAAATTCGAGACGAGACCGAGATGAGACCGAGACATATATCGATGCCAATAAACATTCTTCAGATATCACAATTTAAAAGAATGATGGATATTGATCCACTTATCACTAGTGCAATTAGCTAATAGTACATGTTAGTTGATTCAGTTTGTAATATATCATCTCGACATAAGGAACTATGTAGAGACAAAGTTTCTTCAAATTCTGTCAAGCATTCATCAAATTATAGATGTCTGAAGAAAGCTTAATGTAGTGCTGTAAGCAAAAGTATGACTAAAAGCTATGTTTTATGATAGTATAATCTCAATTCCTCATGGAGTTGAATAAAATCCATAGCATAGTGGTTAAGTTCGTGGACAATAGGTCACAAGGTCTCAGGATCGTGTCCAGATACAGGCAGTATTTTGACCAGCTACGACTCTTTTTAAGTACCAGCCTCGACATTCTGGTCCACTCTTGACTACCATCAGTCAGTCCATGTAATTCTAGCTGAGATCGTTCATTCAAATATCCCAAGACTTTGACAGGCATGGACTGGGATGGGCAGACGGGCAGAGAGATGGTAAAGATTTTGTGCGCATAGCAACAATTAGAGTTAATATTGTAATGTCAGAATTTGGAATTTTCTTGAGATAAGCAAACACGAGATTAGGAAAGTGTCTTTGGTAAAATGTGAAGCTAAAGCTAAAGTATCAATATTGTAAGAAAATTCCAAAATCTAAGATTATTAAAGCTTACCTCTCTGTTGTCTAGGTCTGCCCATGGTGTCTCATTGTTCATCAATGGTATGATGAATTCTTCAATATCACTCTCAGTAAAAGAGTCTGGTTTACCACCATCTACAGACAAAAGAGTATCAGAGCTTCCAGCCGTGGAATCATCTTCAGATGCACTGCTGTTCCGTGTGTCATCATCTGAGTCCGATTTGTCAACCAGAGACATTGCGTGCAAGGGTCTATGGATAGAGTAAAAGATTTCGTACTGCGCTACAAATACTTAGCGAACAATTCCTCAACTATCATCTTTAACTACAGTCCCATAAATGCAAGACTGATTGTTTACTGAAGTAATACGAGAGCACTCAGCTTGAAGTGTACCAATAAAATAATATAACAAATGAAAATTAGGCAAATAAAAGGCAAGCATTCAATTGTACATAAAATCAATACGTAGCCAGTGAAGTATAAAGACTGGTTTATATGATATTAGAAAATAGTTTATAACTTTAACAAAGACCCTGACAATGGTGATCAGAGATTAACAAACTCTACAGAATTGCTGTTGGAATAGAGCTAAAGAGCTGTGGGGAATTTCAGTCTTTGACTGTTATATATATTAAACGATGAGGACGCATTCTATTCATATATTCTATTCCTTCACATGTTTTGTCTGTTATAATAGTCCTTTATAAATGCTACTACGACTGTAACTATTTTTAGCAAGCATATCCCTTCCCTCTTACAACTTGACACTTTATGTTTACTAGCGGACGGACGAGACTAAACGCACTGATTATTTTTACTGATTTATACATTAAATCTTTGTAACTCTGCTAGTTTTAGTTAGATAGTTAGTACACGATAAAATCATAGTACAGTTGATAAACAACACATTTTTATGCCTGGCTGGTAGCCTTGATTTAAACAGACTTTTCGACTGGCAGGTTGCCGTTAAGCCCTACGCGTTCATCAGAACAAGTTGGAGATCGGGAATATTTATGCCAAGCCCATGCTGGCTATCCTGACAAGATAGAATTTCCGACAGAGTGGTGTTCATTGTCGGTTTTTGTGATAGCTGGAAACGATTGCCAGCTAAAAATGTGATACCGCTAGAGAGTGCTTTCCGTCGCGCAACGCTGCTCTGACTATCACAGCATATTGTGTCCTCTTACTCCTTATCTTACCACCATACATTGTCTGAGAAACTGGTTCTTTGAAAAACTCATTCTTTTATTGGTCCACCACTAGGAATGCTCCTTTCTCAAGACTGCAATGCAACACATCTCTGACATGCATGGGTTATAGCCCGTCAGTATGTAAAACTTGGTGCAGTGGGAGAAATATTTTTAAAATTTAACTCAAAATAAATTGCATAAGACACACAATGTGCTAGAATTTAGTTTCAGCTTCTTGAAAGCCTTCAGTTTGTTGTGGAAATGTTCTACACAGTATAAAATAATAAAGAGTTTACAGTAAAAATTAAAACGGAGTAGTGAAAATAAAACGATAGAGGTAATAATATGGCCAATAATATATAAATCGCTGAGGCAACAGATATCTTCCTTTTGGGATTGAAAGTTTGACTAATTCAGTTCACTGTGTTTCCATGCAATCGAGTGGGTCTGATCTATCCATGGAAATGCATTCCGCTCAAAGGTTCGGTTCTCGCTGAGTTGTGAATAATACAGCTAGCCCGGTTATCATCAAATGCTACAGTATGGTTCATGGCGGTGGCAGATTTATTTAAACTTTCAGCTTGGCCTCAACCCATTGAAAGGGATGCCTACTTTGAGGACATGCGAAGAGGTGACAACTCAGCTCGAGGTAAAAAAAAACATGTACCTGATTACATTTTAAATCTCGTTCAGGCTGCAAAACAGCTCCACAAAGTGTTAGCTACATTGCCTTTTATATACAAGCTCTCTATTCCAATTTCAGTCGCTTTGCACCATAATATTTGCTACCAAACTTATCATCCATATCAGCCTCTTTTGTTACACTGAGAATTACAGGTTTGCTCCCCTTATCCACTGAGTAGCAGTAATTCAGATAGGTGCAGAACTGGGATCTCTCTCTGACTACCCCAGTCAGATCTGTGAAGAAATCTACAACCTCTACTTGAGCGTTAGGTTTACAAACTCTTTCAGGAACAGACGAGGGCTTCATTCTCACAGCTTCTTGTTTTACGTTCATTGCAGCAGAAACCTTCTCATTCAGATACTTCCTCATCTCTTTGAATGTGATGTTTTCCCTTGGTGACCTGTTATTGGTAAAAAAGATGATGAAAGATTAAAAGAAACCAAAATCTTTGAGGATTATAAAAAATTAGTAACTTCAGAAAAGCAATCATTGTGATTATATATCAAGAGGAAGCATGTTAACAGACTATCACTATGGTCCCATGTGTCGATTTTGTAAGGATTTCGGGAGTAATTGCCCCATGGAGACGGCATTCAAGTCAAATTCCGATTGTGACGAATGACTTTTTGGACGCGAATATCCATACCGTGTTTATTCGATCTATTTCCTTATTGGAGGCGTGGCTGAATGGTTAGCGCGGTTAGCGCTCTTGCACACAATGCCTTCAAAGGGATTACACGCGGCAGGCTGGGGCTCAAGTCCCGGCTGCGGCAGTTTCCTTTCATGTTTTTCCCATCATGGGATTGGTTAGAATCCACTGGATTCTAACCATTCGAAATTGGAGTGAACCAAAAAATCGACACACGGGACCATTGTGATTGTACACAGAAAATTGTAAAATCACCAACTTTTGAGAAAATATTTACCAACAGGAATAAATTGAAGCTCTTACTTGCTGTCAGGCAGGGTCGTGAAGAGGAGATAACAATTCGGCTGAGTGCTGACTCCAGGGAAAGGATGGGAGCAATATTCACGGAATCTCTCTCTTGATGGCAGCTTTCTCTTTACTGGGCTAAAGTCAGACAATTCTGCCAATGCAGGAAGTTCTGAAGTTTCAAAACTGTGACTTACTCGATTGAAACCTGGAGTTATTCCACCTCGACAAAATGACAGCATTATCATCTGCAATGAGAAATATTTTCTGAAAAAATTCCCCTCTCTTCCAACATGGTTGAAGTATCAAACTTATCAATAGTCAAATAGTCAAACTTTTCCAGGTCTGTAAAGGAGCATGTATGTCAATAGAAGAACTAACTTGAAAATATGCAATGGCAATATGGCTTTCATATGTACGTACCTTTGCTAAGTGGTGCTGGTTTCGTGAGCTAAATGCTTTGATAACGTTTTGGACTGCAATCACCTCATCTCCTGCACAATAGATGTTACCATCTAAATCACCATGAGCCAAGACAACCAAGACAGCTAAAGAACCTTGGTCATCAGAATTGTTTGCTAAGTTCTCAATCTCCTCCTGCATTGTTTTCACATTAGGGTCAAAGCATGTGTTCACCTGTAAAAGGTGTTCATGAACCATCATAAAATGAGATTAGGAAGTCATTAATAGTTTTAATATGTTATTTGATTTGGAGATTCTTTGGCTAATTGCTGTGTGGCAGATTCTGCATCACACATGCACAGCTGCACAAATATTCAATGAATCAGTATGATCTGACTGTTAAAAGTTCCCAATCAGGGGTCACCAAAGAAGACAAATAATTTACACCATGTCATGGCTAACAGTCTCTCATTGATGATATATCCTCATTGGAGACCTCTGCATTGGGAAAACAAAATTGAAAACTCATATTTGTTACATAGCCAGAGCGTTTCTAGATCACACACAATTGAATGCTCTTCAAAAAATAATTCGGTATGCCTCTATTTGATTGACTGCTTATGGGTTTTGAGCAAAGCATTTAACCCTCAAAAATATAGGAGCCAGCAACAAATTAATTGTTAAATAGTGCAGGCGGGCAGAAGATGGTGAGGAACTCAAGCATTTACATACCGATAGACAAAGCTGATCTTCAAGAATGACTAATACATCATCATACTGAACTCTCCATTCGTCTCTCCCTTCTTTGATACACAGTATAAGGCCATGTCCTCGTCTACCAGCGGATTCCTTCATTGGCTGTTCAGTAATGGAGTCATACATGCTTTGTTCACTTTCAACATCACAACGTGCTGGTGTATGTTTTCCTAAAGTAGAATTCACCGAAATATGGAGAACCTCTTCATGTGTTTTGAACTTTTCAATAAACTGCTTTTGCCCAGTGATGGAAGCCAGTTGATTCATCCATTCACTAAAAATAGATCAACAAGACAGGTGAGTAAAGTGCTAGTAATTTCTTCAACATCTCCTACCCTGCCCTATCCTGCCCTTTCCTAACAGCAATGGCTGGAAAGCTGAAGGTAATGAAACGATCACGTGTACCAACTGCTCACATGCCAGAAGTAATGACCTGTTTGATGTACTTGAATGTTTAACATACAGATGGTTGCCTTCAGAGAAGCTTTAGATACCATGTGGTAACATTACTTATTACTTGTTCGAGAATATTATAACATAACAATATATAACATAAAACAATAACAAGTATAACAACTTTAGAATTATAATACTTTATACTTATTAATAATTATAATTTTCACTGACATCCCTTACCTGTTGGATAGATTCTCCGAATCCTCCACAGTAACATCTATAAGGAGAAAGTCCGGCCCTGGTGGGGCTAGTGGCTTTGGATTGCCCAAAGTTCTCCGCACTACAACCTACAATAAAAGCCAACATAATTCATTGATCTGACTAATAAGTATAGTAAAAGAAATCAACCATCACCTAATTGCAAAACCGGCTGCAAATGATTAATTTTGAAAAGGGTAAAGACTTATACTTACTTTTGGCTGACCGTGCCTATCATGGCTGTCAAGATTCCACAATGCCTCCTTCACCTGCTTTTGACTCATTTCATAATCTTCAGCAAGTTCATCTATGTATAGGCTACCACTGTTCAGCTAATTTGAAATAAAGAATTGGTGAATTTGATTTGTTGCAACAACGAATGGGTAGGCTGAAGTCTGTGAAATTGTAGTCTAACCAAAGAAACATGAATGGAAGTTTAAAATTGGTCATTTACCTTACGAATTGAAGAGTGGATTGCAGGTTCCAGTGCCAATGAGTCCACAAGAGAGTAATTAAGTGTTGCATACATCATAACTGAGAGTAGCCTTGGATCTGTAGGGATACTATACTCCTGGCGTCGTGATTGAATAAGATGTGAACTCATGAAACCAAGGAAGAAAGCTTCCAATGACTTGGAAGTGGAATCGTTGTGGATCGAGCGGAGAGTGAAGTTATCTGCCTGATCATGGGGTCTCTCTGCAATAGCCTGCATATTGATACTGTTGACATTTCTCTGATTGATCATGAAACGTCTCATTTCCAACGACACACTCATAAGCAGTTTAGCAAATAGTTTTGTGTTGCTCATGCCTGCTACATAATGGAGTGGGCTGTTTCCGAAGCAATCTTGAATCATTACGGAGCTAAGATCAACCTCGTTTACATAATCACCAAGTTCAACGCCTAAAGTTTCAGAGTTCATGTTGCGGGCCGCAAGATGAAAAGAATTCTGTCCAAACTTGTTTCGGTATTCCAGCAGAAATGGTAAGGGTATCTGTGTTTTTAGTATGTATGAAATGGTGCGTTTGACCAGACCAACAGATCCTGAATCGATTGCTAGCATCAAAGGTGTATTTCCATCTCTGTTTGGTGTCAGCAGCAACGATTCGCTCACGCTTTTGGGATGGAAATGATCTGGTGTATATGAGCATGATGGTACGTGATCACTGCTTCCAAGAATGCACACTTCCCTAATCGCATTCTCAATGTCATCCGTAGTGTGCTGCAGTGTTATTTCACTGGACCGTTGAAGAAGATAGCCAGTAGCACCAATAATTCCAGCTTTACAATAAGTGTGCAATGCTGTGTCCCCACTGTCATTGGTACAGAATATGAAGCTCTCTTGATTGCTGTCCCCTACCTCATCCAATAAACATGCTACGATTTCATCACTTGCAGCTGCATGAAGTGCAGTGCCATATTTAGGGCTCTTGATGGACAAAAGTTTCAGTTTATTACTCACACTCGACAGGTAATATTTGACAAGAGAGAGCATGGCGCCATTGTCTCCCTCAGCAGCTCGGTGAAGTGGTGACTCCCCATCCTGGTTCAGCTGAAACAGCAACTTCTCTCTGTCTTCTACACCAACGAGTTTCAAAAGTAATTCAGCTACCTGCACATCGCTTGCACAGTGTAATGCTGTGCCAACCACATCCTTCCAGATTGGTTTACTGTTATTGTAACTTGTCATGAAAATCAGTTTACGTATATCTAGATCCAGGGTAAGAAGATATGACACAACATCAAAATGGCCTCGGTGGCAAGCAACATGCAAAGCAGTCGCACCGAACCTGTTCATTGTAAAAACAAGCTTGCTTTGGTCCCCTTTGTCCAAGGCTGATATAAGCATCTTAGCTACTGCCTCATTCCCAGCATAATGCAATGCTGTGCCTTCCAAACTTGCAAGGTTTTCCTTCTTGCCAGCACTGACAGTAAAAATCAGCGACCTTATATCAATCTTCAATGAAAGGAAATAGTCAACCAATTCACTGTCATTCATTGTGCAACATCTATGAAGGACGGTCTCATTGAACAGATTTTTTTTAGCTATCAGCAACTCTCGCTGATGTGGATCTATTGCATCAAGAAATAGTCGTGCAATATTGATGTTAGCAGAGTGATGGAGCGGAGTGTTGCCTTGGTCACAAGAGAAGAAAACTAGTTTGCATCGATCTCTTACTTCAGAGAGTATATATTCTATCACGGAATATCTGCCTTTCTCGCTAGCTGTGTGCAGTGCAGTCTGACCACATTTGTTTGGCTGATGTAAAAGTAGTTCCTTGACATCTGGGTCAAGCTTTCTGAGGATTTGAGTTGCAACCTTTGAGTCTGGTGCCTCATGCAGTGCAGTACCTCCACTGTATTCGGTATAGGCCTTAGTGTAACGGTCACTGACTTTCATTACTAAAGGTGACACAATCGCCTCACCCAAGGACATTAACAGCTTTACAATGGCCTCGTGGCCATTTTTAGCTGCAAAATGCAGTGCAGTTTCGCTGTTGCGATCAGTCAAAGTAACAAGTTCAGCCAGGTATTCTGTCTTTGTCGCATGGAGCAACACAGTAACAACATCTACATTGTCTTTCTTACATGCTGTGTGAAGAGCTGTTTCTTTGGTTCTATTGACAGAAAAAAGCAGTTTCTGCTTGGTGGTTTCTTGCAAACTATTACAAAGTAAAGTAGATGCCGTTTTCCCACACTTGGCTTGGTGCAAAGCGGTGCCGAATTTGTCACTTGACTGAAGAACTAACTGGTCTTTGTCACTGACATGACTCAGAAAGAAGACGACTAAATCACTTCGACCACCCATACAAGCTGTGTGAAGGGGTGTTCTACCCATTTTATCGGAATGTTTACATAGACTCTCAACCTCTTCTCGAGACGTGTATTTGATAAGGTGCTCAACTAGTTTCACATCAGATAACTGGTGAAGAATGGAGTCATCCCTGAATGGGTATCGAAAACCCAAAAGTTCTTTACCCAACTTTTCTACAAGCTGTTCTTTTATTCTCCACTCACATGTGTCTGAGACAAGAAAGTCCACTAGTTCAGTCTTCTGCAAAAGAAAGATGAGTAAAGATCCATTTTAGTTTCACAGATATTTCACTGAGGATTTTGGTTGATTAAAAGTATGTGGTACGGGTACCCTCTCCAGTGTTGAAAAATCATCAAGGTCGGACCTACATTTAACAATCCTCATCACCACAGGAGCGCCTGTGTGTCAAGAAAGCCCTTACCCTGCCTCTTCCTCTGCCCTGCCTCAGAAAAACACCCCTCCTGCCGTTCAAAGTTTGATCATTAGAGGTTATAGTACTGAGATGGTCATCGTTGCGTAATTTGATTGCTCTAACATTGTCCAGTTTTGTTGCTGATATAGTTTGACAGACAGAACAGATTTCACATAAAAAGATTCAAAAGACGTTGCATGTCAATGAAGGTGATGCACAGGTGCAAATTACTGTCTGAGCTATTGATGGTAAGAGGTTTGAGAAGTTATGAGCTATCTACATAATGACCAACTTGCAAAGATGGCTTAGTTGATACAGTTGAGGGATGGTCCTGCGACAGAGGCATGGAGTATCCAGACATCTTCCATCAATCTATAATTTTCTTGTCATGTGAAATTATTCAAGCTGAAGACAAACAGACTGGACAGTCAGATTACTCAGTGTCACAGACAACGATGAAATCAGTTATCTGACAGGGCAGTACACGATGTGGAGGCCGGTATACCACAGAGTTAACCAAAACAAAAGAACATTTTCTGCAACAAATAGGGCTAGTGTTGATTCATTGCTACTTTACATACATATGAGATGCGACATCGAAATACTGTGTCTGATAGTCATGTAGAAACCTCAATTTTCAGACTAAAGCACCAAAATAGCACCCCCCCCCCCCCCATATTGTGAAGTCTCAATGAACACACAGTGTTGGGCGCTGAACACTGTTAGCACAAATATCATCTGTTACTATAAAAAAGGAGTGCATTTGAAAAAGAATTGAGACAAGCTTTTCACTAGTAAGTTGATTAAATTTAACAAATCAGCAACAAGATATATATCAGATCCCTAAACAAGAGACTTACTGTCTTTAGCCTTAGATTGGACCACTCCAACTCATCTGCCAGGACAGCCTTCGCGATGTCTTCTATGTCTGCCTCCTCATCAGAAGATGTCATAAAGTCTCTCTCAAAGGAATAGTTTGATGTTGCTGAAGAAGAATCACTCCAACCATCAAGAGACTCGCTACTGCTAGGCCATAAATCATCATCGGATTCTCCATCCGAATCATAATCTGATTGCAGATCAAAGTCGGGTATATTCCTAGAAGCCATTTAGACCTAGCTGAGTTTATACAGCACTCTACTAACTGAGCTCAACTTAGCCAACGACTATTGCATCACTTTATAAAGCAAACACATTGACTCTTCAACATCCACATTCCACATCGCCAATGTAAACACTACAAGCGTTGTTGACTGTTATAAAACAAAACTGTTCAGACTGGTAAGCGTATAATGTGCAAACTCTTATGAAATGTACTTTGTAACACACTTTGTCCATTGTTCTGGAATTTGAATGGTTAAAGGAAAACTCAGTCAGCGCTTTCAATGAGATTGTATAGTTCTATTGTTGCCTATGCTATAAATCAAAAGTCTTATGTCAAAACTCATTATTGACATGCAATCGGAAAAAAGGGCAACATGTAAATTCACAGTCTTCGTTTTGTATTGGCACGATTTTATTACAATTTGATTACTACTAGTCTTTTCAGAATATATCGAAGTAAAAAATTGCTAAAGTCAAGAACTTGGGTCAAATATTATGAATTATGTGAACAAGAATCCGGTGTGTAGTAAAACAGCAGACGTAAAAAATGGTTGAAAAATACTTATTTACAGAGCTTTTGAACACAATTTTGTGTAGTTAAATTAAGTACATAGCTCATAACATTGAGAGATGAAGTAAAAATTTGACTAGGAAATGTACAAATATTATGACAGTGAGTGGGGATAAAAGCACCAGTTTAATTGGTTATCTGTTAAAAATGAAAAAGAGATCAATTAAGTTATAAATTATCAACTAAAGCACCAAAAAATATCCTCAGATACCACAGATATATGACATCGGTTTCATTCTTGAAAATTTGCCTGCAGTCCCGTACACCACCACTGTTACCTATATCTATACAGGGTGAGAAAGCTTCAATATATAAATTGTCCGAGTACAAATGAACAACACATTAAAATATTCCTTGGCTGATAAATCCAGAAGCTTATGACAACTTTTTAGGAAATTAACTTTTAAATAGGTTGTCTTGTTGTGAAGGCTGAGAGCTTAAAAGTGTGCTGATGCCCTACTTGGGTTGTTTCTCACAGGCTCCCATACTGCAGATAGATCTCTACTAAAACTGATCCAAGGCTCGAAAAACTGGGATGGTATGATTTTCTGCCAGTCCGCTGTTGGTGCAGAGTAAAACTGACACATCTTAGAAAACCTGAAAAAAAACAAAAAAGACAATAAAAAAATTGAATGAAAAGTTTGCCACTGCGCATGAATGGCAAGAATTATTTAGATTTTTTTACACATATAACTCAATGTCATTGTAATCAGCAACTGCGCATCTTTATCCTTCACAGGCATATTATTGTTTGAATGATTGCGAAAAAATCCGGTTTTTGGTATCATTCCAGAGCTCTCAGTCTAAATTAGGTTACTGTTCTAGGTTCAAAAACAGCCTGTTGCCCAGTTTCAACGGATTTTCATTCTAAGTGGGGATGATAAGGTAATGAAAATTTGCAATGCATCCAATGAAAATATGTTAACTTGGAATAAGTTGTTAACCCACTGCTGGTAAAACGCATTATCTTTAAAATTCAATTAGGACAAAATTTCAACATTATTCTTACCACAAAAAATTCTCAATTAATTCCTTTTTGGCGCTGCAATGATTGGTCATAAAGCGATTGATATCATAAATAAAACTTCACATTTTTTAATTATTTGTGATAATTTTGTACTCCTAACCATAATTCTAGAAGATTGTGATTAGCTAGCAGATGGCAGTTTTCATGAAAAAAAAATACATGGATACATGCTGTCATAAATTATATATTACTGGCAGAACTTACCCATCTTTACTGGTATCCAGTGTTTTCTGGAGATCTGTGATCCTCTCTCGTGATTGGCTGATGAAGGATGACATCACATCATAGAATGTTTGATTATCTGAGGAATCAGTGAGGGTTGTTTCTACCTTGGTCATCAAGGACTCAACATCTAAAATGAGAAAATACGGGAATTTTTAAATGCAATGACAGTTTAGCAGCAAGTTATGATCCCACTATCCAATGAGGGCATCTTCAATAGTGACAACCCTTCCAAGACATTTCCAATACTAGCCTGACTTATTATGACTTCTAAATGATTTTATAGAATGATTATCAAAGGCAGCAGATACCCGTTCATCGAAAAGGTTGCAACTTCACTATGAGGCAAAGGATTGACAGAGTGAGTGTTCATAATCTATATAAAAAATACGACACCTCACAGTGAAATTGCTCAAACTATCCCTATATACTGCATATCAAATTAGGTTTGTAAAAAAACTGGCATATATTTTAGTTTCAGCTTACCTTTCAGTTCCTTATTGAGTATGTTGATAGTTTTGCTCAGCTCACCGAAGCTCGTATCGCTGGCTGTGACCAGTTTACTGACACATGGTACAGGTAAGGTGTAGGAGAAGTAACTAGATGATATGTGAGGTGAGATATCACTGTGAGAGTCAGAATCATCACCGTATAAGGATTTGTACTTGTTAGCAATATACTGCAGCAAACTTGTCTGCTTCTACAAAACAAAAAACAGTAAATTTATGATGCTGCTGTTGTTTTACGTTAACAGAGATGATCTGAGCGAGTGGTTTGTGTCTTCTAGCCTAATTCTGTCTAAAATTCTTAAAAAATTGAGCTACTGGCTACTCTATTCTGTTTGCATCGATCATACTCCCACTGCAAATCAATCCAAACAAAACTAAAATTAGGTCAGCAAACAGCATTCGGGAGAAAAATTTGGATGACTTTGTTGTGGTGATTTTAGAATTAGGATTCCGCAACTACTGCAATTGAGAAATAGTACTCAAAAACATACCTTGCTTTTAATATCCTTGAGCTTCGGAAGGATTTCAAGGCTAAAGCCGTCTGCCTGTCCCCGATGATTGTTTCCTGGAAAAAAAAAGATTTAACTTGTGATAACTCTGTCACACTAAAACACACCCAGTAATCATAACAATGCAATGCAGTCAATCATGTTTTGTTTTGCTCAACATGTGGCCATCTTACCCATAGATCCCTAGTTAAGCAATCAATGCAAATAACTAGAACCAGGTCTTTATTTATTTATGATGTTTAGTGAACTAGTTATGAAACATTAAATCATTTGTCCAGAACTTACCTCCATTGAGAAAATTGCCGACAGCCAGTAACAGTGAGAGAAGATTCTCTATCTGCTTTGAGTTAGTCATGTGATCACACACAGTGTTAATGTTGTCCAGTTGAGAGGTGATGTCATTTAGTAACTCCTCATGACGAGACTTCAGCAGGATACAGCGTATTCTGTCAACCCCAAACGAGATCTTATGAAGATTGTAGAGAAATCTGGAAAAGAAAAAAGAACAAATATGTCATTGATACAACTGAGAAAGTGATTTGTAATATCAAAGTTGTCTACTCCTTGACATTAAGGACATAACTCCAAAAGATATGTCTAGCAAATGGTTTTCATCTGGAGCAAACCAATTTTAAATTTAGTTTTTATGGTTCAATGGCCCAAATTTTCTTGAAATGTGATTAGTCGTCGTGCCCTATACTAAGAAATATGACATTCATGTGGAGATAAACAGATATTGTAACCTTCAGTTCTCAAGTCTTGAGTTTTGAGAAACTACAATTATAGAAACTTACTCTTCTGGTTTGTCGAGGAGACATTTAGAATTTGTCTCCATATGATCCTGAATTTCTGTCATCTCTTTTTCTGTTGCTCTCTAAAAGATAAGAATAACTCCAATAGAGAAGTGCCTAAATCGACTCACTTCAGACAACCTAGAGGCTTTGAGGAGATTGCATTAGCGAGTTAATACCTGAGAAAATCTTGCAGTGTGAAAACTGGCTGAGTATTGATGATAAGAACTATCACTTTTGCAATTCCAAAGCACCAATTCTATTCAACAGGTTATATATACACATGAGATAAATGAACATTGGGTCACAGATCAGACTTACCAGGTCATAAATAGCTTGCCATGTGTCAATAGCCACGAAGGAGGAGTCAAAACTGATCAGAGCTAAAATAAAATAACAAAATAACATTACAAGAGGTGATGTGGAGCAAACACAATGTTTACCAAATAGTATGGGATAAAGCACATAGAATATTGGTTTGATTAAAGTAACACAGCTACTTCATTGGATTACTGAGATGAGCTGACGAATAAACAGTCAAGTTTCCATAGTGTTTAAGATGTCAGCGAGATTGCAGTCAAGCTTGTCACCTAGTATAAATTATAACAAACTGAGGCCGGAGTTGATCTAGAGTAGTGAGGATGAGTAACTGAACACAAATATTACCGCTGCAAGGCTGTTCGAAGCGGGGGACCTCTCCCCTTTGAATACTTTACTCATTATATAGTAAGATACCGAAAAGTTCATATACTCAATACTATAATCATATCAGTACATAGAAAGAGATGGCTTTGGTAGACACAGATAAATATCTCACAAACCGACCTTGTTTAAACTCTGCGAAGGGCAGTCTTATACTTGATAGTATAATACCGAGATTCTGTGATCGCTTTTTGTCCAAAACTTTAGTGAAGTTCTTACTCTTCCTCATAGTGGCTGCCAGCTGAGGTGCACTCATTGTTGGTTTGATCTGTAACAGTAGAAAAGGGAATAAGGCATCATCATAATTGGAAGTTGTCCGCCTCACTTCAAGAGGAAGCTAATAAAAGAAAGAGCGTTGTGTTTTGATAAATAGCATTATGGAATGGGCTATTGAGAAAAGGTAATTTTAGTGAGAGGGGCATATACAATACCTTAACATTTAATTTTGGAAAAAATAAGAGAGTGATAACAGGGATATGCAATATTGAAAAATTTCAAACTCCTCCAGTTTATTCAATCAGTGATAAGATGATGCACAATGATCACGTGATATACTATTGCATGCATGTCTCTGATCAATAGGGAGTGAATTATTTCACTTAGCCTGAGTACCATCACAAGTAATTTGGTGTGACGACCCACAGAAAGTTTCAGTAATTAGGGCCGGGTACATGTAAGGTAATAATATTATATTGACTCTATCGATCAGAGATGCACATGATAAGAGTGTGGTCTCGATTTCAGGGATAACATGATGAGCATTTATATAGTTAGAGTCAGCCTACCCCATTACTGGTGTCGAGAGCGAACAGCTCCTCCAGCTCATCTGTATCTACGTTTGGCTCCTCTAATTTCTCCCACACAGTCTTACATGTCTGTTTGATTCCTCGTCGAAAAGCCGCCACAGCACTGAAACATAGAAACAAAATATATAATATGCTAAAATAAATTGGTATGACTAAGGGGATCACTTCAAAATTCATTGATTTGCTTGCGGCAGGTGTTTCCTACGTCATGTATATGTAAGGTGTATTCAGATCAAAATAGTGACCGGCAGGTTGGTAATGAGTAGCAACAACAGGGATACAACTTTCGTCAAACAACGGGTGAAATAAAATGTGACATAGAAGAAACAGTTTTTTTTTATACCAAACATGAACTGTAAAGATTGAACTCACTGTGTATGCAGTTGTATCCTTTTCCAGTGGAGTGGCTTCAAACTGTATCTGGACTTCTGTACTTTTTTGAATGGAACTACGAAAAAAAGGACATTCATTGAATGATTAAGATGTGATGGGAATTTTTCACTGGCAGTGGATCTAACAACTATTTTTTCTAGAAAAAACACGGATATCAATCAAACGGCATGATGGCATTTGTAGCTACCCTTCGCTGATTTCATAGCCTAAGGCTTCGGGTAGCTGGTTCAGGGGAACTTTACCTCAGATTAGGTATTAAAATAATAAATGCTTATAGTGTTTTCGTTTTATTTCTCATATGTAAATTGATCCAAAAATCTAAATAATTGCACCAGATGATACTGTGCCACTTACTTGTATGGTTGAGGTTGGCTAGTCCATGAAGAGCTGGTGGTGGGGGAGGCGGGCCTCCTGGAGGGGGCGGAGCTGTCAAACTGTTACTCATACCCTGATTGGGCATCGGTGGTGGAGGAGGCGGTACCATAGAAATGTCACTTGAACCGTGATTTGGCATCGGTGGTGGAGGAGGTGGTATTGACACATTGTTATCTGAGCTCTGATTGGACATTAGTGGCGGCGGAGGCGGTATCATACTGTTTTCCAAATTCTGATTTGTTATGAGTGGGGGAGGAGGTGGTATCATCATACTGCTATCTGCATTCTGATTGGTCATCAGTGGGGGAGGAGGCGGTATTAGCATGTCATTTGAAGTGTGATTGGGCAGTGGAAGAGAAGTGGATGAAATGTCCGCACCACTGTGGTTGGTTGATGGTGGCAGTGGAGGTAGAAAAGATGGTGGAGGTGGAATGGCATCTGCAGGAGGAAATGGTAGAGCTTCCTCATCTTCTTCCGATCCTCCAAGGTGGAAAAACTAAAAATGAGGAAATACAATTTTGTTAAACGTGGCCGCAAAAAAGTTTGAGTTGGGCTGCCTTGCCCTTTCCATAAACTATGTTTTATATGCCATCAGTAAAATTTGGTTCAAGCTGGGAGACTAGGTTAAGAACCTTAGACCCATTGCACCTTAGACATAAAAAATACTGGTTATTTCCCCTCTCTGAAATATCGCTCACTCTCCTATTCGATGTGAAAGATTGTACTTACTGGAGTAGACTGTGACGTAGGTATTTCTCTTGTCAGTTTAGTAGGCGTGTCCTGAGGTCCATCGTTTCCTGTCACATGACTTGATGGGAATGCTACACATGACTGACTAAGACCGGAGTCAATACTTGCGTTCGATAATCTGAAAAAAAAACAAAAAAAAAGAATATCAATGCAAAGATGTGTATAGCAACATTTTTGTACCATTTATACAAAAAACCTACTGCTTCGCAAATTGATGGTGGGTGGAATCAAAAAGGTCTTTGGTGGAATGTGCTGGCTATTTAGATGACCATACCGCAATTGTTTTCTAATCACAAAACAAAATTATTTTACCGATTGCGTACCTGTTTCTAGCAGTGAGTAGAACTTGACTACAGTTAGAACATAGAGTGGAGGCAGAGTCATCTTGGCCCCGCCCTCTCACATGATTGTCATTTGTTGATTGGTTGCTTGAAGAAACCGGAGTTGTAGTTATATTACTGTGCAAGTCATGTGACTTTTGTCTTGAAGGTGATTGGTGCTCAGACTCAGAAGCAGTAAGGAAGGAATCACAACTATTTGGAGTGTCTGTAGGTGCGGCAGGAGTCTAAAATTAAATGAGTTTAGAAAATGTAAACATACGTAAATACATTTATCTATCGGGGCCGTTTGCTTCTAACTCCCCATAGCCAGCAGAGTAGGAGCATGAGAACAGATAAATGAAAAAGGTGAATCAATCCAGTTTCTGAGAAAAGCAGAGTTGTCCCCTTCGGACTTCTAAGAGGGCAACTCCAAAAAAGAAAAGTAAATATTGCTACAGGTCAATTTGAGGTCTTGACAGAAACCATGATCTTTGTTTTCACACTTTCATATATCATAACACAGGCAGTTCATGGCCAGTAATGCTATAATTACATACCTGGCTGTTGTCTTTGGAACGGTAGCCTGAGATCTGAGAATCACTTTTAGTAAAGGATAAGGAGACGTGGCTTCCATTACCCTCATTAAAAGTGGATATAGATAGAACAGTGCTAGGCATACTAACGCTAGTACTAGACTTGCCTTCTGATCGCACCTATAACCACAAAAAAGAAAACAAATTAAATTTCATAACTTTCCATGTCACTTCATTTAAATACACTATCTTTTGAAGCTTAAGGATGCATAGTATCCAGTGAGAGTCATACACCAAAGCAGCATCCAAAGCCGACCCGCAAAAGCCTTGAATTTTTGTGTAGGAGGTTGTATCATATGACACTAATCGTTTTAGTGTCCTCCACTGTGGAGTTACAATTTTAACGAGGAAACCAGACTTATATTGTATGTATATATATAGCTTTGTGAGTGTTGAAATTGTTTCTCAATAGAGGCAGGACCATCTTTCTATGATTTGCTTTTGAACTCCAGGAGGAGCCGCTTCATTAGTCACCCCTGCCCAATATCAGGCTGAAAGTTTGAGACCAGAAAAGGGTAATGAGGTGATTTTTGATTTGATAAATATCAGTGCTGTGAAACAAGATGTGCCTAAGCCCAACTGACACCAAATTAGTTAGATAATTAAGTTTCTATTTACCAAGATAAGTTCAAGATCCTGGAACAACACAAATCAACTTGATACAACTAAATTGAATTGCCCTATATAATTATGCCATTGTTGTATAGTGAAAATAATATCACCTCAGGAGGGAAGTGGTATTGACCATGGTTTAGGTTCAATATGCACTTATCAACAAAAGGTGGAAGTACATAGCAACATTACATAATGCACAATTGATTACAACTTCAGCTGTGTTAACATAAGGAAACAGAGAATCCCTTAGTCACAGTCACAGGTCACCATAATATAGGACCCTTATGAGGAAATGGGTACAGATTCATCCAGAACTATCATTTAGTGATGTACAACTAACATAAATGACTGGCATGACCTTTTATGGAATATAGATAAACGAGAAGTTCGAGATATCCCCTATGACTGAATGTCACTGACTTCCTTCATTCCTACATGGATGGGGCATATTATTAACTCGGCTCATTTTGTAAGCCTACAAAGCAACAATTTTTTGGCATGGAACATTTGCTGATATGGCAAAAGTGCCTCAACAATCGTCAGTAGAGAATTTCAGTCAGATTTACACGCAATTCAAGCTGCTCTATAATTCATTTAATGTATTTAATTTATTTATTTTATAATTTAACTAACCTCAATCTGACAGGCTGCCGGACTGACTACATTGCTGCCGGACGCTGCCTTGAAATCAGTCTGCTGCGTCAGCTCCAGTTTATTGAGCTGCTCTGTTAGATGGTTCACTCTGGTCTTCAATGTCTTATTGTGTGACCTGAGCTTCTTAATCTTCTCCTCCTGGGTTAGGGATGAGTTTGCGGGTGGGGTCTGCGCAACACCCTCTGATTTCACCCATCGATAACGCTCATCAAGCTATAAGAATAAATAAACCCGCATTTAAAATGAGGTGTAAATCTCAAATTTTTCCTGACAGCAATTTCTCTTTAAAAGCCAAATCATGGATGACTGGGATGTATATTTGTGTTCATATAAAGATGAAACAGCTGTTGGAGTGTTAGATGTTACAACTCTAGCAGAATCGTTTATGACCAGTGTGCCACTCACCCCTCCACAGTAATTAATTCCTCTCCCATACCAACATCCACAATTTTGGAGACAAAGTTTTTAAGCTCTATCATAATAACAGAAAGTACTAAACATCAAAGATAGTGAGGTCATAATATGAGAGGTTAACAGCCTGTATAAGGACAGGCGGGTTGGTGTGAAATTTACTCACTCGTTCTCAAAACGAGATATTTTCTCAATATGGAGCCTAATGTTTCACGTTGTGGGTTCAATCTGGGCGTGATTTCACAATAAGCCATTACTGACAAATAGTCATAAAAATAAGTACCATTGTCCTTTAATGTTTGTATTTATGGTGTTGTGGGTTTTTTATGAATGAAAACACATATGTTTTCAAGCTACTCTAGACCAACGATCATAAAACTCCAATAATTTCTCCACTATCGTGAACAAGGTGAACCCAATGGCTGAAATTTTGCGGCTTTTCTCATAATATAGACCATCCCATCAATCAGTCTTTCCCTTGGCCATTGTGGTTTAATAACTAAATATTGTGAAATGTTTATTGTATCTTCCCTTTAGTATGTAGGTTTGTCAACATATTCGGTCCTTCCCATATATGGAAACTACTGGGAAATTGCTAATAAAGTCTCACTCGATGGCTCATGGGTACTTCTGGTTAACAATTCAGTCATCAGACTTATTAAGTTTTACTCGTCCACATTACCATTGAGTCTCAAAACATCACTCTGTGTAAGCAATCACTAAGGTGTCAAAAATACTGACGTGACACATGAATTTTCCATTTTTAGCTTGCTGAGTTGAATGATTCCCAATTCATCATTGGAATTTCAAATAGTAGGAATGCCAAAACGCTGTTGATATTTTGATAACCTTGTTATGTTGACTTAATGATAAGTACATTGAAATAATCAGTCATCAGCGGAATGTCCGGTGGAATTTCCCGACTGACTGACTGACTGACAGGCAGTCTGTGGGGAGAGAAAAACTTGAATATAAAGCCTGACACGGTCAACAGGAAACAGAAGTCAGAAGGCCATTGGGAATTATACGCTTATGATATCGAAAAAACAAACCCCCCCCCCGTTACAATGCTTCAATTTTTACAGTAACCCTACAATGACAGTAATTTCCAATTTCTTACTTCGCAAGGCACTGAAGTATAGCACACAAACCGTTGAAGTTGAGCAAATAAAAAAATGGCGAAAGAAGAACGCACCTTGAACTGTTGTAGTTTGGTGGTCCTGCTCAGAGGCCGATGATTATTATTGAGTATATCGTTGTAAGTGATCTGTTCTAGAGTTCCGATCCTCAGCAGCTGTGTGCAGAAAGAGTTAATCAGCTCTAAATCTTCAGACTCCTGGGCTATGTGGTGAGAAAACCAGGCTAACAACTCCCCACCTATAATAACATGAACAGAAATGTTTCATATGTCGAAGGAGGAACTATTCAGTATCCATAAAGGAAAATCGTTGCTCTGTACCAAATACAGATTGATTGCTCTCCATCTAAACATAACATAACATACATTAGAAATTGACCTCACAAAGAATATTAGCCAGAGTTTAATATGCCAGGAACAAAATTTTACTAGCTAAGGCGGGAGATAATGTAATGATGCTGAGTTAATGCCAGATAGGAAAACATCACTGTGCAAAATCATTTCCTAATGCTGCATATAGTCACGGAGTCAGGATATAGTTGTAGGCAGGCAAAAGTCGGTACGGAAGGGAGGGCAATTGCTATTGAAGGACAAATTACCATCCATATCATCCTAGATCTGAACTTTTTTGTCCGGGTGATGTCATGCCATTGCTAATGAGATGGTAAAATAATTCCGCTCCAGACACCTGAACAGTTTAATGAATGAATCCAGACAACACATTACTAGGTCAATTATAATCCAATTAATTCACAGGAAAATATCTGAGTTTTTTATGAATGGAATTAGGTCTTCACTGTGGGAGAAAAAGGGGACTCTAATAACTGTCCACTAAAAGTGTCATAAAGTTACTATTTTGACTCAAGAACAAATACTGGTTTCCATGGATAGAGATCAATTTGGTAACTCAAAAAATACTCTGATTGTTTGAAGGGAGCATAAAGCTTTAACTGCTCTTTTCTGGTCAGGTCACTTGAAAGAAAAAGTTAAATCCTTCAACATCTGATGTTAATTTCTGTTGGCTGGAAATATATGACCGCCATAATGTGAAATTAAATGGCTTGGCCTTTGATCAATTATCGCAATCAATCGCTGCTGTCCGTCTATATAATTCTGAATGGTGCCTGAAAATGATGTAGGTTGTCACGTATGGTTGTGGTTAGATCTAATCCAATTTGCAGAAGTTGTGGTTGTAAATCGTTGCCAAAATGTTCCACTTCGGATAAATTGCGAACATCGTGTGACATAATATAACCTAATATACATCCTTCATCATAAGAAAGCGTGAACATAATGTGTACATAATCGTTCTGACAAGATCTCTGATTCAGTGATGATCTAGTGAACATTAATCTGTGGTGTCTGTTAGAGGAGTTAAGATATGATTCATACTTTGTCTTTGTCCCATCTGTGATTAATTAATAACACTCTAGAAGTGGGTATTAGTGAGAAACACCTACCACTTAGAGTTTGGAGTTGCCCCATTAATACAGAGCTGCGTCAAAGACCAAATTATGTGTAAATTCCGATGCTAAGTAAATCAACATCCGAGGAGGAGGAAAAAAGGGATAAGGCATTGTGTATACACCGAGACACCTCTATTGAGGTCAGTAAAACAGATTGAAAAATTTCCAAAATAGTACCTAGACCGTAAATCTGCATAAGACCAAGCCTCGTTAACAAAACTCAACAAGTAACATATAAAACATTTAATTTATTAATTAGCTCACCTGTGAAAGATTCCACTGTCCTCATATTGATGACATTCGAGAACAGGTTGTTATCTGTAAACAAAGAAAGAGGAATAAAGGATAAAAATAATCTGCTAACAACAAAGAAAAATTGTGATATAAAAACTTTGTTTAGATTGTAAAAAATTATCTCCAGACAAAGGAACACAAGCTGACAGACTGGTGCCCAGCTGCACAGGAATAGATCCAGTAAAATCAGAGAATTATACAAAATAAATCACAAATCAAATTTCGATTGACAGTGTATCTGATTTATGTACTATTACAGAAGTGTAAAGCTAACCACAAGATCTCATTCACTGAAGCTTGTAAGGAAATAAATCAAACATTTGCATAAATGATGGCAGGTGACTTGAGGTGTATCTGAGACACCATCCATTCTCAGTTGAAACACCATTCATATTCAGCTGGCTTTTTCCTTATATATGTAACGCAAATCTCCCTGGGGTTAGACAAAATACCAGGTCCGGCTGAAAAGGTTTTTTTCATTATTTTGATATTGAATATCTCTTAGGCAGAAAACATGACCACAGCTATAATGAAGATCAACATGAAGATAAAAGCTTTTGCCTAGCAGACAAAATCCACCCTTATGCTGACCACTGCCCTACTTATAACCACACAAAAAAACATTTCCTTTGACTGTAAGTGGTCAAGACGTGTCCACTCCCCACTCAAATTTCGTCTTCAAAGGAGCAACAGTTTCAGTTTACAAGAGTGTACAAAAGGACCCTAATCGCCATTGTCAATACAAACAACTCAGTTATGTGTTTTTCTATCAGATAATTACACCTTACCCATGTGAGCTTCAAAGTCCATTTTGTTATTCCGAGTTGTAAAACTCATGTTTAATCCGAGACCCAACAATCAAGCACAACAATATATACCCCTTTGTGTTGTAACCTGTAACCTGTAGCCTGACGAAGACCCCAGAACTAAATGAATTCATTCATGTGTCAGCCTCGTATATTATACCATAATCCAATCATCGATAATTATAAGGCATCCTCAGTGTTGAGTGGTGGAGTGATGACTCAATGGTAATGCAAGGATGACAGGAATTGTCCATGTCATTCCTTTGGATGACTACCGTGTACAAAATCTGCTGATGGTAGGTTTGGGTGGAATTTCCTCTTACCAATTTGACAAGGCTAATTTCTATACTGACTTATGCCAAGTTCCTTAGGCTATGCAGAACGAAATTGATACTGAATTTGGTGCGGTGGGGGGGGGGGGGGGCTACACTCAATACTATAAGAATGTCTAGCATGACTGGAAACATTAAAAGTTCAATCTTGGATGACAAGGAAAACCACAATGAGGAATCCCTGATAGCCCAGAGAGATAAGAAAAGGTGTGTTTGATAGATTAGATGTTTTAATCCACAATTATTGATAAAGAGAATCTACATACCACTTATTCAAACAAGATCTGGCTTGTGGAATGACACAACATGCTAATTATTGGACTTGGCTATGTCTAGGAAAACCTTGAATCACGCTTATCTTCCATATTCCTCATCTCTAAAGATTTGAGTATTGCTACCTCTAAAAAATTCCCAGGGTGTTCCAATGTGTTTTGATAACAACAAACACTTTTTTTGGAGCTGATAACATCCATGATGATTGGATTTCCAAAACCCCAGCTGTGTTGGCCACAAATTTTCAGTTTATTCAATAATGTTTTCCACACATGTTCCATCTAAGAGATTGGTTGATTGGTTTACCAATCTGATCTGATCTGATCTAATGCAGCAAAAAGTGAAAGTTTACATTTTTCAACATTCCAGGTCAGGACTTGTAGGCAAACCCATTCACTTAACCAAAGGAAACAGCAGCATTAATCACAGTGGTAAGAAGAGTGACCCTAATTTTGTGTGGAACATGAGTAATACCATAATGTTGGGTAGGGTTAACACATGAAGAAAAGTGCCTAGAGCAACCACAATCCCCCCCCCCCCCCCTTATAATGCTAGAGGCTTCAGCTATTCTCATTCTAATCAAACAATCAATCAGGATTGCAAAGGAACCCGCTAAGCGAAAATAATGATGGACAACTCCGAAACTATCAACATTGGACAAGTGAAGCATTAGAAGTAGTGGAATGTAAGACAGAATGATAATATGCACCTGGCTACCCTGGTTCCGTTTATGTGTTTTGCAGGACTTGGCAATCTAGGATGTTTAGATTGTAAAATGAATGGAACATTATTTTAACCACAAAATATAAGAAATATTCAAAAACCTATCAAATCGCCATTTATGATGATCTTCTCTAGTGGTATCCATTTATCTAAGCATCTATTGGTCTGGATTGGCCATTAAACTTTAATCAAAAATCATCATATTGCACATTATTTATGGTCATCATATTTATGGCCATCTATTGCCTGAGCCACTCAAATATTTTTAGAACCTTTCACATTTTAATGGATGCCTAGTGGTGAACAGCTAACCTGTTTAATACCAACAAGCTGACAGGTACTGCTACAATAACAGCCTACCACCATCATGGCATCAGAGAGCTTCTTCGATTGAAATATTGTTCCAACACTTTGATAGAACACCTCTGGTGTTCGATAATTAGCAAGGGCATGTGAAATATCCCTAGCCCAAAACGAAAATGGCCTTCATGAAAATTTCTGAGGTCGATTTGCATTCTAGCATTAATTCTTTACCCAATAGTTGGAACGAAACAACTCAGGTTATTAGCGTTTCAATAATCCAGGAATTGCCCCCAAATCATGTTAGTAACTTCAGTGCATCACAATTTTACCTGATTTGCACAAACTGAGAGATGCTGGGTTTCTTGTGAGGACTTTGCCTTCATCCCCACCAGGACATGCAGTAGAGGGCAACTCCTCCCACACCTCATTGATCTCTTCTACCCAGCACTCCTTCACAACATTATCCTGACCTGTAGAGCTCATTGTGTTCAGCGTAGAATACACAGTGATATTTTGTGAAGCTGTGCAGCTTGTTGGACTGGAGCTAACGTCAAGGTGATCAGGTCGCTTAGCTCTGAAAAAAAAAGAGGAAAAGAATCGTTGATTAGGAAGAAAACGAAATGGGTCATCCGAAAACACAAAACTATTAGAATAGGGACAAAGTTTGGCATATGCAGCTACACTGTTTACTAATGCGGTAGGTCTGGTGTACCTAGTTCTATTCGTTGTCAATTATGTCTATACAGCTTGGAGACATGGGTTTGCAATTGACAGTGTAGCCAATAGTACCAGGATCTTGCTGAGTAAGGATTGGCAGTAAAACTTTACAGACTTTGTAGATATAGTCCCTTCAAAGAAAGGTTTGGATGACAGCATGACTAATAGTAAGTGATAGGAAGTTCCTGGCTAGGACTGTGACAGGGTGCAGATAATTCCTATCATTCCTCAATCTAAAATTTGATTACTTCTTCTTCCTCTATGATTAATTTTAATGCCTGATGACAAACATACCCGAATTTATATTATTCGCATGTTCCTTTTGAACAAACACAGTATAAATTTAGGTATGTTAGGGAGGCTGTAAAACTTAGCCAGATTCTAAAATAAGATTGCTTTGTGCTCGAAGGTGGGAATAAGTCATCAAGCTGTCAAAACATTCCTAGACATGAGATTTTATTTTGTCAGTTAGATCCGAGAAGCTATAAGCATATAGTCTGTAAGACATCAAGATGATTCATGCTTTCCCACCGATTTATCGGCTCAAGATGTTATCTTAAGTCTGCGGCAGCATTCCGCTAATCAAAGTTAAAGGATTACTGACACCTTGGAGGTTTTGGTATCGTTTTGAAGCTCTTAGTCTAACTAAGATAACACTGGCAAGGTCTAAATTAGACTGTGGCCTCATTTCAAGGAACAAGCCATTGAGGGAGCAAAATTCTTCTCATATACTCTCATATACTCATATTGTCTCCCCTCACAGATCTTAGAGAAGACAACTCATCTAGTAAATCCCTTATGAGCAGTAGCCTCATTTCCTGAATTCTCAAATACACACCCCCATCTAAATGTTTATGATTCACATTGATTACTATGACTATGTAAACAAAGGCACGCTTAACCGCAGTTGATGTATTTTACGTGTTGTCATTATGGGCATTCCATCACAAGTGTGATTCATTCAATGGGCATACAGACAAAATAGAAAAATATTCTAAAGTCAATGATGGTATAACCAGAGACTATAGATATCTATAGTCTCTGGTATAACATCATTCATTGTTACAACATCACAGTACATAGCAAACAGCAATTGTAAAGGGTGATCGTTCAAAGAGACAACATTTGAAGCCTGGCCCTTTGATCTCTGCCTTCTCAGTGAAGCCCAGTGAGGGCAGATTTACTAAACATAACAAAATAAACAGCTGACTGATGACTATGACCAGAAATTTGTTTGGCGATTCATTTCTATTTCATAAGAGTGCACTTATGCCACACACACTTGCTGGGCAGAATTCTCAACAAATGGCTGCTAACTATAACATTCCATCAGACTCTGAGGACAGTGAAGAAGATTATTTTTCAGCAGAGGAGGACATTAATTATGAGAATGGCAATATTTTAAAATGACGATGACACAAATATGCTCTTTCCTGTATTTTCTTAGCAGGAAAATTTGTGTAAACAAAAGCAGTCCATTGCCATACTCTGGATCTTGTGGCCAAGGGTATGCCGGGAATCCTGGAAAAAGCATGCAAATTCTAGATGGTCCCATTACTAATTTTATGTGCGTTCAGGCCAAAATTTACAAGGCAAATGAGACTATAAAGCGGTGGTCCTCAGATCATTCTGCATTGCTCATGACAGTGGCCCATACCAAAGCTCATAATATGTAAACCTCAAAACATCATAATCATCCCACTATTGTTTCCTTCAGCTGATTTTGCCTCCAGTTATTCAGCGGTCAGCATGTTCATTCTAGCTAACCAACAATAACACCAGTTTGCAATGATGATCGGTGTATACAATGATGTTCTACAGTGTATACAATGAAGATCGGGCTATTGAATAGGGTCCTTTGATGTAGGATTAATTGGAATAGTTACCTAACCACAATCTAATGTTTGTTTTACAAACATTGATATTTATTAGCGAGAGCATCACAATAGCTGGCAAACTCATTCATGGTTATCAAGTTGGCCCTCAGACTTGAATCATGACTGAGCTGGCTCTTGACTGAGGGGGCAACTTCCAATTTAATTTTAAAATGTGCTGTATTCAGCAGGTTTTCAGTTTGTGGCCAACTCAGAAACTGGTGCTACATCCAAAAAAATGCTATTTTTCATCATTTTTTTCATATTTTTTTACCCCCGTAAAGTCCAGAACCTCCAAGGTGTCCGTTATCCTTTAAGAATCTTTGACTCGACTGCGTTGGCTGGCAGATAAGATAGATGGACATCCAGCCAAAACAAGACAAACATTGTTTTCTATAATGGATGCCACTCAAGTGACATAACTTACTCAAAAGATGAAAGGAGACCAATTAGCTGGGCGCTTGCGGTGAATTAAAATGAAAGGCTCAAAATGATTTTAATTTAATTCAATTTTCAGAATTAATTTGACAATATGGTGTGCAGCTGGGATTTGACTGAGAGTGATGTAACAGTGTTGCATTTTTAAGCCATGTTGTGTGGTTGGTCACTTGATCTCATGAAGAAAGATGCTCTGTTAATGAGTTGAGTAAAGAATGGTGGGTCAGTTTGCATCCTTGAAGGAGAATGGAGGTCTAATTAAACCCGGCACATTCCATCCAAGATGACAACTTATTTAAACAACAATTGTGATATTTTTAGAGAAGGAACATACAGAGAGTCAAAACATAGCTGTCACATTGTCAGTCAAAACATCCATTTTTTAAAACCGCAAGATGGTCTCAAAATCATCTCCTAATGCAGTATACAAACCTGTCAATGATCATCAGACATCAAACAGAATGCCTGACCAACACCGATCAAATTAGCACCACAACCCTTCAAACTGTGTGAAGTCATCAGACAGATTAGACAAACAAACATCTGGGACATTGAAAAAAACACAACATTGTTTGCTGCCAGACTGTTACAATAGTCGAACATCCTACAACAACAAAATCAGAGGCTATAAATTATGGTCTCCAGTTTGCTGCTGGATGTGGGGGGGGGGAAGAACTCTTGCAAAAGGCCTCAGCACTCTTCAAATCATATATTTCTATATGTTAGAGAGTCAGTTTCAGGGAAAGTGGGGTGAAAAATTCACAAAATCATCCAGGGACATAAGGTTGGTTTCGTATATTCAATGGAGTCAGTGCACCAATATGGGGTGCTCACCGGTCAGGTGATACCACAGGGTCTTAGAACCTGCTACAATGAGTTATGTCTAATCTCCCGACCTGGAGTCCGTCTGTGGTTGATGAATAGTCAATCAATGGAAGAAGCCTAACTTCCTATTACATGATGAATGGTGATGTCAGATTAATGGTGGCCACAACCATTCCATTGTTGAAGAGAAAAAGAATACTTGAGAAATGAGTGAAAGTTTATTGCAGGGTTGATTACTTGGTACTTGTAACAATTTCCTCTGCACTTTGGTGGTTGAAGGATAATTTGCAGAACTAGTATAAGATTGAGGAGAACGAATGTAGGTGGGTGAGCCGACCAAACTACCATGGTGCAGTCTGGTAATTAGGCGGAGAAATCATTCTGTACAGAACCACAGGCAGACCTGAGCCTTAATGGTGGTGTATGATCCAGGGTTTGACCCACAGTTCACACCATCATTTCGTTGATGATCAATCACACAATAAAACAATGTGAGGAAATTGTGTGCCAATAAAGATACCCTAGAGAAGAAAATACTAGCTACAGTTTATTTTAACCAGTTCGGCGGTGGCTTAATGTTAGCTAGCATTTCACTCGCCGAGGTGGAATTTAATAGTGGTGAGATCGAGACATTAATTTTTCCATTCCAAGCATATGTGAAATGGTACCCTTTTTCCGCTTGCAGGTGTTCTTTTCCTCTAGGGTCTGCACCATCAGATATTTAGATCAATTGAAATAAGCCTTTGTGCTGGGAAAACTAGGATCATTCATACATACCAAAATCTCTGATGCTTATTTTATTAGACTCAAAACCATACGCTGGCTCTAATAAAGGTGTTGACAAATGTGGAACAAAGAAGTTGCTATGATAAAGCACGTCAAAAGTTGGGAAATAAATTGGCACTCACCTCTTCACAGGCCCGTAATATTGCTGAAATATCTCTAAACACTATCTCTAACACGAGAATTTAATCCGAGCGCATCGACACGCAGAGGGTGAGAAACAAAAACTCCAGTTTGTTTTGATGTCAATAAATTCCAAAGATCTTGCAACAGTAAATGTTGTCAAACAAAACTGTATCTTGCTATGGAATGCAGCAGCGAAAATAGAGGTCAGCGTGGGTATGACAGCCACCTTCTACTGACATCACTATCCCGACTAGATGTGGAGGTCTCCTGTATCTGTGAATGGTGACTATAGTATCCTCAGCCAAATAACGGTATGAATAAATACACCACAGTCAACGAGGAGCGAATCAACAAGTGCTCTGAGACAAGTGTAGCCTATGTAAACGATCACGAAGGATAATGATAGAAGAGTTTAGAAGATGAAGGGTGGATGATTGATAGGCCCGCAGTGGCTGATTTGATCTATGTTGGGTATTCAGGCTAGAAATCTTTTTAATGAGTCCATGCTCAATGAAAGGCGCATCACTGCTGATTTATTATTTTGACATCAGGTTTTTATGACGAAAACAGACTTGAAGTTTGCCTGTGGTTAAATCTGTGGTTTGAAAAGTTCAATAGGGGAGCAGCTGCCCTTTTCTCACAGAGCAGGATGCGCTGACTGCTGAGTTATTTTGGAGAGTTTCTAAACTGATAGCTTTAGTTTTTTCAGTTATTTTTCACATGAAATTTAGGATACATTTTATTAACCACCCCCTCAAATTCTACCTACAAAATTAGATAGAATGTTTCAGAGAAGAGGATGTTGCTAACCCAACCCAACTTATCAATAAAGGCTACAGTTTAGTGATGACATCAACATTTTGGTTATGTATATACACAAATTTCCAAAAAATGCCTGTTGAAACAATTCAGGGCGAATCATAATCACAATGAAACATGTAAAACAAACAACAATAGGATACAGCGCCCACAGGCGGGAAGTGACCACGCCAAAGGGGGTAAATAGAGTCTACTATTATTGTGTAACTCAGTGTGGGAACTAAAACATGCAGGTCTGGCGCAGACATTAACACGCGATCAAACAAACATTGAGTAATTTCAAAATCCAAACCTACGCATAGCATCAACCACTGGACTCATAGAGGCAGTAAAATATGTACCAGGTAGAGCATAGTACGGTCACCACATGATCGGCATCAGCAAGAAAGAATTAATGATTCAGAGACACAAATGGAATGAAATATGCAGACTTTGAACATCCGTACTTTGAAGGGCACTGGCTGTAATTGTTCTGAAAGCCAGTACAATACACGGCATATTTGTTGGGGTGGGTAGGATAGAATTTGGTAGGTAAGGTTAGGGTTGGGTAGGGTATGGTAGGGGTAGGGTAGGGAGGGAGGTGTGGGGCAGGGTAAGGTGCCTTGTAGGCTTTATTGAGGCCATGAAGTGTTTCATATCGTTAGATTGAAACAGTGGTTTACAACAGATGTTGTTTGGATTGATTTTATCTTGTTGCAAATACGCACAAGGAATCGTGCACAGCACAAAAACTGAATCCTCAACCAACCACTTTTCAGTTGGAGTGGTAGATGCTATTTGCTCCATTACAAAACTAAGAGGTCTTTTCATCTGACAAAAGTGGTGAAGAAGCCAAAGCAATGATTTTAATCTATTGCTTAGCAGATTCTAAGCACTTGGTTTGTACGTTTGACATCTTCACTTCACAAAAAACGAGATCAATCATTTTTATGGTCAATTACGTTCATGGCCTGCAAAACAAGCACTTCTGGAACGTGCTACAATGATGGTTAGCACGAGGAGGGCTGATGATTGATACGATAACAAAGCTGTCGGTATGAGAAGTCGCCACAACTCAGAAGGGATGCAAAAAAAAACGTCCCTGTTGTTACTTTTCATTATGGTTACCCGTACAGATCTCTAAGATTTTGGAGTTGAGCCAACTCCCAGCCACCGATGTCTTCCAGCCACCAATGGCTCCCAGCCAATGGCTTGTCACAAGCTCAGATAAAATATCTTAATTATTAACAGAAGAATAAAGTCGACCAGTTATCAACCACTGCCAAGTAATTATTGGTGGTGAATTTAATTTAAGTGTAGGATAATAAAAGTTAGAGATAGTGGATTGTGTTGAGGTGTGGTTTTTTAATTTTGCATCTGATATTCCTAGAATTACCATAATTTCCATATTGAGATCTTGTCAGCCAATTGTCGATAGTTCAGGTTTTGCATGTCAATCTTACTCTTACAACCTTCTCAAAGACATTCATCAAGTCTATTACCATTTGCTGCATCGCTGAGCGTCCAATTGAACGCCATGATCAAAGACCTTTCATTCATGAGCCTTGAATATACTCACCTTAAATATATAGACTTTTCAGCTGTGTCCAAAAGAGCATCCTCGCTAGAATTACTACAAGAGTGACCATCCATAGAAATACCAGACTCTAGTGGTATGTTCACTTCCCCTCCGCTATCCTCCTGATGGTTTTCCGTGAGTGTAAGATCCAGGTCATTGGATAATGACTTCTCGCTTTTGTCCTCACTTAATTCCACCTCGGCTGGTGAAAGTATTATCTGCTTTAATCCAATATCACTAATGGCAGAGTTATTTAATCCTTTGATGTTTACATTAGAATCTGATTTAATCCTTTGCGACAGATGGTCTAAAGCAGATTGTGGTGCTGATAGCTTCCTATGATAATTTCCTTCCTTTGATAAGGAAACTTTCCCAGAAGTTGGTTCACTGTTAGAATCATCACAATCACACAAGCTTACTGCATCCCTTTCCTCTATCTGCTTGCACTGATGATGTGTGGCTTGAAATGTGGCAATTCTGTCTAAAACAAATTCTTCAAAAGAGCCTGGACTGCCAATTGTGGCACCAGATGGTACCACTGGGTCGTTGAAAACAGTCAGCTGACTATGTGCACTGGTGAAGTCACCATCTAGCCTTTGCTTCATGGCCATATAACTGTCCTCAGTGTGGGAGGATTGGGGAGACAGCCTTAGATCTGCTGCAGTAGGAGATTCGATAGAGAAGAAATCAGGAGTTGTTCTTCCGCTAGAAGCGCTAAAGAAATCCACAAGCGTTCCCGTTGATGTCTGCATCTCACCCTGCTGGATAATAAAAATGTTGAGAATTTTCTCATTCAAATCCAAAAAAGCAAAGTCCAGACACAAATAAATGGTTATTATGTCAGTAATAACAGGGTAATGTGCAGGGTTGTTGACCATATCTATGCATGTGAACTACAATGGCCATTATTTGCATGGTAACAAGCTTCCATGGGTTTGCACTTCTGTAAACTCTCTGTCCAAAATTCTGTAATATTATGAAACCAGATTCTAGGCCCTGTATTTGACCTGGAACCAGGCAAGCATAGTATTATGTAAAACATTTTGATTATTATTGATTTATTTTGTAGTATGAGTATGTCTGGGGATGAAAACTCAATCATAAAACATCTCCGGAATTATGGAGTTGGAGACAAATTGCTTAAATATCTTAATCCTGGAACTAAACTCAGTATAAGATCTGACACACTGAAGCTGGGGTGACACCCTACCATTAATCAACAGGACAGATTATTCAGTTTTTTTAAATTGGTTATCCAACAAGCTTCCAAATATTTAAAGAAATTTTAATAAGTGCAAAGGCTTTAGAACAAACACTTAATTTTAAATTTAAAAAAGCTTAGAGAGCTCAAGCGTGATTAATTGCCTGTTCTTCCCTTCTTCCCTGTAATCTTTTATCCTTGAGAGACTACCAACCAACCTGATCTCAAAATAACCAATCGATTGTCTAGACTCGAGAGTATGTGTATCACATTTGTGGCGAAAACTATTTCCCCTCTTACAGGTTGATCTTCATTAGAGCGACCCAGATCAGCTCTAGATCAAGGATGATCCAATTTGCCTGCATTTAGGGTTTCAGCCGCCGCAAGTTGGATCAAACTTGGTCTACATCATCCCTGGTTCGATTTTCTACATCAAGACAAAGTGCAGATAGTGAAGGCTGCCACCCACCTGTTGCTGGTTGTCACTGACAGCCTCCTCTTCTAATTGACAGTCGTTATCCCACCACCAGTTACTGGTCGCCGTGGTACTGTCAGACTGATGTGACGACACAGTCGATTCTGTCGTAGATATAGGACTTAGACAGCGCTCAGCTGTCGCGCTTAGGCTACTCTGCTGCTGATCTCCGCTAAAACCATTGTATAATCTCTTCATAAAATCGCGAGCTGACGCTGCGAATTGCATGATTAGGTCACCAAGTTATCCTTTGATTGAGAGTGAAATTTCACTGATTGATAGTATTGACAAAATAGAGTGATTGATTAATATACAGGTTACAGTGAATTATGACAATGTGTTCCTCTATGAACTAGTAAAAGTGTCTGAGAAAATGGCATGTTGCATGCAAAATGGCGCTCAATTATCGCTGTATCATTGCCTGCAATCTGCATATAGGCGACATAAGGTAATTGAGATTGAAATATTGTGAGTGGCGCTGATTGTGTCGAGGAAAGATCTCATGGAGATAATCACATATATTTGGGTTATTAGGACTAGGTAAGGTGTAATATTATGATCAAATAAAGGCTCTTGAGGCCATCAGAGCTTTGCCTAGGGGCCAGAAACCAGGGAGCATGATGTAAGGGCGCATATTTCTGACACGGAAAACATCAATTTATAGCCTTGGGATTTATATTTGGGTGTCGCAGTGAGCTTAGCTTATCAGATATGCAAGGAATAGCATTTTTGTCTCACTACTTCAAATTTGACCTAAAGCATATACCAATTCTTACATGCCTGAACATACGATTACACTACCAACCAAATAGCTGATAGATTTCCAATACGCACACATTTTCAACATCACTAATCTTATAGACCCTGTTGTTTGTTTCATGTTCATGTTCATGTTTAAAGATTGAGTGTATGGTCAAGAAAAAAGAGAATAGTATTTTACATACCCGTTACTTGAGTACAATCTTGGTAAGACGTCTGAGCTCTTTGAGTGAGGCCACTACAATGAAAACAATACAGAAAAAGGTTATGACTCAAACTGATGTATACAATCCTGAAAAAATATTGCAAGAACAATGTGTAGCTTGGCCTGAAGGGGTCATATGTTTTCATCTGACCAGAAACTTACACACCTTTTCCTTTTACAATAGGGCCATTGTTCTTATACATCAAACAATACTAGGTTGAGATAGGAAATAATAACATATGTTATGTAACATAATTATCAAGTTTAAGTAATTAATTATAGGGCATGATTTGCGATAAAAAATGGAGATCTTGATAATTCGATCCTGAACATGAGGAGTGAATGGGAGTGATTAAGAGAACCCTGCACATTGAATACTACAGTGAATATGAACAAGTGTTCATGCACTTTCTCAAACGAATTGGTCAGAAGTACACAAAGCTGATATATACTCAGGCCACCACATTTGGTTCAATCCCATTTGCCCGCCGTCAGGCCACTCCCAATTTTTCTCAAACCCTAAATGCAGGCAAATCGGATCATGCTTGATCTAACATTGGACATGAAGAGGTTTTAATTTAGAACCCTCAAAAGAGCAATCCATGTTTATCCTGTTCCAAGGGTGACTTAGAGTAAAAAAAGGGTTCTTGCTGTGCTCAGGGCAAACACATGACTCATATCCCAAGAGACCTAGTGCCATTCTAACACTACTGGGCGAGCCTTCTAATAGATACTAATCAGATACCTAACTGAGTAAAATATGTTTGCTGTATTTATGTATTTACTTTCTTTACTATGCTTACTTAATGTACTGGTTTCAGCACTTATTGACTATCCTACTTCCAATACTACTCACTAAACTTACTACAACTACTTACTATACTTACTTTCGATACTAACTATAACTACATTCGTTAGTACCTATTACACTTACTGTTTCAATTTATTTATTAGAAGCAAACTGCAGTATGATCAACGATTTAGAAAGTGAAGTTCAATTTATATTCTTAATAGTCAACTTGGATTGAAATGCAGACAAGAGGTTATTTACCGACTGAGCCTTTTAAGAGGGATGAAAAGAAATACATAACTTTTTGGAATTATGTTGACATTTTTTCCCTACTGGGAATACTTTATTGCCATAATATTATCAATAAAGCTTGAAAATTGTCTTTTGAAGATACTTCGTTTCATACACCGAATGCAACAAATCATTCAGTAAACTGGGAATGTCAAAGATACTCGACATTGGTAATGCTGTACACGTTACCAGCCAACTCGAGGTTTGACTAATTCTACTGTAAAGAAATGAAAACATCAGCTTATGTAGCTTCAGACTAAATTATGAGAGCGGGATGGCACATTAGAAATCTGAGACAAGTTGAATGCCACACAAAATTAACCACTAAGCCACCGACTTAGAATACACTGTTGGATGCTGCTGCCAAAGCTGCAACAAGAATTGCTAATGCTTGCTGTGTTGCTGGGAAGCCCCATCCCGATATCCAGCGCAGGTTAAGGTAAGAGTTTTCAGTCCTGGCAAAACTCTGTTGACCTAATTGACAGACAGCTTGGCGAAGCCTTTCTTATCTCTCTAAGGTGAGGGTCCGCTTTCTAGTCTAGTTTTAATCAAATAAGATGATAAACACATCACCATCTGGAACCTACAGTCGGGGTGAGACTTTGTCCTATCTAAAACCACTGCAGGCTACTCATTTACAGTAAGGGAAATTTTTACTTACCCCAGGTTGATGGTGTCTCTTATTGTCATGCTGCTTCTGTATAGCGCCATCCCAGTCTTCATCTAGAAAAATTGCAAACCATTCAGGGAATATAAATTATACCTGCTAACACAGCTAAATGAATAAACATCAGTGCAATAGAGTTGAAGTTATCCCCCTTCTGATGCTACTTGATTGTCATATTATTTTTGTTATAGTACAGCACTCAATTAATCGATCAATTAATATACATTACTAATTCAATACTACTCACTATACTGCTTAGCTACATATTATTTTTATCATCAATTTACCGTTGAGCACTTCCTAGCTCTTGTTAATGCTTTCTCCTTTTTATCAAATTGTAATCACTGTCTCGATTGCTTTGACGAGTACTGACAAGAATTTAAAGTACACAAACCCTCTGAGTGACAGGTGCTCAACTCGCAATTCCGCTTTTACAGGGCTATAGCTGCAGAAACACATCAGTTGATGCATACATGTAGGCGCATCTGCCGGGTTCCCATCAAGAGTCACCCACTATGTTGCCAAAACGTTTGAGAAAAATATTCTTGAATATCCTAGAGAGCGATGTTTATGAGCCTTGTATTCAAGTCTACATAAATAATCTCTAGTGATCATACACAGCTCATCAGTCACAGAGCTCTGCCTGTCCGCAGAAGTGAAAACATTGTATGTCCTGTATACGTTCACAGAGTAAGTATATATCATTTCTCTGTGATAGGTTCTACTGATTGAAATGCCTAGTAACCTCATTTTAACACCAGTGTAAAAACAAAACAGAGTGGTAGAAAATAAACTTACCAGTGGTAAACTGTAGTTGGTCAGATAAAATAAGCAGTGACTTGTCCTCACTAAATCCATTGGCAGCAGCAGGGTCGTGACCTGGTGATACATCACTATCCCAAGGTGTCCACCTCCTCAAATCTATTGGAGATATCATTGTCACAAGGAATCGATAAGAATAAGAGATCAGAGGAATTAATCCATAGGAGGTTAGGTATAAGGTGATCAGTATCAACTCCTCGAGGAATAGTGTCAGTAAAAATCCGATAAGATGAGCAAAAAACGTCACTGTTGTGTCGATGATGCTGAATAATATTATGACGAAAAAGTGCAACAATACATCTGTCCTTGTTAAATGCTCAATTGCATCTACTCCTACGATGCCTAACGAAGCCCTAATTGCAGTTGGGAGCGAAATAAGCCTCATTTAGCGTCCTTTGAGAATTTAAATCGGATGAAAAAGCTTTGTGTGTGAGATGTCAGATGATATTTTATCTCTGGGTATAAAGAACTCTTGCTGTGCTACTAGCGATAAACACTCTCCAACATTCATCATTTTTTTTCATTTAAGATAAAACTCGGATGTTTTTATTATGATTCAAATACTTTATCTAATTAATTCCATGGCCAGTTTTTACAAATGTATTGCATATTGCATACTGACAGTAAATATAGCCCCAATGCGTGTATGGATGATAGGCCTCTTAATGTGAGCAGGGTTAAACACACGATGTCGGTTTTTGTTGTCAATTCGGACGCCATGCGGTTAAAACAATAAAAATCAAACGAACAGTAGCCACAGCGGGCTAACACAAAAATAATATTTGTGCTGCTAATGAGATTAAACTAATCAAGTAGCGTCAATTTTCAAAATGA
Source organism: Membranipora membranacea (assembly GCA_914767715.1). NCBI lineage: Eukaryota > Metazoa > Bryozoa > Gymnolaemata > Cheilostomatida > Membraniporidae > Membranipora > Membranipora membranacea. The sequence goes on along the minus strand of OU612072.1, from coordinate 5,869,229 downwards.
CCTATAATTTGGTGCCGCACTTATTAATGAAACAAGCGCAGTACGTGTACAATTAATCTAAGTGAAATCAATCAGTGGTTTTCATAGTAAAAATTGTTTTGCACAGCATTAATTTATACCAAACCATTGTTTTTTCTGCCTTGTTGAGCAGGACTTGGTTATAATGGTTGATAATCGGTCAGTACCCAACAAAAAACTGGATTCTGTTTTATACATAATCCACCACAGGGTGATCTGAGGTGGTGTGGCTTGTTTTGTTACTGCCAATAGTAATCAATGGGCTGATCATCTGTCAGATAAATTTAGGATTGAAGGGGTAAACTAGCAGCACAAAAATACTAGATACAGATACTAGGTATAAATGCATTATCACATAAACATTTTCACAATAACTTTGAATGCTTCAAAATCTTCGGTTCAAGATCATACAATTGTTAGTTATAATATATAGAGTATATTATAACTACATGTTTATGATATTAGATAAAAGCGTTATGATATTGTCAGATTATCTTTGTTATGAGTTGTCTTACCCCATCACATTGTAATCGACACTTCAAGGCTGACTTACTGAGAATTGTTTTTATCATTGTTGCTCTTGAATCTGTATCTTGATGTGTAGACTACAATCTGTAATCTGGAGTATTCATTGTTCTCTGGATTTATGAGATAGTATTTACCTTAGGCTTAGTTCTGTAATCTGTAAACAAACAACATTCATACCTACATAAAGAGGAACAGCTTCAGATGTGAGTATCCTATATGCATTTCAGGACACTGCGGGCTTCTCACTCCACTGCATGCAACCCTTCTTTTCAAAAACTTAAATGAACCAAAAATAAATTTACTTTTGGTGAGTTCAAAATTTTGAAAGAAACCTATTTCCCAACGTTACAAGATATACTACTATGTACATGTTTCAGTCACATGACTGCTAGATAAATGGCCCAAAACTTTGGTAGCTATTTTGTCCCATGATCATATAAGATGTTCAAATTTCTTTGTGTAACATTGCATAGAAACAAAATCCGATTAATACTAATGATATCAGAAATGACGCCCAGTCTGAATACATGCAATGATGACTCTTCATCTTGACGGCTTTGAAACCATCATTGTGATCATGGCTATGAGGTGATTCATATATCCACACAGTCAATATAAACCCTTTCAGACCAAAAAAAAAACAAATCTCCCATATCCATCTGCAGAGGAGTTATTTCATCATGATGGAAGAGCAGATCACTCCCAACACTAGTCCATCGGTTGGGGCTGGGGACGCCCTACTGAATGAACGATTGAAAACCCTAAGTCTCTGTTTACAGGGTACAGTACAACAGTGTTTTACCTGCTATTTTATTTATTTTGAAGGTAAACATAGCGGGCGACTCAGTAACAATATACAAAGTCGGGAAGAAAACAGAAAGTACCTTAATCAAAGCACTTAATCCCGAGTACTTTAAACATCTCATCATCTCTTCATATTCATGTTATTGACAACTGGAACAGGTGGAAACCAGCCAGACAAATGGCGTTATCTATAGGAACGAAGTGGGCCTTACTTATAAGCCTGCCTATACTCGGAGCGTTCGGTTTTCTGTTACTTCTAATTTTCTGGAAGTGTGTTGACAATGCCTGCACAAAGGCAATATCATCATTCTGCTCTTGCTTCATTTCGTCGAAAGAGAATGATTATAATTATAATAATAACAACGAGCCAGTGAAAAATAAATTGGAGAGAAATTGAGACTGTGTTTTTGATTCAAATTGTGAACTTAGCAAAAATATGAGTGCTTACAGACTGAATAGGGCTATATAAGAAATTTTGGTCCACGCATCAGTAAAAAATACAAAAGCACCGAGATGGGTAGGCCTGCTGGTTTGGCCAAAATATGGTTCACAGGCTAGTAAAAGTCTCAATCTTCTTTTTCGGGGCGTCGAATATATATATATGTTGGTAATAAGAGTACATGATACACAACATAGTTTATTTGGTATTAATTGTTACTAGGAAAAATAAGTTGAAAAAGGGTTACGATATAAGACAAATGTCATGATTAATCCAGCCCGAAGCTTGAAAGTACTTGTGAGTTATGGGTCACCATTGGGAATGCAGCTGCATCCTATCACTTTGGGATATGGCAATTTAGGTCCAAATACTCACTATCACTCACAGTCTTGCGCCTTTAGAGGTCAATGAGCCTTATACATCGCCAAATCATACAATTGATGTGAACTTATTATTCAAAAAGGCAATGAATGATGTTGAAAGACAGAAATCCCCTTCCTCAACCAAAGCCACACATATTACATACACAACTAACAAAGAATATATTTTCAAGCAATGAGTAAGGAGTCATTTATCTAACTAGTAATGAACAGGCCTAGCAGAGAATTATCGATAAGTAATCTAAGGCTAGGTCATATATTTATGTTTACCATCTGGCCTTCAATTGGAGAATCTCAACAAATTAGAATAAATGCAACCGCGCAGTCAACAAATAGAACTCTTGCGACATTCATCAACCGATTCCAGTACATAGTACCACAGGCCTTCTGTAGTTGGTGCAAGTCCAGTTGTTGAAAACCCCAGTGGTCGAGGCTTGGACCACTGGACTTGCACTAGCTGTCTTGACAAGCCCCCTCCCCTTAACCCAACAAAGCTTGTCAAGACAGGTTAGACTTGCACAAATACAGAAGGCCTGTGCATAACATTGTACTGGTGGCTAAGTTCAGTTGAGTGAAACCAGGGAGAAGAATGGAAACCCACCACACTCCACAGGTGTACTCCAGTCTCCAAAACCTGGATCTTTGGCAATTTTTGACTGCCCCACCCCACATTTAATTATCATAATTTACTTCATAACAGAAAGTACAGAACCAATAAAGCCATCATTATTCAGCCAAATCTTCGCCTTACAGAATCTGCTGAGATGACAATAGTAGGAGCTGCAAGTACTGTATATCAACTTTGCTCCTGGAGCTAAAAGTTCTAAATTGCCACATGTTATATTTCCCGCCCCAGCCTGTTATTGGCTAGCACTCATAATAGTAAACAAGCACTTACAAGCCAATCATATCAAAGAAGCTGCTAGGTCTGTTTTTCAAAGTTGTCCCCACAGTCTTAGAAGTAGTACAACTCCCACATTTCCTTATTGAGATAAAATGTTGTTCTTCATCATATATGTTTTTTGAAGGGGTAGGGGTGTATTAAACATTTTCTGATTTACACTGATTTCAACTGAAATGGATCAATCTTATCATAGTTTTCTGATCACATTGTTTTAGTTTTCACTACAATGAATTTAAAATTTACAGCAAAATCTCAGGGTTACATACATGATAAAACAGTGCATGCATCTTATAATATAAGACAAAACATTGATAAACAGACTATCAATAAAACACAACGTAGTGATACTACATTTTATACTGAGACAAAAAATTGAAATGACCTTATGGCTAAGTATTAATGATGGGAAAAACTTCATACTACATTTATCCTGGCTGTTATAGAGCCTAAACAAATAATTCGTGTTCATTATGGAGCACAATATAAAGTATGCTAACAGGAGGCCACTGAGAAAACCGTATGATATGTGATGAAGTGGCTATAATAAAATTTCTATGGGTAATATTTCAACAAAAATCAGGCTGTTCCAATTATGAGCCTACCAAAATAGTTGCGTACCAAAACAAATTCTTTCATGGGTGTAGAAAATCACGCATGGACCAAAAATCTATAAGACAAAAATATATGAATGATAAAGACTAAAAAGTAATACAATATTTACATAATGAAAGACACACAGGCCTTTTTCTGCTCTCATATACACTTAGCTACCATATAAAGATAAAAGATAAAACTCTACATGACAAAATCTCACTTACTGTGTATATCCTCTGCATTAGACCAATGGGTCATTTTAGGACCCAATACTCAACATATACAAATTGTCAATACCAACTGTACTTCAAGCTGAAGAGACGTCAAAATGAAACTCTCACTTGAATTTTGCCAGTTCAGATTCAAGTTTATTCCTTGCTTCAGCTGGCAGCTGTACGCCGATATTCTTATACAAGTTTTTGAGTAAATTCATTTCTTTGAGCGCAATGTCAAGTTTGTTTTGCAGAGCTGAGTTGTCATCACTTAGCTCTTTCACCCGACGTTCTGTCTCTATTTCTCTATGCTTTTTCTTCTCCCTACTTTTTCTTACCTGAAAGGTAAATAATGGAAATTGTAACAGATGACATTGGTTTTCAGGCTGATGCCTATGATAAAAGTGTATTTCAACCATCTATGTTTCCTATAATGTTACAAAAGGACATGAATATATAGGGGAATCAGTGCGCTGTCTGAACTATTTTAATCATTTTATGCATCTATGAAGTTAAGAGTTGCCCGCTCCTTGACTTTGTAGATCAGCGAGCGCATAACTTTGTATACTATAATAATTCAAGCTTGACCATTATTGACATGTACACAGTTTACTACTTTATGGTAACCCCCACTAACAGACTAGAGTTTATTTGATGCCTGTTTAGTGACACAGGTCAATGCGTTATTTCCAAAACACAAAACCAAATGGTTTAGGGATTGGGGTTGAAAGTTACATAGGGCTGCGGAGAAAAGTACAACGTCATCTGAACAGCTCTCTGATTTGGGTAATAAGGTCGATAAGGTAAGAAGGTCAAAAATGCTAGTAAATACAGTCTGATACATAACTGTCTTTTCACATAACAACCAAATAGATCAACTGCTATCACTTGACCCTGAAGGTCATAGCCCCACTAAGCCGGGTCATGATCCGAATGTTACTCACTAGTAAACATGTGGTAGTGGTTGCCATACGAATATTACAGTATCAAGACAGTAGTAAAAGTGATTTCACAAAAAAACTGCAAAACAAAATTTCAAGGGGTGATGCCTGGTCAAGTTTTTCTATTGAATCATCCATGCGTGAGTATGCATGTCCTGTGACTGGTTAATCATATATAGTCTTAGATTCAGTGCAGATTTTGGTGATTTTTTGGTCTGGCATGCGTCCAAAGGTGATAAGCAACAAGCCTTCTTGACAGGAACATTCAGTGTCATTCATGATAGCGCATGGTTCTAACAGCTACTGAATTGGCCTAGTTAACAAGCTTTACAAGCAAAGAATTTCATGTTCGCCGTTTTTAATGCCCATGTTTGATGAGAATGACTGGCAAAAGGACACCCATCTAACCACTACCTGGTGCCAGCAGGAAAAATTAAGGACCAACGTACTAACATGACGTATCTTTACTAGTGTCAAATGTCATACCTTCCGTGTCAACCTAATCAATGATCCACGGACCAGTTAAAGAAAGAAGAGAATATACTTACTGCTATGTTATTTCGTTCCCGTTTAGCTTTGTACATGTCACTATTTTTATCTAGTAATCCTCGTTTCCTTAGCTCAGCTAGCTGCGCCTCTGTGTACCCGTAGTATGAGTCTGTATCGGATGAGTTACCCGAGTGCATACTAACCGGTGAGCCTACATACCGACCGAATACTGAGCTAGCTCCTGAAATACAGGAGATAAGTTTGAATAGAACACCCAGCACATAGCTTAGCCTGTTTATGACAAAACAGAGGTTAGGCTGCCCCTAAAGAGGGACGCAAGTTGCCCGAAATCCTCATACTGAGGGTGTGATACATCCTAAAATGCATCCTAGAGGTGAAGCCATAGAGGACCTCCTAAACTTGAGTGTGCAGGAAGCTACCAAAAACTGAAAACAGGCACTAATCGCCCATTGGTAGTGGCACTTCGATCTTAGCCAATGGACCGAAGAGCGAGCAAATGAAAATTAGCTTGAGGAGGCCAATTGAAGCCCCTCGCTATGTTGTGAGAGTTATTTAAACTTATTTCCAGAGTGGACCAAGTTGCGCTCTATATGGAGAAGATAAATTTAGTTAGCTGTGGGTAAGTCTACCATGTCAATGACTTGCTGAATACAATTGGGGCAAGAAAGTGCACCTCTCTGGACTTGGCACATTAATCACAGATGTTTAATGAGGGTACCACCATTATTGTCACAAAATATCAATGCTTGTATGAGTTCCCATTGATTGATTGTTTTGAAAAAGTGATTGGATGGAACTATGCCAACATCAGGTCAGGAAGTGTGCCAGGAGGCTGTTTAAGTGGACAGTTCGCTTGAAAATGGAGGCATTCACTCAATCACCCTTTAGACTTTTTTAGTGGCATTTTGTTATAATACCTCTGTCAGAAACAGAAATCTAGGAAATTGTTACGCCAGTCCTTAGATCCCATTGGCTGACAGAGTAGAATATTGTGCACGGTTATTACCTGGTGTAGGAGACATCTGATTCTGTCTGGGTATGGGAGAGACGCTACCAGAGTGATGGTGAGGTGATAGAGCTCCACTGTGCATACCGGGGTGGTGTGGGGACATGCCACCTGTAAATAAAAAAACGTGTTCATGTACTAGTGTGTCTCAATTTCCATGAGCTATCAATAAATGGCATGGAATCCATTTTCACTTTGGCACTTCCTAGAGTCATGTTACCATGCTACATTGAGTAGGTAGGTAGAGTAGGTAGGAGATAGGTATCTGTGAGCTAGGACTATAATAGTCCTAGCTCACACCTGAAACATCAAATTAATATTGCTTACCGACTATCGTCCTAAATCTATTATAGTAATAAAACTTGTCCCCATATTAGGTGTCAGTCTTGACGGATTTCATCTTCAGAATTAAACCACAGTCACCACAGAGAATGCGACCAAATGCACCACAGACAGACATTATATGCGGTAAATCATCATCAATCAAGATAAAATAATTACAGTGACTAAAAGTAATCAGTTTGTTTCAAAAAGTCTTTCATTGGAAAGGACTGGTAAAAGCCAATTGAATTGCACTAAATGTTGATAACGGGCTGTGCAAGGCCCGTAATTTTAGAGTTGAGTCATGCTGATGTATTCTTATGAATGGTAGAATCTGCGAAATCAATTATCAGGACAGTGACACGGAAAACAACGAACTACTCTGTAAGCCTAGAGCCAATTATAAACGATTATAAACGTTTAGGTCTCAGGAGACCCAAGAGAGTCGTGTCAGATTAGAAACATGCCTACGGTTGTCAGTAACTTCAATGACTGCGCCAGTGTCAGATAGTTGTGTAATGTCCCCAGTCCATTGGAGACTAAAGACCGGCTTGTTCAAAATTGACCACCTAAACATGTACGCTGATTATTTTCCCATTTGTGTACTTTTATTATTTATTAGGGGAGTAAGTGCAACAATCGTTTTAACAGCAGGTGAACCATTCCCATGCATTCGGGCTCTAAAATATTCTCAGGCTTCCAGTAGGATAGCATGCCTCGACAAGCTTTGTTGCAGGGAGGGGGAGGGAGGAATTACAAAACAAATAAGCTTGTCAAGAGAGGCTACTGTAGGCTTACTACATTAATCTATTGTCATATGAACACTCTGTTCTATGATGGTTTTTGATATTAAAGCCTGGGCCTATGACACATTATCTGATAATGTATATACAGGAAACAGATCATCACAGAGAGTTTGCCTACTAGTTTCTATCACACATGCTTACCTGAATGATTGGAGAGCTGATGAGGGCTGACAGGAGACACCAGGCCCTGATGGGAGTGAGGGCTGACAGATCTGTTACCATAGGGACTGTGAGGGCTAAGCGGGGGTGGCTGTGGGTTCATCTGGTGATGGGGTGACATAGCTCCGGGCTGCATGTGAGGAGATACAGGACCACCGTTCGGATCTCCGCCGATTCCGTGATGTGGAGACATCGGCCTCTGATGAGGTGACACTGGTGAGTGAAGCTACAGAAGAAAAAGTAATGTGTTAGGTCAAAAGTGAGCTGATGTGTGTAAAGTTCCGGAGACCGGAAACTTAAAGTTGAAAAAAACAAACCACCCAGACACAACATATCACCTGTCACTAAAGTTATGATCTGAAAGGCCTCATCATTCAAAGACAAAAATATCTTTCTCAGACCAAACAATCTTGCTGACACCTAAATTTAATGCTCTAAACCCACGCTGAGCTATAAACTGTCACCACTGTCACTCTTCAAAAAATTCTATTAAACGGAACAGGATTTTGTTGTAGAGTTGAAAGTCATGAATTAATCATTAAATACAATAAGAGTGCAGAGGTAGACATAACCATTGGCAGTGGTACTGTATGCTGAGCCTATTCTGAGCAATAAAACATCTTACACCACAGTACACGGTTTGAGATTAGTTGGTTTCAGCATCATAACATCCCCCAGACACTTGCCCCTCGCTCGATGCTCTCCCCCACCAGTTATGTAGGCCTTTACCTTTCCAAAACCCTGAAGTCTAAAAACCTTATGATCATTTGCAAAACTTTCTTTCATGTTAATTGAGGACTCTTTGATTGTGTCAAACTTGGCTGGCAGCAAAGCTTAGCACACTCCAATGCTAAATTTCTCACAACAGTGATTACTTTGGTAAACGCTGGTTGCTTTTCTTGTTGCTGATCTAGCTACTAATCAACATCAGTGCTAAACAGAGCTCTTCACATTCCAAATGTTATGTTCTCATGATGGCTAAGCCCTCTAATGAGTATGATTAGGATTTGTAGATGATTGAATCATGTGACCTCTCCTATCTCAGCCCTTCTCATGACACGAGTCATTCAGTAGATTTGGTACAAACAGAGTTATATGCAACAATGAAGCCTTTTTTAACCTTGATGGCACAAATTTTGTTCGGGAGTTTCCGATCATAAAACTAATCCAGGACGGAGAGGGATTTTAGCTCAATAACCCCTGATCCATCTCGTGGGCCTACAGCAGTGTCATCCAAAAAAATCAATCTACTCTCAGCATAGGTACTATGTGATCTAAATAAGCTTACTGAAGGCTTAACATCGGTTTCTGTTTCTACATCCAAGGTGTTGATAACATTTACCACCTCAGCGCCTGCATTTAGATGACGGCAGGCCACACATAGCCAATCTTGTTCCATAAGTGACGGCCGCGTGAGCGGTTATTTCCACTGGCTGACGTCAAGCGTCAATAACAAACATGTATGCAGCTTATGTCAGCGGTAAACTGATAGTCGGTTAGTCTGAGATTATTCCATTCCTCCGAATCACTTCCCGCCAAACAAGCACTCAGATAGACGGAAGGAACATAAAGGAGTATTGCAGTTACAAAATTCGGACCATTCAGACCCTTGTATAATGGTCGACAGATGATATGATGTCATTCACATGACCTTAAATTTTGGTTCTTTTCCTAGACCCAAGTGCTCCCTATACCACAAATAGCCAAATTATATATGGTCTTGCCTTTTTGTGAGAAAGTGAGAGCAATTGGTAATTTGATGACACACACGTAGTTTTAGTGAAGATTGTCTGAAAAATTCAGGGAGTAACTAACCTGTTGTGTGTGCGGTGATACCGGACTATGTTGCTCCTGTTGAGGCGTGTTGTTATAGTTGAATACTGTTTGCTGATTATTCATATAAGGCGAGTGCTGATGGGGACTATGCGGACTTTGCTGTTGAGCTGGATGTGGACTCACTGAGCGCTGCTGCTGATGATGATGAGGGCTATGGGGACTGTGATGACCATTGTTCATATTATCCATAGGATAGTGAGGTGGTATTCCCACTTTAACAGTCGTTGATAAGTCCAAAACACTTGGGCGGTTGGCGCTGCTACCAAATGTCGGCTTTTCGATCGCATCATCTTCGCCCCCTCGGCCCATGTATTGCTGTTGTTGAGCGTTTTGTTGATGATTGTGTCCTGAAGGTGCTTGCGATTGTATAGCATTGTTAGTGTTTCCCCGGTTTTGCCCAGATGTTGTCTGTAAAAGTTCATCAAGGCTGAGTGCATCCTCCCGCCAGTCACCTATCATCGCAGCCATGGCTGCCTCTTCTCCGTTCTGTGGGTTTTCCATCTACCACCTCAAGACCGGTCTGCGTACAAACAACAAAAAGAGTGTTACAGAGCACACGACCATAAAACAACCACATTAATGTACATTATGAAAAATATAAGGTTTACGCCCTGAGTGAATCCAGTCCGTGTACCCAAACCACCGTGTCTCACCTGTGAGCTTGATGCCTAAGAGTAGTAGATAGAACTAGCTTACCTAGCCTCCCAGTAGCGTCGATTGTGCTGAACTATGTATGGCTGTGACCTTATAGGTTTTACCTGATTGTAGCGAGTAACTTAGTCAAACAATACCTCACAGATCAAAATAATCATAATGAATAATATAAATAATAACAGTAACGGAACATAATTACATTATTTTTACATCAATAATAAATTTGTATACCTGTATATATATATATATATACACTTTCATGACTATTATTCTGAAGTTAGATGGATGGCAAGAGACCATACAAACTTGCAATAAATTAATGCTTGTGTCTGATGATGATGATTCATACTCACACTGAGCTCAGTTACTAGGCAAGGTAGAAGTAGAGGGATGATGATGATGAATGCAGTATTATGTGGGGAAAAATGAACTTGAAAAATACTAAACTCTCCTCGTTCCAATCTTTGAGTTGATTTCTTTACTCTAGTAGTAGTACTAGATCAAGTTAGCCTCATGCCTAATAATATATATGCAGTTTTTACTCACATAATTATCCACTCGGATGATTCAGTAAGTATTTGTGTAGAGTAATGTAAGTATAATTCACACTATGTAGAGTGAAGTCAAAAGGCTTTCCCAGAATGTTGCAATCCTTTGCGAAAAATGTTGCTCAATCCTGCTGCGTGCAACATTGGGGGATGCCCTGTTGGAGTACTACACACTGAACTCAAATAGTTGACATATATATCATGGGGCAGTGTTTACCTGTTCAAACTGCCATAATGTTAACCTTTTATTGCAAAATATTTTGCTATTGATAATAAAAGTTCCCATTATTTCCATTAATTTATCAACACAGGGGAAAAATTCATCATTCAAAATGACAACAGGGAATAATCTGGAGAATTTTTTATGCGGAGTAAATAATTCATTCATCACAACATGTATAAATAGGATATGATGAAATTTCTATATTTAGCTATTTTGTAAGGCATTTAATTGGTGATAGGGTAACTGTTGCCAGCTTACAGCTCAAATAGCTTGTTTTCTAGCTATTAGTAATTTTTAATGAGGTTTAGTCAACCTTCCATTCATATCTACGCTCATTTAGGTTTTAAGCTAATAATGATAGAAAGTGCTGCTGTGTGGTAACAAATTCTTAGGAGGGAAAACTGAATGATGTTTTTAGGTGGCCTAAATCAGCCTTCTAAATTAGGTCCAAAGCAGCACATTTGTGAATGTTCAGTTGAATTTTCCGGTTTGATTTCAAGGAGAACTTGCTCAGCTGTGGCTATTGAACTAATCAAGTATGTTCTTGTGCAACGAGATCAGATTCCTGAGACATTTGATTCACTTCTCAAAACATTCCAACAGCAGGTGCCAGCAAACACCACCAAACAGATGGGAGAGACAACTTCTGAAAGACCTCTTCAATCAACTCTAGCACCTTTATCAAATAACATCTCAACCTCAGATAATCCAAAAGAAGATGATCATGAAGAAAGAAGATTAAAACCTCTTATTCCCAAGCAATTGATAGGAAAGGTAAGATAATCTGACCAAAGAAATATTAATATTTATTACAAGCCACTATTTCTCAATAGTTTGAGACTATATTAATGAGGTTATAGATTATTATTTGATCAGTTGCAGCTTTCAGATCCCTAAAGTATGGTGTCTGTCTAGCCTTATCTCAAAGACCCCTTTTTGGGGGCCTTTGAGATATGGCAATGTCTGCCTGCTTACACCTCTTATAAATTGGGGCGAATGTCTTGCGTTTAGGGAAATCTCAGTTAAAGGTAAAGACAACAACAATCCTTGATGCATACATCTCCAGTTAACATTGAGATTTAAATTTTTAGCTCCAAATTTTTTTTTTGTAGGGGAGCGTAGTCTCAAAATCAAGCACAGTATACAGACCAACCGGACCGGCATTACGAAAAAGAAACCAAGCGATACAGATGGCAAATGACATATTTACTAGGTTACATAGGGTCTTTGAGTTATCCACGTTTCCCATACAGAAGCTGGCCTTCATCATTGGTTCATCACTGATGACACCTAAGGAAACTTTTGTACTGACATTTCCGGCCAATCACTTAGAAGGTGAGCAGTCTGATATACTGTATATTCCGAATATTTATAGGTCTAGTGAAAACAGCCTCCCCCCTTGATGTTTTTGAGATTACTGGAATTGCATTTTATCAAAAAGTTTACATTCATCCATCAGACTGAATAGATAGATATGTGGTAGTAGGGCGGAATCCTGATATGAATTTTAATTATTTTATTGCGAGTAGTAGTGTCTTATGCGAGCGTAATGGAACATATGCATATGTTTATCATGAGTTTAAAATAGCGTAATGGAACATATGCATATGTTTATCATGAGTTTAAAAATGGAGCGTTGTTGATCTGCATCATTTAGTTTAGTAGCGATACTGCGGTAGCCGCACCCAGTGTTATAGGGATGGATGGCAGATTGAAACGTAACACGCACGAATTAGCAGTTCTTATTGAATTGTAAATGCATAACAAACTCTAACACAACCCAATAATGATAGCCAACAACTAGTCACTGTTACTGATATCTTTGCTTTTTTTTCCATCCTGAAGGTCGAAATGTTCCACTGGATACAGTGAAAAAATCGTTCTTCCGCAAGCTGGTCATGAGTGATTTCATCGAATCTTTCGGAGAACCCGGTTCATCATACAGCGTACAGAAGTTATTTGTACTTATCCTCACACATAGAGAAAGTGATATACAGTGGTTTGTACCAGCCCCAAGGTTCTCTTTGCCTCATAGAGGCAGACAATATAATGTTAACTTGACTAACCAGCCTGTCCAGGACACCAGTTTATATGTGTCAGGGTCAGATGACAGTTTGCTGGAAGTCTCAGGTATAAATCCGATGGAAACTACGATGGATATCTCTTCACCAGCTGCTAATAGCCGATCAGTGAGTAGTGCTATGGAGTTTTCCTCCCCTGTAACATGTAGTGACATTAAATCGGAGTTGTCCTCTCCTGTTAGTTTCATTGAGCCAATGCCTAAAAGGCTGAAGGTTGGGGATAGCATGCAGACATCCTTCGAAGAAATTTTTGACATGGAGGATGTTATTTGGTATCAAGCTCCAGTAGTTTTCAAGGGATTTAAGTGAATTTGTGAGGATTAATACTCCTCCCTAATAACTTAGACTTGACAAACAATCAAAATGATAGGTATGGTATCTCAATGCACTGAATTGCCTTTTGGTGCTTCTTTTTTCAACCTACTCAGGTGTTCTATAAGGCCACTAATTAAGGGAAAATGGGTAGCACTGATGATATAGGCCCACAAACTTAAAGGGGCAACCATGTTCGTTTTATCTCCCGTGATTCAGGGTGCCGATTGCTCAAATAAGCTTTCAAACTTATTTTGAAAAAGTATTGATTTATTTTATCGTCAAACTGGTTCTATTCTTATTTATTTTTGGAGCTTTCTACTTGGATCCATCTACTTAGTGACTTAACGCTCTAACCTTTTATGACTAAATAAATGTCTTTGTACCATAGAACAGACTGACATTAAAATTTACTGTGATTTCGATACGAGCATTGAATTGTACTATTCGATAGATACTATTCGATATGATATGGAATTCAATGATACGAGACTATGATGCTAATACATTTTAGTCATACGTTTGATGAGAGAGTTCCGTGTATTTTCTATTAGGAAAACTGTTGTAGTTTGATTGTCTGACCAATGGCTGATTGACTATGACTAACTCATTCAGACAACTTATGCTGCCACAATGTGACTAACATTTTATAATTAATTAGTTTCTGACACATTTTCTTTTATTGAAAAATTAACCCTACAAAAATTAGCTTTGATGACTCTTGTCAAGTTACAATAAAAATTAGTTAATAATGAATAGTTTTTCCTTTTATGGTAAATGAATAAAATAAGCCATGCACATATTATATTAATCTAGATAACATCATTGGATTTTTCAGACCCTAGATTCGTCCCTCAAATAACTGATTCAGCTATGGATTGGCTGATAAACTAACCACAAAAAGTCCAAAAGATCAAGTTTTCCTTATATCCTAGTATCACGGCAATTTGGTGTCTTTGTCAGTGAATATAAATTGATTCAGGGATTATTACTGGTATCTGATTTTGAGTCTTGCAGCCAGTTGCAATATAGTTGCAGATAGTGCTCAGACTTGGGCAAAATAATTCTGCTACCTATCATTAACCTCTCAGAGGTTCTGAGATTATAGCAGACTGCTACAACCCTGCTAGAGGAAAATCTAATGCAATTGTGAACCACTGAGTCCAACGTGAAGTAGTATTCTTGCAAGAGCCTTGAGACTCTAGCGATAGTCTTCTGTGATGGGAGCCAGGTTTTTGTTTTAACACCAATATTACTGATTTGCTATCGTCACATAAACAAGTGACTTCTTGATAATGATTTGTATATACTACCAAGTTGCTCCTTGGTACTACAGCTACGTTGTAGGAAGAAAGTTGTATCCTATTTATGCATGTACTCATAACTCCCATTACACACTCATCTAGATAATTATTCATGCTGCTGACAGAATACTCAGTTGACTGACTGATTTGTAAAGTCAAGAGTAAATACCACTATGATAAGAGAGCGTTGCTCCAGACAATACAAGTTTGTAAAAATGTTGCAAATTAATTCAGGGATTATCATAATAACTGCTATGACCCATATAGCTTTATCACCAACAGTGATTAGTCATTGTCATTACTGCTTTCATTAACTTAATCTGTATGTACTACCACTGGTTCCTAGGAAGTGACTTGTATCCTATTTATGTATACACTCATAACTCATAACTCCATGACACAAACTACTCATGGGTAGATAATTAATAATTCTGATGACATATAACATATTTCACTGACTGATTTTTGTAAAGTTGGCTGATAAAAGAGCACCATAATAAAGGTGCAATTATCTTGGGCAATTATTCTGAATCTGGGTGCTGAAACGGCCAAATTTGGCCAAAATCCAGCACAGCTGAGCAACATGGCTGAAAAAAATCGTCAGAATTGCAAAGTGTTCAGCTGCAGTCTTTTCATGGAATCCAGATTTCAATTTGCAATACACTAAAGATAGTCTGAGCCCCCCCCCCCCCCAGACTTTTGCCCCCTCACCCAGGCATAAACGCAACTATAATTTGACAACATATTTTCCAGTATGATAAATTGCCGAGATTACTAGCTCAACTGCAAAGCATCTTCCCATCAAACACGCCTGTTATAGCTCTGTGAATTAATTCAGTGATTATCTAATATTTCGATGACCCAGTTAGTTTTTTACAACTGATAGTAATTAGTCATTGTCAGTTAGGGAATCGCTACTGCTTTCATTGACTTAATTTGTATGTACTGAAGCTGTGTTTTAGGAAGGCTGTTGTATCCTATCACACAAAAAACACTCATGAGTAGTGATTATTAACTTTGCTGACAAATTACATGAGTTCTGTTATACTGTCGCTGTACACATTTATCTTTGTCTGCAATGCTGTCATGTTAATGTTTCCTGTTGTAATAGTCATTAGTCAGTTATTGATATACCTTAGCCTTAGCCTTAGCGCTAATTTTCTTGTGTTGGGGGTACCACCCAAAGCAAACAAGTAGCAAAGGCATTAGTGACAAGGCTAATATATCCTTACTATTTGATATGGAGAGGCTGCATAGCTTAGACAACCCCCCCCCCCCCCCCATCAACTGCTTATACAACCGCACAATATTGAGGCACCAACCTCTTCCCTGCGATATGTGTAATATGACCTAGGTTTGTATTCAGGTTTGATCTGGCCAAAGTATGAAAATGCCTTCTTCTCATGCCCTATGTTGTTCAGTTGAGCACTCGGACACCGTAGTATGTATGTACAGATATACCTTATTTCGTATCCTGATATGTATGTGGGGTTACAAAGATGACTGGCTTTTTCATGGAATCTAGTTAAACAACCACTCCACCAATGTCAACTCATTATCGGCTGTCATCTTTTTGTCAGCGACTTTAGCCTATCAGGCTATTTTGCCAATATTTCCTTTGAAATAATAGGCTAAAATAATCTTGTCGTGAAAGAATAAGTTTAAATAGTTTAACAGGACAGTTAAATAAATCGATGAGTCATACTGACCAAGTTCAACAGATCATGTAAATCATTGTTTACACAATTCATCACATCCAGTTCAGTATGTCTTCACTATCATTGGGTGTGACTAAATTAATATGATGAAAACAGTTTGCATCCCAATAAAAAAAGCCTCAATTTTCTGCAATATTAATTATGAGGAATCATACTGATATCATCAGCTGCACTGTGGTAACTTCTTACTTGTTGCACTGCAGTATTACTGAATATACTAAAACTGGTATTTTATAGCATTCTCAGGATGGTTCTCATAACCCATCCAAGGAGTAAAGGGAGCTCCTTGTCTCGACATACCCGTCCTGCCCCATGGATGCTAAATATTACACTTTATCGCCAATTTTCATAATGGACAACCCATGTTCATAATATGCAGTTACATTAGACCAAAATCTTGCTGCTAAAAATATTTTTCTTGAACCCAACAGTAGATCCGTTATGCTGATATCATGTATGAATGGTAGAAGAGTGGGTTGTACTACGATTTGAAGTTCACAGACACATTAAATAGAGCAAAACAAGTATTCTGTTTCGTCCTGTTGTTGTCATAGCTTGTTCCTTTGGTGCGTCAAGGCAACATGAGTATTCGAAGGTATCAAATGGGTGAACGAACATAAAAAATACACAGCGAAATGTTAAACGACACTCTGTATCATAGCAAAAGAGTTATGGAGATGAAATATGCCACTTGAAACAGTCCGTTGTGAGTATTAGCTGTTAATTGTAGGTTATACGATAGTTGATTTTACTGTTACTAGGGAATTGTAAAAGTGGCATCTTTTTTAGCAAGTTGGATGATAACAGGGTTTGGTTAACTTCCTGAAGGCGATTAACTATTAACTACTCATTATTCGCTTGCTGACCGACCTCCAATTGAATAGCTAATCGCTCTAACCAAAGGAAAATTATACAAATTATAAAATTATCCAAGTAGGTGTTCATAGCAGGTTGTTGTTTTTGAGTTGTCCCATCCCATGCTCGTTTGTGATTGGCTGGTCTGTATTGTGTGCTGTAGTGACTAAATTTATTAGCTTCATGACCCATAGCTGATCCCACAGATCAATGAACTCCCTTCATTGCACAGATGCTGCGATGTGATGTTTATACTAACTTGTTTATCAAGTCATTATTCATCTAATCTTCACTGTGACAGATTGTGTCACTGATAATTGAACATAAAGGATCTTCTTTGATAAAAGATAATATTGTTGTGTTTTTATTTGAAATTCTTCTGCGTAGTGCCTGTTTGCTTACTGGATATATTATATATATATGGTGGTTTTTTTTTACTGCTAGCTGGAGTTTTTAGTCAACTAACAGTCTGCAATCTTACACAACGTAAGTTTTAAAATTCATAATTATTGTCGCTGACTTGCTGTTGTGTCACCATCATTATATTTTGTGTAAACTTTCTGTGTTAGTTACTGTTTGATACTGAAAGCTAGCCAAGTGATACAATGTTTCGCGTTCATTTGGTACGGAGATCTATTATATGTGTTGTTTAAAACAAGATGACTAATATAAAGACGTTTTACAACCTTGTACGGGTATCAATTTCAGGTATTGTAAATTGTCCGCACATGGCATGTCACAACTCTCTTTTGATACCATTGGAGCATTACAATGCTTGAAAATGTTACTGCAAATAATTTTGCCTAATTATTTTTCAGCACCACTGATTTATCAATGATTAGATTTACCCACGGTATCATTATACACTTGTAACAAACATTAGGAGGCTTGTATTACACACTCATTATATCATCGAGAACAAGGTCTAGAGACAATATCAAGAGCTCTGAATAGATTATTTGTAAGTGAAGTAAAGTTTTAGTAGTTGGAAAGTTTACCTAACGAGAACTGGGTCGTTGCGTTTTAAATTATTTCGGATTTTACTACAATTTGTGTTTTTTATCAACTGGATTTCCTCTCTGTACATGAATTGTGGAAATCCAGATTGAGATACAATGAGTTATCTGTTAATACCTTGTAACATTTGTCTGATTTACAGACAGTCTGCTTGACACAGAGTTGGATTAATTTGACCTTCGTACAAACACATTTATGTTGTCATTACAGAGTTTGATACAACCACAAAGTATTTAACTTCGAATAGTGCTAACAGTTAACTGCTGTGCTGTCGCTACTACCTAGACAAGCGGACTTAATTGAAAGACCCGAATCACATACAGACAGACACTGCCTAACTATGACGCTCACACCTAAAGCTCGGATTAGTAGAATTTTGTTCTGTACTCTATTGACTATACTGCACTGCGAGGCATTTGTACCAGCCTGCTTCAGTCAGGGCACCACCTCAGGGCGTATACTATGTGAGGATGTGGATCTGTCTAGTATCTCGGCTCAATCCATGTCTCAGGCCTTCCAGGGTGCTAATACTGTGAGTGACTTATTTGGTTTGAACAACTTAGAGATGGCCATAGTATTAATGGACTTCGTTTGCTGAAGAAAAGTCACATTGACCTAAAAAATATTTTATATCTTTCATGCTTGCTTCATTGTGAAAATCCAGATACCATCTAAAACATTCAAATATGTATGAAAAAACTTTACACAATCACATCGTTCGAAGTTGTATCACTGGTAAATAACTTGTGTCTTTACAGCACTGTACTCCCTTCAGTTCATTATTTACACGGAGCCCTATGTGATTATTTTTTAGTTGACAGCGATAACTTTGCGACGCTGCACCATCAATTCCGATATACTCTTTCTCACCTCGGATGTAAACTCTAACCTAAAACATCTCACTCTGGATAGCATCAATCTGACCAGCGGACTAACTATAGAGCCGTTCAGGAAATTCATCACAAGCCTAGAGACCCTGACATTCAGGAATATGCCGAGCTTAGAGTCTATAGACTTCTTAAGATCGGCAGCGATTCAGTAAGTATTATATTTCGAGGACAGTATATTGGGACATATGTATATTGGGTTCTCATTTTGTGTCATTCGCTCATATATTGTCCGCAATATGTCTGTTTTTGTATCATGTCGAATGGTCACAAATCGAAGCACAAGTTTTGGGAATAACTCACTGAGAAAATTATTATCGGCTTTAGGACAAACCCATGCAATGCTCAACTGAGACATCTTGTCTGTGTCTTTGTATTGCAGGGTGTGGCTGTTTTGAGACATTTTAATACAATCATGAACAATAGGGGGTCGGGGTCATGTTGGTAGAATGGCGACCTCCTGTCAGGTGCTTTCCCATGCGACTGAGAGTTTGTATCTAGAAAGTCAATATTAAGGATTAATTTGCTGGTAACATTTCCGTCCAAACTGGGGAACTCTAGTGTCATGACCATATCATCCGATCCTAACAAATGGGTCTGGTGCTCACTGCAGCAATGATTTTTATCGTAGTTTTTAGTATCTTTGTTTGTGGGGGGTTCTTAGCACAAATTATTAGCCAATTCAACAAAAAACATACACACATCTAACTTTCAAAGAGTCTACTTTACCCCTGTGCCTGTAGGATGGGGGAGGGAGAAATGTGCATGAAGTACAACATCTATTCGATAACATGACAAGTAAAAGTTCATTCCTTTGTATTCTTACAGGGATTTACTGTTCTATCAAAGACACCACAATGATTGTCATCCCTTCTATCAATGCATCTATTGCAGAATAAATACTTACTATTGAAAAGATGAATACAGCTGACATAATCCTTAGGCCTATACACATTATATTCAGCTTTATTTTGGCTCGAGATTCATCATCAAAATCAGTGTATCTTTGCCAAAATTTATCTACCTGTGTCAGACCTAGCTAGTAGTGAGTATAGTGCAAACCAGCTGACTGGGTTTTAATTTTGGCAGCTAAAGTTAATTCATCTACTAGCCTATACACTTACTGATTTACAGTTATGCTGCTCATTAAATTTGATTGATGTCAAAAAAGTCATCGCAGTCAAATTTAACAGCAGTAGCTGTTGCAATACTGTTCTGTATTTTGATTTAAATTCCATAGTCTATATCGGTTGATAGTGTCAGATTTCAACAGCTCAATATTTTCTGATGTGTTTGTGTCATGGAGTCAGGTCAATTGTGTAAAAACTGCCCAACTATCAACATGAGCAGAAAATTTTTCGTTTTTCTTATGGCATTTAGAACTGGAAGCGTGCTGACTGCTGAGCGATATGTTGACTATGATTCAGTATTTTGGCCCATGCGGATGTTTCGGTGTTGACAGTTTTCACTCCTGAGTATCATCGGTGTTGAAATTATTTTTCACTGAAAGATAATAATTGGGCGAAAAACATCCAGTTCTATTAATAGAAAAATGCACTTGTAGATTAACGATGATGACCAGACCTATCATGTCACTCTGTTAAGTTTGGCGACAAACTAAGGCGATACTACGCAACTCTTAGTCAGCCTCAGGCTTTGCCAAACTCCCCTCATCAAGTTCTCACCGACGGATAATACAGCAATTTTGTTGTTGAGATAATTCATTGGTAAAAAAAGCTTCTTGAAATTTCAATCCATATAACCACACATCTTATCTAATTTTGCAGAGAGACGTGGGAGTCCTTGACCTCCCTTATAGTGGACAGCTGTAGCCTCAGATCTGTGAATCCTGACCTTTGGCCTTTCCTACCCAAGGTAGAGAGATTAGTGTTCAGACATAATAACCTCACTCTGTTTGATTTCGGCAACAGTGGATTCTCAAGTATGTATTCCACTTCGCTTTCTCAGGCTAGCCTAGACCAATTTTTATCCGTTTCCCTGCATTCGGAGTTCCTCCTCCTCCTTCTCCTCCTCCTCCTCCTCCACTGGTCATGCCGCAGGCAAAAAGGTGCCTGCAGCATGAGCAGTGGAGGAGGAGCAACTAGTATACAGGCAAATACGATCAAACTTGTTCTAGGTTAGGCCTTATTGTAAGAATGAAAATGCATCTTGACTGGCTGAAGTGGTAGCTTAGGTCTTCAGTCGCCAAGTCGGACTTGGGAAGTATTTGAAATTCCTTCTACTTGTTTTCCCATGAATGGAATTTGTTAAATTACTGTTTGGGTTGGGTTGGAAATCAGTTAAGCAGGCCCAATTATTATTTGTATTGCTTTGCTGTGGCTCAAAAGTAGGCAATTTCAATTCACGCCAATCACTTAGCCTGCCTAACTACTTGTCAAGCACATCATTTCTGTGGAAACGTAGTTTATGTCTTGTCAACTAACTGTCTTATGGTTTTAATTTGATTGCCCATCATAAACCTCAAATTGCTAAACTTTGCTGTCAAGTCAATTGTGAAATTTGTAAATTCATTGAATCATCGTCAACCATTATCAAGTTTACATAGATCGTGATGTTGGTTACCTCAAAGTCTAGACCACCAGTATCTAGCCTCTTTCATCACACTCATACATATTGCTGCTCCGACCTCCTTCTAAACATCCGCCGAATTACCATACCTCTTCTTTCCATTCGGTTTTATGTTGCTCAATAGGAGGCCTAGCTACAGTTCCCCAAAACAATATTGAAAAATGTTGATCCTTGGTTTTTGCACTAGCAAGTATTTATTTACTTATAAGTTCAGGTTCTTTACGATTATCCTTATCCTCGGCTCCTCTTTGCAAAGAAATGCATGCAGACTGTGAAGCTGCCTCCGATTGGATTAAATTCTACCACTGCTGCTCACTTTCTATATGGCTTATTGAAATGTAATATTGAAATTTCTTCCTTTTTTCAGGTTTAGTTGAGATTGATGCCAGTTACAATAAAATCCAGCTGCTCAGAAATCTACAATGGGAGAGTCTTACTGCTCTACAGAAGTTCTACATGTCGTCCAACAGGCTATTTGATCATGATATTATATCCGAACTGTGAGTCTCCTATGACCTTTTGTCTATGGTATCTATAATGGCACTTCTATTTATGGTTTTTGAAGCTTATTTTGCTCTTTATTTTTAATTGGCTGTTTGCGAAATTTGATTACGTTCTTTTTCAACTTCGATTTGTACAATGTATGCTCATATCTTCCCCTAATTATCGATGGATGCTCATATCTTCCTCTAATTATCGATGGTTTTCCTATCCTGTTAAAAAAGAAGATAACTTTGCTTACTTCCAAGACTGTTCAATTTTTATTGACACACTTGCCACAATGTCAAGCCATGTCCATACCATGATAGTGTAAATGACTGAAAATGTTTGATTTATTCTAGTCCTAATAAAGTGGAGGAGATACATTTAGATAATAACGTCTTCTCACGGATCGATCTGAACATCGCAGCCAAATCAGATCTGAAAACTCTTATACTGAGTAATAATAGTCTTCAGTATATACACCCTTCATTCTATGATAGGTAAGTAATCCTCTCAATTTTGTCTTCTTGTCAAATAATTATAAGTGTCCACGTTTTAGAAAACTGTCATCTGTCATCTTAGCAGCAGTGTAGATGATTGTATGTACCAGGCAGCAACAGCACTTAATAATACTCTGGGTAACTCAGCTAAACACTTGGTTTCTCTCATTTAATAATAGACCTTAGTAGCTGAACTTTTCATGTCACATATGATGTTTGATTGGTTTGTTCAGTACCCAGCACAGTTTTCAAAAATTCAAGTAACATTCTATGTTCCCAAATCAAAGTCAAGTATTTGCCGGGGGAGAGGATCCCCTGAGATTCATGCCTAGCTAATATCTATTCAACTTTATTTCTGTATATGATTGCCTATCTTCGCTTGCGCAGATATGCGCTGACTAAAATGGTTAAAATACACTCTTGTTGATATTTACTACTCCTCTTGGATAGATATACCTTGTTTGGATGATTATGCTGGCATTTTTTATCTTTTAGTAATCGACGTAACATAGAGGTACTGGGATTAGATGGTAACAGAGGTATGAATATATCTGGTCTGCTTGTGGGAATGAATAAGCTGAGGAACCTCACACTCAAGTTCTGTTATATCAACACGGTATGATTTATTTTATACTGTAAGGTAAACCTGTGTAGAGTTAAAATTTATGGACTTACATCTGGCCTTGTTCTGCGCCATACTAGGTTTCGGTTTTCCAACACCAGTTGGATCCGACCCAAAGATACCTGAATTTGGTATCGTTATTCAGTCCACTTGAGATGTAGGCCCCCTTGTGCTTACCGTCCCCTAAGTTGAGTAGCTGTGATTTCTTAAAGGGATAATACACTTCTGATTTCTATTTGACAGCCAATACAGCTCTGAAAAATGTATGACTGTAAGACTTTAAGCACAATTTGTCTGTATATTTGAAAAATTAAGATCAAACCTTTCTTCAAGAAGAAGGTAGAAACAAGTCTCTTTCCATCGTCTTCTCCTTTCCAATATGAAGATAGAACATGTTTTTCATCTTCCAGATACACAGGCAGTTCCAGAATCTGAGCTCTCTAGAATATTTAGATCTGTCACAGAACTGGCTAGAGAACATACCCGCATTAGCATTTCAAGGTTTGTCTAATTATTCATAGTGAAAATTCTGTAAGCAGCAAATGATTTGACTATACGTAGCCTGCTGTCAAGCTACTCCTGTCCCTGCTACGGATTTGAGTGAAACTATTTTGCCTAACATGAGAAAAGACCGTATTGGCATCCACTAAGACTAATCATGATGATATGGTGTGCCAAAGCTAGTTACTGCTGATATTTCATTTAACTTCGAGTGGCATTAACTTACTCATGATCCAATCATCAGGAACATACCTTGCCAGTTTATCTACTCTGTTTGGTTGTTCATAACCAATCAGAGCCAATCAGAGCAGGCGTATATGCTCAAGTTTACCTACGCTATACTGATTGTGATTCAGCCATAGACTTAATAATAAACTTATTACTAAGATCAGAGCAGTAGACAAACCACTTCTGATTGCTCATAGATGTACATTTTCTTGTTCATTTTAGGCTCAACCAATCTGAGACATCTTAACCTTAGATCCAACCATTTGAGTCATCTGGACTTTCTTGACGCCCCCGAAGCGCCACTTATGAATGTATTACATGCACTCGATCTCACAGATAACGACTTTGATGATCTGCCATCATTTGATACCTCACCTAACCTCAGACTTCTCTCACTTTTGGACAACAGGTAACTTCTATACATAAACTATCATTTGAAAAGATATAATACACTTGGTGACCGGTAGATATAATGTGATGGTCGTTCGCTACTGGGCAATCCCCTATCTGATCTTTTACTAAGCTATGTTTGTTGAGTTGCCATGAGCCATGCGTGCTTACGTCATTCTAATGTAGGACAATAGCACACTTCAAATGTTAGTGGCTGCAGTACGTCATAAACCACATGTCCGCATCGACCCTTTTTTTAAAGAGTGCCAACTTGCAGGGTAATCAAGGTGAATCCAATCACCCAAGGCTATTGAGATCAAACTGCTAGGTCCTTTGGGAATTCCAGCCTATTATCTGTGTTGTGTATTCTTATTAATAGTGAGAGATAGAGACTATTATTAACTGTTTTTGTAGCCTGGAATCTCTGTCAGGATGTAATCACACCGAGGCGCTGATAAAACTGGAGTCATTCTGTGCACCTGGCTTTAGATCTGACACTAAATGTGCCTACCAGACATTCATACAAACTGTACAACAGTCTGCCTCAAAACTAAAGGTCAGTGAACGAGGCTACTATTAACTTGGGAGTTAAACCCCATGTATAAAGGGGGCACAACTTCTTAAATGCAACGATGAAGTCTGGGAGTTTGAAAGTCTGTCTCAAACTCCTTGGTTAAATGAAGTGAATCATTCTTATCTTACTGCGTTACTTCTGTTATTTCTTATGGATAAACCTGCACTCTGAGGTGTTTGAAGTTTTGAAACCATTATCAGTTTTCATCCCCAAGATTTGATGTCTCATTGACATACAATCAACTATTGTATATGCAGGTATATAACGATGTGACATGCTGTACTAATCCTGTACCTGAGAATCCTGCCTGCTGTCTGCAGACTGGGACTACCTGTAACAGTAAGATCATTAACAGCGAAGTGTTGAGGGGTTGTCCCTCACCAGATGAAATGTGTTCTTATAAGCCTCCTGTCACCGTTGAGGGTAGGTTGATATATAGAGATCAAATAATATGTTCATTTGGTTGTTCAATTTGAATAGTCTCTCTCGCCAGAAAGATTCACATAAATTAAACACCACTAGGTACGTATAATTGCTAAAGAGGCTCCCCCTAGAGTAAGGTAAAAGGAAAAGAAAAATAAACATATCAATAAAATCAATAAATCATTGTAACTAAAGGGACTAATGATTTGCAATCAGTATTATTTATTAATCAACAGTGTAACCTCTTATTTTCTGATAGTAATTATATCTTGGTGTTATTGACAAGTAAAGATTAATTTCAAATGTTGTTATGCTCCATATAAAATATATTTGATATTTTAGTTATCACTAAGGAGGTTGTAGTTACACCTGAGCCAAGGAGAGCATTTCAGAACCTCGAGTCTACAGAATGGTTTGTTGGTAAGTCAAAACATGTCCATAAATGATCCTAGTCTAGGAAATCAATTCTTCCTTAAATTGAAATCTTAATTTAAAACTGATACTGCAGTAATTCCCCAATGAATTTACTGCTACCAACAGTTTAATGTCTTTTGTCCGCATATTTAAAAAATTATTAAAATATCCCCTAAAATTCAAATTAGACAGCCAACCAGAAGCTTTTTTTATTGTTCTGCCCGTTAGTCCACATGTGAATAGCAAAGATGACAAAAATCGAATTGGTATAAGTCTTATGTCTGCATTTCTTATAACCAATGTTTTAATGGCATATTACTGGTCAGTATCAGACCTCACATAACTATTGTTATCCTTGTTTCCCTGCCATGTTAACTGCCTATAAACATGAGGTCCTAGCACAAAGACACAAAGAGAAGGACTATCTAACTTCGGGACTGATTCCTGATATGAGGTATATGCTTCTATTTTAGTTGTACTAGGATACATGCTTGCCCTGGTGTTGTTAGTAATGATAGTCTACCTGCTGTACAGAGAGGTTAGCGCTGATAATCGGCGTAGAAGACTTCACTTCCAAACTGATTCTGATGATGAAATGAGGTAATAAAATGTACATGATGTTGTTAGAAGCAATAAAAAAAACAAATACACCTAAAAAATTCTATTCAGATTTTAAGTAACTGGTTTGACTATAGGATATAGTAGATATATTTATTTTATTCTATCATAAAATTCAAAGGTAACTCCTGTCTAGTTCTCTAGATACAAACGTAAAAAAATGTTCATCCTGTAAGGTATTGGTACGTCAGTTTTATTTTAATTCGATTCAAATAGGCGTTGAAGCAGTAGGCTCACCCTTGCTCATACTGAATGAAAGGGGCATTTTTACATGAGAGGTTGTGCATCTTTGGTAAGACAGAGTGTGATTGCCGATGGCAACATCTGAAATACTGTAAGGTCGATCGGGCCATTGTCTCGTCAAACAAGATTATCACATAAAGCACCTCGAAACATAACACTTGCTGGTTCCAGCTCTAACATTTCTAACAACAAAGTAATAGGATTTTAATGGTTATCTTCACAGATCATTTGCAGTACTTATTATTCCTAGATTCCAAAGCTTTGCATTCAAGTTTATTCTGGAAAAATTTATCCAGAAGGAACACATCACATGTTTATTACTGACACAACGAATTCGGAATAGTTAAATTATGAGAGTTTGTTATTTTGTAGATTGGAGCAGAGTAATTATCATCTACCACATAATAACACACCATCTCCTCTCCCTCCTAAACTCAGGACTGAGAGACTGGACAGCGCTGATAGTCTAGGTGAGTCATTGAAATTTGTACACTTCAAACTCAAAATCATTCCGACTTGACCCACACATATTTATTTAAATTATATTGATGATTTGTCCAGTGTTTTAATACGCATGTTCTTGTATTTGTAAGTCCTTTTAATGTTGAAGAAAGTGATTGGCCTGGATGTTGGAATCTGATTACCTACTTCTACTGAAGACAATTTTTTCAAATCTTCAGTTGATTATACTGAAGGTCATTGTCGACAAACCCTTTTTTTGCACATTATTGAACCATTGTAAGTCCTATGGCTATAATTGTGGTTTGTTGCATTACAGCCTTTATCTAAGGAGCCGATTTCAGGAGAAATCTACTTGTTCCCTTACAACTTGCCAACGTCTCTGTATCAATAGCGTTTCTTACTTGATGATGTTTTTCACAGGATCATGCAGTTTGGAATCTAACTCAAACTATTCAGGCTCTGATGCTGGGGCATGCAAGAACTCAGCCATTGTCAAGCCCGATAGCCCGAGCTTTAGAGGTCGCAAAAAGTTCAGTGACACTTACAGTAAGACCTCGCCGATAAAACAGAATGGCAACAGTAATAATAACGCTAAACCTCCGCAAAAGATGAAAAACTACTATACAGCTCAAGTACAGCAGAATGAAAAGTGAGTTTTAACATGAGCATACCCAGCAGGGTGAGACAATGTGCGGTACTCAGGTTCTTAGATCCTAGTGACTTTCCATGGGTCAAGGATCGTGTTGTGCTAATTCTTGGGAATGCATGACATATGAGAGCTGGATAGCAGAATATTGAGTTAGATTATTGGAGTAGGAGGTGTCTCTGGTGGGTATGGTCGGCCCCCACGTGTGCTTTAACCTGCCTGCAAAATGAGAGCAACCTGTAGCAGATTTTGTGGCTGTGCCCCTTAGACAACCAATATTTTGCCGCCGATCTTTCGGGATGTGGCGTGTGATATGACCATTCGATTTTAATCGACCATTTTTAATCATTTATCAGACATAACGCAACAATTGCTCCAGAGGGTATACTTCCTTACTTGGCATGATACTTTTCCTGGTTTCATAGTTTGAGAATAACGCAATATGCAAACAAAGATAGCACACAGGGCCGTTTGCTGACTTTCATGTCGCTTCCATCCCACCGCTTAGCCACTAGCAATCAGTTGATGGCTTGAGGGGGAGCAACTCCTAATTCATGTAAACTGAATCAAATTTGCGAATGATTTCTTTGTCACTCATCCAGTAAAACTCTATTTTATATTTCAGTGCCTCCTGCTCTTCCACTGAATCACCCACTAACTTATCAGTATATAGTTACGCCACATTACCAGGACAATCTCCTCCACAGCAGTCAGACTTCGGTGAAGACGTATTACCCATGTTTTCTATCTCAGCAGCCGGTGCTAGAAGTCGATCTGCTAGTGATGTTGTTGATGGGGTAAGCTCCATATGGACTACTCATTACATTGTTCTGAGTTTGCTTGTCAATGAAGATACCAAAGACTAAGGTCAATATCTCAGTTTTGTGTGAAGCAGTGTTCGTAGAATCTGGTGAGAAAATGCATTTCATAATATGCGCACATATAATCTGCAAAATCAGAATCATGATTTTCAGTAAACCAGACTTTTGTGTCCTTCCTCTTTTGGAAACGAGCGATCATTTTTTAATTTGTTGAATAGCTATGTTATTTTAACATGTTGTATATGTTTTAGCATCCTCCCCCTTTGCCTCCAGATAGACCTCTTATGAACCATAGCTGTATCAGGCCAGGCATTGGAGCTAAGTCACAGATTCGCAGATTTAACAATAGAAGGTATGGTTTATGAGTTCATGAGTTCATAAGTGATGGTGTTTATGTACACTAACAGTCGTTCATATATGAGAGGCCATACAAAATTGAAAATTCCAAAGCTGTATCATCAATAATTTTCTGCTGTAAATGCGCCTTCACGGTTGCAACCTCTTTGTCATCATTGAGTGATACTCATAGAGTTATTATATACTCTAGAGTGGACAATGTGTACAAAAATAGCATCCGTTTTTGTCCTCCTCAAGTATTGCGCAATCTATGACGCGACGCAATCTGGTTGTGCATGGCTAGTGCCTATATCATATAACTTATCATTGAGAATATACGTATTGAGTATGGAAATTTAGATTTTTAGAGCGCTTGGAGCCATTTTTTTGGAAATTATTTTATGTGACACTATGTGGATCACCTGCAGCATTCTCCCTGCTTGCAGGTATTCTCACTTTCAATTCTATGACGCAACAAAATCTGGTTGTGCGTGGATAGTGCATGAATCATGGACTTTATCATTGAAAATATTAGAATTTGACATACCAATTTATAGTTTATGGAACACTTATAGCCATTTTTTTCAGAGAATCTCACATGTAGCACCATTTACATCACCTGCAGGTATTTTCTCTTCCAGTCAGTATAAAAAACTTTCTTATTCTCCCATTAAAATAAGCCAAATATAAACCGCAAACAAATGAGCTTAAGTCGCAATGACAGGGCTTGCTGTTTTCTGCCAGTTCCCAGGCATTTAACTTTGTCTCTCTGACTAAAATGTTACATCCTCAGTGAGTTCATTTTATCTGTCTGCTATTATGACTTCCAATTATACAAGGTGTACAAGTAACCCGTGGTTAAATAATTTTCAGCTTGAAGATCTCGGGTTTTGGTTTGGCTGTGTCATTTAAAGCTCCTAATTCCCTCTTCGAGGTGGCCACTTTTTTTTTGCTGAAACTATTCAAGCCAACACAGCAGTTTAAGTCAGTAAATACATAAGCTCATCTGCTGAGTCACTGAGTATCAAGAAAACGTCGAATGGACAACTCAAGATACATGCTTGTCCAGATTGTCATGGCAATATAAGCTCATGTGTTTGCGGTTTATATTTGGCTTATTTTAATGGGAGAATAAGGAAATTTTTATACTGACTGGAAGAGAAAATACCTGCAGGTGATGTAAATGATGTTACATGTGAGATTCTCTGAAAAAAATGGCTACAAGTGCTCCATAAACTAAATTTGTATTTCAAATTCTAATATTTTCAATGATAAAGTCAATGATTCATGCACTATCCACGCACAACCAGATTTTGTTGCGTCATAGAATTGAAAGTGAGAATACCTGCAAGTGATCCACATAGTGTCACATAAAAATATTTCCATACTCAATACGTATATTCTCAATGATAAGTTATATGATATAGGCACTAGCCATGCACAACCAGATTGCATTGTGTCATGGATTTCGCAATAATTAAGTAGGACGTTTTTTAGCACTGCATTGTCCACTCTAGAGTATATAATAACTCTATGGTAATACTCCATAAAAATGATAAGGTATAGGGAACATTGCATGTACTTAGCTATCTGGTATAAATGAATTAGCCTATATGTTCTCTCAGCAAAATTTTATTCTCATGATTCATTTGCGTTTTTAGACAATCACTCACTACTTCCCCATTAGCAGTTCACAGAAATCATTCTAAAGCTGGGAAGAGGCCTCCATTATCTCGATCTAAACGTATGAAGCAGCAACGTCTCTCTAAGTGATACCTGTAGTGTCTCATATATTGGATCTAAAGCTGGGTGGAAGATGTGTGGTTCTGTCGTCGGCATGAGTGCGAGACAACCAATCAGTCTACAGCCTCATAACCAGTGCACCTCAGCGTTGTCATCTGACGCACAGAGGTCATGACCACATAAGATTGTTAATGGTCCTGTAAGGGTCCTCTTAATGGACACACATCGGTCAGTAGATCAGCAGCAGTGAACAGTGTGACTTGTCATTCCGGATATTTTTATTGTCTGATAGAATTATGGTAGCAACTAGCTGTTCTGACCAGATAACGACCTGTATAATAATGTTCATCAAATCTTCGCAGCAATTAATTCTCCTTGCACATTTTACTGGCAAAGCTGCTAATTATTTTGCTCAATTCGAAGCAGTACTTTTTTCTTTCTAGTCATTTTCTCAAATTTTCATGCATATTCAAAATGAAAGTTCTCACAGTATGCGTAAACAATACTTGTAACGTATAGGAAGTTTTTACTGTAAAACAGTTTTTGATGAGCCTTTGCTGTTATCTGCTCTTGGTAACATTTTCTGTTGCCTGGCTCATCTGTCAATCACGAATAAACTATAAAATACTAAAATATCCTTGTTATGAGTTTGATCTGAGTCTCACCCCTTTTAATGTGGTGGAAGCTAGTAAGTCTTAAAGTCGTATTCTCAGTTCAAAGTTTCAAACAAGTACTAGTTAATTAATAGCAGATTGCATCCTATGCATAGGGGAAAGTATTTGATCTAAATCAGATGATTATTCAGTCAGAAATGGTTTGATATATTTCATCAATATATCAAAACTGTTCCTGTTAAGTTTAGCCTGCACGTCATTATAACTGTAACGTGTTTGAGCGTCCCCTAACCTGAAAAAAATAGTCGACGTAGAGTCAGCAAGTACTTCTCGAGTTATTTTATGGCAACATGGACAAAACTGAGGGTGCTTTGCATTATTTGATACAATCAACTTATGAATTGCCCCATAAATTTTGTCATTGTCACCATAGCAAAGTCAATTTTAGCAGCTTCCTACAATGTAAGCCAAATTTCCATTCAAATCTTGTTTGTTTGTTTGTTTAATTTATGACTTCTCATCCGAGAATGCTTACATAATAAAAGTAGTGTGCTTTCAAAAAGCCCCTCTAAAAATATATGAACAAAAATAAAATAAATCATTTCAAACGGCATAAAACTCAGGATTGGCAAAAATTCCACATTTTCTCTTCTCAGTTCGACATTTAAGCATACTAATGGTGCCCTCAGAGTTTCAGGTTGAGCGTCTGAGTCTGGTTTTAGTGAGCGGAAGTCGATTGTGTAGGGGATTGTTATCGTCAGATAAATTACGATGTACATATTTGTGGCATATGTCGTTTAGTAAGTCATTTAGTGGTAGCAAATTCGCAGCTGCAAGTCGATCATCGTAGTGTTCGAGGTCAGAGAAAATAATCCTCATAGCAAGCCGCTGACATCTCTCAATATCATTCCTCAGACATTCGGTGGTGTAAGGGTACCAAGCACCTGCAGCGTGGGTGATAGCTGCGACTACTTGGGTTTTGTACATTAGTACTAGGCTTTGTTGGTTTACTCCGGACTGTTTTAATACGAGCAGACCGTGACATCTTTTGTTCGCTGACTTAGTGATGTTAGCCACATGCTCATTGAATCGTAGATGTTGGTCGATGGTAAGACCGAGTAGTTTGGTAGAAGCTACGTTGTCTACGTTGTGTGATTGATTCATTGTGAGAGTTTTCGACATTATCATCTGTTTCTTAAGAGAAAGGTTCAATGTCTTAGTTTTTGTAGCATTCAGTAGCATTTTGTTG
Organism: Membranipora membranacea; assembly: GCA_914767715.1. Lineage (NCBI taxonomy): Eukaryota > Metazoa > Bryozoa > Gymnolaemata > Cheilostomatida > Membraniporidae > Membranipora > Membranipora membranacea. Next base: position 5,836,716 of record OU612072.1, on the reverse strand, counting down.
TCGTGCGCCCATTTAGTACATTCATCGATAAGCTGCTGACTGACGGGTGGAGGTTCAAACTTGACAGCGTTGTAAGTATTGCTTATTATTTGAAGATCAGCTTTCTGGAGAGACAGGTAGTTGGTTGTGTCATCAGCGTATTTCACAGTGCTGGCAGTGGAGAATTGAAGCGAATCAACAAACGCCAACCATAGAGTAGGTCCGCACAAGGTCCCTTGTGGAACGCCTATGTTGGAAGATGCAGTGTGAGATTTCACTTGGTGCTGATGAATCACTACTTGTTGTTTTCTGTTTTCTAGATAACTCGCGACTAAAGCCACAAGGGCGTTTGGGAGCTCAAACTGTCTCAACTTTTGCAGAAGAAGAGTGTGATTCATAAGGTCAAAGGCCTTGCTGAAATCATATAATATCATCTGGGCCCCGATGTTGTTACAATTGTCCATGGCCTTGGTGACGTCATCAAGAACGCTAACAAGAGCATCTGTGCATCCTACACCCGGCATATAGGCAAACTGGTTGCCTTGCAGCTTGGGGAGGATATGGGTACGGATTCGTCTGTTTATGAAGTTTTCAGCAACTTTACCTACATGCTATAGAAGAGATATTGGGCGATAGTCTTTACAAGTGGATGGAGAGTTTGTTTTAACTATCGATATAACTTCTGCAGTTTTGTAGAGTGCTGGGAACTTTGCTTCTCTTTGTGAATGGTTGATCATATCAGCTATCGGTACACAGAGGTCTTCGTGACAGAGTTTGCTTATCCAGGGAGGATAATCTTTACTGTGGACGGACTTCTGAGTTTCTATATTTCTCAGCGCAGTTTTCACTTGACCTATTGGAACATCGTCAACAGAACAGAGCTCATCAATTTGGTAACTTGAATAATCAGTTGGTGGTTGAACATCCATAGTAACGTAGTAGTTGTTGAGTTTGTTGACAAACTGCTGTGGGTCATGAAGTGTGTCATCAATGATATAGTGTGTCGGTACCCTTGGCTTTCGATTTACTATCAAAGGATCTGACATTCTTCCACCAATTAGCAGTACCAGCTTTCAGGTGATTGATCTTTTGATCGAAGAAGCTTCGCTTTGATTTTGTTATAATTAGATCAAGCATAGTCCGGAGATAGGTATATGAGGGTTTCCCTTGGCTGAAAGCTTTCTCCATTGCACGCCTTAGCTTTTGTGTGAGGGGGGTTTCCCATGCAGGTGAGCTATTCTGAGGAATGCGGAATCTCATAAGCGGACAATGTTTGTGATATACATCTGTGACTATTGTCTGATACGCTTCTTCTTTAGCATCTAGGTTCTTAATGGGATCGAGATATGACCAGTCTATCTTAGCTATATCAAGCCTGATATTGTTCCTGGCAGTTGTGTTTTATATTATATATATAACATCGCGGATGAAATCAGATAACTGTTGGGATGTTCTTTACATGCACTCATTGAGAACAAAATTTCATTTACCATAATATAAATTTAATTTCTTAATAACCTTGAATTCATGCACTTGGGTTAGTGATTGGGTGATAAATATTTATATCGTTGAGGAAAAACACTGCAACGACAACATAGAATGTAATAAAATAGCTAGGAAAATCAGACTGGTTAAAGCAACATAATTTGTCTTTCACTTTTTAATGGGAAGACATAAAAATATAGTCAGCTCTGTGATTAAACTAGATGACATGATAAGAATATAAAAATAATAAGTAGTTAGACAGACAAAAAATAGGATTGAAAGACACGTAAAATTGACTCCATTGGGAAGAAATATGTGCCTGGGAATGAAGCCATTTTATCAGGAATGACAAAGGTTTATGACCGGTTTAATAAGTTCTTCAGGAAAATGTTTACTTATTCGATTTGCTTATTTTGACATGTTAAGGCTTGGCGTTGAGAACCGGATCTAAATTTTTAGACCATGACTGCCGTTCTGTTCATCGTTTATACAGATATATCAATTTGTTGTAATCATTGTCACTTTGGTGATTGTGATGTGATATCCCATAGTATGTGATTGTAGTATATTACACAGCTGAACTGTTCTCATATAATTCCTGCATGTTTTTTGGTAAGAGCCAGTATCTTTCTCTAGTTTGTTTCTTTGAGGGAACTCACATCCATCTAAGGCTTTATGGTAATATACTCATGAGGTTCAGAAGAATTTTGGTCGGGTGTCTCATACACGACGGTATCCACTTCCGGAGTTTCATACACGGAATCCATTTCCTTTTCTTGCTGGGTATCAATATTGTCATAATCATTTGATTGCATTTCCATGGTGTTGACTCTGACCCTGAAATCAAAATATTTCTAGTCATATTCACGCTCGTTGCCGAAGGGTCAATTTGTCAATCAATCACCTATACAGTATATGCCCTATGATATATATTCATGGATTAGGGAAACATAATATCTTACTCTGGACAATCATATGGCAATTTATGTATGATTGCTAGAAACAATTTCTTGACGTCAATCAATGCATAATGTTAAAGCTGCCAGAAATTTAGCTAGACCCAATTACTGACATAAAGTAATCCATGAATTCATAGTAATGACTTCACCTCTCCATCACAATAATTTACATCTGACAACTCTGAAACTCATTTTAAACAGTGGTGTTGAGAGGAAACATTTCTTACCCCAACCCTGTCAGGCCAACGGCGCCGGGGTGGGTGCGAGAGGGGCAGCTGAGCGCCCTCCCGCGCTGGAAAGTTTTTCACATAAGGGAGCAAAATGGAGCAAATCTATCCATCTCACAGTGAGATAATGTAATCATTTATACATGTGATAATCCCCTTACAATCTTGCTTTGACTGCTTTGCTACGGTAGATTGAAGTCGTTCAAATTTGCCCTGCTGGAATTTCCAGTCCCATCCCACTAAGATAACTTACTTAAAATGAACATGTCCTTTGAATAACCAACTCTTCTTCATTCCTTCATTACAAACACCTGCTAGGCATAGTGTGCCTGCAAACTTCCAATAACATCACTCACAGAGACAACCAGTTAGAACACAAGTATGACGATGATGGTGGTGAATGAGTGGGTCCAGTCTATTAATCTGAATTGAATAGGGCACAGGGTGGATGAATGAGAGAGAAAGAAGAATGAGACTGAGAATGAAACTCTAACTGTTTCCTCTATCCACCCACCAAACAAGCTTAATCTATTCGTCAGGAGTACATCCACTGTGGAATACATTAGAATTAACTTGCCTCTTAGTCTTGGAGAATTGAAATTCAGAATAGATTGTTGTTATTCCCTTGAAAAAATAGGAAAAGCATTGACACTCATGGGAAAACCAATGAGCTTGAGATTTTGCTTTAGCAAGAATATAGGATTATTTCCATAGAATAGACTCAAATGTGCACCCTCCATCAAAAAACTGTACATATGTGAATTTTAGGCTATGACCTTTGACTGAACTGGCCGACTCCAAATGAACACGCAACAGATCAATCTTGTGGGTGGGTAATAATAATTTCAAAAAGTATGTTCAAACTTAAAGATTTTTGGTCTAAAATCTTTGGAAAAGGAGACTTGAATAAACGTCCCTTGAAACGGTCATTGACAACTCCCAAATAAAAGAGAAGAAAAATGTATCAGAATGGACATTCAGTGCAGTTTAGCCCACCCCAACGCTGATGATGGAGCGTTGGGCCTACTCCAACACCAAAAACTCTTACCCCAACGTCGTTGGGGACCGTTGGGGCTCCCCAACACCACTGATTATAAAGTTTCTAAACAGGGTGTCGTCGCCTCATCCTTGCCCAGAGTCTGAGCACAAATGCTATAAAAAAATTGAGTTTACTGCACCTCAGATCTGGCTGTGTTCGTCCTGCTCTGTTTCCAAAAATGCAGGCAGCAATAAGTGATGTCACAACAATAGAGAAGATGGCAACTCCTGAGCACACCAAGACCAGCTTAGCAATAGACAGAGTGATCCCGGCATCGTCTACTATTAGAACAGAGTAATAGAAAAGTATTATCTTATAATGTCCAGTGGTCTAATTGGGCTTTTTTCTTTGTGGGTACTCTACTCACTGGGTTGAAAATCATTATGAGAATTTTTTGCAATTATTTCTAGATCATATTATGCAGAAATATGGATCGTAATAGTAATAGTATGATGGATATCTGGTCAAAAGAGACAACTTCACGCTGTTTTTGCACAAAATCCAGTGTGAACTGTGATCTAAAGGTTCCCCCTCTATATTTCTTTGTGGGAGCGCAGTTCCCACCAGTTCCCACTCATTCAGAACACTGATCATATCCGACTATAAGCTGCTAGAGGAATTAGATCATTGGAACATTTGTGTTATGTTATTCTATTATGGACTGTTTCTAAACCAGCTCAAAGTATTCAAGGTACTGAGTGAGTATAGGCCTACAGATTTCAGCATGGGATTTGGGAGAGGAAGTAAAGATGGTTACAAAACTTGAGGACCAAACATGCTAAGTCTGTAAAATATCCCAACAATAATACCCAACAAAAAGCCATCAATTGATTACAGCAGTCACTTGACAAAATGCATCCAACATCCTTGTCTATTTAATCTATTTAAGAGATTTTGCCATCAATCTCACTTCACAAGATGTCAACAAAATGTTGATAACAATCTTTCTCGAGGTGCATTATTGAAGTTATTGCCAGCGGCTTATACTTATTTTGTCGTATAAATAACATGTCAAACTTACTTTCAGAAACACATTTAGGCATTGTAACTTGAAATGAGGATGTTGCCAACGAAAACTGACGTGATGTAAGCTCAATCTCAAAGGAGAGGTTGCCTGTGCCTGGCATCAGATTAGAAAGCGTAACATGCAGCTCCTCAGTACCATCTCTAACCAGAATGTCTCCCAGTTTGGTTCTCTTATCGTCAGTAATACATTGGTATAGTGTCAAGCTGATGTTTGGGAAACAAAACAATAATGTTCAGTTTATGATGATGGCATTGATCATTATGGATCATAGATTAATTTTCTACAGTAAATCTGTAGCAGGTGTCCTCTCTCTAGGATTTGGGTTTAAGCCCAGCGAAGACACAAATTTTTGATGAAAAAGTATGTGTAGTTCAAATTTAGAGCAATGGTGGTCAAGATTGAAAACACTTGGTTGTGAATATCTGTAAATATTATAGGACTTAGTTCGATTTCACTGTAAAATGAAAAAAACCAGACTGGACAAATCATCGTGATGGCTCAGGTTGATATTTGTGTGAGAATAGTTGAAGATCGAATACTTGTGGGAATAATCTACCCTTTGACATATATAACTTACATTGATAGAGCAAACACAGTGGAGTTGAAGCCAGTCAGGCCTATATTTGTGCTAATCGTGAAATTGGACAGAGTTATCTCCTCTTTATGATGGAGGGAGATGGCACTCTTTTCTGTAATATGACAATTATTATGGTTAAAGTGATGAGAATTGTGACAGTGTCCAAAGCCTTTTCATTAGATATGGAAAAAACATAAAATTTTCTTCTTGCAAAACCTTTAGCATCTAAAAGAGGCACAGAAGTAATCATATTAAAAACATACCTTCCTCAGAGAACCCTGTCACAGTAACCTCTCTCAGTGAGATTCCAGAGCCCATACTGGAATTCTCGGGTTTGAAGATAGCCACATGTCTGGCTACACTCATCTCCACTGACTGTTCTGGTATCGAGATTAAGTTTGTTGCGGAGGAATTCACACTGATTGTTTCAACAACTTTCCAGTTGGTAGTGTCTTTTGGGTCGGGTTTTTCTGGCATGTTTGACTCCTCTATACTGAATAGTAGCTGTGCTCCGTCCAATCTGGTCTCTGTACATGAAATACATTTTTTGCTGATTGCTTGGTTATTCACAGATGTAGATTCATGGCACCAAACGTAAAACAAAGGCACAGAATGTTATGTAAGTATTGCCATACTGCCTACTAAAGGGTACTCAAGGTTCACAATATTTAAATTTCTCTTGGCACCTTATAAAGATAATAAGACTCGACAAGAAAAGATCTTACGCACACACTCATACACACATAAAGATGAAGAATAATATGTCCCTAACCATTACAGACAGTTACATCGTAGATATAGTATATCTTTCCAAGATCTACTCTCCACCAGCACTCCCATTCTCCCTGGCCATCCAATCCACACTCCGGGTAAGTCCAGAGTCCGTCCTCAGCATTGAGATTCATACACTGTGCAGGAACTGGATCACCATCCACTGCTATATCTGCTGTGTATGATTTTCCCAATGAGCCGTGTGTACTCGACTGGTTAGCTGGCTTGTTCAAAGCGATATTTATTTCTGCATCGATAAAGTATCCTGGAAGTTAGAATGTTTGATTTGTGAAATGATTAATGAGCCTGAATTCCAGGTTAACAAGTTACAAAACTTGGTCTTTGGGCCATACTAGTTTGTTGTTTGTGTCAGGTCAAGTTCAAGGTCAAGGTCAGATCATTGGCGTTTTTGGCTGTGTATGTTATAACAGGGCTGTACCATTTATAAAAGATTTCATTCAGGACAGATCATCATAGGAGTTTGGAGTGGAGAGGGTAGACATGTTAAATGTAGAGTGTAGTGTGTCTCGTCCACATCGCGTGGTTACAGAGCACGATTGGGATGTGGTATGGCCTTACAGAGTTTGGTGTTTGGTTGAAACAGGCTGATTTGTTGTTTAGAAAGTTTTGAGAGGTTATTATAACACAATATACGGTGAGATATAATATGATGTCACAGCTTTGGTTTTTGTTATGACATGATGCTGGTGGAGTGCACTGAGTAAAGTAACGTGGATTTTTAGTCCAAATTGGCGCTGGGATGAGAAAGCTTTCGTTTTGGTTATGACATGAAGCTGGTGGGGTGAATTAAGTAAAGTAATGTAACGTAAAGTTGCCCATGTATGACAGTTGCAACCAAATCAGGTTGACAATTTCTCTATTCCTGGGTTCCACTCAATTCAACTCCGCCTAAAAGCCGCTAAACATGATGGCCTGGAAATAGCTAGGCCCATTGTCACTGGTTGCTCTCATAGACAACATGTTGATGTGAACAATGTTATATGTAACATTTGGCCTGAAAAAATACCTTGTGGTCATGTGAAGACATACCTGCAGTGTTAGAAATGAGTGGGAAACTGGTAGGAACTGAGCATACATACAAAGAAATATAGAAGTGAACTCTAAAGATACAGTTCCCACTGGTCCTTTGCCAAAAACTCTGTGAAAATGTCTATCTTTGACCAGATATCAATCATATCATCAAAAATACTAAACTATATCTCTGCATGTTATGTTATGTTATGCTCAACAAACATAGATTTGTAGAATTTGATGTAGATATTGCAAAGCTTAGGAAACTGTCGACCCAGAGGGTAGAGTCCTCATTTAACCACCGCCTACCTGGTAAGAATGTCAATATTGACATAATATGCCATAGTGCCTCTCCTAGAGTGATGCTGTAAAGCTTTCTCATGGCTCAATCACTGTGGTGGTATATTCTTTCTTTAGTTGTACACAGCCTTCTATTTTGACAACCATGTACAGTCAGCCTTCAGATCTTCACTGAGTGTTAGAATTTAGTGTCACAGTTGGTCAACAAATTCATTGAAATCCCAGATTCCTAATGATCTCAACATACATGGCTGTTAAACTACTTCCTTGCTGAAAAAAGTCGTCATTTTATCAGTTTTAATCCTGTGTTATCAATGAAATATATTAGGCATAATCTTGTAATTTGTCTGTTTTTATATTCAGCTTCACGCATATTTCTTGGTAAGATCAAAACACACTTTGTCAAATGATCAAATGACTGTGACTAACAATAACAAAATGAAAATTTTCAATAATTTTTATCTGCCCTGCCATTGGCTCCCTCTAGTAAGTCTAGCTCAGCTTAGTCTCTCTGTGGTTCCTTGTCACCCTCGTGGCTCTTGCGCATCTTCTTTGCGAATCCCGGAAGTCCCCCTTCCTATATCCTGCAGGTAGTCGCTGTCTAAAGCTCCTTGACTTTGGTTCTTATATCTCAGACTACACTACATCTCCCTTTCTCTATCCATTCCTCCCTTTTTTCCGTTATTGTTTCACTTCTTAATCTCCTTCTCTATCTCTATCATATTCTCCTTCCCTATCGATATCTCATCCTCCTTCACTATCCACTATTTAATGCTCTAATGTAATCCCTTCGTACGTAGACATTTCTTCTGATGTCTGCGCACCTCATTGGAGGTTCCTCCTCGCTATCTCTCGCGTTTCCTCTCTGTCCTTCCACTCTATCCTCGTCTCTCCTCCTCGGTTTGTCCTCTCTCTCTCTCTCTCTCTCTCTCTCTCCAGTCTCGCTCTCTTCAGTCCCGTTGTTGTCCTTCCTGTCTCTGTGCATCCCTGCGACGTTCTCTCACTTGGTCTTCCTCTATATCTCTCTCTCTCCTAGCCTCGTCCAACTCTCTCCTGTACCTTTCCTTTCCTTTCTTGAAGCGTATACTAGCGGCTGCCATTCTCCAAACTGATTTTCCTGCATTAATTCTGCCCCGAATGAGTGGGCGCTCGCATCAGCCGTAACTCTATGCCACCTTCCATAGTCAAACAGAGCCAGTACCGGCGAATTGACGATCGCTTCCCTAACCTTGTCGAAGCTCTCCTGCTGCCTATATGTCCAGCACCAGTCATTCTTGGCCCGCACCAGTTCACGCAATGGGACCTCTAACTCCGAGAGCAACGGGCTGAATCTCCCTAGGTAATTCACCATAGCCAGAAACCGTTTCAACGCCTTCAAATCCTGAGGCGCCGGCATCTCCTTGATCGCTCTCTCTTTTTCCGGGTCCACTTTAATGCCCTCACTACTCAATATATGGCCCAAAAATTTAACCTCCACCAAAAATTCACATATATCTTTATTCAAAGTTAGTTCTGAACTCTCCAACTTATTCAACACCTCTTCCAACCTTCTGTCGTGCTCCTCCTTTGTGCTCCCCACTACCAAAATATCATCTATCATACATACTACCCCCTAACTATCGCCCAGAACCTTATACATTTAACGTTGGAAAAATTCTGGAGCAGCCGAAATTCCGAAGGGCATCTTGCAGTATTGGTACCGACCGAAAGGTGTAATGAATGTCGTGTATTCTTTGGAAGCTTCCTCTAGTCTGATTTGCCAGAATCCTGAATAAGCATCCATCTTACTAAAGAACTTGCTCCCTTCTAGTGATGTTAATGTATCTTCAAGTTTAGGCGGTGGAAAATGTTCTCTCTGGACACTCTTGTTCAGCTGGGTCAGATCAACGCACAACCTCACTTTGCCGTTTGGTTTTACCATGTGGTCGGGTACTCCACCTTTTCTATAACTCCTAATTTCTCCATCCTCTCCAGTTCACACTTTGTTGCTTCTCTAAGTCCTATCGGTGCTCTTCTTGGAACACACAGGCATAATGGAACTGCGTCGTCTTTGAGATTTATGCTAAACACATCTGGCAACACCCCTAGTTTTCTGAACAATTTAGGATGTTTACTCCGTACCTCATCTATTACCAAACGGACAGTTTTCACTAAACTTAGTTTCCTTACTTCTGGCTTTCCTATTAAGTTATTCCTAGCTCCCTTCATCACATACACTGTACTAGGCACTTTTTGCCCCTACGCTGAAACTATGTCTATCTTCATTTTTCCTACTATGTCCAGCAGGCTCCCATCGGCACCAGTAAATATCCTCTCCAGTTTTGCTACCTTGCCTCCCAATCGCTCTGCGGTTGTTGCTGTTATAACTGACACGTCCGCTCCTGTGTCCACCAAAAACTTAACCATTTTCTTATCACACCTCTAATCTATTTTAAAGTCTTTATCCACTCCTTTTTTGCTCTTTAACTGTCACAAAGACTCTTCCGAATCACTCGAGTATCCGCTTATGGCATTAACCTGCCCCTTGCTATTTTGCTGCTGCCCACTTCATCTATCTTTCAACTTAAGGCATTCTCTGGCAAAGTGGGGTCCTCCGCATTCGTAACATTTGCCGAATCTTGGGCCTTTCTTTTCCTTGTAAGCACCTGGGCATTCCCTCATCAGGTCTGATTTCATGAATAAACTGATGATTCTTCTTAGTTAAATTAGTAAAAGTTCACGATGGGTATAAGGCGACTTTTCCAGCAATTGTAAACAAATTATCTGCAGACATTGCAACATTTGCAAGGCACTGTCAACCTAGAATGCTAGAAAAAGTGTCCTTGAATTAATCACCTATGTTATAATCAGCTTATTTGGGACTTATTTTTGCTATTTATACTCCTTGGAAAATTTTGGAGGCTTGGGTTTTGTCCCTGATCCATTAAAAGAGAAACTGGTGTTACTGGTATTGCTTCTTGCCCTCAGAGATTTTTTTCCGTCCACTACGATTTTGTCCACAACTGCTGCTTCTACTACTGTTTTTGAATACGGGTCTGCATGAGGATATACAACATTACAAAATTTGCAATCTATCCTGAGTTACCACTATCCCATCACTAAAGTGAATTGTGTTTAGTTTTGGTTTGTCACATTAAATCATAAATTATTAAAAACCAAAGTATTACTCCGCATTAATAGCAATCTTTATAATTAGGAAAACGCTTTGGTCGCTGAATTTTACCAGCAGACACTGTTTTATTATTTGTACTACACTTGATTATCACTAATCACTATCAGTAGTTGTACATAAAGGTCACTCTCACATCATTGATGAGGCAAAGATTTTTATACAATGATTAAGCCACACCCACAAGTTATTTTAACTCCTTACAGCTTTTACAATCAGTAGTCCTACATCAAGGTCAAATGGTTTATTAGAAAAGGTTTTCATTCAATAATTAACTTAATAAAATACTTGAAATAACAACCCATGACCCTTATATCAATTAGTCCTCAGAACCATAACAATTTTTGTTTTTGTATCAATTTCAGACACTGATATGTATTCATGGATAAGAGGAACATATCTGGCCTCGAACAAGCATATGGAAATTTTTTGCATGAATGCTGGAAACAATTTCCCATCTTTGATTGGTCCAAAAATTCAGTAATTCAGCCGACACCTTGTAAATATTTGTCAAGTAGCGTGCCTGAGTTTTTAATGCTCGTTACGGGGACGTCAGTAAATGCATAATGATAAAGCTGCCAGAATTTTGGCTAGATCCAATTGCTGACACAAAGTTATATACTGATGTAATTTCTCCACAAAAAGCCATACTGTGTATTTTACCACTAATCCATGAATTCATATCAATGATTTCAGACATCACAGAAGTAGCTCCGTCAACTGGCTCAATTTATAAACAGTGATACAAGCCATTTCTCAATAGATATTTTTCCTCCATCAAACATTGAAACTTGTACAATATACAGAAGACATTTATTAACCCAATACATGTAGGTGTAGGTGTAGGCGTAGGCTGAGGCGTAGGCTGAGGCGGAGGTGGAGGCGTAGGCGTAGGTGTTTTATCTCAGTGAGTGACGAGGGAACTCTTGATTACTTCGATCTTCTATGCACTTTCAGGTATGTAGTATATCCAATTGTATTTTTTTCTAGATACAACTTCTAAATATTAAAATGCAAATCTGAATGACCCAAATTGAGACACTTGCAATTGACAAAAGCTCAATTGATTGATTGACTGCATATAACTCTTGTCTACAATTATCAAACTAGTAACACGTAGCGACAAAGTTTAGCACCGTAAGTTATGGAGCAGATTAATGTATGGTGACAAGAATTATTGCTAGCAAAGGAAGCTTTAAAATAAATATGGCTAACCTAGCCAGTTTGTCACAATGTTGGCATCCACCAAAAGAAGATCATTAAAACAGGCTCCACAGAAAGATTCATCAGTTTCTGTTAGTATCAGGTGTTTACAAGTACCCTCTACTCTTAGTTTCCATGAGCAAAAGGTTGTCACCTCTTGTCAAGCGAGGGGAAAACTCTGCAAAGATAACATGACTGATGAATGATGGATTGTTTCTGATCACACTAGACAACGAGATTTATGATTTAGGATACATCTTCCTTACACCAGGGAGTTTCAAACTCCTTGCTTACACTATATATATATTCATCATAATTATACTTTAGATTTATCGAAATCTCCAAGTCATAAACTTTGCCAGTCCTGAACAGACTTTGTAGCAAGTTGTATCAGTTCCTTTGTTTTTCCTATTCACAGCTAATTGACCACCCAACGTGGTTAAATCTTATCTCTAGGGTACAATCAGAATATGGCTTTATATGACAACTGTCATGGTATCAGTAATCCCGTATCCTTCATGCTATTACCCTACAATTTTGTAATTATAGTATCAGGGTTCAGACATGTCTAGATTACTAATACCATATCGAGATAAGATAGTTTTTTTACCCGCTTGCATTATTAAAATTTCGGTCTCATTCCTTTGCTGGTCCTAACCAAGATGTTGTTGTTGCAGCTTCTTCCTCCCTGTACTATATCATTTATTCCTGATTGTTACATTGCAATATTTGACCGACCAACTACAACCTGCTTCCTCCTAAACATTGCTTAACCTTATGACTGTGTCTCTGATGAAGTTATAAAGTTGCTATACTGCCGAAGCACAGTGGATGTTGGCCTAAGCAAGTAAAATATTATGAGTTTGAAAACTTTTCCGAGTTAGCCATCTTTTTGAAAGTGGCAAGCCTGTTTTTCCAGGTGCAACAGGGAGGAATTGCCTCCCCTGCGCTAGGTAGGGAAAATCCATCATCAGCTCCATCGCAATTTTCATTTGCTATTTACACACATCGACAAGATGTGGTGACTGGGCTTTGCTCCAGAGCCCAGGGGCTGAGCTTACAACATCCCATCGCTTCGTTCTAGACTTCTGTCTGATCCGCTGCCATTATATCTAAATTACTGCCTTTGAGTGGTGATGGTTTGTTTATAGTTTTTCACATCACCAAAGCATGTCACAAAAAACAAAAAGTATTATCTGTCACTTATCCCAAACTACATAGTCAATCAGCGATTTTGAATTTTACCAGGCTACAAACTTCTCTAATTTTTCCTCAAAACAGCTGTTAGTAGTCATACAACAAGGATGATGTTATTAAGTATAATTGTTAAGGAAAGGTTTCATCATGCAATGATTAAGCTACTGCATAAGATAAATAACTTGAAATTACAACCTATGAGCCCTCATTCTGCCACGGTCATCGTAATTTATTGTTTTGACATCATGTTTGTCTCAAAGTTGTTATTAAAACCACAAGCTGATGAATTGCACTATTGGATGAAGACTTTCAACAGGGAGGTAGCTACACAGCCCTGTGTTATTACCTCGAGATGTGTTATAAGCCAAATATCAATGAGCTGTGTACAGGCTATGCTAAAGCTTTAGATTTTTGAAGAATATGACATTTTGGCATGGTAAAACTTAGAAATTTGCCAATTTTACACGCTAGAAACTTTTATTAGCATAATACATACTAGTGTAAGATCTTACATAGTGATGGGAATACTCAGAAGGATTATTACAACAGAGACAGCCTGGTGTACTCTGATTTTCTACGTGCTGTCAGGTATGTCTGTTTACAAATGAGAAGTGTGATTCTGTGGCATATAAAGACTGAAACCTGAATCGGTAAAACTGCAAAAGCATCATTTGGCACCCAATGGCAAGAGCTGATTTCAGCTGAATTTGTTTTCTTTCTTAAAGTGAACGTCAATTCATTGGTACCCAGTCCTCAAGATTATTTCAACACATTATGAAAGGAGTAGGAGGTAGCTCATTTGGTTAGAACGCCGGCCCTCAAATGCACAAGTGTTGGAGGTCTTTGGTTGGAATCCAACGGCAGTCTACTGACTACTGGGCTGAGTAGACGCCTCAGGGGTGCTCCGAATGGCCTGCAAACTGAGCCCAACTTATCGCCGAGTATTACGGCGCTCCATCAGTCACCGTAAGTTTTCAAATAGAGACAGAACTTGCGATTTTAACCCACAATTTTTTAAATATAAAAATATAGTTGTTCCTACTCAGATGTGTTAATATCAATCATATCTTATTCTGTAGGCAGCATTACCGATGCTCAAACTAATGTAGCGTTTAACAAACCAGCCACCCAGTCAAATACATATATTAGACCAGAAGACGCTTATGGCGGGGGACCCTCAGGACCTCGGGTAGCAGAGATAGCTGTAGATGGTGACCCCTTACCTGCTCAGTGTGTGAATGTCAGTAATCATGATGGTCTCTGGTCACATACCCTGAAAGAACCTAATAGCTGGTGGATGGTAGATTTGGGAAAGCAATACTATATATATGTCATAACTGTTTGCAATCGAGGACAAAGACATGGTTCGTTATATCATGGTAAATTTTTTGCATTAGTAAAAACCTATGCATCCCCAGTTGTTACTGAAACACTGCAATGATTCCGATAAAAAAAGGTGAGATATAATGCAGCAAAATACCAAAAAATGACACCACTCAGAAATATGATTGTACAACATGGGAGCGCGAACACCAAGACTATCTAATTAACACATAGATGTGACACTGAACAATGGTCATGATCAAGGAAAGTTGTTTCATGGAAAGCATAAGGCATGTACTCAATCAAAAGTCAATAAAGTGAGGGAAGATGGAAAGATGCAGAAATCTCACCACAAACTGGAGTCAATTCCATCTGTAATTTGTTTGCCCATTTTGAGATGTTTCCCGCCATTTCGAGAAGGGGACTGCTTTTCTCCAAAGCAGCAATCTTTGCACCTAGCGCCACACAGACAAAAATAGTCAATACAGGCCCAGTCAGATTGCTATATTTTCCCACATTTTCAATTTCTAGGATTCAGATTGGATGGCGCACAGCTACTCTTCAGTATCGAAGAGTCAATCACTCCATCAGATCCTGATCCAAGAGATACAAACAACTGGAGGATTATAGACACAATCAGTGTGAACACCCTCGACCTTATCCAGATACCAGAGCAGCCAGAGGAGATAAGTGTAGCTAGACATGTAGCTATCTTCAACGCTGACCCTGACTCTGTCACCCTGAGAGAAGTTACTGTTGCAGGGTTTACTGATGAGGGTATGTTACTAACAGGATATTTTTTGAGGTTTGAAATGATTTGCTTAGAAATGTCATAATCCTTTGGTATTGCCACAGATGTGTGATGACAAAAAATATATTATAAAATTGCCATAGGCTGTTACAATAGCTATAACTATTTCGATCTATTTTAAATTACAGAGAAGGATGCTATATTCCTCAATCATAGAGCAACGATGACTGCGTTCAATATTACACTTACTGCCAATATTAATGGTTTCAACTCAACTGTGTTCGCTCCATCAAGGTATCGTTAATCGATTTACCACGATCGCTTACTCATTGTCTTTGTTCTAAGCGTTACTTATGCTGTTTGATGTTATACTCTGACATGACTTTAAAAGAAGTAGAGAACAAGTTTTTTTTTCAAACAACTGAGTACATCGCTCAAAAGAGTGCTTAAGAACCTTTTTTTTTCACTGTGTATGTTTATCAATCTATATCAGGCTAAAACTATATAACCATACCGATGGTAACAGAATTGAGCTGGAAGATATTTTTGTCAGTGATGGTACTGAAGTTCTACAGATTGTGCTTCCAGACCTGACGCCACAATCTAACTTTTCCTTTGAGATTGAGCTTATATCGAATCAGTTCCTGTTGGCAACAAAATCATTTCAACTCTCAACACCTGGATTCATCCGTGAAGGTAAGCCAGTGCAACCAAGAGACAAAAACCTCAACTTCAAAATACATCATTTTTTCTCACCTCAATGATTAACAAGATAGCTGGGGGTTCCCCTATAGGAGGGGGCGACTAATACGCCATTTCCTGGTTAACCCCCAATAAGCTAGAAATAAACAATTAAGTATGTACAGTAAGTTGCTGGAGAACAGCATGGGCAGGGCAACAACTTTATAGGAGGAAATTCGGCCTCGATACTTTAGAAAAGGCGGAAAATTTAGCACCAACCACACATGCACCCAAGTCACCTTTCACACACTGAGAAATATAGTAACATAAGGTAGTATTTTAGGGCGGGAGGGTGGAAATTGTGAAAAGACGACTTGTCACTTCAGTTGTCTAGAACGAATGGGATGAGAAAAACCCGCGAACTGACAAGATAAGTAAATTTGCATAAACCCGCTATAAGGTGCGCCGTGGTACAAAATAATGCTTAAGGTAAGATAAGATAACTACAAAATATGAAGCTCTGAGGCCAGATTAAAGCTAGTAAATTTTACCAGTTATAACACAGTACTGTGTTATTAAATAACTGAGCCTTGTCACATTGCTCAAGAAAAAATGAGTTCTTTAGGTGTAAAAAACTCTGCATGTTTTTTGCAAATGTACCTGGAAGTTTCCGTACCAGGGTTAAAATCAATCATAGCATAGCATAGCATAGCATCCATGGCAAAAGGCTTCAATCAGTCAGAATCTTCTAAAAAAAATTAAGTTTTGTGCTCTATTGGGCTGAAAAAGGCAACTGCAAAGTTTGACTTTTTTGGATATTTTTTGCCTTCTTTTAGGATTTATCTCTGCATTCGGAATCACCCTCTCTTTCCCCATTTGTCTCTTTCCCGATTACACGATTGATGTCTCAACTATGGCAGTTACTAGATGTCTGTATGTTACAACCTACAATAATAAAACTATCATTGCGCACGCGCTAACCAGTTATCGGTTATTATTATATGGGTCTTATTATCATCATTCTTTCACAGCCGTCAAATATCAAAATCTTAGTAATCTTATTAGTCATTTCAATTGGAATATCACCTGATTCGAGCTGTCAGACGCTATCCTCTTTAATATCAGTTTGTGGAATGCAACACAAAAGCGCACTTTCACTTAAAGTTCTCTGTAAACCTTCTAATGAGGATCAAACAATCTTCAAAACATAATTATGGAGAAATTTTGTTTATCTTTTAAATTGTAGCGCTGCCTTAGACGAATCACCTGATGTTAGTAATAGGTCAAAACATATGATAACTTACATAATTTAACGAGAAGAGTTTGTGGGAGCAGTTTTATTTTCCATTAGGTTTTTGACGATGATCATAATATAAGTTTTGCACCTAAGAACTTTGTTCCTTACGCTCAGTGACCTAACTTTTTAGAGGGTAGAAAATGCCAAAGGATATAATGGTTCTGGTGTGAAATCCATGGCTCACTTATTAAGGGTGAGATGGCGTTTATGATGTAATTGGATTCCTTCAACACCAGTCTTTTCATTTCCAGTAGGATGCAGGGACGAATCTTTTATTGATATTAAATCATTTTTAATGAATCAAAGAAGGCATCCTTACACAATAGGTTGTCTTAAAGGCAATATATCAAGTGTTGCTTGTGTTTTCTCCCAAGTTGTGAAGCGGACAGGGCATAACCGGGAGCCCAGACCACCCAGTGGTCAGTGGGCTATATATACAGCGGGATTAAAACTCATGAGCGTTGTAGGCTGATAATCTCGGAGTGTCAACTTATCTTGCAGTGTGCGATTTATCTCGCAGTGTCAAGCAAATGCGTGAGGGAGATGACTACAGCAAGGAATCCATTAAGTCTTTTTCATTGTATTACTTCTGTTGCAGTGGATCAACCTACCACTTCTGGAGAATTTGAAGAAAACGGGTCACAAGGGGGATTGCCATCAGGTGCTGTGACAGGTATCATCATTAGCACTGCTGTCATAGCAGGTGTCATCACAGTGATAGTTGTATCGTTCCTATTAAAGAAGAAACGGCTAAAACAGCAAGAATTGTGAGTATCACCAATCAATTCCTGTGAAATGATATATTTAACTGATTACTACTCAGGTTGATATTCTCCTACATAGACTTTGGGAGTGGACACCACCGTGTAAAGGAAAGTAATATTTGCTCATTAGCTCATCCGTGCATTTAGTTATTTATCTAACACAATTTGAGCACCTGACATGATATATTGTATCTGTTGCATGCATTGACTCCTCATGACAACCGTGACCAATATGTAACTGATAAACGATCATTAACGCTCTACAAGCTCTCATTTCTATCAGTAGGGGATGTTTGATTATTTTCTCAATGACAAAACATGGTATGATATGGAGTTATTTTTCTGAAGATATAGAAGGCCTCAGCCTTGATTGATTGCCAATTATTTTAGTAAACCAACTGATAACAGCGGCATGATGTTGCTCTTCAACTTAGCTACCATAGCAACAACTGTATCACCTCTCAAAGTTGACCTACTGAACACAGGAAGCAAATCTGCTCTATGGGGGTGACTCACCTCTTAAATCACAATTTGTCACTTATCCCCTTTGAATTCCATATTCATATTTCTTGGAAGGTTCATCTGATTCATCCGATGGTTTGATCGCTGTCTGAGCTTGGGCTCCGTTAATTGGCGGTACTTAGTGTTTTCTTGATTGACTGTAGCACAGTTAATTGGAAATATGTCAGTAATGATCAGAAAGTCCATTATTTAGTTGTTATCATTTTTAATGGGGGTTTCATGTTTTAACAGCATTGAATTTTATTATGAGTGAAAAAGAAAAAGTGGGGCTGTTTATGTTACTACTGAGCATCACCTCAGAGTGGGTACATAATCTAAGGAAAGGAGTAAAGGAGGCACACTTGTATAAACCAAGTGTAAAAGAGAGGACTGTCTGGTACAGTGAAGTTAAAGTAGATTCAGTGATTCCTAGATGCTATTTCGGGGCAAGATATATTTTCACCTCCAGACCGGTTTGACCAAGCAGAAAAAAAAAAAAAGAGAAGAGAAGGAAACTACACTGTCATTGGTCGCATTTTTTTGCCATTTTGCTATGTACTATTCAGCCTATTTAAAGTTGGATTCATATACTTATAAACACGCTGTTTGAAAGAATAGCGTTTGACATCAGTGTTGATAGTGCCTTTGATGGCGCCTATCCTTGTGTGATGGTGGGAATGTGACACATTGACCATTTCCTCATTAACTGCAGCTGTACCGGTGATGATTTCAAAATATAACTTTAAGTCAGCACCCTTCCTTCTTTCAAACAATGTTTGCCATCCGACTTCAGCCATATGGGCACTGATATGGTCACTACGTCTTTTTTGATATGCCCACCTAAAGGCTTTTCTGTTTATGGCCTCCATGACATCTATATGCTTACCCAAATGAGGAGACCAACCATGAGAGGCATACTCTAAGATTGGTCTGCAAATAGTTTTAAATGATACTGTTTTAGTCTTAGTTTTAGCTTTTTTTAAGTTACGCATAAGCATATGAAGCGTTCTTGTGGCTTTCTTGCAAATCTCCTGATGTGCTTGTCAAAAGAGAGGTGTGCATCTATGTGCACACTTAGGTATTTTACAGAAGAGACGTGTGATAATTGGGTAGCATTTAAGTTGTAGGTTTGGGAAGGATTGTTGATGCTGGCCTGTGCCTGCCTCTCGACTCTCATAAATTCACACTTTAAGACATTAAAGCACATCTGCCAGGTGTCGGCCCATTTTGCAAGGTTATCTAGATCAGACTGTAAGTCGATTTCATCCGCTTGTGATTTGATTATATACCAGAGAGTCATCAGCAAAAAATCTTAAGGTGGAGTTATTAATGCAGGACGGCATATCATTGATAAAAATGAGGAAAAGAAGAGGTCCGAGTACACTACCCTGGGGCACTCCTGAGGTTACATTGTGATGTGAGGATTTTGCACCATTCACAGTCACAGAGAGTGTACGTTTGGACAACCAGCCTGATAGCCAGTCACATGTTATAGGATGCACACCTATCGCCTTAAGCTTTAAAGCTAGCTTCCTGTGCGAGACAACATCAAAAGCTTAAGAAAAATCAAGTACAGCAAGGTCGGTAGGGACATTTAGATCATATGAGTCCACAAGTTCTGAGATTGTTGTTAAAAGTTGAGTGTGGCAACCGTGCCTTTTTCTGAAACAGTGCTGGCAGTCTGAAAGCAAGTGGTTGGTGTCCAAAAAGTTGTTGATGTCATGGCAAATTATATGTTCTAATACCTTAGATGCAATACAAGTCATGGATATTGGGCGGTAATTGAGAGGTGCTGTTCTGGAATCCTTTTTGTGAATAGGTATTACGTTAGCCAGTCTCCAGTCATCTGGAACCAGACCCAAATCAAACGAGTATTGAAATATCATTGCTAAAGATTTATAAATATAATTTGCAAGGAATTTAAAGAGTGCAGAGGAAAGGCCATCAGGCCCAGCGCCTTTGGTCCTGTCTAGGGTTTCAAGTTGTCTTAGTACCCCTCTTGGTTCAATGGTAATTTTAGTAGTCTGTTTTGCGATGTTGTCAATAGTTGGTGGGCATCTACCATCATCGACCGTGAATACTGAACTGAATGAGGAGGCAAAACATTCGGCAAGCTCTGCTGGTGAGTTTTCACTACAGCCATCAAGTTTTTTAATAGTATTGTTATTACCACGGTGATTTGCTATAAATTTGAAAAGAGGTTTTGTATCGCCATTTTCTAGCCTATAAAAAATATGTCTATTTAAGAATAAGTTGTAGTCTCTATTCATGAGAGTATTGCACAATTTGGATTGAGCAGCTAGTTTGTCCCTGTTTTCTTTGGTGTTATAGATGATGCTAGTTTTATGCCACCTTTTTCGACGGGCAATCTCTCTCTTTGTTGCCATCGATAGCCAAGGGCCTGAGTTGGTTTTCCTAGTACGACTAGGAATATTTGCACTAGCGGTGCGGTGGATACAATTTTTAAAAGTTTCCCATACCCTGTTCACTGGGGCTTTGTTTTCAATAAGTTGGCATACATCTTTCTCAAGATCAAAGCAGTCTACCATGATGTCTGGGATATTTGCTTTTTTGAATATATAAAATGGGGTGGTGTTATTATTCTCATTTGTATGGGAAACAGGGTCTTCTGAGAAAAGATCAAAGAGTATTATATCGTGGTCAGAACAACTTGGTTGGCTCGTTGGAGTGGAGAGGTCAAGGTTTGAAAGGAGTATTGCCATGCCGATGTGTTGGGAATTTGACATGCTGCTGTAAGTCAGTGGAATCTATGAAGGTCAGAAATGATTCATGCATATGGATGTCTTGCCTTTTTTTTAAATTACATGTAGTCCAATCTATATCAGGTAAGTTGAAATCGCCAACAATGACTTGTCTGCACGATGATTCATTTTTGCACCATGTGATGAAGTCATCAACATTCCTAACTGAAGGCCTATGGTAGTATACCGTAAGATCGAATGAAAAGCCGCCAACACTAGCAGCAATTGATAACAATTCACCTGTTTCTGCAGGTAAGACTTGGGTGACAACGATGTTTGAGGAGTCAAGAACGCCAATTAGCACACCACCTCCACGTCCTACAGAACCTGTGCGGTCTAACCTATAGAGAGTGTAATTTATACATATTTCTTTATCAGTAATACATGGGATCAATTTGGTTTCAGTTAGTGCAAAGATATCAGGTTTGTGCTGGTTTAGGGCAACTTCCAGTTGATGACTCTTTCCACTGATACCATTGCAATTCCAGTTCATTATTTTAATTGAGTGCTTGTTATTCATTATCTGCCTTCTTCCTACCTATGTAGTCAGAAAATATGTATTTATATTAGTTATTAGGATGATTCACTTTGAACAGTGCATTCTTTGCAGCTGTAGTTATTGGTTCACCATTATTATCAATATTGCACCAAATTTGGTTATCACTGGTGCGACGTTGTAGATCACCACTACGAACTCTATATTATTTTATTATCTGGAAATTTTTCAGCTAGTGACCTCCTTGCATGCCTCATGATGAACTCTTTCTCTTGTTCGTCTTTGGTGAGGTCCAGCGTGGCAAACATTCCTTCTTTGTGTGGCGAATTCAGACTATTAAACTTACGAAGGAAATCTATTTTCATAACCTCAGTGTGAAATTGAATCTTGACTGGATTTTGATTGGCCCTCATTTTGTTTCAGCGAACCAAGCCTAGAGATCCTAGTGGTGGAATTAGGGTGAAATTGGAGATAATTCAATAGATTACATACATCCTTGTGGGTGTCAACCTTTTCTGAAAGGTTGTGCAAAATAGCTGATTGTTTGCGCTCTAGTTTCTCTCTGGTGAGAGAATCCTGTTTTGCCCTTTCATCAAGACGCTTTGCAATGGCCTTGATTTCAGAACTATATTCCTTAGATTCCCCTGTAACCTGAGCATATGTTTTTGTCATTTTGTGGCTCTCTGTTACAATTTTTGTCAATGCATCTAGATTTGTTTCAAGTTGAGCTAAGGAGGGTTTAACTCCTGGTCCATAAAAATAGTCAGGCAGCTTAGGTTGACACTTAGGACAGTACCATAGGAGTCCTGTCCTATTTATTATTTTAGTAAATTCTGACATAGTAGTAATGTCCGCCCATTCTGGTAAGCATGTAGTGTGGGTTGACAGATAACAGCAGCTACATTTCAACGCTGGCTTTTTGGCAATGGCTCTGGTACATTTCTGACAATTGTTTGGGTTTGCTTGGATAGGTGTTATGCCAGGGCGGCTAGGGCTTGCCAGAGGGCTGCGGGTTCTCATTGGGCTGGGCATCACAACCTAAAGAGAGTGGTGTCACTACCCCACACTAAAAGTCACTAGTGCGGACTAGGACCCAACCAGCCAAGAGCAAGACTGTATGCTTTAAGAAAAACAAAAATGAAAATGTTTGCTCTATAAGTGGAAAAAAAAGAAGAAGAAATTTAGAGCAGAGCTAGCAAAGCAGAAGAAACCAAAGGCAAAAGAAGCAATTGAAATATCCTGGAAAAACTGCAGAACTGAACCACAGTAATGAGGATTATAAATGTACCACCCTGAATGAAAAATGAAAATTTTTGCTCTATAAAAGGAAAAGAAACTTAGAGCCGAACAGAACCGTTGCTCCTAGAGCTGGGAAAATTGCAGAACTGAACCACAGTAAAGAGGATTATAGTAAATGTGCTACCCTAAATGAAAATGTTTGCTCTATAAAAGGAAAAGAAACTTAGAGCAGAATAGAACCGTAACTCCTAGAGCTCAGCCCAACAAGGAAAGAAGATAATTGTATGGGCAAACAACCTCAAACAAAGCAGCGTAAAGCAAAGGCAAAAGAAGCAGAGAAACAAGTTTCAAATATCCTGGAAAACTGCAGAACAGAAATGTGCCACAGTAAAGAGGAATATATTTGGTTACGTATCTGCCTGGAATATTATACTGCACAAATTTAATCTACACTGTTAAATCAAAGAAAATATTTATTTACGTCTGCACAGTGATTCTGAAGTTAATTGAGGCTATAGCCCTCCTATAGCAGGATGTAAATGATAAATGTCAATACAGATTAAATGGTAGTCTACAATAAATGAAGTTTTAAATTAAGTGAGAATATTTAGACAAAATGGCGGGAAAATATTTATCTAAGGGTGCACAGTGATACTGAAGATTAATGAACCTAAAGCCCCCCTATAATAAGGGGAGTTAAGAGTAAGTGAGGATGTAAATGGTCAAGTCAATTCAGTATCAATGATATTCTACAATTAATTGACAAAGATTGAAGTCTAAATTCAATGTAAACACAGCAATGGGGAAAGCGCTTGTGAAACACGTCCGTTCAGTCTGAGAGCTAACTAACAACAAGGTGTGAGTTATGATTTCAACTTTGTTTTATGATTGTTTTTGACGAGTTTGGACATGATTATCCAAATCTCTGGCCAATAATACAACATAATCTCCACTTCGGTAATCAGATAATAATTTTTTATGAATGAAACAGAGATGTTTCCGGTTGACCAAATTTGATGACCAATAATATGGGAATCAGCAGGATATTTCAACATCAGCTGTAAAAAAGACAGAGTGAATTGTCTCCCTTCTGACATTGACAAGACAACTTTGTGCATTTTTTAGCCTGTTCTGTCATATTCAAATATCCTATTGTTTCATAAATCAATGCTGTCATTATCCTCTGACTGTCATGCCCAAAGCAGTTGTTTGTGTTATCAGCCTGCTATTACACTACCATTTCCAGCTGATAGCTGATTTCACACACTGCTGGTATAGGTCGTTGCGTCATGCGCAAAGTGTGAATAATTTCATTCATAAATAAGCTTCTCGCGCTCTGTTTCATAGTATTCGTAGTAATTGTAGTAAATACTGTAATAATCAATAAAAAATAAACCGATGAAGATATTGCAAAAAGTTTTTTTGTATAAGCAATAGTTTCAAATTTACCTATCTGACCATAAAGGTATTATAAAAATTCACCGACACCGTTACTATACCTTTAACTATAATATTAAAATATGATACTTTGGTGTAGTCATCTACAAAATAAAGCTGCATTCAGTTTTAGGTATAACTTGTGTCTTGAATGCTGATTATGAAGAAATAAGAACCATAGGTGGAGGAAACTAAACAACCAATTTCATTTAAAAAGTGAATAGATCAGAAAATCTTTTGATGTTACTTGAATTTTTTACGGCAGACGCTCTTAAATATCATGTGTACCATTTCTTTGCAGAGCAGATAAGGATGACACCAAATCCAAAAACCTCAGAGCCGATGGTAAGTGAGTAAGTTGTATGACAGCTTACTTAGCCAAGAATTTAACTCAGATTTCTAAGAACCAAAAGAAAGTTTAGAATTCTACCCTCACAGTTGCCTATAGTTGAGAATTGTGTGTGGCTTCTGACCTCCAAAACCTTGACCCAATCGGAGACTTTTGATAGGCAATTAGAGATATGATACAAGAGCAGATACACAAAATCCGCATAAACAACCATCACAATTTTCTGAGATATACTTGTTGAGGACATTTATGGCAGGGTAGGTTATTTAATGCTAAATTGAAGTTTTGTGAAGCATTTGAGAAAGAATTCTCTTCAAAGACAATTTCCTCTTACATTTTAGAGCCTAGAGACTATGAGGATTTACATCTAGGATCTCAGTCTGCATACAAAGCTGGGCTGGATCTAGAAGATACTCCAAACAGCCATGATTACGCAAAACTTGATGTTCAACACAACTATGAGAGTGCAACTAGTAACGCTTTACCCACCACCGACGATCACCATTATACTACCATGGATTCTCAGTATGAGATGCTGAGTAGCCCTAATACAGGAGATGCCCATGTGTATGCAGTATCTACTCCCAAAGACAGTAAACAGCTCTCTGAAGATGATGATCACGTGTACACAAACTATGCCCCAAACGAGAACTATGAGAACATTGATTAGAAGTGATTAAAATTATTATTGCATCAGAGAATAGTATATTTAAACATAGGGAAATAAAAAACAGTTAATGTTGCTCTTCCCTCATGAGTTTCAGCATTAAAGGATAAATATGTTGAAAGAATTCAGATGATGCACCGATGCACCGATGTTATATTTTTGATATAAATCCGTTTTAAAAGCTGTAGATATCTAGATGTCTAGCTTGTCTGTTTTTTTTTTTTTTTTTCTGAAAATCATTTTAAACAAATGAGATTTATGCCAATAAAAGAATATAGCTCTCCAATTCAACCAGAAACAGCCAAATTGACAGATATAATATTCAAACTTTTGTTTTTTTAGACTCTAGTGCGATAAAAATCATCTTGAGAATAACTTTACTGCTGGATGGTTCGGCCCTGAGCATCATACATCAGCCATGATATCCAACTTAAACCAGCAAATTTTCATCATCATTCCACTGTCCTAGGAAATCATAACCATGATTACATTTTGCATAAATATTATTGAGACTAGTCAAAAATCAGAATCTTATGATGGGAACAAATCTGGAAGTGCTTCGGACACCACTTTGCAAATGTTGGTACCAAAAAATTGATTGCAACCTGTTAAGAAAATGCAGAGATTATACCTATTAACACTTTCCTTGTGGTTGGAAGGTAATAAATAATCTTCTTTAAGGGCGGGTATATCATGATATGTAAGTATTTAACAAAGCCTCATTAATGTCAAAGACTGACAAAGAGTTAAACAACCTTATACATTCTTTATCTGTACACATCAGAGAAGTTACATATAAAAAACTGAGTTCTTAAATTTAAATTCTTGGCAGTTACAGGGTTGACAATATTTATGTCCAAAAATCTGGATGTTCCGTTGTCTGGTTTTTCCGTTACTGCACAGGAGTTGTTGCTATGATATATGACATGATATGGAATAATATACACAATGAACTATTTTGTCTCGATCTTTAAAATGACACTAAAATGTCCAAGTTAAGTCCAAGTCCAAGTCCAAGTTAATCTCCTAGTGATAATTCAACTTCAAATATTTATACAAAGGACAGTCTTCTAACTTTGATTGTCAAAAAATAACGAAATTGTGCAAAAAAACACTTTGAGAAAAAGTTAGTAACAATAATGTGTTTAGGGAGCAACTTTGATATTGTCAAGTCTTCTTCCCAAGATGACATTGATCATGTCTACGCGTTTGGAAAACTTATACGGCTATGATGTCGGAACTTAATTAACGCAAGAGACTACCATATTTTGTCTTCAAAACGACATGTTCTAAGGAGTTACTTTTCTCCCGACATAGTAGCCAAGGTGGTTTATCATAGTGGAGTGACAAATTTTGAATACCTCCAAAGGGCTAGTTTCAGCTTATTCGTGTTTGGTGCATACCTACTTTTACCAAAATATTGTTATGATGTCCCAGTTTCGCAAAATCAATATGAATATAACTTGGAATAAATAAGTTGCAGCCAAATGTATTCTAGTGCAAACATAGGTGTGAATGCTAAAAAATTATCAACGAAAGTTCAAAAGTTATTATGAAATCAATATTCAGGATTTATGATAGCTGTGACATTGCGTCAAATGATGTGATGAAAATTAAAGTCAAAAGCTTTCCAATGATATATAAAACAACAAAACTGCTTGATGCCGTTACTACACTTTGAAGAAAAGAGGGTTTGTAAACAATGGCTAGCCAGTTTAACAAAATGTTGGCATCGGACAAAAGAAGATCATTCAAACAAGCTTCAGATCAGCACCCTCTACTCTTAATTTATTTGAGCAAAAGGTTGTCCCTCTTGTTATGAGAGGGGAAAACTCTGCACAAATAATGTGGCTGATGAATGATGGATTGTTTCTCTTCACACTCACATGACAAAACAAAACCCGTGGACCGCGGGATTTATGATTTAGGATACATCATCCTTACACTATATAATATCAAAATTATTCTTTAGATTTACAAAAAATTCTAAGTCATTAACTTTGCCAACCTTTAGCAGATTTTGTGGGAACTTGTATCCATTCTTTTGTTTTTCCGGTTCACAGCTAATCGACCACAACACCCAATGTGATTAAGGCTTAATCAGAATATGGATTTATATGACAACTGTCACTTGGTATGAGTAATCCCATGCCTTTAGGCTATCACCCTATAATTTTGTAATTATAGTATCAGGAACTCAGGGTTGTAGCTACTGTGGCTTGCCTTGATTACTAATAACTTATACAGAAAAGATATTTTTCTTCCCAGCTTTAGGATTTCTGTGTCATTTCATTGCTGGTCCTTACCAAGATGTTATTGTTTCAGCTTCTTCCTCCCTGCACTATAGCATTTATTCCAGATTGCAACTACAACCTGCTTCCTCCTAAACATTGCTCAACCTTGTGACTGTGTCTCTGATGAAATCATGGAGTTGATTCTGTCAAAATACATTGGATGTTAGCCTAAGCAAGTACTAATAATATTATGAATTTGAAAACTTTTCTGATTTAGCCACCTTTATGAGACTTGCAGGCCAGTTTTTCGCGGTCCAACAGGGAGGAATTGTCTCCCCTTGACTAGGTAAATAAAATCATAATCAGTTCCATTGCAATCGAGATTCGTTATTTACACACATTGACGTGGTTTGATGACCGGCGCTTCACCCCAGAGCCCTAACGAGGAGCTTACAACAACTCATCGCTTCCTTCAAGACTTTTGCCTGATCCCCTGCCTTGTGTCTTAATTATGGCTTCAAGTGGTGATGGGCTGGGCTGGATCTAGTTTCATCATGCATCATCACCACTGTATGAGATAAATGAATAAATAGCTTTAAATTATAACCCTGGCATAGTATTCTGCATGATCATAGGAATTTATTGTTTTGATATCATGTTTGTGTCAAAGTTGTCATTAAAGCCACAAACTGATGATTTGCTCTATTGGATGACGACTTTCAACAGGGAAGTAAAGCTACACAGCCCTGTGTTATTATCTCCAAATGTGTCATAAATCATTTATCAATGAGCTGTGTACAGGCCATGCTATAGCGCTCTAGATTTATGAAGAATATGACATTTTGGTTTTGTAAAACATAGAAATTTACGGAATACAAGAAACATTATTGGCATAATACATACTAGTAGAAGATCTAAATGATGGGAATACTCAGTAGGATTATTACAACAGAGACAGTCTGGTGTACTCTGATCTTCTATGTACTGTCAGGTATGTATGTTTATATATGAGAAATTTCATGAACCTGAAACCTGAAACTGTAAAGCTGTCGAAACATCATTCCACCCACTGGCAAAAATATGGTAAAGTTAATGTGAATTAAGTCGTACCCAGTCCTCAAGATTACTTCAACAGATTATGAAAGGGGTAGGAAGTAGCTCAGTCTTGGGTTTGAATCCCACTGCAGTCTACTGAATAATGGGCTCAACAGACGCTCCAGGTGTTCTTCGATCTGTCTGCAAACTGAGAGCAGTTTGGCACCGATAATGGCGGCCGGGCCCTTAGGCACCTTTATTTTGCAGTCTTCCGACAGAGACAGAACTTGCGATTTTAACCAACATTTTTTTATGTAATGGTTGTTCCTAATCAGATGAGTTTATATCAAGCATATTTAATTCTGTAGGCAGCATTACTGATGCTCAAACTAATGTCGCAGTCAACAGACCAGCCACCCAGTCCTCTACATATGTCAGAGGAGAAAACCCTTTCGGCGGGGGACCCTCTGGACCTCGAGTGGCAGGGATAGCTGTAGATGGTGATCCTGTACCTGCTCAGTGTGTCAATGTCAATAATTATGATGGTCTCTGGTCACATACAGAGCTAAAGCGTAATAGCTGGTGGATGGTAGATTTGGGAGAGAAATACTATATATATGATGTAACTATTTGCAATCGAGGACAAACACATGGTAAATAATATTATTGTACATATTTTGTACATATATTGTCAGTATTTCTATGTTTGACCATATGTAACTGAAAAACTGCGATGATGCTGATAAAAAAGGGTGACTTTCAATGCAGCAGGATGCCTAGAAACGACACCACTCAGAAAGGCATGTACTCCACTAAAAATCGAAAAAAAATTAGGAAAGATACAGAAATCTCACCACACAATTCTATCCTTGATTTCTTTGCCCGATACAAAGCTTTTATAAGCAGAAATTATTCCCGCAATTTCGAAGGGCTAGAATGCTTTTCTCCAAAGCAGGAGTCAACAATCTTCGCATTTCGGGCCACACAGCCAAAGACTGCCAATACAGGCTTAGTCAGATTGTAATATATTTCCACACTATTATTTTGTAGGATGGAGATTGGATCGCTCACAGATACTCTTCAGCATTGAGGAGTCAATCACTCCATCAGATCCTGATCCAAGAGATACAAACAACTGGATGATTATAGACACAATCAGTGTGAACACACTTGACCTTATCCAGATTCCAGAACAGCCAGGGGAGATAAGTGTAGCCAGACACGTGGCTATATTCAATGCTGACCCAAACTCTGTCACCCTGAGAGAAGTTACTGTGACAGGGTTTACTGCCGAGGGTATGATACATCATGTCTTATCTGTAGCAAAATATTTATTAGGAAATGTTGGTACACTATTAATACTACTGCCGCTGATGTAGAATGATCTGGACATTTTAGAAATTTGCCAAGGTCTATTTACAATCATTATCAATATTCTAATTGCAGAAAAGAATGCTATAGTTGTCAATCATGGTGCGAAGATAACTCCGGTCAACATTTCGCTTACTGCCAATATTACCGGCTTCAACTCAACTGTTTTTGCTCCGTCAAGGTAACATGAATTATTGAAACTACACTTCTACAACATTTCAGTCAAATCCTGTTCATAGCCAGGTCAGGTTATTCCTGATTATACTATCACCCGGACTGATTATTATGACTAGATATTTAAGAGTACCCTCTTTGTCTTACTTGGGGTTTTCCGGGGCCAAGCCTGGCGACTGAAATTCTTTTGAGAGAATGCTTATTCTGCCTTGTTATGGATGTTGCCTATGCTGTGCTAAGTAAAGAAACGTCTTTTTGATATTATGTTTCTTTTAAACCAGGCTAAAACTATATAACCATACTGATGATAACAGAATTGAACTGGGAGACATTTCTGTAGCTGATGGTAGTGAGATATTACAGATTTTGATGCCAGACCTAATGCCAGAATCAAACTTCTCCTTTGAGATTGAGCTCATATCAAATCAGTTCCTGTTGGCAACTGAATCATTTCTACTCTCAACACCTGAATTTATCTGCGAAGGTGAGTCAAGATGACCAAGAGAAAATTAAGATAATTCATGAATGCACTGTTAAGGGCAGGACAAAGTAAATGGGTTGATGTCTAAACTAAATTGGCCAGATAACTGTTGTTTTGAAGAGACCAGTTTGTTTTCACATTCAATATCTGCTTCCTTACCCAAAAAAGTTCTATGACAGCATGTGTTGTATGCCCGTTTTCTCAAGATGTTACAAACTGTAGGTACTTGTAACATTTTTGTACTAAATCTGGCAGTTTTTGTTGGAATTAATTTTGTAATCTTCAATTACCAGCAGATCTCTAATGCTTTTGCAAGATATAATCGCAGCTTCATCTATTGTTGTTAAACTTTTGGTGTGAATGCATGGTCGTCAGTGTCTGATGATGTTCAGTTCCAAATTGATTCATTCAAATGTTCCTGATCCAAAAAATAAGCTATGGAACTGTTGGTCTTAGCTTTGTTCTAGGTTACATTAATTAATTAATTAATTAAATGGCATATTTCTTTCATTGCACTACATTGCAGTGATCTAACCATTTATTATATACCATGGGTATTGACTGTGTTCGGTGGCACATCAAATTGCCTGTGCGTGGTTCCCTTATGTTCATATTGGCTGCTGCTGCTTTGTTGCTTGATTGCTTTGTTTATAGTATACATGTGCAAATGATGCCTAATTTAAATATTGCCACAGTAGATATGCTTCTAAGATTCATATATTTACAGCCGGGATATGATGTTAAATGTATTCCTTCAATATCATCCTCTTATTTAATTTTTAGTATAAAGTATGAGTATAAATGCATCTTTTGCTAACAAAATTTGTTTTATCTTGTCAGAGGAGGCGTGACTGTACGTGCCCTGTACGTTAGAAATAATAAATCCATAGCTTTTGACTAACCTCCGCTTTCTCTATTTAGATCCTGATCCTGTGGAGAGAATAGAGGTGATACAAACTTCAGACTCTCCGCATACGGACAGACCTGTCAAACTCACAGCCAGTTGGCCGGTGAGTTTCCCCAAACAACCTGCTGACTTCCTGTGACATGGAATCATGGCTGGTCCTTAATCTTCATGCGGCTCATGCATGACATAATATCCTCATCTTCAAAGTAAAAAAATTACTTTGTTTCCAGCAACAACTGAGCCACCATATTTCAGAAGGGTAGTGAAACAGTATAAGTGGTTGCCAGGCCTTCTTACAAGGCTTCATAGCATAGGCATTACAATGACGACATTGGAGATGAAGCTGACCACTCATATGAGTTATTCAATATAGCAACTTCTTCTTTCTGTTTATAACAGATTCCCCGAAGTACTGGTTGCGAACCGTTGCCAGACCAAGTGCTGACATACGAAGTCACAACAGATGGTAACCTAACATTTGTGGAACAAACAATGGTAGACTTATATGTGGAGGCTTATACAAACTACAGCATTGTAGTCAGGTCTATAAATTCTCAAGGGAGGAAAAGTGAAGGAACAGGAACCGATTTGGTCACTATGTCAACAGGTAATCTTACTTTATTTATTGTGGGCCCTAGGAAAATCCAAAATGCCCTGCAAACATCTTTTTTGATACAAATAGTTTTTTTCAGTAGTAAATTAATTTCACAAGGAAGATTCGCAAGTCTGTTCTAGCTGAAATAATCCAAATCGAAGTCCTACCGCAAGTTTTGTATTAAATTTAAGAATTTGATATCTGTTGCTTGCTACTATGCAAACAAATTTCCT
Organism: Membranipora membranacea; assembly: GCA_914767715.1. Lineage (NCBI taxonomy): Eukaryota > Metazoa > Bryozoa > Gymnolaemata > Cheilostomatida > Membraniporidae > Membranipora > Membranipora membranacea. The sequence continues at coordinate 5,804,454 of OU612072.1, read as the reverse complement.
AGAAATATCCTGTAATTTAATATAGACCATTTTAATTTTCCTGAAACTGTGATTTACAGAGGCTAGGTGATGTACTTCTCATTTACCCAGAAAACTTATTTTCATTATTATAAACACACTTCAGTGTCGGCTTGAGATTTTTACCAAGCGAAGATAAAGTTTTTGGAGGTTTTTATTGGGGTCATAATCATAAATATTATATGCTAGGACAGGGATGCACTCGATGATTTCTGAGAATGGGAATGGGAATATTTCAGATCGAATCATTTGTGAATCATGGTAGCAATAATTTTATGATATCACCAAAACATTCGCTTGAACCCGGAACAAAGCTCATTCAAAGTACTTCCTGACATGTAGGCCTACTAAGTTTAGAGTTTAATTTCCCTTTGTCATTTGAAAGTCCTGCAATTTCATTGCATCAAATGCCTAAGTGATGCTTCCTGCTCATACGGCGAATACATGAAGTTCAATTGTGTGCTGTGTTTCAGCATCGAGACCATTTGTGGTTTCTCATTTGATTAAGGTTATCCGACCTAGAGTAATCAACATGATAAAGTATGAGAATGCAACTCCTAAGTTAGAGTTGGAAATAATATTTGGATTGAGATTTTCGTTGGAACCGCTGTAGCTCAAATGTGTCATTCAATTTTGACAAGTTGTGAAATAAAAGAAGACTACAGTCACAAATTCCATAAACTGTGGTCACTTAACTAAGTTTGATTAAATTTTACAGCACCTGGAGATGCACCAACAGGATTATCAATTGCAGCTCTGAATAAAACTTGTGTTTATGTTGGATGGGCCGCAGGACCAAACAAATCTAATGGACCAATCAGAAAATATGAGGTTCGTATAAATTTGATTAATAGAAGCCTACACAAGGCCTAGCTAAAATGTGTGTACCAGCATCATGGCCTATGATCCTCATCAGAATAAACCTCGACAGTTTTTAAAGGTTGAAATGAACGGATCGCATTTTCTTATCGACCGCTGACTACTGACTGGGATTAGTTCTAATTATGTCCACTATACCAAGTATGTTGAGTGGTGAGACAAAAGTACAAAACCTATGCTTGTTCATCTTGCAGCTCTGTCATTGTATTTACTGAGTATAAATCTTTCCCTCTTTCCTTTCATCTGCAGGTGTCATGTATTGCCTCTGGAAATGACATTATCACTTCAGTCATGCCTCTGAATTTTCCAACCACCGTTGACATCTGTAGCAATCTGCTGACAGATGGTGTAAGAGTCAGCTGTAGTGTTGCAGCCTTCACGTCTAGTAATCAGATATACTTGAAAGGACCAGACAGTGATGTAGAGTCTACTGTAACGCATGTAGATCGTAAGTATCAATAACATTATCTATTTTTTTTAATTCTTTTTTTTTAACATTTATTGACATACAATCTTCATCATTAAAATGATGTTCTTCCGAGTGTGCCAAAATAAAACAATAATAAATATCTTAAAATAGTTGCTTAAAGCAGTACTTTGGGTCAGATCCAGCATTGATAATAGAGGCATCTTAATCATCATATGAGGGTCCGCATGTGTAGGGAGTAATATTGTAAACTTAAAAAAATGGTAAGTGACTTTTTTCTACCCCCATTCTATGTTCAAAGTTCTTCCTCATTTAGTTATGACATCATCCAACACGGGCGACAATTGTGGGAAACTCCAATGGGCCTAGTTGTCTGTGGCCAGTCTTGTTGCGCTGTCATTTGTTGTGAAAGAATCTCAGCAATTCTATTTACGAAAAACCGTCGGCATCATGTTTCTATTTTTGATCTCTTAACAGTTGACGTTGACATTGAACAGGCAGTAGTGAAGCAAGAAGCTGATGGTATCTTCCCTGTTCCAATTCCTGTGGTAACTCCACCACCAGGATTTGAATTAACGTATGTATCATCAATGGATAAAGAGACTGTTATGGTATCATAGCATTGCGTTGCCTAAGCCTCTTCTATATCGATTTTCCTCGAATATATTGAGCTCATCTAGAGTTAATGATGTGCTTTTTGGGTTTGTCTGTCACAATAATTTCAACTTCTGTGAATTTGAAAAATCATGCTGATTATTCAAGATCTGTCTTTCAACCTTGATCCAGTTTACCAGTTTCAATTTAGAGTGCAGCAATAAATATTGCCCCTTATCTATTTAGAGGGTATCGAGTGGTTTTATCAAATCAAAACAATCAGGCAAGGAGGAAGCGTCAGAAAAGCTTGTGCTCTTATATCATCGTACCAGAGAGAGCGAGGCCTCCCACTTTTGATCCATTACTCAACTACAGCGATGCTCAGGCTTGCAATCTTGAGTACTACTTAGCAGCAGTTCTCACCGAGGCTCCTGGGCCAGGTTTGTGATGATATATTGAATGCACCAGCCAAAGTTCATGAGTTGACAACACCACAAACCATCTACAAATTTGGTATCTGATTGATTTTATTGAGAAACTGAAGTTACAGTCAACAGCCACAGTGTCTGTTCTTTTTCCTCAGTGTTATTGACAACGATCTTCATCATTAAAATGACGTTTTTTTTTCAAATTTGCCAGGGCAAGCAAAGAAAATGGAAATAAAAGAAGAAAAATGGAAGCCATATTGATGAAAGTGTTGATGAAAACTATGCACATGCATCTAACCTTGATTGATATGTTTTATTCTAGGATATAGATTCCCTGTCGGTGATGGCCTGATGTATAATGGTGTATATAACACTAGACTAGAGGAAGGCTCAGCATATGATGTCTACTATGGTGTCAATGTCAGGGTTGAGGTTTGTTCCCCTTCCTATATTGTTAATAACTGATTTGATTACGAAAATGTTTGAGAGCACTATCATTAGCATCCTAGTTTATTATTATGGAGATTTTGACATGCAGGAAGTGTGAGCCTGTGAGCTAACCCAGGATGCTTCTTCATCACTGGCACATCATAATGATTTGTCATTTCTATTTTTAGGGAGAGACGGATGTAGTTGTTCAAATGCTTGAGACACCAGTTGCAAGTTTTGAAGGTATGCATTGAACTCGTGGTGTTTCTTTCCCCATAAAGAAGCCAGTTTTTACTGATAACATGACTCGGAAAACAAGAGAAACGGTTTGCCACATTCCTTTTAACCTCCAACTGCATTTATGACTCAATGGAAATTGTTTGGTTGCCATAGCTACAGCATGGATGATTGGGATATTGATGAAATTATAAGCCAAATTACAATTCACATTTTTCTGTTTCTATGAAACCCGCCAGAAAGTTTGATTAAACTGAGTTGGTAAAACTATATGACTAGCATTAGTTGTTAGATGGCAATGTCAGAGGATCGGTTTAATACTAATGTCCTTGTATTAATCTAGTTTTCTTGAATCGACCCACCACAGCCGGAGAACTCCAAGCAACAGAGGCACAAGAAGGACTATCATCTGGTGCTGTTACCGGGATTGCTGTCAGTACCGCACTCATAGCTAGTGTTATTGCTGTGATAGTTGTAGCTTTCCTACTGAAGAAGAAACAACTTAAACAGCAAGAACTGTGAGTATTATACATTGAGAGCTGATATCAATTACTTTCGGCCTACTTACATAGATGATAATTAATCAGCCATTTCCTACTTACCCTTTAAATACAAAACAGCATTCTAGGCTGTGAAAGATAAGGAACCAGTGGATTAAAATACACAAACAGAATATTAGAATCTTGCGAAATGTATAGAGAGAGGATCTTGATTATGATTACAGGGGAAGCACCAAGTCATCAACTCTACAGTTAGTTTGGCGAAGACTTGGATTCAGTAAGAGCAATGACTTTACAGCATCTCAAGTACAACCAGAGGTCACTCTTATGGGAAATGAGTTGTATGGGGGCACAGCTGGCAGCAACAGTTATGGTAAGGTGTTTGTTTTTTAAGGATACTATCAAATAATAGTCGTTCTCCCTGCTGACTGACACACAACACACAACACTAAGTGCTCATTGCTTGACAAGTTTTATCGAAAAGGCTGTTGACTTAGCCACCCAAACACAGTTCTTCTCCTTTTTTATTCTAATTTAGTGAAATTAATATTTTTTCTTACCTCAATTATTGACAAGATATAATACGATATAATGATATAGACTAATACGCCATTTCCTGGTTAACCCTCAATAAGTTAGAAATAAATATTTAAGTAAGTACAGTAAGTTGCTGGAGAACAGCATGGGCAGGGCAAGAACTTTATAGGAGGAAATTGTGAAAAGACAACTTGTCACTTCAGTTGTCTAGAATGAACTGACGAGATGAGTAAATTTGCATAAACTCGCTATAAGGTGCTCCGTGGTACAGGATAATGCTTAAGGTAAGATAAGATAACTACAAAGTATGAGGCTCTGAGGCCAGATTAAAGCTAGTAAATTTTACCAGTTAAAACGCAGTACTGTGTTATTAAATAACTGAGCCTTGTCACATTGCTCAAGAAAAAATGAGTTCTTTAGGTGTAAAAAACTCTGTATATTTTATTTCTTAATTCCTTCTTGTATACTTTAATTTCATGATATTTTATTTTATCTAATTAAATTAAATATATAAATACATATCATATTTTTAATTTAATTTTAATTTATTTAATATAACATAATATAAGTTTTTATCTAATTCAGGGACCCCCAACCGCACCAGGAGAGCGCGTAACCTTGACAATGATTATGAGAACCTGTCTATACAAGTCAGAACATCTGAGGCTATCCCTGTGGAGAAACTGAAGTGGTATACTGAGTCTAACTCGGATCTGATCTACAAACAATACACGGTAAGGTGCTAGCTAGCGTGGTTTCTAGCCATCCTATGTGTTAGCAGGGCAAAGTTCTCATTCTTTTATGTCAAAGCTTGGTTGCCATCATGTGGAAGTTTTGATTAATATCTTAGACTTACCTTGAACAGTCCTATTATAAGAAAACAAGAGCTTAATTTGATCAAGTATAGAGGCCGCTCATTTGGGTTCAAGGGCTATATCAAATGGTGTACATTAATTACTTGAACCAAAATTCTAGCTGATTTGTCATAATAATCCAATGTTTCTGCATGCATGTTTTTAGAAACTCGGGGAGTTACCCTTTCCTGATAGAAAAGTTGCCCAACTGGCTCAAAACAGATCTAAAAACAGATACAAAGAACTTTATCCAGGTATGGTCAGACACGTTGTAACATCTGATTGATCATCTTTCAATACTTTGTGGCAATCAAACTTTTGCGTCAAACAGTTTGAGATTAATTTGCGTCACAAAGTGGAACTGCTCACCGAGCATTGGTAATTTTTGTGCCTTGGGCATCTGTTTGATTCAGGATATGTTGCTCATGATTGTACTCTCATAACTTCAATAATTTGTCTTGTTTAAGGTGATGATTTCAGAGTGACACTAAAGAGACTCCCTTCACAAGGATCGGACTACATCAATGCCAGTTATATGCCTGTGAGTTGAGAATTGACCTTTAATGTTTTGTCTCAATTTCAGAACTAATAATACAGCCCCACTTGTTTGAAAAAATACTGCATATATACATTGCGTCATTGTGTTAATGACATAATGCTCATGATAATATTGACATAAAAAGGTTAAACATCAGTGAGGCATTACCTACAAAAACTATCCAAACAAGGTTCAACTGAATATATCCAATCGGTTGTTCGGACAAACTCAACGAAAAGTGATAATGTAAGCTTGTTAATTTTATTTGACCAGGGTTATTACGATGAAAGTAAGTTTATTGCTGCACAGGGACCGACAGAAAACAATGTAGTTGACTTCTGGCTGATGATATGGCAACAAAACATCAAACACATTGTCATGGTTACTAGGCTTTTTGAGGCCAACAAGGTAAATCTGTCATTAAAATTGCATACTACTAATTGAGTATGATTTGGTTCAAAATTTCTTGCATTGACATGGTTCTGGTTTACTGGAAACTATGAAACGGAGGATTGCCTCCCTACCAAGTAACACCAAATAAACATCCTATGTTACCAGCTTTACATAATAATGAAATGATGAGAGAAATTGCGTATTGATTGAGTGAATATTCACACACAATCGCATCGCATTTGATACATAGTAACTGCTTCTTTATGTAGATGAAATGTCTCAACTATTGGCCAGATAAAGGAGAGAATACAATATTTGGAGATGTGACAATCAGTACGACATCAGAAGACAAATGGCCTGACTTCATCATAAGGACACTTCATGTCATCAAGGTCAGTAAGCGTTTATTTTTAAATTATTACAATATGCACTCTACTCTTAATCCTTAAAGCCGCTATTTATTTGCAAAGGTGTCTGTCTATTAAAAATGTTCAATGTTTCTGGGATCATCGGTTGTCACGGGACATATAATTGAGATATAAAAAAGTCTTAAATCCTATCGAACCAATAAATTTATACTGAAGTTGATTTTGTCTACTTAAAACCTTTTCACAATTTTGAAAAAATCTTGTCAATTGTAGTACATGCCACCAAATCTACAAAAGTGCTAGCAATCGGTTCTCATTCAGTTGTAGACAGCTGCTCTGCTAGAATAATGTGATGTCCTTGTTGTTATTAGAATAATGTTAAACATTGATTTTCCCCTAATATTGTTTGTTTTATTGATTTATTATAATTGATTATTTTTTATTATTTGATTAATTTTATCAATTAATTTGATCAACTATTTAATCTAATTAAATAACTAAATAATTTTAAAAATATGTTTAATTTGATTCCAATTAAATTTATTTTATGGTAAACATTTATATTAACTAAATTAAATATATATAATAAAAAAGATGGTAGATCAAGGGTTGCCCACAGGTGATCCCTCAGTAGCAGTTTGAACTATGTCCTGTTTTTGCACTTACAATAGGGTTCTGAAGCAAAGTCGATAACACATTATCAGTTCACGGGATGGCCAGATCATGATGTGCCACACACCACAGAGGCTCTACTTTCATTTCTGAGAAAAGTATCAGACCTAAAAAATCCGCAAAGATCCAGTCCGATACTCACTCACTGCAGGTAAGCTTCCCCTTGTTTGATCTATGGTTAGCATTTTTTTGTAGATTACCCTCTAACCCACTACTTACCATGAAGTATATGTGCGTGAATATCCTATTTTTGCGATTTTGTGCAAATTGTGTTCAGCCACCAACAGGTTTAAAAAGTCTACCTGCCTATTGTGAGATGTACCGAAATGACATTTTCGACTATGTTGGTAATGATATATAACACAATCATACATTTATTACAATGATCACTTCTCAGCGCTGGTGTTGGTCGAACAGGAGCTATCATTGCACTAGATACTCTACAGGATCAAGCTGCTGCAGAGTCCAAAGTAGACTTCTATAAATGTGTTGCTAAGATGAGAGAAAGAAGGCCGAATATGGTACAAACAAAGGTAATTTGATTTTCACCTCCTCTGGAAGGTGGGACTGCCAATTATTGTTGATACAACCTAGTTATGATTTCATTCATTTCTGATCATGGAAAGTCTGGGGAAATGAAATTTCAACATTGTCAGGATTCATTCAAAATGAAGCGAACAAAAAATTTGTTTTGCCAGTGAACAAATTCAAAGCTCTTCAAAGATTTTTGTAACACTTACAAGTTGCTGGCTCATGCTCAAATATGTGGTGACCGTGGGTCAGAGTTGACTGCGCTGTACAAGCTCATTAAGTTTCCACACCTGTACTGTAAATCACTGTAACGGTTTAACTGCAATATGAGCGGTGAGGTCATGATTTTACATTTGGATCTTGTGACCTCTTCATTACAGGAACAGTTTATGTTCATACACAAAGCTCTGATCGATGCACTGAGTACCAAAGAGTTCAAGATCACAGCTAGCCAGGTTGTTAAGAGATCCCGTAACAGAACACTACTCTCTGAGGAATTTCAGGTCTGTATTTAGGTGGTCATGATTTTAAGTTGTACCTGTGAAGAAGTTAGGGGTTCTTACCAGGCAGGGATGGCAGCCATGATTGGGTAAACGCACAATGAACTCTTGAAATTGTACGACAACCCACCATGAAGGTTCCAACAGGATAGTGATGACGTAGTATCCAGGTTGTTAGTCAAGTGCTCAATGCTCAAATTGCCTGAGAAACATCTGGAAGGAGGTTGTACTGCACATCGGGAGATTTAGTTTGAAGTTCAACAGATGTCAATAGGTTGATTGATAGTTGTTTTATTGTACTATATACCATAGACACCGTAGACACCGTGAAAACTGTAATGAATTAATAGTTATGCGATAAAATATGATAATCAAACATTAAGTGATTGTCAGCATTACAGTATAAATTGACAGGTTAAAATAGCAATAAAAATGTAACAATTATGTTAAAATCAAATAATGATAAAATAAGCATGAATGCAAGCATGAGGTGAATTGTTCTTAAGTTGTCAAATTAGATAGAAGGACAATAATACCTTGTTCGCCTTCTCCGATGATATGCAATAAATGTTTAATAACAGAAGTTGGTTTGGTTGGTGAGTATAAATTCTCAGTCGTCTGATTTAGTTGAGACTGGTAAGTGAGACTAAGTCTTCAGAGTAAGAGGTTGGGCAGCTTGATCGAGCGATGCCTTGACTTAGAATGACCAATATCAAAAATGTTGTAGAAATGAAGGATTCTAGCAGTAAATAACACTGAATCATAATTATTGCAAAATAAGTATTTTTAACAAAGAAAGTAACATGTTGCTGTCAAAAAACGGCAGCCATAAAACCAACGGAAGCTTGATTCACCTATACCAGGACATTGATGTGACAATTGATGCTGAAATCATCTTGTTTGTTTTGATAATAATTCACAATACGCTAGAACTAAACTAAGGGGTGATTATGGTTGTTTGTGTGGCTAAATAAAACATGACCTAGTGATGGATAATAAAACAAGGACAATGGACCTAGTGATGGGTAATAAAACAAGGACGATGATATTTTCAATCTTACAGAGGTATACCTAAGAAGTGCTCCAGATGTGTTTTGTAGTTAGCTAGTCAGACTACTCCACAGTACCTGTCTTAGTCACTATACATATGAAACCAAGAAGATAAGCATAAATATTATCATTGGAGAATATTGGAGTGGAGTATTAGATTGATATTTTATTCTTTCATAAAACTGTTGTCATTGTGTTTGCTGTTCATGTTCAAATATTTGTTTATATCTTTCACAGTATATTGAGAGTAAACTGGCTGAGGATATTCCTGTCTTGGATACAGCGATGATGTCAGAGAATTTATCACTAAACAGAAAACCAAATGTGCTGCCTGACGATAAATTCAGGGTGATACTCAAATCATCAATAGATGGGCAGAGCTACATCAATGCTGTTAGAGTCAATGTGAGTAGTCTGTCAGCCCAGTCTGGAATGGCAGTTTAATGTGTGTCATCGCTGAACATTTTTTGGAGGACCTTTATCACAGAGATTAATAAAGTGCATTAGAGAAGAATCAGAACTATTTTTCAAACCAATGACCAGTGATTCACACAGCCAAAAAGACTTTGCCATTTCGTTATGAATCGAGGGGAGAATGAAATACAAACATCCTGAAACTGACTATATTATCATATACATGAGATAAAACCTGCACCTCTCTGTCATCAAAAGTTCGCATTCCAGTGGAACGTTTGACACTTCAAATAACTCATAAATCAGCAGGTGATTACCAGGATTTGCAGACGTCTAAAAATTACCATTTGAGAATTCACATTAAATCTCTAATGACAATGAGGTGAACATATTTTTCTCTTTGCAGAGTTACAGAGTGGCAGATCAATTCTTTGCCACCCAGATTCCAATGCAGGAAACGATCAAAGACTTCTGGCAACTAGTGCACGAGAACTCCGTAAAAGTCATAGTTCAGTTTGGAGACTCTGCCGATCATGTAAGTACCATTGTACCATAGGTCACATCAGAGTAGGAGCAGGAGGTGGCTCAGTTGTTTTGAATCCCACTACTTGGGTTTTGTTAGCCCCCAGGTGTGCCCGACCTGCTTGGAAACAGAGAGAAACCTGGCACAGAAATTGCAGCCTCGACCTTAGTGCAACCAATATTTTGGCAACTATATGCTTTGGGACGTGGCCTGTGATATGACCACCTGTCTTCAATCAATAAAAAAATAATCCATCAAATTTTCATCAACCATAATAAAATAAAAAAAAACTACTCTAGTTGCATGATGGGTACATATCAAAAATGAGTCAGCTTTTTTGTATCATGCTGTTTAATAGAGTCACCTGCTATGACAAAGGAACACAAACAAAATCGAATTATGTTAATTCATTTAGCTCTCAATACCCTCAAGTTTTCAATGGGTTTGAATTCAGTGGATCGGTTCATTTCGTATGATATGATGATATGATGGAAAGATGACTGGGATAGGGGATGGGGTATAGGTTATGAATTATGTCAAACCATTAATTCTCACTGTTCTTTCTGTAATAGGTGCAATTTTATCCATGGACACACGAGTATGTCGATGAAACACATACTGTCTCAACTACAGCTGTGCGACAGAAAGGACGTATCCTCATTTATGATGTTCAACATATAAAAGAGAACTGCTCTGGGCAGCAGGTAATAAAGAAATGTAAATTAGAATGAAACTTGGTTTGTGGGTAAGGCTTTTCATTGGCTACTTAGAGAAAAAAAATGATGTTTCTTTGTCGTAGACTGCTGAAGAGTTATGTATCATAAAGCTCCCTCAGTTACAACACTCAAGCGCTATAGTATCTGTCACACATGGGATTACAATGAGAAACTTTAGTCATTACCAAGTTTTACGCACCCACATTGTGTTATTTCTGACAACGTTGGTATCATAACCTTAATAAAGAATTAGAACTTTGTAACATGAAATGATGTTTCTTTGTTGTAGACTGCTGAAGAGTTATGTATCATAAAGCTCCCTCAGTTACAACACTCAAGCGCTATAGTATCTGTCACTAGTGTCCTTGCTAATACTGAGGTTGTCATGGAAGTGGTATCGCTCTCTGATCAAAGTAAAATATTAGTCTGCTGCAAGTAAGTTAGCCGATGTTGACAAATAGCCAATGCCCGGTCACTGAAAATGCCCACATATATTAGTGAAAGTGAAACTGAGTAACTTACAAATTCACGATATAATCCATAGGTCCTTTCCTGACCTAGCATCGGCTATCTCCCACCCACAAGCCAATAACAGCCAACACATTGGCCACTTGTTAGTCACAGCTTCTTTTATGACTATTGAGACACTTACTTTACCAGTATATTGGTGTTTTGATAGAATAGACATAAAAATGTTTTCCTGATGCCTTAGAGGCACATATACAAAATATATATGGATTTGATAATGTGAGATTAAAATGTACCTAAAACTTTTTTCAAATGAAAAAGAGAAACTAATCCCCATCTTATTTTCAGGATAAAACAACATCACGAGTTTAGTATAACTTAATACTGTGCAGAAAATAATTATTTGCTTCATTTTGTTATTAGCGATGGGGCATCACCAGTTGGACTATTCATCACTGCATTCAACTGTATCCAGTCTCTACAGCAATCTCAAGAAGTTGAGGTTTACATTCAAGTTCTTCAGGCTCGACAACGGCGAAGGCAATTCATTGAGAGTGTGGTGAGTTTGTTGTTGCTCTTATATTCTTCTTGTTAGGGCAGTGTATGTGTGTGTATGCATAGGTGTTGGATACATTGTAAATAAATAGGTGAAGAAGGGAGACAAAGATATTGAGATACTAAACATCATGCTCAACTTTTGACTAATAACCATCCAATATATTGTATTGGTGTGAGTGTCCTTTGTGATTGCTGCTTTGTACAGTAGCCATCTTTTCATTCTCTAGATTACCTAATAACCTATTGCTGACAAATGTGTTTCAAGCTTAAAATGTATAATATGTACTTACAGGAGGAATACAAAGCTCTTTATGACATTCTGTCACATTGCGCAGATCAACCCACTCAATATGAGAACGTCTCCTAACTAATGCACCGATGACAAAGAGGAGCAAACTATATCTTTGACGCAATGAAAAATTCGAAGCAGTTAAGAAGATTTCCCCTACATACAACAGCCAGATGCTAGTGGGAGAAATTATTAATTATGGTATATTTAGTTTTCTTTTGTACCAGTTATAGTTATGGCGTTTCGTTAAAAACTTCTGCTTGATATTCATCCTAATTTGGAACAATATATGACATGATTATTTTTTGTGTAAAGGCTCATTTGCCCCACTTTGTACCTGAACCAAATAATCTTGACATGTTATTGTCGTACATGAACATATGCATCGATGGTGCTTAAAATGTGAGAGACGTAAACATAGACAATCCTACTCAACCATCTGTGAGTAATATTATACTTCTATGAACGAACCCAAAATGCTTGGAATTTATCTTATATTGGAGTCTTTTACTGTGAAGATTTTATCATTCAACTGCACTTTATTATTTTTCTCACAGAAATACTCAAGTTTTGTAATTCAGGCTTATGGTACAATAAAATAAGATTAATATGACTATTTGCTGATCTTTGATTGATTTCCACCATTCAATGTATGTCCAGAGAAGCATTTTGTGCAAATGAATGGTATCCTAGCAGCAACATCTGTATATGCATGTTTCGCACTGCAGAAGTCAATATGAGGACAATCATGAGACCAATGCATGGGCTTACCCAAGTCGTGTTTTGATGTTCCTTAACGTAATCAGCGGGTCAGAATTGATAATAAGACTCCTTCCAGGCTGATTTTGACTGATATTTCTTATCAATTATAAGGGGTGTCAGAAGTAGTCTAAAAAGGTCAATATGAGGACAATGAGGACAATCATGAGACCAATGCATGGGCTTACCCAAGTCGTGTTTTGATGTTCCTTAACGTAATCAGCGGGTCAGAATTGATAAAAAGACTCCTTCCGGCTGATTTTGACTGATATTTCCTATCAATTATAAGGGGTGTCAGAAGTAGTCTAAAAAGGTCAAACGTCCGAACTTGTGATCTGTGAGGTCAGAGATCTATCCCTGGCGCAGGCATTTATCTTTCATTGGGTATTAGCAACCCATTAATCAAAGCCAGGTCCTTGCAGAATGGGATCAAAAATATCATATTTGCGCATCTATCAGGCAGTAAAAAGATCCCCACTGCCTCTTCAATATGATGAGTAGCTTGAATTCCATCAATTAAGGATATAGAGCGTAACAAGCAAATATAAACTAAGTTGAGGCGGGGGGGGGGGGGGGTACCTATCTTTGCATTAAAAGCTTAGAACTACACTTGGTGTAATGAGTCAGCTCACAATCATTTTTGTCAAAACGTATCAATAAGAATAATAAGTAAAGAGTTGGGAAATTATGTTTGGTCTAAATATATTCTTTATCGATTTATACATCTTATTTTCGTGAGATTTTAAAGGAGATTACTTTGTTTACCCATTAAAGTATAAAGAGCTCAAATTAATGATATGAACGCATTCAGCGATCTTCCTTTTTTCCCTATCATACAACTCAATTTCTAATATCTTTAGGTTTATCCCAAACTTCTTAGAAAGGTTAATGGTGATTCCAGACCACTCATATGCTTTACGCTGCCAAGCAATCTTGACTAGAGAAAATGCTGGTTCAATTCCAATTTGCAAAGCCTCTCTTCATGGAATGTTTAGACCTCTTGCAAGCACCGCTGGATGTATTTAATAATCTATGCACTTGCATGTACCGTTCTCTACAAAAGGTATGTCTGCTCGTTAAAACATATTCGTACACTCTCAAGGTGTCCCTTTAGCTACAACTACTGTCATGTATATACGTTGTGTTGAAAAGGGTTGCAGTCGAAACAGTTAAACAGAGCTAAATGTTTTTGCCTCTCTCTTGAGTTGATATAATCATATATTCCTTCGTACCTGTATTTTGATGGACAATCCAACTATGGTGACGACTTTATATTAAATGTCCTTTCATTGCTATAATTTTCTTCACTTTGCAAGGCAATTAGAAATGAATTGAGATAAATTGCATACTCTTTGGAACATGGTCGTTTTTTGCTTTGAGGAGGGTCTATTGCTATTGAATGCTTAGCAAGCATACCAAGAAGATGTCATTGGATACAAAGGCAAATTGTAGAGATGATGGGGGGCTTACAATAGTTGGTTTATCCTTAAGAGGCTCACTATTCGTGTACCATGATAGGCTGAGCAATTGAATACGAGAAATTTTGACAACTCTCATTAATAAATATAGTACAATCTTTATTACATTTATTTGCACAGTTATTCGGCAAGAGCGGACATGAGCTGTGGAAAAAAAATTGATTCATAATACATGTAAAAATAAATACACAGTTGAGAGCTACTGTGTACAAAATTTTACATTGATTATTAATGATCAAATTTCTTACCGTGGAGCAATTCGTGCTTTTACCTAATATCTACAAACTATTAACAGAAAACTCTAAACTATGTTCCTTAAAAATCAGTCAGCGGCAATAGGGTAATTTCAGGTTCAAAGTTGAATCAGATTGTCTGTACATCCTCCTTCTATCCACAAAACTCCATGTGGCTTGTGTTGGAGCCAAAATTAAATTTTCCTACATATGCTAAGCGAAGTCAGAAACTGAGGATGTTTTATTTACGATCACTGGCATCGATCTACATGGGTGATGAAAGGATCTGCCTATGGTTTTGAGCTCTAGTCTAAACGGAACTCTGGGAAGCACAGTGATATTTCATTATGTCTGTATCATCTGTATACAATCATGATTATTCTTGAATTATCCATGTTCAGTCAATATCCCACACACGGTCATGAGTTTTATTGAGAAACTAATTATAATTATAATAATTTCCTTCTGACAAATAAGGATGTTTGGCAAATATGGGGATTCTTACATACTCAGCATGACCAAAGGGATTTTGGATCTGTTTGTTATAGGGTAAGTAAATGGTCAATACTGAAGCGCTTTGAACTTTGGAGACGATTCAGTATTTGACTAGAGGACAGCAAATTAGAACTATCAAGCAGACTCTGAACAGGTGCTAGTCCATAGAGACAACATGATGATGTTACTAGTGATGTTCATCTTCAGCACTTTTACTGGTAAGATAGATTGTTTGTTGAGGGATATCAGTAGTAAAGTTCTCATTACATGGGTAGCAATGTCATCTATAAGCTCGGATGCTAGGGTAGCCAATATCAGAAAGTTGATGACACATCATATCATTGCGCATGTCACCAATAAACATTTATATTGGCAGGGTATATGATAAGACGAAATTGCTCTGAAATGCCTGAAACCTTTAGCTTCACTGTGACATCAAACAAGTTTACTTACAGGTCACAGTGATGCCGGTCTCAATGTTGCGTTAGGGAAACATGTAGTACAGTCAACTACATATAACAGACCAGACAATGTACCTGGTATGACAGGCCTGAGAAATGCTTCAATAGCTGTGGATGGAGTGCCTACATCAGACCAATGTACCAATATTAACAAAGGAGATGGACTCTATTCTCATACAAAAGCAGTTGCCAACAGCTGGTGGAGAGTTGATTTGGGCAGAATCTACTGCATTTATAGGATGACTATTTGTAATCGTGGTGGTCCTTGGAGTGAGTGATAGTGAGATATGTCAAGAGAAGAATGAATCTTATACATCACTCATTATCTGCTCATGATGTACAGTTAAAGATGCATCGCTAAGGCATGAACACACGAGAGTTTGTTTTTGACTGTATTGAAACTTGTGTTAGGAGTTGTTAAATTTCCCACTATATGCCGTCAACCTTGTACAGACACAACATATAAACATTTCTATCACATTTGTAGATTTTCGACTCGACAATGTCTTGATTTTGTCAAGCTCCAGCGGTGATTTTGATCCATCAGATCCAAACAAATCTGAAAACTATTGGCGGCACATCTACACTGTCCAGATGCCTGCAGGTGATTTCACTGAAGCTGAGTTTTCAGCCCCTGAGAGTGCTCGACACATCGCTATGTTTAATCCCACTAACAATACAGTAACACTGAGAGAGGTCACTGTTGAAGGATTTAGTCTAGAAGGTGAGTTGTATAAATTTCCTAGCAAAGGGTTTGTGAATAAGCATTGTCTATGCGACACTATCGGCACTGCGCAATGAAACATGCAAAGGGGTATTTTCAAGAATATAAATTTTAAAGGGGCAATCGTAGCTTGCCCTATAGAGCGAACCATGTGCTCGTTTATATCAAGTTTTTAATTCATAAGTATAACAACCTTTACTTCTACAACCGGAATTTTAAACTATGCACGTATTGTTTCCCTTTACTTCTTTTTTTGGTCTGGTTTGCCAGTAAGAGCTATGACCTGATATTCTTGTAATATTTCTCTCAGATGTTAGTGCAATCAAACTCCAGGGAAAGATTGAGGATATTTCTCTACATGAAATGACTCTAAGAATTTCTCTATCAAGTTTCAACACATCAATTTTTGAGAATTCAAGGTCAGGCTGTGAAGGATTTTACTAGAGTGTATTCCTCTTACAAGTATAAACTGTATCAGTCTTTTTGTCACCTGTATAGTACTAATTAGTTAGATCATATTGTCATTGCTGCACATCCCAGATATAGTAAAAGTGGTTGCTCTCCCTGTGTTAAACTCCTTCCTCACCTTATGGACTGGGTTCTCCAAGCTAGTCGATTTTTTAGATATTAATAAATTGTTTCTACAAGAATATTATTATCTTGATCAGGATGCTTAGACTCATATAAGCTAACAAATACTACTTATCTCATTTTGATCTATAAAGAAATCAGCCTATGTGACTTATGTAGCAAGAAACAAATAGATATATCTTATCACATAATATTTCCAGGATAGCAATATACCAAATGTACTCAGGAATGAAGAATGAAATTCAAAGCAGAAACATTACAAGCAACACAGCGGATGTAGTCTTCTTACAGGGAAATCTGACACCATCAACTCAATACTTTTATGAGGTTGAGCTTTCAACTTACAGTTATGTTTTAGCCAACCAAACTTTGAGTGCAACCACTCTGCAAAACACAGGTGCTGGTGAGTAAATTTTAGTAAGCCTTCCAACTACATTTGGTTTCGTTACCTTCCAAGAAGTCATCAGGTTTTCGCCCAATGATTAGTCGAATCACTGGAATTAATTCAAACATTATTCTAACTGCAGCCTCTCCAAAAAATAACAGCATTTTATTCATCTGGGCACTTTATTTTGAGTTGAAAATTTACCATGAGAGGTACTCAATAGATTAAAGACTTGTTGATTAAGAAATAATTGAGGACAATTTGTTTCATTCATTCATAACCTGTCAGTGATTAGCTAGGGCGCTAATCGATCATGCCATCTAATGCTTGGTTCAGATTGTCCCAGATGACACTAGGATGCCATCCCAGATGCTTATCAGTCAGTCACATTATAACATTCATCCCAGATAGCCATCCCAGATAGCCATCCCAGTCAATGTGAACTAGAAAATGCCACAATCCCAGACTGTCTGGGTCCGTCTGAGATAGCATCGGGAAAGTTTGACGCTTACAAACGTTCACATTGATTGGGATGGCTATCTGGGATGGCTATCTGGGATGAATGTCATAATGTGACTGACTGATAAGCATCTGGGATGGCATCCTAGTGTCATCTGGGACAATGTCAACCAGCCATTACCATCTTGCAATCCCCAGATAAGAATGGGTAGATTGCACTAACTAACAAACCCGCTTTTCACTTCTCACAGTCCTGCACTCAAATCATGAAGTGCAGTCCCTTCCACTATTGCTAGGCATGCAACACAGCGCAGTATGTGTAAGGGTAACTGGCCTTATATGCCTTATTGTGTAAAATAGCACAGGAACTATAGGTGTTTAGTGAATCAAATTTCATACTTGAAGATATAACAAAATCACCTGAAGTAACAGAAGCGCCAACTCGACAAAGCCTGATGTCAGGAGCAATAGTTGGTATAGCAGTTAGCTCAGTGGTGGTAGCTGGGTTTGCAGTTGCTATTGTGATATTCTTCAGACTCAGGAAGAACAGGTGAGTACAAAAATATAATGTGAAAATAGTAATTCTTGCGTTTTGTATCTGCAAAAATTGGGCATAAAAATGAACTGAAATTGCAGCTATCAGATATTTGAAAATATTTGGTATATAATCAAGGTATACTTTTGCAAGCTGTCATGTTTGAAATGTATGAGAACGGGATATGGCACTGTTGAAAGAGTAACACAATACAATATTCCTAAATCTTCCAAGATGTGACAAAAAAAGGGCAGAAAAGTCAATTAATTAGATACAGGATGAGAGGTATAATGTTGCTGGTCCCTCAAACGATTGTATGTAGCTGGATATATGAGTAGTCAAAAAATTGATCCTTCTACATACATTACTATTGGGAGACACTCTCATCGTAGATTTATAGGGTTGATTTAGTATTGAGCTATTGCTTACGACTTTTTGTTCCAGACAGGCCAACTTATCATTTAACATGTTGTTAAATGGAACTTAATAAACAGATGTTATATTGATTACAGGGAAGAGTGTGTTGGGTCAACAACAAGTTCCCATACGAAAACCCCAAGCCATTCCAATGGTGAGTAATATAGATATATCTAACATATTGTAGGCAGGCAGGCTGGTGTAGCCATTGGGATTTGAGTTTCTTATTCTGGGAGTTGTATGTTTGAATCCCGGTCACTACACATGCTGCTAGAGGAGGTAAGCTCTCCGGACAAAAACCCAGCTTGCCCACCCTGATGAACAAGAGTGTGCTGAATAGATGAGTTGATCGTAATTGTTAATGTAAGCTTATTGTCATTTGCACCAAGAGGGGCGCTGAGTAGCAATAATGGTACATATTACATACATGCATTATGATTGTAGCCAAAGTGAAAATTGAAAATTGAAAAGAGATATTTGATGACTGACAGCATACCTCTACATCCATTAGACTTCTAAGTCTGTATTTCCATATGGACGAATGTGCTGTTGACTATTTCACTTCCATTTTATTAGAGCAAAGAGTGTATGATGAGACATACCTTTACCCTCTGGCTGGCAGGCCAGAGTCATCTTTGAACTATCAGACCATACCCGGTAACTTGCTCTGTGGCACTGAAGATCACCAGTATGCTATCTTATCCTCACAGTATGAGGTGCTTAGCAGTGCTAGAGTAGGAGATGATCATGTGTATGCAGAAACATACTGCAGAGATAATCAACAGCTTAGGAGTGTCACCTCATCATCACAAGGTGATAGCTCTACTTATGCTAATGTAGGCCTAAAAAGGAACTATGAAAATGTTAGTGATATTCAGTAGAGAATATGCATTTTTGTATAATGTTATTAGAGTTCTATCAATACAGTAAATACTTTATTAATACTTACTGTCCTGACCAAAGAGTCATCAGACTGTCTTCGGAAAATGTGATATCGATGAATTAGGTCATGCCTCTCTTAGGATACTAAATTGAGAACTATTGGCCCCATGGTTTTGATTTTTCATTCTTATTGTAGTCGTTCTTCGCTTAGTGGTTTTCAGACTCTCAATTTTTCTAACTAATTTTATTTGCATATAATTTGTCGACGAACGCTAACAATTGAAACAGCTCGCCTTCTTTGAAGCACTGTCAACCCTGATGCCTTAGCTATCAGTATGTAAAATTGAATGTCACATTTTTTCAAGAAAAACCACATGTGACTATCTTGTTGTTATGACTGCATGATATAAATGTATATTTTTGGAGAATAACAAATATTACAACAGGTTTTGGTTTGTTGCTGAAATTCAATGTTGCGTTATGGTACTATGTCACAGCGCCAAGTTGTAAATTTTTTTATGTGAAGACATCTTCAATCTTGTAGATTGAGAACCCTCAAGAATAACTTTGGTGAGGCATGACCTTAGTTAAAGAGTTTGTGTCAATTTTACCATTTTTAGGGGGTTGTACTAGAATTTATGCAAAACTGAGTTAAGATTGTTGTATTATAGAGTTGTCTAAACAATAGTCAATGACCAGACAACTCCTTATGTTATTCACAACAACATAATGTAGGCACAGTGTTTATGCTGTATCCCGTTAGGAGTAAAAGCAAGAATATAATGGCTCTCTGAAACCCAACCAATATCGGTTCAATTGAGCATATACAAGTTCCATCATAAATAACACACCAAGATAACAAACTAGCGACGAAGATGGAACACAAGAAGAAGGATAAAAGGCAAGTAAACCTTCTTGCTTGTAAATTGTCTTGGAAATATCCTGTCTGGCGCACAGCCTGAAATTTTAATCTCCCTACTAGCGTAGATTCAAGTTTGATGTTGCTGCTATAGTGAAGCCCTATGCATTGCTATGCTAGGAGATAGGTAGGATTAAGCAAAGGTATCAATTCTATAACAAGCTAGTGGAGATAGTGAGTCGTCATGCATGCTTTGTAAGATTTGTGGATTGATTAAGGCTTGAGATTTTAATATGAGAAGCCATTGCTAGGATTTGAAGACTGTTGAAACCTGTGATTAGAAAGCTTACTCTGTAAAATAGATTCATTGTACCTTGTATCATAGATGCTAGGGGTCCTGAAAAATTCAATCCTGATGGAGATGCTGCCACTGTTTCATTAATCTGGAGGGCTTGGGTAGAGGCATTTGAACCTTTTGTTGAATTTACCAGACAAAGGCAATGATGATAATTATGACGCTGCCATTACTGCTCTCAACAGATATTTTACAGTCACCCCAAACAGGATCAGTTTTAGCTCTGTAAACAAAGTTGGCAATGGTAGTAGGCCTAACAAATCTTATGGTCAAAAACCAAAACACATGAAATGCTACCGTTGTGGTTCTACTGAGCACTACGGTTCAAATCCTAAATGTCCAGCCAAAGGTAAAGAATGCCGTAAATGCGGCAAGATGGAGCATTATGAGAAAAAATGTCAGGTCAGGTGTGGCTAGGAGCAAAAGTAGATTTCAGCCTAAACAGGTAAACCAAATCAACCAAAACAATTACAACTCTGATGACACATCAGGTGCCTAAAATTCTGAACATGTTTTCACTGTCAACAGAAAGTCAGTGAGATACCAGAACCAATAATTTCGGTAGGGGGGTGTAAAACAAACATACTCATTGACTCGGGTAGCAAAAGTAATATGATTGGGAAAGATACCTTGGCAGCCATGAAAAATTCAAAGTTCAGTTCACTAATGGAAAGAATATGTAGACAATTCAATTTATAGTTATGCCTCAAATGTATCAGGTACTTTGGAAGCAAAACTAGAATTTGGTTGAAATGTTCTGCACTCGGAGTTAACATTAGTTGATTCCATTGCTGATAATCTGCTCTTTTATGATGATTCTGTTGGTCTAGGTGTGCTAGTTATCAAAACTGATCAGCCTATTTTCTGTAATTGTGTTGCTCCAATTCCTGATGTCAATTCTCTCTGTAGTGAATTTAGTGGTCTGTTTTCTGAGCTAGGTTTGTTGAAGCATCGTAAAGTTCTGTTAAAGGTTGATCCTGGTGTTAAAAATGTCGCACAGCCACATCGTAGGATTCTGTTTGGTTTACATAGGGAGATTGAGTCTAAAATCCTGATTGATTTAGATGACATTGAACAAGTCAAGAAGACCTCAGATTGGGTGAGTCCTGCTCATATCAAACCAAAACCAAAATGGAGAAATACGCCTCACTATTGATATGAGAGAAGCTAACAAATCTGTGAAGCATGAAATACCTATACCTATGCCAACCATGGAAGAAATGCTGCTTGACATGAATCAATCTAAAGTCTTTAGCGAATCAGATCTGAAGTTGGGATCATCAAATCATGCTAGATGAGAAGTCACGTAATATCACCACGTTCTCTAAACACATTGGTCTCTTCTGATATAAGAGATTGATATTTGGCGTGAATGCTGCTGTTGAAGTGTACCAACATGAGATTCGGAGAATCATTCAAGGAATACCAGGCGTAGCCAACATGATTCATGATATTATTGTTCATGGTGATGACAGAGCCCACCATGATTCCAGACCGAGAATGGTTTTCGAACGTCCACGGGATGCCGGCCTAACACTCAACGTGAGAAGTGCAAGCTCGCTCTACCAGATAGCGAGCTTATTGGATACAAGCTCTCTGCTAATGGTATTGATCCTGGAGCTGGTAAAGTTGAGGCTATACAGAATGCCTGCCAACCAGCTAAAGCTGAAGAAGTAAGGAGTTTCCTGGTTGTCACATATCCCTGCAAATTCATACCAAGTCTCACTGAAATATCTGAACCACTAAGAAAGCTCACACATGACAAATGTAAGAATTTCAAGAAAGTGAAGTCAAATCAAGTTATCGCTGATGCTAGTCCTATAGGCCGCTTGGTGTTGTTCCGATTCTTATACAAAATGGTGATAGCCGTATTATTTCCTATGCCAATCGTACATTATCTGATGTTGAGAGGCGCTAGAATTTGACCTTGTTACTGATCACCACCCATTGCTGACTATCTATAAGGGTAAAAATAATTAATCTAAGCGTAAAATGGGTCATATCGAAAGATGGGTTTTTAAGGCTTCAGCCATTCGAGTTCTGTGTTGTTCGCAATCCTGGTATAAACAATACAGCTTATCCGTTGTCTCGTTTGAACAAAACTGATGGTTCTGCCATTCCATCCAAACTCAGTAAGTGGACATGGCTTTCCTTAGGCATGTTGCTTTGGAGTCAGCTCCTCCTGCTCTCACAACCAAACAAAATGAGGGAGACTCTAATGTATATTCTGAGTGACTTGAGGTTCGCAGATGTCTGGTGCCTGGTCTGAATTTGCTGGTCATAAGATGTATCGAGCTGTTGCTGATGATTTATGCTGGGTAGGTAACGTATTGCTAAGAGGGAGTCACATAGTGATTCCAAAATGTTTGAGAAGTGATAGAACTACCATGAGGGTCATCTGGGGATAGAGGATACCAAACAAAACCAAAGATCTAAAGTCTGGTGGCCAAGCACAGAAATAGTAGCTGAACATTACACTCGGTCCTGTCATTGATGTCAACTGACAGGCCGTGGGCTAAGCAAACAGCATATAAAAAATAAAAATTCTATCCGACCATCACTTATTTGATGTTGGTGAAGCTTCACATCCTTAAAACCCTTACAAAGTTTTCTGATCTCTATTCAGCTATGGCAAATTTTGAATATACAAACATTCATGGAATGATGCAATGCTGTGGGACCCATAGTGTCTGGTAGCAGCAGTCTGACCAACTTATATTATCCAGATTCAATCATCAGTTTAAATCATTTGATTGTCCTTTACTCAACGTATTTATTTTATTCAAATGCTTATTTTGCCGGTTTAATTGTATTACCCAGAGCTATGGTTTTATTCTATAACTGATACAGAAAGGTCAACACCTTTACACCTATATGAACGTGCCATTTTTATTTGTGCTATTGAAGCTACTGTAAGCAAGGATTCATTCCATGTTTTAAACCAATGTTATGAGAAAGTTGGACATTGTATTATCAGCAAGCAGAACGGCCAGGTATTGCAACCGTTCTGTTCCAACAAGCATATGATTTTCAAATTTTGCCTCATTTTTGATGCTTGTTACTGTCCCCAGGCGAAGCAACTTTAGCATCTTGTACACTATCGCCTTGTTAGATTGTGTAGAGAGTGTTACCCTACTACCCGAGAAGTATCTACACTTCCCTGCTTTTACCTGGAAACAATATTGGTCTAACCTTATAACAGTGGTTCAACATTTGCATTGTCTGTGGGGCCCTTAGACACAGCTGTATTGAACCATTTCAGAGGCACTTTTCTCAAAATATAGGCATGATCAGTTCATGCATTGGTACTGCTAAACCGTCGAGGTACAATGATAAGCAGTATTCTACTATATGTCTGATCAGTGATTTGTACTGTCATTCATTTTTTGAGTTTTGGTAACAAGTGGACCATTTTGTTTGCTTTAGAGGCGGTGGCATTAGCCTGAGGGTTTAAACTAAGTTCTGAATCAAGAATAACTCAAAGAAGATGGAGATAATGCTTGGATTCTATTTTCAAATTGTTTGTTTTGATTTGGTTAAACTCTTCTACTTTTCTATTTGAAAAAATACAGAATTGGGTTTTGGATAAGTTGAGTTGAAGGAGATTATTTGAATACCAATTGATACTTCTCTCATCAATGACTCCGATTTATCCATTAAGGTAGGGATATCCGTTGCTGTGCAGTAAATAATGGTGTCATCAGTGTAAGCGCATGCAGTTTTATTCTTGTTAAGGAGATCTATGATAGCAAGATTGAATAAGGTTGGACCAAGAACACTTCATCGGGGTACATGTAATCGGTAGTGCACTGGACTGATCATCGTCAACTTTCATGTTTTGGGTTCGATGTGAAAGATAAGATGTAAATAATTTTGTTGTTGACTCTGCAAAATTTAGTCGCTTTAGAGTGGGGATGAGTTGTCCGTGGTTTATGTTGTCAAATGCTTTACGTAAGTCCAAAGAGAGCGCACCAATTAAATTTGGTTGAGGGTTGTCTAGCGTTTTTCTCCAGTTTTGTAAAAGAGAAAGTGGTAACTGTTCACTGGAATGGTGCTTACGAAAACCGAATTGTCGATCTGAGAGTATTCCATGTGTTTCGATAAAGGTCATAATTTGATTTTTCATATCTAGCTCAAACACCTTTGATATAATTGGCAGACTGGAAATTGGTCTGTAGTTGCAAGGGTCTGTTTAATCGCCCTTCTTAAACAGTGGTTTGACCAGGGCTGTTTTAGGCAGTCAGGGAATATTAATTCCTTTTAGCATTCGTTAATGATCAGGGCTATAGGAAGAGCCAATAGTGTTCTGTCTAGGATTATTATTAAGTCCATGGAGACCATTTATATTGTAACTGCTCCTCTATTGATAACTCACAGTTAAATTGCATATTTTCTTCTCCAGTGTGTACATGAGGTGGAGGTTTCATAGTCATTTTTTTGAATATGCGAAATAAACCGTCAAATGGTATCAGACAAAATATGAGCATTGCAAATCTTACATTTTTTTTTATATTATGCAAGATTAGTCGATATATTCACCAGAACCCTACTTGTGATAGAACAACAAAACTTTCGGAGTCGTGTCCTTCCATATTAACTCCTCATCTAAACCAAAAGTAACGGTTATTTTCTCGGTAGGAAATCAGTCACCAACATCAGACAATAGAAATGCAAAAGGTCTTCGATATCTATGCATCAGGGTAAAACAAGATAAACAGTTAAACATTTTTTTCTCCCTGACTAGAAAACATCTCTTTGCTAGTTGCGAACCAAAAACGTTGTTCGAAATTTGCAGAAGACAACATATTTTGTATATATAGTATATTAGTTACAATAAACCATGCACTCACAACAACTTACGTTGAACCAGGATGAAGCGGCTGAAATTGTCAAATATGAAAATGCAACTTTTATATTTTTATCACAATTGCTGCTGAAAGTTTAGTGTTTATGGGGTGCAAACGTAATGTTGGCTGAATGGCAGAATGACTATATTCAACCAAATATGTTGAACCGACTAACATCCCTCTCTTAATCTTTATCCAATGAAAGTAAAGCCATCGGATAATAATTTTCAGCAGTGAATTTTTGTTGAGCGTTGGCCAGTTGGAAATCAACATATTACCAGGTAAAATAAGCGAGAAACAGCAGCTCACTGATATGAAAAAACCATAACAAAATGCCATGGTAAAGGCTACAGATAGGCTGCTTTGATGCTAGCTAACTTTGACATCTTTTATTGTCAAACTTCTTGTTTTAGGCAGAGATTTTACAACATCTCCATGTGGTAGTGGGCGCTGATCAAGAAAAAAGAACAAAAAGAGTTTTCTTCATTGGTAAACACCGGCTAGAACAATCCAGTCAGATTACCTTAATTGATTCTCAATTCAACCATTGATCAATCAAAATCGATATCTAAATATCAGACTAAGGGGAGCCAGAGGGACCTTGTTTGCACCGAACCTTCCATGAAATTTAGATATGATGATGGTGCGATAGTGGGGTGATCAAAGGGTTTATCTCCTTTTTCTCACTTGAACAGGCAAGTCCCTTGTTTATCCCTTAGATTAAATAAACAAACAAAGAAAGAAACAACCCTGACCCAATCCCCCCCCCCCCCCACCCATGACAAAACTCCAATCGATAAGGTAACAAGATAATAAAAGATAATCCAAATGAATCTTTGCACAGCATTTACACAACAATTAATTCATCAAATTACATTTGCTGGTAAATATTGATTATATTCTATGACAACAAAACATATTGATCAGATTGGATGAAAGTAACAACAGCGTAAAATATTTATCATTATGTTGTTGAATGAAATTTGAGCACTCTTTAATCTTAGGTCAGTATGGCCCTGTATGATCAGCACTTCAATATTAAGGTTTCAGGTATTCATTCCATAATCATATTATTTATCATGACAACATCCAACAACTGACACTGACAACATCTATGATTACAATAATGTCTAAATTGTAAAAGGAATGTTGTGAATGTTGTAAATTAAACAAACATAATTATCATGATCACCCTAAAGACTTAATTTAATATGAGTTAAATTGAGTATAATGTTTCATCCTTTTTTCTACACATGGACCTCGGCCTCCCGCAAATTCAGACAATTGTTTACATTAACACCAGTGATTCTCACATATTTACCATTAATGGCTTTATAACAGAGATGTAGATGTACTGCAGGCTGACCTCCTGGAGAATATGAGCATGCTGATTCAACAAGACGCTCTCCGAATCCCTCATCATCCCTGGTCATAGCTACTGATATCAACACATTCCGTAGTCTCAGTGCAACAGCTATATATAGAATTGTTGAATAATTTGAAAGAAAAGTTTTTTAGTAGAACCAAAATTAATCAAATTCTTAAGAATTCATATGGTCTGGATAAAAAAAAACATAAACTTTGTTATCTTAGCATCTAAATGGCATGTTTGATATGACTATGTTTTTATTTCTTCAGTTACCAGACTTCACAATTTGAAGTGAACTTTGCTGACCACTTAATTCACTATTGAATCAGCATGCCATTCACAGAAAGTTTTCCCGGAACCTATCTTGGGTGAGGTCAATAAGCACCATCAGAGGGTGCACTAGGATACATTTCTAAAGAAAATCTTATTTTTAATTCGTGATAGAAAATACGATGCGACTCACAACATTTAAATTGTAGCAATATCATATGTCACATTCCATTAAAGAAATTTCCAAATACCTTGATCGCTATCACGATTCCAGATTTTTACTCCTCTAACCAAAACTGGCTTCTCCAGATTGATCTCTAGCCATGGAGAGGTTTCTTCTAGAGTGTGAGCGAGTGAGTTCTCATCATAGATCCCATCTATTGCATTCAGCCCAAAATAATACCCTAGCCTACTTGATAACTCTGCAGTCACATTCTCACCTGAAACAGATTTTTCTGAATTTAATGGCATCAAGATGAATGAATGCAATTGTGTATTGTGTGGTACTGAGCTTGCATCAGTTGCAGACAGACATCACCCTCCCCGATTCCCACTGCTAATTATGATCAATTAATATTTAAAAAATTTTCCTCAGTGAATAATAAATAGACAGTTTTTTGAGCTCTTATTTATGCCTCAATTCGGAGTTGTCCTCTCTCCAGTACGGTACTTTTAACCCACACCGCATAGGAAAAACCTGCTTAAAGAGGGTTATCTTGAAAACGGCTTATGATAGGATAAAAATGATTTTTGATTCAGAGTCTGCACCATTTAAAACCCTGTGAGATGTCATTGGAGGCTTGAATGTTGATGAATCTTAATTTTAGTGACGAAACTCATGAAAATTTCTGCCAAATTGTCTGCAAAACAGGCAGAAAATGCTATAATTGACTATCCAATTATTAAAATTATTTTCCAAACTAGGTCCATATGAGTTTTCAATGTTGCAGATTCTGAATCAAAAATAATTTTTATCCTATTATAAGCGGTTTTCAAGAGAACCCTCTTTTCAGCATGTTTTTCCTATGCGGCTTGGGTTAAAAGTTCCAAACTGGAGAGAGGACAACTCCGAATCGAGGCCTAAATCAGAGCTCAGAAGACCGTCTATTAAATATTACAAAGCAATATAGTTTAAAAATTTAGAGTTTTTAGAAGAAAATTTAACATGCTCACCTAATATCAGGGCAATCGTCTTGTTTCCAGATGTTCTAGTGGCAAACGCTCCTACATCTCCTCCACCAGGGGTCAACCAATTGTACATGAAACAATTTGTATATGTTTCATCCAACTGCGATGCGTACCTGAATCCCTGACATTCTGAACTGACAAGGCAAGCTATTGCGCACCCGATTCCTGACGCTGTGAACCTTGATTCTTGTGGTGCGTTGTCAAATGCAAAAACTTCAAAAAAAGCCAATTTATTTGTTGCACCAGTTACTCCCTGACAAACTATCATCATGGTTATTATGAGACCTATTCTCTCCATCTCTGTCTTCAATCTCTTGAGAGAGACTAAGAAAACCTATATATATTGGGTCCAATGCTTCGTGACTAATAACCCAGGATTATTTATTTCCTGTAAATATTTGAACATGATAAATGATGATAAAGTGATGTGGTAATGGTATGTAGAATATAAAAGTTCATAGCATTCTCATATTGTTGGATGAGTACCATCAAACTTACGTTGAACAACAAATAAACAAGCGCTAGGTAAAACAGTACCTATCCACATAACCATAAAGATGGCAGTTAGAATAATCAAAAACTTCAGGCCGGTACACTCAAATATCATTTTGATGATAGGCCAAAGTGGCCTGTACTTGTGGAAGAAAATTGATAATTGATGATCAAAGTGAAATCCCGCACACAGTTGTGAGCTACTGTGTTTGGGATTTAATATCAATCATTATATTCCATTTTCCTCCAACGGCACATTTCTTAAGTGTTTTTCATATAGAGGGCCTGCTAATTGCTCCTTACTTTAAGAGAAGAATGTCATGAAACAACAAAATCAAAATACCCAAGAGTTTTCATTCAAGCAGGCCAACAAGTCTTCATTACCAAGACGAACGAGAATCACAATATCCGAATGGAATAAACACTTAACCTCCCAGTATAATAACAGCATAGGAGTAAAATAAACAAATGGGTAAGCCTTATCTCTCCTAATGAGATAAATTGACCATAATATTCGCTATAATGCCACTAGAAATCAGCCTGAGTTTACTTTAACTAGTTGAGACATGACATGATAT
The DNA here is from genome assembly GCA_914767715.1 of Membranipora membranacea. Classification (NCBI taxonomy): domain Eukaryota; kingdom Metazoa; phylum Bryozoa; class Gymnolaemata; order Cheilostomatida; family Membraniporidae; genus Membranipora; species Membranipora membranacea. Next base: position 5,775,154 of record OU612072.1, on the reverse strand, counting down.
TGTGCCTTGAGTGCTGGATAGCAGAGACTAAAGTTCATTTAAACCAAACTGGGTGTCTTGATGTGAGGAGTTGAATTTAGTTTTTTTTTCAAACCTGTGTAAAAAGGTGATCCTCACATCGTTTTATTTTTTTTCTCCTCTACAGTTTCCATTTCCTGTTTGTCTATGGTAATGTATTGTAAGCTGTATAAATTGTGTAACAAATAATTAAACCAAACCAAGCTCTCAAAATCATCATTATTATACAGCCAATATGTGATGAATAGAGAACTACAGAACTCGTTTCAAATACTGATCGCTGGAATGGGATGTTTTCAGCAGAATAAATAAACAAAAAATTAAAATTAAAAAGTAATGTGTCCCATGTTTTGTGTAAATTTGTAATTTATCATCAAATGTTTTTTTTCCATCGATCAAAAAATGTAATCAGAAATGTAATTTAACTGTAATAGCTACTTACACTGACTACAATTTACTGGTAACTAGCTAAAATTGATTGTCCTTTTACATCTACAACCATCTTAAAACTTCAACACATTCTATCTGAATATTTGAAAACAGCTAAAGTGAGGCCCTTAATTGTTGGCGACATGACGACATTGGAAGCTGTAATAAGCAATGATGCTATCATTAATTTACTGTCTACAATCCAGGATTTTTGTTGGTAACTCGATCAATTTTGATTGAATTTCGAGTTAGAAAACTGCTTCACAATCAGCAGCATTTTGCTATCAACTGGACGTTATTTCTCCTTTAATGAAATGTTTTTGCCTAAAATTTGCATCAAACTGTTCATTTAATCTGCCTAATCTAATGTTATTTTCAAACTCAAGATCCGAATAAAATTGATTGAGTTATCATCAAAAACTTGGCATATGAGCTGCATGTAAATGATAAAACCAATGCTAATACACCTTTCAATATTGTTACATTGCCTGCAAATAAATGCAGCAATGCTAATGCTCGATAGAGTGTCATGTCTCTGTATATTTATTATTAACATTGCAGACAACCACAAGTTATATTTTGATATCTGATGCGTAATGATGGTACTCCTTCTAAATTTGGATGTAAACAATAAATATCAAATTTGAAAGTTTACATTATTCAAATTGCAAACTCTCTTCCACCGCTTTGTTACAATAACACAAATAACCATACTTTCAACACAAATATTATTTGAAAAAATTTATGTATAAAATAATTTATTTCTAGAATTGAGGCAGTTATCTTTTGTTATTGTCATCTCAATACATACACAGTGAATTCAGCAACAAAATGATCTACAAAACAATATTATTGCTTTCACAAAAATAACACATTTTCTTCAAGATCATAAATGAGACATAGGTTCTCAAATTGATTCAGTTTATAGCAGCCATGGGGTTGAGGGGCTGCTGACTGTCCTGTGGTGCAGAACCAAATCTTATACCTTGTATTTTCATTGTTGAGTATGTTTCCTACTGGTGAAAGTTAAGTGCGTCTTGATTCGTTTTTAGTGGTGTCAGGGTTGTCGGCTACTTTAAGTCTATGGTAGCCTCTCAGTTTTAAGGGAACAACTTTCTTTCGTTTTCTGAATTAACCCTATATCTGAAACAAATATTTCTAGATAAAGAGGGAGCTGTTAATCACAAAACATCTACATCCATTCAGAATACATTGAAGAATCACAAATTTCCAAAGTTCATTGTTCAGCTCATAACATCCTTGCTCAAAACCAGCTACATCTCTGTCTCCCTTCAAGGGAAATCAAAGTGCGGATCAATCAACAAGGGTAGTCCTCTAGTAGGAATCCTCTCCAACCTCTTTGTGATCTTTTGATGAACTCATAACCTTGGGATATTCCGGTGATCAACCATGTGCCAACAATCTCAGCAGAAGTTACTCAATTTGCTCTTGGAATCATAGAAAATCGGTAACAAAGAAAACAAAATACTCGCTTCCTAAAATCACTTCGAGGATCCGATTGATTACCAAAGACATGTTAAGTACATTGGTATAAATATTGACCAAATATTGATACGGTCACACCAATTGGCCGAAAAAATCACAAAAAGCTCAGTCTATTATATGGATGTGCAAAAATACAACGTATAAATCATGGGACCTGAAGCAGATTTTATGGATGCTTTCATCAATAGTACAGCCTATCTTTCTTGATGGTGCTGTGGTTTGGGGGGAGCAGTACAAAAATTCTCATGGTCAGCCAAGATTGCCAGAAAAAACAGATCTGCTCATTTACTGGCAACTGGTGCTTTCAAAGCGACACCAGGATTACCCCTTGAAATCAAAACGAAGCAGGCTGCTATGAACCCGCCTGGTTCATAGCAACATGCTCCTAAGTTGAAACACATGTAAGCACACCAATATTGTCAATCAGATGCCTGATCTCATTCACTGACCTAATGATCACAAACACTATTTTACTTTATTTTGCCGTACAAATATTGAGTTTTCATTCCCAACGAGAGAAAAAAGTCAAAACTGTTCCGCTTCCTTTTCCTCGCAACTTTTACAGTTAGTGATTGTAATACAATCGATCAATCAAGACTTGGGTATTTCTCTTCACTGATGGTTCATCTTATAGACCTTGGTGTTGGAACTGGTATATTCATCCAACAAACACAAACAAAATCAGATGGTTTGTACTGATGTTGAGATCACAATTCTACTAACACAAAATGCCAAAATAACACAAGCTGAGATTACTGGAATATGAATAGTTGCCATTGTTCTTGAATGTTCAAGGAATAAAAATAATAGCCATGCTCACAATTTGTCTCTCTTCACTCTAGTCTCTCTAAAACCTTGAAGGTAAAATGACAATTAAATGCGACTGCATACAGAACTTAAAGCCCATTGAGTAGAGCAACTCCATCACTCTTATCTGGTTCCCTGCCCACTCTGGGATCTATGGTAACGAGCGTGCGGATGTGCTTGTCAACCTTGGAGGTGTGTTTGATACCTTTGATCCTGAAACCTACCCACTATTGATCAAACAGTCCTTAAACAAAAAATCAAAAGTTGAGGAGTTCAACCTAAAATAATGTACAAACACAAAAATTATCACTGAAAATATCTAGTCCAATATCCAAAGTCCTTCCGGAACTCTAAAAGCTATTTCTGTGATATGTTGTAATTAGTATCACAGATCATGGTCACACTTAAACAACTTGAACATCGCTGACGAGTCATCCTGTCCTTAATACCAAATTACTCAAAAATTAAAAGTATACACGCAAATAAGAAACATTATCAAAACCTTCAAACGCAACTTTGCATTTAGGTAAAGGATCTGGCTGACTATACACAATTGTCTGACGGATTAACTACCAACATATGCTAGATCAAGTTTTTCCGGGGCCTCTGAATACAATGGGTATCGCCTGTTTTCTGACTGAATCATTCCACCATCTATCTCATTCTCTCCCCCCCCCCCCACAAGACAAGACAGCACATTAGTTCCAGATCTACCATTAGTGGATATCATGATGTGCCTACGAAAATGAATATGAGTTGCCTCAGCATGAAGATAAAATGAGAAAAAAGAAATAACATGTTGTTATATTCGCTCAGGAGTTTAATGGATAATAGCATTCAAATTTATGGCACAATTATCCATTAATCCTAGAGGGCAAAATGTCGGCTAAATCTTAGTTCGATAATTTGGGGATGCGATTTACATGGTTGGAGTTGAGTTTAGAGAGTAAGATTAGAGGTGACCTTATAGTAGCTGACATTGTGTGGCTAGCACAGAATTTTATGACAAACTATATACATTTTACATATGTGACTCATTTTTGGCTGTAAATTATATTATTATACTGACTACAAGAAAATAAAGATAATGTAGACCTCATCTAATCAATATTCAACAATATTTGTCATTTTAGAAATACATAAACGGAATGAACAAATGTAATCATAAATTTGCAATCAATCTGCAAAGCAAATTTCACGTTTAAAACATGGTAATAGGAGATGAAATCTTGTGACCAAAGGAAATATTTCACAGAATTTATTTGGCCAGCCTTTTACATAAAAATTATCAAGGCAAATAATTAAAAATGCAATCAGATCTTTACCTCACTGCATTTCTTTTTGGGAAACTGTTCGGGTTTCCAATCAAATTGCAATTCACAGAGCGGAGATAGGTGAGGAATTACACAAAGTGAGTTTCAGACTCAAATCAGATCAGAAGTATTGTTGAACCTTATAGACATCCTTTAGGGAGATGATCCTTTTGTGCTACAAGGTTAATCACACTGTGTCATATCATGCTTATATAAGATTTTATGTTGATGTCATGGTGAGCATAATTTGAAATTTGAGTTGAAAAACGATCAATTAATTGGGTATAGACATTTTAGGGCTTCTAAAGAGTAAATATTACAGATTTTCTTTTCATAATGATGGCAGAGACCTTGATTTTGTTGATTTTGAAAGCAGTCTGTCATACTGAGAGATAAGCACAATTAGAACTGATGTACAAAGTAGCTCGAATTAATATTTCCAAATTGCTCTTACAATCATTAACTCATAAGCATCTAAGTAATTTAGTGTTAAAGCTATTTATCAGGCAGTTTATCTCATGTATAACTTGATCAGACAGTAAAGCTCATGTAGATCATAACATTCAAAAACCTGTATACATCATTATGTAAAAGTTGGAAAGGGTTTGTGATCAATCTAGGCACTTGAAATATACTCCTAGAAACATACAAAGGAATGAAACAAACAAGAGTGATACCACTAATTATTATAGTGTAGATGACTGGGCAATAATCATATCGTGATCTCTTCGATGGCCAACTGATGCATTTCCAACCTTCTTTTTTTATATCAGGTCTCTTATGGCAAGGGGAAGAGTAACAACCCTTACTAAAAGCGCTGGGAACAATTTAAGTCTGTTATGGAGAAACATTTTTCCTGCCAGAGTTTTCTATCCACTTTTTTCAAGTTATTCAAACTATCAGCACCATCTTGTTTAATAGTTACTATTAAGTTATCGAAGAAAACAGTTAAAAATGAAATCAGAACTGTCTCACACAAAATTTCCTCATTGGGAAATGTTCTGGCTGTTTAAGATGTTCTACATCTCCGACATATGATTTGGTCTTTGGAAACACAAAGCCTGTTTTTGTGTTTGGACACAATGCCACAATTATTCTAATCAAATTGCAATTCACAGATCGGAGATAGGTGAGGATTTACACAATGTGAGTGGCTGACTCAAATCAGATCAGAAGTATATTTGACACTGATTAACATCCTTACTTAGGGAGATGATGTTTTTGTGTTACAAGATTAATCACAATGCCCCATGTCATGCTGATATAAGATTTTATGTTGATGTAATGCTGCGGATCTTCTGGAATTTGAGTTTGAAAGACCATCACTTTTAAGGCTTCCGAAGACACTAGATTTAATATAACAGATGTTCTCTTTTTGATCATGACAGAAACCTGCATTTGTTTATGTTGAGGGAGTCTGTCTAACTGAGAGATAAAATCCCTTAGAACCGATGTACAAAGCAGCTCAAATTTATTCTTCCGAAATGCTTTTACAATCTTTATTCAGAGGTATTTGAAGTGTTCATGCTATTTCTTGAAAAGTTAAACTCATGCTCTGATTGACTGCTTGGCCGCCTCATTGTCAATATTCTACGCTGTGTTTATTGCCATATTTAGTGTGCGAGTTATCCGAGCCCAGGACGTAGTCCAATATACCAAACTATATACAACCATTACCATAGCCTTATTCCTGAGAGTATTTACTTTGATTAAGTGTTGCCTTGGCATTGATTGTCTTGGGTTGTCAAACTAACTGCACATTGCCAAAAATGCTAACGCTAAAACTAATTTCACAAAATACACACAACTATCCCGAATTTCATTAAACTATTCAACTCATCGTGTCGTCGGTGGCTTAAATCAGAAGCTTTTGCAGTGAATTGTATAGCCGAAACCTTATCGAAACTATAAAAATGTTGTAAACAAACCGTACCTTATTTATCACAGACTGAACTGAGGCCTCATATACTCCAACTTCTTTTATTCATATTTAATCCGTGAATATCTCTTTTTCTAAGAGAGTTACAGTTATGTAGTTCTTACATCCTAAAATTCAGCTAGGTCCGCTATAGCTGTATGTTACTTGTCTTCGCAAGTGTTCTCATCCTCACTTCATACGCAGCTGAATAACATGCTGTTGCTGGGATTATCTCTGGTGCGGATAATCTGATCAAAGGCCCTTTTGATTGTACTATTAGATAGATCATATCAAGCAAATCCCTGAAGGTCTTTTTAACCTAGCTGTTTTAGAAATAATGGCCATTTCCAGTTCCAACTGATTTGGTTTCAATTAATCCTTATTAATCAATACTGCATATGGTGTTTCTGTGTGTATAACAAAAAATAAACAAAATCTAATAACCAGTTGCCAAGATAATCACATGGTAAGACCATTGTTGGAAAAGTGAACAAGATCACTGTGGTATATGTTTTTAAAATTGCCGCACATAGGTCACATTTGTTATATTTGTGTTACCTTTATTTTGACATGATCGAGCTAATCTATAGCTATGTATGTTAATCTTTAATATCAAGTAATGCTGAGAGATCAGTAGGCCTGCAACTACATATTATAAAAATCACCCTAGAAAACTTGTCGAAGAGATTTGAAGTTTTCTTCTGTGTCGATTTGATATAATTAAATAACCCAAGGTACAATATTTCTTGAAAATTTGGGTTTTCCTCAACCATATCTCTGCTGGCGACTAAGGTTTGGTGGAAATTTTCACCAAATTTTCCATGCCCATGGTAGATTTCAATCAAATTATGAAATATATCACAAATTGTTACATCTATATAAAAAAAATAATGCTCAGAAAATGAGAACGCTGTGTTTGATTATACATTTTATAATACACGCATTGTGTGAAAGTGCTCTGCTGTGGTGTTCAATGTTATCATCATCCAGCTCTATGTGGAATCCAATGTTTCATCTCAGCAGCATGTTTGTAAGCTTAGTGGATACTACTTTGTGATACTATTCCTTTAGAACTAGTGAACAGATTCAGAGCAAATAACCCTGTAGTCTGGCGACATTTCTTCCTGCCCTGTTACATGGAAATTCAATAAGTTTTTAAAGATAAGCTCAACATTAATTTACTCTCCTTATCCATACTATCACGACTGTAGCGACCTATAGCTATGGCCAATACTTTCATATGACTGGTGTTACGTTATGACAAGTAATGGGGCCATGCAGGGAGCGACCAGAACCAGCAAATAAACAAAATGTGATAGAGCATTTTCAATTGGCTATATCACTGGAAGTTTTGTGTATTCGTTCTTAAAATTCTTTACAAATATGTGGTATTAGACATCGATTGATCTTATATGAATTAGGTTGTGGAGCAATGAGCAAAGAAGTTTGAGTGAACCACTATGGAGAGACACGTCATGTTTGTTCTAGGGTAGTATTTGTGTCAGATACTCCACCCACTTGAACAAATAACCCATACAAAACAAACGCACCTCTGATACTCATCATTGCTCATTTTCATTTTATTAATTCGACTTCTAGGATAATTAGAGCTGACCAACACAAGATGACAGTAGTAAATACTAGTGATCAACACCATCATTGTTAACATGTTTTACAGTGTAAGCTCGTTATTTCGCATCCTGATACTTCAAAATTCCTGTAAATTCATACACCTGAGTGTGTACCCAGCTCAGCCAATGGTTATTTTACCCATTTAATTCGAAAATGTAACTGTAATTCGAAATTGTCTTCCCCTACCAAGGAAGACAATAACTCCATATAGTCAGAGGGCTCATGATTATAAGTTGTCTTTTCTAATCAAGGAAGAATGTAACTCTTGGTTCAGAAGTTTTCTTTTTGACAATGCAGACAAAGGAGTGATAAATATCCAATTCAGTGGTTACTACTGTTCACTAGTAATCAGTGTTTTATTTCCATTATCACTTGGCTTGCACAATACAACAAATAAAAAGTTGATGGTTGTCAAATCCCTGAAATACACCCCATATTCGTTGAAAATTCCCGCGAGTTTGCACTATTGTAAATAGAACATCTCATAATTAGAACCAATTTCCTGGGTCCCCTGGAGTTTGAATTAAGCGACTTAAACTGTATAATATCATACTAGGTGTATTGTTAGCTTAATGTCCATGGCTCAGGACTAACACAGCAAATGTTACTCCCCATCAAAACCTGGCAGTCAGTTGACTACAGAGTGATACAATATATGTGCGGTGATGACCTTGCCCTCTAAAATATTGAAGGATGGGAATAAATACAGCCAGGTTAGCACTATCGAGCAAAGTTGCAGTCTTGGCTCAGAATTTCGGTCAACTCTGGGGGCTTGAGATGTGATTTACCAATTAGGCTAAGGATCCACAAGCTACCTTTACAGCTCACAAATCAATCAATGGAAGCAGAATAAGAAAAACATCACTTCAAGTGTAGATCCCATCTATTGAATTGTGCCCTCATTAATTCAACCCGCTGTAACATTATCATCTAAAATAGATATATCTAAATTCCATGAGCTTGTATTGTGTCATACTGAGCAGGTACTGTACATGTGCTCTATTCGGACGGCAAGATCTTCATAGTATTATGTTGACCTGGAATGGTATGGATAAATTTTCCTCAGCAATTGATTATGACACATTAGTGAACCAATAACGCTATACATTCTTCATCTTTATTTGACATACACAATGGACTTTTGAAAGCTAATTTTTGATATAAAATACATGGGCAGGTGTAAGTCACATAAGACTTTGCTAAGTTCCCCCTTATTTGTCCTCAAAATTTACAAAGTTATAGTAACAAAATGGATTCTGGTTGTGCACACATTTTAAGCAGAAGAAATGTGAATATGCTCACCTAATATCATGCCAAATGTTGTGTTTCTATTGGATCTATTGGCAAATACTTCTACATCTCCTCTAGAGGGGGTCAGCTAATTTTACGTGGAACAATTGACACCTGTATCACCTATCTGTGATGAAAGTTGAATCCCTGACATTCTGAACTGATAAGGCAAGGTATTTCTGTTGCTTTGAACCTCGATTTTTGCGGTGTGTTGTCAACTCCAAAATCCTGAAATAAAGCAAATTGATTTGCTGCGTCGGTTAGTCCCTGACAACCAATTGTCATGGTTGTCATTGAACCTCATATTTCCATGTCTGCCTTCAATCAGCTGACACAAACTAAGAGATGTTGAATCAAACAGCGCCATGAGATTCACTATAATTCTAAGAGATAATATTTATCATTTATTTCATGCTATCCACCTTTCTACCTTATAGTACTTGTCTTTAATTCAATGCTTCTCACTGTAGGCAAAACATTGTTAGTAATCATGACACAATTATAAACTTCCTTTGTTATAAACTTATAAACTTATAAGGAGCTCCCTCTGGTCTTGTAAACTTCATCGAAGCTTATAAGGCCAGAGGAAGGCACTAGTTTCAGTATCCACATACATATGTAAATCTGATTCAGAGTCAGGGAATATTGTGCTCAGGTCTTCAGCTGTGTGTTGCTACATATGCAATGTATTCATTGGATCAGATCTGTTCCAATATTTTACCTCTGGTATCTGTAGTACTAACCTCTGAGTTAGGGACTGTTACAGGACACACACTGTAGTTCTTATGGCACTGATCAGAATTTTGCACTTGTCAAACAGAGGTAAAAGCTTATTATAAATGCTACCACCATACAATGTCTACCTCCTCAAAGACTCATGGTATAACTTTTGATAACAATATGACCTTTGAAAAAAAAATGCAGCATAAATACTGTATATCTCACTCATCATATGAATGTACTGAAAGCGTTCATCTATGCTTATCTTAACCCAGAGGCCTCATAACTATTGACTACATGAGCAAGATATATCTGCATACTTATATCAAACCATCCCTCCAAACCCTTTACAACCCTCCCAGAAAACACTGTACTGGACCTGTGAATCACGCTTTGAAGCATTCCTACTCCAAATACACTTGTTCAGGCTTTGATGCCACCAGAGCCCCTACTTACCCCTCCATGGACAGCTGGGGATCAGTCATTTCATTCCTGAACCTGACTATGAGACTGATATTCTAAATACCCATATCAATGACAATCTGGTGCTTGAGGTTTGGCACTGTCGAGATAAGGGCTGTCTGTTGGTTTTGGAATAGAGACCAGCGCCGAAGACACCAGTAATATCAGATAATATGGAGCGCAGTCATTTGAAATAAATCTCAGATGATTGCCACCCTAAAACTCAGGCAAACTTTATTTTCAAAGAATGCTACTGTAATTTGTAAATTTTGTACAGAAAGCAATTATACTTCAGATTGCAATTTCCTACATTATCAAATAGTAACCTTTCGTCTTTGCTCGCATTTTCTTTCTGAAGAGTTTATCATTAATTGATCTAAATATGATTTCATATTAGAATGAAATAGCGACTTAAATCAACAACAATTTGCAGCATTCTGGTAACCAGCTACTATTGATTGAACTTTTTCATAAATTTCAAAAATATCCCCAGAATCTGTGGAAATGATGACATAACAAATGCTGTATTAGCACAACTTTTTAAAATTAACTAGAATAAGCTATAACGTATTTTCAACCACACACAATGAAGGCGTCTTAACCTAGAAATCTAGAGGCAAGTTCTTTTGCGTGGCGGTTGCTTGTTTGATAATACAACAAATGGTTGAAGAAGCAAAACGTCATACCTTGCCCTCAATAACAGTTATTTTGTCTGTTTCAACAATGTATATCTAATAAAGTGACATTATTGGTATAAAATTTATTTATCATATTGAATGTAGTCCCAGAAAGCAAAGGAGGCCATCAAATCGAATTAACGTAACAACAATAAATGAACATGTTAAACAGCAAAACTCAGAGTTGTTCCCCTGGATATTATTAGACAGTTATTAGAACGCTCAGTCTGTTCGGGCCTGTACCATCAGTATATAGAGGTGCAGTTTGAAGCTATGGATTCCGCCATCATTATCTCATAACAATATCCTCACAGAATATGATTATATTATTGATCAAATTGAAAAAGAATGTGATGTTTGTAACTCCTTAAGGCCACAAATCACTAAATAAGCTGTTAAAATAAGTAATCATCTTATGATAAGTAATCAACTAGACATGAACCTCAATCTCCCACAAATTAAGAGGATTGTTAACATTTACAGCAGTGATTCTCACATATTTACCATTAATGGCTTCATAACACAGATGTAGCCTTACAGGTGGCTGAAATCCTGGAGAATATGAGCATGCTGATTCAGTAAAACGCTCTCCAAATCCTTCATCATCTCTGGTCATAGCCACTGATGCCAACACATTCTGTAGTCTCAGTACAACAGCTGTAAATATAAAAGTTGAATAATTCATTATAAGTATCTTTATTTTTGATTTCAACATAAGTTAATGAAGTTCTCAATGTTTCATATGACTGGATTCAAAATACTACATGAGCTGTGTCGAGTGAATTAAATGAAATATTGAAAAAATGTCAATTCTTTATACTTTGAATAAAACAATTGAGTATTTGAAGAAGAACCAGGCTCACCCCATAATGAATTCGGATTTCAAACATCAGCGTACAACATTACCAAGGATACCGCACAATATTGAAAAATATGCTCTCCATAACTCAGCTTGGACGAGGTCAACAAGTTCCATCAGAGAGTGCAGATATTTCAAAAACTAATTTTATGGAAGTGATGTAAGTTGTGGTTTGGATAGACCCACAGGCTTCAAAGCTGTAAATCTTGCTCTGACAATAAAAGTTTCAATATACCTAGATTGCTTTCATGTAGACGATTCCAGATTCTTACTCCTCTAACCAAAGCTGGTTTCTCCAGATTTATCTGTATCCATGGAGAAGTCTCTTCTTGAGTATGAGCCATTCTCGAGCTTTCATCATAGATCCCGTCTATTGCGTACAGACCATGATTATAACCATGTAAACTTGACAACTCTGCAGTCACATTATCATCTGAAACAGATTCGTTGTATATAAAACAATAAAACTATGGATGAATGTTACACTGTATTGTGTCGCCCTGGGCATGTATCAATTGAAGGAGAAAACTCAGAACTTACGTACATGCCCTCAATTTCTTTCAAGGATAAAGACTCATTGACTATGCACCTACACTGTATTTCAATTTAAGCAAAAGAAATTGGAATATGCTTACCTAATGTCAGGGCTAATGTTGCAGTTCCGTTTGGTTTGGTGGCAAATACATCCACATCTCCTCCACCTGGGGTCAGCCAATTGTACATGGAACAATTCTCATCTGCGTCATCTAACTGGGATGAGTACCTGAATCCCTGACATTCTGGACTGACAAGGCAAGCTATTGCGCACCGAATCTCTGATGCTGTGAATATCCACCTTTGTGGTGTGTTGTCAACACCAAAGAACTCAAACAAAGCTGATTTATCTGTTACACCGGATACGCCCTGGCAAACCATGATTATGGTTATAATGACACCTAATCTCTCCATGTCTGCCTACAATTAACTGAGACAAACTGAGAAAGCCTCGAAGTGAGGGACTCTATAAATATTGCTAACGCTACATGGCCAGGACACAGGATTATTGATTTTCTACAATTATATGATCACAATAAATGATGGTAACAAAATTATGTATGTATGTATGCATGTATGTATGTATGTGTGTGTGTATGTATGTATTATGTATGTGAATTCTTAATGTGTTAGTTTCTAGAACGGTTGGATCAGCACCATCAAATCCATGTTAAATGACAAAAACAAAAGAGTTTTTTTAAATATCCACATATTCAGGGACGAAGCTGTGAATATTGTGGTCTTTTTTTTCATCTGTATTGTTGAGTATGGTACTGCAAAAGTGACACGCGATGTAGTGTACTAGTTTATGATGTTGATGATCTAAAACTTGTTGGCACTTTAGAGTTTGTCATATAGAAGTCCTGCTCATTGCTTCTAACTCTGATTGAAGATGTTCGAAAAAGCTCATTAGTTTCGAAATTCCCCAGAACTAAGTTTGAATCAAGCAGTCCACCAAGTATTCACTACCTCTATGAACGAGAATCACGATACCTGAATGGAATGGTAATTCTTATCTTTCCTTATGAGAAACATTGATGATAATATTCTGTTTGACAATGGTAATGTACTGCGAACTGTAACAATTTTATATTGTATATGTGACATCTAATTTAACAAAACCAAGGTGTAGAAATCATAATCATTATACAGACAACATAAAGAAAAGAGACCTGCAGAATTCATTTAAATAACTAATCCCTAGAATGGGTGTCTTAGGCAAGACAAATATCAAAAATTTACTCAGAAATGGATTTGAAGTTTAGTGTCCAAAGCGTTGTGTACAATTGTAATATAAGATCAAGAGTTGGTTCATCTTTGATCTAAAACACAATCATAAATCTATTTTGAATGTAATAGTAGGTTGAATCAGCGACAATTTACAGCATTCTGGTAACTAGCTACTATTGATTGTCCTTTTTCATCTACAAACATAGTAAACTAATCACAGAAGCTGGGAGGAGATGAAAATTTTGATTCAAAATCATGTAGTGACCATAATTTCAAATAGCATCAATAGATGGGACCAACTGGAACGCATCGCACCCACACTTTCATCTTCGGCACTCTACTCAAAGGCCTTTTCCTGCAGACAAAGTCACCTATGATGAGCAAGAAGTCTCTAAATTGAACTCATGCAACAATTTCGAACTTATGTCAACGGCGCTCATTAAAGGTTGATGTACCTAGGAGTCGGAAGGTAAGCTTGCAGTGAACCATCCCTGTGCTGCAATGGGCATAATGCTACTAAGATACAAAACTTTATATTTGCAATAAGCAATGATTATGCAGGTTATTTTATTAAAGACTTTGTTTGAGGCTGCTCTTTTGTATCACATCTTATTCTCCATATTTTATTCTATCATGTGAGCGATTTTCAGCTTTAGAATCCAAATATTGAGGAAGTTATGGCCTCTCAAACTTCACGGGTGATTGGCTTCAATCGGCATTGGGAATAAGCGGATGTTTCCCCTGGGGTATGTCACAACCATAGACATGTGACATAGACATGAGTTATTAGTTAATACACTAATTATCACATAATAATTGATGATCAAAATTCAGACCTGGGTGGGAATCGACCCGGGTCCCCATACCTATAGGCAACGACGCTACCATCACGCCACTTGGACCAACTAGGTTAGCTGGATGTGACATACCCTAGGGATTGCCGGCTGATTTTTACCGCCGATAAATTGCCGTCACCTTGGAAGTTTGAGAGGCCATAACTTCCTCAATATTTGGATTCTAAAGCTGAAAATCACTCACATGATAGAATAAAATATGGAGAATAAGATGTGATACAAAAGAGCAGCCTAAAACAAAGTCTTTAAGTTATCCTACCTCTAATGACAACTGACTGAAGATCGAAATTAATATCATCATGTCTCTTACGACCCAATTCAGAAGACATGTACTAAAAGACAAAATACACTGCATCACAATAAGAAATGTGTTTCGCTTACTGGAATCAGTTCATTGCGTTTAGCAGTTGAGAAAATGTTTGATGCAACAGTGACAGCAACATCAATTATTTTCTTCATGCTACAGCAGAGAGTTTTCATAGGGAAAATGTTTAGTAATAACCTTTGACACAACCACTTTTAGATGAAAAGCAAAATGGAAATCATCCATACATATATATTCATATATGTAATTACAAATATACTTTATTTTTTATTAGACTCATTCATTGATAATGTTTTACAGAATAGCCAAACAATTAAAATTTAATTGTTTTAAGATATGACCACTTCTGATTGGTGACATACTGATATAACATACAGTATAAAATGTGATGACTTTCCTGCCATTAAGTTTTGCCAAGCTGTAACCACTAATGCTATGACTGTCTCAAGCCACAGTATGCACAGTGCTAGGCAGCTCTAGCAAGTTAATGAGAACCTAGGTCACTTATTTTTATTTTGCATTTGGAGTTATCTAACAACTAACACTTTGTGAAGGCAACTTCAACAAAACTTGCAATCTCAACGATCTTGACAGGCGCCTCACAACCATTTATTCGTATCTAGTCAGGATTGGCAGCTCAAATTAGTCCCAACAAAATTATGTTGATGCAATAAATTGTAGTTGCAATCCTTGACATGAATTTTAAGTACAAGAGGGGGAAAATTCCTATAGTAACACACAGGAATTAACAAGCCAGATTGTGAACAATTGATAAATACACTAAAAATGACTGGATTTCACAGACTTATATTGCTAGGCCAAATCTAGTGCAGAAACATTGCAGGCAAAAAATTATGAATTGTTGGATTTTCTTGTGAATTCATGAAGTATTTATTTCAATTGAAGTAGAGATATTGATTTAAAACTTGAAAATACCCATACACATAGCCTAAAACCAGGATAGTCATTAGAGTATAAATCTTAGACAGGATACTATATAGATCATTGATATTGAGGCAAATTATTGAATACTTTGCATCTTCTTTGAGTTATGTGGTAGAACATTTTTTTTCTTTTTCAATTACACAGTTTAATGCTGTGTGGTTAATTCTTAAGATCCTGACCCTAAGTGAAGCTGTAGATAGCGTCAGGTACTGTTCTTGAGATTGCAAAGTACTGTGGAGAAATGATTCTGAGAGACCTTTAGGTTACTGTGTGTTGTACCCGTGTGAGTTACTATTGTTGAAAAATGTTTAATATATTTCTATCCTTAGGATTGAAATAATCTCAATACCATCCTGTAAATTGGTTAGTTCCTCGTACAAATCCCAGATAATAATTATGTAATTACGTCGGCCTGTCATAACTTTGCCAAAATATGTGTGCAGGTCGGATTTCCTTCAAAGCTAACAAAGGTATCTTTAAGCTTCAGTAGAGATGAGTTCATATCAAATGTCAGAGTCTAGTTAATGACTTTCAGCTTCAAAGGTGTTGACAAGCGCTGAGGTGCAGATGCTGAGGTGCTGAGGTCATTCAAAGGCCCTGACAGCTTCAAAGTATGTTATTTCTAGGTTTATTTTGGTTATCTGATCAAATTGTGGTTCAGAAACGCTTAGAAAGAACCAATGATTCCCAATATAATCCAATCATTCAAAAGTAGCTGTAGTGAACTTGTAATATGGTAGTGCAGTTTGCCTTCTCTCTGGCATCGAAAACAATCACAATATGTAACAAAAAGATTCACAAAACTCATTACTGTGTATTGAGATTAAAATTTTCAGACTTATTTATTCATTAGAAAATTTATGAAATTCACAAAATAAAATTAGGCTGCATCGTCCTTAGCTACCGACAACGCATAGTATTCAGATTCATTTTGATTATCACACAATCAAATAAAATTTGGACTGTCTGACGCATTGCGTATCCTTTCTAGTAGTTAAGTGTTATAGCTGTAGATATTATTAACACATACGCTGTATTGGATAGGGTCATGGGCGTCAGAAGGGGTGCTCAGGGTGCTCAAATTTTTAATAGCAACAGCCTCTTGCCCGGGCCCCGATTGAAAGTTCTAGCGATAAAAGAAAACATTGAGTTTCAATTATTAAAAAAAAAAGAAGAATTTTAAACCTCCCAATGGGTGCTCAAGTGAGCACCCATTGGGAGGTTTAAAATTCTTCTTTTTTTTTTAATAATTGAAACTCAATGTTTTCTTTTATCGCTAGAACTTTCAATCGGGGCCCGGGCAAGAGGCTGTTGCTATTAAAAATTTTTGGTATTATGCTTGGTGTTGCTCATCCATAAAAGTTGGCAGGTATGCACCAGAATGTCTCTTTTTGGGTCTCGAATTTCAAAAAATTTCTGTCGGAAGGAGCTTGCTTGGGTGCCACAAGAGAAAACAACTCTGAGTAGGGAATAGCGGTCATGCTAATTGGCGCCATAAACCCATTCTTTCTTTTGAAGCGCAATCCATTAGCTCGCTCGTCATTCACTGCAAGGCGATTGGTGCCGCAGGAGATGTGGGTACAAATACCGATGGGGGAGCTTTCATGGTTGATCGATCCAGCGTTCAGCACCCTATAGAGTATACTTCTGCTTTATCTGCTGTAATGTACAACTACAACTACAAGTAAAGGTTTTCAGGGATTTTCAACTGCAATTCCAGCATAAGCCAAGCAATTCAAAGTTATCATCACTCAATTGTAAAAAAAACATCAAGTTTTGCACTAGCACTTTTATGCAAAGCAAAAAGGCCATGGCAGCTTTTCACGGTTGAAATAGGGAATAGGATTGATTTCTTAAAACTGCTGTAGGGAGTTCCTTGCATGTTTAAGAGCTGAATCTGCTGAAGCATAATTTTGACAAGCTCTGTCATTGTTTGTTTTCCATACGAGATATAATGTACCAGTGACACATAGCTTGCATAAAATGATACAGACTAAGAATCATTATCATCATGTACAACAAAGTTTGAAGCCAAAATAATCTTTCACCACTGGCCTAATAATTATCAGCTTATCATTTTTAATTCTTTGTATCCTATACACCTAGCCAGCTCAATATTAGCCACACAAAGAATTAAAACTTTCCCTGAACTAGATCGATAGAATGTAGGGTAATGTCTCCAATAAATACAAGAATTATTTTGTTGACATAGCTCAACAGATTATCTTTTGAAATCAATCAGTCATACATAGTGACACAAAAGCCATGCAGCTAGGTGGTGCCTTGGTATAGTGCTACTGAGAAGGAAAGTAAACATAGTGCAATGCTTGTCATTTTTTCAACACATGAAATACAATTTTACAATCACTCAGCAAAATAATTGAAGCAAAACTATTAATTAGAACTCCAGGACAAAGATTACAAAAAATGTCAAAATTCACATCCGAGTAAATACGCTTTCAATCTAGGATGATATGTACTCCATAGTCAGACATACATTACTTTAGAGGCAATTTTAGATGTGATTGAGTGTTAGTTCAGTTTTAAAATAGTGATAGTCTGAAATAACAGGTTTCAATGTTCCTGCAACTATGTATTTCAAAAATAGACCAAAAACTAAAAATTTCCCAATTCGATGGTCCAGTCTATTTTTTTTTCAAATTACACTTGATTGAGGGGATAGGGACATGTTGTGTGTGTATATTCAAACAGTATATTGCAAAGGCTACAAATTAACTAGATACAAGCTCAGCTTTAGTCAGGTTAACATGTTGCCTATTGATACAGAACAATGATTGGGATTTTCAGACTTTCCATGATGATACATGATGTAGCTCAGTGAATAGGAATGTGCGCTCAAATCAGGTGTGCAGACAAATTGCATGCTGTTATTGACTAGAAACAACACTTTAGCTTGTAAGTAAGTGGTGTTGAGCATAATTTTTATTTTAATAAGAACGTTTTTAGTTTTTCTTAGTAAAAATTCTGAAGATACCCTAATTATTTCCTCGATTGTGTGAGTATGAGAGTTCTTGACTATATTCACAATAATTTGTCAGCTATTCATATCAAACAGTTGTCAAATCATAATTTGAACCATTAGCAAGCATTGGCTGTTCATACTGACAAGAAATATGTAAACAAAAATTCAAAAAATGGTGGCTATTGTGCCAAGGCAATCGTTACATATAGACAGTAGCATTATAACATGAATTATTTATGAACATTCTAACATGAATTAAAGAGTTTTTTCTCCTTTCCCCTGTTACTCCCTGATTGAAAAAGGGTAGACAACTGCAGTGCTCTGAAGCCCATTCTGTGAGACGTGTTATATTTCAACTATGTTAACTATTGTAACGCACTCACAAAAGCTTAAGCAAAGACATATCACAAAATGTTGCTTGATTTGGAAATATGCCTGTTGGGCTGGCTAGTACACTATGCCAAAGACATCAAAGACATGGTCTGCCTTAGAAGAAGCAATCATGCAGATTTTGATCAAAAGTGATCCAGAGGAACCCACTGACTTACAGGCTGGACATAAGGTAAAGTTTGATTCATAACTAATCTTTATTTTGTAATGAAACAAAAGTTTAAAGAATTGACCCGCATTGTAAGATGGAAAAGATGTGGTACCAATTTAACAATATCGTAGACAAAACTTGCAAAATCTGGATTGAAAATCCATTTGACCTCCCACCTTTTCATAAGCATTACCTGAAACGGTCAGCAAAAAATTGCTGTGACTGTTTTCTTCTGCAGTTGTTGTTGAGATTACAATCTTCATATTTTGGCATTGAAAGTGTTTCTAGAATATAGCATGGTCGCGAGAAAATTCTCAGATCACATCACAACATAGACCAACCTCCAGTTATTGCACATTCATATAGTTATTATATACTCTAGAGTGGACAATGCAGTGCTCAAAACGTCCTACTTAATTATTGGGAAATCCATGACACACAGCAATCTGGTTGTGCATGGCTCGTGTCTGTATCATATAACATATCAGTTCTAGCTACTGACAATGATTTGTGATAACATGGAGTACAAGTAGCTTGTGGAAAGTGATTGGAGGTGAACAAGTTTGCTGCTTGCCTTTACCGTTCTTAGAGCACTTTTAGCAATATTTTTGTAAATCTTTTCATGTCACACTATTAGATCATTTGCAACTGATTTCTTTTGCAGCCTGGGGACAAAAAGATTTGTTTATCCCCTTAAACTATGAAAATCTCAACTGCAAACACACCATCACGATAAATCACAATTACCTGGCTAGCCGGTTTTTGTCACTGCCAGTTGCCTGCTGGTTTAACTGTCTCATGTCTCTCTAACTAAAATGTGACACACTCAGTGAGTTCATTTTATCTGTCAAGTATTATGACATCCAATTATACAAGGTGTACAAGTACCCGTGGATCAATAATTTTCAGATCTCGGGTTTTGGTTTGGCTATGTCATTTTAAGCTCTTAGTTCCCACTCCGGGGTGGCCACAAATTTTTGTATCGCCGAATCTATTCAACCCAACATGACAGGTTAAATCAAAAATGCATAAACTCTTCTGCTTAGTCGCTAAGCATCAAGAAAACATTGAATGGACAACTCAAGATACATACTTGTCCAAACTGATTCTAGATGTTTTTTTAGTTCCCTGACTCAGTCTGGAAAATTGTATGAAAATGGCAGTCAGTTATCGGTTGCAACACATTATGGAGAAAACACCATAATATTCCGTCTTCTTTGCATAGCGGATAAAACATGTTTTATATAGCCTTTCGAGGGACAGTGAAGTGGGAAGAACCTTGGTAATTGTTAACTCCCTTGAAAGGACCAGAGTAAGAATTTCTAACACTTTTGAGTCTCCATCAGAAATGGATTGATGCTATGAAAATAAAAGTCTTGCCGTCAGAAAGTGAGTTGATAATCATTTGGGGCTTGTAGCAACATCAAATTTAACTTGCAGTGATTTAAGCACCAATCTGAATTAATCTATTTGACATACCAAACAAAAAACTTAATATAATACGCTCAATAACGTAATGATATCCGAAGACCAAATCTGAATCTGAAAATTATGTACACTGTGACTGCAAATGAGGCAATTGACAAACATTTACATCTCCGATCACTTCTACGCAGGCTACTTGTACTTTCACTTAATCAAAAATAAAATAAGCCCAATTGAGTGTGTAACATATAAGTAGGAGAGACAGGACGCAGCTAATATGGGTGGCAAGTGGCAATGAAAATAGTTAGGCTAGCACCGTAATTTCTATTTCATCACAACGTGTTTGCGGTTGAGATTTTGGCTTATTTTAATGAGAAGACATGAAAAAGAAATTTCCACTGGCTGCAAGTGAAAATACATGAAAGTGATCTACAGTATGTAACATGAAATCTTTTTCCGAAGAAATGGCTTAAAGCTAATAAATTATTTACCCAGGCTGTCTCCCCTCCCCGACCACCCATCCCCAACACGACAAATGGGCAGGCTGTCGTGTCGGGGATGGGTGGGTTGGGAGGGGGGACAGCCTGGGTAAATTCGTTGTGACCTCTTTAAGGTCACGACACGGACCTGTCTATTTTCATAAAGTCGGATTTACGATCAAGAGCCAATTAACACAAACAATTATCTTTGTTAGTTATCAAGGAGTAGTTCTTGGTTTTACATTTGATTGTTCTTTTTATCCCATGTGATTTCCTGCTCATTTGGTATGTCATGCTGATTGTAAAACTACAACTTACTTAGGCTTAACTAGTAGAGACTTGCTGGAGTGAATAAGATTTATTTACTAAGTTCAGCATCGTGATCGATAGACATTGATACACATACATCAACTTAGTCTATTTCTATATTGTGCTTACATGACCAATAGACCATAGAATAAAATCGGACAACTCTTGTTTTATTCCGAATTCACAACTATTGAAATTCATTTATGAGTTGTCCTCTCTTACCAAATGGATTTACCCAGGCTGTCCCCCCTCCCAACCCACCCACCCTGACACGACAGCCTGCCCAGGCTAGCTTAAATCACTCCAAAAATCTAAATTTCCATGCCCAATACGTACATTCTCAATGATAAGTTATGTGATACAGGCACTAGCCATGCACAACCAGATTGCGTCGCGTCATGGATTTCCCAATAATTAAGTAGGACAAAAGCGGATGCTATTTTTGTACACATTTTCCACTCTGGAGTATATAATAACTCTATGAGCACATTTCACAAACAATAGAAAAAACAACATCTGACCAGACTTTAATATGATGCAAATATATCTGTTTACTCTAAATAGGTGTTTATCTTCCTCTTCTCATCATGATTTATAAGGAAAGCTTCCGCTATGCGATGATCAACCCGCTGTTAAAGACATGAATTGAATAACTCCAAATATTAACCAGTGAAATAATAAACCAAATATAACCAGTAACTTCCTTCATATTCCGCCTTGCAGTAGGCATTCTTTGTTTTGATTTAATGTTTGTGTCAGACTTATCAGGAACATGATTTATTGATATCTCATCTGTGTCACATGATGGCAGTGTATGAACAGGGAAGTAGCCCTGTGTAATTAAATTATATGTGATTCAACCCGCTATTATCGACAAGTTGTGTGTGCTAGCTACAGCTGCAGCTCAATTGGGAAGATGATTTTATTCGGCTAGGTCGACCACGGGGATCTCCTAAATATACAAGATTTCTTATCATACTAAAGACTGATTGAGCAATGAAACAACTTAATCTTGCTTTGATGGAGGCAGCGCGGTGTATTTTGATCTACCATACACTGTTAGGTATGTGTATCATTAACGGATAACAACAATCTTAATTTCTCGTGTATCAAAATGTGTTACTCTGAGCTCGTTTTGTTTGAGAGACATGCACGATCTAATCATTATCTAGTTTTCTTGGCGATCTAACTCTCTTGATTCTATACTTCTAGGTGGTTGATATTGTGTTGCATCTCTGTTGACTTCACCACTCTTATATTACTTTCTCTGTAGGTAAGGTTATTGAGGCTCAAGTAAATGTTGCCTTGGCAAAACCGGCGTATCAATCTTCGACATTAGACGTCAGATATAGTGCTGAGTTAGCAGTAGATGGTGACCCAATACCGGCACAGTGTATGAATGTTCATGTGAATGATGGTCTCTGGTCTCACACAGAGGCACAGCGCAACAGCTGGTGGAGGGTCGATTTGGGCAAAATACATTACATCTACAATATAACTGTGTGCAATAGAGGGAGAAAACTTCGTAAGTTGTATTGCTAATTCTTCTATATATAACTGTATTTTCAATATCTGCTGTTATTACAAAATCTCGTGATAAAAAATGGTTGTTCAGGTAACCTTCTTCGCTGTAGAATGACTGATTTTTCAAGGCAGCTTGTCAATTCGGAACTTGCTTTATCTTGCTGAATTGATTTGTAAATTGCTTAAACTCCTGCAATGGTTACAACTGGACTAAGGATTGAGGAAACTTTCTTCCCCTACATTACTAGAGGGATAGTTGCTGCAATCAACCAATATAAGGGTGTGTCCTGTTTATGACAAAATAGAGGATGGGCTGTCCCTAAAGAGGGACGAAAGTTGCCCAAAATCCTCGTACTGAGAGTGTGGTACATCCTAGAAAACTAGAATGCATCCTAGAGGTGAGGCCATAGAGGACCTCCTAATTGTGGGTGTGCAACAATCTACCAAAAACAGAAACATGCACTAATCGCCCATTGTCAGTGACGATTTGACCTTAGCCAATAGGCCAAGAAGCATGTGAGTGTGTGTGATCGGAAATTACTGTGTTGGACCCCTTACACAATCAATTTTTTGCTTATTAATCAGTGAACTTTTGTTACACAATTTATGCGGACCGCAGATTGGATTATACTAAGCTACTCTTCAGTACTGAGGATTCCAATACCCCAGCACACCCTGATCCGGATGATACAGACAACTGGAAGATCATACATACAATCAGAGTGTACCGGAACTCACCAGACTTAATACAGATACCAGAACAGCCAGGGGAGATAAGTGTAGCCAGACATGTAGCTATCTTCAATGCTGACTCTGACACTGTGACACTGAGAGAAGTTACTGTGACAGGATTTACTGATGAGGGTATGTTACTACACAGCTATGTATATGCAGCCAATTTGTTGGTTGTGATCAATTGGGTTGTGTGAGCGAGCCAATGCCTCTGAATATAACTTTCGAAGTGGCCCTGAACAGTTTATTGATCAATCAAGCGCAAAGTATGTCATGATACAAACTTCGGTATTCTTCATGTTGTGCAATATATTGCAGCTAGAGATATGGGTATTTTCAAGAAAATACCAAACAATGGCATCACATTGGCTAAGGTCTTTCAGAATGGCAACAATTTCTGAAAAAGAATGTTCTGTTTTGTATTGTTGAAGCTGTTACAGTCATCATCACTCTTATCAAATGCAGTCCATGATCAGATATTGTGTATTACAGAAAAAGACGCTATATCCCTCCATCATGATGAGGAGACAACTCCATGTTAATATCACAGGTTTCAACTACACAGTCATCGCCACATCAGAGTAAGATAATAATGTCACAATTTACAGATTTTACTCATACTTTGTAAAACATTTCTTCATCTGAAAGTAAGCCTTACTGAATCTATGATAGCAACCATGTTCTAACAATATTTTGTTCACTGGAACAAAACGTTTTAAATCATCATTTCAAAGCTTAGTCATCTAGGGCCTTCGCTGTCAAGCTTACCACATTTTATTGAACTGTTGCATGGAAATATTTTAGTGTGCCACGTCTTTCAATCAAGGCGGTAATTCTTACTCCGTTTAATGTCTGTTTGAGCCCTTGCAAGCATTGAGCAGAAGTTTGGCTTTATTGGATGCTCAGACATTCACTATACTATAATTATTTTTGATGTTGCCTAACATTAGGCTAAAGCTATATGAACATAGAACTGATGGAATCAGAGCTGTACTGCAAAGAATATCTGTGCGCTATGGGAATGAAGAATTGCGCTTCACATATGCCGATCTGTCACCAGAAACAAACACCTCCTTTGAAATCGAGCTTATATCACATCAGTTCCTGTTGGCATCAGAGTTATTTCTTGTCTCAACCACTGAATTCATTTGTGAAAGTAAGCAATACTGTTTGTGCAACAGAATGAATTATGATTAGTTTAACAGGTGACATTAACATTTGATCACTTTAACTGTCTCATTGCCTACTTGCCATGTAACATAATAGTGGTTAATCTTTACCATCTATCCTTTATAACTTAGATCCTTCTGCTGTGGAGAAAATAGATGTGATACAAACTTCAGACTCTCCTCATCCAGAGAGACCTGTGAACCTCAACATAAGCTGGCCTGTGAGTTTCCAAAACAATTATATTTCAAATGAATGAACAACAAAATGGAAAAATTCAGAAATAACTTTGGACCGGCGCTACTCTCTACTCAAAAGAAATCTTTGCATGTATAGCAGTACAACTCTAAGACTCCTAGCCAACATAGAATTATACAAAAGAAATCAATGGATTTGTATTTTTCTGAACACTGAAACTGGATGTCTCTCAACACATCTCAATTACACAATTAATCAAATGTCTTTTTCTGTTTTTGACAGATTCCACAAATAACTGGATGTGCGCCACTACCGGACCAGGTGCTCACATATGAGATCTCTATCGATGGTAACATTTCCTACCCTGAGCTCACACTAACAGAGATGGGTGTACATGTGGAGGCTTACAAAAATTACAGCATCGAAGTCAGAGCAATAAATTCACAAAAGAAGTCTAGTGTGGAAACTAAAATTACTGTGCTAACCATTTCAACAGGTATTGCGGGCGCAGTTAGGGTACAATCAGAATCAAACTGGAATTCGATCAGATTAATCTGCCATCATAATTATTCATGTATAATTGTCATTTTCCCCTCAAGGCATTTTTGTAAGTTTTTTGCAAATATCGCGACAAGTTTCATTTTAATTGCCGGATCCCCTAATCTTGTATTGAATTGGCCAGACGTGATGTCAGTAAAGTTAGAAGGAAGGGATATATAATGTAGCATGTGCTCTATCAATCCACATCCACCTATGACAATACTCCATTCCACCTTGCATGACAATATTATACACTGTGAGCAACTTTGACATGATTGATGAAGCAAAGCGATGCACTTTTCCGGAACTGTAAAACCAAGTAGCACTCAATGTGATAAAAACCCACTTGATATCTGAAGTTTGAAGTTAAATGTGTTCAGGTTTTTTATTGGGGTCATAATTATGAATATTATCTATTGTAAGAGGGATGTGCTTGCTAATTCCAAACTATTCTGTTTGTGATCTGAGGATTCTACCTTTATATTGCCATCCTGAATCTGACAAAGTGTTACCCATGCCAGTACAATAATAAATACCAAAAATTATTTCAATAAATACCAATGCGCTCAAACAATTCACTGACATGTCCTATGGCCTCTTAAGTAACCAGGATTGTTCTGTTTTCACTGAAATCCCCAAACTCAACCATTATCTTGAACAAAAATAAACGAAAATAGATGGCTCTGTGTCACCAATTGTCCTGATCCTGACTTGGTAACAGCTGCTCTTAGTTTTACCAGCTTACATTCGATTCAAAAATTTGATAAAGCAATGTCATTTTGTCATGTTGCGTCTGTCTCAATTGCCAACAAACCATAACAAAAGCCATCATAGGGCAATTTGCAGGCTTTTAAGCGAATACCGCGTTCATCATCATACTAATTTAACCTCAGCTTAATTTTACAGCACCTAGAGATGCACCAACAGGATTATCAATGGGAGCTCTGAATCAAACTTGTGTTTATTTTGGATGGGCTTATGGGCCAAGTACATCGAATGGACCAATCAGCAAATATGAGGCTAGTGTTTATTCAATCTGCAGGTGCAATCTCCTAACCCTAAAATTTGTTTCAGGAACTTTGTTTTGTAACCTAACAGAGATGGGACAAAATCAAATCTTTGTGTGTCGACAAGAGGGCCCATGAATCTGTTACTTTGTTGGAAAGTGGAGCCAGAAAATAACCTAGCTGCATTTTTTCTTCTGGTATCTGTTGCTATCCTTAGGCAGCATAACTCTTTCTCTTTGACTGATTC
Organism: Membranipora membranacea; assembly: GCA_914767715.1. Lineage (NCBI taxonomy): Eukaryota > Metazoa > Bryozoa > Gymnolaemata > Cheilostomatida > Membraniporidae > Membranipora > Membranipora membranacea. Next base: position 5,748,483 of record OU612072.1, on the reverse strand, counting down.
TGTAGGTTTCCTGCATAACTGATGGAAATAAGATCATTACCTCAGTCACACTTCTGGCTTTACCAACCACCCTTGATATCTGCAGCAGTCTGCTGAAAGCGGGTGTAAGAGCCAGATGTAGTGTTTCAGCCTTCACATCAAATAACCAGACATACCTGAAAGGACCAGAAAGTGCTGTTATATCTACTTTGACACATGTTGATCGTGAGTACCAATTGCATAACCTTGATGAGGTGATCAGGCCGACAACTTCTTAACCAAAATGCAGTTGTTATCATAGACAGATGAGTAGCTTGAAATAACAAAGGCATGCTAACTAAATTGGGCCTTAGAAAGAGATTTATGTGGCAGTCGAGCTGGTTTCATATAAATGAAATAAATTCATTTGAGAAGAAGTGCACCCCACCCAGCATCAATGAAGAATACATGATTTATTGCGGCAACTAGTATTTAACTTGACTTTTATGTGTTAACTTGTTTCCATTTTGTTTTTTACAGTTGTTGTTGACATTGAACAGGCAGCAGTGAAGCAAGGAGCTGATGGTATTTTCACTGTTCCTATTCCTGTTTTGACTCCACCACCAGAGCTTGAATTAGTGTACGTAACATTCAAACTATTAATAAAGCTGGTCCTATATTATTCACTCGTCAGCGGATTATGAATGTTTTGTAGATCATACTGTGTTCAATCTTATGACGAGCTTACATATTATTTCTTTGTTAATGAAGCAATGCAATATTCATATTCTGCCAAACCGTCACTTCAACCTGAAAATCCCAGATAAATATTATATCAACAAATATATGATTACTTCTTCTCAGTGGGTATCAAGTAGTGTTATCAAAACAAGGCAACGAAACAAGGAAGAAGCGTCAGAACAGCTTGTGCTCTTATATCATCATACCGGAGAGAGCGAAGCCTCTCACATTTGATCCATTACTCAACTACAGCGATGCTCAGGCCTGCAATCTGAATTACTACTTAGCAGCAGTTCTTACTGAGGCGCCTGTAACAGGTTTGTGAAATTTGATGTATTTTCTGCCTGATTTGCACACAGCCATATATGCCAAAGATAATAATGTACTGGGAAAAGTTTTTAATCATGCCAAGAATTTAGTGCTTGATGTAGGCAACATCAATACTTTTGTTAAACAGAGAACTAAATTCATTATGATGTGCTGTTTTGCTGATGAAGATCTCATTATCATACACAACTTTCTAGCACAATGCCCTTCTGGTCGTCTTAGACATTTTATGTACCGCCGTAATAGATTTAAAAACAGTTTTTAAATCTATGACCGCAGCGCAGCTCATGGGGCAAAGACTGGTCCTTGAGGCAAATGTGCATCATGATCAATAAGATTATTTTTTAAATACAAGTTCCATTCTCTAGCAGCAAGCTCTGACAAAGTATATGCATCCTTTTCTCGCATTATTTAAAGTTTGTGATAGTTTATACATCAATCTATCTATCTATCAGGTTAATACATACTAGGGACCACTGGTGAGTAACATGACTGAATTACACCATATAATGCATCGAGACAGGGCATGCAGGTTGAATAATTGATTGCTTCAATATATCTTCTCAGCAAACTGAAGATTACTGTAACACTGAAAGCCATAAACATCGGCTTTCGTATTTGATTTTGAACTAGGATATAGATTCCCTGTCGGTGATGGTCTGATGTATAATGGTGTATATAACACTCGACTAGAAGAAGGCTCAGCATATGATGTCTACTATGGTGTCAATGTCAGGGTTGAGGTATGTCAGCCTTCCTTACAACTTTATAATAAAGGTATCCCTACAATCAGCAACCCATGGTTTATTATTAAACGTATATCTTCGTGTGTTAGAGCATGAATTAATTTATGTAGCCTCGAGTGAAAAACAAACAAAAGTGTCTACATTCAAATTGTAGTTGGTTGGTAGTAAGCTGATTAGCCAAAAAGTTTCCATTGCTGTTTTTTGCAGGGACAGACAGATGTGGTTGTACAAATGCTTGAGACACCAATTGCAAGTTTTGAAGGTATGTTATAAACTGTTCTTCTTACTTTTAGCAGACTGTTATTAGATCTGAAGAAAACATTATCAATGCGACCCAATACCATTTTTTCCATGAACAATAGATTTTTAGATTGCCTCCTCAACCAGCAAAGTACAATGGCGATGAATAAACTTGGAAGTTGAGTTAGGAATAGGACAGGAATCAGCTATGCTGAATCTAAATTTCAATACATAAACAGACCTAAACTCAGTCAGAAACAAACACAGGCAACCAAAGCAATAAGCTTATCTATCTAGTAGCGATAGCAGTGTAGCGGGAGCAGTAGCATTAGAGCAATACACTAAAATTAGTAGTAAGATGACTTTGGCTGGCAGAGAGGAACTCAAACATCTTTGTCCTTCTACTGACTCAGTTTTAGTGATCCAACCTACCACTCCAAGAAAAATCCAAGCCACAGAGGCGCCAGGAGGGTTGTCATCAGGAGCTGTAGCAGGGATCGCTGTAAGTACTGCAACCATAGCAGGCGTTATAGCTGTGCTAATTGTTGCATCCCTACTGAAAATGAACCAACATAAACAGCAAGAAGTGTGAGTATTGCAACAAAGATTTGATAATAGAATGTTTACTTTTATGGTGTCTAATTTGTGTTCTACTATTATTGCTTGACCCTAACTTGAATAATCGATCAGAGACTTTCGGCAAGGTTCCTTCAAAAGGAAACTGGTTCTCTAGGCCTTCAAGCATCAGCAAGAATGGACTCAGTAGATTATAATATAACCTAAGGATAGTAAAACAGAATATGAGTATCAATTCAAATGGCTAATGTGTTGGGTCTGAGAGCCAATGCAGAGCCAATTATGGTGCATTCAGGAAAGTACCCTTGACCTTTGCACATTGCATAAGATGAACATGAATGATGACTGGATGTTGCTTTGAACCAACGACTCTCATATCGGGTGCAGGTGCTCTGACAATTGTGGTATCAGGTCCAGTGATAGCATTACTCTCAATCGTTAAACAAATCAAGGCCAACCAGAGATCCTTCCATTTATCAAAAGAAAGGCAATTTGCCAAGGTCAAAGGCACTTTCCTGACCCTCGTCATTGCCATTTTAGTGGAAGCAACCAGTCATCAGCTCTGCAGACAGTTTGGGGTAGACTTGGTTTTAAAAAGAGTAATGACTATACTGCACCACCTACAGCACCCCAAGTACAACTAGGAGTAGCTCTTATGGGAAATGATTTATATGGGAGCACAGGCGGTAGCAGAAATGATGGTAAGGTTATTGTACTGATTGATGTAGAGATTTTGAACAGTGCAAGGCTAAATGTAAATGGGGCTAGATTAATAATTCACCAGAAAGTTCAAACTGTACTCAAATTGAGTTGTTCGTTGTGGACTGATCTTTTATTATTCTCATTTCATTTAGGCACTCCGAACCGCAACAGAAGAGCAAGTACCCGGGTCAATAATTACGAGAACTTGTCTCTACAAGTCAGAACATCTGAGGCTATCCCTGTCGAGAAACTAAAGTGGTACACTCAGTCTAACTCAGATCTTATCTACAAACAGTACACAGTAAGCTTAGAGCTATATTGACTTCTGATTTTTGTAGATGGAAGCAGCGCTCTCGACAAGCATCATCAAAATTATTTCGGCTCCAATTGCATGGCAACTGCTTTGATAGCTTACCCTTTCTTGGAGAAGTCCTTGGAGAAAATAATTTAAACTACTCACTGTGATTCAAGTATAATCCATTTGTTTGCAAAGAAAAATGCTGCATGCAAATGATGAAGCTTTTTGTTTGGTACATTCCGTGTGAGGTCTCAACACAGTTTGGGGTATTTTTACAAACAAATACTTTTCAAATAAAATCATGCGAGAATAAAAATCCATTTGTTTAATCATAAAAATGGTTGCACCTGTCAATGATTTTACTGCTCTTTTAGAAACTAGGAGAGTTACCGTTTCCTGAGAGAAATATTGCTCAGCTGGCTCAAAATCGATCTAAAAACAGATACAAGGAACTTTATCCAGGTATGGGAAGGACATAAATCAGTTAATGTATCGATAGCAATGATAAATTTATGTCTTCGTATTGTATATTGGGTTTGTCACACAATCAAAACAACCGACATCGCAGTCTATCTCTTTGAAAGTCTCAACCCATTGTTTGTAATGTCTATCGAGTAATTAAATTAACTTTCTTTCAGGTGATGATTTCAGAGTGAAACTAAAGAGACTCCCTTCACAAGGATCCGATTACATCAATGCCAGCTATATGCCTGTGAGTTGAGCATTACCTTAAATGTTTTGTCTCAATTCCAGGCCAATTGGTTTTGCCCAATTTAAAAATTTAATATTTGTATCACATAAATGAAATTACTGGGGTAATATTGATCGCAAATCATGAAATCAAGCTTCAAATCTGACATCAGTAATATAACCTGTAAGTAGAAGTACAACATAGTCCTCATTCGGACTGAATACCTTCAAATTTAAAATGACAAACTATAGTGCTAGAAATTCTGTCAAATGTACTGCTAGGCTAAGACAGTTGAAGATTCCACCTGTGCTAAAGGAATTTCGTAAATCGAATTGCTTTGGCTCAGCTTTTGCTTTTCTAGTTCTAACACTGATATCATCCAACTTTCTGATGTTATCCTTGAAGTTTTACTTCGCACTTTACTATTCCAGGGTTACTATGACGAAAACAAGTTTGTTGCTGCACAAGGCCCCATAGAGACTAATGTCAACGACTTCTGGCTCATGATATGGCAACAAGACATCAAAAACATTGTCATGGTCACCAGGCTTTTTGAAGCAAGCAAGGTATTTCTGCTACATTCCAATCAAGGAGTCATAGAAAAGCTATGTTTTTTCTGCAATTCTGTTATAGACTAACTTGTTTTTTAGTATTTTGATTGTGGACATGTACAGTACCCTATCATTTCATCACTGTATGCGGATGTTGCTTACTTTAAGAGATTAGGAAGGATTCAGTTATTTGCTTATGGGCACACTTTGGATTATGTTGTATTGAAGCCAATTACCTCCTTCATGTAGATGAAATGTATCAAATATTGGCCAAATAAAGGAGAGAATACAATATTTGGAGATGTGACAATCAGTACGACATCAGAAGACAAGTGGCCTGACTTCGTTATGAGGACATTTCAGGTCATCAAGGTCAGTCAGCATTTATATCCCACTTTTGCTTTGTATGAAAATAAGCTAACACCGCTACAAATTATTGTATGTGTTTGATTCTGAAATCCAAGTGTCTTTCTCTGTTGACATAATTGAAAAAGTCATCGGACAAGGGTAGTACATTTCAGGGAATCATGAGTGGTCTAATGGTTAAGGCTACCGACATGTGATCTTTGAGTTCCATGTTCCATTCCTGATTTGGTACTGGCATGCCATTTATCCTAGCCAATTAATTACAGACCAGGACAAATAGCATTGTAGTTTTCTATTATGATAGCAGCCAGTCCAGGTTTATTGCAGGTACATGGCTGGTTCATTTTTAGTTTTCTGAAGAAGGGACGCACCATGTTGACACATTTCGACCGGGTGATATCAAAAAGATAACCTGTTGAACAATTTGAATGTTAAAAATCTTTCCTGTATTGTCACCTCAATTTTCCTTTACAAGACTGTAGCAAACCTCTTATTCCACAGGCTTCTGAGGTAAAGTCAATAACACATTATCAGTTTACTGGTTGGCCAGATCATGATGTACCACACTCTACAGAGCCACTACTATCATTTCTGAGAAAAGTATCAGACCTGAAGAATCCACATAGATCTAGTCCAATACTCACTCACTGCAGGTTAGCTTATCTTGTTTAAATGATGGTCAGACCACCTTCTACACTAATACTATTATAATCCAGTATCTATGTGTCAGTAACATGTTTTCTTTGTTATGCGAATCGTGTTCAACCATCAGCATGTTTCTTTTTTTTTCTACCGATTGCTGGGATTGACCCAAAACACATTTTGGGCTTCATTAATAATGATACATAACACAATCATACATTTATTACAATGATCATTATTATTCTCAAATTTTCTCAGCGCTGGTGTTGGTCGAACAGGAGCTATCATTGCACTAGATACTCTACAGGATCAAGCTGCTGCAGAGTGTAAAGTAGACTTTTATAAATGTGTGGCTAAGATGAGAGAAAGAAGGCCAAATATGGTGCAAACAAAGGTAATTAACATTTAACCTTTAAATTCAATTTCTTTAAAGTGCTTGTAAAGGGAACAGGTTTTTGGTATCATTCTAGAGCTCTCAGTCTAGTTTAGAACATTATGCTATGTCCAAAAGCAGCATGTGGCCCAGTTAAGAATTATTTTCACTCAAAGTTGGGATGAGAAGGTACTAAAAAGGTACTATTTTTCTCCTTTGGAGTTGTGATCACTTGTAGAAAATAGTACCTTTTTAGTACCTTAGATTATAATGGGAATATACAGTACCTCGTAAATAAGACTTTTTGTTATGACACAGTGGTTTTGATATTCTCTACATACAATATTAAACCGCACAGAATTCATCTATTGAATGAATTAGTGAATACAATGCAAAGTTAATCTGTCCCATGTTATGTGGCTTTGCTGGTAAAATGGGATAGTGTATAAAAATTCGTAATTGAATGACAAAGCAAACGATCGAAATCAAGCACAGCAAAAATAACAACTCTAGCTCATCCGACAGCGAGAGTGAAAATTATAGGGAGTTTAACAGATCCAGTGAGAGCGAGATTGAATATAATTCAGGAGGCAATTGTAGCAAATCGACGTCGGGTCCATGTGATTATCATAGGGAAAATGTCCCTGAGGTAGTCACACCACTCAAATTTAAATCTGTATGATTTCGCCCACTTGAAATAACCCACAGTGCTTTGACAGATACAACATTTTCTGTTAACCATGGTTACTGTTTCGAGATAGAAATTGGCAATATAAAGGCAGATCAATACATCGCTAAATGATTTCAAGGTTTTGTTTTTATTTATTTGATGAATAAATGAGATTGTGGCTACATGGATTGTATTGAAGATTATAAATACTAAGATATGACATTCCAATCAAACTCTGTCTTCAGCTGTTATGATTTATGATTAGTGGCTTTCAATAGAATTTCAATGGAAGATACAAAATTCACACATGTAGACTGGATATTTTTCTAATTTGCACAAAAATCTAAAATAATTTGTTTTTAAATCTCGACATTTCAGGCATTAGGATGATGTTAAAATCCAAAGCATGCGATGAATAATACTGAGTGATTTGAAGTTTTGAGAATCTTTACAACAATTTTTGCAAATATTCTGATGTTTGGACTCACAAGATTTTCTCGGGTAAACTTTGTTGTTTACATCAAAAACTGGAATTTACAAGTCACAAAGTAAATTGAAGTAAATAAAATTGTCATCTAGTTATTTCGGACTTCAAGGTGATGAAATATGTAAATGAATTTGACTGCCTCCTAAAGAGAGGAGTATTGATAATCGTGTAAGCAGTGGAATACCTTGAGAAACTTTCTATATTATTTTACATCAGATCTTGTCCATCTGTGCATCACAGATACTCAGCACTTCTTAACATGGACTATCAATATTACTGACTGAGTGCAGCAGGCCATATGAAAACCTATGTCAAAGCACACATCAGTCGAGTCTTTGAGTTATTTCATCAGTATGGATCTTATTTGGGGGGCTAGTGTTGGATATTATCGCAAGATTTGGTACTAACCATAAAGCATTGTATGGACCATTTTTAGGTAAATCTGAAATAAGCAAGGCTTTGTCAGCCGGAAGAATTCATTGCTCCAGTGTAATCTTATTTAAACAGAGCAAACAAGCGCAGCGGTATGAAATGAAAATCACTCGCTTGAAAAGCTGTGGACAGGGAATGGGTCATAGTCATTGATTGTAATGTACAGTCAGTATTTATAATCTTTGGTACAGTGGTTCTTCTAATCTCTTCTTCAACATGGGCTCATAACAGAAATGAAGGTTGTTTTGATTAGCGTCTCAACTCATTAAATTTGAACTTTTATGTCATCGACAGACTTGTGAGTGACTTTGTCATGTATTTGCAAAAGTTGTTATCTATCCACAATAGTCACCAATATTACTGTATTTCCCCCATAATAGGCTCATTACAAATCGCCTGGACAAGTTGGGCTGTGCATGAGTAGGCAACTCAATAGTGTTAACTTATGACCCCCAAACCTACCAGACCAAGTAACTCTGAAGACTTATTTTTCATGCAAATGCATGTGTGATAGCTGGTTTAATCACATTTCAAGCTCAAAAATGATACCAAGAACCCTGTTCCTTTACAAACACTTTAAATCATTTTGCCAGTCAAATTAACGAATCCAGTTAAAGAGCCCTTTCAAACAAAGTCAGTATTCATGTAGAATAAACCTAAAAAATTCATTGGGGGCAAAGAAATACACATTTTATGAGTGTGTCCTGAAAATTTGAGGTATGTAGCTTGATAACTTCTGATGCCAGTCACAAAAGAAGTTTTTTGCTTTATAATTTATATGATTTTTGGCCTTTTCGAGATGTGGGGATAACTCGGGAACATCAAATTACCTTATATGCCCTGAGTTTAAATCATTTTGCCAGTCAAATTAACGAATCCAGTTAAAGAGCCGCTTCAAACGAAGTCAGTATTCATGTAGAATAAATCTAATTGTGTGTGGGGACGAACAAAAAATTCAATGCCCTGCATTGGAAAGACATACATTGCATAAGGGATTTCCCCTACCTGCAGAAGCATAATGTAGCAGTTGGCTAGTGACTTACCCTTAGATTATTTATAACCTTTCGACAAGTGCCATTTCAAACATGCCATCAGACGTTGCAACCAATGATGTTTATCTGTTTTCTATTTTACATCAGTCTTTACCGTGATTGCAAATATATAGGGTCGGTCATTCATTGAGCTTGTACAGTACAGCCAGCTGTATACCCTAATCCTACGTCATTATCAAAATTGTCGGCAATTTCTGATACCATCAGTTGTTTTACACAGAACCGTTTTTTCATAAATATCCTGCACTACTATGGAAATATTGACTAACAGAACTTACTAGGACAATGCCATTACTTTGGCCGGTAGCCTTTACAAAAATTCATTCACCCACTTTAAACTTACAGTCATATGCATCCGCATGTCCTCTGGGGAGGCCATATTTTCAGCAAGATTAGTGATGGTGTCATAATGCTATAGGTACTTTTAACATGACTCCTTCTCTTTGCAAATATAGGTGCAGTTCATGTTCATACACAAAGCTCTGATTGATGCGCTAAGTACCAAAGAGTTTAAGACCACAGCGAGTCAGGTTGGGGAGAGATCCCAGAATGCAACGCTACTCACGGAGGAATATCAGGTCCGTATTCGAGGTTAATTGTCACTGTCTACTTTTGATCAGTCTCAGTTTCTATAACCATTCAATCTAAAGGAGTAGAAAAGCATTTACATAATTGTAAATTCTATATAAAATTTACTTTGATAATAAAATTCGAAACTCTCCTGCTGAAATCAGGGCCTTTTTCACATACTTCACTGTGATCTACTTGCGAGTCGTGGAATTCCGCCCGCTATAAACTGTTCCTAAAAACTGTATCTTTAATTCTGGCAATTTTCTTTAGACATTCAGCTGTCACTGACAACTGCTCTACCTATCACTGTACAGACGAGCTGTAAATCACTATGGAGGAGCATAAACGCCCGACGGTGATACAACAAAAGACAAAGACAAAGAAGATAAACAATTATGCTGAAATATTCAAATTTGTTTTCTTTCACAGTACATTGAGAGTAAATTGGCCGAGGATAATCCTGTCCTGGATACAGCGATGATGTCAGAGAATATACCACTAAACAGAGAACCAAATGTGCTGCCTGATGATAAATTCAGGGTGATACTTAAGTCAGCGGGAGATGGGCGGAGCTACATCAATGCTGTCAGAGTCAATGTGAGTAGTCTTTCAGCTGCGTTTCTGACTGCAGAATGGCAGAGTGACTGTGTCAATTACTTAAGTAAACTTTCATAACTTAATTAACCTATGTGCAATATGGCCGATCCTGGGGATAACCAAGTAGCACAATCATGAATATATCAAATTGGGAGTTGCATGAGACAACAGTTGCACAATTCTGTCGATAGCAAAAATATTTCTATCAGCAGAGCTGCTAAAATCGCATACGTCTGGGAATGATTTTTAGGGTTTGTAGAGGTTTGTGAAATGTCTTGTTTTATTTAATTTGTAATAAAAATTTGTCGGTAATCATGTGGTATTCATAATTTTCTTTTTGCAGGGTTACAGAGTGGCAGATCAATTCTTTGCCACACAAATTCCAACGCAGCAAACAGTCCAACACTTCTGGCAACTAGTGCACGAGAACTCAATAAAAGTCATTGTTCAGTTTGGAGCCTCAGCCGAACATGTAAGTACTCATTGATCTCAACATTGTCCATTAAAAAATCTAGCATCAGTTTCTTACCTTATGATTAATACGGATAATTACTAATGTCACTAAGAAACCACTCAAGCAAAATGTTTTTCACAGAGTCCGCAAAACAAACCAATATTCAATAAGAAGGTAGTTCCGGACAGTTCAATGTTCAATAGTTACGGTCAGATGGATTGAAGGTTTTTTTGAGACATAAACCTAATAAATATCAAATTGTTCATACCGACCTAATTTCTGTTGAAGGTGCAATTTTATCCCTGGACACATGAGTATGGTGATGTAAGACATATTGTTTCAACTACAACTGTGCAACAGAAAGGACAGATCCTCATTTATGATGTTCAGTACATAAAAGAGACAAGCTCTGGGCCTCAGGTACAAGAATAGCAATATGATCCATCTCAGTCATCAATTTGAAAGCTGTTGGATACTTCTATATCCAGATGAGTCTTCTCAGCGACTTCTTGAATTACTTGATTCACCGCTGACTTAGCTTAACTAGTGACAGCAACCCCAGGACAGGTTAATCCTAAGCTCTTGTTCAGCAGCTCTGCTCAAATAAAGAACCTTGGTTATCACCAAATTTTCATAAACACAAGTAGCACTGTGATGGTTGAGTATTAATTTGAAATAATAAAATTCGCCATTTTATTGTAGACTGCTGACAAGCTCTGTCTGATCAAGCTCCCTCAGTCACATTGTGTAAGTTCTGGAGTCGCTGTCAGGAATATCCTCACTATTATTGAGGTGGTCATGAAAATAACATCAGAGTCTGATCAAAGTAATGTTATTGTGTGCAGCAAGTAAGTAACGGCTTTATTTTCCATTATTGAATTAATTTATCACAAATTATTCTTAATACATCCTATCTTGATAAGTAGCCAATAATAAAGTGTTTCTGATGCCTACATGGTGCACTTATGTTTAAGGCTATGATAATATAATCTATCAATAAGACCTAACCTTTTTTAAGATGGGTAATTTTTGCCATTGGTCCTCCTTCAGGATAATGGAACACTGCTAGAAAATTTAAGTATAGCGGATAGCTTGCAGAAAAAATCATTCGCTTCATTTTATTATTAGCGATGGGGCATCACTAGTTGGACTTTTCATCACTGCTTTCAACTGTGTCCAGTCTCTTCAACAATCTAAAGAAGTTGAAGTTTACATCCAGGTTCTTCAAGCGCGACAAAGACGGAGACAATTCATAGATAGTATGGTGAGAGTTGAGTCATATATTTGTCTTGTGAGTGCGGTGGATATGTGTGCGTGTATCAAAATATTGAGGATATATGTGCGTAAATCGATGAGGCCTGCTTGTTGGGTCAATGAATGCATAGCATGACATAAAATGTGTGAGCCGCTGTTATACACAATAAAGTGACAAATCAGAAGCTTAACCTCAACGCTCATTTTACATCAATACATATGTACAACTAGAGTAATGTGCATGATGTTTTCATATGGTTCCTTCATTAGTATTCAAGTGATTAAGGTTGGGAGCTGATGATTGTTTTATTCACCATTATCATGTTATATCTGCTGTTACAGGATGAGTACAAAGTTCTCTATGGCATTTTGCCACAGTGTGCAGCTGATCTCACCCAATATGAGAATGTCTCCTAACTATGCATATCAATTACAAGAGAGATAAACACATAGTTTCCCTTCATACAACAGAAATCACAACAATGAAAAATTCTTTCCTTTTTTATATAACACTTCTTCACCCATCAGGTTCATTTGATGTCCTGAGACACTTGTCATGTCATCTATGCCGTCGAGCTGGTTAGCTTTCGTTTTAACTGCCATTACAAATGTTTTTTAGGACTTGTTATTCTCAATCTGTTATTTTCAGGTAATTCCCTTCATGTTTTGTTGTACATGTAAAACATATCAACTGCTTATAAGGGGGAAATTTGTAAGACAATCACATTCAATCAAGTGTTGCTTGTATCTTTACCACATCAAAAATCTAAAATTACTTGTTGGAAATTTGTGTCAATAACTGTTCAATTCATCCATTCATTGGACATCTATCAATCTAAGATATACACCTGATGCAAAGTTTATATGACATTTGAAATTCTGGCGTTTGATACACTTGGATGGGGAGGTTTGATATTCTAATATATTTTGTTTTCTTCCCAATTTTTCATAATAATAATAATTTCAATGTTGCAATAATTCTATCGATTTTCTTATTCATAGGTGATGCATAAGCAAGCAAAGGCTGTACTTTTGATTGACAAACCAAAATTTCCATCAAGACTAACCCAAAGCTAGATTTTTCACTGATTACCATTATCAAGTTGTTGTAAGCAGACCCTCGATATTCGAGTATGTCGATGGTGTGCATTGTTGCATTACCACAGGGCAGGTGTATATTATTCATAGTGCTAAATACGCTCCCAAGACTCACAGTCCTCAGTTTCAACCGGTTATAACCTAGCATGAAGGGTTTCTCTAAGGCTTTCCAGCATAAACTAGTATAGAGGAACACTGGAGAATACAAGCGGATAACTCTCATAGAAAGCATTGACCTCCCGGCCCAGCTAATTATTACAATACGAAGACCATACAATTTTCCTGCACTCAGCATCACACAGCGATATCCAGAGGTGGCACTTCAGGCCCCGGCATTTCCGATCCTTATCCTATTGTAATTGTGAGTGATTGGTATACAAGAGTCAGAAGAGAATAAAAAAACATCTGCTGAACTGACATATGCATTTGATCATGGAATTGTGGGTAACTGTGAGTCATTGGTATACAAGAGTCAGAAATGAATAAGACTTTCATATGCCTTGTCTCAATGATCAGGCTTTTCATGATAAATGGTTAAGAAACAATTTTGCTTTTAAAATTAGACATTGAGACTGGTATTTGTCATCACTATCTTTAATCTACACTGGCAAATTTATCTAGTGCACATATCTCAGCAAGTTTTTGTAACTGCCATGACCATAAGCCGAAATGAACTTATTCAAATTATCAACACTTACAGTCAACAGCTAATCTATATAACCGTGACTGTAGGTCAAAGTTTACATATTCAAGTCTGAGTCTTATTCCAACTCCAACTCATATTCTAAAGCTCTGACTCGACACGCCGTACTGTCCATAGGATTGGGAAACTTTTAGTAAGGCTACGGATTGGGCAAGGTGCTACACACACCTTTGCCTACCTATTGTTCAACTTGAATCAATGAAACCAATCACTATTTAGTAATTTAATTTGGCCCCGCCTCTTTCACAAATAACAAAGGAATAGCTGGCCGTACTATGGCTACGGCTACGGATAGAACCAACATGTTGATTAGCCAATCTGAGGCATCTGGCAGAGCTAACCTAGCTATTCTATGCATCTGGCAGAGCTAAACGTACCCCAAACCTGTGGAAAATATGACATGTGTAGCCACAGCTTTAGTTAGCTTCATGATACATTATCTAATGATCACATCAAACCGTATAGCAGTAAGATTTACTATTCATTCATGCCCTCTTGTTATATATCAATGTCTTTTCAATGCCAAGTACTGATGAATTATTTCGTGACATAATTTAGCTTTTTGATTCTAAAGGTGGTTTACATTGTCAACTAATCTGCATAATTGAACATCACCGACATACCATAACTGTCGGCAGTAAATGTCGGTGTAATATAGGTTATAACGCTTTTTACTTTAACACTAGATTTGTCGGTCTAATAACTCTGCACGACACAATATTTACATCAGAAGATTTATCGGTGTTGAATGTCGGTGTTGTTCAAATAGGCAGATTAGTTGACCATGTAAACGCAGCTTTAGCCACAAGTAAATTAGATTGTAGATGAACAACACAATTAAATTATAGCTGTTTGTGTGATCGCTCACTTATTACTGTAGCTCTTGTTAGGGTCAGTCAATTTGGAGATTTAAAATTTGAACAGGCTGTCATGATGGGATTGACGATGATATGCGTGATTTGCTTCATTGCCAGCCTTGTATGTTAGACACCATTTAATTTGAAACAGGCTATAACAGGGCTTATTAATTTGTGTAATGTTTCTAGGTAGGAATAAAATATGTAATAAATGTACAACAACAATGTTTGCCTTGGATAAAAGTTTTCCACAGTTTGTTTCTTTTATCATTTTTAATAACTCAACCTACAGGTCATAGTGATGCAAGCGCCAATGTTGCCATTGGAAAAGATGTCCTACCGTCCACCTGATCGTACCAATTGTCTACTGGATGAAACAGGCCTGAGGATAGCATAAATAGCTGTATATGGAATACCACATCCTGACCAACGCACTAATATAAACTCTAATCAGAAACAGAGTCATATGCAAACGGCTGTTGGTGAGTTTCGATTAATGATAATATTGTGTAGCTGTTCCAGTCAATGAAGTCAAACAAAATGACTTTGAACCTGTCGTTTTATTCTAAGTGTCATCGGTATGGGATTATTAGAATTTAGCATCACATGAAGTATTTGTGATCAATTGTATGAATATCAAAATTACTCATCTTAGTAGAGCTGATATCATTGTCAAACCGTCAATTAATTTTCTGACCCTATCGCTCACAATGCTCACTAACCTTTTCCAGGGTTCAGGGTTTGAGAATGCTCCTAATAAGCTTTGAGAGGGATATAGCTGGTTTGATATGATGTAAATTAGCTAAATTTTGTGCTATCTACAACCTTAGAAAATTTGCTTTACAGACCCTTTGGATAACAGTAGGACTCACTAGGACCCAGCTACTGAACTGCTCAACTGTACTGAAGAGATTTTTGGACGTGAAATGTATCATTGGTGGTTTTATGTCATCGCACTTACGGGTAAGAACTTTCTTGTCCTGTAGTCAGTGATGTGAGGGAGGGAGTGTCATGCTCCACTCTTTGAATCAACTTGGCTATATGGTAGGATTGTAATTATTGGCAGCAATGTACTGCAAGATCCTAGATACTCTAGAGTGGACAACTTGCACAGCAATATTACAGTCTGTGTGTTTAGACCACTGATATATATTCATGGATTGGGGAACATATCTTACCCTGTATGATTTCTAGAAATAATTTCGCACCTTTGATTGGTCCAAAAGCTTAGTAATGCTACAGCGGACCTCTTGTTAACATTAGAGTATTTAAGAGTATTTACTGGGGCACCAGTCAATGCATAACATGAAAAAAAGCTGCCAGAATTTCAGTTGAACCCAATCACTCATCAATAGTTTAGACCAGCCATACTCAACCTTGGCCAAATTGGCCATTCCGGCCAAAATGGTCATTTTGTTTGGCCGATTGCACCCTTACCACAAAAAATATTACCGTTGAGGGGATATAATAGCTCATCAGTTGAATCATGTCCTCCTATTCTGGACTGAATGAAATATGATGCGGGTGGGGGAGGGGGGATCAATAATAGAGTCATTTCCTTGGAATTGAAAGGAAAATTCATCATCAGAAGTTTACCTGAAAACAAGAATAGATTTCACTGGCTGGGATGCATGTTCTGCTACGCAAGGTATAACTTGTATGTTATCGAATCATTGGGAAAGTCTAGTAGTCCGGTGGCAGCCCCCTCCTATCTTATCACTTCCATTTGCACTTTTGGATGAACAAGGTTTGTCAGTTTTTCACGCTGATCGCAATGGTAATATTGTACCTTACTATGTCGGTAAAAGGGAAAGAGAAGAAAAAAATGATGATATGGTTTCAAAACATCCCAAATCAGAAAGATGCTGTCATAATTAGTAGTTCTACAAATTACATGGTTTCAATACCCCTTTTATCAGCTGTGTATAACTACCATAAAAGCGAAACTTCTTTTTCAATTATTCTGCTGCCTAAAAAACAGGCTTTAAATGTTTGTATTGATCTGATTTTTTATGGTGACTGTGTATTGACCCTCCCAATGCACAACACCAGTTTTAATGCTCTGAATGTGTCTTTTTTTCAAGTAGTGCGTATTTTTAGGTTTCCTTTATAATATGATAAAAAACGTCTTTATAAGGTTATATAGCGTGTAAAGCAAAAGTTAACTCCTTAAAGTATCATCAAAAAATGTGTGTAGTGCTGAAAAAAAATTTTGGTCATTGATGGAGTCAGTAAAAAACCACCATAAAAAATCAGGCCAAAATGAACAGTTGAAATCAGTTTTTGTGTGTCTGCAAAATTAAAAAAGTAGTTTCGTTTCAATGATAGTTATATACGGGGTGATATACGGGGGTATCGCAACCGTTGTTTTTTTGATTTTATTGTATTTATGATAACAGACCCATGTAAAGTTGAAGATCCACTAATTATGACATGCTCTTTCAGATTTTGGATGTTTTGAAACCATGTCATCATTTTTTCAACACTTTCCCTTTTGTTGGTAGCGCTTTTCACTTTTTATAAGGTTGGTAATTCACTCATATTTGAGATATCATGCTGATATTATACCAAAAACTGACCAAGGTATGTGTAAATCTGATTGCAGAGTTTGAGTAGCCCGACTCATAAGGTGAGCACAGGACAGACCTTTGAAATCTAAAAAAAACAGCAGTTTTGCCAATTTTTGGCACCGTTTTTGGCAATTTGCTGTCTATTGTGCAACTTTGTGAAAGGTGCATCATCACCATTGCGACCACCTCAAAAAACTGCCTAGAATCCACTCTTAGAATTTATCAATCCAATTTCGTAAGTGAAGTTGCCTTTCTAGACTCATTTTTGGTAGGCTACCACTGGACTATAGGTGTTTGATGGCTCTATATTACGATTTTTAGTTGACTCGGAGGATTTACAATCTCAGATTTTCATTGGCTGTTATCCGAGCCAATAGATATCGTTTATTATTCAGTCTTTGTCGGAACCAAAGACTCTCTGTATTAATTGTGATTGACAGCGCAAAAAATGTCAAAATATGATCACCTAGTAGATAAGGCAAATCAGGCTGTAAAATATTTGTGAACAGTTAAACCTGGTTGTTGAGAGATTTCTTTTGATCTATATATGCCGTTGTGTTATCCACCAGCACTCCGGACAACCCCAAGCCAGAAGTCATCTGGCTAGAATCCATTTCTATTGAACTATTGATATTTCTTTTTTCATCTGGTTTTCTACAACACCCATATGTTAACCTTGCCACGCCTGCAGGGAAAATAAATCAGTGTTCCGGGCTAAGTTGTCTGTGTGTCATCAATCATTTCTGATTTGATGCCTTGTGGAGCAGGATTCATACTACATTATGTGCTCATATCAATCCTTTCCTTATTTAATTTGGTGTATGAGTGGATAACTCTCACTGAAACAACTGCCTTCCATGTCCAGCAAATAACTACAGTATGACAGCAAACAATTAATCTGCGCTCGGCATCATAACACTGTAGTCGGAGATTTTTCTACAAGGGCAGTCTTTCGGCCTGAACCATTGCCTTTCCTAGTCCAATTGAAATGATAGATCGTTCTGCATTAAAAACTGGTCTGAGTCAGATTATAACTCAATACTATTATATCTAACAGGAACTTGTGAGAGCACAACCCACGCAGGAGCGCTATCATTATTATGTCTTAATCAGCTTTATCCATTATTCAAGCTTGAAATTAATAGCATAATTTCAGTAGGGTTTTTTATTCATAGTAATTTATGCCTTGCTGCTTTTGCCTTCATACAAATTCAATGCGGAGTATTGATGAATTTTTTTTTACTGATCTCATAACTTAATTTAGGCTTTACAATCATAGCAACGAGGAAGTTTATTTCTAGATGAATAAAATTAAATCATTCTTCACTTCACTTTATTTCTGTGAATGCAGTCCAGTAGGAGAATCCAGCTGTTGAAGCGCAGTAAAATTTTCAGGATAACTTGATAAAAATAAGCACATCAGTAATCTGCCCTACAGAGGAAGAAGCAACAGCCAGCATCTCTGCTAGATTGTACGTGAGATGTATATTGCGTATGTTGTCTTCTTCGCTCTATTGGGTAAGAACTGTCGTGTCTCTTAGTGCGTTATGGAAAGTTATCATATGATTTAAACTTCACATGAGTGTCGGGGTCTGTATCATCAGAAATTAAGACCCTCCAACAATTTTGAAGGATCTTGTAACGGACGTACGGTTGGTAGTCTACAGTATCATTGATTATGGGATATCCGTGTTGGCGGTCGAAGCCACATACTTTGAATGGTTTTGTTAGACTGATGAGGAGCCAGGAAGTCTCATAATCAGAAAAAAAACATGAAAAGAATCCGCCGCCACCGGGACTTGTACCCATGCATATCGCGTCACAGTCTTTGCTAACTGCTCAGCCACGCCAGCTTTCTGTAGTGCGAGCCTGCAGGTGTTTCAATGGCTCGAACAGATCTGAATATGAAAATAAGTTCAGCTCGACTTAAAGATTAACATGAAAATGAGTGAATTATGCCTCACTTAATGCTGTATGCAATAATTATTGCTCTGCACCATTAGCTTTACAAAGCATTTTCTTATGTTATCTTAAAATCACAGCACCAAAGGCATATGCACCTTTTTTATTCTGTTGAGAAGACTAGTGAAAACAGTTTTGTATCTTTCGAAGATTTATTATCAAGCCCTATCAGCCTATACTAGCAGGGTAACCCATTCATCACAACTCAAGATCACATTTGATGTACCTCATGTCATGGTCCTAAATAATGATTAAATAATACAATAGCTCGGATGTTTGAGAACACAAGGTTTGTCAAGAGTCTTTTGTCCAGAGTTGAATTCAAAATTATCAATAAGTGCATAATGATTAGCAAATTTGCAGGTTGCTATTTGATGTTGTTTTGTAAATCAATAACTACTCAAAATCTTTGAATTCTATTTCCCTGAGATTGCACTATAATTTTAACAATCTACCAGGTTGGTTCTGAAGGAACCTGACGAAGCCAGGAAAATGTTGCAGGATATCATCGTGATGACCGGCAATAATCTTCTCTCATGTTGGTTTGAGTCATTCCACAACATACTCCTATGAAATCAAGCTATTCACCTATAAAAATGGTAATAAAAACCAAGACTTTTCAGGAAACTACGGCTGCCTATACCCGCAGCGGTAAGACCAATTTATCTTATGCATGTTTATCAATCAAATGACAGTGACTCGCAAATCGAATATTTATGGTATAACAGATGCAAATTTCTTGTCAATATGAATCAATCCTTCTAAGGCTTTCAAACCAGTTCAGTGGCATGAGTGAATATCAGATGGTTGTTTATAACTCGCTCTTTCTTTCTTCTCGGTAATCAGATCGCAGTACATCAAGGCAAATATCTGTGACTCAGTCAGAAGATAAGGAGAATGAAGAAAGACCAGTCAAATTGTCACTGAGATGGCAGGTGATAATGTTTTACATTCAACTATATTTCTTTCTTTTTTTCTTCTCCTCCAGTAAGCACACATAAATGTAAAAGGGGTGTTGGCACCATTTTGTAAAACTTTTTCAAGCAATACATTAAAATGGTTTGCATCTTTTTAAATTTAAATAAGTTTTATTGTCTGCAGGTTCCTAAATGTGCAATGGGTAAGGCGTGGGTCACTCAATTGAGAGGTCCTGTGTTCGAATCCCGGAGGATCATGGGTGTGTCAGGAAGATCATCTGACATCGAAATGCTCCTGTGCCCCATCAGAATCCACTCCGTAGACCCGTACTGGTAACGGAATAAAAAAAAAAAACATCAAGGTTTTCTCACACGGTATCACAGGGTATCGAGACTATAAATGGACGTGAGTTTTATATAATCTCAACTAATGAACTATATCTGGTTATTTCAGCTCCAATAGATGCACCCAGAGGCATTTCTCTGCTAGCAGTTAACAAAACCTGTTTGAATATCCGGTGGTCCAGTGCCGCAAGTGATGAGCATGGTCCAATCACAAAATACGAAGTCAGTAGAACCTCAACTAAGCATCTGGTTTTAAAACATTTTTATTGCTGCAGCTTAAACAAAATTACTGTACCCTCCCCAGTGTATTACTACAGACTTTCCCCTGTATGAAAACAAATCACTTAATAATAATGTTGAGAACTGGTGATGGCACACAGTACTACGCCAGCGCCATGCTGTGTGACCACACATCTTTTTGCCAGGGCTCAGCACAATTGTCTTTGCAAACCATACCTCTTCAAGTCTTAAGAACCCTCAGGTACATTACCAAAGAGGGACCACCAACATCATATAGTACACCTGTGGTCAGCCAGTATATCACTGGTTGCGCTGGGTCTGCAATTACAATATGGCTAGGCAGTCTATAATAGTCTTGTCACAATAGTAGAGTGTCTCTTGAATAGTTTATAATATTATTGAGTGTCCAGAGGACATTTTCAAGCAGCCGGTTCACAATAGTACCCTAGCCTGGAATTGTAGACAACCAAAATCCTGGAACAACCTGATATGTTGTACCCATTGTATACAGGCATATATAAAATAATTGCTCAATGTAATTACATGGTTTGAGCTCTGTGTCAAAGAATATGCAGAATTTCCCAATCTTTGTTTTAAAAAGGGACTCCCATGCTGTACAGCAAGCCCCTACTGATTTTGAATGTTACTTTTTCTTCTATTTGCACCCATGCTTATTTTGCTGATTATGCACTATGTACACTGTAGATTACATGTGAACCTTATGGTAGAAAGAAGGAAGTACCTGCAGGAACATTACCAATGTCAGTATTTGTGTGCGGCTTTTCAGCAGGTACTGAAGTGAAATGCGATGTTGTAGCCTTCACATAAAACAAACAAGCATATAACAAGGGTCCAGCTAGTAAAGAAGTAACAACGATCACTCATGCAGATTGTTAGTACTGTACAACTAGGAGGTGGAAAATTGTAACAGCAGCCATTCCATCTTAAATAGACAGTCAGAATATTATCAGTGAAACCATTTTGAAGACTTCACCTTCGCAAGGAGGCAGATATATTCAAAAATTCCCAACCTGATGAGTAGTGACATAGCCTACCTGTTGAACTATGCAGGATTGTTATAAAGGTAGTTGGTTTTTTTCAATTAATTATCCTGAATATTTGCAGTTGTCATTTTTGTACCTGAAGATGAAGAAGTGATACCAGAAGTAGGTGGACTATTCCATGTACCACTTCCTGCCATCACACCTCCTGAAAACGCTGAAGTTGTGTGAGTAAACAACCTTATTTTTTTCCTTTTGATGAGTCGCTGCCATTTTTCAAACATGATGGAGACAAACGCTGCTCAGTTACAAGTATTCATTGAGTTTTGATACTAGTTATCCAAACCTTGCCATTATCAAACTAGACTTGTCCACAATATTGAAATTGATTTGTGATGTAATTGACCTGCAGAACTGGACCTCAAAGTCAGTGCTCTTATTCTAGGGCATATAAAGTTGTTGTCACAAAGAAAACAGCTGCAGAGGAAAGAGAGAGAAAAGCATCACAGTGGTGTTCCCAAAACATTATACCAGAAGTGGCTAGGCCTACAACATTTGACCCCTTACTCAATATCACAGAAGCACTAGATTGTAGTCTAGATTATTACTTGGCCGCTATTCTCACAGAAACCCCTACAGACGGTACAGAAACAGGCTCTTCATTTAATAAGTTAACTTGCTTTTCAAAGCTTTCCAAGTCTTGTCTCATATCAAGAAATTTTTTTTTTGGATCATATTGGTCAATCGCTCAATGAGGTTACAAAACCCATTCGAAAACTCGACTGTATCACATGATTTCTTCGTGGCCAAATCTAAGTGATATTCATGGTCAAAAGCCGGGGACTGCTAGCATATAGGCATGTACCAAGTTTAGCTCATATCTATTTCTAAACTTATTTCGTTTAGGCTACAGATTTCCAGTAGGTGATGGCAAAGTATACAATTGAGTTCTTAACGCACCTCTTGAAAAAGGATCCGGATACGATGTTTACTATGGTGTTGATATCAGAATAGAGGTAAAATCACAACTCAAGTTGAAATCCCCTCTTATCCATTTCTGGGATGCCTGTTAAGATCTTCACAATTTTTCATTTTACATTTGACACTCTCTCCATTTTTTATACCAGAAGACCTGTGATGGTAAATTTGAATGTGTCCGCATCTTAAAGGTTCCATTGTTGAAATAAAGCTACATACATACATGCATACATGTAGTTAGTATCCTGGTATTCTTTTGTTCAATTGGAAGACATGGATGAATTCAAAACAGTTTATTCAAATGAGTAATGCTGCTGCGTAGCATGTTGGACTGATGGTTTTTGCTAATGTTTATATGCTTTTTTTAGTATAATTATAGAAAATGATTTAATCAATCAATCAATTTTCAATATTCACAATTGACTATGGACTACTGACTATTTACAATAAAAGTGCTACTTTTACAGGGACAAACTGATGTTATTGTCCGAGTGTTAGATCAACCTATCGCTGATATTCAAGCTAATAACCATGTTTATAAACCTGTCAAGTAGTGTGTAAGTTAAACCTAAGATCTGCATGTGATGCTCACAAGTCTGTTTCAACCTCCATCCACTTGTTGTGGTTGTTGTTGTGGGCATGATCCTCAATTGAATTTTTATAACGAGTCTTTGAATCATTTTATCCTTCTTCTTATTCATGACTATGTACGCTCCTGGTACATTCAGAGCATAGTATGCGGTGGTAAAAATTGTCGTTGAATGTTTCCATCATCATGCTTCAGAAAAAGCAGATACATCTTTAAGAAACAAAAATGAATCAGCTCAAAAATCAACGATGTAATTTGTCCCAACAGTTCCTCTGGAGGAAATACCAGAGATTACAACGCCTAAAGATGGCCTGACATCCGGAGGCACTCCCGGAATAGTGATTGTACCCTTGGTAGTTGTTACCATCATTATAATACTCGACATACATTTGAGGAAAAGAAATATACAGCATACCGAGAAGTAAGTGTCTGTTATTTCATGTTCTACTGGCTCATTATTGAGCAATATCATGACTTATTAATATGGTGAAATTTAATCCAAACCAGTGTTGTTGTGCATGTTGTAAATGTGTTATAGGCTGTGCAATACTTGCAGAAAAATAACTGGATAAAGAATGGACTGACGATCATAATTTCTTTTTTTAATATTGTATGTTCCAAATTAAGTTAAAGCTTCTGTGCTATTGATTTGTTGATAGACACATAAAAATGATTGTGAAAGGATACACATGAACCTGTGAGTCCTAATATCTTAATTATCCTGAAATTTAGCGTGTTTCCTATTTGATAAGATCCAAGGGACTATGTGGAGATAATCCTTGATGTTCAGGCATCCAGACCTCAAACAACTGCTGACTATGAGACTGTACTTGATAACTTGATCCCTACTAAAGATGATCATCAGTATGCTACCTTATCCTCACAGTATGAGGTGCTGAGCAGTGCTAGTGTAGGAGATGATCATTTGTATGCAGAAACAAACTGCAGAGATACCCAACAGCTTAGTAGTGTCACTGCGTCATCACAAGGTGATAGCTCTACCTATGCCAATGTAGGCCTAGAAAAGAACTTTCTGACATGAGAGTCAATAGACTGACTGCACACAGTATGTAAAACCTATTACTCAGTACATTAACAAGTTGTTGAATGTGAAAACCGTATCTGGGAATGTTGTAAAGAAATGATAAGTTTTAAAGTGTTTGTACCATAACCTAAAAATAATCTGAGTTCAATTCGCTCCTCCTACACACAAACATACACATTGTTTCCAACCCTTTAATTGTATCACTGTATATCACTCCCCCCAAACCTGAAAGCTGCGTAACTCATTTTCGATAATCTAATCTAAATTTTGCCCAAAGTTTGCTTGGATTATAGGATAATATCTTGAAAGTATCTTCAAGATATCTAACGGAATTCCTTTACCTATACACTGTATGAAATTTGTATCCAGTGTGAATAATTACATCGCTTAGCCTTCCTAAAGATTATATTTTCAATAAAGCAGAATTTTCTTCAAAATATTAACTGTTGATTAAGCATGATGGATAATACAACATACATATTACGTGAAACTCAGAGTTGACTTTAGGTCCATGTTAATCTTGATCAATGACTTTGTTGAAAGCTGTTTCCTCACTCAATTATATACTTTATGCAGATGACACAAATATTTGCTCGACTGACCAAAACCTACCAAGGCAAGAATTCTCCAAAGTTCAAACTTGGTGCATTGCCAACAACTCATTTTAAACACAAATTTTAGGCATTATTCTTGACTTATGATGGCAAGGTGGATAGATAAGGAGTTATGCTCCAAGTATTGTCAAATAGCTACTTTAGAAATCAATTATAGTGTAGCCTCAAAACTATCTCATTGATGAATCATTGCGTCATTACAACTCTTTAAAACAATGATTTAAGATTTTTACACCAACAACAATCGGATTGAGAGGTCTTTGCTGTGCACTGGCGTATCGCAGTACAAGAAGTACCTAAAGGAAGTGGAGAAAGACTCTCAGACTTGCATGCCTGTGACCCTAACGGCCTGTCTGTGTGGGGGCAGTGGTGTCTGCGGCTACTGTAGGCACTTGGGTATGACCTTTGTGCGTATACAGTTGGGTTGTTTAGACTCTAGCAGTAGGCTATCAGATTTTACCTTTGCTTTTATTATATAATTATTGCATTATATATATGAACCATAGACTGTCTTGCTAGCTCCAAAAACTTTTTTCAAAATGTGATACTCCTCATGAATAGCCACTCAAAAGACTTTTGCTATAGGTTTGTCGGGTTATGAATGCAGCTTAATAGAATCAGGACCGTTATATATTGACAATTGGTGAATTTGAATTTGATTTGTTTATTTCATCGGGTAATTAATTCATGTATAAAATGCGTGAGTTTAAGATGATGAGGCTCCATATGCGCAGTAGCATAGCGATCCGAGGCGCAAGAGCTCTGAGTTGGGTTGGAATTTAATTGACTCTTATAAACATTACCCTTTCAGCAGCGGAGGCTCTCACAATGAGGCCAGCAGGTGCTGCTTTGAAACCGACTTAAACGATTCAATACATTAAATCGAACATATTGAAACAGGCAAGCTGTTCCAAACAACAGACGCTTGGTTGTCAGGTTGACGATGACCGCAGGCAGATGTAGAGGGAGTGGTGTAGGCGGGAGTTGATGAATAGTAGATTTTGTGTGCGAGTAGACAGATCCTCTGAGTGTAAAGTGATGGAACAGGGAAGATGTTATTTTATTGATTCCACAGTAGAAAGCTTGCTGTTGTTCAAAGTTATAAGTGATGATTTTTGAACAAAATAATAATTTGATCAAAAATCATCGAAGTCCGATGTTCGTGTGTAAGAGGTGTAATCCATTGTGATCAGTCTTTTGTTCGATTTGATCGAACTGGGTTGGAGAGCAATTTGAGACTATTTCCATGAAAATGAAAAAAAAAATTACTATATTGTTCACACGGGTATTTTGGATTTTAAGAGCTTGAGTATAGATTGTCCAAATCCTGTTCACATGTGATTTGGATGGGAGGGCTGACCTCTTCTTTACGAAGATAGATTTTTTGATAGATTGTCCATGAGAATCGGAATTCATTTGTTTTCTTGTACTGACGAGTTTTTTGAAACGGATTGCGGGTGTCGTAGAGAAGGTATTCATAATCAGCGGCTGTGATTTTGCCACTCTTGGCTTTAGCTTTAAAAGCTTTGACTACAGATTGGTTGTGTAATCTTCAGATGTTGTACACATATAAACAAGACCTTTTGTGTTGAGATTGATGCATAAATCTAAAAATGCAATACAGGTATTAATATAACACAAAAAACTCACACCCGCTGCCAGATTCAATGATTTGGACCAAATGGGAAATATCGGGAGTTATCTCATTTCTAAACATGAGGGGACAACTAGAATCAATACCAACCAAGTGATGTGGACGAAGATTGCAGTACTCTATATTTAGTGCAGTACAGACTTAAATAATTTCCATTAGCTAAGTATAGTATAGAAAAAAAGTGACACATTATTTGCCAAAATGAGTTTACAGTAGCGATAATTGAGAGTTTGTATACAATGTGCAGTTTCCCATCATCAATGAACCCCTGATATACATTATGGAAACATTCACGCCTCAGCTGGGTGCCTGTTTAAGCCTTTACCATTGAGCGCACATAAAAGCACATCAGTTGCAACAATTCCATCTATACTGGACTCCTCGCCTTAGATGTGATGCGTGGGGGGACTCACATCCTGGAAATAAAAAGGATAATTCATCATTGGGAATTCACCAGGAAACAAAAATAGCCTCGAACTGGCTAAGTTAGATGTACTGCATAGCAAGGTACTCGTACCTCAAACCATCATTGGGAAAGTCTAGGAGTTTGATGCCATTGTATTGTATATTGTAGTCGACTTGGAAGACATTCAATCTCAGTTTTCATTGGCTGTTTCAGTGCCAATAGAAATCATATATCATCCAGGTGATTGCTAACACTGCACTGTACTCAAGAGATTTATACAAACATTACGTGCACAGGTCAAAAGTCATCTGCCTCGAAGTTGATATAGTGACTACTGATGAGTGATCTTCTTCTTCTTTTTGTATAACCTACAACACTCTTATGTAAACCTTGCCCTTGCTGGTTGGTAAATAAATCAGTGTTACAAAAGTATACACGCTTCATTACATTACATAGTTCAGAAAAAAGACCACTGTCTGATTATCTATACACAACATGTCTATGTCTTGCAGGTACGGTCGTTCCCATCCCAAAAAACAGATGATTATCCTCATATCATCATGGTATTTGCACTTAAATAATTAATACCAGTATAGCGCGTTTTCTAAAACTAGAAACTCAGTTATATTTGGTCTCTATTATTTTTAAGCAGGTACGAGTGATCTTCACCGATCCCCGATCCATCATCAGCAGAGAGTGGGTTGTCCTGCTGTACCACCCCGCTAACACAAGGCTGTAGTTCCTCTTGTAACTCCTGAGCTAAGTCAGTATCATCCATAGAAGCAACGTCTGTAGATAGACACTTAAACTAAGGATGTGCTCACCTGATATGATCTTTTGCATTTTGAAAGTAACTGATTTTCTAGGCATACATGAGTTTCGCACAGTGGTGTTGAGAGAAAATATTTCTTGCCCCAAGCCTGGGTTGGGTGCGGGAGGGGCGGCTGAGCGCCCTCCAGCGTTGGAAAATTGTTCACATAAAGAAGCAAAATGGAGCAAATCTATGCATCTCACAGTGAAATAATGTAATCATTTATAAATGTGATAATCCCCTTACAATCTTGCTTTAACTGCTTTGCTATGGTAGATTGAAGTCGTTAAAATCTGCCCTGCTGGAATTTCCAGTCCCATCCCACTAAGATAACCTACTTAAAATGAACATGTACTTTGAATAACCAACTCTTCTTCATTCCTTCATTACAAACACCTACTAGGCTTAGTGTGCCCTCAAAGTTCCAATCATCTATCACTCACAGCGACAACCAGTTAGAACACAAGTATGATGATGATGGTGGTGAATGAGTGGGTCCAGTCTATTGACCTGAATTGAATAGGCCTAGGGCACAGCCAGGGCGGGTGAATGAGAGAAAGAAGAATGAGACTGAGAATGAAACTCTAACTGTTTCCTCTATCCACCCACCAAACAAGCTTAATCTATTGGTCAGGAGTACATCCACTGTGGAATACATTAGAATTAACTTACCTCTTAGTCTTGGAGAATTGAAATTCAGAAGAGATTGTTGTTATTCCATTGAAAAAATAGGAAAAGCATGGACACTCATGGGAAAACACTGAGATAGAGATTTTGCTTTAGCAAGAATATAGGATTATTTCCGTAGAATAGAGTCAAATGTGCACTCTCCCCATCAAAAAACTGTACATGTGTAAATTTTAGGCTATGACCTTTGGCTGACCTGGCTGAAATCTAGATGAACACACAACAGATCAATCCTGTTGGTGGGTAGTAATAATTTCAGGAAGTATTTTCAAACTAAAAGATTTTTGGTCTAAAATCTTTGGAAAGAAGACTTGAATAAAACGTCCCCTGTAACGGTCCTTGACAACTCCGAATAAAAGAGAAGAAAAATGTATCAGAATGGACATTCATTGCAGTTTAGCCCACCCCAACGCTGATGATGGAGCGTTGGGCCTACTCCAACACCAAAAACTCTTACCCCAACGTAACTGAACATAATCACTGAACCAAACGCCCTCAATGGCGGGATATCATATCGAATAACTGCAAGATGAAAACCAACCATCAATTTATCTGTACCCAGCATCATAACACAGTAGCCGGAGATCTTTCTACAATAGCAGACCTCAGGCCTCAACCGTAGCATTTCCTGATCCAATTGTAATAGTAGATTGTTGCGCATAAAAAAAGAGCCAAAATCGAACAGAACTTAATCTGCTGTCAGATGCTTGAGATGTATTTGATCAAAATATTGCACCGCCAACTGCTCACGGAAATTACAAAGAAAACATGCTATCATTGTGGCCATATCCATTATAACAGGCAAGAATTCTTACTGATACGAGGAAAAAATTCATATGGAGTGCAAGTAATTCCGCTGGGTTTTGACTATGTCATGACAATACAATGGAATCCACTGTGATTCATACTGCTATCATAAACAGCCAGCAGCCAATCTATATAACAGTGTTTAAGGGTCAGAAAGTCACATGATTCCCACACACTAAAATGACAGTTCTGAGTCATATTATAGTTCAATAATACATCTAACAGGAACTTGTGAAAGCACAAAGCTATTATAATATGTCTTAACCAGTTGGATACATTATTCAAGCTTGAATCAAAGCATATTTGCGGTAAGGTTTATTTATCATTTATGCATGCCCCGTTGTTGGCATGTCTTCATGCCAATTCAATGCCAAGTAGCGATGAAATATTCGTGATCTCATGACTTAATTTAGGCATTTCAATAGTAGCAACGAGGAATTTAAATTCTAGATGAACAACGTAAAGTGATATCATTCTTGACCTGATTTCAGAAAACGCAGTTCAGTAGAAGAAGCCAGCTATTGAAGCACAATACGATTTTCAGGAAATTTTGATAAAATAAGCACTTCAGTAATCTGCCTGCAAAGGAATTAGCTGCAGCCAGCAACGCTCCTCAACTGTACGCGAAATGTATCTTGCGTTTATTATCTGCATTGCTCTATTGGGTAAGAACAGTTGTGTCTCCTAGTACGTTATGGAAAGTAGTTATATGATTTAAACTTCACCTGAATCTGAGGGTTTGTATTGTCATTATTTGAGACCACCCAAATTGTTAAATCTTGTAATAGCCGGTACGGTTGGTATTCTAAAGTATCAGTGATTATGGGATATTCGTGTTGGCGCTCAAAACCACATATTTGGAATTTTCATGTTAACCTGATGAGGAGCCAGGAAGTCTCATAATTATGCCTCACTTAATCCCGAATGCAATAATGACTGCGAGGCACTGCTGGCTTTACATAGCATTCCCTTATGTTATTCATTCAATCACAGGACCAAAGACAAATGTACTTTCATTATTCTATTGAGAAGCTCCAATGTGAGCAGTTACAAATTTTCAAAGATTTTTTATCAAACCCTATCAGTTAATTGTAACTACTCACAGTGAATATGCAAAGCCCCGCTCCTCACACCCTCGCTCCTGAGCCACATTCTTCCAAAATATCATATTGGCCTAACCTAGCAGTGTGACCCTCTCATCACAACTCAACATCACATTTTATATACCTCATGTTGTGTTGCCAAAATTATGATTTAATAATCACACAGGTTGTACAGACGCTGGAGTGAATTTAGCTGTAGGAAAACCAGCCACTCAGTCATCTTATTTCAGTAGGCCATCAAGTGCTGCTGGTGTGACTGATGAGCAGCCGTCTGGTGTAGCTGTGGATGGAGTTCCACTTCCAGAAAGCTGTAGCGATCTTTTAGCAAATGATGGACTATTTTCCCAAACTGAGACGTGGGCAAAAAGCTGGTGGAGAGTTGATTTGGAGAAGGTGTATTACATCTATAGGATCACCATATGTAATCGTGGTAAAAGCACCTATGTCAGTGAGTGAATAAATATACAAAGTGGGTTAGATATATACATCTTAGGATGCGTGGGTATGGAACAATTGATCATGGAAGATCCCAAGCGTTGAGACATACACCAGACCTAGCCTGGGCAGGCTGTCATGTCGGGGATAAGTGGCTGGGGAGGGGGGCCACGACAAAGACCTGTCTATTTTCATAAATTCGGATTCACGATCAATAGCCAACTAACAAAAACATCTTTGTTAGTTTGAACAAGGAGTAGTCCTTGGTTTGAAATTTCTTCTTCTTATTCCATGTGATTTCCTGCTCATTTGGCATGTCATACTGTTTGTAGATCTACTACTTACTTAGGCTTAGCTTAGCTTAGACTTGCTGGAGTGAAGAAAATTTATGTAATAAATTCAGCATTGTGATCGATAGACATCGATACACAGACATCAACTTAGTCTATTTCTATACTGTGCTCACATGACCAATAGACCATGGAATAAAATCGGCCAACTCTTACTTTATTCCGAATGCACAACTATTGCAATTAATTGATGACTTGTTCTCTATTACCAAAGGATTCACCCAGGCTATTAGTATAATTATATTCACACTAAAGGGGTGACTCCATATCAATGATAGTAATCATTACAATCTCATTCATATTTCTACAGCTCAACGGTTGAACGGAGCTCAGGTACTGACTAGTGTGATTGAAAACCCACGATCTCCCAGTATAGCCCCATCTGACTGGACACAGATTTATACAGTACCTTCACCTGCTGGGGAGTTCAGAGAACAGAGTTATAACGCAAACATATCAACCAGACATGTCGCTGTCTTCAAATCAGCTGAAGGTGGAGTGACCTTAAGAGAAGTAACTGTGGAAGGATTCAGTCAAGATGGTAAGTGTAATAATAGTCACCAATATTGTGTGCTTGTATGTTTGTGTATTCTGAAGGTAATTTAGTCAACAAGTTTGAATGGAATATTTGTTTGCATGTCATATATAAGAATATATATGACAACAATTTTTCTTAATATCAGAGGCCTGATCACTTAAAAATACATCACGCATTTGAAGTTGCAACTTTCATGGTCTGTCTGTCTGTCCATCAAGAGCTGGGCAAAGATGTTTGGACTATTTTCATCCATTCCATATTTCCTTATGTAAATATATAATGTTTTATAGATATAAATACCATTGCTATTCAGCATTCAGTAGAAGACAGAACACCTTTCAATATAACCATTAAAGCAAGCCTAACTGGATACAATAGAACAGTATTTGAGAGCACAAGGTTTGTGAATTATATCGTTGAAATTGTCTCATTCTCTTGTAAATTAACATTTACCTACAGCCTAACCTATAATACCGTTAACCAATTATTGTGATGATGCAGTAGCATCTTCTGATCCTTGGTATTTCAATCAAACAAAATAATTGTACCGAACATGATACCATGTTGCAAGGAACAATTCATTATTAAGAACAGGTCTCGATTAAAACATATAAAGCATAGCCCCCAGCCTACCAGGGTATATATGGTAGGCCATATAACAGTGACTAGCTCACAGGGTTCCAAGGAAGATGGTTGACAGCTCTATTCACAACTTACTTGAAACTAAACTAAAAATTAACAGATTTTAGCCTGAAAATGTGCCACACTGAAATCTGTTGTACCATGTACCATGTATTGAACATTGAATTTTAAATATTTTCTAGGTTGGTTCTGACTTTAGTAGAATCTGATGGAAGAAAGCAAGTCTTGCAAAATTTCCCCATAATGGATTTTGGAGAATCTATAAATTTCCATCACCTTGATCTGAGTCCTTCTACAACTTACTTCTATGAGATAAGATTATTGACCTATGACATGGTGATGAAAACAGAGACCTTCCAGAAAGCTACAACTGCCTTTACCTGCAGGGGTAAAACTAATCAAAATTTTAAGATCACATTTACATATTATAAAGTGATAAAGAGGGGACAATTTTGGCAGTTGACAGTAGTTAAAGAAGAGTTTTCTCCCCAGGAAGGCTAATAGTTTCAGCTGTGCCCATAGGCTATTTAAAAGGCCGCCATAGTGAGCTTAAATAGCCTAAAACCTTCAATATCATACCAAATATGGGGAGTCGAATTGTAATCTGCCTTTTAAGAGTCAGGGCATGGATAGTCTTCAAAAAGGGTCTATACAACACTTTCATCTTCATTTTATTTCTATCAACAGAACCACAGAAAGCAGGAGGTCTCAATGTGGCTCAGTCGATCGATCATAAGAATAAAGAAAAACCAATCAAACTTTTCATAAGCTGGCAGGTAATGATTGATTGATGTAGCTGAAAGTATTGCAGGCAAAGAATTAAAATGGTTTGGGGAGTTATATCCTATTAAAACTTAAGCACCCGATATTACATAGAAACCTTTTCTTTATTTCATTCAGGTACCTGGTAAAACTGGCTGTGAGCCCTGGAAAAACCAGGTCCTCACTTATATAACCTCAGTCAATGGCACTACCTATAATTCTACAAACCTATATCTCGATGTGAATGTAAAGGCCTATACAAATTACGGAGTCAGTGTAAGAGCAGTAAATCACCAGGATATGAAAAGTGTGTGGTCAAGACTTGACCTGAAATCCATTTCTGCAGGTGAGTTTTAGTATACAGTACTGAACACCGTTATTCCTCTGGTTAATATGTATGAACATCTATCTTTGTTGCTTAAACCATAGCCCTTTTAAATGGAATATGTTGGCAACCTAAATGAACAATAACAAAGTTATAATTGCTCTAGAAGAGGCAACGGCCTTAGGAAAAGTGTTTGTTGTATCATTATAACTAATAACGTGCTCCTGTGTACTCATTTCCATTATTTCAGCACCAACTGAAGCACCTAGTGGCATTTCTCTACTCACAGTCAACAAGACATGTGTGAATGCCCGATGGTTCAAAGCCACGAGCAACGAAAATGGCCCAATCACAAAATACAAAGTGAGTTTACCTGAACTAAATAAATATAAAATTTTGCTGTGTCCTATCAAAACTGGACTTGAAATATTGGTAAGTTCATAGACAACTTTAAAACGCTCTTCAATGTTTTATCAGCAGGTTCATGACGAAAAGTCTCCGGTTGGATATACAAATTTATTAATTGATTACCTAATGTTATTATGCTGTTTGAGCTGCATGTGGAAGGATAGACTGAATAGTCCAAACTTGATTTCACAACAGTGAAACTGATGCTGTGAAAATTAAATGATACCAAAATAACTGAAACAGGATCAGGACATTCAAACTTACCAATGGCTGCTTTGGAAAGTGACAAAAGCTGATTCAATTTTATTCCCACACCTGTTCTCATTTTTCTGATTACACTATTGCATTGCTGTAGATTACATGTAAGCATAATAGCACTGATCTGGATATAAAGAAGGAAGTACCTGCAGGAACATTACCAATATCTGTAGATATCTGTGGCTTCTCACCTGGTACTGAAGTGAAATGCGATGTCACAGCCTTCACATCTAACAATCAGACATATAACAGGGGTCCTGCCAGTGAAGAAGTATCTACCATCACCCATGTAGATCGTGAGTACTTATCAACCAAATGAAAGGGGAAACTATGACAACGGCGAAAATCCATCTTTGATCCCTTATTACAAAAGGCAATGAAAACATTATGAGTAAAAGCATTATGAAGACTTGACCTGTAATAAGAGTCAGATATATCACAAACTAGAAGTTTCATCCTGATGAGGTGAGCATACAGGTGTAATATCTGTTGTTGAACAATGCAGGAAGGGATAACAGGTTGAAATCAATTAATAATCCTGAAATGATTTGTTTGCAGTTGATAGTTTTGAACCTCAAGAAGAAAAAGTGATTGCTGAAGTAGGTGGAATATTCCCAGTACCATTTCCTGCCATCACACCAGCTGAAAACGCTGAAGTTGTGTGAGTACGCAACCTCGATAGCTTCATAATTTTTAAAATGCTACAAAGGCTCCGATTTGTTGGGGGAAATAATTTTATGAACAGAAACTACGGTATATTGCTGCCCAAATACGAGGGAATATATCAGTAGACGCTTGTCAATTTTTTTCCTAAATTTTGCAATGTTCGAAACTGAAAGAAAATAGCAAATGAAAACATTGAATTAATTTTGTGATGTATTCACAAAAATTGAGACTTCTATCTTCATGCGTGTCGTATTCCAGGGCTTACAAAGTTATTGTCACAAAGAAAACAGCTGCAGAGGAAAGAGGAAGAAAGAGACGAGCATCTCAGTCTTGTTCCTATCAAATCTTACCAGAACGGGCTGGGCCTACCACATTTGACCCATTACTCAACTTCACAGAAGCAGCAGATTGCAGTCTAGATTATTACTTGGCTGCCATTCTCACAGAAACCCCTCCAGCTGGTACGTAAACAAGCTTAATCATTTTGCAATGGCTGTATAAAAGTTAACTTAATCTAGTCTTAGATGAAAAGACATGGTACTATTAGTCGATCTTGCAATGACGTTATTAGTTGACCTTGGTAGCTTGGTTTTTTTCACAAATATTCACATCGCTGACCAAATCTTAACTTTCCATATTGATATTACATATGATCTTAACTATCTTGCAATCAATCATTAATTCTTATCCTACAGGCTACCGATTTCCAGTAGGTGATGGCAAATTGTACAAAGGAGTTCCCAATGTTCCACTTGAAAAAGGATCTGGATACGATGTTTACTACGGGGTGGATGTCCGAATAGAGGTAGGTTTTATTTCATGGGAGAAAAAGTATGACAAGTCACTGAACCAGATAATTAAAGTGAGTAACAAAACTGGGAAGCGTGTTGAAGTTCTGGCACCCTAATCACATTGCTTCGTGATCATTGCCTCGTATTGGAGGGCATAGAATTAGTATTGCGTGAGAAACAACCAATTAAATGGGATTCCATCGATAAAACAGATTGCTATTTTCATGATGAGATGATTCACTGATACACCCAAATATTTGACACTCATGCTCAAGTTGAAACTTTTGATTGTAAACCCTGATGACCTTTTGGGCCTATAAATGACATATAATAACAGACACACCCGATAAAATTGGCACGCAAATTGTCTTTTAGCCAATTAAATACAGGCATTAAGTTAATTTCAATGCCTCTAGGGGGCATTTTAGTTGGTGTCAGTTAATTTCTTAGAATTTCTAGAAGGAAGTAGCTAACAGTGTACAATTCGATTGATGTAGAAATAAAAATATGCTATATGAAACTACTTCTGGCTCCCATTCTTATTATATGGGTGTGTTTTCCACAGCTTAGAAAGCAATCCAGGGTCAAGAAACACAAATATTTCGTATAGTATGCTTCTGAAAGGTTACTTCCCTACCATAAGTTGTTATTTGTACCAAGTGTGGACGCAGTGCATTTGCATCCATACAAGTCATTAACTGGTCTATGGTAACCGATTCTGCTTCCTTGTTTCGGTGATGTGTGACTTTGCAATTCAATTAAAATCAAATATGTTAACCACAAATCAACTTGAAAATAATCATATTTCTCTCGATAACGATTATATCCAGCTAGCATTGGTGCAATTCGGTCGGATCATAGTCGAACCTGATACTGGTCAATCGGTGCATAATTCTTTATTAATGTCTATGTGTCTCCAATAGTGTGATACTAGAAAGTTATTGGATCATCTCTGTCATCGATATTGACTATTTTTACAGGGACAAACCGATGTTAATGTTCAAGTGTTAGATCAACTTAGCGCTGATATTCAAGGTATAACCCTGTTTATAAAGCTAGCAGTATATAGTGTAAGCAGACCTTGGATCTGCATGTGATGCTCACAAGTCTGTTTAAATCTTAAGGATTCCTTTGGACTAAAAATCAATTATTTCAATCAGAAAACTTGCCAGACGAAACAACCTTAGTCATATTTGGAAAATCTTCTATCCCCTTATTTTATAAATTGGCCTGCATGGTTTTATGTGGCCGGCCATACATTTTTTGTTGTTGTTGTCACGGTAATAACTCTTAACCACAGTCTAATACTGAGGCATTCAATCCTTATATCCTTGTATCCTTATTCTTATTCATGACTATGCACGCTCCTGCTAAATTTACAGTGTAATATACAGAGCCAAAAATTGTTCGATTCATCCCATGTTCATGTTCATGCCGTCATACTTTATTAAAGGCCAGACACAGCTTTAAGAAGATAAGTATCTTCAAGCTGTTGCATCCAATGGATTTTTCCAAGATTTGATTGTGTCCCCACAGCTCCTCTGGAAGATATAACACTATCACCAGACCAAGAAAGTATAGAGCCTAAAGGTGATCTGTCATCCGGAGTCATCGCTGGAATAGTGATTGTACCCTTGGTTGTTGGTACCCTCATCATATTACTGGTCATACTTTTGAAGAAAAGAAATATGCAGCAAACCAAGAAGTAAGTTTAGTTATTCAAAGTTTGGAAATTTTAATGTACACCAATGTTGTGGTTTATGATGTTACTGACTGTGTTTGTAAATTTGTAAATGTAAAATTCAGAGTAGAGGTGAAATATGAGAACTCCCTTACCCTATGCTGTCTCCAACCTCAATAAATTGTGCCTATCTGCTCTGGCCTTAGTTCATACTGCTTCACTATCATTTGCAGTACAGATAGTATTAGCGGCAAAAAGCACTATCCGGCAGCAAGCGCTCCCCAAACCCACGGTGAGTGATGAAATTCTGGCTTCTACTATCACAAAAACTCACTCATTGCACGAATCAAATTCCCTTATTGTCAACTGTGAAGGTTTATTTGCATAACATGACAGAGAAATAACTAGATAAAGAACGGACTGTCAAGCTTGGTTTTATCTATTTATTAATTTTATTATGTTTCAAATTGGCGTCTAGTTTCCTTGCTATTGATTTTGTGGCTATCTTCAGACCACAGTATGATCTTTAGCTGTCAATCTTTACATCTGAATCATTAGTAAATTTAGTGTGTTTCCTATTTGATAAGAGCCAAGGGACTATGAGGAGATAATCCTTGATGTTCAGGCATCATGACCACAAACAACTGCTGACTATGAGACTGTACCTGATAACCTGATCCCTACTAAAGAAGATCATCAGTATGCTACCTTATCCTCACAGTATGAGGTGCTGAGCAGGGCTAGAGTAGAAGATGATCATGTGTATGCAGAATCAAACTGCAGAGATAATCATCAGCTTAGAAGTGTCACTTCATCATCACAAGGTGACAGGTCTACCTATGCCAATGTAGGCCTAGAGAATAACTATGAGAATGTTAGTAACACTCAGTAGAGAAGCTACTTTTATGTATAATATACTTAGAGTTCTAGGAGTGTATGACATACATTAGTGACACTTTCTGACATGAGATTCAATAGACTGACTGCACACAGTATGCAAAACCGTTTACTCAGCACATTAACAAGTTGTTGGATGTGAAAACCGTATCTGAGAGTGTTGTAGAGAAGTGATAAGTTTTACAGTATTTGTGCCATAACCTAAAAATAATCTGAGTTTAATTCGCTACTCCTACTAAACACATACATAGACATTGTTTCCAACCCTTTAATTGTATCACTGTATTTTGGTATTACACAGTTAAACCCAGCCCGTCTCGTTATGTTTTTCGAAATATCACTCCCCCAACTAGAAAGCTGCGTAAATAATTTTCGATAATCTTATCTAAATTTTGCCTAAAGATTACTCGGATTATAGGATAATGCCAAGATATCGGAATTACTGCTAAACTCGTTTTTTTCTAATAATTTGACTGATTTTTATTTCTTTACCTATATACTGTATGGAGTTTGTATTCAGTGTGAATAATTACATTATTTAGCCTTCCTAAAGATTTTACTTTTAATAAAGTAGACCTAACATGTCAACTGTTGATTAACCCTTTCAAGACCAACTATTATTTCAACAGTGGCATAATACAACATATATTTTACATAAAGCTCAGAGTTTGGCTTTAGGTCCATATTAATCTTGATCAATGACTTGGTTGAAAGCTGTTTTCTCACCCAATTATATACTTTATACAGATGAAACAAATATTTTCTGGACTGACCAAAACTTACCAAGGCAAAAAATCTCAAAAGTTCGAACTTGGTTCATCGCCAACAGACTCAATTTAAACACAAATTTTAGGCATTATTCTTGACTTATAATACCAAAACTATGGTAGACCTATATTACTCCCTTTTTCACCCAAATTTACGCTATTAAATTGCACTCTGGGCCATACCACTGACACAGCTCTCAAGCAAGTTTGCATATTAACAAAACCATTCTGAACAAATAGTCAAAAAAGAATATGTCACATTATCTTTTTTGATTTTTGGAACTATGCCCATCCAAATACTATTTTTATTCTGTACTAACGAACTCCTTTAACAACATTCTCAACCGGGCTTTCGAATGTAGTACTAGAGAAAAGAAAAGGGTGGTTGTGATTTAGTAGAGAAGGTGTTACTAGTGGATTAGTCGAGCCAACAGAGCCTTGGTATACTAGCAAATAAGAGCCTGATCTAGTAACGGATACATTTATAACTGATTCAGTATACTGCTAGGCAGAACTAACCATGACCCTCAACTATATTAGAGGTTTATTGATAGATAAGCTTAGAGCCGAAACCACAGATGGTTTTTTAATATCATTGGTCAATGCTCACAATACTGTGAGTAGCCGTAGAGGGGTCTTCCCAGGATTAATCTTCCCTTCAGAAAGTGGATGCAGGAGAGCAGGGGAGAAATTGGGCATGAGGCATCGCCCGACAAAAGAATGGAGCTGTCATAGATTAATAAATTATGAAATCAAAATATTTGAGATTTGATTTCAAAATTAAGTCTTCTGCCTTGACTGGGGCCTATGGTTCAGGGGCAACTTCTAGCTCAAAAATCAACATATCAAATAATTCTCACTTTTCAGAGAATTTGAGAGCATCTTGAGAACCTACAAGCTCGTATAACTTTGTTAGGTCTGTCCAATGATATAGCTTGTCCTATCCTCTGAAACAGATTTGTTGGGTTTAATCAAAACGATGCTCCAGGCTGTCTGTAACTTGAGATGGTGCGTCTGTCTAATTATTAGACTTGGTGCTGAGATGTGTCGTGAGCAATGGGAGTAATTATATATAAAGGGGTCCCAGCAATGGGCCATGTGAGACCAATAACCCTAACACGTACGCTGTGTTTCATAGGGTGGTAATAGTGGATTGGAATGTGCTGTGGGATGAGAGAACATAACTCCGAGTAGTGAATAGCGGGCTATCCAATTAGCGCCATCGACCAATTCTTTTTTGGGGATGGTGAGATGGCGCAATCGGGTAGCGCGCTTGCTTTTCACTGCCAGGCGATTAGTACCGCAGGAGTTGTGGGATTGAGTCCCACTGGGGGAGCTTTCCTTGTTGATTGTTCCAGCCCCCAGCACCCTGAGGTGTATACCTCTCCTATAGACGAAGCCCAATTTAATTGCTTGTGAGAATCATCTGCCATTTTATAACTCTCTATATAAAATTGGCATCTTGTGTCCACAGGGTGGAAGACAAGGTAGTTAGACTAGGAGTTATGCTCCAAATATTGTCAATTAGCTAGTTTAGAGATCAATTAGAGTGTAACCACTAAACCCCCTCATTGATGAATCTGTCAATAAAAACTCATTGCGTCATTACGGTTCTTTAAAAAACCGATTTAAGGCTAAAGAACACCAACAACAATCGGGTTGAGAGGGCTTTAAATATCTTGCGTACCCCTGAGCCTAACTTCCTGTCTGTGGGGCTGTGGTGACTGCAGCTAGTTTTGGCACATGGATACGACCTATGTGCATTTACAGTTTGGTTGTTTAGACTCTAGCAGTAGGCAATCAGATTGTACCTTTGCTTTTATCATATAATACTTTTGCATTCATCTACACTTCGATATGAACGTTTTGCCTTTTTACCACTCAACTGGTACAAAATCTAATTTCCCGATTACATTATTTATGAACTAGGCTGTCTTGCTAGCTCCAAAAGCCTTTTTCAAAACTCGATACTCATCATATAGCCACTCAAAATCATTCTGCTATCGGTTTGTTGGGTTTTGAATGCAGCGTATTAAAATCAGGACCGTTATATATTGACAATTTGTTGTGTAATCTTGAGATGTTGTATACGTACCAACAGGACTTCTGTGTTGAGATTAATGCATGAATCAAAATATGCAACATAAGTTTTAATCAAACACTGCCAGATTTTATGATCAAGACCAAATGTATATTGGGAGTTGTCTCTTTTCTTCACACGGGGAGACAACCAGAACCCACCTGAAAATTAAAATATTGTGGACGGAGATTGCAGTATTCAATAGGTCAGTATAGGACACAAAAATAGTGACAAATAATTTGCCAAAATGAGTTGACAGTAACGATAATTGAGAGTTTGTATATAATGCGCAGTTTCCCATTATCTATTATCTATTACAATATGGAAAGATTCACCGCCTATGCTGGGTGCCTGTTTAAACATTTACCATTGAGGGCACATAAAAGTTCATCATGATGATACTGTTATTATTGAGCTCCTCTCTGCTAATGCTACCTCCGATCTTCAATTTGCTGCAGACTCCGTCAGCCAATGGTGTACTGATAATGACCTCATCCTGAACGCCAAAAAGACTAAAGAGCTAATAATGTGCAACTCCCGAGATGACCCTACGCAGCCAGCACTCGTAATTAACAACAGCGAGATTGAACAAATTGATCAGTTCACCTACCTCGGGACCGTATAGTCACCAAGAAACTTGACTTCTCAGCTAATACTGTCAAAACCACCAAGAAGGCTCGACATAGACTCTATATCATATCGAAACGCTATCATCTAGGAGTTAACGAGAAACTGATTAACACCTGATATAAGTCTTTTATCGAATCCGTCCTAACCTACCATCTTGTGGTCTTATACCAACACATGTCAGCTGACTCAAAGAGAAAAGTTAGGTCTGTCATCAAATCTGCTGAATATTTCTCAGGTGACCTAAGCTTTCCGCCCCTCGAAGAACTTTACATTAGTAAACTCAAGACTAAAAGTCTTCGAATGGTTGCCACCTCCCGCAAGCCTGTACTGATACTTGACCAACTTCCATCAGGTCGTTACACTGCCATAAGACACAGAATTCAAATCTGTGCCAAATGTTTCAGGGCGAAAAGTGTCAGACTTTTGAATAGTATACTCTTTACTAGTTAACTAAATAGATTGTGTGTCTTTTATTACATTTATTTATTATTTTTGGTGCAATATTTTATAAGGTTTTACCCAGAGCACATTACACAAACATTTTATTTCTCAGTGAATGTGATGAATACAATGACATACATACATACATACATTCCATCTGTACTCGACTTCACGCATTAGATGTGATGCAATGGGTGGGGGGGGGGGATTGTAGACTCACTTCCGGGAAATTGAGAGGATAATTCATCATTGGGAATTAACCAGGAAACCAAAATAGCCTCAAACTGGCTAGGTTACATGTACTGCATAGGAAGGTACTTGTACCTCAAACAATCATTCGGAATTCTA
Source organism: Membranipora membranacea (assembly GCA_914767715.1). NCBI lineage: Eukaryota > Metazoa > Bryozoa > Gymnolaemata > Cheilostomatida > Membraniporidae > Membranipora > Membranipora membranacea. The sequence continues at coordinate 5,706,350 of OU612072.1, read as the reverse complement.
GGTCTAGGAGTTTTATGCCATTGTATTATTAATTGTAGTCGACATGGAAGACATTCAATATCAGTTTTAATTGGCTGATATCCAGGCCAATAGATATTATTATATATATTATCCAGGCTTCTCCTAACACAAGACACTCTGTTTAATTGTGATTGACAGTGTTTTATCAAAAATTTCAACACTTGGTCCTCAAGTAGATAAGGCAAAGCAGTTGTAAAATATTTGTGTATAAATAAATTTGATCGTTGAGAGATTTCTTTTGATCTATAAGCAGCTGCTTTATCCCCCATTCCTCTAGTTAACCTCCTGCCAACACAGCACTTTACTCAAGAGATATATACAAACATTAAGTGCGCAGTCAATAGTAATCTGCCTAGAAACAGTGTCTATTGATGAGTTATCTTCTTCTTTTTGTGGAACCTACAACACTCTTATGTAAACCTTGCCCTTGCTGCTAGGTTAATAAATCAGTTTTACAAAAATATGCACGCTTCATTACAATACATAGTACCAAAAAATACCTCTGTCTGATTATATATATTTATAACGTGTCTATGTCTTTCAGGTAGGGTTCCCCATTCAGGATAGCAGATGATTGCCCTTGCATCGACATAGTATTTTCACTAAAATAATCAATACTAGCATAGCGCGATTTCTAAATCTAAATAGACTCAGTTATATTTGGTCTCTAATATTGTAAAGCAGGTACGAGTGATCTTCGCCGGTCTCCAGTTCATCATCAGCAGAGAGTGGATTGTCCTGTTGAACCACCCCGCTAACAGAAGGCTGAAGTTCCTCTTGTAACTCCTGAGCTAAGTCTGTATGATCCACAGGTACACTATCGGTAGAAAGACACTCAAACTAAGGATGTGCTCGTCTGATACGAGTTTTTGAAATTTGATGTAACTGATTTTTTCCCGGCATACATGAGTTTAGCATAACACTTGATCAAAATTGGTGTAAGAATGGATAACTCTCGCTGACTAAAAAGAATGCCAAAAAACAGCTATTTTAAGGGACTTTTGAGGTCTTTTTAGGTGTTTTGTTGGCATTATTTTGCGTTAAATTCATGAAAAATGAATTCAATTGAAAATCATGTTGGCATTTCTTGTGTGCACCATGGTTAATGAAAGCGGCTTCATATGTGAGAACTTTCAAAGAAACTTTGTTTGGCCACAATAATGGTTATTTGGACTGCATGTTTGGCGTTATGCAAAGGCGGCGAAAATATTAGCCGTATTCGAGAGTCTACTGTCATTCCAGTATGCAAGCTAATTTTTTGAAAGTCAATGTATATGACATTTGAAGAGTACTCTAAGAGAAAATCATAATTAATTTTGTTTCGAGCCTATGATCTGTTGTGAATTAATGATTGAAATTTCACATATTTTCACGGCTTCACAAAAAAAATGCGTTGTATGGCGTGACGTAAAAATTCAATGTAGACTAGTCATATATCAGAGAAAATCAAATTTTATGATGAACGCAATCTCTAAGTATACATTCCACATGTTTTGAAATTTTTTGCAATTATTTTGACTCCCCCATCTGCATTGACAAAAACAGCGTTTTGTGCCTCATTTCCTCCCTAAAATGACACAACGCCATCGAATCAAGTTTTTGTTCAGGTATTCATTTTCAGTAGCTCGGCAGCTTTCCAACGGTATATGATATGTTGATATTCGGATCGGTCTTTGACATTACCTTAACCAGTTGGCTACATTATTCATGCTTGAAATCAAAGCATATTTGCTGTGAGGTTTATTCATCGTTAATGCATGCCCAATTGCTCTTGTATTCATGCCAATTCAATGCCAAGTAGTGATGAAATATTTGTGATCTCATGACTTAATTTAGGCTTTGAAAGCTAAGCAACGAGGAAGTTAAATTCTAGATGAACAACATGTTCCCTTTGTAATCATTTTTGTGATAATTTACTTACTACATTAGCTTGTGTTAGGGTCAGTTAATCTTGATATTTGAAAGTTTACACAGTACAAATATCTGGTAACTGCCTGCAAGAAGAGGACTGCAGTAGGTCTATAATTGTGCTGATAGAACAGCCGTTTGGCTGTCATGATGGGATTAAAGATGTTATGTGTGGTTTATATCATAACCACCCTTTGGGGTAAGTCGGTTCAGTTTTACACGTGTTTAATGGAACTTATGGGGTCAAGCTGCCACGCCATTAGCGTCTAAATAATCCACAGTTTATGATGAAGACAATTTTTGAGTGAATCTGGAAACAGCTTTATATGAGCCGATTGAATATGCAATATGTTAGAAAAAATTTTAATCCATATAGGTGCAAAATTGTTTCCCTAGTCTACTATAGTTATATAAGTTAACATAAGACTTTTTTGATCCCTTGTTACAGGAAGCAATGTTTTTTTTATAAATTATGCCTTCTAATTACATTACACCACCTTACTTGAAGGTCATAGCCACGCGAGTGTCAACGTTGCGATCGGGAAAAATGTCCTACAGTCCACTACGTTTGATCGGCCCCGTAGTGTGGCAGGTGAGACAGGGCCAAGAGTACCTTCAATAGCCGTTGATGGAATACCACGACCTAACCAATGTACAAATCTGGATAGATTAGACGGACTGTTTTCCCATACAGAGCCATATACAAACAGCTGGTGGAAAGTTGACTTGGGAAAGATCTACTACATCTACAGAATAACTATTTGTAATAGAGGTTCTGTATTGAGTAAGTGATAGTGGATATTTGACACAAATATGAAGATATTGACTGATGTTAGCGAGCGCTGATTTCGAATAATAATACTTTTTTCAATCTGAAATAGTCATCAGACATTGTTCTCAAAATTCAGACCATTTAAATCCAGATGCCACAATGTTGAGTTTGAATCACTCCTATAGTTTATTTAGGGATGCTGTTGATGCCGAGTGTTAAAGGGAAGTGCAGGCAACACTTGAGATAGGTCCTAATATGTTCGATCTCTAAAAAAATCCACTCAACAGTGTATCAACCATGAAAACAAACACCGAAACAACAAAAATAAAGATGCGCTGCATCAAAATGAAACGAACCCTCCTCCTGTGTCCTGTCCGCAGCCTGTGAGAATGATGTCAAAAATATAAGTAAGGACGATAATTGGCACTTCTGATATCGTCTATTACTGTCAAGCTTTTCCCAAACATTTATGTGGCTATGACTATATTATGATTTGTAGACAGTCGGCTCAATAATGTACAGATTTTGTCAAGCAGTAGTTCCAATCCATCAAATCCAAGTACAATTGGAAATAATTGGAGGTCAATCTACACTGTCAGGGAGCCTGCAGGCGACTTTACTGATGCTGAATTCTATGCTGCTGAGAGTGCTCGACACATTGCTTTATTTAATCCTTCTAGTGCATCTGTTACTCTGAGAGAGGTCACTGTTGAGGGATTCAGCATGGAAGGTGAGTCGCCTTATAGTTTGAGTAATTAAAAAGAAATACTGGCTTTTATAACACCATCTACAATATCTTGAAGATCCACAGCCCAATGATATCCAGTGCTATGTGATTGGGCAATAATTGGAACAAGCAAAGTTTGAAAAGAGCTGAGCTAGGGAGAGCCTAAGCTGTTTCACCTTCCGCTGGGCTCGAGATTCAGCACAATTTCCCCTCTCAGATAGTAGGCCACCAAATCATCGTCAATAGCCTACGCTTTGTCTGCTTTCTCTTACAGATGTCATTGCCATCAACCTCCAACAATACATTGATGAAATTTCTCCATTCACAATGAATCTAACAATCAGTCTATCTCAATTCAACACATCAACATTTGAGTATTCCATGTGAGTGGTCGGTGAGCCTTTGAATTGTTTTGTTTTAAGATATTGCATCAAACAGTAAAAAGCAGGACTTAGTATTTTAGAATCGATTAAGCCAAAAGTTATCGTCTGAAACATGGCTACCAAATTATACCAAATTATTAAATCGGATAAATTACCTTGCTCAGTAGACTTTTCACCACTGTGACCTAAATGGGTGACGGTTTTGAGCCACAATCACTGGAAAAGTAGCTTCAATAATTTTTGTCGAAAGCTGTCACTGCTTAAACGTATCAACAGCAGCTGCAGCTCTAACACCCATATCAACATTCATAATTGCCAAGCTGTGGTATGAGAGGTTTTATATTTTTTCATAATTGAGAATGTGAAATCATGATGAGGCTTAGTTATTTCAATAAAATAACTTCCTCGAGATTTAATTTTATTGTTGTTCTCAGCATGTCACATGACTATCATGAACGACACAACTATCCATAAAAGTGAGGAATGAAATGTTGAGCTTATCTACAGGCCCAATGTATCCACAAATGTGACCAAATGTGTAACACTCATTGGTACTTCATTTAAACCCCTGATTCACCATGAAAGAATTGGCATGGTTATAAATGCAACAAAGAAAACTTGTTTTATCCTTTCTTCTTTTTATGCAGTTTAACAATTTACGAGATATCCGCCGCAGGTGAAAGGAATCAAATCCAAAGGAGAATCATAATGGGCGGCACAGAGGACATTGTCTTCTCACAAGAAAACCTGACACCATCAACTCAATATTTCTTTGAGGCCGAAATTTTAACATACAGTCATGTGTTGCTTAATCAACGATTTAATGCAAGCACTTCGCCTTACATTTGTCAAGGTGAGTAAATCGGCAACAAACAGAGTCTAGTCTATATGTAAAATTGCTCATGGTATTGTGGCAACAGAGACCAATTGATATAATCCCTAACAACAAAATGAGCTACTGAGTCATTTTGGTCAGCATAGGAGCCACACCGGCATTTTTTTCCTTTTTTGACCTTACACAAAGCTGTTGTCATGACTGGGGAAGAAGTCTATGAACTAATAACCTGACAATGTATTTACTGGCTGTATACACATAAGAAAAGTTTTTAGCATTTCAATAATCTTCTCTCATGTTGGTTTGAGTCACTCTACAACATACTCTTGTGTAATCAAGCTATTCACCTATGCCATGGAAATGAAATCCATGACATTTCAGAAAACTTCATCGCCTATACGTGCAGTGGTAAGACCAATTTATCCTATGTATCTTTATCAATTAAATGACAATGACTCGCAAATCGAATATTCATGGTACAGCAGATGTAAATTTCTTGTCAATATGAAGCAATCCTTCTACGGCTTTCAAACCAGTTCAGTCGATTAAGGCAGAAGGTTTTTTATAACACACTTGTTATTTTTCCTCTCGGTAATCAGATCCAAGCACACCAGGAGAAATATCTGTGACTCAGTCAGAAGATATGGAGAATGAAGAAAGACCAGTCAATTTGTTCATCAGATGGCAGGTGATAATGTTTTGCATACGACTGTTTATCCCCTTTTCCTTCTTTAATAAGCGCACACCAACTTAAGATCCTGTATAGTATTCAATGTAGCAGAAATTGATTTAAGGAAGACATTAAAATGGTTTGGAGGATTTCAAATTAAATGGCTCTTAAAGATATGCATGCCTTTGTTTTATGGTTTGTAGGTACCTGGTACAACTGGTTGTGAGCCCTTGATGAACCAGATTCTAACTTATATAATCTCTGTTGATGATACCACCTATAATTCTATGGACCCAGCTCTTGATGTGACACTGAAGGCCCATAAAAATTATGAAGTCAGTGTAAGAGCAGTAAATTCCCAGGGTATGGAAAGTGTGTGGTCAAGACTTCAACTGACAACCATATCTACAGGTTTGTTTTCAATCAACTGTGATATTAATCGGAATTCCTCTGCGGCATCTTTCAATTTGAAAACAGCTGACATCACTATCTGGTCGCTCAATCTGTGTGGGAGGGATATCTGCAGGGGTCTCGTTCTCAAATCGCTCACTCTTTGATGGAACTATAAACATTCTGAGTGAAGAGTTTGTGACCAAATTTGTCTAGTTGAAAGACCATGTGAACAATAACTATGAAAAGCATCGCTCACTCTTACTGAAGCATGCACTGGCTAATCTGCAAACTGAACCTTTCCCCTTTAACCAAAGTCGTTTGAAAATGATAAACTTGTTACCTCTCTAAATCATAAGAAAAGTATTATGGCTCTCAAAGGGCATTGGCCCTTGGAAAAAGTCTTTCTTTTATCGTGGATTATTTGATTTATATTTTTTGGTTATATTCTCAGCTGCTCTAATCTATTTGTTTGTTCTAGCACCGAACGAAGCACCTAGTGGAATTTCTCTACTAGCAGTTAACAAGACATGTGTGAATATCCGATGGTCAAATGCTACGAGCAATGTAAATGGTCCAATCACCAAATACCAAGTGAGTTAACCGTAATTAACTCTGGGAATCTACGGAGTTTCATGTTTCAACGGTCGGGTCATGTTAGGGTCAATTCGGGTCAGAGGTCTACATCCTTACGGGTCTCATCTACTAGAGTGATGGTCAAAATACTTAGACCTAGTGCACAACAGTCCACGATCTTAACCACTATGCTATGGATTTTAGGTGATGATATCGGAAATACAGACTATACGATGATAAAACACATATAGCTATTAGTCATGCTTTTGCTGTGATTATTATGAACGGCTTACAAGACTGCATAAAGCTTTCTTCAGACATCTATAGTTTGATAAAACCTTGACAGAATTCGATGAAACTTGGTCTCAACATAGTTCATTATGTCTAGATGATATATTACAAACTGAATCAAACTTAACATGTACTATTAGCTAATTGCACTAGTGATTAGTTGATGAATATCCATCATTCTTTTAAATTGTGATATCTGAAGACAGTGTAGGAGTAGGACATCGACTTATGAAGTCGTAATGTAAATCCATTTCACGGCTCTTTTCGACTCGACCCGACTCGTACCCGAATTTAGGGAAATTTCAGTGGCTCATTTTCATTTTTGCTGGCTCAATACAACACTATTGTCTATAAGATTAAAACTGGACTAGATTGTTAGATTTCTAGATTGTTAGCTTCATGTAAAACTTTCAAAATCTCTTCAATGTTGTGAGATGAAGTATGGGACAAAAACTCCATAGTTGAATATACAAATTTATCAATTGATTACTGAATAATGCTGTTATGCTGTTTGAGCGGCAAGTCAAAGGATAAGCTGAATATCCCGAACTTGATTTCGCAACAGGAAAACTCATGCTGTGAAAATTACATGATATTGAATTATCTCCTACAGGATCAGGAGATTCAATCTAAACCATAGATGCTTTGGAAAGTGACAAAAGCTGATTCAATTTTCTTCCCACACCTGTTCTCATTTTTTTCTTATTACATTTGCATTGCTGTAGATTACATGTAAGCATAATAGCACTGATCTTGATATAAAGAAGGAAGAACCTGCAGGAACATTACCGATATCTGTAGATATCTGTGGCTTCTCAGCTGGTACTGAAGTGAAATGTGATGTCACAGCCTTCACATCTAACAACCAGAGATATAACAGAGGTCCTGCCAGTGAAGAAGTATCTACCATCACCCATATAAATTGTGAGTACTTATCAACCAAATCAAAGGGAAAACTATGACAACGGCGAAATTCCATCTTTGATCCCTTATTACAATAGGCAATGAAAACATTATGAGTAAAAGCATTATGCAGACTTGACCTGTAATAAGAGTCAGATATATCACAAACTAGAAGTTTCATCCTGATGATGTGAGCATACAGGTGTTGAAATCAATTAATAATCCTGAAATGATTTGTTTGTAGTTGGTATTTCTGTACCTCAAGAAGAAGTGATCCCTGAAGTAGGTGGAATATTCCCAGTACCACTTCCTGACATCCCAACACCTGAAAACGCTCAAGTTGTGTGAGTAAACATCCTCGATAGCTTCATGCTTTTGAAAATGCTACAAAGGCTCCGATTCGTTGGTCGGAAATAATTTTATGAACAACAACTAAGGTATATTGCTGCCCAAATACAAGGGAATATATCAGTAGACGCTTGTCAATTTTTTTCCTAAAGTTTACAATGTTCGAAACTGAAAGAAAAGAGCAAATGAAAACATTGAATTAATTTTGTGATCGATTCACCAAAATTGAGACTTCTTTCTTCATGTGTGTCGTATTCCAGGGCTTACAAAGTTATTGTCGCAAGGAAAACAGCTGCAGCGGAAAGAGGAAGAGAGAGACGAGCATCTCAGTCTTGTTCCTATCAGATCATACCAGAACGGGCTGGGCCTACCATATTTGACCCATTACTCAACTTCACAGAAGCAGCAGATTGCAGTCTAGATTATTACTTGGCTGCCATTCTCACAGAAGCCCCTCCAGCTGGTGCGAAAACAAACTTAATTATTTTGCCATGGCTGCATAAAAGTTAACTTAGTCTAGTCTTAGATGAAAAGACATGATACTATTAGTTAATCTTGCAATGAGGTTATTCATTGACCTTGGTTACCTGATTTTTTTCACAAATATTCACATCGCTGACCAAATCATAACTTCCCATATTTTTTATCTTAACTATCTTACAAACAATCATCAATTTTTATTGTACAGGCTACCGATTTCCAGTAGGTGATGGCAATATTTACAATGGAGTTCTCAATGTTCCACTTGAAAAAGGATCTGGATACGATGTTTACTACGGTGTTGATGTCCGAATACAGGTAGGTTTTATTTCGTGGGAGAAAAAGTAGGATGAGTCACTGAAACAGGTAATTAAAATGAGTAACAAAACTGGGAAGCGTGTTGAAGTATTGGCACCCTAATCACATTGCTTCGTGATCATTGCCTTGCATTGGAAGGCATGGAATCAGTATTGCATGAGATACAGCCAATGAAATGGGATTTTATCGATAAAACAGACGACAATTTTTATGATGAGATGATTCACTGATACACCCAAAGTTATGACACTCATGCTCATGTTGAAACTTTTGATTGTTAACCCTGATGACCTTTTGGGCCTATAAATGACATCTAATAACAGACACACCCGATAAAAGTGGCACACAAATTGTCTTTTAGCCAATTAAATACACGCATGAAGTTAATTTCAATGCCTCTAGGGGGCATTTTAGTTGGTGTCAGTTAATTTCTTAGAATTTCTAGAAGGAAGTAGCTCACAGTGTGCAATTCGATTGATGTAAAAATAAAAATATGCTTTGTGAAACTACTTCTGGCTCCCGTTCTTAATATATGGGTGTCTTTTCCGCAGCTTAGAAAACAATCCAGGGTCAAGAAACACAAATATTTCGTATAGTATGCTTCTGAAAGGTTACTTCCCTACCATAAGTTTTTATTTGTACCAAGTGTGGACGCAGTGCATTTGCATCCATACAAGTCATTAACTGGTCTATGGTAACAGATTCTGCTTCCTTGTTTCGGTGATGTGTGACTTTGCAATTCAATTAAAATCAAATATGTTAACCACAAATCAACTTGAAAATAATCAAATTTCTCTTGATAACGATTATATCCAGCTAGCATTGGTGCAATTCGTTGGCATCATAGTCGAATCTGATATTGGTCCATCACTGGATTATTCTTTATGAATGTCTATGTGCCTCCCATAGTGTGATACTAGAAAGTTATTGAATCATCTTTGTCTTTGACTTTGACTATTTTTACAGGGACAAACCGATGTTATTGTTCAAGTGTTGGATCAACCTATCGCTGATATTCAAGGTATAACCCTGTTTATAAAGCTAGCAAAGTAGTGTGTAAGCAGACCTTGGATCTGCATGTGATGCTCACAAGTCTGTTTAAATCTTAAGGATTCCTTTGGAATAAAAATCGATTGTTTCAATCAGAAAACTTGCCATACGGAACAACATCTAGTCATATTTAGAAAGCCTTCTATCCCCTTATTTTATAAATTGGACTGCATGGTTCTACGTGGCAGGCCATACATTTTTTGTTGTTGTTGTCACAGTAATAATTCTTAACAACAGTCTGGTACTGAGGCATTCAATCCTTATATCCCCATATCCTTCTTCTTAGTAATGACTATGCACGATCCTGCTAAATTTACAGTGTAATATACAGAGCCAAAAATTGTTCGATTCATCTCATGCTCATGTTCATGCCATCATACTTTATTAAGGGCCAGACACAGCTTTAAGAAGATAAGTATCTTCAAGCTGTTGCATCCAATGGATTTTGCCAAGATTTGATTGTGTCCCCACAGCTCCTCTGGAAGATATAACACTATCACCAGACCCAGAGAGTATAGAGCCTAAAGGTGATCTGTCATCCGGAGTCATTGCTGGAATAGTGATTGTACCCTTGGTTGTTGGTACCCTCATCATATTACTGGTCATACTTTTGAAGAAAAGAAATATGCAGCAAACCAAGAAGTAGGTTTACTTATTCAAAGTTTGGAAATTTTAATGTACACCAATGTTGTGGTTCATAATGGTACTGACTGTGAATGAAAATTTGAAAATGTAAAATTCAGAGTAGAGGTGAAATATGAGAAGTCACTTACCCTATGCTGTCTCCAACCTCAATAAATTGTGCCTATCTGCTCTGGCCTTAGTTCATACTGCTTCACTACCATTTGCAGTACAGATAGAATTAGCGGCAAAGAGCACTATCCGGCAGCAAGCTCTCCCCAGACCCACGGTGAGTGATGAAATTCTAGCTTCTTCTATCACAAAAACTCACTCATTGCTCGAATCAAATTCCCTTATTGTAAATTGTGAAGGTTTATTTGCATAACTTGACAGAGAAATAACTAGATAAAGAACGGACTGTCAAGCCTGGTTTGTTAATTCTATTATGTTTCAAATTAACGTCTAGTTTCCTTGCTATTGATTTTGTGTCTATCTTCAGACCACAGTATGATTTTTACCTGTGAATCTTTACATCTGAATCATTAGTAAATTTAGTATGTTTCCTATTTGATAAGATCCAAGGGACTATGAGGAGATAATCCTTGATGTTCCGACATCCAAATCACAAACAACTGCTGAATATGAGACTGTACCTGATAACTTAATCTCTTCTAAAGAAGATCTTCAGTATGCTACCTTATCCTCACAGTATGAGGTGCTGAGCAGGGCTAGAGTAGAAGATGATCATGTGTATGCAGAATCAAACTGCGGAGATAATCATCAGCTTAGAAGTGTCACTTCATCATCACAAGCCATAGGTCTACCTATGCCAATGTAGGCCTAGAAAAGAACTATGAGAATGTAAGTAACATTCAGTAGAGAAGCTATGTATAATATAGTAAGAGTTCTAGGTGTGTATGACATACATAAGTGATACTTTCTGACACGAGAATCAATAGACTGACTGCACACGGTATGAAAAACCTATTACTCAGCACATTAATAAGTTTTTGAATGTGAAAACCATATCTGAGAGTGTTGTAGAGAAGTGATAAGTTTTACAGCATTTCTGCCATAACCTAAAAATAATCTGAGTTTAATTCGCTACTCCTACTACACACATACATACACATTATTTCCAACCCTTTAATTGTATCACTGTGACTTGGTATTACGGGGAGTTTCAGTCTTTGACTGTCGTACAAATATTAAACACTAAGGACACATTCTATGCATACGTTTTATTCCCTCACTATGTTTTGTCTGTTATCCTTTATAAATGCGACGACTGTAACTATCTTTAGCTCCCTTTCACCCTTCCCTCTTACAGCTTGACACTTCATATTTGATAGCGGACTTCACCAATAATGGATCAATTATTTTCACCGTTTATATCAAATTATATGCAGTTTCTCTCTAAGTTTGAGATAGTAAGTTAGTACAAAAATAAAATCATATCATAGTTGATAAACAACATCTTTTTATGCCTGGCTGGTAGGCTTGATTTTAACAGACATTTTCGACTGGCAGGTTGCTGTTAAGCTTTACGTATTCATCAGAACAAGCTGGAGATTGGGAATAATTAAGCCAAGCCCATGCTGGTTATCCTGACAAAATAGAATCTCCTGACACTGGTGTCAGAAGTGGGACGGACGCGGAAGGCTGGTAATCTGGAAATTTATTGAAAAGTATTTTCCAACTGGCAGGTTGCTGTTAAGCCTTACCTGTTCGTCAGAACAAGTTGGAGATTGGGAATAATTAAGCCAAGCCCATGCTGGCAATTCTGAGAAGTTAGAATTTCCCGACACTGGTGTCAGAAGTGGGACGGACGCGTAAGGTTGGTAATCTGGAAATTTATTGAAAAGTATTTTCCTTGCCCGTCTAAGAATGTCATTACGCTCATAGCTCTACTAAAATGTAGACCATAGAACTTCTTTGGTGACCATGCCAGAGCATTTCAAAAAATTTTTGTGACCAAAATACTTTACGCTTCTTGTCGGTATTGCTGGTCAAAGAATCTCAATGCGCTCACAGCTCTACTGAGATGTAGACCACGAGAGCTTTCATGTATTGACCAGACTAAGGAAAATAACAATTTCAATTAACATTCTCATTAAAGACTGTGGAAGGACCACAGCAATATATAGACTGGCAGCTAGTTCTACATTAGTTATGCATTGTTTTCACATTTAGAAAATTCGGAGCATTTAAGGGTAAAAATTATGTACAGTATTAGAAATTGTCCTCCCTTCTCATCTAAGAGCTATGAGGTATCCATGTTGCCTAGTGCTGTGCCAACCTAATAAACTACTACTTCAAAATACTTAATCACCATTCTTTTCACATAAGTTCAAAATAATTATTGTTCCATTGTCAGGAGATATTTTACAACAGTAGATAACTTCATTTATGAATTTATACAGTTCTCTCAGGTAGATACAAGTGATAGTTTATTGGGCTGGTTCAGCACTAGGCTTCGCAAATACGTCATACGTCATATATGAGAAGGGAGGACAATTTCTAACACTTTACGTAATTTTTACCCAGGAGTGCTCTTAATTTTCTAAGTGTGAAAATATTGCGTAACTACTGCAGATCTCGTATCTGCATAATCGAGAAATCTATCAACTCTCTCACGGTTCTGCTAAATAGTAGACTCCGAAAATTTGGCAAACAGAGTTAAATGTTGATTGATTGATTGATTGATTTATTACATATCACAGACAATATTACAATATTACAAAATATCATTTAATTTGCCAGGCAACAGCCGACTGATGAAGCAGACCGTTTAGCAAACGCCTTCCAAAATGCCTTCAGGCTAATGAATGGTGGGAGAGACCACTTTAAACTGTTAAGGATAATGGAAGTGAAGATATCGAATTATTCATTCAAAAATTCACTGATGTGCCCAAGCCAACAACTGGAATCCCCAGGCAGCCCATTTAACTACAAGACCGTGTCTCGAGAAACAATCACAATAATTTGCAATAAGAGAAAATGTAGAGGCGATATTTGTTAACCTGAGAGCCAGGTGTGGTCTGACACAGAGACAAGCACACAAGGAATTGTCCACCGTAAGAAAAGAAACCGGTCAAAAGTTTCACTCACTCTGAGCAACCATTAAAAAATTGGACAAAGATACTAGTGATGAGCATGGAAATCAAACCCAATTGAACACTGCGGGAAGTGAATGTGATCAGGTTTCGAAAGCTGATCCAAGCAGTTAACTTGTTAAAATTTTTGACCAGTCTAGTGTGTCTCAAAATGAAGAGGTCGGCTCAATCTGTATACAGAGGAGCATCGCCAGCCTAGTAGAAAGAGATAAAATACCAGAATCAACAATGCTTGAGGGAAACACTATGTGAAAATAACAGTGGGAAAAATGATGAAAAGGTTTTCAGCTGTAATGAAATGTGTTATTACGAGTCAAATTCCTGTTAATATATGCCTGGCAAGGCCGGAGGAAAGAGTATCCTGTATATACTTGATTCTAGATGTTCTAAATCTGTATTATCAAGGCATGTGTATGATAGACTCCCAAAATCTCTAAGATCCGAAAATGAGCCTCTGGAAAAATCTGGGGCAATGGCAGATGGGTCAAAACTACCCCTCATAAGGAAAATCAAGCTGCAATGTTCAGAGCAATGAGAGAAATTTGTTGAGGAATTCATTGCTAGTGAAATAACACATGATGCTATACTCGGAATGTCGTTTTTCAAAGCGAGCGGCGGTACACTAAGCTTCAAGGAAGCCTCACTGTATATCAATATTAAAAATATGTTATGTGATGACAGTTTAGGGGGTTTGCATGTAAGCAATATCCAAGTTATGTCTGATACAATAATCCAAGTAAGACCTGAAATGGCTGTTCATACAAATTTATGTAATAATACTAGAGGTATGTGTGGTATAACAGGAATAAAATGAATGATAAAATGCCAGAAAATTTATTATTGGCATCAACGCTATGGGAGCCAGATTGGTTGAATAAGATTGTAGAACACTGCTGCAATATCTTAGAGGATGAAATCATCATTAGAGTCGGACCTGTTTGCGCTGATTTCATATCACTATCAAAAGATGATGATGTTGATGATGATGGGAGAGGAAGTTAATTCAGTAAACATTGGAGATCGGGAAAAATTAAGCCAAGCCCATGCTGGCTATCCTGACAAGATAAAGTTTCCCGACAGTTTTGCATAGTTCAACACAGCCCGTCTCGATATGTATTATTGAAATATCACTCCCCCAACCAGAAAGCTGCGTAACTCAACTTCGATTATCTAATGTACTTTTTGCACAATTATTTTTGTACAAAGATTGCTCGGATTATAGGATAATATCACAAAAGTATCTTGAAGTACTCGGATGCCAAGATATCTAAACGGAATCGCTGCGGAACTCGTTTCTCTAATAATTTCACTGATTTTTATTTATTAAACTACATACTGAATGCAGTTTGGTTTCGCAGCGTGAATAATCAAATTGTTTAGCCTTCCTAAAGATTTTACTTTCAATAAAGCAGAATTTTATTCAACATATCAACTGTTGATTAACCCTTTTAAGACCAATTATTAATTCAACAATGGCATACTACAACATGCTTTCTCACTTTCTCACCTAGCCCGCCGTGTTCCGGGATGGGTGGCGGCCCTGCATGGCACCAAGTTCTATCAGAGAATGCCATCTGATTCTATCATCAACATCTTCATCTGAGAGGCCCCATCTCAGCATTTCATCCTTCGCTGTATCCATCCATCTTTTCTTTGGCCTCCCTCTCTTTCTCTTTCCATGTATTCTCATCTCAGCCACCATTCTAATATTTTCCTCCCTATCTCTCCTGCGTACATGTCCATACCATTGAAGACGCCTCCTCTTCATACCTATTGCTATCGCTTCTATTTTGGCCTCCTCCCTTATACTCTCATTTGTTTTATGCTCTTCCCAGTCTATATTATAAATGTGTCGGAGCATCCTCATCTCAGTTGCACTTATCTTGTGTTCTTGTCTTTGTTGAGTCAGTGGCCAGATATCATTTCCATACATCAGGTTAGGTTTTATTGCCGTCTTGTACAATAGAACCTTGAGCTTGGTGGGAATTTTCTTCTCGCAAAGCACTCCTGTCAGCTCTCTCCATCTATTCCATGCCTTCTCTACCCTCTTTGCAATTTCTATTCCGCATCCTCCCTCTTGATCTATTGTGGTTCCCAGGTATTTGAATTCTGATACCTGCGGCAGATCAGTTGAACCTTCTACATCATACTTCTTCATTTCTATATCCTTTGTAAATTTCTGGCTGGCGGTAGATGTTCTGTCTTTGGCCTACTTACTTTTAATCCTGCATCTTCTAAACACCCCCTCCAGTTCTCCAGTCTCTCTCTTCCATCCTCTCCCTAGTTTCATCGCGAAGAACAAGGTCGTCAGCAAACAGCATTGCCCACAGCGTGTCCTCCTGAATATCCTTGGTGATGAAATCCGAGATCAATATGAAAAGGAAAGGGCTAAGTGCAAATCCTTGATGTAATCCTACTTCTATACTACAACATGCATTTTACATAAAACTCAGAGTTTGACTTTAGGTCCATATTAAACTTAATCAATGACTTGGTTGAAAGCAGTTTCCTCACTCAATTATATCTTTTATACAGATGACACTAATATTTGCTTGACTGACCAAAACCTACCAAGGCAAGAAATCTCAAAAGTTTGAACTCAGTGCATTGCCAACAGACTCAATTTAAACACGAATTTTAGGCATTATTTTTCACATAAGATACCAAAACTATGGTAGACCTATATTACTCCTTTTTTCACCCAAATTTACTCTACAGAATTGCATTCTGGGGCCATGCCACTGACACAGCTCGGAAGCAAGTTTGAATATTAATAAAAGAATTCTGAATAAAAAGTCAATAGAATATGTCACGTAATCTTTCTTAATATTGGGAACTATGCCCATCCAAATACTGTTTTCATTCTGTACTTACGAACCCCTTTAAAGAGATTCTCAACTGGGTTTTCGAAGGAAGTACTGGAAAAAAGAAAAGGGTGATTGTGGTTGACTCAACCATTACATGGTGAGAGTCTGGAATTCAAGCTAAAAAAACGAGCAAAATTATGTCAACCTAGCAGAGCTTTAGCACACAACCAGGAATGAGGGCCAGACCTTGGGAGTTTTGGTAGAGAAGGACTTACTAGTGGATCAAGTTAGCCTAACAGAGCCTTGGTATACTAGCAGATAAGAGCCTGATCTTGTAGCGGATACATTTATAACTGTTTCAATATACTGCTAGGCAGAGCTAACCATGACCCTCAACTATATAAGAGGTTTATTGATAGATAAGCTCAGAGCCGAAACCACAGATGGTTTTTTAATATCATTGGTCAATGCTCACAATACTGTGAGTAGCCGTAGAGGGGTCTTCCCAGGATTAATCTCCCCTTCAGAAAGTGGATGCAGGAGAGCAGGGGAGAAATTGGGCAAGAGGCATTGCGCAACAAAAGAATGGAGTTGTCATATATTAGTATATTATGAAACTAAACCACTTGAGATTAGATTTCAAAATTAAGTCTACTGCCTCGACTGGAGCCTATGGTTCAGGGGCAACTTCTAGCTCGAAAATCAATATCTCAAATAATTCTCAATTTTCAGAGAATTCGAGAGCATCTTGAGAACCTACAAGCTCGTATAACTTTGTTAGGTCTGTCCAATGATATAGCTTGTCCTATCCTCTGATACACAATTTGTTGGGTTTAATCAAAAAGATGCTCCAGGTTGTCTGTAACTTGAGATGGTGCGTCTGTCTAATTATTAGACTTTGTGCTGAGTTGTGTCGTGTGCAATCAGAGTAATTATATATAAAGATGAGGCCCGATGTAATTGCTTGTGAGAATCATCTGCCATTTTGTAACCCTCTATCTAAATGTGGCATCTTGTGTCCACAGGGTGGAAGGCAAGGTAGATAGACTAGGAGCTATGCTCCAAATATTGTTAAATAGCTAGTTTAGAGATCAATTAGAGTGTAACCACAAAACCCCCTCATTGATGAATATGTCAATAAAAACTCGTTGCTCCATTACGGTTCTTTAAAAAAACGATTTACGGCTAAAGAACACCGACAACAATTGGGTTGAGAGGGCTTTAAATATCCAAAGGGAGTGGAGTAAGGCTCTCAGACTTGCGTACCCCTGAACCTAACTTCCTGTCTATTGGGCAGTGGTGACTGCAGCTAGTTTTTGCTCTTGGGTACGACCTATGTGCATTTACAGTTTGGTTGTTTAGACTCTGGCAGTAGGCAATCAGATTGTACCTTTGCTTTTATCATATAATACTTTTGCATTCATCTACACTTCGATATGAACGTTTTTCCTTTTTCCCACTCAATTGGTACAAAATCTAATTTCCCGATTACATTATTTATGAACTAGACTGTCTTGCTAGCTCCAAAAGCCTTTTTCAAAACTCAATACTCATCATATAGCCACTCAAAATCATTCTGCTATTGGTTTGTCGGGTTTTGAATGCAGCGTTATAAAATCAGGACCGTTATATATTGACAATTTGCTGTGTAATCTTGAGGTGTTGTATACGTACAAACAAGACTTCTGTGTTGAGATTAATGCATGAATCTAAAAACGCAACATAAGTTTTAATCAAACACTGCCAGATTTTATGATCCAGACCAAATGTATATTGGGAGTTATCTCTTTTCTTCATACGGGGAGACAACCAGAACCCACCTGAAAATTAAAATATTGTGGGCGGAGATTGCAGTAGTCAATAGGTCAGTATGCTACACAAAAATAGTGACAAATTATTTGCCAAAATGAGTTTACAGTAGCGATAATTGAGAGTTTGTATATATTGCGCAGTTTCCCATTATCTATTGACCCTTGATATACAATATGGAAAATTTCACCGCCTATGCTGGGTGCCAGTTTAAACATTTACCATTGAGGGCACATTAAAGTTCATCATTCCTTCTGTACTCGTCTTCTCGCATTAGATGTGATGCGGCGGGGGGGGGGGGGGGGGAGATTGTAGACTCACTTCCTGGAAATTGAAAGGATAATTTATCATTGGGAATTCACCAGGAAACAAAAATAGCCTCAAACTGGCTAGGTTACATGTACTGCATAGCAAGGTACTGGTACCTCAAACAATCATTGGGGAAGTCTAGGAGTTTTATGCCATTGTATTATTATTTGTAGCCGACATGGAAGACATTCAATATCAGTTTAAATTGGCTGATATCCGGGCCAATAGATATCATATATTATCCAGGCTTCTCCTAACACAAGACACTCTGTTTAATTGGGATTGACAGTGTTTTATCAAAAATTTCAACACTCGGTCCTCAAGTAGATAAGGCAAAGCAGTTGTAAAATATTTGTTTACAAATAAATTTGATCATTGATAGATTACTTTTGATCTCTAAGCAGTTGCTTTATCCCCCCTTCCTCTAGTTAACCTCCTGCCAACACAGCACTCTACTCAAGAGATTTATATAAACATTAAGTGCGCAGGTCAATAGTAATCTGCCTAGAGACAGTGTCTATTGATTAGTTATCTTCTTCTTCTTTTTGTGGAACCTACAACACTCTTATGTAAACCTTGCCCTTGCTGCTAGGTTAATAAATCAGTTTTACAAATTATACAAGCTTCATTACAATACATAGTACCAAAATATACCTCTGTCTGATTATATATATTTATAACGTGTCTATGTCTTTCAGGCAGGGTTCCCCATTCCAGATAACAGATGATTACCCTTGCATCAACATAGTATTTTCACTAAAATAATCAATACTAGCATAGCGCGATTTCTAAATGTAAATAGACTCAGTTATAATTGGTCTCTAATATTGTAAAGCAGGTACGAGTGATATTCGCCGGTCTCCAATCCATCATCAGCAGAGAGTGGGTTGTCCTGTTGAACCACCCCGCTAACAGAAGGCTGAAGTTCCTCTTGTAACTCCTGAGATAAGTCTGTATGATCCACAGGTACACTATCGGCAGAAAGACACTCCAACTAAGGATGTGCTCGTCTGATACGAGTTTTTGCAATTTGATGTAACTGAATTTTCCGGGCATACATGAGTTTAGCATAACACTTGATCAAAATTGGTCTAAGAATGGATAACTCTCATTCACTAAAACAGGAGCCCTCAATGTCCAAATATAATTTCAAATAACTACAAGATGGAGACCAACAATCATTCTTTCTGCACTCAGCATCAAATAACAATGACCGGAGATCTTTCTACATGGGCAGACTTCAGACCTCGACCGTAGCATTTCCTGATCCAATTGTAATGATAGATTCTTGCAACTAAAAAAGAGACGGAAATTACTAAGTAAAGATGTTGTCATTGTGGTTATATCCATTATAACAGGCTAGAATTATTACTGATACGAGGAAAAATTTCATATGGAGTGCAAATAATTCCGCTGGTTTTGACTATGTCATGACAATACAACGAAACCCAATATGATTCAAACTGTTTTCATTAATAGCCAGCAGCCAATCTATAAAACAGTGATTAAGGTTCACAAAGTCACATGATTCCCATAGCCTAAATTGACAGGTCTGAGTCATTTTATAACTCTATAATACATCTAACAGGAACTTGTGAAAGCACAGCTCACACAGCAGCGCTATTATATTATTATGTCTTAACCAGTTGGATACATTATTCAAGCTTGAAATCAAAGCATATTTGCAGTAAAGGTCTGTCCACACTGGGCCGAATCCGACAAAACAAACCGGCCGATTCTGCTTTTTGACCGGTGAACCGACCCGCACCGAGGAAAAGTCAGCCCGGTCGTGTTTTGGGCGTACAGTTTTGAACGTTTGTCACAACAGACTTTTCAGACCGTGAATTTCCCACGGTCAACTGTGATTGGCTGACTGGCCAGTCAACCCTTATGAAGGAGTACTGAAGTTTGAGTACTAGTTTCTGCTCTGATATTTCTCAAGCAAGAGTCAATTTTGCAGCTGATATAATAAATCAAAATCATAATTCATCATGTCAGACTCAGAATCAGAACAGCAGACACTAGGTAATTCTACCATGACTTGGCAAGAGTTTTTGATAGAATGTGTTAGGGCTAGACCATGTCTATATGACAAGTATGATGTCAATTTTAGTGACACCAGAGGGGTAAAGGCCAATGCCTCGGGGAAGATTGTTGGTGAGCTAATTGCTGCAGGATTCACCACCATCAAGAACAAACCTACAAGTGAGTATACAATAGAAAAGTTACATAGCAATATTATCTTCCTTATTCAATTAATATTGAAAAAAACAGACTCAAGTCTCCCTTCAGGTAAATTGGTTGGTTTTACTTGAGACAAACCTCCTATCATCATCATTATGTATGGTTATTGGGATGAGACCACTTGATTGACAAAACATACAGCAGTGGCCATCAATATGCAATTTTAATACTTAGCACTCATAGTTCACATAACCATGTTACTTTTCATCCAATTAACTTGTTTTTGTTCACTATTTGGTTGACAAATATTACCGGACAGCGGTACACATTTTATGTCTTTTATTCCCATTTTGGGCATGAATCATCTTTAACCTTCTATGCCCTTGTTCTGATCAACAGTGTCACTTGAGAGTTCCAACCGACAAGCAGTATTCTCTCTGATCTGAATAGAATCTTATATTTCTGCTGTAAATACACCACAATGTGATCGGAATAATATTATCTATATTTTACTGGCATTTTACAGGGCCTTGGAAACAAGTTTCTTTTACTTACTACAGAAATAATGCAAGTACATTTATTATAGCGTCATTATTGTTTTTACTTGAACTTAATCTTGGGATGTCGGACTTACCGTTTTTAGTACCGGTGTAGTATTGTAAACTGTCCCCCGCGCGAAAACAACCCCGGGACACTTTACAATATTGTAAACTGTCCCGGGGACACTTTACAATAAAAACAGGCCTATTGTAAACTGTCCCCCCCCTATTGTAAACTGTCCCCCCCTATTGTAAACTGTCCCCCCCTATTGTAAACTGTCCCCTCTATTTGTGACTGTCCATATCAAGGGCCCAGCTCTTTATCACCATTTTAAATGTGTCAGATCATCTAACTGGAGCATACCATGATGTTCTGGCACTATGTTGGCCAAAGTTGTACCATGGGGATGGTGGTGGTGTCTCATTGACATTATGAATGAGTGTATAAAGCCTCTTTTTCATATGGTACTTTGTAGATCTATTTTTCGCAAACACTAGATATTTGAAGCTCCTATGATTTAGAGATGTCTGGTTTGCGAAGAAACGTGCACTAAGCCAACAGTGGATAGATGTGTAGTTGCCACATCACAGAACACACATACTTTCATTGCAGGTTCATGAGCCGCGCGAAAACAACCACCCCATTCATTCATCATAAAATCTACCTCCGTCAAGCATTTGCCTGGGAGTGATGGCAGTCAGTCACAAGTGTGAGCGGGAGAAATAATTACTTTTGAGCTTTTCAATATGTGAGGCCTGGTATTGCGCTGTAAAGTATTGCTTAAGCCGCGCGAAAACAACCACCCCCCAAGCTGTCTTATAAAGATATCTGTTAAAAAGTCTCAAAATGAACCGTGATTTTGCATCCATAATGTGATTGTCATAAGGTGACTGTGTACCAAATTTCAGATTAGTAGGTCAGAACTTAATTACACAACGGATGATATGTCGTTCTTTGCAAGTTCATGAGTCGCGCGAAAACAACCACCCCATTCAGTCATCTTGAAATCTACCTCAATCATTTGCCTGTGAGTGATGAAAATCAGTCGCAAGTGAGACCTGGAGAAATAACCACTTTTGAGGTTTTCATATTGTGCGGCCTGGTAATGGACTGTAAAATATTGCTTAAGCCGCGCGAAAACAACCACCCCCCAAACTGTCTTATAAAGATTGTCTGTCAAAAAGTGTCAATCATAATGACCCATGATTTGGCAGCCATAATGTGATTGTCATAAGGTGACTGTGTACCAAACTTCAGATTAGTAGGTCAGAACTTAATGACACAACGAATGATATGTTGTTCTTTTCAAGTTCATGAGCCGCGCAAAAACAACCACCTCATTCATTCATCTTGAAATCTACCTCAATCAAGAATGGTGGTTGTTTTCGCGCGGCTTAAGCAATATTTTACAGTCCAATACCAGGCCGCACAATATGAAAAACTCAAAAGTGGTTAGTTCTCCAGGTCTCACTTGTGACTGACTTTCATCACTCACAGGCAAATTCTTGATTGAGGTAGATTTCAAGATGAATGAATGGGGTGGTTGTTTTCGCGCAGCTCATTAACTTGCAAAGAACGACATATCATCCGTTGTGTCATTAAGTTCTGACCTAATAATCTGAAATTTGGTACACAGTCACTTTATGACAATCAAATTATGGCTGCCAAATCGTGGTTCATTATGATTGAGACTTTTTGACAGATAATCTTTATAAGACAGTTTGGGGGGTGGTTGTTTTCGCGCAGCTTAAGCAATATTTTACAGTCCAATACCAGCCTGCACAATATGAAAAACTCAAAAGTGGTTATTTCTCCAGGTCTCACTTGTGACTGACTTTCATCACTCACAGGCAAATGCTTGATTGAGGTAGATTTCAAGATGAATGAATGGGGTGGTTGTTTTCGCGCGGCTCATGAATTTGCAAAGAATGACATATCATCCGTTGTGTAATTAAGTTCTAACCTTTCAATCTAAAATTTGGTAGACGGTCACCTCATGACAATCAAATTATGGCTGCAAAATCACGGTTCATTATGTTTGAGACTTTTTAACAGATATCTTTATAAGACAGCTTGGGGGTGGCTGTTTTCGCTCAGTATAAGCAATATTTTACAGTGCAATACCAGGCCTCACAATATGGAAAGCTCAAAAGTAATTATTTCTCCCGCTCACACTTGTGACTGACTGCCATCACTCCCAGGCAAATGCTTGACGGAGCTAGATTTTATGATGAACGAATGGGGTGGTTGTTTTCGCGCGGCTCATGAACCTGCAATGAAAGTAGTGTGTTCTGTGATGTGGCAACTACACATCTATCAACTGTTAGCTTAGTGCACGTTTCTTCGCAAACCAGACATCTCTAAATCATAGGAGCTTCAAATAACAACTAGTGTTTGCGAAAAATAGATCTACAAAGTACCATATGAAAAAGAGGCTTTATACACTCATTCATAATGTCAATGAGATACCCCCACCATCCCCATGGTACAGCTTTGGCCATCATAGTGGCAGCCAGAACATCATGGTATGCTCCAGTTAGATGATCTGACCCATTTAGAATGGTGATAATTAGCTGGGCCCTTGATATGGACAGTCACAAATAGGGGGGGGGGGGACAGTTTACAATAGGGGGGGGGGGGACAGTTTACAATAGGGGGGGGGACAGTTTACAATAGGGGGGGGACAGTTTACAATAGGGGGGGACAGTTTACAATAGGCCTGTTTTTATTGTAAAGTGTCCCCGGGACAGTTTACGATATTGTAAAGTGTCCCGGGGTTGTTTTCGCGCGGGGGACAGTTTACAATACTACACCGGTTCTTTCTCGGTTGGTTAAATCAAGGAGTTTGAAAGAGGAGTGGAAACGACCTCTCATTTCAAATTGTTGTTTTTCTCCACTGGTAATTGTCCTCTCTTAACAGCAAAGGTTGTCCATGACCACAGCCAATCAGAGTCGACATCAAATTAAGCTCCGCCTATAACAGTGGTTTAGCAGAAAACTTTTGTGCATGCTTGAATAAATGACTCAACAAGAAAGCTGCTTTTGTATCACTCTTGCCATCTGACTATCTTGATATCTAACTATCTATCTGTGCAGAGAACTTGATTACTTGTATATAACTCTCTGATCTGTGTCACAACACAGGGATACTCCTTGAACCACTGGTATGTATTCTATTCTTATTCTTCTTATCTATTGCTTGTTGTTGTTTTTGGACTGTGGTGGGGTTGTGATGTGCTGGGAAAGAAGAAGTGCATATGATCATAATCATTGATTATGATCATGATGGTGTTGAATATTATTGTTAAAAGTTATGGTTGTTGGCCTGTCTTGGCAAGCTTTGGCAAAGCTCATCAAGACAGATTGAACCAATCTATCTATCATCATCTCAAACACTTTAATTGCTTGCCTTGCTTTCTCCTGTTGTTCAGAAGATGCTAGTTGAGCTTGTTTGTTATGAGACTACTATGCTTTGTAAATGATGCCAAGTTAGGCTACTCTGTGGCAAATTAAATTATATTATATACACATAGTCCTACATAGGTCTACATACATGCATGCATACAGAGATGGTATTTAGACGGTCTACCTAGTCTACAACCCATTGAATAATAATAAGTCAGTAGTAATTAACTGTTAATATTAATGTTACGAGCCTCTACTTTCAATGACAGTCTGACCATAGCTGGTCCACTGTACTATTTCCTATATGTGTAACATCTATACGCTCAGATCACAACCACATCATATCCCCTGTACAGAAGTGGGCCTCAAGCCCAATAATTGTACTCAAGGCATGTAATCACAACCCGCTATGACTAATGATAATCATTTTCTATTGTTGTAGGGCAGCGTACAATGGCTACTGAGGTCGATGGATGGATGGATGAGGATCTTGAAGATTTCTATGAGATTTTGGACAGTTCCGTACCTGTATGTATGCATCTACTTAACTATGAAAATATATTTATAAGTTTAGAGCACTTCCCAAAAATGGCTCAGATTTACTCACATTCACTGCAAGTAGGCCTACATGTATCAGGAAAGGTTGACGCCTCTGTTGTTTCAACCCCTTGCTGCAATGTAACTGTATCAAGTTTATTCTTGTAATGTTGATAGATAAGTGAGCAGTGCTCCACAGTACACCAAGAGGCAATCAGATGCTCAAAATGTACGAAGTGTACAAAGTGTGTACCGAAGGAGTACAAGTGCCCTGAGCCTGAGTGTACTAAAGTGTACAAAGCTGAAGGATGGTTGAAAAGACATCTTCAATCCGTTCATGGTAGGCATAGTGCATACCTGTCTTCATGGTCCTAAACATTGTTTCAATAATAAATTAAGATAAATTTAAAGGTGTGTATTTTTAACACTATTAGTTTACATAGCTAGCTAGGCCTATTATATTATATGCACGTAAACATGCATACCCGCCAAAGCGAGCATAATATTTGCTTTTCTTAATTATACCTCTGTGAGAACTGTCTCTTTAGTGAAGTTCATGCAGCGGTTAAATTTGTTTCCCTTTGATATAATTGCAGGTCAAACAGAATGCTCGACTTCTTACTATACACCTATTACAGACGATCAGCAAGCTATTCAGATTTACAATGACACTATTACTCTAATGAGATCAGATTCTCTATTCTCTCTATCGCCAGATTCACAGCAGATGATTACACAGATTCAACACCTACCACAATCAGACTATATAACTATTATCAAATTCGTTTCCTCTAAGAAGACTGTACATTCAATCACCAATCCGTCATCACTACCCAATCATATCTATTTTCATTTCGAACGATTCATCACTAAATCATTAGGTAAACTTCATCAACATAATACTGATTCTTCTTTACAACTTGATTCTATTTTACAATCCAATGATACTGTAGAGGGAATATATTATGTAGGGGGTTTTATATTAAGAAAACTGAAGAAGATGACGGGTTGGACTAACGAGGAGCTCGAGCAGCTGACACTCTGGTCTATCCCTAGTGAGACTGGAGTACCAAGTACATGGAACGATTTTGATTAGTCGGGGGGGTTTGTTAGACATTAGTTCAGATTTATTTCAACTGTTAAAACTCATGGACAAAATCGCTACCGCTTACTTATATAATATTAATAGGAACTGTAATTTAACTCAGATGATCATGAAATGTATTCTTCAACAACCGGAAATCATATCTATGACTTGTAGAACTAGTACAGACCTCATTTATGCGATAGCTGAGTTTTTCACCAGAGTACGTTGCAAAGCATTTGTCAGAGGAAAAGTCAATTACCTCTCAACTAGTCTAAGACAAAATCTAATGGGATTACATGGTGCATCATAATTTTTTAATATCTGTTTAAATGTTTACTTTTAACATATCCTACGGTTAAGGTTGGCAGTGATGTATCCAACACACATTATATAATAATAAACTTATTGCGTATTAGCACTTGTATCATCAATAAAGCTATAGATTCTCTGAACACTGTCTGATTATAAAGTTAGTTTTTTTGGTGGTTTCCTGGCTCTCTTTGGCGTTGGCTGCTCGCTTACACGGAGCTTTGGCTTTGCTCCAGTTGTTGTGTTTCCCGTCTTCAAGTCCCTCTGGGCGGACTTAGTGACGGAATGGAGGCGTGTAAAGCTGTTGAATTGAGCCATTGTGGGGGCATTGTTGCTACCTGTAGAGTTTCTTACTCTGCTGAAATACTGTTCTGTAGGGTCCTGACACAGAAGTTTCTCAGTCAGAATGAATGAGTAGCCCTCTGCCAACAGATCTTTCGAGAGCTTCATAAAACTCATGCCTGAAATGTGCGAAGAAGATTATAAATAATATTTGGCAGCAAAGGTGTGAATTGATACAAATACTATTAACCAACTTACACCAATTATTTAGATTAGTCTCCCCTAGCCCTAAAAATGGTAGCGGTGAGGACAGAGTGCATAGCTTTTGATGAAATGAGAGATAATAAGCCATAACAGTAAATATAAAGCCACAAACCAGTGGATATATATTGAGAACCACAAAGTGGGTTTGCATGCATAGTTATATCAGCTCTGGTTAACAAACTAACAGATATAGAGTGTGATCAAGGAGTTCTGTAGCTCCCTGTTGTGTTGACATCATTTCTATCTACGGTACAGATGCATAGTTATTAGGTCAAAGTCATACTTGCTACGGGATGACCCAGGCTGTCCGACTGTATCTGATTAAATATTTACATGTTATTTTCCAGCCATCCCTAGTAGCTGGGCTCAAAAGACACTTAGCACTGTCTTCTGCGCTCATCTGCTTGCCGGCCACTTCCGTCTCCCAATCATTTAGCCAGGCGATGAAACCCTCAACATACTAAAATTAAGAGTGGGACTCAGTGTAGGTATATCACTAACTTATCTTGACTTTATCTATTATTGACTTATTTAGATATGATCCAAGCTCTGGAAATAAATGTTCTGCACGGATAGAAAATAAGGTCACTTGAAATGATAAGAGTTGTCTGCTCAATATCCCTGTGAACACAACTGCAAAAGTGCATGCTAACCAGGGATTGGACTATATCAACAGCAAAAACATGACAATTGGTGGGTTGCTTGCTTATTTTGCTCTGTATTTACCTCAAAGCGCCAGTCATCAGAACTTGTCAGCGGACTCTTGTACTTGTTCCTCGAACGTGCTCCCTCGTTTCTAGACCTCATATTCAGTATATCAAATACATAGTTGATGTAACGTAGCAGCTCCACTGTGCTATCGTACGCATCGTTTTTGAGATTTTGTAAGGCTTCATATGTGCGTCTACTGAGAACCTTGAAAGAATTAAGGGAGGATTAATGTAGAGCAAAGACAATTGTCAAATGCAGTCCTCAGTGAGTGAAGGAAAAGTATCGATACTTATTACTACTAACACACTCGATGTGATATGATCAGCAGCCAAAATGCTGCCATAGCAAACAACCAAACGTCCTGCCTCAGACAATCTCTTTGTTAACAAGCCTGAAGTGTTTACCTCTTTATCATTGATGACAAAATAACAAAGTCATACCAAAGCTAGAACTGAAACTCGCAGCTTGGGTGTGAGATTTTGGGCTCAACAGGATTCCAACAGATTAAACCTTTTCGTTTGATTGATTTACATTTGCGATTCTCAGGAAATCAACTGACCTGTACCGCATACTTCACTTTCATTCGTGAATAGCTTTGGCGATGGATATGTTGCTTGGTAAGATGATGTGTTGTGGAAATAACTCCTGCTTCCCTGCTATCAACTAGCTGCGTGATATGGTACCAGTATATATGTTTTCCTTTTAACTGAAGAAAAAACAATAGATGACTGTGAAGTGGCGTGAATGAACAGAGAGAGAGAGAGAGAGAGAGAGAGAGAGAGAGAGAGGACTTGTGCAGGTTATTAAACATTCTGATGGTAGCCGCACCGTCAGAAACAGCGATCCTCACCCTAAATCCTGCCAGCTCTAAATTTGCAACAGTTTCCCAAAACCTGAGATACAGTCCTTCTGCATTTAATGAGGATGTGGCATACGTGGCGACAACGCTCTGCAAATCGCTCTTCAGGCCTCTGATCTGAAATGCCAGGGCATGTGTCGCGAATTTCTCTAATGATTTAGAAGTCACATCTAGCAAGGAATCAGCATCTAAGGTGTCAACATAGCCAGTCAGTTTTCCACTGTGAGGGCAATACACCAGGCCCTCCTTGACCTTCATCTCATCAAAACATAGGGCTACATCTTGCTGGCCATACTTTTGAGCGACGTTCATGATCTCATAACACTGAGTGCCAGTCTCCATTTGCCTAAATGCCACATAGTCTCTTAGCGTTCTTTCTGATGGTAGATTGACAACCTCGCTATCCCGCATGTATTGATATGCTGCCTTTGATTTGTTGTGTACAACCAGACACCATCGGATAATGCTTGGGTGCCATCTCATCAATGCAGACTTGTTTACGCTGTTAGCTTTGAGCTGCTGTTCAAGGAACAGCTTCTTCATAGAATCGGGTTCAAACTGGCTCACACTACTACTTATTAGTGACTGACACAGATCACTGGTTTCTGTTTCTACAGATATGGATTCACACTCTATTAGTTTTGCCAACCTGGCACTAAGTCTTTTGCACTCAGATGTCTTGCTGTTAATTTCTTTACGCATCTTTCTCGACCGCGTTAGCAACTCTTCCTTTGAGAGGGACTTTAGCTGCACCTTAGAGGATGGATCTACCCTTGACACTTGAGATGTACTCTGTTCCTTTCGTTCTTTTAAACATGGAGGGCAGCGGGTAGACTGGGTTGTACTCTCAAGTAAAACAGTGCAGCCAGTTGAGTATACTGCAGCTGATGCAATGTTCAAATCAGTATTACCTTGGCAGCTCTTACACTGCGCCACTGCTTTTAATGTCTCTGAGGGAGATTTGTTGTCCCATGGTACGACTCTATCATTGATAGTCACAGTGACAGACTTAGTTTCTATATCGTAAACAACCTGCCTGGTTAGTTCCATCTTACCTGTTAACAGAGAATATGTATGGGAATGGTCTTAATTTAAATGGTCAAATTGTTGATCAGGATGAGCCACACAATAATATGAAATGATAATATGCTGCGTCATAGCCTAAGTTATGGATAGTCCACCAATGAGACACGGTGAGAACATACTTGTACAATTCAATGTGCTCCAATATAGGCCTAAAAGAAAGTGTAAGGAAGTGTAAGTGCCGCCTCATTTATTATTTTTATCATGTCAGGTTACAATTTTAGATGGACCTCATCAACAGCCGTAGACTACCCAACTCGTTGTTCCCATTATCTAATAGGTGAGTTTTGAGGTTCTGCCCCTCAACAACTGTTCAAGAAGGTCCATCTATGAGAAAATGACATAGCACCAAATCGTATCAAAAGCAGATCTATTTAGGGTTTTGTGGTTTGGGTTCTTTGATTTTCAAAATTTCCATTTTCAAGTTGTCACGGAATCAGCAAAACCAATCTCTCAGAAACTATCTAAATTTGACTATTTGATTCAACTTGCATATTCTCTGTTGCTGGCTTCAAAGAACCTACTTGGCTGCACAAAGAATCTCATCCACATAATCATTCAATGATCTAAGATCTACACGTATCATCGTAGAGTTGTTTATATCATATGCGATATTTATAGAGTCACACCCTGGTCACACTCACAGCATGAATCTGATGAAGACGCAACTCTCTATATTACAAAGTTATATTACAACTTCAAAAGTGAGATGATGATAGCAACCACCAAACCATGCCAGTTATGTACAAATCAAACACCAAGGACACTAGAGCACCATTGTTAGAGGATTTGTTATTATGATTAATTGCGTGTACTGAGATGACGTGACTGGTAGGTCTACACATTCGACAGATGACACACATAGGAAAGAAATCATGTTAGCTATGTTATAATTTAATCTAGTGGTTAATAATGTTACAACAAATATTATAGACAAGGCTCACCGTACCCTACCTACTACTGCAATCATTTTGGTGTTGGGATGGTGTACATGCTTATACTTACCTGTGATCACCTAGAAGCAAAATATAAATACACATCTGAACAATAATGAGCACCCTCAGACTATCACCATTGGTGATGAGTGTCAATGGCAGGCAGATCTATTAAGTTGTGGAAAATTGAGTGGACTTGTTATTACTTACTACTACTAATAACAACAAGTTACAATTGATCCAAAAATCAAACTAACTTCTAATTACTTGCTACAACTTGAATTTCAATTAATGTAATCCTTCATCACACACACAGCCCAGCCGGCAAAGCTTAGCCAGCAACCTTTTGAAGAGGTTGCCAATGGGCAGATTTTTTGTTGGCCAATATCCTCTGACATCACCTGTCTTTGATATGTATGCTAGAGGGAGCCACATATCCCCATTTCCCAGCAACAGATAAAAGTGGTTTTAGATGCTTCTGCTTTTATACTTTATTTTCTTGTCGTTGGCGGTTGCAGAAATAATTTTCTGGACTGACAAAGCTTAGCTAACACTTAAATTATAATGTATATACCATCTATTAGTATGGCTCCAGCATGAGAACAGTTTATCCATCACTGTTTTCAATGGTACACAGAAGTCTAGGCTGAGTGTAAAAATGGTTGTCAATGTGAGGTCGATGTAATTTGCAGACCAAAGTAGCATTTATCTCCCCTAGCTGATTGATCATATTCGAGAATTCTCTACACCCAGACACCAAACAACCGAATGAGAAATCAGCATCCCTATTTTATTCCTGTGAACCAGTATCACATCCAAGAAGTTTGAAATAGGCAAATATGTGGCCATTGATTGAATCAACTGCTTCTGGCACCACTTGCCACTCAACACAAAAAGTGGTGGTGATGGAAGGATACATTTGTTGTTGCAAGAATCATTGATTCCAGCTGAGTCTTTACACTCTTAGTCTTAGGCTAAATGCTCTAAGCATGGCAGAAGCCTTCTACAGCAGACCCACTCAGACAGTACTCTCTGCCCTGACTCCCTCCTCTACAGGCATTATGAGTAACATAATAAATAAATATATATAACAAATAGATGAACTATTCAATTTTAATATTGGATAGAGATATCCCTGTTATATCCTTCCCTGAGAAGGATATAAAACTTATATTAAACTTCTTGAAGAGGTTGCTAAAAATCCCTTTTGGCAACCTCTTCCACCGGTCCATATGGCATACAATTGGCAACAGTGTTCAGCCTCTTCTGGTAACCTCTTTCTAACTCAGTTAAGACAACTAATTGCCCGCTGGGAGACAAACTTAGAAACCTCATGACTGACCAAGAGCAAGACAGTGCATCTGAACTTACTGTCTGGTCCATCACTCTTTGAACTTATGATTGCATAGCCAATGAGTTTAGAGTCGAGGCTGATCCTTGTGAATCCTAGCTGCAATGCTTGATTATCTAGTCCATCCTCCCATCCACCTTCATCAGAGGTCTCCTTTGAAGTGACTGGAATAGGATAGTTGACTCTCTTCTTTCTCACTGTTAATCTGTACTTGTATGGCATGATTAAGTAATTTATCTGATCATCAAATTCACAAAATTAAGGAAAATGTGAGCAGAGAGGGACTTCCTGTCAATAAGAAGTACAACTTGAGTTGCTGTAATAATTTTGATCAACTGTCCAATCAGCAATTTATCAAGATGGGCTCTACCACAAATTTCCTAAAGTGTTTGAACCTCTTGAAAAGAAACTAAACTAAGTAGCAGAGAGATATAGATAGCACTCAGGTATAGCCCATGTTTCAAACTATAGTCTAGTTTTACCTGGGACTCCAAATCCCTCTGCTACTCATATGAGAAGGGAAAGTTCGACTGCAGACATGGCCATAAATTTGCCTCATAATTTGGTAATCAATGGCGGTTTTCATCAGTCAAATGTGGTATGTTATGCCTCCCTTTGTCACTTAGGTGTTAGAAAGGGCTTATCTAAGTACTTTCACTACTTTTATCTGGTCTAAGCTCCTCACATGGTTTTTAAATGGTGAATGAATGATTTATTTTCAGTCTCTCTATCCCCCATCAAACATTTGCATTGGAATTATAATTCAATACCCTCCAAAAGTGGTTACTATATTACTAGCTATGTCTCATCTACACTTGTGGTAATTTACATCATGATATATTGTCTCTGGGTGTCTGAATATACCATTGAGTAAACATGTCAAATATTTTAATAATTTTCAGCTGGAGACAGACATATAAAAAGACTGAGGACTTAAATGAATTTTAATAGAGGGACTATATTAGTACAACCCTTGGAAACAGCCTTTTTAAGTCACAGGCTACATTTCGTTTCCACTCCCTCTCTGTAACTCCCTGGTTAAATCGGCTCATAAATGTGATGTAGCAGTAATAATTAGTTGTATCATTATTATAATTATCCCTACTCCTTGCAGATATATACAACATATCAAGATAATGTGTAGAAGTATCTGGCTATGTGCCATATCCGGCAGTAGTTTTAATGTAAGTTCAGATAATTTTATTGCTTTTAAGAACTGTAATTAAAATCTTTTTTAAAAATGCTGAATTGTAAATTTTCAGATCTTGGTTATAAATTGTCATAGATTTCTATTTAAATATCTTGCCTTTTTTATTCGTCTTCATTGTCATAATTTTAGTACGATACAGTAATAAATGTCGAAGAGTTTACTACTGGTCCGTTGATTCCTACCGCCTGTTGGTACTATACCAATACAGCAGGGGCGTATATTCTAAAAAATTTCACTCACTGACTTTTCAGAGATGAGCATAATACTCGGGCGCAGCCCGATCCACACGCCGTAGGCGTGGCGGGGAGGGTGTGGGAGGGGCGCTTAAGCGCCCTCCCACCACGGAAATTTTTGCATATCGGTAGCAAAATAGTGCAAGCAGAGAGGTATTTCAATGGCTCACTGAGCTGTTGGGTACTTTCAGTAAACAACTCAATAGCAGTAGAAGATTACGGTAAAAATGCTCCAGTTATAAAGCACCCATTTGAAAAAAAAACTTACCCTGATGGGATTCGAACCCACAACAATCTTATTAACAGTTATTATAAAGCGGACGCTCTACACACTGAGCTATTCAGCCACTCACGGATATCCGTGGGCCGTGAGTGCTAATATACGCCACTACAATACAGTGATTAAAACTGTGGCATAGACCACTACTCACTACACTACACTATGGAGACGGAGTTACATCAACTACTTCAAGCTAGAACACAACTAAAGGCTAGAGTAACCACGGCCGCCAACAAGATAAGTACAGCAATCAGCAGAACAAAACCAATAACCGTGTTAGAAGCTTTAGTTGATGTGCTCGAGGACGAATTCTCACAATTTAATGCGAATAACGAGTACTATTGTGTGCTTATTACCACTGTAACTGATGAGAGTGTCAATCAATTCAAAACTGCCAATGGACTGGATTTGGACTCTTATTATGACCAAGTTGAATCTGTATACAAAGCAGGTGTTCAATATTTTATTGACAATGAAAAGTCAATTTCTGACCACAAGGTCAAATCTATTATTAATGATACTACAGATTTATTGGATAACCAGGCAAATAGCCTGATCAAACAATTCACAGATTTTTGTGAGAGTGAAGGAAATGATGAAAGCATAAACAGTGATGTTTTTGATGAAGCCGAGCAATGTATTACTAAGCTCAACCAAAGCCTGGAAGCTGTGTTTCATATTAATATTATTGATCGCGATGAGTTTGGTCGTAATGTTAAGTCGAGTATCCTAAAACTAGAAAGTAAAGTATTCCTAGCCAAACAGGTGCTTAGAACAACCAGAACTCAGCAGGCCAGCCCTGCATGCAGCACACCACATAATCTTGGTCTTAACAGTTTAAATCCATCTCAACCTTCTGTACATCCTAACGATTCTCAATCGGCTACTTCTCTTATCGCCTCTGATCATGACACACAAAATACACTAACCCCTTCTCATGACACTAACCGTAGACAAAACCAAGACCCAAAAACAAATGCTAGTGGTTCCAGTGCAATGTCACCAATGTAAGAGGTAAGTGAAAGTGGGCAACCCCCACACATAGGCGATAATGGTACTGGTATGACCTTCAACCTCCGACCTTCAATGGCAACCGACAAGACTGGGCGGAGTTCCGGGCGATTTGGCTGATGTATTCCGCAAGAGAATGCTCCACAGACAATGGGAGAGCCTGAGGCAGCTAACAATGTGTGCAGGGCAAAGCACTGGAGATCATACGCCCGATCATCATAGGGCAGCAAGACGCGTATAGAAGAATGTGGGCGCGCCTAGAAAATTACGATTCAAATCAGAGTATGGTAGTCCAAGACGCCATCAATGAGCTCGGGAAGCTTCGGTCGATAAGAGATGATGACATAATTATATGGATTGACTGAGATAATCAACTCAGTCGAGCTAGTGTATAGCCAACTCCTGGAAACGCGCCAAATAGATACTGTGAGTATGGCCGCTGTTATCCATCCCTTCACACCCTTCATGATATTTCTAGAGCAAGAAAGAAGCCTTATATTGGGACAATCTGAGCGTGATGGCGCAAAACTGAAGAAGGAAAAGAAAGCGGATGAGAAGATGATCTTTGATAAGAAGGTGAAGACTCATCATGTCAATCATGTCAATCATGTCACAGGAGCCAAGGAGACAAAATATCCAAACTGCCATGTGCTTGACAAATCACCAACAAAGCGCAAAACATCCGGGTGCAGGGAGTTCCTAGCACTGTCAATAAGTGATCGCTATGAGTTATTGAAGAAGGCCAGGTCATGCTTTAGACGTCTAAGAAGACACAAGAAGAATGACTGCAAGGCTGGACCCTGGCCCAGTTGTGGAAGGACGAATCACCATGCTTCTCTATGTCATAACAAGCGACCGGCAGAAGACAATAAGTCAGACTCACAAAAGTCAGTTGAGGAACATAAAGTGAGTACTTCACATTGCTCATCGCTAAGTACTAACCTATCTCTGTTCGCCATACACCAAGTGGGAGTCGCAGGGGTTATCAATAGAGCAACAGTATTCTTTGACAATGGGTATAATGCAACATATATTACCAATAAGGCGGCGCGACGATTGAAGGCAACGAAGATACAGGACTTGAGGTTGAATATGACTACTGTGGGAAATAAGGTGATGGGGTGTGACTCGGCCATTTATGAGATCCAGCTGAAGATGGTGAATGGATCAGAAGTACCGCTCACAGCGTTAGGGCTCAAGGAAATAACTGGCCCTATATCAGCACTAGATATAGAGGTGGTGAAGGAATTATCTACTGATCGAAGGGATGTGGCAGATCTTCAGAGGGCTTCAGGGCATGTTGATATCCTTATAGGCAACGATTACCTGGGATATCACCCGAAGAAAGAGATAAAAACGTCTGGTGAGCACTTGAGCGTTATGGAGGGGCCACTCGGAAGATGCCTACAAGGAACTCACCGTAATTGTAACAAATCTATCTAATATAGATAGATTTGTCCTTTGTGAAGAGTTGGTGACTGAGATCAATCCCAGATGCGGATCCTGCAAGTGTGGGAAATGTCCGATACCAGGTCATACATTCTCTTTCCAGGAGCAGCAAGAGCTTCGGCTAATACGTGATGGTCTTCACTTTGACCCTGAAGATAAAATCTGGATAGCTAATTACCCATGGATCATGAACCCCGGAGCACTACCAGATAACTATTCGGATTTTTTGCCCACTTTGAGAAGCACAGAGTCTAATCTGCTCAAGAGAGGCAAATCGTGGATGGACAAATATGCAAAACAAATCCATGATATGGTTGATAGGGGTGTAGCAAGGAAATTGACTGCCACAGAGGTTATCGAATGGCAGGGACCTAGGTTCTACATCAGTCACCTTGCCGTGCGAAATCCTAAGTCAGCATCTACCCCGTACGTATTGTCTTCAACTCGAGTCAGAAGTCCAAAGGAATATCACTGAATGACGCAGTGGCCAAGGGCCCTGACTGTAACATCAATAACCTACTAGGTGTAATATTGAGGTGGCGAGAAGGTCAGGGAGTTTTAGTGGGCGACATAAAAAATATGTACAATTCAATTCATGTCACGCCTACAGTACAGCAATGTCACAGGTTCTTGTGGAGGGGTCTAGAAACTGACCGCGACCCGGACATCTACATTATCACTCGTGTAAATGAATGCCCAAAGGCAGCAGATGTCCTTCAGCAATCGATCTATGTTGATGATATTGTTGAATCAACAGAAAGCAAGGAGCAGGCTGTCGAGTTAGCGAAAGAAACAGAGGAAGTACTCAGCAGTGCAGGCTTCAAGGTCAAGAGCTGGACGTTCAATAAAGAAGAACCGCAATCAGAGGACATGACACAAGTCCTTGGCGTCAACTGGAATCCAGGACAAGACAAGATCATATTTTAGTCAACACTGAATTTTTCCCCGAAGAAGAGAGGACAGCATACACAACCAAATCTCACCATTGAGGAAATACCTAGATCAATACCTACTATCTTAACCAAGAGATTGGTATTGGGTCAGGTCATGAAACTCTATGATCCATTAGGTATTCTCACTCCATTCCTTATGCTTGGGAAGTTACTCTTAAGGGAGACATGGGAACACA
This sequence comes from Membranipora membranacea, assembly GCA_914767715.1. Lineage (NCBI taxonomy): Eukaryota > Metazoa > Bryozoa > Gymnolaemata > Cheilostomatida > Membraniporidae > Membranipora > Membranipora membranacea. The sequence goes on along the minus strand of OU612072.1, from coordinate 5,669,157 downwards.
AACTAAAGTGGGATGATCCACTTCCACCTCCCATGACTGCAGATTGGGTGCGGTATTTCACCTCATTGTGTGAGGTGATCGGTGTACAATATGACCGATGCCTCACACCTCTTAATGCAAAAGGGAGTCCCAGCCTGATAATTCTATCTGATGCTAGTGAAAAAGCATACGGATTTGCCTCGTACATTAGATCGGAGTTGCAAGAAGGAAATTGCTGGTGCAGACTCATTATGGCGAAGTCAAGAGTAGCACCATTGGTAAACAGATCAACGCCTCAACTAGAGCTCAATGGAGCCGTGATGTCAGAGAGAGCCCGCCAGTTGATAGAGAAAGAGATGAGATTCAAGTTTGAAAGAGTACATCACCTCATAGATTCAGAGACAGTTCTACACATGCTCAGCAAATCCTCTACAAGGTTCAAGCTATATGAAGGTGTTTGTATAGGTGAAATCCAAGCAGCTACTGACGGGAATATGGAGCAGTGGTAGAGGCAGAACCCCGTCTGACTTGGCACCCAAATCTGATTGGTTTAATTGACCAGAGTTTCTTTACCGCCCTGAATCAAAATGGCCACTCAAGAAGCAGAGTCAGCTTGATAATCTACAACAGCAGCTGCCTGGAGAGAAGAGGATTCTACAAACACACCATAGCAGAGTTAAGTCTTCTCCATTGATAGATCCTCAGCGATTTTCTTCCGCCGAGAAGTTACAATGGACTCTGGCGAAGGTTTACTCAGTAGTGAGAAGAAAGTCTTTTAGAGGTGGCAGCACAGCAGTCACAGTCGGCGATCTAGAGGCTGCTAAAATGTATCTCCTTAAGCAAGTCCAGAGAGAGTAGGCCGATGACTTGAAAGGAAAGAGATATAACAAGCTAAAGCCGACGGAGACAGAATATGGCATATGGGTAATAGGTGAAAGAATGGAGAGGTATAACCCAATGGCTTCACAAATAGACAAGCCGCAGGCATTGTTGCCATTGAATCATGCATACACTCGGCTACTTATGAAAGAAGCACACTGCAAGAGTGGCCACCGAGGACGTGACGCCTCATTAGCTTGGTTCAGACAGCACTATTGGGTGTCTCAGGGAGCTAAAGCCATAAAATCTACAGTTGTCTCATGCCAGCTCTGCAAGAGAAGAGCACCGACACTGCTTAATCAGAGAATGGGACAACTTCCTATGGCCAGACTCAAACTTTCTCCACCCCTTACGAATGTGATGGTAGACTTCTTCGGGCCGTTTTTTGTAAGAGGGGAAGTACAAAAACGGACTACAGGGAAGGCGTATCGAGTAATTCTCACGGACTTGGGATCTTGGGCAGTTCACATCGAAGGATGTTTTGGATATGATACCGGATCTTTCCTACTAAGTCTGAAGCGCTTTGTAAGTATACGTGGATGGCCATCACACATATATTCAGACCCAGAATCGCAAGTTATCGCAGCCAACAAGGAACTAAAAACTATGTGGAAGTCAATAGACAAGGCAAGGATCAACAAAACAAGTGCTACATCAGGTACGAAGTGGCACTTCGGCCCAGCCGACAGTCCCTGGAAATCCGCCAAGCGAGGCTTTAAATTATGTATGGGTGAGAAGAGAGTATCTCCCTGCGAATTCATGACAATCTGTTATGATGTCGCCAATATGATGAACGAGAGACCACTGGGAGTTTTCCCAAGTCAGGACTCAGACATAAATGTACTCACCCCCAATATGCTACTCCTAGGAAGAGCAACCGCAGATACCGTGATAGATCGCCACCATGGAACAGACTCAACACAGGCTCGGTATGAGCTGGTAAGTTCCATCACACAAAAGTTCTGGGAGAAATGGAAGGAGCTGTATGCCCCATCCCTAGTCACACAGTCAAAGTGGCAGAAAACCAAACCAAACTTACAGGTAGGTTATGTTTTACTGGTGTGTGATAGTAACTCTCTTAGTTCACAATACCATATTGCACAGGTTCAGGAGGTATATCCAGATGAGAAAGGTATAGTACGTAGAGTAAGTCTCAGATATAAGAACTTTAAGACTAGGGAGAATGTGCACACATATAGTGGGGCACCTGATGTCACCGACTAGCCCTACTAGTACCGGTAGATAAGTAATTAGAAGTGTTCCCTCACTAAACGTTTGCACCGCAAGCTATCATATCATGCAGATATCCTCAATCAATATACTAATCAAGTCATTATAGTCTCATACTAATCGCGGCATGATTTACCTGCATACCTATCATCGCATTGTCATGTCACTACAAAATATCCTTTCCATTCTTCACCATACACGATCAGTCTAATCCTTTAATGTTTGTGCTGGTTTTCAACCTGGTTGTACTAAGGACCTTGTTCAAGCTAGATTAAGTGTAGCAATATATTATTCTTATTAGGTGGGTTAATTATAATATGATATCCTATTAAATATTATTAAAAAAAAATATTCTGCTCCCTCCGCTGTATTGGGATGAGACCACTTGATTGACAAAACATACAGCAGTGGCCATCAGAATGCAATTTTATTACTTAGCACTCATAGTTCACATAACCATGTTACTTTTTATCCAATTAACTTGTTTTTGTTCACTATTTGGTTGACAAATATTACCGACAGCGGTACACATTTATGTCTTTTATTCCCATTTTGGGCATGAATCATCTTTAATATTCTATGCCCTTGTTTTGATCAACAGTTTTGCTTGAGAGTTCCAACCGACAAGCAGCATTCTCTCTGATCTGAGTAGAATCTTATATTTCTGCTGTAAATACACGACAATGTGATCGGAATAATATTATCTATATTTTACTGGCATTTTACAGGGCCTTGGAGCCAAGTTTCTTTACCTTACTACACAGAAATAATGTAAAGTACATTTTATCATAGCGTCATTATTGTTTTTACTTGAACTTAATCTTGGGATGTCGGAGTTATCGTTTTTAGTACCGGGGAGGGGGAGGCGGAAGGAGAGGGAGAGGGAGAGGGAGAGAGAGAAATTAAGAAGAATTAAGAGATTAAGTTATCCAAAAAAACAGGTAAAGCAGGGAAAATTCTGACTTGTTTTTTCTCACCTTTCTCACGTAGCCGGCTGTATCCTTAGCGTGTAGCCGTTCTGCTAGCACCAAGTTCAATAAGCGAATGCCATCTGACCCTGTTGTTTACATCCTCCTGCTCCAGACCCCAACGGCTCATGTCTGACTTTATGGTGTCTTTCCATCTCTGCCGGGGTCTTCCTCTCCTCCTTTTACCGCCGACCACTAGATTGGTGACCTGGCGGGTATCTTCCTCCTCCTCTCTCCGGCAAACATGACCATACCACTGCAGGCTTCTCTTCCTCATACACGTTGAAATTTCTTTAACTCCTGCCTGTCACAAACTCACGAACTACGAACCCAGAAAAAACCGAACTCAATATTATCTTCTCCTGCTTAAATCAATTGGCTCCAAGTTTAAATTGTCAGTGGCCAATGAAATGTCATGTTTTTGATAAGTGACCAATAATAAAACAGATATCAAACCTGGACTTATAATAGAGCTTATTGCATCCTAGCTATATGCACAAGCTCAAGGTCACTTGATGAACAATTATGGAGAAGATGGCACAGTTTGGTGCACACCAAGTGGATGTCAAATTAGTCATGATGAATCCAAATGAACTTTTGCATTGGAGAGAGGAATGGTTTGACTATATATTCCTGCAAGTTTGAAAAGTGAAGACAACTAACCAACTTGTTGGTTTTCTGTTATTCGGTGCAGGGAGCCCCAAACTGTTTAGTGTTAAAACACAATTTTGTTTCAACGAATCGTTAAAATCTTCCGGTTGTTCTTTTTGCATTGATGCGACTGAAATATATTTCCATTTCTTGTGTTTTGATTTGTAATTTTCAGTCAGTCAGTACAAGAATGTATTAAAACATAAAAAGTTGAATATGCTGTACGGCTGTCTTATTTGTATATTTGTCTTCGTATTTAAAGTATTTAAAAAAATTTTCAACTTATTTTCTAAATTGTCAAAGAAACAAATTGGTCTGTCAGACTATAAAACAGATCTTTCATAGAACACTTCATAGGTATGAGGTAACTTAGTTGGTTAGAGCCTAACATAACAAAACATACAGTGTGAGAAGCGATATATTTCATCATAATCTTACATTTAGATGATATACGATGAGCCTGAAGTGACTTTTCTTACGTCATGTTATAATGTGTGCGATTTTTTTTAAATTATATGATACAATGTGAAATTTCATGCAACAATATGAGACAGATCAAATTAGTAATTTCCTCTAGAGTGATGTGTATTTGACGCACAACCTATTTTTCAGCAATACAGCTAATGTATCAAGATCAGCACAGACCATCAATTTTTATTTGTAAATTCTCACATACGAAGCCGCTTCGATGAAGCATAATACATACAGGATATGCCAACAGACTTTGGCACTGCATAACAGGTTTTCCTGAATTGCTCACTACCGAATGCTCAAAAAGAATTTAAAAATAGAGGAAAACTGGTACTGTATATACTATGCTTCATGAAAGCGACTTCGTATGTGAGAACTTCCAAAAACGGGTTGTGTGGCCACAATAATGGTCCTTCCAACAGCATGTTTGATGTCATGTAATGTTTACGGAAAACATTCTGCCTTTGATGGTCTGTGGTGATCATGATATGTTAGCTTTACATTTCAAAGATGGTTTGTGTGCCATTTAGAGGTCACTTCAGAGAAAACTAGCTAAAATTTTGACTCAAACATTTAACTGTCTCGAATGGTTGCTTGAAATTTCAAATTATATCATCAAATTTAAAATATCACTTGCATCATGTCCTGACTAAAGGAGCCACTTTAGCTCACCACTGTATGTAATTTTAAACCAAAAGCTATGATAAACTATATGGCTAAGAATAAATACTACCTTTTTTTTAAATTTAAATTGGCTCAGTCATCATCTTTGCTAATAACAGTGTTTTTGGCCTCATTTTCTTTAATAAAATGATTCGGCTTCATTCAATAAAAGTTTTGATGAGCTTTTTGCCATCAGTAGCTCGGAAGCTTACCAACGTGTGCCCAATCTTTATCATTTGAAGAACCAAATTTGAATTTTTTTCATGTTTAAAGAGCTTTGCCTGGCGTGATAAAGGGGCCGAGGGCCTGATGTGCATGGTATGTATGTGCGCTGAGGGTGTGGAAGGGGTGCCAGAGCAGCCTCCCGCTGGGGGATATGAGGTTATCAACGCCAAATTAAGGCATCTGCTTGTGACAAACTAAACAGTAAAAATTTGATGATGATGATGATGATAAAGGTAATCAAATAACCAAAAATCTGCGAAATGTATTTTGATAAAATAACATGAAATACATGCATTGAACAGCGATTAATAATTGGTGACACTGCTGTATGAATAGGTTTTGAAGTGGTTGGACCAGGCAGGGTGGGTGCGGGAGATATGCTGTAGTAGGGGTATGGGAAGATTTTCAAAACACAGTTACAGTTTTAAGGCCCTTTTTGAGAGAAGTTTAACATCATATCACACAGTTATTGATACTTTGAATTGAAAATAATATCAATGAAAATGTTATGGAGTGTGGAAAGAGAATGGACAGTAAAAAAGATTCAAAATGTCAAAAAGAAAAGAACACAAGGGAGTTGTAGGAGGTAGCTACCAGTCCTTCACTTATCTGCCTACAGAGATGAAGTAGGAGGTTACCAGTCAACCAAGATGTAACAGTGCTATATTCCCCACGAATAGATTAAATATTAGTTTAGTAATAATCGGTTTTGGGTTGTGGGGGAATTTCTTGATGAAATTCTAATTTTATTGACCACCACAGTGCCATGAATTTGCTAACATTGAATTTTCACTGTTAGCAAATTCAGATGGGTTATAGATGAACCCATCTGTAAGGCCGAACACCATTTGTAGTCAATTTATAACAAGTAACGTTAAGAGGCTGCATGTTTAATTTTGGCCAAAAGGTTTTGAGACAGCCATGGCGCGGAAGAATAGCTCACATGTTTTAGTTATAGATGTATATGTACATTGGTGATAAATGATGACGCACATGTCAGTTTCGCGCAGCTTAACCACAAAAGTATGAAAAAAGGAAATGAGCCACCAATATTTTAAAATGAGCCATTTGGACCTATGAGCCCTAGGTTTGGCGCTAGGGCCCAGGAGTAGAAGGTCAATATTTTCTAACCGCTGTATCTCTTCCCATAGGCGCCTTTTATTATCTGTCTTTGGGCTTTGCGATGTTAACATACATAAACCCTAATATAACTTTTAAGGAAAATTATAGAGAACTCTGCCGAAAACTTGTCTAAAATAAAAAATAAAATAAACCTAATACAAAGTTCACTATATTGAGGGAAGCCCACTTTTATGTCTATAACAAAATATGATAGACTGTTATTTTAACCCGCATTCACCTTCCCGAATTTATTCTTGGGCTATGCCAAATACACAGATTATGACGAAAACGACATGTGCTACGTACTCTGAGCAGAGACCAAGATTACAGATTACATACCACATCATTTTTATATAAACCTAGGAATTGTACTTATATCCAAATGTTGTTTGAATTCTGCAGTTCTTTAAAAAAAAACCTATTAAAACATTTCTTACTGAGTTGGAGTTGGAATCTAAAACCATTTACAACACTCAAAATAATGATTTTAGATTCAAATAAGTGGCCAGCAACAATTGGGTTGTAACTGTTCAATTCAAAATCATAAGGATGTTGGATGTTTTCTAAGGATAACATTCTCGCAGGCCTGGTTTCATCTCTGTGGAAATACAGGTGCTATGTTCCTTTGGTGTGCAGTGCATTTTACCTGTAGACTTTACAGTTGGTCAGTGTACACTCTAGCCACAGCCTATATGGAAACCTCTTAGCTTATTATATATTTTTATTGCATTCAACCTACATGTAATTTTTATTTTTACACTTTTCTTTATTTCAAATGTAATTTATCTATGCAGTAATTTTTAGAAATAATACTCTATAAAAATACTGGAAAACAACAAAAAAAAGTGTGCGAGACTGTATGTAGAGGACCATGCTAAATTATGAGATTGTCCAAACTCTTTTATCAACATAAATCTGCCATTATTTGGAAACTCCTCAAAAATGAAATCTACCCAGGAAAAATTAATCCAAGAAAATAAAAGAACAGAAGAATATAAAGATTAACCATAAACAAATAAATATTCCAGACTGGAAACTACAGGCTTAGAGCGTCCTCTCTAATTCAGTGAAGCGACGTTACTGCGCTATTCACTTTTTCACTGTAGCGCATAGGCCAGAATAGGAGTTATCTCCACATAAATATAATGTGTGAATATAAGACCTTCTTATTTCTAATTATGACCACTACAACTGGGTATAACCTGCGAATTTTATAGAACATATAGTAATTAAGTATAAAATTTGATCAGTATATCGTGCAATCAAATATTGTCCGTACAATAACAACTTACATTATAGCTGTTTCTGGCCTGAAGAATTTGTATGAAAATGGTGCATCGACTATTTGTAAATTTAAGGTTTTGCTCAGCATTTTCACTGAATTAACTGCATCTGATCTTTCCAACTGTCAGACATGTAACCGTAAGATGGATAATACTGATGGTCCTTGAGTATGGTTTAATGTCAAATGTATTTTGTCAACTAAAGGCTTAAAATCTGACTCTGAGTCTTTGCTCTTCATATCAATTCAGTGATTTTGCATGATAATCTTTTTGAAGATTAGCTACTCCTAAATCAATCTTACTGAGACTTTAAACAAGCATAAGCTAGAAATTTTGGTCTAAGATTGACATGGTATTCCTACACGTCCCTCCCTGATACACATGTATCAATCTGTGTAAAAATCAACAAATTATAAGCCATGGAATCTTTCAATAACGTTGAGTGTTTATAATCTCACATATGACCTGGATGTCTAATGTTTCCCCAACATTTGGCGGGTATTGAGACTATATTTTTGAAGAAAATTAACTGGCAGAACAACAGGTCTCTTCATCGCAGAGGAAATAAGATTTGATAAAATACCACAATTTAACTCACCTTGTGGGAATAATCCGCTGGCTTGTGACAGGACATGAATAAAATATTGATAGGGATAAGAAATTGAACTATTATCATGGATGATTTAAATGCAGCCCAGACTGGCCCAATCAATCCGAAAAAAAACTCTTGTTAAGTTAAAGACCTTCAAAAATTAAGCAAGATTCTTTTCGATTCAAAAAATGGCTCAGACTAGCCCAATCAATCACATAAATATTGAGTTAAATGTGCATGCTGTAGAGAAAATAAAAGTGGCTCAGACTGGCCAAATGAATTGATAATTTAGTAGCTGTATATTTACCAAGACATTTCTTATCAGACATGGCTGAATATAGGGAGGCGGGTCATTTTGGACCGAATTAGAGTGTTTGCATCCGTTTTCAAAACGGCCTCATGATGAGCGCGGATCCTTACATAACGATTGATTATTTCCCTCACAACGCTGCTTGCATGCTCAGCAAAACTGAATAATGAGAGATGGCCTGACTCTATAATCTTTGATAGACTGTGCAGCCAGTTCTGGGAATTTAGGACCCAAACCTATTTTAAGCAATGATCTGATTACTCTCTCTGACAAAAGACACACTCTAAAACTGCTTTGGAAGGGGTTTTGAGTCCACCACGATTCTTAAGTTTGATTAGTGTCGGCATGTCACCTTCCCTCGCTTTGGCCACATCCTCGACACAGAGGCTACAGCTTAGTTGCATCGTTCTGGTTATGAAACCTCCTATCAGAGAAAGATGTGCGCATTGAGTAATTAATAGTATATATTTGATGTATTTAAATATGTATTTATGTGTACAACTGGCTAATTGATTTGTTACTTTATAATGTTTTCATTATATCATGCCTTTGCCTTCCAATCCAAAAGAACAAACATTTAGAAACTGGGACAATTTTCTTTCTAGATCATCAAGACTCAGCATTTTTGTAGATAAGTTGAAAAGCTAAGATCTTCAAGGGTACTAAGACCGTGTAAAATTGCAGCATTTGCACTGTTTAGTTATGCTCACTTACCAATGTACTCAACAATCTCTGTGACAGGTTTCGATAGCTCAACCTTGATCTTTAGGTCACTTGAATCTAGTTGAAGCTCGCCTTCGGTTGATTTAGTTCTTTTTTTCTTTCTGAGAAGCAGCTAGGAGTCACTGCTCAAGTCGAGACAGTTGGCATTGCTAGATGGGGTTATTTCCTGCTTGATCAGAAGCCTCTTCAGGGCGGCAGTGAACTGCACTACATCTGGATTGTTATTGAACCCCCCAGATGACCTAATTTTCGATATAATCCTGTGACAGCTTGTATCCTAATAGGTACCAATGATATTATACATTGTGGATTTACAAAATGGATATCCATTAATGATTCACTAGTAAGTTTTCCTATTCTTGGTCGCTAAATTTAAATCAGTGACTATTTATATCCTATAGGGTATTTTGGATATGGGTATAGGGTTGATTAAAATAATCCAATGTCTTATCACTCACCCATCCCGAGGCATGGGCGGCGAAATTTCATTGCCTTAATGGCGAGGCCGCAATATCTGCGCCAATTCGCTCTCTGTTTGCAGGCAGGTCGGAGCACACCTGGGGGACCAACCAATCCCCAGTAGAAGATGGACTGCAGTGGGATTCGAACCGACGACCTTCAACACTTGCGTGTTGAAGTCCAGCACTCTAACCAACTGAGCCACCTCCTACTCCCTGCAAATTGTGCGAATTACAAATTCTGAGTACCAGCAGCTGGAATCTAACGTTTTCTGTTTAATACATTAGGAAGTCGCAGACAGAAAAAAAATCTTCCGCCTTTCCTACCTTAGAAAATTTGAATCAGACGAAGCCGCACTCATGTTGTAGACTTAGGTCCTAGGACAACTTTGTAGATCTTGGCTCAATATAGACTATACATAGGTACAAACTGATTTGATACACAGCTTTTTAAATATCCCTCCACCACCACCGTCCTCTGAGGGAACAAACTAGTGTTATTGACGCACCATTTTTTAACAAATGTTAAGACCAGAAACATGCTATAGCATATGTTGTTATGGCACACGCAATATTTGATGGCACGATATACTGATCACATTTTATACTTTATTACTATATGTTCTATAAAATTCGCTGGTTATACCCAGTTGTAGTGGTCATATTTTGAAATAAGAAGGTCTTATATTCACACATTACATTTAGGTGGAGATAACTCCTATTCTGACCTATGCACTACAGAGAAAAAGTGAATAGCACAGTAATGTCGCGTCACTGAATTAGAGAGGACACCGAGCCTGTATCAAATAGCCAATAGTTTCCAGTCTAGAGTATCTATATGTTTATGGGATTAACAATAAACAGAAAAATTGAAATTTCAGAGGCCTTCTCAAATTGACTGGAAAATAGAGCAGGTGAATGGCAGCGCAATATGCTGGAAGTTCAAGTGATCAAAATGAGGCAATTTAAGGACTAGACATGAACAAAACAAATTACTATTCTGTCCGTAATACTGTTCAAAAATATATTTGTCAGAGAAGATGCTACATATACTCTACCAGAAAAAATATTTCTCACAGGTATGGTAAATTTTCATGCCATTTCATAAATACAAGGCCTTATACAAAAGTTTCCTAGTGTAAGCATAGATGCTCTTCAATGATACGAATATCATATTTTGTATTTGTCTTTTTAAAGAGACAGTGATAAGAAAACAAATCAGGCTTATGGTATTTGGTTGATAAATATAAGCAAAGAAAAAATGCAGAAAAAATATCATGACACAAGGAAACATAATACTTTTGTACAGAGTTTGATAGGGGAGAACACAAACCAGGCTGCAAGCTTTGAAAGTAGATGAGAATAGTTGGCGGAAACAATCTCTAAAGTGAGGTCGAAATCAAGATTTGTAAAATTAGTCATAATGAAGTAATCCTCATACTGAAAGGAACTGAGCTCTTCTGAGAAGGTCGAACATTATTGGTCGAAATGACATTTTAGCAGATTTTAGAGGTATATCATGTATCAAAGTTTAGAGTAAGTGCATGGCAGAGGTATTCTGACCTTCAAGCCCTCGTGAGTTGGACCAATAACATAGCCATCTGAAACTTGAAAATATTAAACACTTTTTCAATCTGTACAGAATATCACATATGTATGTAGGCTTATTGGTCATTGTAACAGAGAAATGCAAAAGCGGGGAGTTGTCCTCTCTTGCTTTTAGACGAGACAACTTTTAGTTTCCTTGGTAATGTCTATTGAAACCATAGACCTACTAATAATTATTATTAGTAGGTCTATGATTGAAACTGAAGAGACGCAACGTGAGTCAAGCGCTCCCTATTTCCACTACTATAGAAAGTTCTCAGCTTCAGTGTTCTAATCTACAACCTTGATCGATCAATTTTAAAATCTTAATTGTGTTGATCTATACGGACTCCATTGGAACTGTACATTAATAATGTTGAGAAGAAATGATATAGTTGCCATTAAATGGTATCTATTTGAAAGAAAACCTGTAAGCTCTCACATAGCTGATGTCTTAAAGCGAGTCGATGAATCGTGCATTGGTAAAACTAGTCTGCAAGAGCAAGACAAGTATTTTTAGTCGCAGGTATGTCTCATTCCCTGTAGGAACTAGCCTAGGTGAGAACATTTATTATACATGGTGGTTCTATTTCAACTATTCAACGATTTTACTGGACTTTTTCAGTCTGCTGGTTACTCTGGCTATCGTTTATAAATCAACATTTGAACCCCAGGCTAGAGGACACCTCAATATTTAGTGATTACATGACTATACACAGCTTTATTTTTCTTCAAATGATCACTAAGTCACCCTATTAATGTTTACTCAGCAGACGTACGGGTGTGGTCACTTTCGCATAGAACCAGACAAACAGAAAATTTTGCTTCAAACAACCATGAGCATTGACTAAAAATAGCATGTAACAACCATCAACAACCTAATATGTGGTGGGCCTGGCATTGCTAGACCAATGCTTTTGAGCAGTTCACTAAGCAAAATGACAACTTACAGTAATCAATGACAACACTATCATATAACAATCAGCGAGCGAGGAGGATCACCAGAATGAGAATCGGCTATCACAATAATGATGATAGCAGTAATAACAAAAAGGCTGCGATCAGTCCCCATTTTTATTACTACCAAAAAAATTTGTTACTCACAATGTTCAATTCAATTACCAACCTCTACACTAAAACGCTGGCAACAGCTTATTTTTATATTACCATTTGCCTCAAACATATAACAAGCACGAAGATGAAGAACTCTGTTTACCACAGATGTTCAAGATGTGAACCAGTCAAAAGGAGAGCTGCACTCCTTGACACACATGGTATGAAACTCCCCTAGAGGAGTACAAAATACTCATGAGGAAAGGTTTCCATTACGAATCGTTGTTTATGACCAGCCAACATTTACCCTACCTCATAAGTTAAGCTTAACTCACGTCGGCTAGAAATATTGAGGCACCTCCAAACCAGCAAAACTAACTGCTCTCTATCAATAAATGATGGAACAATCAGTTGGGTTGAAAGTGATAATAGAGAGAAAGAAGATCGCGAGCTTGGGTGAATTAATTAATCATGATGTACTCCAAGCTCAGTATGGCGGACTCAATATTTATGACAGATTCAAAACTCCAGATGGCAAATTTAATATTATGACTTATTCAAAACTATTGTCATTCATAACACTCTCAATTTGACGCATTTAATTGGGATTCTTTGTTTCTGCAGATATCTATGATCACAGCCTGATTAATGACAGCTGAAATCAATTATGTCCATGGTATGAGGTGAACTGTGTGGTACAGAAAAAATTAGATCTAGCTTTCAAATTCTCAAGCGAGAATATGAAACAACTTGTCTAATCAATAGTATGTGAGCAGCTCGGTTTGCGCACTAACAGACAAACTTTTTGTGCTGAATTACAGAGTGTAAGCTACTTCTTGAGTTTTGATAGGTCTTGGAAAGTACAGCAGATTGACAAGTTATTTCTAGGTCCTAGTAGGCGATCCAAAATCATACACCTGCCTAGAAAGTATGCACAAGGTGCTTCCAAATTCCAGTCTATGTAACTCCAAGTACAAACAAGCTAGCTAGGACTCAGGTAGAAAATAGGCCTACAGAGGTTATACTTAGTAACACTACTAACAGTCACTATCACTATGAATCATAAGTTGATCCTGGATTATGTGTGAATGTTTTGGGGAGACAGTGGTTAGAGCAAGGAGTCTTTTACTCCTTGGTTAGAGTACATAAAAAGCACATAACCACAACAGCTCTATTGTGTGCCCTGTATGATGTATGGGTTTGTACTAAATGTTTATGTTGGGTTTAATCAGAATTAGCTATTATATAAAAGATACTATAGATACTAAGATACTATCTATAGCTATCCATTGTTATCCATATCATTTTTTTTTCTAGATTTAGAAAATGTGAAACAGAAATGGGAGTCACTGAGAGACTGTTTCACCGAATATAAAAACAAACACAGGGAAAAATCTGCCAGTGGAGCAGGAGCAAAGGAAATCAAGAAATATGTCTATGCAGATCTGCTAGAGTTTACAGACATGAGTAAAAGAAAGCGACTGTGAATAAGATTGGTTTTACATTCACACAACCTCTGATACTTGATATATACTCCCATCTCAGCTAGTTGCAAAGTAGTGAGAGCTAAAGTTTAGTCAACCCCAATCAGCTTAACTTGCATAACAGCATTAACTTGACTCTAGCTAATTTTTAATCCTCCATGGAATGTTAGAGCACTAATGATTTGGTTACACTTTTTGTAGGTCCACATCTAACTCGCAAGTGACAAAAAGCTCATCAACACCACAGTCGGTCAGTCAGCCATCTACCTCAACCGATGTGCTAGGAGATGAAGATGCACTGAGCAGTCCACCCGCTCCCACTCCCCTGTCCACACCACGGCCAAAAGGCAAGCAGAGAAAATCACCGGAGACCTCAGACCTAGACGAGGATATAAAAAAAATATGGCTGGTTCGAAGTGTGCAATCGAGGCAGCAGTTGCCATATGTGATGAAGATTTCAATTTCGGCACTCTTGTGGCAGATCGTTTACGAAAGTTACCAATTGGTTACATTAAGGAAAATTCAAAAATTGAAATTCTGCAAGTCCTCTTACGGGCAGAACATCCGATTCCCACCAATTATAATTATCAAGGCAACCAGCAGTCATTTACTGATTAATTAAACAATTAACCATTATTACTGAATTTCAAACTAAACACAATGCTTATTTATAACACCTAAATATCCTAATATATATTGTTCATAAAGTTCCAACAATATGTTGTTTATTAAAAGTGCAAATTCAAACAATATATTTTTATTACAAGTTCAAACAATATGTTTTAGATATTCCAAACAGAAATTGTAGTTTTTATAAGTAGCAGTGAACACGGACCAGATCATTCATGCATGCCCTGTTGTTGGCTTGTATTCATGCCTTTTCAATGCCAAGTAGTTATGAAATATTTGTGATCTCATGACTTAATTTACCTTTTCAATAGTAGCAACGAGGAAGTTAAATTCTAGATGAACAACGTAAAGTGATATCATTCTTGACTTCATTTCAGCAAACACAGTTCAGTAGAAGAAGCCAGCTACTGAAGCACAGTACGATTTTCAGGATATTTTGATAAAATAAGCACTTCAGTAATCTGCCCGCAAAGGAATTAGCCGCAGCCAGCAACGCTCCTCAACTGTACGCGAGATGCATCTTGCGTTTGTTTTCTGCGTTGCTCTATTGGGTAAGAACTGTTGTGTCTCTTAGTGCGTTATGGAAAGTAATTCGTGATTTACAACTTCACCTGAATGTGGGGGTTTGTATCATCAGTATTTGAGACCACCCACACTATTGAAGATTCTTGTAACGGTCGGTTTGGTTGGTAATGGTGATTATGGGATATTCGTGTTGGCGGTCAAAGCCACATATTTGGAATTGTCTTGTTCAACTGATGGGGAGCCAGGAAGTCTCATAGACACCATGTTTCCATGTGAAATTTGAGGTCAGCCTAGATCGAGCTGAGTTGTCACCTCTTGGCGTGCCCTAGAAAAATGCATCCATTCTCTTTGATAGAGCTGAGAAAAAAGCGTGAAAAGAATCCGCCGGCATGGGGACGGATTTTCAAAGATTTTTCATCAAACCCTACCAGTTAATTGTAACTACTCACAGCGAATACTCAAAGCCCTGCTCCGCATACCCTCGTTCCTGAGCTAAAATCTTCAAACATAGTATATCAGCTTATACTAGCAGTGTAACCCTTTCATCACAACTCAACATCACATTTGATATACCTTATGTCATGTTGCTAAATTATGATTTAATAATCATACAGGTTGTACAGACGCTGGAGTGAATGTAGCTGTAGGAAAACCAGCCAATCAGTCATCTTATTTCAGTAGGCCAGCAAGTGCTGCTGGTGTGACTGGTGAGCAGCCGTCTGGTGTAGCTGTGGATGGAGTTCCACGTCCAGAAAGCTGTAGCGATCTTTTAGCATATGATAGACTGTATATTCACACTTATAATGAAGCCAACAGCTGGTGGAGAGTTGACCTGGAGAGGATCTACTACATTTATAGAATCACCCTTTGTAATAGGGGCGGTGTCGCTGACTTAAGTAAGTATAAATTAGTTCAACATGCCTACTTGATATCAAGCACATGTAGGCCTATGACTTGACCAGCAAATAAAGTTGATGTATATTAATACTTGAAAGCAATTTCAAAAGAAATTATGCAAAATACGAAAGGCGTGTAGGTTTACACAACACAGCAGCAACAATACGTAAAATGGTATTAAAGCCAATTAATTTTGTAGTCGGAGTGCAGTATCTCAATAATTTTACTCTCACTCAAATGAGGATATAAATACTGTCAGCCTTCTCGTATAGAAAAGGATATCCTCATATAGACCTTAGATCACAAGCATGAAAGCTTATATGGATTGTTACTTTTTATACATCAGGTATTTTTTATTTGAATAGTAAAAACAATCTCAGTGTTATACGCCCGTACTCGCCACCGGTGTCTCCTTGCATCTGTTAGGTTTCTGCAGTAATTGTCCACACCGCTTGCAGACCGACTTTGTGATACGAGTCTCTCTGCACCGTAGCGACAGCGCCACAAACTGGCCCAGTTGACTTATTTACATTTTACCTATGAAAGCCAGGTAACTTGTGACTTTCCAATTTGAGAACTCAAGCACATTTGAATTAGTTCAGTCGTTACGGGGCCAAAATAACCAACCTGAATTGATTGATTCACATGGGCAAAGTGGTAATTGTCTAACAAAATAATTAACTTCCCTCGCTACCCCTGTAGATAACAGGCTGAGTGGAGCGCAGATACTGATAAGCACAACTGACAGCCCACCATCTCTCAGTACCTCCCTATCTGACTGGACAGCTGTATATACTGTACCTCAGCCTGCTGGAGACTTAAGAGACCTGAAATATAAGGCGAACATATCAACCAGACATATTGCTGTCTTCATTTCACAAGGAGGTGTGACTTTGAGAGAAGTAACAGTGGAAGGATTCAGTAGAGATGGTAAGTGTTTTACCAAAAGGTAATTTATCCAGCAAAAATAAAACGGACTATCTGTTGGCATATCATTTGTTTGCATTCGTAAAATCCTGCTTGATTTATATTTCAATGATTGTGACAGAAGGGTCAGTACCTTGAAGAAGGGCCCCACAATAAGGAATAATGATTGGGCATCTCAGCCAATATTTTAGATTTAACAACACCTGTCTTCTATACTTCTTCACATTCATGTTCATTCATCAGAGCAGTGCGAATAATTGATAATTTTTCCTGATATTTCCCTTTCCTCTGAGGCTTGGTCTGAGCTATTGGAAGCAAAGGTACCCCATAACCCAATTAACATATTTATATTAATCTTATTTTGCAGACATAGATAAGATGGATATTCAGCTGTCAGCAGAAGAAAGAACACCTTTCAATGTGACTGTAAAAGCAAGCCTAAATGGATACAATGGATCGGTATTTGAGAACACAAAGTTTGTGACTTTATTCTTCTTTATCCTCTCGTTGAGGGGTTGTTGCTTTGTTAACTTTTAACCCAAGGAAAATAAATGGTATAGTCATGTATCAACAAAAAATTGTGAGCAGATTGGGCAGAGGTATATACAGCAGAGATGTATGATCAGAGTTGGTGTTTCATAATACCACGGTGTCCTTTGAGTCAGGCCCCATTTCCAAATGAAGTGGCAACAACCAGAATAAATGAAAAATTGATTTCTTTATTCACGGCTTATTAGACTTAAACTATAAAAAAGAACTTAAATTAAATATTTGCCATTACAGTATAAAGCTTACTTTTTTCCAGGATGGTTCTAAAGCTTGAGAAATCTGATGGAACCAAGAAGACATTGTCAGAAATCGCAGTGAGCAATGGCGGAGAGTCAATAAACTTTCCTCACCTTGATCTGAGTCCTTCTACAACATACAACTATAAATTAGAATTGTTCACCTATGACATGATGATAAAATCTACTTCTGTCTATATCTGCAAAGGTGAGAACAATGATGGTACTAAAGGTTCTTACATCAAATTTCACTGCATCTTGACAACAATGCACTATGGAATTCCTTAAATGACCATCAGCCTTGGTTTGAATAGATTAGAGATAACATTATAATCATGTTCATGAAAAATCAAGGTCGGATCGCCTTCAAAGAAGGGTCTTGGTAATACTTTTTTGTTTTATTTGTCTCAACAGACCCACAGAAAGCAGGAGGGCCCAATGTGGATCAGGCGATCGATCATCAGAATGAAGAGAACCCCATCAAACTTTCCATAAGTTGGCAGGTAGGCCTAAATGATTATATTAATGTCACAAAGCCATAATGAATGTAAAAGGGGTGTTTAGAAACTTGGGTATTTACCTATTGTAGAAAGTGAAAGCTACTTTGGGCAAAGCATTATAATGGTTAAGGAAGTGTTATCCTGTTCCAAACTTACACTTGCTATATAACTTACAGGTACCTGGTAAAACTGGATGTGAGCCCTGGATGGACACAGTCCTCACCTATATAATCTCCGTAGATGGCACAACTTATAATTCTGCAAACCTATTTATTGATGTGAATCTAAAGGCCTTTACAAATTACGAAGTCAGCGTAAGAGCAGTAAATTACCAGGATAGGAAAAGTGTGTGGTCAAATCTTCAGCTCAAAACCATAAATGCAGGTATGTTTCAGTTTAATGTGATATAGATTGTAATTCTTCCAGCTATGGTGCATGCAACGTGAACCATTCAGCTCAAACCATAGCCTTTTAAACGATTATGTTCGCCACTTCTATGGCACCAGCCCTCGGAACAAAATGGTTGTTTCATCATTGGTCATGAATCAGCTCAGGAGTCTTACCTCTTTTCCATTTCAGCACCAAAAGAGGCACCTAGTGGTATATCTCTACTGGCGATTAATAAGACATGTGTGAATGTTCGATGGTCCAATGCTACGAGCAATGAAATTGGTCCAATCACAAAATATGAAGTGAGTTTTACCTTAAACTAGTATAGCAATATATTTATTGATGCGTCTTAATCAAATAAAAAAGATTGTAACAGGAGGTGAGGGACAAAAACTCCTGTTGATACACTAATATATAAATTAATTACATAATATTATTCCGTTATTTAAGCTGAATGTCGAAAAATACGTAGAGCATCTCAAACTTATTTTCAAAAATGGGGAAACTCATGCAGTGAGAAGTAAACAGTACTTAAGGTCATGCCTCGCCAAATTCAAGTCTAAACTCAAAATTTGACGACGTTACGCCATGACGTGACGTCATAGCGTGTCACTGAAATTCAGCAACATGTCAATACCTACTGTCACTATTGTCCAATTTAAAAGACATTGCAAGTTCTTGTAGCAAAAAATGCAGTTAATACATAAAGGCTACCCTTATATCTTGCAGCCATATCTACAATAATGTTCAATGTTTGATTTGTAAAAAAACGGCATTCAAATTCACATACTGATAGCTATGCCATAAGTGCTGACAATGCTATAAAGAAAGTGAGCTATGTCAATTGATGTCCAAGGTGGACAAATGTGATCACACTAGTGCCCTCACTAGCCCAGTGCTGACCAGTATTTATGAAATAAAATTGATGTGCCACTTGGAAATTTTGAATTATCTTACTCCTAAACTAGTCAAAATTTTGACTAAAATCCCCCTTTGCTGTACAAAATGAGAAGTATAAATATGTGCAAACAGTACTGAGACTGAAATATTCTTTCTGCAAGGGGCATCATCCAAAGCCTTGGTGAGGGCACTAGCCATTTGTTTTGAACCAAATAAAATTTTTGTGTTGGAGAAGGGGTATAATAAGAAGGTCCATCATGCAGTTTTCCAGAGGCAGGCTGTAAACTCAATATTCATCTTGCAAAGCTAACTTCAAATAAAATATATGTTGAGTGAACAATTGCATGAGAACTACCTACAAACATATCCTCTTTGTATATTCCCAAGTTTCCCAACATCTGGACTTGAATTGAAATAAATGCCTCATGAATACAGAGGAAAATCCATCCATTCATGGTTTTTTGCCTGATATATTTCTACACCAGATTTGGCGTAGTAATATAAGTCTCTAAAATCCAGTCATTTTTGTGTATTATACAACAATTCACAAGCTGGCTCGTTAATTCCTGTCTGTTATCATAGAACTTTCCTTCTTTAGTACTTTAATTTCATGTCAAGGCTTTTCATAGGATCATTTATCACAACTTAATTTTATTGGGACTACTTTGCGCTGCCAATCCTGGTTTGATACGAATAAATGGTTGTGAGGCGTTTGAGCCAGATGCTCCCAGTTATTGACAGCTCCTATTCTTTTACATGGGCACCGGTTGCTTAAATTTTATGAGTTGCCATCACATACATAAAAAATTAAATTAAAGAAAATTGAGGGTTTGGAAATTGCTAAACCCGAGGGTGCTGGGGGCTGGAACAATCAACAATGAAAGCTCCCCCAGTGGGAATCGAACCCACAACTCCTGCGGCACTAATCGCAAGCGCGCTACCGATTGCGCCATCTCACCAACCCCAAAAAAGAATGGGTTGATGGCGTTAATCAGATAGCCCGCTATTCACTACTCGGAGTTGTATTCTCTCATCCCACAGCGCATTCCAATCCACCATTGCCACCCTATGAAACACAGCGTACGTGTTAGGGTTATTGGCCTTACATGGCCCATTGCTGGGACCCCTTGTAGTATGTTTAGCTGTCTTTACAGCTTGTCAACGTTTCTTTCCATGCTGTCACATGTCTTTCCATGAGTCAGTCAGTAGACAAGTACAATTAGAATGAAAAATCGAGGAAATCAGACCAGTAGTTCTCAAGATAGTATCCTAGGCGAGGCATGACCTTAAATGTGGATATTCAATTTTACCCTATGACTGTTTTTAAATGCCACAATAATGAATTTTTTTCTTTCCACACCTGTGCTCATACTTTTGATTACATTTACTTCTGTAGATTACATGTAGGACTAGTGGTAGCGAGCTGGATACAAACGAGGAAGTACCTGCAGAACCATTACCAATATCTGTAGATGTTTGTGGTTTCTCAGCTGGTTCGGTGGTGAAATGTGATGTCACAGCCTTCACATCTAACAAACCGACATATAACAGAGGTCCTGCTAGTGAAGAAGTCTCAACTGTCACTGATCGTGAGTACTTATCAAGTAAATGAGATGAAACCGCTATGACAGCAGCGCTTACTCCGTTTTTGATCCTTAAATTCAATGGTCGGTCAAAATTACAAGTAAAAGAATAATGCAGCCTTGAATTTTAATAAGAGTCAGATATATTCCAAACTAGAGGTTGTGTCCTGATGCGTTCGGCATAAGGTATCATATCTGTTATTGAACCATGCAGGAAGGGATGATCTGTTGGAATCAATTAAGTATCCTATGATTTTCTTTTGTAGTTGATATTGTTGTACCTGAAGAAAAAGAAGTGATTCCAAAAGTAGGTGGAATATTCCCAGTACCACTTCCTGCTATCACATCACCACCACCACCTGCTAAAGTTGTGTGAGTAAACAGCCTTTACTGATTTTACTATTATATATGACTGGAATTTGATGAATTTTAGTGTGACAAAACTGCTCAATGAACAGGAACTACATTGAAAATGTCACACAGTTACTAGTCAACTCCTAAAAAACTGTGTGTTACTCACAGACTTAAGGAAGATTATTATTAAGTTTACCCGAAGCTTATAGTTATCGAAACTTGATTTCTCTGCAATATTGAATCTGAATTATGAGATGCTTGCCCTGTTGAATGAGACCTCACTGCAGTTCATCTTATTCTAGGGCATACAAAGTTATTGTCACGAAGAAAACAGCTGAAGAGGAAGGAGGAAGAGCATCTCAGTCTTGTTCCTATCAGATTGTACCAGAACGGGCTGGGCCTACCACATTCGACCCCTTACTCAACTTCACAGAAGCGGTAGATTGTAGTCTAGATTATTACTTGGCTGCCATTCTCACAGAAGCCCCTCCAGTCGGTAAGTAAACAAGCTCTTCCCTCAACAACTTTACTGGCTTTTTATTTTTAAAGATAATGTCACATTTGAAAAAATATATACTTATCATATTTATGGTCTGGTACAGCCCAAAATATAGTCATAAATATCAACATGCAGTATATTGCAGAGTCTTATTATTCAGGCTACAGATTTCCAGTAGGTGATGGAAAAATATACAATGGAGCTCAAAATGTTCCGCTTGAAAAGGGATCTGGTTATGATGTCTACTACGGCGTCGATGTCCGAAAAGAGGTAACATCACAGAATCGAAGTATCCTAGTATTTTTTTATTCAGTGTTTATCTAAGTAATGCTGTTGCAAAGAAATTTGGAGTAATGTAATACATCACTGATGCACCCAAAGCTCCGATACCCATGTTTTCCATGTTGCAACTTAGATAATTGACCCTGAGAACCATAGAGTTATTATATACTCTAGAGTGGACAATGTGTACAAAAATAGCATCAAGTTTTGTCCTACTTAATTATTGCGAAATCCATGACACAACGCAATCTGGTTGTGTATGGCTAGTGCCTGTATCAAATAACTTATCATTGAGAATATACGTATTGCGCATGGAAATTTAGATCTTTAGAGTGCTAATAGCCATTTTCTCCGACAAAAATGTTATGCGACATTATTTGGATCACTTGCAGGTATTTTCACTCACAGCCAGTGGAAAATGTGTCTATGTTTTCCCATTAAAATATAAGCCAAAATCTTAACCGCAAACATATCAATGTGATGAAATAGAAACTACCAGGCTAGCTTAATTTTTTCCACTGGCACTTGCCAGCCATATTAGCTGTGTCCTGTCTGTATATGATGTTCATGTTTATATTTACAAATCAACAAATATCAGCGAAACATGCATTACACCCACCCCACCCCCCCCCCCTTAACCAAATGATCTCTTATTTTGAGTATGGTGAGAAATCAGAAATATCTCTCACAAACATCGGTGAGAGAGCAAAATTGTATCGGCTTTCTCAGCACTGATATAACCATGTTAATATCAGTTAATATCGTTTAAGGGGATAACACAAATCTCTTTGTCCCCTGTCTGCCCCTGAAAAGAATCACTTGCAAGTCGTCTAAAAGTGTGGCATGAAAAGTTTTACAAAAATATTGCTAAAAATGCTCCAAAAATGATAAAGACAAGATGCAAAACTTTTCACCTCCAATCGTTTATCCACAGGCTACTTTTACCCCATGTTATCACAATTCATCGTCAGTAGCTGGAACTTGGCAGATAATTAAACAAACTAAGTGTGCAACATATTAGTAAGAGAGACAGGACACAGCGAAATACCTGGCAAGTGGCAGAAACCAGCTGGCCCTGTCATTGCGATTTAAGCTCATGTACTTGCGGTTGATATTTGGCTTATTTTTAAGGGAGAATAAGAAAATGTTAAACTGACTGGAAGAGAAAATACCTGCAGGTGATGTAAATGGTGCTACATGTGAAATTATCTGATAAAATGGCTATAAGTGCTCCATAAACTTAATTTGTATATCCAATTCTAATATTTTTAATGATAAAGTCAATGATTTATGCACTATTCACGCACAACCAGTTTTCGCTGCGTCATGGAATTGAAAGTGAAAATACTGCAAGTAATCTACATGGTATCCCATGAAAAATTTTTCTGATAAAAAGCCTAAAGCGCTCATAAAATCTAAATTGCCATGCCCAATACGCATATTCTCAATGATAAGTTATATGATACAGGCACTAGCCATGCACAACCAGATCGCATTGTGTCATGGATTTCGCAATATTTAAGTAGGACGTTTTTAGCACTACATTGTCCACTCTAGAGTATATAATAACTCTATGCTGAGAACCCAGATATCCTATCAATGACAGCTTGGAATAGTTAGAACCAGTAAAACTCACGCAGCTTTCGATTTTAAATATCCAAAATTGAAGGCTTACATGAGAGTAATTACAAATCACATAAAATTAAATTAACTTAAATAGCTTTCTTGGAAGGGGATAATTTTGCTGGTAACAATTGAAGATGTAGTTGGAAGCAAACTTTTGACAATTAAAATCAAATATGTTAACCACAAATCAACTTGAAAATAATCAAATTTCTCTTGATAACCAATTATATCCAGCTAGCATTGGTGCAATTCGTTCACATCATAGTCGAATCTGATATGCGTCCATCAGTGCATAATTCTTTGTTAATGTATATGTGCCTCCCATAGTAAGATTATAGAAAGTTAGTGAATCATTTTCGTCTTCAATATTGACTATTTTTACAGGGACAAATCGATGTTAATGTACAAGTGTTAGATCAACCTATCGCTGATATTCAAGGTATAACCCTGTTTATAAAGCTAGCAATGTAGTGTGTAAGCAGAACTTTGGATATACATGTGTTGCTCACAAGGCTGTTTAAACCTTAAGGCTTCCTTTGGACTGATAATTAATTATTTCAATCAGAAAACTTGCCAGACCAATCAACCTCTAGTCATATTTGGAAAGCCTTCTATCCCCTTATTTTGTAAGGATTTTTGTTTTTGTTGTGGATATAACTCTTAACCACATTCTACTACCGATGATTTCAATCCTTATATTCTTATTCATGATTATGTAAGCCCCTGCCACAATTATAGCATAGTGGTTGGGAAATAAAACTTGTTGAATTCATCTCATAGAAATGTTTGCGCATCGTGTCTAAGGAAAGGCCGGACACTGCTTTATGAAAGAAAAATTAATTAGCACAAATCATCCTGTAGATGGCAGCAGTTTAATTTTTACCCACAGTTCCCCTGGAAGATATAACGCTGTCACCAGACGAAGAGAGTAAAGAGCCTGAAGATGAACTGCCATCCGGAGTCATTGCTGGTATAGTGATTGTCCCGTTGGTTGTTGTGACCCTCATCATATTACTACTCATACTTTTGAGAAAAAGAAATTTACAGAAACACAAGAAGTAAGTCTTTGTTATTCAAAGTTTGGGAATTTTAATGTTAACCAATGCAGTGGCGTATATTAGCAATTACGGACCACCGATAACCGGTCCGTGAATGAAATTCCTCACCTATAACTCGCGTATTGAAACTCATCTTTTACAGCCAGGCTGAATAGCTCAGTGTGTAGAGCGTCTGCCTGATAACCCCTATTCATTAAGAATGTTGTGGGTTCGAATCCCAACACGGTCACGTTTTTTTTCAATTGGGTGCTTTATAACTGGAGCATTTTCACCGTAATCTTCTACTGCTATTGAGTTGTTTCCTGAAAGTACCCAACAGCTCAGTGAGCTATTGAAATACCTCTCTGCTTGCACTATTTTGCTACCGATATGCAAAAATTTCCATGGTGGGAGGCCGCTTAAGCACCCCTCCCACACCCTCCCCGCCACGCCTACAGTGTGTGGATCGGGCTGCGCCCGATCATCATGCTCATCTCTAAAAAGTCAGTGAGTGAAATTTTTTAGAATATACGCCCCTGAACCAACGTTGTGGTACATGATCTAATTGGCTGTGTTTGTAAATTTGCAAATTTGTAATTGTAAAATTCTGAGTAGAGGTGAATTATGAGAAGCCCCTTACCCTATGCTGTCTCCAACCTTGATAACTTGTGCTTATCTGCTCTGGCCTTAGCTCATACTGATTCACCACCATTTGCAGTACAGATAGTATTAGCGGCAAAGAGAACTCTCCGGCAGCAAGCTCTCCTCAAACCAATGGTGAGTGATGAATGTCTAGCTTCTACTATCACAAAAACTCACTCATTGTTCGAATTAAATTCCCTCATTGTCAACTGTGAAGGTTGATTTGCATAACATGACGAAGAAATATCTTGATGAAGAATGGACTGTCAAACTTGGTTTTAATGATTTGTTCGTTAATCATAATATGTTTCAAATTAAACTATTGTTTCTGTACTATCGATCTTCTCACAGACACATAAGAAAACTTTTGAAAGGAATTCTGTCGTTATCTTCAGACCACATGAGTGTCTACGAGTATGATTTTTAACTGTGAATCTCAAATCAAGTGTATTTCTTATTTAATAAGATCTAAGGGAGTACGAGGAGTTAAACTTTGACATTCAGACATCCAAATCACAAACAACTGCTGAATATGAGACTGTACCCGATAACTTAATCTCTTCTAAAGAAGATCATCAGTATGCTACCTTATCCTCACAGTATGAGGTGCTGAGCAGGGCCAGAGTAGAAGATGATCATGTGTATGCAGAATCAAACTGCGGAGATAATCATCAGCTTAGAAGTGTCACTTCATTATCACAAGGTCATAGGTCTACCTATGCCAATGTAGGCCTAGAAAGAACTATGAGAATGTAAGTAACATTCAGTAGAGAAGCTACTTTTATGTATAATATAGTAAGAGTTCTAGGTGTGTATGACATACATAAGTGATACTTTCTGACACGAGAATCAACAGACTGCACACAGTATGCAGAACCTATGACTCAGCACATTAAAAAGTTGTTGAATGTAAAAACCTTATCTGAGAGTGTTGTAGGGAAGTTATATGTTTTACAGTATCTGTGCCATAACCTAAAAATAAGTTTAATTCGCTACTCCTACTAAACACCTACATACACATTGTTTCCAACCCTCTAATTGTATCACTGTATTTTGGTATTACACAGTTAAACCCAGCCCGTCTCGTTATGTTTTTTTGAAATATCACTCTCCCAACTAGAAAGCTGCGTAAATAATTTTCGATAATCTAATCTAAATTTTGCCCAAAGATTGCTCGGATTATAGGATAGCCAAGGTATCGGAATTGCTGCGGAACTCGTTTTTTGAAATAATTTGACTGATTTTTATTTCTTTACCTATATACTGTATGGAGTTTGTATTCAGTGTGAATAATTACATTATTTAGCCTTCCTAAAGATTTTACTTTTAATAAAGTAGACCTAACATGTCGACTGTTGATTAACCCTTTCAAGACCAACTATTATTTCAACAATGGCATAATACTACATACATTTTACATAAAACTCAGAGTTTGGCTTTAGGTCCATATTAATCTTGATCAATGACTTGGTTGAAAGCTGTTTCCTCACTCAATTATATACTTTATACAGATGAAACAAATATTTTCTGGACTGACCAAAACTTACCAAGGCAAAACATCTCAAAAGTTCGAACTTGGTGCATCGCCAACAGACTCAATTTAAACACAAATTTTAGGCATTATTCTTGACTTATAATACCAAAACTATGGTAGACCTATATAACTCCTTTTTTCACCCAAATTTACTCTATGGAATTGCACTCTGGGCCATACCACTGACACAGCTCTCAAGCAAGTTTGCATATTAACAAAACCATTCTGAACAAATAGTCAAAAAAGAATATGTCACATTATTTTTTTTTGATTTTGGGAACTATGCCCATCCAAATACTATTTTTATTCTGTACTAACGAACTCCTTTAACAACATTCTCAACCGGGTTTTCGAATGTAGTGCTAGAGAAAAGAAAAGGGTGATTGTGGTTTAGTAGAGAAGGTGTTACTAGTGGATTAGTCGAGTCAACAGAGCCTTGGTATACTAGCAAATAAGAGCCTGATCTAGTAACGGATGCATTTATAACTGATTCAATATACTGCTAGGCAGAACTAACCATGACCCTCAACTATATTAGAGGTTTATTGATAGATAAGCTTAGAGCCGAAACCACAGATTGTTTTTTAATATTATTGGTCAATGCTCACAATACTGTGAGTAGCCGTAGAGGAGTCTTCCCAGGATTAATCTCCCCTTCAGAAATTGGGCATGAGGCATCGCCCAACAAAAGAATGGAGTTGTCATACATTAGTAAATTATAAAATCAAAATATTTGAGATTTGATTTGAAAATTAAGTCTTCTGCCTCGACTGGAGCCTATGGTTCAGGGGCAACTTCTAGCTTAAAAATCAATATTTCAAATAATTCTCACTTTTCAGAAAATTTGAGAGCATCTTGAGAACCTACAAGCTCGTATAACTTTGTTAGGTCTGTCCAATGATATAGCTCGTCCTATCCTCTGAAACACATTTGTTGGGTTTAATCAAAAAGATGCTCCAGGCTGTCTGTAACTTGAGATGGTGCGTCTGTCTAATTATTAGACTTGGTGCTGAGTTGTGTCATGAGCAATGAGAGTAATTATATGTAAAGGGGTCCCAGCAATGGGCCATGTAAGGCCAATAACCCAAACATGTACGCTGTGTTTCATAGGGTGGCAATGGTGGATCGACCAATTCTTTTTTGGGGATGGTGAGATGGCGCAATCGGTTAGCGCGCTTGCTATTCATTGCCAGGCGATTAGTACCGCAGGAGTTGTGGGATCGAGTCCCACTGGGGGAGCTTTCATTGTTGATTGTTCCAGCCCCAAGCACCCTCAGGTGTATACCTCTCCTAAAGACGAAGCCCAATTTAATTGCTTGTGAGAATCATCTGCCAGGTGGAAGATAAGGTAGATAGACTAGGAGTTATGCTCCAAATATTGTCAAATAGCTAGTTTAGAGATCAATTAGAGTGTAACCACAAAACCCCCTCATTGATGAATCTGTCAATAAAAACTCATTGCGTCGATTTAAGGCTAAATAACACCGACAACAATCGGGTTGAGAGGGCTTTAAATATCTAAAGGGAGTGGAGTAAGGCTCTCAGACTTGCGTACCCCTGAACCTAACTTCCTGTCTATTGGGCAGTGGTGACTGCCGCTAGTTTTGGCACTTGGGTACGACCTATGTGCATTTACAGTTTGGTTGCTTAGACTCTAGAAGTAGGCAATCAGATTGTACCTTTGCTTTTATCATATAATACTTTTGCATTCATCATCTACACTTCGATATGAACGTTTTGCCTTTTTACCACTCAATTGGTACGAAATCTAATTTCCCGATTACATTATTTATGAACTAGACTGTCTTGCTAGCTCCAAAAGCCTTTTTCAAAACTCAATACTTATCATATAGCCACTCAAAATCATTCTGCTATCGGTTTGTCGGGTTTTGAATGCAGCGTAATAAATTCAGGACCGTTATATATTGACAATTTGTTGTGAAATCTTGAGGTGTTGTATACTTACAAACAAGACTTCTATGTTGAGATTAATGCATGAATCTAAAAATGCAACATAAGTTTTAATCAAACACTGCCAGATTTTATGATCAAGACCAAATGTATATTGGGAGTTGTCTCTTTTCTTCACACGGGGAGACAACAAGAACCCACCTGAAAATTAAAATATTGTGGACGGAGATTGCAGTATTCAATAGGTCAGTATAGTACACAAAAATAGTGACAAATTATTTGCCAAAATGAGTTGACAGTAGCGATAATTGAGAGTTTGTATATAATGCGCAGTTTCCCATTATCTATTGACCCTTGATATACAATATGGAAAGATTCACCGCCTATGCTGGGTGCCTGTTTAAACATTTACCATTGAGGGCACATAAAAGTTCATCATGATGATACTGTTATTATGGAGCTCCTCTCTGCTTATGCTACCTCCGATCTTCATTCTGCTGCAGACTCCGTCAGCCAATGGTGTGCTGATAATGACCTCATCCTGAACGCCAAAAAGACTAAAGAGCTAATCATGTACAACTCCCGAGATGACCCTACGCAGCCAGCACTGGTAATTAACAACAGCGAGATTGAACAAGTAGATCAGTTCACCTACCTCGGGACCATAGTCAACAAGAAACTCGACTTCCCAGCTAATACTGTCAAAACCACCAAGAAGGCTCGGCATAGATTCTATATCATATCGAAACTCTATCATCTAGAAGTTAACGAGAAACTGATTAACACCTGCTATAAGTCTTTTATCGAATTCGTCCTAACCTACCATCTTGTGGTCTTATACCAACACATGTCAGCTGACTCAAAGAGAAAAGTTAGGTCTGTCATAAAATCTGCTTAATATTTCTCAGGTGACCTAAGCTTTACGCCCCTCGAAGAACTTTACATTCGTAAACTAAAAACTAAAAGTCTTCGAATGGTTGCCACCTCCAGCAAGCCTGTACTGATACTTGACCAACTCCCATCAGGTCGTTACACTGCCATAAGACACAGAATTCAAATCCGTGCCAAATGTTTCAGGGCGGAAAGTGTCAGACTTTTGAATAGTATACTCTTTACTAGATAACTAAATAGATTGTGTGTCTTTTAATACATTTATTTTTTATTTTTGGTGCAATATTTTATAAGTTTTTACCCAGAGCACATTAAACAAACATTTTATTTCTCAGTGAATGAGATGAATACAATGACATACATACATACATACATACATACATACGTTCCTTCTGTACTCGACTTCTCGCATTAGATGTGATGCGGTGGGTGGGATTGTAGACTCACTTCCTGGAAATTGAAAGGACAATTCGTCATTGGGAATTCACCAGGAAACCAAAATAGCCTCAAACTGGCTAGGTTACATGTACTTGTACCTCAAACAATCAGTGGGGAAATCTAGGAGTTTTATGCCATTGTATTATTAATTGTAGTCGACATGGAAGACATTCGATATCAGTTTTAATTGGCTGATATCCAGGCCAATAGATATCATATATTATCCAGGCTTCTCCTAACACAAGACACTCTGTTTAATTGTGATTGACACTGTTTTATCAAAAATTTCAACACTTGGTCCTCGAGTAGATAAGGCAAAGCAGTTGTAAAATATTTGTGTACAAATAAATTTGATCGTTGAGAGATTTCTTTTGATCTCTAAGCAGTTGCTTTATCCCCCATTCCTCTAGTTAACCTCCTGCCAACACAGCACTTTACTCAAGAGATTTGTACAAACATTAAGTGCGCAGTCAATAGTAATCTGCCTAAAAACAGTGTCTATTGATGAGTTATCTTCTTCTTCTCATTGTGTGACCTACAATACTCTTATGTAAACCTTGCCTTGCTGCTAGGTTAATAAATCAGTTTTACAAAAATATACACGCTTCATTACAATACATAGTACCAAAAAGTACCTCTGTCTGATTATATATATTTATAACGTGTCTGTCTTTCAGGTAGGGTTGTTCCCCATTCCAGATAACAGATGATTACCCTTGCATCAACATAGTATTTTCACTAAAATAATCAATACTAGCATAGCGCGATTTCTAAATCTAGAGACTCAGTTATATTTGGTCTCTAATATTGTAAAGCAGGTACGAGTGATCTTCGCCGGTCTGCAATCCATCATCAGCAGAGAGTGGGTTGTCCTGTTGAACCACCCCGCTAACAGAAGGCTGAAGTTTCTTTTGTAACTCCTGAGCTAAGTCTGTATGATCCACAGGTACACCATCTGTAAAAAGACACTCAAACTAAGGATGTGCTCGTCTGATATGTGTTTTTGCGATTTGATGTAACTGATTTTTCCGGGCATACATGAGTTTAGCATAACACTTGATCAAAATTGGTGTAAGAATGGATAACTCTCATTGACTCAAACAGGTGCCCTCAATGTCCAAAAATCATGTCAAATAATTACAAGATGGAGACCAACAATCAATTTATCTGCACTCAGCATCAAAAAAACAATGACCGGAGATCTTTCTAAAAAGCCAGACTTCAGGCCTCGACTGTAGCATTTCCTGATCCAATTGTAATGATAGATTCTTGGGACTAAAAAAGAGCTGGAAATTACGAAGTAAACATGTTGTCATTGTGGTTATTGTACTGGTATGAAATACCATCTGGTTGATTTACACTGATCGTGGGTTGTCAACAGAGCACGTGAAGTTAAAGTTGTTGTTTTTATATTTTCTTCAAAGAACTCGTGACCTAAATAAATCACAATAATGATGAAATGGTGTTAACATGCTGCGAGATAAAAAAGACATCATGTTTGAAAGTTTTGTCAGAGATCATTAAAATTTACAATTTCAATGAAAATAATAGGTTGTTCAATTATTTAAGTTGCCTATTCGATGATGGCAATCGCAGTCCCAGACCAACAATAAAAAATATAGAAAACATTTCACACACACTAACAATTAATGAGCCGATCAGAGGTTAAGATAACTGAAAATCCAAGCGTTAACAGGCTTGGTGATTGATGAGGTATATGATGATGTCAGCCAACCTGAGAAAAAATACATTGATATATATAATACATTATATTGCTGCTACATATTTAACTTTCACCAATTGTCATATAAATGATGTAATGCTCACAAATGTCTTAAAAGCTCAATTTTATAGAAACAAAGGAAAGACATTATTCATTGAAATATAGTTAAGATGACAAAATTAATAGTATATACAATTACATGACTCCATGAAATGGTTTGACTGGAAGTCAAGTTAATCCTGGAGAAAAGTTTGTACTTAGGTGAAAAGTTGCCTCGGAGATTGTATTAGTGGCCTTATTGGCATGGCTGTATCCTCAACACTGACATAAAAATTATCATTGTCATGAGTCGTGCCCAAATACAACAGAAGAAAAGTTAAAGCTATCTATACTTAATTATAGGTTATGATGGTAAATCTAAATGTGTGTTAAAGTATTATTTTACATGGTTACAGTCATTGCATCAATATCTCATAATTATAAAAAAAAACCCTGGCATTAACTGTCCTAAAACACTCCTACCCAGGGGGTTGATGCAATGACAATTCAATATCGAACTACGGTGTCTGTGAAAAGAAAATATTAGTTGGGAACAGCGCGTAAAAAACAATGGAAACATTAACCAAATTCGCTTACGCATTTTTGCATTTAAAACCACTCAATCTATGCCCTCTTCAGGTTGAACCGCACCCACAGGACCGAAACCCAACCAAGACCTAGCCAGACCCTTGGCACCGGACCGGGACCAATAAGGCTAGTCTCTGAACACTTCTGGTAACCGTTCTTTCACTATCAGATCCATGATACTCAGTTAAAGTGTTTGTAAAGGATCAGGATTTTTGGTATCATTCTAGAGATCTCAGTCTAGTTTAGAACATTATTCTATGTTCAAAAGCAGCCTGTGGCCCGGTTAAGACTTATTTGCCCTTAAAGTTGGGATGAGAAGGCACTAAAAATGAACCATTGTTTTCCTTTGGAGTTGTGATCACTTGTTGAAAATAGTACCTTTTAGTACCTCAGATTATAATGGGAATATACAGTACTTTGTAACTAAGGCGCATTGTTATGACAAAGTGGTTTTGATTTTCTGCATGTGATATCCAAACACACAGAATTAATCCATTGAATGCATGAGTGAATACAAGGCATTATTTATCTGTCCCATGTGGTTTAGTATGGCGGCCCGTAGCACCTTTATTAATGCGCATTAATTAACATGCTAACTCGCTAACTCGCTAATGCGCATTAGTTAACATGCTAACTCGCTAATGCGCATTAATTAACATGCTAAATCACTAACTCGCAGTTAAACCTGTTTTGGGTAATGACTGTATTATCAAAGATGGGCTTTGTGATAGGCACTTACACCACTACCATACCTGCCATGACCCTGGAACTATTTCAAACTACTTACATGGTGATTGTGAGATGCCAATGCTTCTTGATCAATCATTGAGTCAATGTCTTAGGTCTGTTGTATTATTATTTACATCACATGTTGGTCATGTGATCGCACTCTTATGTGGAGGATACAAATGGATTGTGGCTCTTTGGTTTTGGAGTTAGTTAGTGGATCACCATGAGGAGCCTGAAGCAGACAAAATAATGAAGAAACTTATACATAGATAGTTGAATGAGTTAGGGCTGGCCAGCTATAAAGAACCACAAGAAGAACACATACCAGGTAACATTACTTTACATCAAGGTATCACTCACTCATTTTGGCCAAAGTTGCATGCATGGATAGCCATGGATTTACATGCAACAGCCCATGGGAATGGGTCTTGATGGATGGCCCTAGCCTAGACTGCTCTGCAATCTTTCTATCCAACCCACAGGTCTACTCCAAAACCTGGGATTTCACTCCAGAATCCCTATTTTCACACCTCAAATAACACAGGTTGGATCACAGGTCTTCTCCAAAATCCCAGGTTTTTGGAGTAGACCTGTGATCCAACCTGTGTTATTTGAGGTGTGAAAATAGGGTGACTCAAAATAAGTGACTGGAGTTTTGGCAGGTCTGGTACTTCATTACAGTCAATGTTGTATGACAAATTTCCATCAATTATTTTGTTATGCGCAGTTCTAAGAATGCGCAGTTTTAAGAATGCGCAGTTTTAAGAATGCGCAGTTCTAAGAATGCGCAGTTTTAAGAATGCGCAGTTCTAAGAATGCGCAGTTTTAAGAATGCGCAGTTCTAAGAATGCGCAGTTCTAGAAATGCGCAGTTATAACAATGCGCATTTCTAACAATGCGCAGTTCTAGCAATGCGCATTTATATTAATGTGCATGTTTTGTGTACTTTTCATTCAGTGATTACTTTAATATGTATTTTGGTTTCTCACCTTATTCATGTTACTGTCATCTCAAGTGGATCACCCTATTCTTCCAAAGAGTAGACAACTCTCCTTTAGTTGCCATACCTTTAGATTTTGTGTGACATATGATGTGATATTATTTCTTGGTAATAAAATCATGATGGCTAATTTAGTCCAGCTCAAAACCTCATATTACGTTTGTCTTGGTTTGATATATTGTTCCAATGTTCCGGGACCTAAATTGTTTCCGCTTACGGTTTTAATAATCTTTTATAGATATTCCATACTATGTCTCCATTACATTAATCTTTGATAATCTTTTTCCCACAGTGAAACCGCTGCATATAGTGTAGTGTCTAGCCTACAGAACTGTTGGGTTAGTCCAGAACATAAGACATGTCTATATACTTGGGTCGAAGTATGAAGAGAGAGTATCCAAGACTGCACAAATCCGCACAACACTTGTACAGTTTCTTCTCACAACGGGAGAATTCTCCCTGCTCCAAAGCTAAATAATGATACTTTCAAATTAAACTCATTGTCATTTTATTAGGAAATAGTGTGGTGATTTTTCAGGTTGTTTATTTATTGCAAAATACCTGTTTAATGATAAATATATACATATGATGAAAAATTTTTTTTAAATATAAAAATGGAGGAGAAAAATTTAATTGGTTTGATAGCTTTGCTGCAGGAGTCATTGCTCTCACCATTCAGAGTAAGCTCTATGACTTTCTAAAAAGGAGAATAACAACACAGTTGGTTTCCTACAATGCATTTGGTCCAACTACACTGATACAGCAGGGATACAGTGCTTCTTTCAAGACTCCTTTGTATTCTAAGGAGTTGTCCT
Organism: Membranipora membranacea; assembly: GCA_914767715.1. Lineage (NCBI taxonomy): Eukaryota > Metazoa > Bryozoa > Gymnolaemata > Cheilostomatida > Membraniporidae > Membranipora > Membranipora membranacea. Next base: position 5,634,234 of record OU612072.1, on the reverse strand, counting down.
CTCTTGTTCAGAGGTCTCAACGATTCGTTAGATTGAATGGTAACAGAGCCAGATGGTACACTCAAAGTAGGGCTCATATAGTAAAAAGTGATCACGCACTTAGAATTTGCCTAGATGACCTTTATTATTTGTTTGTTATTTTTGCAGAGAAACTAAGCTAGGACTTACTTGAAAGACCCTACACAGTCTTTAGTGTTTCAAGCAAACTTGACTACCTGAAAATGCCAATCTTAAAATCTGTGTGTCATGTCATTGTACTGATCCAGATAGCATATCTTGACAAACTTTGTTGGTGCCCCCTCCTCAACCAACATAACCAACATCAAGGTTGTCATGACAGGCCATTAGCTGGTTTACTTACATCTTTTTTTAAGACACTGAAGTTAACGTCGATTCTGATTAGGTGCAGCCCTATAGAGATCCCCCATCTTCTCGATCACTACAGTATCATTGTAACCCAGTGCCCTCTCAGCACCTTCGAAAGATAGACATATCCATTACTAGCAGGCAGCAAAGGCAGTGCATGCAGGCAAACAAAATTGGGGTAAAACATAGCATAGCCTAATAATGCAAGAGATTGGCCTTAGCCTAGCTCAACTAAGTTTAAGTAATTTCTATTTATCTAAACCAAGTTCTCTCAAACTCTTCTCCTTGACAAACAGATAAAAAAAACTGAGCAATGTAGATTGAAATGGTCGCCGCCAACCAGGTTGTATTAATATATTTATCAACATACAAACAACTCACTCTCAATCCTCTGATTTGAGGTTTATCCGAACTCCACACACAATTGTCAATATATCTGCAATAAAAATTAGTATGAGGATACAACTCTACAGGTCTTTATGGCCAATGCCAATCTTATCCTTTCAGTCAAACAATACTGCTCAAGTCTCAAGATCAACTGGATACTGTATCTTTGCTGCAACGAGCTTGATTTCTGTACTGAGACTAAGCAAAGAAAATGTTTACTTACATGTACCAGTCGGTGCTTCCTGAGTAGAACTTATTGGCTTTTTTTTTCTTTTTTTGGGGTCAAAATGAGTCCTTCATCTAAAAGCAAAATAATTTTGTGTTATCAATTGGTGAAATGTCGGGTACTAATTCTGAAGTCGCATTTTCACTCTTTCTAAAATTAACAACACAAGTGGCAGCTTATAATGTAACTATGGGTTAACAACGGATAGGATCCATGATATTCATCTTGGGCAGGAACCATCTCAAAATTGAAACCTTGGTGGCCAATAACTGTCAACAGATGTTAGTTGATATTGCAGATACCTAAAAAAATAATGTATAGCTGCTCATAGATGGTTGGAGTTGTCATCCCCTTTTCCGTGACATTGCAACTCCAAGACGATGTCAATAAAGTAGACCTGGCTGATAATGATGACTTCTTCCTGTGACGCCAGCTACCAAACTGGGCTACTTTATTGTATTGTCAAAATCAGTGAGGGCAAATCATTTTATCAGATGTTTAGGGAAGAGGCTGACTTGAATTTCATTATAATATTATATCTATTCTGAGTCAGATTCATCTGGTGGGCCCGCTACTATGATTATTCTTTGATCGGTCTCTAGGTTGGTAATGTATTTTATCTCATGAATAAATCTTAAATTGTGACTCACCAAAAGCAGTCTTTGGATCTAATGTTGGTAGTGATAAAGGTATACCATTGTCATCATGCCTTCCATTGTTATCATTTGTACCATCGCTCTCTTCTCCGTCACCATCATCTTTAAAATATTACAATTGCATTATTTTTTCAGTCCAAGGATTTCGCTGGGCACAAGATTGTTATTTTGAGGACCCTAACAAACCGCTGGTCATTTTTACTGTATTGCCAATTGTATTGACAAGGGGTTTGAGTGCAACAAATCTATGATGGTGTGCATTTTAGGATACATTTTAATATATATATTACAGTATAAAGCGGAAAATAGGGTGAATCAAGGTGTGAAGAAACTGTTTTTTTTACCAATTTACTGCGTATATTCCCGCCAGCCGGATAATATTGGCAATTCATTATTAGGGCCCTGTTTTAATTAAAGTTGACAAAAGCCTGGTCTTCAGTCAGGGGTTCAATAAAAATAATTAAATCTTATTGGTCAAATCCAATGCTCTCTGGGGGCAGAGGACAAATTGTATCCGAACTGGGCTGGCCTCTACAATGACAATACTTTGACCAGATTGTTTACCAAACTTTGAACTACTAAAAGTAAAGGCTTTGACACAAAGCTCAAATCAAGGCTAAATATCTGAATACAAGGTGTGAAGACTGGGATTTTGGATGTGAAGAAGGTAAAGCTTATAAATGGCATAGTATGGTTACGGTAATGGTCCCATCCTGACAATCCCAGGGAGGGTAGGCTACTCCCATAAAATTATCCACTAGGCTCATGTTTGTGAATGACATTGACAATCACTCTGAATACATGGGCGCCTGAAGAGAAAAAGTGATGCAATTTCCACTTACCTTGAGAAAAAACATAAAACCGGGGGTATGTAACAAATATCTTGCTATGAAGGATAATTTGGCTGAATATTTGTGTGCGACCAGGTGGTGTGACCTGGGCATCATTGCATGAGCATTGCACTTCATTTGTTGAAACCTCTTTTTAAGCCTTTAAGAATATGATTGGGATTGTAGGCACTCTCTGAAGTTCTAGAACTGGAACTCAATCCCTAAGTTGGCATTAGCTTTTTTAACATGCCGGGATTTACTTGTCCTCCAATTATATATACATCCAATATATGTTGCATTAGATTAGATATTTCTAAATATCTCTCACATTGATCATGAGACGAAACCATACCAATAGAACCACAACAATGACCCTTGCGTCTTGGCCTACAACTAACCCAACATATATATCTTCCTTAATACCTTGATTAGAGCGACATGAGCAAACCATTGACAAAAAACCATGTTTTCCAACTTAAAACATGTCCATTCACAGACAGCAGGTCACTGACAGTTGATTTGATGAGTTGCAGCCTTGTGTGTGTCTGGTTCCCTGATAACACTAGTGACATAGGCCTATGAACAGCTTAGTAGATACTTCATTAACACACAGTTGACACCACAATATGTAGTAGTAACTGTGCAAAATCAATCTGAGGTAGGCCTACTACTATACTATGCAAGTTGCTAATCAATATTATATCAAGGACTCCTTGATCATATACTTACTCATACTGAGTTTGAAAGGTTATCATTTGAGTACATATAACTGATGGAATAGTCTGCAAACTTTGTCCATCACGCTCTAATGTTGTACCAAACCAGAGAGTTATAGCCTTACCATACTCAGTGATGAATGGTATGAGGATACAGGTGTCATTTACAATAAAACTCCATCAGCAACAACACAACAAATTACATTGCTTGGTTCAAATCATTTTTTGGTGGAGGAGTAGTAGAGCAGAGATTAGTATGACCTCTGTGATTGGTCTTATTTTGAAAGTAAGACCAATCACAGAGGCCATATCAAGACAGTGATAGCCCGCACATGCATAAAGACAGACCCAAAAATATTTCTGGAAATCTTTAATCTCTTAATGCGCATTAGCGAGTTAGCATGTTAACTAATGCGCATTAGCGACTTAGCATGTTAGCTAATGCGCATTAATAAAGGTGCTATGGGCCGCCATAGGTTTAGCTGGTAAAATGGGATAGTGTATGACAAATTATTACAGCTCTAGCTCATCCGACAGTGAGAATGAAAATTACAGGGAGATTAACAGCTCTAGTGAGAGCAAGATTGAATATCATTTAGGAGGCATTTGTAGCAAATCGACGTCGAGTCCATGTGATTATCAGAGGGAGAATATCCCTGAGGTAGTCACACCACTCAAGTTTAAATCTGTATGATTTCGGCCACTGGAAATAACCCACGGTGCTTTGGCAGATACAACATTTTCTGTTAACCATGGTTACTGCTCGAGATAGAAATTGGCAATATAAAGGCAGATCAATACATCGCTAAGTATTTCAAGGTTTTGTTTACATTAATATGATGAATAAATGAGATTGTGGCATTGGCATTCCAATCAAACTCCGGCTTCAGCCCGCATGAATCCCAGCGATAAGCTTCAATTATTAGCTTCATGAATAGTGGCTTTCAATAGAATTTCAATGGAAGATACAAAACTTACACAGGTAGATTGTGTGTTTTTCTTGAAAATATGTATTTCCAAATCGCACAGAAATCTAAACTAAATTCTTTGTAAATCTCGACATTTCAGGCATTAGGATGATGTTGAAATCCAAAGCATGCAGTGATTAATACTGAGTGATTTGAGGTTTTGACAATCTTTTCAACAATTTTTGCAAATATTCTGATGTTTAAACACTCAAGGATTTTTTGGATAAACTGTGTTGTTTACATTGTTTAAAAACTAGAAATTACAAGTCACAAAGTAAATTCAACTCAATAAATTTGTCATCCTAGTTGTTTCGGACTTCAGGGTGATGTAAAATGTAAATGAATTTGACTGCCTCCTTAAGAGGAGTATTGACAACCGTATTAGCAGTGGGATACCTGGAGAAACTTTCTATTTTTTCATTAGATCTTGTCCGTCTGTGTGCATCACAGATACTCAGCACATCTTAACATAGACTATCAATATTACTGACTGAGTGCAGCAGGTCTTATGAGAGCACATGTCACTGCACACGACAGTCACTTAGGAAATTAATTTGTCAAGTTTTTGTTGAGTTATTTTCGTCAATATGGATTTGATTTGGGAGGCTGGTGTTGGGTAAATTGCAAGATTTGGTACAAACTATAAAGCATTGCATGGACCATTTTTGGGTGAATCTGAAATAAGCAAGGCTTTGTCAGCAGGAAGAATCAATTGCCCCATTATAATCTTATTTTAACAGAGCAAACAAGCGCACCGGTCTGAAATGAAAATCACTCATTTTCATACTTGAAAAACAGCAGACAGGGAACGCGTCAAAGTCATAGTCGTCAAAGTCATAGTCGTCAAAGTCATAGTCGTCAAAGTCATAGTCGTTGATTGTAATGTACAGTGGTTCTTCTAATCTTTTCTTTGACATATGCTCATAACAGATATAAAGGTTGTTTTGATTAGCGGTCTCAACTCATCAAATAGTGTGTATACAAATTATAGAACTTTCTTTTGAACTTTTATGTCATCAGACAGACTTGTGAGTGACTTTGTCATTTATTTGCAAAAGTTATCTAACCACAATAGTCACTAATATTACAGTATTTCCCCAAAAACAGGCTCATCAAAAATCGCCTGGACAAGTTGGGCGGTGCATGAGTAGGGAACTCAATGTTGTTAACTCATAACCCCCAAACCTACCAGACCAAATAACCCTGATGACTAATTTTATATGCAAATGCATGTGTGATAGCTGTCTTAATCTGATTTCAAAAATGATACCAAGAAACCTGTTCCTTTACAAAAACTTTAACCCTTCACCTCTTCTGAAATTTTTGTATTCTACAGAAACAGTCCTGACCTTTCCATCAGGCCCAGGAAAAACCGCTTTCACTTTAGCGATAGTGAACTGACCTCTCAGAGAATTAGAATCGGAAATGAGAACTATGACACCAGGACAGAGGTTGGGGGTAGATTTTACCCACTTTGACTGTTTGACAATGGATGGTATATAGAGCTCAGTCCATCTTTTCCAGAAATTCTGGGTGATTTCATTTTCTAGGCAACTGTCATAACTTTTAGTCTCATACAACTGACCTGGGTTTTCTGATAATGACCTACCCAAGAGTAAACAATTATCAAAAGGATTATCACAGAGTCACTACTAGGGAGAATACCAATAGGCCTTTCATTTAACATATTAGCTACCTGATAACAAATGGTGTTGAATTCAGATGGCGACACTCTTCGGTTGTCAAGTGAAAACTTGAAGCCTCTCTTGGATGTTATGATTAGTGACTCCACAGCACCTTGCCTCCATGGGCTATCTGCAGCTCCAAATATCCATTCCGTTCCCTTGATAACTGAGGTCTTTAGAATCCCTTCTCTACTCATCTTCTTCCAGGCCTCTGTGAGCTCCCGCTGCGCTCCTATAAGCTGACTACCAGGATCAGAGTAGATGGTTTCTGGCCATCCACGTAAACTGGTGAATCTTGTGAGTGCATACATGAACGCCTGTGTATCGTAGCCATACACTGGTTCAATATGTACTGCACGAGAGCATAAATCCGTAAAGCACACTGCCCAGACTTTTCCTGAAGTTCTCTTCTGAATTTCACCCTTGACTGTAAACGGTCCGAAGTAGTCTAACATAACCTTGTTGAATGGAGGAGCGGGTTTCAACCTGTCTGTAGGGAGTTTTGCCATTTTCTGTCTGAATAGTGTAGGATCCCTGAGCTTACATTTCTGACAGCTGAGTTTCACTGAGTTAGCGAGACTTGATCCTTGAGGAGTCCAAAACTTGTACCGAAATCTGGCGAGAGTAGAGTCCCTTCCTCTATGTCCACATTCTATATGTGCCGCAACCATAGCTAATCTGGTGTATGGATGGTCAGAAGGTAATAGTGTTTGAAGATCGTCAGAAGAGTCAGAACTGAAAGGATTGTATCCAGATAATCTTCCTCCTATCACCCAAATCCCACGCTCATTCATAACTGGCTTCAGCAGCTTGTACTTTCCTTTAGACTTAGTTTGCAAAACCAACATGATTGATTGAACGTCCCGAAAGATGGCTTCCCTTGCCTGTTGAAGGATAGCTGGAGTTACTTGAATACCACATCCCTTCTTAAATCTGCTTTTCACAGCAGAAATATCTTTCGCTAGGGTCCACAAAAGTCTGTTGTGAGAACTGAATTTCTCATAAGCTATCAGTGGTGTAGGTTGAAACTTTGCAGATGTAGTTGTAGTATGAACCTTCTCTCCCGGGAGGAAGGCTACTGGATTCAGTTCACTTTAAGACTTGATAGGCCAGTCGGACATCAGTTGAGAGAGGAAGTTAGGTCCATTATACCAGATTGAATCTGGTCCTATCTCCGCTGGAGACTTTGGTCTTGTGAGCCAATCAGCAATGTTCTGCATTCCCTCCACCCAGTGCCAATCAGACATCTGTCCATTGCAGGCAGCTTGCACCTCTCCAACACGCACACATTCACACAGTTTAAAGCGAGTTGAGACGTTGTTCAGCATACAAAGTATAATCTCAGAGTCTGTCAGATAGACAATCTTCTCAAAGTCGTATCTCACTTCTTTGTCAATCACCTTCTTAGCTCTCTTTGCCATAACTGTGCCGTTCAGCTCCATCTGTGGTATACTAATCTTTTTGATAGGTGCTATACGATTCTTAGCAAATATCAGTCGGCTCCACAACATTCTATTAGTCAGCTTCCATCTGATGAATACAGCTGCTCCGAATGCTAGCTCACTTCCATCACAGAAGACAATCAGCATTGGTTTTCCATCTGACTTTTCAGGTTTCACACATCTGTTGTAATGAAGATCAGATACAGCAACCAGTTGAGTTCAGTTTTTGTTGAGTCCAGGTTTCTCTCAAGTTATACTTGGCGGCTAGCAAGAATGGACACAAAAGTCCCAACGGGTCAAAGACCTTCAAAACTTGCTCTAGAACCTTACATCTTGTGAGAGTATTAGGAAGAGACATAGGAATAGAATCGAGTAGAAGATTAGGCTCAGTCTAAACTCCACCTTTTTTCTTTGAGAAGTTGAGCGCGACTTGGAAGCTATTTGTTCTTTAGAAGTTTCTCAGCAAACTCCAAGTACTCTAGTCAGATTTTCCCCAGCTTCAGATGGCAGAGATTGGACATCTACACGCGGTGCAGATTTATAGCTTAGCTGCCAGTGTTTGATCTTAAATCCAGTTTCTTCCAGGACTAGGTTTGTATCCTGTGCTAATTATAGAGCAGAGCTTACATCATGCACCGAGTCGATGACATCATCCACATAGGTAGAGTTGAGAAGTAGTTTGGCAACATCTGGATATTTTGCCCTGAATAACTCGCCTGTCGTGTAGAGAGCCTCTGTACTAATGGCACCAGCAGGACGATCTCCCATGTTCACTCGTAAAATGACATAGATGTCAGGATCTCGATCCTCCATTTCTCTCCAGAGAAATCTGTGTGTGTGCTGCTCCAATTCTTCTGTGAAGATACTGTTATACATCTTTCGGATATCAGCGGTAATCCCAATCTTGTTCTCCCTCCATCTGAGTAGGATCCCCATAAGGTTGTTTAGATATGCATCCGGTCCCTTCGCCAGAGATCCATTGAGTGATGTTCCCTGAAAGACTTGACTGCTATTAAACACTATACGTACTGGAGTAGACGGAGATTTAGGGTTTTTAACGGCTAGGTGGCTAATGTAGAAGACTGGGCAATTCCATTGCTGTAGATCTGCTTTGGTGAGCTTCCTGCATACCTGCCGATTCACCATGTCCTGTATTTGATCTTAGTAGATCTTAGACCATGCTTGGTCTTTCCTCAGAGTACGCTCTGTGTTTTTCAGCGTGGCTAACGCAGAGCAGTAGTTGTTTGGCAAAAGATGAGGATCCTTCACTCACGGATACTTGGTGATCCAGCGCTTATTCTCTTTATCATAGGTTGGGTTCTGTCTGATGAGATCAAGCTGTTGTTCCTCAGTGAATGAGAATGAATGCTTGACAATTGGACATTTGGAACATCTGCAGCCACCACACTTAGATGTGATCTCTGTACCCAGCTCATCTCCAATGATGAAGTTGTAAGCGATCTCATCATTCCTGGCTGTCATGCAGTTTGAAGGAGGATTGTAAAACTCATCATGGGGAATGGTAAACAGAGAATTGCACCGAGAGAAAATGATGTGGGTGTTGCTGGTGTCTATCAGTAGTGTTGTGCATGCTGTCAGTTCAGGATGTACTCCTTGTACAGTTCGTCCGAGAGGCCCTTCCAGAAACCTCAGATTATCTCCTGCTTTAGCTAAAATCTCCTCGGGATGCAGCCCCAGGTGGTCGTTGCCCAGAAGAATATCTACCTTGGTTGAATCTTGTTTCAGTGAGTCCAACTTCTGACCTGGAAACAGCTTAGTGAGAGTGTCCAGATCCGGGGGACTGACCGGTCCAGTAATAGTATCCATTCCAAAAGCTCGTACTCGCCGCAGCTCTCCATCTGTGTCTCTAACATGAACTTTGTGCTGGCAGGTGTTATACTGTGTATCAGTGCCTCCTATAGTCAGGATGTTCAGAGGTACACGCTTCAGCTTTCTTGTATTAATCCTATTTGCAGCAGAGTGAGTGATGTAAGACAAGTCAGAACCTCCATCAAAGAAGATAAGTACCTGGTTTGAACTGTCTGGTGCTTGAAATTCATTCAGAGCATAGATGGAAGCAGGATCACGCTTAGTATTGTTACCTTCTGTAGTGATGGATGACTTACTTACTTTACTTACAGGGGAAACTTTAGCTGATGCACAGTTTTGAGAAGTTTTGTTAGATTCAGATCTAGACTGATTACTGCCTGCACTAGGCTTTCTACACATAAGAGAATTATGATCAGTGCCCTTACAAAAATCACAAGGATCCTTAGCAGAGCAATCATTCCTCATATGCCTACCAAAACACCTAAAACACAAGCCAGCCTTTCTAAGAGCCTCGATCCTACTTCGTCTAGTCATAGATTTGAAACCTCTACATGATGCTGTATCATGTGTTTTGTTTGACTTGTGGATAGCACAAAACAAAAACTCATCAGAGGTAACAGTATTAGCAGTATTACTCATAGCAGTATCAATACTCAAGTCAGGGGTTTCCTCTGAATACCCATGGAAATTTTTACTAGTCTTAGGCCTCGTAGAACTGCTTGCGTCAGATTTTAGAGCAATGCGCTCACTCCTTCTAAGTGCGGCATCACGTTTGTCTTCCAAAAATAGCATGAAGGAAGAAAATGGTCTAACCCTAGATTGGCCTGATAGTTTACAATGAACGTCTAACCATTCCAATTGGAGATTGGAGGGTAAGAGGTCAGAGAGGTTGTCTACTTCATGTAAAGTTATATAATCAACTTGCTCAATATCACCTAACTGGCAAAATACACACTCTATCTGATTAACAAACTCAACAAAACCGGAATAATCATCTTCTTTAACCTTCCTTAGCCTCTGGAGTTGGTCCAGGCAGAATTGAACAGAGTAACTTTCATCTTCATAAATACGCAACAGTTTATCCCACAAGCGTTGATATGCATTGGGTTGATTTGACTTGATAAAACTCACATACTTGATAGCCTTGCCCTTGACAGCTGTGTAAGGATGACATCAGATGTGAATAGACAAATTCATATCATCATCATTAATATGACTCTACTACCACTGATGAGTCTATCACCATAAAAGGTAATCCGGGAAACATCCAAATTGTCGTTGACTGCAGCACAGCTGTTTTTGAGCTTGTCAGATCTATATTTCAAACATCCATTCAGGAGCAATATCTTTATGTAACTAGGAAAATGAATACAGATAAGGACAAAAACACAACAGCCACCATATTCACCGTTAAAAACAAGAAGAAATCGGATAGACGCCTTTATACTGCAAACTTTTACCATACCACCTCTAGAATACTGGTGAATGCTATCAAAGATGTGGATGTGTTTATAAGTGACTACTCTAAGCTGGTAGGTGAATTACAGCCAGAAACAATTGCCAATTTAAACGAGAAAGTCCGTTCCTCATGCTCAAATGCAATGGAATCGTTAAAAAGTAAACAAACCAATGCCAACAGCAGCACAACTCAACAACAAAGCACACAAGGTGCTCTAGGGGGATCTACAGTTTCACTGCCAGAGTCTTCTCAGTGTTCCCTGTCTGAGACAATGGAGACTTCTGCTCCATTCGTCGACAGCGCTCCCAGTCATTCCAGGGACAGAGATTGTGGGGAGAGTCCCGAATGTGCGTCATGCAGAACTCTACATGGCGTGCTTTCTATTATGATGGAGAAGATGGACAGCATGCAGGAGAAGATGGACAGCATGCAGGTTAAATTGGATAAAATTACTAGTGCTTTTTCTGAGAGCCCTAGTACAAAGGAATGTCCATCAAATTCCAAAAATACCGTACAACAAACATATCTTCCAACTCAAACTCTTAACACCACACAACAATGGTCATCAGTTGCAAGCAGCAGTAGACAACTCCACAGAAATATTCCTTCATCAACAACACATCAAAACACACCAACACCAAGTTCACCGGCAACTACATCCAACACACCAGATCACATGCCCTCTATTACAAAAACAGCTCGTCCAAACAACTTCAACCCCAAGCACTGCATCGTAATAAGTATCAACAAGTCATCAAAAACCTACCAAAACTATAATCAAGACAACATCAGACGTGAGATTAACCGTGAATTCGGCCCAACAATCATAGAAAACATAACGACCTACAATTTCAAGACAGAATCTCCAAAAATTATGCTGCACCTTCGCGATGAAAAGACAGTGACCAAGTTGATAAACACTTGGAATACATTACTATTTGAAAATTCGCAAGTAAGAAAGACAATCAATCCAGAATCAGCAAAAGTCAACACTGGTATGCTGAGAGGCATTCCTATCGATGCTGATGATGAACTTGTAATAAAAGAGATATCACAGAATTTCAGCTATAAGGATTTACAAAGGGGAAAAGAAAATGCGCATCTTTAAAGTAAAGTTTGACACTCAGGACCAATACAACAAGGTCCTCAGTCAAGGTATGATTTTAGACTCACTTAAACTTAAATGCCATTTTGAAAAACTTCTATGATGGCAATGAATTTTTATAGCGCATATCTTAATATCCGTGGATTGGCAAGCAAACTGGAAGAGGTTCGTTTAATTCTTAGTGATCACAAATTTAGTATACTGTGTTTGGCTGAAACATTTTTGAATGAAAATGATGACAGCTGCCTATATGAGGTACCAGGATATACGATGATAAGAAGGGATAGGCTCTGTAACAATGGTGGGGGATTACTCTGCTATGTCCATGATTCACTGGTCATTGAACATCTGGAAAATTTAGATCTTTACATGGATGAGAGTATAACAGTCAAGGTCAGACCCAGAAGCCAAAAGAGTTTTTTGGTCACATACTTATATAGACCTCCCCAATCAAAAGCATCATGGAACACAGACTTTTCAGAGTTTGTCGAGCGTTGTTATGGTTTGAACGATGAAATTATAATATTTGGTGATTTCAATATTGATTTGCTGAATCCAACTTCGAAAAACAGGTGGTTAGATAATGTTACCTCTCCACTACTGTTGAATCAACTTATATCTGAACCCACTCGCATAACTAATTCATCAAGGACACTAATTGACCACATCTATTCAAGTAAAAGTGACAATATTGCTAAATCTGGTGTCATCAAATATTCACTGAGTGATCATTTCATGATAGTAGCTTCAAGAGAGATTGATAGAAATGTTAAAATATCTAAACAAAGATGTAAGGTAACATTTTTGGATTATTCATTTGCAACACCTGAAAACATTTTTAACACATTCTCAAGGGAAAATTTTGGTTATGTACTGTATGAAAGATCAATAGACTCAATGTTTGAGAAGTTCTATAGCCATTTGAATCATCTTATATCAAAACTCGTGTTTGAGAAGACTCGTTTTGTAAGAACGCATAATCTTCCAAAATCGTTGGATGATGAGGTAAAAATGAACATCAAAATCAGAGATCAACTCAAACAAAAAGGTGATTGGGAAGGATATAAAAAACAGCGAAATTATGTCACTAATATGATCAGACAAAAGAAGAAAAGAGCTATTTCTAATACTATTAAAGAGTCTAAAGGTAATACAAAACCTGTTTGGGATGTAATAAAGAATAAAAAGAAGGAGACTTTCCCTGCGACAAATTTGAGTGCAGATCAATTTAACAGCCATTTCACATCCATTGCAAAATCAATCACAAAAAACCTTGTTGTAACAGATGAGATGACATTTCCCGTATCCAAACATAATTTGACAGACATACCACAATTCACCCCTTTCACATGTACAAGAATATTGTTCCACATTCCTGATAGTAAAAGTACAGGACCTGACAGAATTACAGTGAAGATGTTGAAGCTTGTTTGGCCTTATATTGTGGATATTGTCACCGATATGTTTAACAGGGTTTTAAGCAAAGGACAGTTCCCTTCAACATGGAAACTAGCTCGAGTTTCACCAATACATAAATCTGGGGATATAAATAACCCATCAGATTATAGGCCAATTTCAGTCTTGCCTGTTCTTTCAAAAATATTTGAGAAACACATAAATAACCATCTGCAAGAATATCTCACTAAGAACAAAATCATCCATGAGCTTCAATGTGGATTTAGAAAAGGCCATTCTTGTTCAGACAGTTTATTTAAAATTATTTCAGACTCTTTGGTGGAGAAAATTAATGGAAATGTTATGACATTACTTTTTCTGGATTTTAAAAAGGCATTTGACTGTGTATCCCATGTTTTACTACACAATAAGTTGAAGGCTTGCGGCATCGGAGGAAATATGTTAAAACTTCTTGACACCTTTCTGACAGACAGAAGGCAGTTTGTTAAACTCAATAATATTGAATCTTGTAGATTGCCTATCACAATAGGGGTCCCTCAAGGTTCAATCCTAGCACCAACTTTGTTTCTCATCTTCATAAATGATTTATTAACTTCATCAAAATCAGACTCATCATCATATGCATATGCTGATGATACAGTGTTCCTGTCATCTAATAAAAACCTTCAGCAACTAAAGGCAAAGGCATCTGAAGATTTAAGTGGCATTTTGGATTGGTGCAATCGTAACCGGATGGTTATAAATGTTCAGAAATCTCATTACATGCTACTTAATATCTCAGATCCGCTTTATGACCTGGAACTGTACATAGGGCATGAAAAACTAAACAGACAGAGAACTACAAGGCTTCTGGGTTTTGTGTTGAATGACTCGCTTTCATGGCAGGATCATCTAGAGTATGTATATAAAAAGGTACAACGGAATGTTTACCTACTTCAAAATTTGAGATACTTCTTGGATATAGCAAGTGCCCGCACATTTTACTTCCAGTTTATCTATTGTCACCTTATAAATGGTATCCATATCATTGGCAACTTGTCCTGCAATAATGCCCTCAATAGATCATTTTTGTTGCAAAAACGGGCTTTACGCATTATCGCCAATGTGCATTACATCCCGTATTATCTCATTTCAACCGAATCCATTACACAATCATTACAACTCCTACCTCTTCCTAAGCTTGTTTGTTATTTCACTTCACTTTTTGCGCATAAGATAAACAATTTTTTAACACCACCATTTATATATAGAGGATTTAAAAACACTACCAAGTTCAATTTTCGTGATAAACATTTACTTTTATATCATACAGACAATCTAAGATACAAAGTTTCTGCTACATACAATTCTTTACCGTTACATTTGAGATCTAAAGAGAAGTTCAGTTCATTCAAAACTTTACTTTTCAACCATATATTATCGACTTGACCAACATCATTGATGATATTATTTCCCTTCTGTTTCTCTTTTTTTGTTATAAAAAAAATTGTTTTCTGGCACTGAGTGCAAAACATTTCGAATGAGATGACTTTTGATGCCAATAAAAAGTATATATCATGTTAAGAATGTGCCAAGATTCATGACTGATTGTGCTGTCATCGAAATTAATTGATTGAATATTCATTTGCTCGCTGTATCCTGATTACATTTTGTTACCATCATATGAACTGCTGTATTACTATTGGTTTAGATATTTTATGTCTCATATATATATAAGAAGTTTTACTATCAAATAAACCAGATAATAAGTTGCAACGAAGTAGCGTAGTACTTCTAAGTGATCACAAATACCCACCACAACTTGTAAGGACAGCGCACCCTTACATCTGGTGTCAGAAGTGGGATTTGAAAGTTAAGACAATGAATCCTGGAAATCTCAACGAAAATGACGGTGGCGAGGAGGTCAACCGCAATGAAAAAGACGGTGGCGAGGAGGTCGACCGAATGAATATGACGGTGGCGAGGAGGTCAACCGCAATGAAAAAGACGGTGGCGAGGAGGTCGACCGCAACGAAAAAGACGGTGGCGAGTAGGTCGACCGAAAAAAAAAGACGGTGGCAAGGAGGTCAAACGCAACGAAAAAGACGGTGGCAAGGAGGTCAACTGCAACGAAAAAGACGGTGGCGAGGAGGTCGACCGCAATGAAAAAGACGGTGGCGAGGAGGTCGACCGCAATGAAAAAGACGGTGGCGAGCAGGTCGACCGCACCCCCGAGAACGAGGAAGAGGAGCCAGTAGACGAGGCTCTGCAACAAATAAATGATGGCTTGGGAGCTATCAGGCAGGATATGCAAGCCCAAGAGGAAGCGTGGAAGGAGGACCTTGTGCAGTTAACAATGACATTTGCTGCTCAACAAAAACAGCTAATGGAACAGCTCACTGAGCAGGTGACCAAGCAAATTGAGGAGATGGGGAAACAGATGATGACAAAAATGGCAAATGAGAGATCATGGACGACAATGGGATGGATGGCTACAGCACCAGTAATAAACACAAACATGAGGACACAGACACAGCTGAATGTTGAACAAACATCAAGCCCAGGTAAGAGTTATCCATCAGCAAGCAGTAATTCAAATAATTCAGGAAAGAAAGATTGGGTAAAGTTTGGTCTCAAATTTACTGCCAAATCCATCCAGCAACAATCAGGTGAAAATGTGAAAACCAGTCAACATGGTAATATTAGAGATTATAATCAATTTACAGAACACGCCCGTGGTAGAGGCAGAGGCAGAGGAGGTCGTGGTACACACACTATGGCCAATTCTCAGGTCCCTCAGGAGCCTCCAGATCCAGGTATTAATCAACCATCTGAAAATACAAATAATAGGCATTATGAGGAGTTTGACAATCGCATATTTGACACATGTGCCATTGATGTGATTGATGACATTGACTATGACAATAGGAATGTGACCACTGGATTTTCAAATGACACGCCACAGTATGTGTCAAAGAAAACAATGACTGGGACAAAAATTTCCAAATATAGACTAACATCTGGACTTGTTTTTATCATCTTAGATATTTGTATGACCCTACTAAGTTTTGTCGGTAACGTGAATGTAACAACACCAATTATATGCAAAACTGATCATCCGGTTGCTAAATTCAGACTGCCAAAACTATCAGGTTGTGATCTCAAACGTGGCCACATGGACTTGCATGCATCAATAGACCAGAATGTGACTTTGTTCAAACCGAATCTGATTCAATATAAATCCACTGTAACATACTTAGAACTGACATCACAACACATGCAGGGTTTTTTGGTGAGTATAGGAATAGGACGACTACACACACAAATGAACTCGTGACAATGAAAACTTGCAAAAACATGGTACAATTTAAAAGGGCACCTTTTGGTGACATGACTGAAGTAGGTGGAACATACCAAACTCAAATTGCAACTGATTTTAAATATCACACAGGATTTAAGTGCTGCACTGACTATGACTTTTCATCTAAGAATGCTTTTCTCTATGAATCTGTGGTAATTATCAGACATGGCAAAGATGAGGACATGCAGAGCCCGGTGGGTAGCACAGCTCACTGTGACTACCATTCAGGTTTTTGCAATTTGTTTGATGAATCAAGACTATTATGGACACAAAATGAAAAAGAAAAACGTCTCTATTTACCGCATATATTCTATCAAGGAAAACTACTGCAGAGGACTTGGCTATCAAATGACGGGGAATTGGCCTTGACTTTTGCAAACCCAAAGCGTATTCAGCAAAACGAGGACTGTGGCTGGTTTGTAGACATAACTGACCAGGGTGTCGCAGTTAAAGTTGGTGACCTAACTAAGACAAGGGAGAAACGACAGATAGAGGGGACCGTTTTAGCGACTGAATTGAATTCTAGACTACAGGCAATTGGAATACATGTTTCACAGAATTTTAACAAGATGTTTCACACAACATTTAGGCTAACTTGTCAAAATATGATGAAGATGGCGGATCTTTTACTTGTATCACTTGATGAACATCCTATTCTGTCTGCGAGACATCTGTTGAATAATTCATACATTTATGCACAGAAACCACATGGTTTCATAACCATCTATCCTTGTCAGCCAGTGGACCACTATGAGATTATCTCTTCACCAGAACAATGCACGAAACAAATTCCAATGGCTGTTTCATTAGGTGTCACCAACAGGACTATGTGGTTAAACCCTCATGACAACAATCTGCATGACACTCCAAGCCTCATTGACTTTGCATTAAATCAGGAGATTCCAATGGTAATTGGTGGATATTTATTCTTCTATGCACATATTTATGGGACTGTCAGGAGGGCCAGTGGCATTGACAAGCTGAATACGATAGCGCTTGATTTTTCTGATTTGGGAAACAATATTGGTCAACCTGTCATACATAAACTACTATTATATGATTGGCATTTATTTAGAGGAAAATTTACATTGAATGACTTGACAGGTGCCATGCAATATCAACATACGATACTTGGGAATCTAATAGGCATTACAGACAATGATAATGCAAACCCCCTTGAGGAAATGCATGATTCCTTGAAGGTTGCATGGGCATTGGCAAGGGATAACTCGGAATGTGCGCAAACTAACTATAAATACTACCATGATCTTAATACTAACAAACATCAATATAAGGTTGGGGATGTGGTTTACGTGAAGGTTCCCCATATGGCAGTTGGCAATATTAAGAAATTTTCTTCTTCATATCAAAGGCCTTATCAGATTGTTATGTTAAATGGATTAAATGCTGATGTTAGGGCACTAGGCACAACTGGTTTGCCAGTAGGCACTCAGTTCACTACCCACCTGGTGCGTTTGAAGAAAGCTAAGGCACCTTTGACATCTGATTTTACTCCTGCCAGCTATGTATCTGTAAAGAGGAAACCTGCAACTAATCCTGCTGTGGCCGTTCCAGCTTCTAACTCCGCTACACAAGCTCAGAATGATTCTACTAAGACAAGTTCACATGGCTATAATCTACAAGCTAGGAATAACTAATCCCTTCGCACATACACTTATGACAGCTTATGACAGCTTATGCAATTATTATTCTATTTATAAATGTATCTGACTTAATAATAACCGCTATAAACTAACTGCTTCATCCCTATGGCATGGTCATATACAATAACATTGGTGATGTCTGGCTGAATGATGTGTTATTCAATTGACATCTCAGGGCATATAAGGTAATTTTGTGAACCCGAGTTATCTCCACATCTCGAAAAGGCCAAAAATCATATAAATTATAAAGTGAAAAACTTCTTTTGTGGCTGGCATAAAAAGTTATCAAGCTACAGACCTCAAGTTTTCAGGACACACTCACAAACTGTGTATTTCTTTGCCCCCATGAAAGTGGAATAATTGCATACATAAGCCGGCAGCAGGGCAGCAATTTATATCATTTTTTAACCGTTTTCCGTAAAGCTTTCGATATGTTGGTAGATATTTTCCTTGTTTACTCAAGAAAATAACCACTATGTTCCTCAGAAGATGAGCAATCCAATGATATAAAAATTTGTGGTGTCAGACCATTTGAAACCATGCTGCTGCTCAAAAGAAAATGTGCTTCTACATTATTTTATTGATTTGCAGTGATTTAGCTGTGCACAAATAATATGCTGATTGTGTGTGTATTCATCATCAGTAATGTAATGTAATTATTGTAATACAGAATTCATGCTCCACTAAATTTAATGCAGACACTCTTATTTTGATACAACATGTCTGTGTAGCTCAGTGGATAATTGTCTATTTCGTCAACGCAGAGCTCTGGGTTCGAGTTGGTGCCAAATTTTTTAAACGCTCAATATGGCTATAAATCATAATGATTGTAAAGAGGAATCCTTTTTTGTTGCAAACAAAATAAGTTGTCGAGCTACAGACCTCAGATTTTCAGATCATACTCAAAAAATGCCTGCCATGAAAATGGAGTAGTTGCATACATATGCCGGCAGCAGGGCAGCAATTTTATCATTTTCAAACTGTTTTCACTAAAGCTCTCGAAATGTTGGAAGATGTTTTCCTGTTTTACTAAAAAAATTAACACTATGTTCCTCGGGAGATGAGGAATCCAATGATATAAAAATTTGTGCTGTCAGACCTTTAGAAGTTATGCTGCTGCTCAAAAGATAATTTGGCTACACATTGTTTTACTGATTTGTGATGCTTTAGAAAAAGCTTCTTTTGTAGCTGGCATAAAAAAATATTGAGCTACAGACCTCAGATTTTCAGGACACACTCACAAACTGTGTATTTCTTTGCCCCCCATGAAAGTGGAATAATTTCATACATAAGCCGGCAGCAGGGCAGCAATTAATATAATTTTTTAACTGTTTTCCATAAAGCTTTCGATATGTTGGTAGATATTTTCCTTGTTTACTAAAGAAAATAACCACTGTGTTCCTCAGAAGATGAGCAATCCAATGATATAAAAATTTGTGATGTCAGACCATTCGAAGCCATGCTGCTGTTCAAAAGAAAATGTGCCTACACATTATTTTACTGATTTGTGATGCTTTAGAGAAAGCTTCTTTTGTAGCTGGCATGAGCAATTATTGAGCTACAGACCTCAGATTTTCAGGACACACTCACAAACTGTGAATTTCTTTGCCCCCATGAAAGTGGAATAATTGCATACATAAGCCGGCAGCAGGGCAGCAATTTATATCATTTTTTAACTGTTTTCCATAAAGCTTTCGATATTTTAATAGATATTTTCCTTGTTTACTAAAGAAAGTAACCACTGTGTTCCTCAGAAAATGAGCAATCCAATGATATAAAAATTTGTGGTGTCAGACCATTCGAAGCCATGCCGCTGCTAAAAAGAAAATGTGCCTACACATTATTTTACTGATTTGTGATGCTTTAGAGAAAGCTTCTTTTGTAGCTGGCATAATAAGCAATTATTGAGCTACAGACCTCAGATTTTCAGGACATACACTGAGTTTCATGCCCCATATATCATTACCCAACCAGCAACATTATTGTATAATTAACCCTGCCTGCCAAATAAACTACATTCATTATTGCTATTGTATTGTTATAGTATAATCCTTTACAGTTCTAGCCCAGTTCTACTCAATATTATATAATTGGATTGACATTGTATTCAATGAGTTTGTATTTAGATGACCAGGCAAGTTAGCTGCTACAATGAAAGCATTCCATTCGAATTGTCCTCCTCACAATTTTTGTAAGCACAGAAAACTCTTAGTATTGAGTATGATGACGTGATGATGTGTTGTACTATAGGCCTACCCTAAGCTATATCTTGTGCAATTTGAGAATGTAGGCAGCAACTGCATAAATAGAATACATCAGCTAAATTATGCTAGCAGAATTATCACAAAACTTTGCTACTAATAAAAAAGTACAACATCGCTCACCAGTTGAGCGAGGATCTACTTTGTATTAATCGCCCTACATGCCTAGGTGGAGAAAAGTGATATGCGAATGAGGCCATATTCTCCACAGAAGTACCGAAAATATGCTGACTGATGCTAGAAAACATACTTGGTGTCAAAGCATGCAGTATTAATACTGATTATTGGCATAGTCTTAATCTACGCTCCTTGGGATTTTTGAGATTGAATGGCTCTGAGCAAGGATTTAGCTCTGAATGCTATGGTATGTGGGTAGAGAGAGGCAAAGGTAAATCTATTGTAAACCTGGTATACATTCATTACCTGTCTACAAAGGAGCTCTTGATGTTAAACATTATCATTCCCAGCCATCTCAGTTATATGGTGTACAGGAAGCAATTGTGGCATTTTTCTCTCTCACTCTTGGATGGTAGTTCCCTAGCAGGTGTTGGCACTAGTACAGATAGTATTTAAATGTTAGGCTAGTGACAAGACAACAACGTTTACAGTAATATATTTTAAGCTGTCAGCTTGTGTGCCACAAGCAGGGAGGTTAGCCTTTAACAGGCATAATGACTTAATTACCTCAATATTCCTTGTCAAAATTTTTAATTATCGAATTAATTGCCGCTGGTAGTTAATCCTACACACACATTCCATTGCACTTGTAACAAGTTATCATGACACACTTGTGGAATTAGAGAGACAGGATGTCAGCGTAAGCTCCTAACTTCCTGTCTTTTGCTGCTGATAATGAATGCGATGAGTTTTTAATTTTGCGAATGTACATGTTTACAATGATGGTTGTTTTGGTGGAAGTACAATCATGATCATTCTTTGACAGAAGAGTGAGTGGGCGGGAAGTTTTAACCTTTTATGAACAATACTAGATGGTTGACCAAATTCCATTTGTATATTTTCATCGAATTATTTCACCAAACTCTGCTTCCAAGCTCATCATAGTACAGAGTAACTATGCCAAAAATGAGATTGCTTTGCAAAAAAATCTCTTGCGCCCTTATTATCCGGTATTTGCAACCATGTTTCGTTGATTTTCCTCTGCTACTTGGTCACCTACAAGAGCTGAGCCAGACACAACATACATTGGTTGTATCTGGCTCAGCTCTTGATAAACTGCTGCTAGCTCATTACGATAATCTGTGTGTTTACCCAAAGGGTTAACCATTTTTAAATCTACTGGTACCTTTTAAGTTCTGTGCAGGTTGCCTTTGAATGCCAATGTCAACAAAATTAACATTCTGACTGGCTTATCTTGATTATGACTTCATGGGTAAACAACTTGGATAACAACAATACATCCAATTATGCTTGAACTTGGCTTGCTTGGCTAAGATGTTGATGTCAAGTAAAAGGTAAACAATTGGCAAATAGACACTGAGAATCTTGTTCAATTCAATAAGCTAATCCCATTGAAAGTGATCAGGCAGATTGAACTGTACATTGTAGCCATTGGATGCATGCATTGAAAAGTTTGGTGTGTTGAAAGTTCTTTCAACCTAAAGGTTTATCAATGAATATCAAGACTGATTTCACCAACCTACTCCAGATTAATACAATTTTCAACTAAAAAGGTTTAATTTTTTTAACATTTCATTTCAAATCAATTGCATGTAATTGAGTAATGTGGCTAGTATCGGGCAAAACAACATCGATGCATCAGTTCCATGTGGTCTACCGAATACATTTCCTAGAAGCTTTGACCATTGCGACAGGATTTCTACAATGCAGCTATAGTCTGGAGTTCCAATCAAGGAGTACTTTTACTCCTTGTTCCAATCATTTCAACAAATTCCTGCCAAAGGAATACCCACACTGATATTTAGACCGGTAGCTTAGACAGGCGGCTGGTTTGCCAGATTAGGGGCTTGTAGGGCCATTACATCAGTTAAGATTTAGAGCGATAAATAATTGCCGGGACAGTCTTGTAGCAGACAATCTTTCAAAGCTATCAGCTTAATATTATCGCCTGCATTGATATATTTAGAATTTACAGTGACCATCAGACATTCCGTACAAACGAGTTCTATTGTGTCATTGAACTATAGGTCTGTTTGATCAAGAAGTAACAGGGGAAGCTGTTACTCCTTGGTTTGATTTACCCTTGCTTCTCTCAGTTAGGTGCAGTATCAGAGATTTTTCAGCTTTTCTACGTTCTACAATCGTGTTTGTAGATCGTAGATTTGTGGATGTAGAAATTACAGAAATATTTGTAGAATAACACATATGAACTGTTTCAATGAAGGGTCGTCCCCTCACAATATCGGGTAGATAACTTTTTAATAACACTAATCAAGTTGTAGAAACAATTGGGAAGACAACTCCGTTTTATTTATAGTTATCTACCCTTGGAAATTTGACATCGATATTGGCAATTGGCAGTTAATGTCTGTATGTTTAAAAGCTCCGCCCTTATTTCAGTCCAATACCAGTCTGCGCATGTCACAAGGCTATCCTGCAAGCAGAATGGTCCAATACTGTGGAATTGTTAGAAACGTAGAAAATCCATTATAGCATATATGAATTGTTAGTGTCAGTACCAAAAATGGGCACTTGAGATATTTAGTTATATTCAGCCAGCCGCAGAAGTCAGAGGGTACAGATAGAGATGGAAACAAATGCACCCAGTAACCGCCATGGTATTTTGTAGTCACAAGCATACACAACGAGCAGAGAGACGCAGAAGTAATCCATCAAAGATGTAGCGAAGATAACCGCAGCAGGCTAATCCGGTCAGAAAATAGGAATTCCAGTGACGCAGTAATTTGGTTTTCCAACACGTCATAGTACCAAGTACCAAGTAATCTCCAGGGTGACACAGAGGTAATTAACCAGGAAGTAACAACAACAAAGTCAGCCCAAAAATAGAACAACAAATTCCAGAGGGTAGACTGAGGAACAGCAGCAATATACCACGTGATGTGACCACAGAACGGATTCATATGACAAAGCCACAAGAGACACTAATCCTAGTACCAAGAACCAATTAATCTTCAGGAATTTGGTTTTCCAAAACGTCATAGCACCAAGTACCAAGTAATCTTCAGGATGACACAGAAGTAATTAATCATGGAGTAACAACAACAAAGTCAGCCCAAAAATAGAACAATAAATTCCAGAAGGTAGACTGAGGAACAACAGCCATATACCACGTGACGTGACCACAGAACGGTTTCATATAACAAAGCCACAAGAGACACTAATCCATTAATCCGCCGACAGCTAATCAAACGACAACAAGCAGAGTCAGCACAAAAATCGGCACCTATATAAAGGCTGAAATTTTGAACAGTAAATTAGTACAGTTTAATTCTTTGAGCAGCACAGTCAACTTTTTACATAGCTAGTAAAAGACATTATATTTTGATGTAATAAATACTAGTTTTAAATCAAAGATCTTTGTTGGAACGCTAACACTAAAGTGGAGTCTAAGGACCAATATATACTGTGAGTATCATTTGAAATACATTATCATTTTTTTATAAGTATCAAGACAATAAACAATAACTTTAGTGAATATACTGTTGTAATTGAGTTCTATGCATATAGTAATTGGCAAAGTAATTAGGGACAGTTCGTCAGGTACTCAGACGTTAGGTCATATTCACTAAGAGTTTATAAGGCAATTTTGCAATCAACTAAAGTAAGTCGTTGTTAATTGTTACTATAACAACACTCTGAAACAGGATTCAAAATTAACTTTAGGAGGTTTAATCATTGTGACCCACCTTAAACGCATGTAATTCGCGTAGGTGCTCATATCAAACTCAGGGCATATAAGGTAATTTTGTGAACCCGAGTTATCTCCACATCTCGAAAAGGCCAAAATTCATATAAATTATAAAGCGAAAAACTTCTTTTGTGGCTGGCATAAAAAGTTATCAAGCTACAGACCTCAAATTTTCAGGACACACTCACAAACTGTGTATTTCTTTGCCCCCCATGAAAGTGGAATAATTGCATACATAAGCCGGCAGCAGGGCAGCAATTTATATCATTTTTTAACCGTTTTCCGTAAAGCTTTCGATATGTTGGTAGATATTTTCCTTGTTTACTAAAAAAAATAACCACTATGTTCCTCAGAAGAAGAGCAATCCAATGATATAAAAATTTGTGGTGTCAGACCATTCGAAGCCATGCTGCTGCTCAAAAGAAAATGTGCCTACACATTATTTTACTGCTTTGTGATGCTTTAGAGAAAGCTTCTTTTGTAGCTGGCATAAGCAATTATTGAGCTACAGACCTCAGATTTTCAGGACACACTCACAAACTGTGAATTTCTTTGCCACCATGAAAATGGAATAATTGCATACATAAGCCGGCAGCAGGGCAGCAATTTATATCATTTTTTAACTGTTTTCCATAAAGCTTTCGATATGTTAATAGATATTTTCCTTGTTTACTAAAGAAAGTAACCACTGTGTTCCTCAGAAGATGAGCAATCCAATGATATAAAAATTTGTGGTGTCAGACCATTCGAAGCCATGCTGCTGCTAAAAAGAAAATGTGCCTACACATTATTAATTTACTAATTTGTGAAGCTTTAGAGAAAGCTTCTTTTGTAGCTGGCATAAGCAATTATTGAGCTACAGACCTCAGATTTTCAGGACACACTCAAAAACTGTGAATTTCTTTGCCACCATGAAAGTGGAATAATTGCATACATAAGCCGGCAGCAGGGCAGCAATTTATATCATTTTTTAACTGTTTTCCATAAAGCTTTCGATATGTTAATAGATATTTTCCTTGTTTACTAAAGAAAGTAGCCACTGTGTTCCTCAGAAGATGAGCAATCCAATGATATAAAAATTTGTGGTGTCAGACCATTCGAAGCCATGCTGCTGCTAAAAAGAAAATGTGCCTACACATTATTAATTTACTAATTTGTGATGCTTTAGAGAAAGCTTCTTTTGTAGCTGGCATAATAAGCAATTATTGAGCTACAGACCTCAGATTTTCAGGACATACACTGAGTTTCATGCCCCATATATCATTACCCAACCAGCAACATTATTGTAGAATTAACCCTGCCTGCCAAATAAACTACATTCATTATTGCTATTGTATTGTTATAGTATAATCCTTTACAGCTCTAGCCCAGTTCTAGTCAATATTATATAATTGGATTGACATTGTATTCAATGAGTTTGTATTTAGATGACCAGGCAAGGTAGCTGCTACAATGAAAGCATTCCATTCGAATTGTCGTCCTCACAATTTTTGTAAGCACAGAAAACTCTTAGCAAAGATTATAAATACTTTACAGTCATTGCTCTTAGTATTGAGTATGATGAGCCGACAAAATACCTATGTTCAACTCTTCTGTGTTGTACTGTAGGCCTACCCTAAGCTATATCTTGTGCAATCTGAGAATGTAGGCAGCAACTGCACAGAAAACTCTTAGCAAAGATTATAAATACTTTTACAGTCATTGCTCTTAGTATTGAGTATGATGAGCCGACAAGATACCTATGTTCAACTCTTCTGTGTTGTACTGTAGGCCTACCCTAAGCTATATCTTGTGCAATCTGAGAATGTAGGCAGCAACTGCATAAATAGAATACATCAGCTAAATTATGCTAGCAGAGTTATCACAAAACTTTGCTACTAATAAAAAAGTACAACATCGCTCACTAGTTGAGCGAGGATCTACTTTGTATTAATCGCCCTACATGCCTAAGTGGAGAAAAGTGATATGCGAATGAGGCCATATTCTCCACAGAACTACCGAAAATATGCTGACTGATGCTAGAAAACATACATGGTGTCAAAGCATGCAGTATTAATACTGATTATTGGCATAGTCTTAATCTACGCTCCTTGGGATTTTTGAGATTGAATGGCTCTGAGCAAGGATTTAGCTCTGAATGCTATGGTATGTGGGTAGAGAGAGGCAAAGGTAAATCTATTGTAAACCTGGTATACATTCATTACCTGTCTACAAAGGAGCTCTTGATGTTAAACTTTATCATTCCCAGCCATCTCAGTTATATGGTGTACAGGAAGCAATTGTGGCATTTTTCTCTCTCACTCTTGGATGGTAGTTCCCTAGCAGGTGTCGGCACTAGTACAGATAGTATTTAAATGTTAGGCTAGTGACAACAACGTTTACAGTAATACATTTTAAGCTGTCAGCTTGTGTGCCACAAGCAGGGAGGTTAGCCTTTAACAGGCATAATGACTTAATTACCTCAATATTCCTTGTCAAAATTTTTAATTATCGAATTAATTGTCGCTGGTAGTTAATCCTTCACACACATTCCATAGCACTTGTAACAAGTCATCATGACACACTTGTGGAATTAGAGAGACAGGATGTCATCGTAAGCTGACCTAACTTCCTGTCTTTTGCTGCTGATAATGAATGCGATGAGTTTTTAATTTTGCGAATGTACATGTTTACAATGATGGTTGTTTTGGTGAAAGTACAATCATGATCATTCTTTGACAGAAGAGTGAGGGGGCGGGAAGTTTTAACCTTTTATGAAAAATACTAGATGGTTGACCAAATTCCATTTGTATATTTTCATCAAATTATTTCACCAAACTCTGCTTCCAAGCTCATCATAGTACAGAGTAACTATGCCAAAAATGAGATTGCTTTGCAATAAAATCTCTTGCGCCCTTATTATCCGGTATTTGCAACCATGTTTCATTGATTTTCCTCTGCTACTTGGTCAACTACAAGAGCTGAGCCAGACACAACATACAGTGGTTGTATCTGGCTCAGCTCTTGATAAACTGCTGCTAGCTCATTACGATAATCTGTGTGTTTACCCAAAGGGTTAACCATTTTTAAATCTACTGGTACCTTTTAAGTTCTGTGCAGGTTGCCTATGAATGCCAATGTCAACAAAATTAACATTCTGACTGGCTTATCTTGATTATGACTTCATGGGTAAACAACTTGGATAACAACAATACATCCAATTATGCTTGAACTCAGCTGCTTGGCTAAGATGTTGATGTCAAGTAAAAGGTAAACAATTGGCAAATAGACACTGAGAATCTTGTTCAATTCAATAAGCTAATCCCATTGAAAGTGATCAGGCAGATTGAACAGTACATTGTAGTCATTGGATGCATGCATTGAAAAGTTTGGTGTGTTGAAAGTTCTTTCAACCTAAAGGTTTATCAATGAATATCAAGACTGATTTCACCAACCTACTCCAGATTAATACAATTTTCAACTAAAAAGGTTTAATTTTTTTAACATTTCATTTCAAATCAATTGCATGTAATTGAGTGATGTGGCTAGTATCGGGCAAAACAACATCGATGCATCAGTTCCATGTGGTCTACCAAACACATTTCCTAGAAGTTTCGACCATTACGACAGGATTTCCACAATGCAGCTATAGTCTGGAGTTCCAATCAAGGAGTACTTTTACTCCTTGTTCCAATCATTTCAACAAATTCCTGCCAAAGGAATACCCACACTGATATTTATTCTGTTATATATGAGACCGGTAGCTTAGACAGGCGGCTGGGTTGTCAGATTAGGGGCTTGTAGGGCCATTACATCACTTAAGATTTAGGGCGATAAATAATTGCCTGGACAGTCTTGTAGCAGATAATCTTTCAAAGCTATCAGCTTAATATTATCCCCTGCATTGATATTTATTTAGAATTTACAGTGACCATCAGACATTCCGTACAAACAAGTTCTATTGTGTCATTGAACTATATGTCTGTTTGATCAAGAAGTAACAGGGGAAGCTGTTACTCCTTGGTTTGATTTACCCTTGCTTCTCTCTACCCACATTCCATAAAATTCAGAGCTTGCGCTCCATGCCCAGAACATCTTCAGCCAACAAACAGCTAATGAAAGCCATCCACGCTAAAAAATCCCAAGGAGCGTAGATTAACCCTTAGTGTGTCATCTATATAATCCCTCTTATTAGCTATTCTTGTTGAAATTCCTAAAAATGATAAGGGGTTGTAAAAATTGATATATCTTAAAATCTAGAGGGTGTAGAAGGAAAGTTTAAATAAACTTCTTCTAAACAAGATTCCTGATCTATCTATATAACTTTTAACCACCCAGCAATAACAGAAATGATTGATGAGGTATTGAAACACACAAAAAAGTGTACAACTAGACTTATTTTGTATATATCTGAACATAAATACTCTCACACCGGTCTTACAGAGTCATAATTTGTACCACTGGACAGGGAATTTTGTTTAAATGAGAAATAAAAAAATAACTAACTCTTTACGAGCAATGATACTACCATGGTGATGATTATAGCAAGGAGGGTTCAATATTAGCAAAGTTTATGCAAGCAGTGCCATCGTACTATAATACTCTATCAATTGGTAAGCTGCTTTGTACTAATTTCTAAAAATTATTAAATTGCCTTGTACTAACTACTAACCAGGATAGTAGTCTTGGACCTCACTAACCAAAAAATTTGTACTAGCAGCACCGATTCCCACCTAACTGCAACCCATTATGAGCCATAAGAAGCTTAACACAGGGATAAACCGACTTGTAAATTTGCCTGCCATTGCTAAACACAATGCCTGAGAAACCATTCTGTGATCAATGAAGAGGGAGTTCATTGCTGTGATCAAACCTCAATATTTATGTGTGCGCTATACAAATGACACTTCTTGTTTCGGACATGCAGAGGTAGACCGACCCTCTCACCAACCTCAACCGGACTCACCCACACAGTTCAGTGACAACCAACAACCAAATGTATCATCTAATGATATATGACAAGATGTAAGATCAGTGCATCAACATGAACCTAGTTCAGCCTATTTGTCGAGTGATGAACCTTTTGATCATGTTTTGGAAATGAATTGAAAGCTGTTTATTTTAAAAAACAAGTCGTACTCATTGTACTCTTAAATATAACTGATATACCTGTTAATCCACAGTAGGAATACCTGCATTGAACTAAAGTTCACTGATACCTGAATAGGATGCAAAGCATTGGAATGAAAAATTATGAATAATCGACGAGGTGAGAACAATAAACTGTCCAAAAAAAAAATTGAATCAGTAGAAAATACTAAAAAGTTTAGATGTTATTCTTGCATATTATGTTAACCCACAAAACATTGGCATTCACAATCAACAACCCTAGAAGGCCTCCTGTGATTGTCAACAGGATAATAAAATACCAGTAGGCGCAAGAAATGCCCTAAAGTCAATTGATATATCAATACAAATGTGAACACTGAACAGCTTGAAACTTTGATAAAATGAGAGCATGTGCCCATCCCTATCAATTATCATATGGGGAAAGTTTATGTGGCACTACTTTTTGATCTATCGATTCAGCAGTGTGTAGTGACAACATAGTGCTGCGCAGATATAAGAGTGTTACTTTTGTGACAGTTCACTATCGGAGGAGGTGCTCATGGTGCATATTTGATGTGCCATGACTGGTGTCCGCTCTATACCACCATGAGTCTCAATTATAGTCTGAAAAGAAGAAAAATGTATATCAATCACCGTGTCATACTTTCAGAGCGATTGTGGCTAAATTAGGGGGAGGGTGTCAACGTGTCGCTGGCTAAAGTATCCTCAATTTGATATACTTGGTATATTCGATATTTACCGCAACCCATCACCAAAAAAAACTATATATAATACGCGTCTAAGTGATGTAGCAACAATCATGAATCAGAGGATTACATTGTTTGACATAATAATTTTGCTGGTGACTCCCAAAATATTGATAGATAAGCGTTGGTGATCATTCAAGCCCATACATACCTTGGGTGGGGGGGGGGGGGGGGGGGGGTATTTGTCCCTGGTGTCTTCACAACTTCAGTTCCAAGTGTAACAAAGAGAGCATCAGCAGAGTGTGCTTCTTTGAAGCTGGAGTTATTGGTGATGGGTGACAAGGTGTGAGAAATCTGCTGAGTATGATGCTCTGTCGTATATCTTCTGAGTCACTGTCCCCATTCTACGTTCACTCCTCCAAATAGTAAAACTGTAAAAAATAATCTTGTATGTAGAAATTTCATGATGTGAAGTCAAAACAACGGTAAGATTGTTGTAGAAAAAAATTATGTGCGGAGATTGGGAAACCATATATGAGTATATCTGTGAGAAATGACCTCCTGACAGCTATCTATTGGATGCCGTCTATAGAATATGATGAAGCTATGACTGCCCACTAAACTCCGAATTGAGATGTATGTTGGCCCACGCGGCCACATCAAAACAGCACTTTTTGAAGTACCATACTATCACAAAAGACAAAAGTATGCAAAGCGAAAGCAGATATAATATATATAAGCTCAGTGTCAGGCCCAAGGTGAAACAACATTAGCAAATGCTCACTCTGATGGTTTGTTCAAAAGCTTCAGGTGTCATACAATAACCCCCCCCCCCCCCTAATTCCCTTCTAACAGAGGCACTGTTGAAGTTTAGATCAGAGTACACAATATGATGCAAAAATCATGGCTCAGAATAATTCATTTTAGCAATCAGGAGTGGGGAAACTTTTCAATATGGAGTAGCGTTGGTTGGGTGGCCATCAATAATGTTAAGGTGGTTGGATGAAGACATATTTCTTCTTTCTTTGATCCAGAACCATTACAAGTTCTGTGATAAATGCCTACATTTCAAGTTCCTCCCATTTTACTGGTGACACCAGAAGCGAATCCAAATGCAGAAAAATTGGATAAAACGATAGGGATAATGACATAACATACACTGTGACATTTCATTGACTAGATTGGAAAGCAAGCACTATGTGCTCGACATCTACTTGACTCTTTGTTAGGTTATTTACTGAGCATGGTGATAAAAAGTAAAACATTCTCTACCTCAAGAAAAATGATAATCTAATTT
This sequence comes from Membranipora membranacea, assembly GCA_914767715.1. Classification (NCBI taxonomy): domain Eukaryota; kingdom Metazoa; phylum Bryozoa; class Gymnolaemata; order Cheilostomatida; family Membraniporidae; genus Membranipora; species Membranipora membranacea. The sequence goes on along the minus strand of OU612072.1, from coordinate 5,602,944 downwards.
TCTTATATTTGGAGCTGCTCCCCCCCAGCCATCAACACAAGACAACATTGTTTTACTTGGATTTTACTAGGATTGGAGCAACCGCAAATGCAGGGGTGAAAATATTTTAATTGACATACAACTTATATAATAATCATGTGGGAATTTGCCAACAGCATTTACAGCCATGCATTTTTATTGTTATTCAGCAGACTGTTAGTACTGCAATGGTTGTCTGCACTTAGTTTTTGTAATAGAGGAGAACTCTGAAGGCACTTGGGTGCCTTTCTCAAGAATTGGATGTGACAACCCTGTCACAACCATCCAATGAGCTCATTAAAACCCAAGTATCTTAAAACTTTGAACGTGAGGTCACCCACTGGAAGTTAATGTCAAGTAACGGAGTTGAGAAAATGTTGGCTAGCCATAATTTTATTACTTCAAGCCATTTTCTCGAAATGCAAACTTTTCCTATTGAACTAACATTACTCCACTAGAGTAGTCCCATCATGTAAGTGGGGTCCAATGGTATTGAAGTAACTCATGGTTTAATCTTCTGGCAATTTCTGGCAGGAAGCCATGGTTTATTAGCTACTGAATACCATCAAATCATCTTCTGATCTACTCTGAATACCTGCTAGGGGTCTCACTTTCAAATCGTTCAGTAAATGATTGAACTATATACATTCTGAGCGAGCGATTTGGGAGTGATGTTGTCTAATTGAAAGACCAAGTGGGCAATAATTTCGAGTGATGCGATAGTGATAATTTGCTTTAGTAAAGTATCGCTCTTTCTAATTGAAAGACACCCCTGATTGGCAAACTACAGAAGGCTACTAGTAGTGATAATAACTAACAGTTACTAGCTAGACTTCTTAGTTAGTCTACTCATTCTTCACGACTGAGTAGTAGAGTACTACTCTACTACTCAGTCGTGAAGAATAAGTAGACTTACAGAGTAGTGTGAGAGTAGCTTACCACTTTATCTGATGAATACTTGTTCTTCCTACACTAACTGCCTTCAAGTTGTTTGACGCGGTAGTCAAATGTCAATAGATGCCAACATCCTGCTAATCCAATGCCTCAGGTACGTTCTAAAATGTAAGGTACAGTAATCAAAATCAAGCAGATATAATGTTCATAAAAAGTTCCATAGAGGAGTAAAGTATTCATAGGAGGAAATTTTCTTCATTTTGCGCAGGCTTGAAAAAGCTAACTTCAAGAGTAGCAAACATACGCCCACCCTTTTTTTCTTTTTATTGACTTCAACCTTCACTAGCCAAAATTTAATGCTAGCTTACATTAAGTCATCTCAAGACTAGCTAAACTAAACTTTAGCTAATACTTACTCCCAAGGCTATACGTTTAGTTGACTATAAATTAGAAACAAGTTTTATGCTGTTTAATTTTTTTTAGGGCCTGTGACCTAGAATTACCCACACACCAACATATGTTGGGAAGTTAAATGCCCCATGATAACCACAATCGAACAATTGACAATACTTTAAGAGACAGATTTCATTATCATTTCATTCACCCCCCCCCCCTTCCTTCACCTGCAATCTACCTTATCAATCTAATTAGTTAACTAACCACTAATTAGGTTGATAAGGTAGATAGCAGGTGAAGGGAGGGAGGGAGGTCTTTCAATGAGTATGAGATATGGTTACCAATTAGGCTACCGATGGTATCCTTGATTTGGACAATCAAATACAAATGATCACTGCGTCAGGGTAGCGAAGAGTATATCATGACCCATCATGAATCATAATAATGTAACTATTTGACACTCAGACACTCACTCGGTACATCAAGATTTCTCAGGACAGAATTCAAACCACCAAAGGTTCTGATGCGTAACTCTGCCATTATCATGCCATACTGAATCAGTCTTTCCCCTGTATTCTCTGCAACAAATATTTAGTTGATGATGTGATAAAGTATGAATATATCACATTCCAATGTCCTAAGTACATTATTTGCATTCAAATTATTTGCAGTCTTATAACAAGGCTTTGCTGCTACAAGGTTCATCCCTGGACCCTTCAATTTTCTCTGCATTGAGAGCCTGATTCTAGCATGTTGCCAAATAACAAATAACACAACACTTAAAGACCTGGTTAAATCTACAATCCCTATGATGGAAACAGATTTGCCAGCCGTTGGTGAAGAAGTTTGTGAAGTTTTATATCTGGTGTCTTGGAATGGAAACACTCGATCTATAGGTTTGATCAGCACATAACGCCAGCAAATTTGTAACTAAAATGATCATTCAAGATAATGAGCTATGGCAAGGAGGGTGGAATATAGGGAAGAGGTGACTTGATGTTGCGAGATGGAATGAGTTGTTCCCTCCATGAAAAAAAGAGCACAACTCCGATAGTCACTGAACTCCTAATTACACTAACTGGCCGGCTTCAATGAAAAATTCTTGCTGAGGCCTGCCAGTGTTCAAGCAGTTTTACCAAATTTATGCCATGATACTTCAACGATTACACCGACGCAATTATCATCAGTTAGCCTACACATATCACCTGACATTTATATCATTATATTACTAACGATGCTCGATGCAAGTGTAACAGTGGAGATATCGATGCTTATAACCCCAGCCATCTCAAGCCTTTCTGGGTCAGTTCCCTGCTGCAACTTAATCAAATTTTACAACCGAAATTGAAAATTTGATTGTCTGCTTACCTGTTTGAATTGAGTAAGCTGAACGACTATTGATACTACGAGTTGTATCACATCTGCTATAAACCACCCAAACACTCTCTTCTTCATTGTACTGTTCTCAGTACTATTCTGCGGTCTGTGTTGCTTTACAATGTAGACTAAAATACAAAAAAATCTGCAATCAAAAGGAGTCATTTCTTGTATCTAGGTCTATCTACTTTTTTCCCAAATTAACAAGACGAATAATGATACCAGCGTTATACTCTAGAGAGCTAGTACCTCTACAACACTTGAATACACCATTCTATTGATGAAGATTTACATTTGGGAAACTTTTGCAATTGTGTGCAAGCTGGCAATGGTCTAGTTTCTCTCAGTAACCAATTTCTCTACTCTCCAACTACAGACCACTATAACCAATGGTTGTCAGTGGTTGACACTGAATTAAGGCGAAGTACATGCTTGCAACTCAAAGAGCCCACACATGTAATATTATATGCAATCCGCCCCCCTCCCCGATCACTGCTTATTATAATGAAATGACCACTGTGACGTAGTTGAGACTCTGTACAGCCAACAAATCATTTGAATTCAATACCATTGGCAAAAGGCATGGTCTGCACTGGTTTCCTTCCTCTGGTGATCGGGGTTGGTATATTCTTTATTACATTATAGACCAGGGAATATTTCAATTAGCATGAGCTGTGCTTTGTAAACCAAAAGATCATTACAACTTAAATGCTCAATATCCTCGCTCCTTAGATAAATTTGTTCGCAAATAGTTCACACAAGAGTGAGCATAGTTCAATTGATTAGTGGCCAATTCTCGAACGAAGCTAAAAGCAGGTCTCGCCTACTAAGCTAGATGATGATGTACCACTTGGTCTTATATGCGCATGCTTGATCAGTAAATAAAGTGTATACTGATATGTATATAGTTTTGCTGTTTGTATTTAAGGGTGACCCCACCAGTCTCAGACAGTTGGGAATGGTTGACATAAAGCAATAATGATCCGTCAGTTGCGCCAAGGCAAAGCCTATGCACACACTTTATACAAATACAAGACCCAGCCTACATAGGCTGTAGTTGTAGTAAAGAGAGGGGGCATTTCCTTACAATGTAAAGTATGTAGGCCTACATGTAGCCATAGTAGATTAGCAATAACAGTTCTAGACAATTAGTTGCACGAGAGTTGCCCACCTAAACATGCCACCACCAACAAACAACAAAGCGAGGAGTAAGGAGTTAACTCCTTGGACTTGTATGAGCCTGCCCCCCCTCTTACAACTCTTAGGAGTCCTTCCCCTTGCTTGATATTACACTGCACATGTACATTGGACTGGTACCATTGGCAAACTACAGAAAGCTACTAGTAGTGATAGTAACTAACAGTTACTAGCTAGACTTCTTAGTTAGTCTACTCATTTTTCACTCACAACTGAGTAGTAGAATAGTAGTGTACCAAATAAATACTAAATAACATTTATTTACCTGAGAGCTACAACAAATTGATTCAATCAAGTCCATTCACAGCTGTTCTAATTTCATTCTTCTTCTTCTTGTGAAGCTGAGTTGGCTCATCATCTCTTCATCGTGGTCTTATGTGTCTGTGAAGTAACTAATTGGTGCCACTGAGTCTGACTGCTGTTCAGAAAGTTGACTACTTACTAGCAATATCGATAACTAACTCAGTGTTCCCCAACACAGCAGATATTGTAATCAGTATGAAGTTATTGAGCAGGCCAATAAGAAAAAAGTAAGATGTAATGGGCCAATCATATCAAAGCCTGTGAAAATTCGAAGAGAGAGGGCAACTCTTCATTTTTGAAGGTTTTAACGTGAGAGGGCAATTCCGAACCGGTTACCTTATTACGCTGGAGAAGTCGGAAATCATTGTGACCCACCAAAAACTCATGTAATTCGCGTAAGGTGCTCATATCAAGTCGGAAATCATTGTGACCCACCATAAACGCATGTAATTCGCGTAGGTGCTCATATCAAAGTCGGAAATCATTGTGACCCACCAAAAACGCATGTAATTCGCGTAAGGTGCTCATATCAAAGTCGGAAATCATTGTGACTCACCATAAACGCAGGTATTTCGCGTAGGTGCGCATATCAAGTCGGAAATCATTTTTAGAAGTATCATTGGGAACTATTGTCAAAGCAGAACAGTATTAATTAGTATTCATATTTGCTTGGGGGTTAAATAGATTAAGTTTCGGAATAATAGTTTAGGATTAGATTCATGTGTTTTTAAAGAAGTAGGACGCTACCGATTTAAGATAAGATACCTCTAATCTGTGAAACATTAATTCAACATTGAATATAGAAATTGAACATTAATTTTAGAGTGACCACAGACTGATACCTCTTTCCTTCACTAGAAATTGGGTTGGAGTCTTTAGCTAATTTAACTTGGCTAAGAGGCCTGTGATACTGATACACCGCCTTGATTACCTGATTGGGCTTCCAGGCACTATACAGAGATCAAGTAGGTGCTTATAAATAAAATCAGTCACCTAAGTTGAATAACAAAAAAATATCAAACGTACCTGAACACATTCATAAATAGTGATTGTGTCATATTAACATCTAAGGATTATATTGACTTTGTGGTATAAGAGCATTGTCTCGAAACTCATCAAGAGTTTCACTGTTAGAACAAGACAGGGGTCTTAGCAGGTTATCGGCAGGAACCTTTCTTAAACAACTTGAAGGCAACTTCTAGTGAAGCTAAGAAGAGGTCAGGCTCAATAACAACCCCGTAGTAAATTGCTTTGTGGAGTAGTGGGAACCAGCTGTTCGTCACTATAAATTAATAAGTTAAATACCTCGTACTCACGAGAGTGCTAGCATTACCAATTGGAACCACGTTTTAGTAGATTTGAGCGATCTTGTCTTCCTTCAGTGCATGAAAGAGGAGGTAACTCCAAATTGGAACTACAAAAAAATTACACAATAAAGTGACATTTTGAAGTGTCCGGAGTGCAAGATTTAAAACCATAACTACAAACATAGTTAGAACCAATTTATAAGTAGGACGGTTATAGAACAACTATACGTACTAATAGTACACGGCATTTACTTTAGTATAGGATAGGACAACAATTTCCGTTCCTCACATTAGCAGCAATCTAAGATTTTGTAGAAAATGATTATCACCTTCACTTCAGAGAGTGATTGAAAATGTCACTGAATTATTCTTCTCTCTACATTATTTATCAAGAGGTAAGTGTTGACTATGTGATAATTTGGAAATAGTGGAGTGTTGAACTGAGCAATGAACTGAATGAATGAAACTAATAAATATAATATAATGAGGGGAAAATTGGTTGGACAGGTGATTATGTTGGGGTAGTGAGACTCATAGCAATGAACTCCCTCTCCCTCAAGAGGGAGTTCATTGCTCAGAGAGGGAGGGAGAATGTTAGAAAGAATAAGAAGAATGTCAATGTGATTGAATTGATTGATGGTTGAAGGGAAAGTATGAGTGAGGTTCAAGGGTACGCCCTTTGTTGTTTGAACATCATGATCAAGGCTAAGCTGTGTGTAGGCCTACTACTACTACTCTACTGGCTAGCTAGTAGTCTAAAAGTCTAGTCTACCACTCTTCTCTAGCCACCTCATCTGGCAATGAAATCTCTATTTGATAGGACAAGTTTTATTTTAACTAGCTAGGATCAAACTGGACCTAACATGCAATCATTAATTAGTCTAGGCCTAATGATGTATCCACTGACTGATTAGCCTAACCCCTAATCCATTATTTATTGCTCATGGGGCAGTACTAATTTCCTACTAAAAACTAAATGAATTGATTCTTAGCCTGGCTTGGAAAGCTTTGTTGAGAGGGATGGGTGAATAATCAAGGCTTGGTTAAGTGGGTAACCCGAGTTGTTCACCATGCAGTGAGTGTGTACAGTAGCGTGTATACAGTAGTGTGTATACAGTAGCGTGTGTATAGTACCGTGTGGGTAGTAGCATGTGCTTAGTAGCGTGTGCTTAGTAGTGTGTGTAGCAGGTGAGTCTCTGTAGCAGGTGAGTGTGTAGCAGGTGAGTCTGTGTAGCAGGTGAGTCTGTGTAGCAGGAGAGTTTGTGTAGCAGGTGAGTGTGTGTAGCGGGTGAGTCTGTGTAGCAGGTGAGTCTGTGTGGCAGGTGAGTGTGTGGAGCAGGTGAGTGTGTGTAGCAGGTGAGTCTGTGTAGAAGGTGAGTCTGTGTATCAGGAGAGTGTGTGTAGCAGATGAGTGTGTGTAGCAGGTGAGTCTGTGTAGCAGGGGTGTGTGTGGAGCAGGTGAGTGTGTGTAGCAGGTGAGTGTGTGTAGCAGGTGAGTGTGTGTAGCATGCAGGTGATTGTGTGTAGCATGCAGGAGAGTGTGTGTAGCATGCAGGAGAGTGTGTGTAGCATGCAGGAGAGTCTGTATAGCAGGTGAGTGTGTGGTAGGTAACTGTTAAAAGGTGAGTGTTAATGAGGCGAGTGTTAACTACTATTTATTTCAATTTGGAATTACTGGAGTGTGTTATACAAAACTGAGAATCAGAGTGGAACGTAGCTGAGGCGAAAATTTGGTAGACCTAAGAGTAAGAAGGGGTTGAGTAGAGAGAGAGAGAGAGTTGTGTGGATAAAAATCATAGGACAACTGCATTTCCTGACAAAGCCCTCACTCAGTCAGGCAATGCAGTATTCCTATGATAAGAATTGATTGATGGATGGACTTGGAGCACAGGCCTTCTGTAGTTGGTGCAAGTCCACTGGTCTAGTGCCTCAGTGGACAAGACCTTGATCACTATGGCAATTGACCACTGGACTGGCACCAACTACAGAAGGCCTGTGACTTGGCGGCATGGAATTAATGAATTGAAAGTATAAGGCTCAAGGATCTCGGGATTTATTCATAACAGTTATTGATTTAACTTTTTGGATAGTAACTGCTACTACTGAGTGATTGGTTAGACATCATATATTCATATTGATTTGGGTGGATAAAAAGTATCTACTTTTATTAATCCTGTTGTTTATTTTGCCTTGTTTTCCTTTACCCTCAGAAGCTGTAGGCCTACTAGCCATGAGTCTAAATGATTGATTTCTTGTCAGATTGGATGAATGGCCCACTCTACGGGCCTCCTGATGTTGATGCAAGTCCAGTGGTCGAGTGCCCCAGTTGATGAGGCCTTTTCTCTCTCAAATCTCAATGTGAGTGGAAGTTCTAACCAACTAGCTAGGGCCTTATACGCATTCATTAGCCTAATGCTGTAACCACTTACTGACTGATACGATACAGTTGAAACTTTGGTCTAGCGAGAATTACATAGTTGCAAGTTTTGACATCAGGAAGTGGTCGCCGATTAGTAGTTCTTATCCTGCGCGTAGGTTAAAACTTAGAATCAGAGGATTATGACACATAGGGAATCTTATGACATTGTTAATTTGTATGTCACATCATCTCGAACTCTGATATGGACGCCTTAAATGGTCAATTGCTCCCTACTTCAAGTTCCCATCATGCGATACTGTTGAAACTCAGTGTATAGGGGTAATCAGAATATATAAAAAAAACTTGTGAAATCATATATTTTGATGTCACATGACCTTGAGATGAAATATGGCTGCTGTAAACAGGAAGTGGCTGATCAACAGTTCCTATCATGCGATTGATGACGATGGATGAATAAACTGCATCATCATAATATTATGATGATGCAGTTTATTCATCTTCTGTGAAGCTTGGTACAAAAGGTCTCCTGAATCATGCCATCTCTTTTTGGGACACAGATACTTTTGTAATCACGTTCTAGGCTCATGTCCTCCTGAAAAAGATTGCTGAAAACATGCAATGACATTTTATCTAGGCATTGTCCTGCATATCTAGAAGCAGAATGCGTCACGTCATTTCAACTAAGTGAGCTTTCAATTTCAATTGGATGATCGTTTTAACAATGTCTATTTATTATTTTTGTAGCAGTGAAAGATTTGCTCTCGCCCCTACCTCATTACCTGACAGTAGCTGTGATATACTATCATATCTCTACAAGTGAGCATATTATTAATATACATATTTTTAAAGCAGCCATAGACTTAATAATAAACCTTTACAGGGCACCATATCCAGCTTAAGTGAGGCACTGGATGGGAGACATTACGACAACTAATTGATTTGTGGCAAGTATGATATCCAGGTTTAACATTCTGCATCATCTTGTTATCAATTTGATGTTGTAAACTCTTCACAACAAGCAGTTTAACTTTTTACAATTTTCATAATCCGATCAAAATTGATCGAGTTCTCAGTTGAAAACCCTTGTATGTAGACCGCAAGACAATGATAACACCAATACTACTACAATGTTCAGTGTCTTATCAACCACATATATATGCCTCGTTGCCTCAATCCTAAGCCTCCATATTACTGTTCTGACTAGGATTATTAATCTTGATCGGCGATTGTAGCTGTTACAACATATTGGAGCACCAGTCACAAGTAGTAGATAGAATCATCGTAATCACTAGATGTCCTTCGTATCCGAAGACGACTGCCGTTGAACCGATTCTCTCCATGTATTTCATTTTATGCTGAGAGTCTGCCAACGTCCAATGGGATCATCTTGTCTTTTAGATTTCTTTTAACAATATCTTGAAAACTCATTCCTAGTCGACCAATACCCCGCTTTCCTTCTCGAAGTTGATAGTATAGTGTTTGCTTAGGAATTCTGTTATTGTCCATTATTCACATCAGGCAGTTTTCTGAGCTCTTATTCGAGCCTCTATTTGGAGTTGTCCTCTCTCCAGTTTGATACTTTTAACCCACATCGCATAGTAGAAAGGAGCTGAAAAGAGGGTTATCTTGAAAACCGATTATAATAGGACAAAAACGTGTCTAGATGCAGCATCCGAGGACCCTCAGAGACAGGGTCTCCAAACATTTGGGGCTTGAATGCTGAAAAAACGCAATATAAGTGAAAATTTTCATGAAAAATTCCATGATATTTGTCCGCAAAACAGGCGAAGATTGATATAAATGACAATCCATGTACCAAAATTTCTAAACAAACTTTTTCCCTATGAATTTTAAATCATGTGGATTCTGTATTAAAAAACCATGTTATCCTATTATAAGCAGTTTCAAGATAACCCTCTATTCAGCTCCTTTTTCCTATGTGGCGTGTGTTATAAGTACGAAACTGGAGAGAGGACAACTCCGAATAGAGCTCAAAATAGAACTCAGAAAACTATAAAGGCCGGTTTAACAAGGATTTCGAATTTAAAACCAAATGTTCTATTTACCATGCCATAGTATTGTCCTCCTTGCTATATGGAGGAGAACCTTGGCCAGTATACAAAGAAGCAGCTCATAAATTCAATCCTATAGACAGTTTTCTGAACTCTGATTTAGGCCTCAATTTTGAGTTGTCCTCTCTCCAGTTTGGTACTTTTAACCAACGCCGCATAGGAAAAACGTGCTGAAAAGAGGGTTATCTTGAAAACCGCTTATAATAGGATAAAAATTATTATTGATTCAGAATTTGCAACATTTAAAACTCATATGGACATAGTTTGGGAAATAATTATAGTATAGTATTTGGATAGTCAATTATGGCATTTTCCGCCTGTTTTGCGGACAATTTGGCAAAATCTTTCGTGAGTTTCGTCACTAAAATAAAGATTTATCAACATTCAAGCCTCCAATGAATTGGAAACCCTGCCAAAGATCTGTTGTTCCAGGCCTGCTCTGTAGGCTACCCACACACCCCTTCACTTAGTAATTCTGCAGGCTCTTTGATCTCTTCAATCTCAGGGCATTTCTCCATCCCATTTTGTACAGAAGACGGCCTCAGACCTGCAAAAGCTTAGTGGTTGACCACATGGGCCTCATTCAAGAGCCTGCTGAAGTGCTCTATCTGATGTAATAATTTAGATGAAGATTGGCCATAAAAATATAATATTTATAATTTTTATGGATACTGTATGAATGGGCATATTTTCAGTTCAGAGGAATTTTAAAATGTTTTCAGAATTATACCGCAAGAGCCGATAAAAAGCAAGTATGAAATAGGGGATGTTGACGAATTACTTGACAGACATTGGTTTTCTGTGATGAAAGGCTAGAGGAAAGTCTGTTTTAATGAAATAGGAAAGAAATCAAACAAATAAAACAGCCTGGCCATGGCTGTGTACAAGACTCACCACAATAAAAAACGACGAGGTGAGAAATGGATTTATTGGAATTATTGGAACTCACAACACTGTGAGGCAATTGAAAATTGATCATCGCTAATGACTTTATCAGCCTCAATTTGGAGCCCAGCTCAACACGCTCACTTATGAACTTGTGGGTGGGGGCGAGCTCTTGTCTCGGTCGGTGCGCAAGGACTAGTATGTAATCATGATACCATTTGACGGGCTCTCTATCAGAATACTAGTAAGGATTTGGTCAATTGAGATTTCTCATGGTTCTCTCTAGAGTAATCCACCGAGTAAAGCGAGAGCAGGTAACAGTATTGTTTGCTTATAGTGACTTCTCTGATATAGCTAAGATGACCACGTTAACACAAATTTTGTTTTTCTCCTATAGAACAAGCATGTTCTGTCAGTACAAAAAAAGTTTTTGATGGAATGGAAGACAATTGTGACAACATTTCAGCTCAAGGAAACATCAAGCCACTAGGGATGACTGAAAAATATGCTGTAAGTACATTAAGTGTTACTTAACCGCTGCCTTGCTGATCACACAACACAGTTTAAGCGTCTCGCACGACACACACAGGATATTTTTTAATGCACCGCTCAGTGATAGCGCAATACGTGTTGTTCAACAGCTTCCAACATATTTATAACAGCCCAAACATTGCTGAAAATGAGTGTTCAAACTACTAAAAAATCGGGAATGATAGGAAATCTGTAAGATCAATGCTCCATGGAAAGTAACCAATGAATACCTTGGCAGAAATAGTTGGCGGTTCTACAGTTTGACTTGATTATCCGGCATCTATAACTCACATAATCAATTATAAATACTATTAGTATTTATATGTTTATGGTAACTCCTAACGACTCATCATTATCCAGCTTCATTATCGGATGTGAAAAAGACAGCAACATCTCACCAATATACCTCATATAAACATAAAATATATTTTTGGGCAAATAAAAGATAGTTTGGGGCCAAGGGATACCTGTGTTATACAATATAATTGATACATTTTACAGGGTGCTATGTCAAAGCTATGTAAGGCTTCATAAGCCATTATTCATGCCTTGATCCCTGGGGGCATGGCAGGTGTTGTGATGGAACAGGTAAAACTGGAGACAGTGAGGATGATGGGTATTATGATGAGGGAAAAGCATATCCTGATGAAGCAGAGGTAATGCTCCCCAGAGTTATTTTATCTATCCAAAGTTAGTGTTTACCACCTTGGTTTACACAGATGTAATAGTGTGTTGTCTATAATTGAGTTGGTAAATCCCCCCCCTCCCTCCTTTTCGGGTCAATATTTGTGACCCCTACATGTTGTCAATATTATCCCGTTTGTAAGTGTAATCACCCTATCATTTCTGGCCACATTTAAATATGTAAAAATGGCTCAAATAGTTCTGCATTTCTTGAATTGTCTTCGTAATCCGCCATATAGTTTCTAAGTTTAAAAAGCAGTCATTTCACTGATAAAACATTGTTACTGCAACTGGGCTGCTTGATCTGCCGCATGTTCTACACAATGTTCAATGGGATTGACCATCTATGGAGTACTTAGTTTCTCATGTAGTCCAGAAGACACCAAAACTTAATTTTTAACCCAAAATAATAAGAGGAGGTTATTCTCAATAATAATATTAATTCTTAATGGGTACCCATTTTCTGTGTGAAGTGTGACCATCCAATAGTCTGGGCAACTGGGGTTTAGGAGAGAATTTACCATTTTGGTTTGGGCCACGACGACCGATGCAATGTAATGGTCATAATCCCCAGACACAGCCTAGATTATATATTTGAGATCATTTAGGTTGATATAGCCATATGCAGATATTTATGAAATTTTTTTGTGTATTTGCAGCAGAATGGTGTAGTGGATGACCTTCTGGACAAACAACTCATGACACCAGGGTTTTGTGACTGACTGGTGGCAAAAGTGAAAGCATTCAAATTATTTGATGCAAGAAAGTTAATGCAGCAGAGGATTGACGATATAACTAGGGTATTTATGAAACAGTTGGCTAGGTTGGGGTTTGGGAGTGTTTTGCAGGATGGCAGGCAAGTACGTTGGCATTCAAGCCTAACATAACTGAACAGTGTCAGCTTGTCATCTCTGCCAAAAAAGACGGCAAGAAGTTACATGTAATTGTATTGCTTAGCTATTGTAAATACTCACTGAATTGAACTATTCATATACAGAGTTCAATGTTACTACTATAATAGTTAAAGTTGGGTGACTTATACCTACATAATATCATGTTAAGGTTATGATACCGACGTTGCTCGATTTTGACATTTCATATATTGTTGGAAAGCTAATCCAACACTGATGCTGAAAATATCAGTTTCAGCATGGCATCATGTCATGGCGTTGTGCTATTATGAGTCGTCTTTGAGGAGGATTTTTTAGGACACTACGGTGCAGATACTATGGTTCCAATCAGAATCAACTGCATAATGTTTACAAAAAGCCTCTGCAGGACTCATGAGGAGAAATTTCTGGATCCTGTGGCACTGAGCACCAGAGGAAAAACCATCTTTTACGCATCAAATATTAGCTTATTCAGGTCGCTTTGGTTTAATGGATGAGGCTCCAATGTGATGCAAGCCACACGACAAAAATACATGTTGTTTACTGTGGAAAGACCCTATGCTACATGTCATGAATAATAAATAGCTTCTTAGGTGTCTTGTAAAAATTATTCAGTTGAAAGTCCGATATGAACCATTGTGACTGCACCATATCGTTCTAAAAATTCCTCCTCAAAGACCCTTATCCTGCCTTATATCAAAATAGCACAACGCCATGACATGACGTCATGCTGAAATCAAATTATTTGCAATTAGTGTTTGATTAGCTTTCCAATGATATATAAAATGTCAAAATCGGTCAACGTTGGTATCATAACCTTAAACCATACATTAAACCTATATTTATACTCTTTTCTCATGCTCATACTCTTATTTTATGCTATGTGTTTGTCATCATAGCCTAGATTATTCATAAATTATGTCTTTGAAAATTAATAATAATACTTAATATAGCTGTCAGCAAGTTCTAGGCATTCTACTTTCTGGTAACACTCTATCTACACTGAGCTTTTACAATGGAAACACAATCATACATTCTTGGAAGAAAATTTAGAAAACTCTGCATTGATCTCTAACATGCAAGAATTCCAGAAACTTGACCCAAAATTGACCTGTCACCATTGCCAAATTATGATTGAGAGTTGGAGGATTAATAGACAAGGTATCATATTCTAGAAGTTATTCCGAAAAGTGCGTAAAAAATGGTTGGAGCTATGTGGATATAAATCTGAAAATTCGATGACTTCGATAGAGTTCAATGATGATGTGTCATGATTATAATGGGAGTTACCTATATCTCAACACTGGATAGCAGAAGAGTGATAGAAATTGGAGGGCATATGTAATGAAGCATGGAGATTCAAAATCTGGCAACCATAAGGCTCTCATATTATGCTGTCTATGTCTCTTTGTTCTCTATGTTTATTGCTTTCTCTAACGTTTCTACGTTTTTCTACAAAATTTATATAACTTTGCATTGAAATTCTACGATTCTACGTTTCTACGATCCTGACCCAAGTCGGGGCTGTCAACGTTTTCATTCTACGTTCTACGAATGAGAGTTTATTGCTTTCTCTAACGTTTCTACGTTTTTTCTACAAAGTTTATAAAACTTTGCATTGAAATTCTACTTTTCTACGCTTCTACGATCCTGACCCAAGTCGGGATTGTCAACGTTTTCATTCTACGTTCTACGATTGAGAGGTTATTGCTTTCTCTAACGTTTCTAGGTTTTTTCTACAAAATTTATATAACTTTGCATTGATATTCTACGTTTCAACGTTTCTACGATCCTGACCCAAGTCAGGGCTGTCAACGTTTTCATTCTACGTTCTACGATTGAGAGTTTATTGCTTTCTCTAACGATTCTACGGTTTTTCTACAAAATCTGTATAACTTTGCATTGCAATTCTACGTTTCAACGTTTCTACTATCCTGACCCAAGTCGGGGCTGTCAACGTTTTCATTCTACGTTCTACGATTGAGAGATTATTGCTTTCTCTAACATTTCTACGTTTTTTCTACAAAGTTTATATAACTTTGCATTGATGTTCTACGTTTCAACGTTTCTACGATCCTGACCCAAGTCGGGGCTGTCAACGTTTTCATTCTACGTTTTACGATTGAGAGTGTATTGCTTTCTCTAACGTTTCTACGTTTTTTCCACAAAGTTTATATAACTTTGCATTGATATTCTACGTTTCAACGTTTCTACGATCCTGACCCAAGTCAGGGCTGTCAACGTTTTCATTCTACGTTCTACGATTGAGAGTTTATTGCTTTCTCTAACGATTCTACGGTTTTTCTACAAAATCTATAAAACTTTGCATTGAAATTCTACGTTTCAACGTTTCTACGATCCTGACCCAAGTCAGGGCTGTCAACGTTTTCATTCTACGTTCTACGATTGAGAGATTATTGCTTTCTCTAACATTTCTACGTTTTTTCTACAAAGTTTATATAACTTTGCATTGATATTCTACGTTTCAACGTTTCTACGATCCTGACCCAAGTCGGGGCTGTCAACGTTTTCATTCTACGTTCTACAATTGAGAGATTATTGCTTTCTCTAACATTTCTATGTTTTTTCTACAAAGTTTATATAACTTTGCATTGATATTCTACATTTCAACGTTTCTACGATCCTGATCCAAGTCGGGGCTGTCAACGTTTCATTACACTTTCTTCAATTCAGAGTTTTCTGCTCAATGTAATAATGCTCTGCTAACATTTCTACGATACAATTTGCTACATACTTCTACAAAAATCATATATGTTATAATGAACGGAGAAATTTTCAAGTTAGATAGGAAATTAACATGGGGAGTTTCTCAAAATCTCCGATGCTGCACCTGCCTCGCTTCTCTCTACCCATATTCCATAAAATTCAGAGCTTGCGCTCCATGCCCAGAACATCTTCAGCCAACAAACAGCTAATGAAAGCCATCCACGCTAAAAAATCCCAAGGAGCGTAGATTAACCCTTAGTGTGTCATCTATATAATCCCTCTGGTTAGCTGCTATTCTTGTTGAAATTCTTAAAAATGATAAGGGGTTGTAAAAATTGATATATTTTAAAATCTAGAGGGTGTAGAAGGAAAGTTTAAATAAACTTCTTCTAAACAAGATTCCTGATCTATCTATATAACTTTTAACCACCCGGCAATAACAGAAATGATTGATGAGGTATTGAAACACACAAAAAAGTGTACAACTAGACTTATTTTGTATATATCTGAACACAAATACTCTCACACCGGTCTTACGGAGTCATAATTTGTACCACTGGACAGGGAATTTTGTTTAGATGAGAAATAAAAAAATAACTAACTCTTTACGAGCAATGATACTACCATCGTGATGATTATAGCAAGGAGGGTTCAATATTACCAAAGTTTATGCAAGCAGTGCCATCGTACTATAATCCTCTATCAATTGGTAAGCTGCTTTGTACTAATTTCTAAAAATTATTAAACTGCCTTGTACTAACTACTAACCAGGATAGTAGTCTTGAACCTCACTAACCAAAAAATGTGTACTAGCAGCACCGATTCCCACCTAACTGCAACCCTCTATGAGCCATAAGAAGCTTAACACAGGGATAAACCGACTTGTAAATTTGCCTGCCATTGCTAAACACAATGCCTGAAAAACCATTCTGTGATCAGTGAAGAGGGAGTTCATTGCTGTGATCAAACCTCAATATGTATGTGTGCGCTATACAAATGACACTTCTTGTTTCGGACATACAGAGGTAGACCGACCCTCACACCATCCTCAACCGGACTCACCCACACAGTTCAGTGACAATCGACAACCAAATGTATCATCTAATGATATATGAGAAGATGTAAGATCAGTGCATCAACATGAACCTAGTGCTCAGCCTATTTGTCGAGTGATGAACCTTTTGATCAGGTTTTGGAAATGAATTGAAAGCTGTTTATTTTAAAAAACAAGTCGTACTCATTGTACTCTTAAATATAACTGATATACATGTTAATCCACAGTAGGAATACCTGCATTGAACTAAAGTTCACTGATACCTGAATAGGATGCAAAGCTTTGGAATGAAAAATTATGAATAATCGACGAGGTGAGAACAATAAACTGTCCAAAAAAATTGAATCAGTAGAAAATACTAAAAAGTTTAGATGTTATTCTTGCATATTTTAACCCACAAAACATTGGCATTCACAATCAACAACCCTATAAGGCCTCCTGCGATTGTCAACAGGATAATAAAATACCAGTAGGTGCAAGAAATGCCCTAAAGTCAATTATTACATCAATACAAATGTGAACACTGAACAGCTTGAAACTTTGATAAAATGAGATCATGTGCCCATCCCTATCAATTATCATATGGGGAAAGTTTATGTGGCACTACTTTTTGATCTATCGATTCAACAGTGTGCAGTGACAACATAGTGCTGCTGCGCAGATATAAGAGTGTGACTTTTGTGACAGTTCACTATCGGAGGAGGTGCTCATGGTGCATATTTGATGTGTCATGACTGGTGTCCGCTCTATACCACCATGAGTCTCAATTATAGTCTGAAAAAGAAAGAAAAAGAAGAAAAATGTATATCAATCACCGTGTCATACTTTCAGAGCGATTGTGGCTAAATTAGGGGGAGGGTGTCAACGTGTCGCTGGCTAAAGTATCCTCAACTTGATATACTTGGTATATTCGATATTTACCGCAACCCATCACCAAAAAAACTATATATAATACGCGTCTAAGTGATGTAGCGACAATCATGAATCAGAGGATTACATTGTTTGACATAATAATTTTGCTGGTGACTCCCAAAATATTGATAGATAAGCATTGGTGATCATTCAAGCCCATACATACCTTGGGTGGGGGGGGGGGGGGGGTATTTGTCCCTGGTGTCTTTACAACTTCAGTTCCATGTGTAACAAAGAGAGCATCAGCAGAGTGTGCTTCTTTGAAGCTGGAGTTATTGGTGATGGGTGACAAGGTGTGAGAAATCTGCTGAGTATGATGCTCTGTCGTATATCTTCTGAGTCACTGTCCCCATTCTACGTTCACTCCTCCAAATAGTAAAACTGTAAAAAATAATCTTGTATGTAGAAATTTCATGATGTGAAGTCAAAACAACGGTAAGATTGTTGTAGAAAAAAATTATGTGCGGAGTTTGGGACACCATATATGAGTATATCTGTGAGAAATGACCTCCTGACAGCTATCTATTGTATGCTGTCTATAGAATATGATGAAGCTATGACTGTCCACTAAACTCCAAATCGAGATGTATGTAGGCCCACGTGGCCACATCCAAACAGCACTTTTTGAAGTACCATACTATCACAAAAGACAAAAGTATGCAAAGCGAAAGCAGATATAATATATATAAGCTCAGTGTCGGGCCCAAGGTGAAACAACATTAGCAAATGCTCACTCCGATGGTTTGTTCAAAAGCTTCAGGTGTCATACAATAACCCCCCCCCCCTAATTCCCTTCTAACAGAGGCACTGTTGAAGTTTAGATCAGAGTACACAATATGACGCAAAAATCATGGCTCAGAATAATTCATTTTAGCAATCAGGAGTGGGGAAACTTTTCAATATGGGTGGTTGGCCATCAATAATGTTAAGTTGGTTGGATGAAGACATATTTCTTCTTTCTTTGATCCAGAACCATTACAAGTTCTGTGATAAATGCCTTCATTTCATGTTCCTCCCATTTTACTGGTGACACCAGAATCGAATCCAAATGCAGAAAAATTTGATAAAACAATAGGGATAATGACATAACATACACTGTGACATTGCATTGACTAGATTGGAAAGCAAGCACTATGTGCTCGACATCTACTTGACTCTTTGTTAGGTTATTTACTGAGCATGGTGACAAAAAGTAAAACTTTCTCTACCTCAAGAAAAATTTTAATCTAATTTGCATATATTTGGAGCTGCTCCCCCTCCAGCCATCAACACAAGACAACATCGTTTTACTTGGATTTTACTAGGATTGGAGCAACCGGAAATGCAGGGGTGAAAATATTTTAATTGACATACAACTTATATTATAATCATGTGGGAATTTGCCAACAGCATTTACAGCCATGCTTTTTTTATTGTAATTCAGCAGACTGTTAGTACTGCAATGGTTGTCTGCACTTAGTTTTTGTAATAGAGGAGAACTCCGAAGGCACTTGGGTGCCTTTCTCAAGAACCCTGTCACAACCATCCAACGAGCTCATTAAAACCCAAGTATCTTAAAACTTTGAACGTGAGGTCACCCACTGGCAGTTAATGTCAAGTGACGGAGTTGAGAAAATGTTGGCTAGCCATAGTTTTATTACTTCAAGCCATTTTCTCGAAATGCAAACTTTTCCTATTGAACTAACATTACTCCACTAGAGTAGCCCCATCATGTAAGTGGGGTCCAATGGTATTGAAGTAACTCACGGTTTAATCTTCTGGCAATTTCTGGCGGGAAGCCATGGTTTATTAGCTACTGAATACCATCAAATCATCTTCTGATCTAAAACCACATATTATATATATATATACGGGTGTGAATATTGAGTTTTTTGAGATATTCATATATCACTCTAAATACAATAGGACGATAAACTTGATATTACATAATATTCAGGATAGTTGTCTAAAGATGATTTGCAGTAAATTACTCCTCTAGCGGAGGTGGGAGTCTATATGAACAAATGAGAGCAAATGTTAGCTTGCTTTAAATGTAGCTATTTGTGAATTTTCGCTGCTGCAAATACTTAACTCTCTTAGGGTATACACAATGTTACATTGACTGCCAGCAACTCACATTTCGGCACATATTATATAATATATTGACTATGGACCAAATTTGTTTCCCCTGAAACAGCTGAGGTCGGCTCAACAAATATGAATGGCTGAGGATGAATTTTTTTTCGCAATTCTTAGTTTTGGATTTTTTTACCAGATGTATTATTACTGATGAAAACCGTGTAAGCCCTCTTTATTTCACCCTATCTAGATATGAAGTTAGGGCACTGAGATCATTGCATTTGGAGCCGGATTCTAACATTTTAACAAATTACAAATAACACAACACTTAAAAACCAAAATCACAATCTGATCGCTCACCAGGTGAGTGAGCAATACCTGCTAGGGGTCTCACTTTCAAATCGTTCAGTCAATGATTGAACTATATACATTCTGAGCGAGCGATTTGGGAGTGATGTTGTCTAATTGAAAGACCAAGTGGGCAATAATTTCGAGTGATGCGATAGTGATAATTTGCTTTAGTAGAGTATCGCTCTTTCTAATTGAAAGACACCCCTGATTGCCAACATCCTGCTAATCCAATGCCTCAGGTACGTTCTAAAATGTAAGGTACAGTAATCAAAATCAAGCAGATATAATGTTCATAAAAAGTTCCATAGAGGAGTAAAGTATTCATAGGAGGAAATTTTCTTCATTTTGCGCAGGCTTGAAAAAGCTAACTTCAAGAGTAGCAAACAAACGCCCACCCTTTTTTTCTTTTTATGGACTTCAACCTTCACTACCCAAAATTTAATGCTAGCTTACATTAAGTCATCTCAAGACTAGCTAAACTAAACTTTAGCTAATACTTACTCCCAAGGCTATACGTTTAGTTGACTATAAATTAGAAACAAGTTTTATGCTGTTTAATTTTTTTTAGGGCCTGTGACCTAGAATTACCCACACACCAACATATGTTGGGAAGTTAAATGCCCCATGATAACCACAATCGAACAATTGACAATACTTTAAGAGACAGATTTCATTATCATTTCATTCACCCCCCCCCCTTCCTTCACCTGCAATCTACCTTATCAATCTAATTAGTTAACCACTAATTAGGTTGATAAGGTAGATAGCAGGTGAAGGGAGGGAGGGAGGGGGGTCTTTCAATGAGTATGAGATACGGTTACCAATTAGGCTACCAATGGTATCCTTGATTAGGACAATCAAATACAAATGATCACTGCGTCAGGGTAGCGAAGAGTATATCATGACCCATCATGAATCATAATAATGTAACTATTTGACACTCAGACACTCACTAGGTACATCAAGATTTCTCAGGACAGAATTCAAACCACCAAAGGTTCTGATGCGTAACTCTGCCATTATCATGCCATACTGAATCAGTCTTTCTCCTGTATTCTCTGCAACAAATATTTAGTTGATGATGTGATAAAGTATGAATATAATACATTCCAATGTCCTAAGTACATTATTTGCATTCAAATTATTTGCAGTCTTATAACAAGGCTTTGCTGCTACAAGGTTCATCCCTGGACCCTTCAATTTTCTCTGCATTGAGAGCCTGATTCTAGCATGTTGCCAAATAACAAATAACACAAAACTTAAAGACCTGGTTAAATCTACAATCCCTATGATGGAAACAGATTTGCCAGCCGTTGGTGAAGAGGTTTGTGAAATTTTATATCTGGTGTCTTGGAATGGAAACACTCGATCTATAGGTTTGATCAGCACATAACGCCAGCAAATTTGTAACTAAAATGATCATTCAAGATAATGAGCTGTGGCAAGGAGGGTGGAATATAGGGAAGAGGTGACTTGATGTTGCGAGATGGAATGAGTTGTTCCCTCCATGAAAAAAAGAGCACAACTCCGATAGTCACTGAACTCCTAATTACACTAACTGGCCGGCTTCAATGAAAATTTCTTGCTGAGGCCTGCCAGTGTTCAAGCAGTTTTTACCAAATTTATGCCATGATACTTCAACGATTACACCGACGCAATTATCATCAGTTAGCCTACACATATCACCTGACATTTATATCATTATATTACTAACGATGCTCGATGCAAGTGTAACAGGGGAGATATCGATGCTTATAACCCCAGCCATCTCAAGCCTTTCTGGGTCAGTTCCCTGCTGCAACTTAATCAAATTTTACAACCGAAAATGAAAATTTGATTGTCTCCTTACCTGTTTGAATTGAATAAGCTGAACGACTATTGATACTACGAGTTGTATCACATCTGCTATAAACCACCCAAACACTCTCTTCTTCATTGTACTGTAACTTCTCAGTACTATTCTGGGGTCTGTGTTGCTTTACAATGTAGACTAAAATACAAAAAAATCTGCAATCAAAAGGAGTCATTTCTTGTATCTAGGCCTATCTACTTTTTTCCCAAATTAACAAGACGAATAATTAAACCAGCGTTATACTCTAGAGAGCTAGTACCTCTACAACACTTGAATACACCATTCTATTGATGAAGATTTACATTTGGGAAACTTTTGCAATTGGGTGCAAGCCGGCAATGGTCTAGTTTCTCTCAGTAACCAATTTCTCTACTCTCCAACTACAGACCACTATAACCAATGGTTGTCAGTGGTTGACTCTGAATTAAGGCGAAGTACACGCTTGCAACTCAAAGAGCCCACACATGTAATATTATATGCAATCCGCCCCCCTCCCCGATCACTGCTTATTATAATGAAATGACCACTGTGACGCAGTTGAGACTCTGTACAGCCAACAAATCATTTGAATTCAATACCATTGGCAAAAGGCAAGGTCTGCACTGGTTTCCTTCCTCTGGTGATCAGGGTTGGTATATTCTTTATTACATTATAGACCAGGGAATATTTCAATTAGCATGAGCTGTGCTTTGTAAACCAAAAGATCATTACAACTTAAATGCTCAATATCCTCGCTCCTTAGATAAATTTGTTCGCAAATAGTTCACACAAGAGTGAGCATAGTTCAATTGATTAGTGCCCAATTCTCGAACGAAGCTAAAAGCAGGTCTCGCCTACTAAGCTAGATGATGATGTACCACTTGGTCTTATATGCGCATGCTTGATCAGTAAATAAAGTGTATACTAATATGTATATAGTTTTGCTGTTTGTATTTAAGGGTGACCCCACCAGTCTCAGACAGTTGGGAATGGTTGACATAAAGCAATAATGATCCGTCAGATGCGCTGAGGCAAAGCCTATGCACACACTTTATACAAATACAAGACCCAGCCTACATAGGCTGTAGTTGTAGTAAAGAGAGGGGGCATTTCCTTACAATGTAAAGTATGTAGGCCTACATGTAGCCATAGTAGATTAGCAATAACAGTTCTAGACAATTAGTTGCACGAGAGTTGCCCAACTAAACATGCCACCACCAACAAACAACAAAGCGAGGAGTAAGGAGTTAACTCCTTGGACTTGTATGAGTCTTCCCCCCCCCCCTCTTACAACTCTTAGGAGTCCTTCTCCTTGCTTGATATTACACTGCACATGTACATTGGACTGGTACCATTGGCAAACTACAGAAAGCTACTAGTAGTGAAAGTAACTAACAGTTACTAGCTAGACTTCTTAGTTAGTCTACTCATTTTTCACTCACAACTGAGTAGTAGAATAGTAGTGTACCAAATAAATACTAAATAACATTTATTTACCTGAGAGCTACAACAAATTGATTCAATCAAGTCCATTCACAGCTGTTCTAATTTCATTCTTCTTCTTCTTGTGAAGCTGAGTTGGCTCATCATCTCTTCATCGTGGTCTTATGTGTCTGTGAAGTAACTGATTGGTGCCACTGAGTCTGACTGCTGTTCAGAAAGTTGACTATTAGCAATATCGATAACTAACTCAGTGTTCCCCAACACAGATATTGTAATCAGTATGAAGTTATTGAGCAGGCCAATAAGAAAAAAGTAAGATGTAATGGGCCAATCATATCAAAGCCTGTGAAAATTCGAACAGAGAGGGCAACTCTTCATTTTTAAAGGTTTTAACGTGAGAGGGCAATTCCGAACCAGTTACCTTATTACCCTGGAGATGTAATTGTGCCCAAAAATTATTACCCACAATTGATACCCAAAATTATCACACAAGCTTATTACAACAACAAAAAAAAATAATAAAATAAAAGAAAAGAGAATTGGTATCTAAGACGAAATTGGTCCCACCTGAATATGTTGAGTGCGTTTTGAGTTGTTGTGCACTCTTTTGGCCGGCCACTTGGATTGAGCAGTCTCTCTTCTGTGGATCTGGAGTCTTGACGCTCTATGGAGGAGTGGTATGGCGTATCCTGGACTGGAAAGTTGCTTGGATGGAAACATTGCACACTGTGGACATGCAAAACAGTGCTGCGTGGATTTGGAATCTTCACACTCTATGGACGACTGGTATGGCGGGACCTGGACTGGAAAATTGCTTGGATGGAGACATCGCACACTGTGGGCATGGAAAACAGTGCTGCATGGATCTGGAATCTTTCTTCTGACCTCACCAAGTTCAAAGAGATGGTCGTATATGAAGGATAAAGAAGCCAAGAGAGTTTGGCGCCTCCTACTACTGGTCTGCCGGAGACTTCCATCTCTGGTGTGTGTCACAGCTCTTGATTGTCAAGATGGGCTGTACCTGTGTGCATTCAGCACCTGGATTTCCGATGGAGTGAAGAATGAATCGGCATGGTAGTGGAATGTGAAGGACATAGTAATGGATGGTCTGAGTGATGAAACCCTCTAGTATGACTGGATCGGAGAAGAGATGGAGTGGAATAATAACCCTTAAGTTAAGTTTAAAGATATGACATATTGACATTGAAACTTGAGAGGGGAGGGATGCATTCTATTGATAGACAACCATAAAAACAAAATGAAATTGCATTCCTCATGTATTTAGTGGCATGAATCACCTTCATAATTAAATGATCTATAAAATTTTAATATCTTTATATCGGATACAACCAATGCATAACATAATATTCTTTACATTGAACATTTACATGTAGATTAGCTGATTAACATTTTTAATGAATACATTTTATTACTTTTGTGAGAAACGGACTGGGCCGTGTACACAACAGGGTGTAGTTGGCTTGCTCCGAGTCTACTCTGATGAGCGAGAGGGCTTTTATATCTAGTTTAGGGTTCTATTTAGTTTAGCACTGTAAGCCATCGCTCGAATTATGAATCATTATATATCCCACAGAAGGGTTTCAAAGATAGGCTGATATACAATACACGGATCTACTATAGACTGATATACAATACACTGTTGCGACAAATTCTGATGGTCGTCAATGACCGATATCAATTAATTTCCTGACACAATGTAATACACGCACTGTTTATCTACTCATGAGCTTAATTCACTAGACCTCGTCACGAGTGTTAACTTAAATTTAATTCAAGATTATTATAATACACAGTCTATTTAATTCATCACAAGTTATATATATATTGCAACTTTTGATGTCTGTTTATGATCTATTACATGAAAGCGCCGACAAGGCCGTCTACAAGTGCGTGAAGTTTGGATTGCCTTTGAATACACAATTGCGACTACTAAAGAGTCAAGCTGCTTGGATTATCAATTATTTGTGTCAACCAGACAGGCATAAAACTAATCTGTTTAGACTAAGACTATTTATTTAATTACCCTGACCATCTAATTCAATTGAGACAAAATACACATATAAAATATTTATATAAGATAAAAAATATTAAAAGTCGTTCTAATATTGCACTCTTATCCTTGGTTATATGCCAGAATGCCAGATGAGTTCTGATTTAGTCACTGATCGCACAGATAAGTTGGTATAACTTCGAATTACATAACAATACAATATATTATATGATACAATCAATTCTTTTACTTCACAATCTAAGACACTGCTAAAATAGGACAACGGTCCTGTTGCGTTCCTGTCTTAATACTAACTGCCTTAAATGATACCGTAAAGGACGACGGTCCTGTTGCTACTGCCTGAAGCTGTGTCTGCTGCATATCTTTATTGGTGTGTTAAATGGTGTATACATGATGCAGTTTTGTCAGGCAGTTTCACTTTGATGATGATATAATTGTTGTGCAAGCAGGTAGTTTCACTTTGATGATATAAGTAGCAGGCAAGGTGTAGCTGGTGCAAGTATTATTGAAGTTGGTGGTGACTTGTAGTTATATTCTCTTTCTTCTTGTAGTGTGTGTAGTGTGTAGTATGATATTATTTCAATTCTCGTTCATCGCATCATATATAGCAGAAGGCAGAGACGCAATAATAAGCTGATGCTTTTCTCTGGTTAAGCTATCACCGCAGAAAATTTTTATTGTCGGTTTATCATGGTAGCGACTACCCTCAGAGATGGTGATGAAAACATTCTCTCTGGTTGAGCTATCACCGCAGAAAGTTGCTATTGTTGGTTTTTTTTTTGCCATTCCTTCGGTACAGTAATTCTGTCTGGTATTTATCCTGTCTGATAACGAATCTCAAGAAATACACCAATCTGTCTATAGCACCGGTGCATGCTCCAAAAATTGTCACCCCGACATAATATATCAATTTGTCCACAGCACCGGCGCATGCTCCAAAAATTGTCACCCTGACATAATACACCAATTTGTCTACAGCACTGGTACATGCTCCAAAAACTGTCACCCTGACACAACACATCAATCCGTCCACAGCACTGGCGCATGCCTCAAAAATTGTCACCCTGACATAGTCCACCAGGCAAGAGAAACGACGACCTCGTCGTTCAAAATGAGGAAAATATAACTGACATACAGAGTGCATATATGGATATTTTATGTCTCATATATATATAAGAAGTTTTACTATCAAATAAACCAGATAATAAGTTGCAACGAAGTAGCGTAGTACTTCTAAGTGATCACAAATACCCACCACAACTTGTAAGGACAGCGCACCCTTACAGCTGAGTTTAGGGCTTGAGCTCTATCTAAATCATCATCAAGCTCAGAATAAGCGTATTTTATCCATGCTTCTTTAAATTCCCCCCACCTTAGCCTATCGCCCTCAAAAGTTGGGATGGGGAGCTCTTTATACCGTCTACGAAAGTGATATGAGTTAGAATTGTTCTGAGCGGGTTTGCTAGAGGTTGAACTAAGCAAAGGAGTATGCTGTGCATATGAATAGACAACGGAAGAACTTCCACCATTGTGAGAGACATCACCCATAACACTCGATCCACCCCATGCAATCGTACATCAGTAGCAGCGGACAGGGGCCCCGGGACAGCTGGTTCAGGGCCTGATTCAGATAGAGATTGAGTAGCAGACCTAGATTGCGCATTAATGCTAGCTGTCAAAACAGAACTTATATGAGATTGTGCATTAGCACTAGATTCAACAGGGAAATTATCTGTTGATGATGGTGGTAATTGACCAAATTCAGAAATATCATTCTGCCTATCAGAAGGCTGCGGGCTGTTTGGATTTGACACCTTTAGTTCGACTTTGAACATAATGAATTTTAAATCACTCAGATAGCTGCCTAATTCTAGAGCCAAGTCTGAGTTGGTAGAATTAGCTAACTGATCCAATATAATATTATGTTTAGTCATAGAAACAGAGGCTTTTTGTAAAAGCATAGTTGCTACATGGTGATCAAAAGCAGTTACGATAATATTGAGCTCGCTAATGAGCTTCTTAGCATCACTTATAGCTAAAGCGCAGCTATTGACCATAGACTTATTAGAACTGGTCGTAAAAGATGACAATGCTGTGTTGTAAATATCAGAAATAAAATCTGTATAACCTTCTAAACCTAAATTCCCTACAGTTAAATACTCAGCATACTTCCCAGTATCAGATAATACTAGCTCGCTGTACTCAATGTCAATAATAGAAAGATCCTCATAAGCCTTATGCAATGCCTCGAGAGCAGAATTAACATGTTCCGGATCGGTCGTTGCATATATACCTTGTAGGCGTCTGGCGTTGGAGGTCACTTTAGCTCGAGAGCAGTTTGCTGTTTCTTGAGTGTAGTAGCTTCTGTAGACATGGTAAAGAAGAGACTAGGCGAAGATGTAACGTGGAGTGCTCCTGTGTGTCATCTAATTGTCACTGTACTGGTATGAAATACCATCTGCTTGATTTACATTGATCGTGGGTTGTCAACAGAGCACGTGAAGTTAAAGTTGTTGTTTATATATTCTTCAAAGAACTCGTGACCTAAATAAATCACAATAATGATGAAATGGTGTTAACATGGTGCGAGATAAAAAAGACATCATGTTTGAAAGTTTTGTCAGAGATCATTAAAATTTACAATTTCAATGAAAATAATAGGTTGTTCAATTATTTAAGTTGCCTATGCGATGATGGCAATCGCAGTCCCAGACCAACAATAGAAAATATAGAAAACATTTCACACACACTAACAATTAATGAGCCGATCAGAGGTTGAGATAACTGAAAATCCAAGCGTTATTAGGCTTGGTGATTGATGAGGTATAGGATGATGTCAGCCAACCTGAGAAAAAATACATCGATATATATAATACATTATATTGCTGCTACATATTTAACTTTCACCAATTGTCATATAAATGATGTAATGATCACAAATGTCTTAAAAGCTCAATTTTATAGAAACAAAGGAAAGACATTATTCATTGAAATATAGTTAACATGACAAAATTAATAGTATATACACTTACATGACTCCATGAAATGGTTTGACTGGAAGTCAAGTTAATCCTGGTGAAAAGTTTTTACCTAGGTGAAAAGTTGCCTCAGAGATTGTATTAGTGGCCTTATTGGCATGGCTGTATCCTCAACACTGACATAAAAATAATCATTGTCATGAGTCGTGCCCAAATACAACAAAAAAAAAGTTAAAGCTATCTATACTTAATTATAGGTTATGATGGTAAATCTAAATGTGTGTTAAAGTATTAATTTACATGGTTACAGTCATTGCATCAATATCTAACATTTATAAAATATAAACCCTGGCATTAACCGTCCTAAAACAGTTATATCCATTAAAACAGGCTAGCATTCAAACTGATAAGAGGTTAAAGTTCATATGGAGTGCAAATATTTCAGCTGGTTTATCGGTTACGTCATGACTGTACAACGAAACCCAATCTGATTCAAACCGCTATCATTAACAGCCAGCAGCCAATCTATATAACAGTGATTAAGGGTCACAAAGTCACATCATTCCCATACCCTAAAATGACAGGTCTGAGTTATAATTTAACTCTGTAATACATCTAGCAGTAGCAATAGCAATAGCAATAGCGCTAACTAGCTGTCTCTGCAAGATGATGGAGCGGCTCGTAAAACATTATATTATGGCTCATACTCCTATGGATAGATACCAGTTCGCATATCAAGCTAATCGGTCTACACAAGATGCCCTGCTCTGTCTAACTTCGACCGTCACCAGCTTTATTGACCAGAAGGCTTCACACTATGCTAGATGTCTCTTCTTAGACTTTTCATCGGCCTTTAACACTATACATGTTCCTGATCTTATCTCGCAGCTTACTCATCTTAAATCCAGTGTCACTGAGTGGATCTACAGCTTCACCCCCCAGGGCTGCTGTCTGTCTCCCCTTTTGTTCTCCATATATACAAACCGGATTACCTCAAACCTGAGTAATGTTACAATAATTAAGTACGCAGATGACACTTGCATCATAGGCTGCATAGCCAATCAATCAGATCTCAACTCCTATTTTGATGAAACCCATAGAATTGCTAAACAATGTGCTGATTTAAATATTTTATTAAACCCTACTAAGACCCAGGAAATGATGCTATCCACCCAATATGTTAAACCTTCTACCCCTACACTTGTTTTAAATGATACTGCTATTGCTTTTAGTGATAAAGTTAAATATCTTGGTGTATTAGTTGACGATAAGCTGCGTTTTAATGATCATGTGCATGGTATAGTTTCAACCGCCTCTCAAAGGATGTATGTAGTCAGGAATTTTGTATTTTTAAGCTTTAAATCACTATCAAATATGCTTTTTAAAAGTTTTATTGTATCACGAATCTCCTATTGCTTACCCATTATTTTTAAAAGCTTGTATGCTGCTGACAAGCAACGCCCGTGTAAAATTTTCAAGGACGCTATTAAGTTAGGCATTGAACATCCCGATATTTATACCATGATGGACAATCAGACACGAACACTTGCCTTACGCTATATTCACGATGAGGATCATCTCATCAATGATTTGTTGAGTAAATGTCCGTACAGTAAAACATAGAAGCTCACTGGGGAGAGACTGTTTTCTGCGTCATATCACTCTTATTTTAAACGAAATACTTTTTTAGACAGAGATTTGATTTTTTATCCCAAGTGTCTTCGCTTTTTCTTGCTGATTCAAAGTGCCAGCAATTACACTGTATTTCGCGACTCATTTTTTCTTTTAATAATGCTGTCAGTGATAGTAATAAAATCCATCCATCCATCCAACTTGTGAAAGCACGGCTCACACAACGCTATTATATTATGTCTTAACCAGTTGGGTACATTATTCAAGCTTGAAATCAAAGCATATTTGCTGAATGGTTCATTCATTGTTAATGCATGCCCTATTGCCTTTGTATTCATGCCAATTCAATGCCAAGTAGTGATGAAATATTCGTCATCTCATGACTTAATTTAGGCTATGAATTCTAAGCAACGAGGAAGTTAACTTCTAGATGAACAACGTGAAGTGATATCATTCTTGACTTTATTTCAGTGAATTCTGTTCAGTAGAAGAAGCCAGCTGTTGGAGCGCAGTACTTTTTTCAGGATATTTCGATAAAAAATAAGCACTACAGTTATCTGCCTGCATAGGAATAAGGTGCAGCCCACAGCACTGTTAGATTGTACGCAATATGTATCTTGCATGTGTTATCTTCGTCGCTTTATTGGGTAAGAACTGTTGTGTCTCTTAGTGCATTATGGGAAGTATTTATATGTTTGTATGGTCAGTATTTCAAACCACCCACACTGTTGAAGGTTCTTGAAACAGTTAGTATGGTTGGTAGCCTATGGTATTGGTGATGATGGGATATTCATGTTGGCGGTGTGGTCAAAGCCACATAATTGGATTTGTCTTGTTAAACTGATGAGGAGACAGGAAGTCTCATAAACACACTGTTTCCATGTGATTTTTGAGGTCGGCTTAGATTGATCGCGTCAGAGTCTTTGCTAACCGCTCAGCCACGCCGGCTCACTATGGTGCGAGCCGCTTAGGGCAAGCTGAACCTTTGGGCTCAGTGCGAGCCTGCAGGTGTTTCGATGGCTCAACAGCTCTGAAAATAGCCTCAGCTCGACCTCAAAATTAACATGGAAATGCAGTGAGTTATGCCTCATTAATCCTGTATGCAATAATGACTGCGCAGCACTGCTGGCTTTACATAGCATTCCCTTATGTTATTCATTCAATGACAGCACCAAAGGCATATGTACCTTCAGTGTTCTATTTAGAAGCTTTAATGAAAACAGTTTTGGATTTCCAAAAAATTGTTATGAAACCCTACCAGTTAATTGCAACTATTCACAGCGGATACTCAAAGCCCTGCTCCTCACACTCTTGCTCCTGAGCTACAATCTTCCAACATTTAGGATATCAGCCTGTACTAGCAACATCACATTTGATGTTCCTCATGCCATGGTGCTAAATTCTGATTAAATAATCATACAGGTTGTGCAGATGCTGGAGTGAATGTAGCTGTTGGAAAACCAGCCACTCAGTCGTCTAATTTCAGCAGGCCATTGACTGCTCCTGGTGTGACTGGTGTTCAGCCGCCTGGTGTGGCAGCGGATGGAGTTCCACTTCCAGAAAGCTGTAGTGGTCTAAACCCAGGTGACGGTCTGTTTTCCCACACTGAACCCAAGGCAAACAGCTGGTGGAGAGTGGACCTTGAGAAGATCTACTACATCTACAGAATAACCCTTTGTAATCGTGGCTACCAACTCAGTGAGTATGAATTAGTTCAACATGCATACTGGATATAAAGCATAGGTCTGACTTGACCGGCAAATAAAATTTATATACACATTAAATAGCCTATTTGAAAGCACAACAATGCAGCAACAAAACATAAAATGGAATTCAACCCAAGTGATTTTGCAGAAAGAAGTTTCCCAATAATTTTACAATGAGTTAAACGAGGTTTGAAATACTGTATTTTTTTTAATAGAAAAATATATCCTTATGTAGACCTTAGATCACATGCATTAAGCTTTTGTTGATGGGTAAACTCTCATGTTGGTGCTTCAATATTTTTATTAGCTATGCAGATGTTTGTTTTAATATTGCATGCAACAGGTATATCGGTATGCTCAATACAATCTCAAGGTTATAGGCCCATACACACTACTGGTGTCCTCCTAACTTTTTTAATCTGGTGTGTAGCTATTGTCAGTGAGACCAGAGGATTTGAATTCGTGATTAAAAATATCATCTTTCCTGTGCTCCCTCTTTAGATTACGTGCTAAGTGGAGCGCAGGTACTGAATACCACAGCTGACAACCCCCCATCTCTCAGTACAACTCTATCTAACTGGACACAGATATATACTGTACCTACTCCTGCTCAGGACTTTAGAGACCCGAGATACAATGCAAACATATCAGCCAGACACGTGGCTGTCTTCCATTTACATGGAGGGAAAAGTGTAATATTAAGAGAAGTAACTGTAGAAGGATTCAGTCAAGATGGTAAGTGTACTATCGGTCACAAATGTAAGTACTTTTTAAGACTGCGGATAACAAAGGTAATTTGGTCAGCGAGTTTGAACGCATTATTCATTGCATATATTTGTAATACAGCATATATGAAGACAATTGTTACTTAACTTGGCATATCAAGTTAGTTATCTGCAGTTTTAGATACATTTGCTGAAACAGAGGCATGATCAAATCTCAATGTCGCTTGTAAATCCCAGTCAATTTTTGTAGATGCAACATTTATGACCTGCCCATTCTATTCATCAAGAGTGGGGCACAAGTCAGGTACCTTTATACCTTAATCGCCAGTCATATTTATCCTGTTTTACAGACATAGATGCCATTCATATTCAACATTCAGCAAAAGACAGAACAGCTTTTAATATGACCATAAAAGCGAGCCTGTATGGATATAATAGATCAGTGTTCGAGAACACAAGGTTTATGACATAATTCATCAAAATCCTCTTCTGCCAAGAATAGTACTCCGTTTACATTTTAATTCAACAAAAAATTACACAGTTCATTTTGCTAGTCATGTAATGTAAGAACGAATAATATTTTTACAGATTTCATATTTTTGGTAATTAAAATTGACCTGTATAACCTTTGTTACCATTATCAAGGAATTGAAATGATACAGGAGGACTAGCCTGTCTTAACAAGCTTTGTACGGTGGTTGGGGGGTGAGTTCCCCCCACCCACCCAACATAGCTTGGTAAGACAGGCTACAGGAGGACCTGCTGCTTCCTTGAACTTTTTACCACTCAACCACCAATAGTTTTACTTGTGCACCAGGCGTGTTACCCTATTACAGTGGTGAATTTATCATCTGACTAACTGTTCCTAGTTAGACATTCCTGAGCCGTTAGTACCTGTGACGTTTCAAAACTATGTTTCACTCACTTTGATGCCATGATGAAGGATGGAAAGCTACATTTACAACTTATCTGAAGCTAAAAATTTGAAAGTTAGATTGAAGAAGACTTTTTGTCCTCCGAACATACAACACTAAAATCTAGTATACAATAATATTGAACTTTGAATTCTCTTCTAGGTTGGTTCTGGCATTAATTAAGTCTGGTGGAAACAAGCAGGTTGTGAGAGATGTCAACATAACAGACGGTAGTGAATCAATAAATTTCCATCACGCTGATCTGACTCCCTCTACAACATACAATTATGAGATAAAGTTATTGACCTATGACATGGTGATGACAACGGAGACCTTCCAGCAAGCTACAGCTACTGATACCTGCAGTGGTAAAACCAATCATTTATTTGTCACTTGGAATAATACAACACTCTTGCTTTGCGATTTTCATGGAACAAAAAGTCTGTACATGCAGGTTGTGCATAATAACTGTAGTGCTCTTTGGAATTACTTAAATTATTACGAGATTATGTCTGAATAAATATGAGTTAAAATAATTTGAACATTTTGATATAGTCATTTACCTTTTAAAAATCAGGTCATGGATTAGTCTTCAAGCAGGGTCGTAATAACGCTTTTCTTTTCTCTCTATTAATATCAACAGACCCACAGAGTGCAGGAGGACTCAATGTAGGTCAGAGGATTGATCATCAGAATAAAGAGAAACCCATCAAACTTTCAATAAGCTGGCAGGTAACCATGTCATACACACCTGTTTTGTCACATCGCCATTAATGTTAATTAGCAACAATGGATGTAATAGGGGTGTAGAGAAATCAAGGTAATGTATACAGCGCATAGTGAGCGAAATCTATTTCGGGCAAAACAGCTAAATGGTTTAGTTAGCGTTATCCTGTTCTAAACTTATATACGCTATGTAACTTGCAGGTACCTGGTAATACTGGCTGTGAACCCTGGATGAACCAGGTCCTCACCTATAAAATCTCCATCAATGGCACCACCTATAATTCAACAAACCTATCTCTAAGCGTGAATGTGAAGGCCTTTACAAATCATGAAGTCAGTGTAAGAGCAGTGAATTACCAGGATAAGAAAAGTGTGTGGTCAAATCTTCAACTCAAATCCATAACTGCAGGTATGTTTAAGATAAATGTGGTATAAATCATAATTCTTCCGGCTACGGTCCATGCAAATTGAACTAGTCAGCTCAAACCATAGCCTTTTAAATGATTATGTTTGCAAACTCTATGGCACCAGACTGTGGAAGAAGTGGTCGTTTCATCATTGGTCATGAATCAGCTCAGGCCAGTTCTTACTTCTTATCCTTTTCAGCACCAAAAGACGCACCTAGCGGCATATCTCTACTAGCGGTTAATAAGACATGTGTGAATGTCCGATGGTCCAATGCTGCGAGCAATGAGAATGGTCCAATCACAAAATATGAAGTGAGTTTAACCTAAAACTAGTATGGGAATAATTGTTGCGTCTTAATCAAATAAAAAAGATTGTAAGGTTTGGTTAGGGAAAAAAACTCTCGAGTTGTATACACTAATATATAGATTAATTGTCGAAAAATATTCAAAACATCCCAAACTTAATTTCAAAAACGGGGAAACTCATGCGGTGAGAAGTAAATTTGTACTAAAATGTTGATATTCAATTTTACCCTATGACTGTTTTTAAAGGCCACAATAATGATTTTTTTCTTTACACACCTGTGCTCATACTCTTGATTACATTTACTGCTGTAGATTACATGTAGGGCTAGTGGTAGCGACCTGGATACAAATGAGGAAGTACCCGCAGAAACATTACCAATATCTGTAGATGTTTGTGGCTTCTCAGCTGGTACGATGGTGAAATGTGATATCATAGCCTTCACATCAAACAACCAGACATATAACAGAGGTCCTGCTAGTGAAGAAGTCTCAACTGTCACTCATTCATATCGTGAGTACTTGTCAACTAAATGAGATAGAAAAACTATGGCGACAGAGCTGCTTCCGCTTTTGATCCTTAAATTCAAAAGTCAATCAAAATTACAAGTAAAAGAATTTTGCAGCCTTGACTTGTAATAAGAGCCAGATACATTCCAAACTAGAGGTTTTGTCCTGATGAACTTGGCAAATCTGTTGTTAAACAATGTTGGCAGAGATGATTGGTTGAAATCAATTAATTTTCTTGGAATATTTGTTTGCAGTTGATATTTTTGTACCTCAAGAAGAAGAAGTGATTCCAGAAGTAGGTGGAATATTCCTAGTACCACTTCCTGCCATCACACCTCGTGACAATGCTAAAGTTGTGTGAGTGAACAGCCTTGATTGCTTCCTTCTATTGAAAACCGTTACAACTGTTCCGATGTATTGAGGTGAATGATATTATGAGCAGAAACTGCTGTATATTGCTGCAGAAATATAAAAAAAATATATCTGTAGACGTTTTCCAATTTTTATCCCAAATTTTGCTATGACTAAAACAGAAAGGAAAGAGCAATGACTTATTGGTATCATTGATATTAATTTTTAGATGTATTTTAGGGCTTACAAAGTTATTGTCACAAAGAAAACAGCTGCAGTGGAAGGAAGAAGAATGAGACGAGCGTCTCAGTCTTGTTCCTATCAGATCATTCCAGAGCGGGCTGGGCCTACCACATTTGACCCATTACTTAACTTCACAGAAGGAGCAGATTGCAGTCTAGATTATTACTTGGCTGCCATTCTCACAGAAACTCCTCCAGTGGGTACGAAAACAAGCTTAATCACTTTGCTGGCTTTATAAAAGTTTACTTAGTCTAGTCTTAGATGAAAAGACATGATACTAATAGTCGCTCTTGCAATAAGGTTATTAGGTGACCTTGGTTACCTGATTTTTTTCACAAACACTCACATCGCTGACCAAATCATAACTTTCCATATTTTTGATCTTAACTATGTCACAAACTATCATCAATTGTTATTATACAGGCTACCGATTTCCAGTAGGTGATGGCAATATTTACAATGGAGTTCTCAATAATCCACTTGAAAAAGGATGTGTATACGATGTTTACTACGGCGTTGATGTCCGAATACAGGTAGGTTTTATTTCATGGGAGAAAAAGTATGACGAATCACTGAACCAGATAATTAAAGTGAGTAACAAAACCGGCGCCGGAACTTTGCCGACCTGCCGACTGCCGACAGGCCTGTTCTTAGATATTTCAGTCCAAGCATTTGATTTCCAACCTGAATGCAAAATGCTAAGTGCATATGCTCACAGTATGCAAGTGCATATACTAACAGTACCCCCAGCAGATGTTGGTAACCCATTTAGGGCAGTGAACAGACTGAACATACCATGTTTCCTTGCTTTTTCCTCTCCCTTGTGAAAACTTTTCTTTTTGCATGGGGGCCGCGATTTTGAATTATAATTATGGTATAATATTTTGGAGTTGCATCCTCACTGACAAAAAGAGGACAACTGCTTCATTAAACTAAGCTTCATGCATATTATCAAGAAGGGGAAAATCACCACAGCGGGCTGTAGTCTATAGCGAGAGCCAACAACGAACCATTGTTGGCAGTGTGGCAGCAAAAAAAAGTTGCGGTTGAACGATGTAAGATGAAGCCCAAATTGCATGAGATTATTTTTGATTTGGCTGCTACCAAGTCAATGACTATCTTCCCTGTGAAACTTTCGAATGATGGGTGTGTCTTACCATTAATAGCATGGAGATCATCATCACTAATGGTTAGTACAGAATCAAGATCAGAGAGGTTGATCACTGCTGCATTAAACTAAGCTTTATGCAAATATGAATTTTATTTATTTATTTATTGAGGTTTTCTAAAAGTTTATAATTAAAGCAAATTAAAAATAACTTGGTGACCTCATACACATTAACATTGATACAAAAAAATGACTTGAATAAAAAGATATAAGTGGTAGGGTGTTACATACTATAATATAGTGAGTAGGATAATGAAAGCATGGTATCATAAATTGCGTGAATAAGATGAAAAAAGAAAAGAAGAAACAAAGAGTGGCAAACAAAAATACAAGTTATTAACATTATGTAAGATTAAATGATATGATTCATGAGGCTTGGTTGATTTAGTTACAAATGTATCAACAATATTGGAAAAGGCTGATTTGCCTAGGTTTGATCTAAATGAGGGTTTAATTACAATGACAATGGTAACGACTGTGTACTGATACTTATCACAAAGTACACATCAGTGCCTACTAAGGGTTCCAAGCAATACTATGCAAACAGTTTAGACACATAGACCTAAAAATAGGTTTACTATGTTAAGACCTCTTCCCTCCCTAGTACTTGCATGGGTCGCACCCCATAGCTATATATGTATATATATATATATATATATATATATATATAGTCGATTAGGACCAATAAATCTTCCCAAAGGTCACAAAGGTTAATAAAATTGGCGAAATTGTTTCATGTCAATGAGCCTTTCTTCAGCAGCGAGTAATATAAGGCAATGGAACCCAGTAAAACTGATAACAGCATGAAACAGAACCGCTTACCATGGCTTGATCTAAACGAAATCGAAATGGGTGATAGCCCTTTGCCAATAGATTCAACAACAATATTGTCACAGTTGTAGCTGCGTAGACTAGACCTCTTTTTAACTTGTCAGAAGTGCCTAACTCATATCTTCATGCATTGGGCCAAATTTGCTGACACAGTGGTATGTAGAGTTGGGTATTGATAATCAATCCAGCAGAGGCTCTACACTGCTTAATGATAGTGAACCGGTCTTAACTGGCTACCGATAAACTATTATGATACATTTCGGAAATATAAAAACAATTTATTAAATCCCTGAATCCAGAGAGCTTCATTCATACTTGAACTAAACTCAAAACACTATTAAATCCCAGGCAGCATAAAAGGAATGAGAGAAATGCACTGGATAAAAATTCCAACATTTGTATTTTATTGAATAACAATAAAAAGGCAATGTTTCTTTCAAAAACCATGAGGGTTGTCTTTTCAAAATGAGAATGAGAGCGCAATTCCCAAAACAGTTTAAAGAAAGATGGCGGCCCCCATGCAAAAAGAAATTTTTTCACAAGGGAGAGGAAGAAGGGGAGAAGAAGCAAGAAACTTGTTAAGTTGAGTCAGTTCACTGCCCTAAAGGGTTACCAACATGTGCTGGGGGTACTGTTAGTATATGCACTTGCATACTGTTAGCATATGCACTTACATTTTGCATTTAGGTTGGTAATCACATGCTAGGACTGAAATATCTGAGAACAGGCCTGTCGGCAGTCGGCAGGTCGGCAAAGTTCCGGTGCCGGTAACAAAACTTGGAAGTTTTGGCACCCTAATCACATTGCTTCATGATCATTGCCTCGTATTGGAATGCTAGAATTAGTATTGCATGAGATACAACCAATTAAATGGGATTCCATCGATAAAACAGACTGCTATTTTCATGATGAGATGATTCACTGATACACCCAAAGTTTTGACACTCATGCACATGTTGAAACATTTGATTGTTAACCCTGATGACCTTTTGGGCCTATAAATGACATCTAATAACAGCCACACCCGATAAAGTTGGCACACAAATTGTCTTTTACCCAATTAAATACACGTATGAAGTTAATTTCAATGCCTCTAGGGGGCATTTTAGTTGGTGTCAGTTAATTTCTTAAAATTTCTAGAAGGAAGTAGCTAACAGTGTACAATTCGATTGATGTAGAAATAAAAATATGCTTTATAAAACTACTTCTGGGTTCCATTCTTATTATATGGGTGTGCTTAGAAAACAATCCAGGGTCAAGAAACACAAATATTTCGTATAGTATGCTTCTGAAAGGTTACTTCCCTACCAAAAGTTGTTATTTATACCAAGTGTGGACGCAGTGCATTTGCATCTATACAAGTCATTAACTGGTCTATGGTAACCGATTCTGCTTCCTTGTTTTGGTGATGTGTGACTTTGCAATTCAATTAAAATCAAATATGTTAACCACAAATCAACTTGAAAATACTCAAATTTCTCTCGATAAGGATTATATCCAGCTAGCATTGGTGCAATTCGTTCGCATCATAGTCGAATCTGATATGGGAACATCAGTGCATTATTCTTTATGAATGTCTATGTGCCTCCCATAGTGTGATACTAGAAAGTTATTGAATCATCTTTGTCTTTGACTTTGACTATTTTTACAGGGACAAACCGATGTTTTTGTTCAAGTGTTGGATCAACCTATCGCTGATATTCAAGGTATAACCCTGTTTACAAAGCTAGCAAAGTAGTGTGTAAGCAGACCTTGGATCTGCATGTGATGCTCACAAGTCTGTTTAAATCTTAAGGATTCCTTTGGACTAAAAATCGATTATTTCAATCAGAAAACTTGCCATACGAAACAACCTGTAGTCATATTTGGAAAGCCTTCTATCCCCTTATTTTATAAATTGGACTGCATGGTTCTATGTGGCAGGCCATACATTTTTTGTTGTTGTTGTCACAGTAATAATTCTTAACATGAGTCTGGTACTGAGGCATTCAATCCTTATATCCTCATATCCTTCTTCTTATTCATGACTATGCACGCTCCTGCTAAATTTACAGTGTAATATACAGAGCCAAAAATTGTTCGATTCATCTCATGCCCATGTTCATGCTCATGCCATCATACTTTATTAAAGGCCAGACACAGCATTAAGAAGATAATTATCTTCAAGCTGTTGCATCCAATGGATTTGGCCAAGATTTGATTGTGTCCCCACAGTTCCCCTGGAAGATATAACACTATCACCAGACCTAGAGAGTATAGAGCCTAAAGGTGATCTGTCATCCGGAGTCATTGCTGGAATAGTGATTGTACCCTTGGTTGTTGGTACCCTCATCATATTACTGGTCATACTTTTGAAGAAAAGAAATATGCAGCAAAGCAAGAAGTAAGTTTACTTATTCAAAGTTTGGAAATTTTAATGTACACCAATGTTGTGGTTCATGATGGTACTGACTGTGAATGAAAATTTGAAAATGTAAAATTCAGAGTAGAGGTGAAATATGAGAAGTCACTTACCCTATAGGGTAAGTGACTTCTCATATTTCACCTGCTGTCTCCAACCTCAATAAATTGTGCCTATCTGCTCTGGCCTTAGTTCATACTGCTTCACTACCATTTGCAGTACAGATAGTATTAGCGGCAAAGAGCACTATCCGGCAGCAAGCTCTCCCAAAACCCACGGTGAGTGATGAAATTCTAGCTTCTACTATCACCAAAACTCACTCATTGCTCGAATCAAATTCCCTTATTGTAAACTGTGAAGATTGATTTGCATAACATGACAGAGAAATAACTAGATGAAGAACGAACTGTCAAGCCTGGTTTTATCGGTTTGTTAATTCTATTATGTTTCAAATTAACATCTAGTTTCCTTGCTATCGATTTTGTGGCTATCTTCAGCCCACAGTATGATTTTTACCTGTGAATCTTTACATCTGAGTCATTAGTAAATTTAGTGTGTTTCCTATTTGATAAGATCCAAGGGACTATGAGGAGATAATCCTTGATGTTCAAGCATCAAGACCACAAACAACTGCTGACTATGAGACTGTACCTGATAACTTGATCCCTACTAAAGAAGATCATCAGTATGCTACCTTATCGTCACAGTATGAGGTGCTGAGCAGGGCTAGAGTAGAAGATGATCATGTGTATGCAGATACAAACTGCAGAGATAATCAACCGCTTAGTAGTGTCACCTCATCATCACAAGGTGATAGCTGTACTTATGCCAATGTAGGCCTAGAAAAGAACTATGAGAATGTAAGTAGCTTTCAGTAGAGAAGCTACTTTCATGTATAACATAGTAAGAGTTCTACATACATTAGTGATACTTTCTGACACGAGAATCAATAGACTGACTGCACACAGTATGCAAAGCCTATTACTCAGCACATTAATAAGTTTTTGAATGTGAAAACCGTATCTGAGAGTGTTGTAGAGAAGTGATAAGTTTTACAGCATTTCTGCCATAACCTAAAAATAATCTGAGTTTAATTCGCTACTCCTACTACACACATACATACACATTGTTTCCAACCCTTTAATTGTATCACTGTGACTTGGTATTACGGGGAGTTTCAGTCTTTGACTGTCGTACAAATATTAAACACTAAGGACACATTCTATGCATACGTTTTATTCCCTCACTATGTTTGGTCTGTTACAATAATCCTTTCTAAATGCTACGACTGTAACTATCTTTAGCTCCCTTACACCCTTCCCTCTTACAGCTTGACACTTCATAGTTGATAGCGGACTTAACCAAATGTAACCATTATTTTCACCGTTTATATCAAATTATATGCAGTTTCTCTGTAAGTTTTAGATAGTAAGTTAGTACAAAAATAAAATCATATCATAGTTGATAAACAACATATTTTTATGCCTGGCTGGTAGGCTTGATTTTAACAGACATTTTCGAC
This sequence comes from Membranipora membranacea, assembly GCA_914767715.1. Taxonomy (NCBI): domain Eukaryota; kingdom Metazoa; phylum Bryozoa; class Gymnolaemata; order Cheilostomatida; family Membraniporidae; genus Membranipora; species Membranipora membranacea. The sequence goes on along the minus strand of OU612072.1, from coordinate 5,561,185 downwards.
TGGCAGGTTGCTGTTAAGCTTTAGCGTTCATCAGAACAAGTTGGAGATTGGGAATAATTAAGCCAAGCCCATGCTGGTTATCCTGACTAAATAGAATCTCCTGATACTGGTGTCAGCAGTGGGACGGACGCGGAAGGTTGGTAATCTGGAAATTTATTGAAAATTATTTTCCTTGCCCGTCTAAGAATGTCATTACGCTCATAGCTCTACTAAAATGTAGACCAGATAACATTTTTAGTGACCACGCCAGAGCATTTCAAGAATTTTTGTGACCAAAATATTTTACGCTTCTTGTCGGTATTGCTGGTCAAAGAATCTCAATGCGCTCACAGCTCTACTGAGATGTAGACCACGAGAGCTATCATGTATTGACCAGACTAAGGAAAATAACAATTTCAATTAACATTCTCATTAAAGAATGTGGAAGGACCACAGCAATATATAGTCTGGCAGCTAGTTCTACATTAATTATGCATTGTTTTCACTTTAGAAAATTCGGAGCACTTAAGGGTAAAAATTGTGTACAGTATTAGAAATTTTCCTCCCTTCTCATCTAAGAGCTATGAGGTATCCATGTAGCCTAGTGCTGTGCCAACCTAATAAACTACTACTTCAAAATACTTAATCACCATTCTTTTCGCATAAGTTCAAAATAGTTATTGTTCCATTGTCAGGAGATATTTTACAACAGTAGATAACTTCATTTATGAATTTATACAGTTCTCTCAGGTAGATACAAGTGATAGTTTATTGGGCTGGTTCAGCACTAGGCTTCGCAAATACCTCATACGTCATATACGAGAAGGGAGGACAATTTCTAACACTTTACGTAATTTTTACCCAGGAGTGCTCTGAATTTTCTAAGTGTGAAAATATTGCGTAACTACTGCAGATCTCGTATCTGCATAATCGAGAAATCTATCAACTCTCACGGTTCTGCTAAATAGTAGACTCCGAAAATATGGCAAACAGAGTTAAATGTTGATTGATTGAGTTATTACATATCACAGACAATATTACATGTCGCGAAATTCAGTGTAAATACTGGCCTTAAAAGAAGACATGAACAAAAATGGAAAAAAGCTCTGGAGGATTGCTTATAACAAAATATCATTTAATTTGCCAGGCAACAGCCGACTGATGAAGCAGACCGTTTAGCAAACGCCTTCCAAAATGCCTTCAGGAAAATGAATGGTGGGAGAGACCACTTTAAACTGCTAAGGATAATGGAAGTGAAGATATTGAATTATTCATTTAAAAATTCACTGATGTGCCCAAGCCAACAACTGGAAAGCCCATTTACATATCAGACTGTGTCTCGAGAAACGATCACAATAATTTGCAATAAGAGAAAATGTAGAGGCGATATTTGTTAACCTGAGAGCCAGGTGTGGTCTGACACAGAGACAAGCACTTGACGAATTGTCCACCGTAAGAAAAGAAACCGGTCAAAAGTTTCACTCACTCTGAGCAACCATTAAAAAATAGGACAAAGATACTAGTGATGAGCGTGGAAATCAAACCCAATTGAACACTGCGGGAAGTGAATGTGATCAGGTTTCGAAAGCTGATCCAAGCAGTTAACTTGTTAAAATTTTCGACCGGTCTAGTGTGTCTCAAAATGATGAGGTCGGCTCAATCTGTATTCAGAGGAGCATCGCCAGCCTAGTAGAAAGAGATAGAATACCAGAATCAACAATGCTTGAGGGGAACACTATGTGAAAATAACTGTGGGAAAAATGATGAAAAGGTTTTCAGCTGTAATGAAATGTGTTATTACGAGTCAAACTCCTGTTAATATATGCCTGGCAAGGCCGGAGGAAAAAGTATCCTGTATATACTTGATTCTGGATGTTCTAAATCTGTATTATCAAGGCATGTGTATGATAGACTCCCAAAATCTCTCAGATCCAAAAATGAGCCTCTGGAAAAATCTGGGGCAATGGCAGATGGGTCAAAACTACCCCTCGTAGGGAAAATCAAGCTGCAATGTTCAGAGCAATGAGAGAAATTTGTTGAGGAATTCATTGCTAGTGAAATAACACATGATGCTATACTCGAAATGTCGTTTTTCAAAGCGAGCGGCTGAACACTAAGCTTCAAGGAAGCCTCACTGTATATCAATAAAAAAAATATGTTATGTGATGATAGTTTAGGGGGTTTGCTTGTAAGCAATATCCATGTTATGTCTGATACAATAATCCAAGTAAGACCTGAAATGGCTGTTCATACAAATTTATGTAATAATACTAGAGGTATGTGTGGTATAACAGGAATAAAATGAATGATAAAATGCCAGAAAATGTTTTATTGGCATAAACGCTGTGGGAGCCAGATTGGTTGAATAAGATTGTAGAACACTGCTGCAATATCTTATAGGATGAAATCATCATTAGAGTCGGACCTGCTCCCGCTGATTTCATATCACTATCAAAAGATGATGGTGATGATGATGGGAGAGGAAGTTAATTCAGTAAACATCGGAGATCGGGAAAAATTAAGCCAAGCCCATGCTGGCTATCCTGACAAGATAAAGTTTCCCGACAGTTTTGCATAGTTAAACACAGCCCGTCTCGATATGTTTTATTGAAATATCACTCCCCCAACCAGAAAGCTGCGTAACTCATTTTCGATTACCTAATGTACTTTTTGCACAATTATTTTTGTACAAAGATTGCTCGGATTATAGGATAATATCACAAAAGTATCTTGAAGTACTCGGATGCCAAGATATCTAAACGGAATCGCTGCGGAACTCGTTTTTCTAATAATTTCACTGATTTTTAGTTATTTAACTGCATACTGTATGCAGTTTGGTTTCGCAGCGTGAATAATCAAATTGTTTAGCCTTCCTAAAGATTTTATTTTCAATAAAGCAGAATTTTGTTCAACATATCAACTGTTGATTAACCCTTTTAAAACAATTATTAATTCAACAATGGCATACTACAACATGCTTTCTCACTTTCTCACCTAGTCCGCCGTGTTCCGGGATGGGTAGCGGCCCTGCAGGGCACCAAGTTCTATCAGAGAATGCCATCTGATTCTATCATCAACATCTTCATCTGAGAGGCCCAATCTCAGCATTTCATCCTTCGCTGTATCCATCCATCTTTTCTTTGGCCTCCCTCTCTTTCTCTTTCCATGTATTCTCATCTCAGCCACCATTCTAATATTTTCCTCCCTATCTCTCCTGCGTACATGTCCATACCATTGAAGACGCCTCCTCTTCATACCTATTGCAATCGCTTCTATTTTGGCCTCCTCCCTTATACTCTCATTTGTTTCATGCTCTTGCCAGTCAATATTATAAATGTGTCGGAGCATCCTCATCTCAGTTGCAGTTATCTTGTCTTCTTGTCTTTGTTGAGTCAGTGGCCAGATATCATTTCCATACATCAGTGTAGGTTTTATTGCCGTCTTGTACAATAGAACCTTGAGCTTGGTGGGAATTTTCTTCTCGCAAAGCACTCCTGTGAGCTCTCTCCATCTATTCCATGCCTTCTCTACCCTCTTTGCAATTTCCATTCCGCATCCTCCCTCTTGATCTATTGTGGTTCCCAGGTATTTGAATGCTGATACCTGCGGCAGATCAGTTGAACCTTCTACATCATACTTTTTCATTTCTACATCCTTTGTAAGTTTCTGGCTGGCGGTAGATGTTCTGTCTTTGGCCTACTTACTTTTAATCCTGCATCTTCTAAACACCCCCTCCAGTTTTCCAGTCTCTCTCTTCCATCCTCTCCCTAGTTTCATCGCAAAGAACAAGGTCGTCAGCAAACAGCATTGCCCACAGCGTGTCCTCCTGAATATCCTCGGTGATGCCATCCGCGATCAATATGAAAAGGAAAGGGCTTAGTGCAAATCCTTGATGTAATCCTACTTCTATACTACAACATGCATTTTACAAAAAACTCAGAGTTTGACTTTAGGTCCATATTAAACTTAATCAATGACTTGGTTGAAAGCAGTTTCCTCACTCAATTATATCTTTTATACAGATGACACTAATATTTGCTTGACTGACCAAAACCTACCAAGGCAAGAAATCTCAAAAGTTCGAACTCAGTGCATTGCCAACAGACTCAATTTAAACACGAATTTTAGGCATTATTTTTCACATAAGATACCAAAACTATGGTAGACCTATATTACTCCTTTTTTCACCCAAATTTACTCTATAGAATTGCATTCTGGGGCCATGCCACTGACACAGCTCGGATGCAAGTTTGAATATTAATAAAAGAATTCTGAATAAAAAGTCAATAGAATATGTCACGTAATCTTTCTTAATTTTGGAAACTATGCCCATCCAAACACTATTTTCATTCTGTACTGTACTTATGAACTCCTTTAAAGAGATTCTCAACTGGGTTTTCGAAGAAAGTACTGGAAAAAAGAAAAGGGTGATTGTGGTTGACTTAACCATTATATGGTGAGAGTCTGGGATTCAAGCTAAAAAAATGAGCAAAATTATGTCAACCTAGCAGAGCTTTAGCAAACAACCGGGAATGAGGGCCAGACCTTGGGAGTTTTGGTAGAGAAGGACTTACTAGTGGATCAAGTGAGCCTAACAGAGCCTTGGTATACTAGCAGATAAGAGCCTGATCTTGTAGCGGATACATTTATAACTGTTTCAATATACTGCTAGGCAGAGCTAACCATGACCCTCAACTATATAAGAGGTTCATTGATAGATAAGCTCAGAGCCGAAACCACAGATGGATTTTTAATATCATTGGTCAATGCTCACAATACTGGGAGTAGCCATAGAGGGGTCTTCCCAGGATTAATCTTCCCTTCAGAAAGTGGATGCAGGAGAGCAGGGGAAAAATTGGGCAAGAGGCATTGCGCAACAAAAGAATGGAGTTGTCATAGATTAGTAAATTATAAAACTAAATCACTTGAGATTAGATTTCAAAATTAAGTCTACTGCCTCGACTGGAGCCTATGGTTCAGGGGCAACTTCTAGCTCAAAAATCAATATCTCAAATAATTCTCAATTTTCAGAGAATTTGAGAGCATCTTGAGAACCTACAAGGTCGTATATCTTTGTGAGGTCTGTCCAATGATATAGCTTGTCCTATCCTCTGAAACACAACTTGTTGGGTTTAATCAAAAAGATGCTCAAGGCTGTCTGTAACTTGAGATGGTGCGTCTGTTTAATTATTAGGCTTTGTGCTGAGTTGTGTCATGAGCAATGAGAGTAATTATCACTGAATTAGATTCTTCTCTTAGAATGGAAATAGTATCATAGCGTTATACGGTTAGGACACTAAACACAGGGACCCATCTGACTGTTATCTGATTGGCTGTCCCTAGTAGCATGAATAATTAGCCTGAGAAATTGTCTTGTTTACAATATTGCAAACAGTAATTATACCCCTACAGTGTCGATGATTAGGGCATTTCTAGATTGCTACTAGGGACTGGCTATTTTTGCAAGCCCTTTGTTTTGCAAAAGAAAGCTAATGATGCTATTCCAGATATGGAATTCAATGGTAATTATATATAAAGATGAGGCCCGATGTAATTGCTTGTGAGAATCATCTGCCATTTTGCAACCCTCTATCTAAAAATGGCATCTTGTGTCCACAGGGTGGAAGGCAAGGTAGATAGACTAGGAGCTATGCTCCGAGTATTGTTAAATAGCTAGTTTAGAGATCAATTAGAGTGTAACCACAAAACCCCCTCATTGATGAATCTGTCAATAAAAACTCGTTGCGCCATTACGGTTCTATAAAAAAATGATTTAAGGCTAAAGAACACCGACAGCAATTGGGTTAAGAGGGCTTTAAATATCTAAAGGGAGTGGAGTAAGGCTCTCAGACTTGCGTACCCCTGAACCTAACTTCCTGTCTATTGGGCAGTGGTGACTGCAGCTAGTTTTGGCTCTTGGGTACGACCTATGTACATTTACAGTTTGGTTGGTTAGACTCTAGCAGTAGGCAATCAGATTGTACCTTTGCTTTTATCATATAATACTTTTGCATTCATCTCATACATGACAAGTTGGTAAACCCAGAAATAAGGAGGTCTCCGCGGACAAACTCCCGTACCACTCTGCGCGTCCCACAGTGAAGGTGTAATTGGGTCCTTTTTGTCATTTATTTCAAGCCAAAACTAGAGCGTTCATATTATGAAATTGTATTGTTGCACTTTATCCGAACGAAGAGAGATAGTATGTTAATAGGCAATTATATCTAGGTATATGTACTGTGGGTGTAGGAAAACAGCTTAAAAAGTCTTTTGGGTGAAAGAAGCTGACAAAAGGGAGGAAAAAGGGAGATTGGGAGGAGGTGGAAACTGCACCTAAAAATTGGGAGGCTCCCTACCAAAAAGGGAGACTTGTCAGGTATGATTCATCTACACTTCGATATGAACGTTTTTCCTTTTTCCCACTCAATTGGTACAAAATCTAATTTCTCAATTACATTATTTATGAACTAGACTGTCTTGCTAGCTCCAAAAGCCTTTTTCAAAACTCAATACTCATCATATAGCCACTCAAAATCATTCTGCTATTGGTTTGTCGGGTTATGAATGCAGCGTAATAAAATCAGGACCGTGATATATTGACGATTTGTTGTGTAATCTTGAGAAAGAAGACTTCTGTGTTGAGATTAATGCATGAATCTAAAAACGCAACATAAATTTTAATCAAACACTGCCAGATTGTATGATCAAGACCAAATGTATATTGGGAGTTATCTCTTTTCTTCATACGGGGAGACAACCAGGACCCACCTGAAAATTAAAATATTGTGGGCGGAGATTGCAGTAGTCAATAGGTCAGTATGCTACACAAGAATAGTGACAAACTATTTGCCAAAATGAGTTGACAGTAGCGATAATTGAGAGTTTGTATATAATGCGCAGTTTCCCATTATCTATTGACTCTTGATATACAATATGGAAAGATTCCCCGCCTATGCTGGGTGCCTGTTTAAACATTTACCATTGAGGGCACATAAAAGTTCATCATTCCTTCTGTACTCGACTTCTCGCACTAGATGTGATGCGCTGGGGGGGGGGGGGGGAGATTGTAGACTCACTTCCTGGAAATTGAAAGGATAATTTATCATTGGGAATTCACCAGGAAACAAAAATAGCCTCAAACTGGCTAGGTTACATGTACTGCATAGCAAGGTACTTGTACCTCAAACAATCATTGGGGAAGTCTAGGAGTTTTATGCCATTGTATTATCAATTGTAGTCGACATGGAAGACATTCAATATCAGTTTTAATTGGCTGATATCCAGGCCAATAGACATCATATATTATCCAGGCTTCTCCTAACACAAGACACTCTGTTTAATTGTGATTGACAGTGTTTTATCAAACATTTCAACACTTGGTCCTCAAGTAGAAAAGGCAAAGCGGTTGTAAAATATTTGTGTACAAATAAATTTGATCGTTGAGAGATTTCTTTTGATCTCTAAGCAGTTGTTTTATCCCCCATTCCTTTAGTTAACCTACTGCCAACACAGCGCTCTACTCAAGAGATTTATACAAATATTAAGTACGCAGGTCAATAGTCATCTGCCTAGAAACAGTGTCTAATGATGAATTATCTTCTTCTTCTTTTTGTGTGACCTACAACACTCTTATGTAAACCTTGCCCTTGCTGCTAGGTTAATAAATCAGTTTTACAGAAATATACACGCTTCATTACAATACATAGTACCAAAAAATACCTCTGTCTGATGATATATATTTATAACGTGTCTATGTCTATCAGGTAGGGTTGTTCCCCATTCCAGATAACAGATGATTACCCTTGCATCAACATAGTATTTTCACTAAAATAATCAATACTACCATAGCGCAATTTCTAAATCTAGAGACTCAGTTATATTTGGTCTCAAATATTGTAAAGCAGGTACGAGTGATCTTCACCGGTCTCCAATCCATCATCAGCAGAGAGTGGGTTGTCCTATTGAATCACCCCGCTAACAGAAGGCTGAAGTTCCTCTTGTAACTCCTGAGCTAAGTCTGTATGATCCACAGGTACACAATCTGTAGAAAGACACTCAAACTAAGGATGTGCTCGTCTGATACGAGTTTTTGCAATTTGATGTAACTGAATTTTCCCGTCAAACATGAGTTTAGCATAACACTTGATCAAAATTGGTGTAAGAATGGATAACTCTCACTGACTAAAAAGAATGCCAAAAAACAGCTATTTTTAGGGACTTTTGAGGTCTTTTTAGGTACTTTTGAGGTGTTTTGTTGGCATTCTTTTGTGTTAAATTCAAGAAAAATGAAGTCAATTAAAAATTATGTTGGCATTTCTTGTGTGCACCATGGTTAATGAAAGCGGCTTCGTATGTGAGAACTTTCAAAAAAACTTTGTTTGGCCACAATAATGGTTATTTGGACAGCATGTTTGGCGTTATGCAAAGGCGGCGAAAATATTAGCCGTATTCGAGAGTCTACTGTCATTCCAGTATGCAAGCTAAGTTTTTGAAAGTCAATGTATATGACATTTGAAGAGTACTCTAAGAGAAAATCATAATTAATTTTGTTTCGAGCCTAATGATTGAAATTTCACATATTTTCACGGCTTCACAAAAAAAATGCGTTGTATGGCGTGACGTAAAAAGTCAATGTAGACTAGTCATATATCAGAGAAAATCAAATTTTATGATGAACGCAATCTCTAAGTATACATTCCACATGTTTTGAAATTTTTTGCAATTATTTTGACTCCTCCATCTGCATTGACAAAAACAGCGTTTTGTGCCTCATTTCCTCCCTAAAATGACACAACGTCATCGAATCAAGTTTTTGTTCAGGTATTCATTTTCAGTAGCTCGGCAGCTTTCCAACGGTATATGATATGTTGATATTCGGATCGGTCTTTGACATCACCTTAACCAGTTGGCTCCATTATTCATGCTTGAAATCAAAGCATATTTGCTGTGAGGTTTATTCATCGTTAATGCATGCCCTATTGCTCTTGTATTCATGCCAATTCAATGCTAAGTAGTGATGAAATATTCGTGATCTCATGACTTAATTTAGGCTTTGAAAGCTAAGCAACGAGGAAGTTAAATTCTAGATGAACAACATGTTCCCTTTGTAATCATTTTTGTGATGATTTACTTACTACATTAGCTTGTGTTAGGGTCAGTTAATCTTGATATCTGAAAGTTTACACACTACAAATATCTGGTAACTGCCTGCAAGAAGAGGACTGCAGTAGGTCTTTAATTGTGCTGATAGAACAGCCGTTTGGCTGTCATGATGGGATTGAAGATTTTATGTGTGGTTTATATCATAACCACCCTTTGGGGTAAGTCGGTTCAGTTATACACATGTTTAATGGAAGTTATGGAGTCAAGCTGCCACGCCATTAGCATCTAAATAATCCACAGTTCATGATGTAGACAATTTTTGAGTTAATCAGGAAACAGCTTTAACCGGGGTGATCGAATATGCAATATGTTAGAAAAAGTGTTAATCCATATAGGTGCAAAATTGTTTCCCTAGTCTACTCTAGTAATATGAGTTAACATAGACTTTTTTGATCCCTTGTTACAGGAAACAATGCTTTTTATAAATTTTGCCTTCTAATTACATTACACCACCCTTACTTGAAGGTCATAGCCACGCGAGTGTCAACGTTGCGATCGGGAAAAATGTCCGACAGTCCACTACGTTTGATCGGCCCCCTAGTGCGGGTACAGGTGAGACAGGGCCAAGAGTACCTTCAATAGCTGTTGATGGAATACCACGACCTAACCAATGTACAAATCTGGATAGATCAGACGGACTGTTTTCCCATACAGAGCCATATAAAAACAGCTGGTGGAAAGTTGACCTGGGAAAGATCTACTACATCTACAGAATAACTATTTGTAATCGTGGTTCCACATTGAGTAAGTGATAGTGGATATTTGACAGAAGTATGAAGATATTGACTGACGTTAGCGAGCGCTGATTTCGGATAATAATACTTTTTCAATCTGAAATAGTCATCAGACATTGTTCTCAAAATTCAGACCATTTAAATCCAGATGCCACAATGTTGAGTTTGAATCACTCCTAGAGTTTATTTAGGGATGATGTTGATTCCGAGTGTTAAAGGGAAGTTTAGGCAACACTTGAGATAGGTCCGAACATGTTCGATCTCTAAAAAAATCCACTCAACAGTGTATCAACCATGACAACAAACACCGGAACAACACAAATAAAGATGCGCTGCATCAAAATGAAAGGAACCCTCCTCCTGTCTCCTGTCCGCAGCCCGTGAGAATGATGTCAAAAATTTAATTAAGGACCATAATTGGCACTTCTGATATCGTCTATTACTGTCAAGCTTTTCCCTAACATTTATGTGGCTATGACTATATGATTTGTAGACGGTCGGCTCAATAATGTACAGATTTTGTCAAGCAGTAGTTCCAATCCATCAAATCCAAGTACATTTGGAAATAATTGGAGGTCAATCTACACTGTCAGGGAGCCTGCGCGCGACTTTACTGATGCTGAATTCTATGCCGCTGAGAGTGCTCGACACATTGCTTTATTTAATCCTTCTGGTGCATCTGTTACTCTGAGAGAGGTCACTGTTGAGGGATTCAGCATGGAAGGTGAGTCGCCTTATAGTTTGAGTAATTAAAAAGAAATACTGGCTTTTATAACACCATCTACAAAATCTTGAAGATCCACAGCCGAATGATATCCAGTGCTATGTGATTGGGCAATAATTGGACCAAGCAAAGTTTGAAAAGAGCTGAGCTAGGAAGAGCCTAAGCTGTTTCATCTTCCGCTGGGCTTGAGATTCAGCACAATTTCCCCTCTCAGATAGTAGGCCACCATATCATCGTCAATAGCCTACGCTTCGTCTGCTTTCTCTTACAGATGTCATTGCCATCAACCTCCAACAATACATTGATGACATTTCTCCATTCACAATGAATCTAACAATCAGTCTATCTCAATTCAACACATCAACATTTGAGAATTCCAAGTGAGTGGTCGGTGAGCCTTTGAATTGTTTTGTTTTAAGATATTGCATCAACCGTAAAAAGCAGGACTTAGTATTTTAGAATCGATTAAGCCAAAAGATATCGTCTGAAACATGGCTACCAAATTATACCAAATTATTAAATCGGATAAATTACCTTGCTCAGCAGATGTGGTCTATGTTCACTTTTCACCGCTGTGACCTAAATGGGTGACGGTTTTGAGCCACGATCACTGGAAAAGTAGCTTCCAATAATTTTTGTCAAAACCTGTCACTGCTTAAAAGGGTCAACAGCAGCAGCTCTAACACCCATATCAACATTCAGAATTGAGAGGTTTTATATCCTTCATAATTGAGAATGTGAAATCATGATGAGGCTTTGTTATTTCAATAAAATAACTTCCGCGAGATTTAATTTTTTTTTGTTCTCAGCTTGTCACATGACTATCATGAACAACACAACTAACCATAAAAGTGAGGAATGAAATGTTGAGCTTATCTACAGGCCCAATGTATCCACAAATGTGACCAAATGTGTAACACTCATTGGTGCTTCAATTAAACCCCTCTTTGACCATGAAAGAATTGGCATGGTTATAAATGCAACAACAAAAACTTGTTTTATCCTTTCTTCTTTTTATGCAGTTTAACAATTTACGAGATATCCGCCGCAGGTGAAAGGAATCAAATCCAAATGAGAATCATAATGGGCAGCACAGAGGACGTTTTCTTCTCACAAGAAAACCTGACACCATCAACTCAATATTTCTTTGAGGCCGAAATTTTAACATACAGTCATGTGTTGCTTAATCGACGATTTAATGCAAGCACTTCGCCATACATTTGTCAAGGTGAGTGAATCGGCAACAAACAGAGTCAAGTCTATATGTAAAATTGCTCATGGGATTGTGGCAACAGAGACCAATTGATAAAATCCCTTACAACAAAATGAGCTACTGAGTCATTTTGGTCACGGCATAGGAGCCACACCGGCATTTTTTTTCCTTTTTTCACCTTACACAAAGCTGTTGTCATGACTGGGGAAGAAGTCTATGAACTAATAACCTGACAATGTATTTACTGGCTGTATACACATAAGAAAAGTTTTTAGCATTTCAATAATCATCTCTCATGTTGGTTTGAGTCACTCTACAACATACTCTTATGTAATCAAGCTATTCACTCATGCCATGGAAATAAAATCCATGACATTTCAGAAAACTTCATCGCCTATACCTGCAGTGGTAAGACCAATTTATCCTATGTATCTTTATCAATTAAATGACAATGACTCGCAAATCGAATATTCATGGTACAACAAATGCAAATTTCGTGTCAATATGAAGCAATCCTTCTACGGCTTTCAAACCAGTTCAGTCGATTAAGGCATGAATGAATATCAGAAGGTTTTTTATAAGACACTTGTTATTTTTCCTCTCGGTAATCAGATCCCAGCACACCAGGACAAATATCTGTGACTCAGTCAGAAGATATGGAGAATGAAGAAAGACCGGTCAAATTGTTCATCAGATGGCAGGTGATAATGTTTTGCATACGACTGTTTATCCCCTTTTCCTTCTCTAATAAGCGCACACCAATTTAAGATCCTGTATAGTATTCAATGTAGCAGAAACTGATTTAAGGAAGACATAAAAATGGTTTGGAGGATTTCAAATTAAATGGCTCTTATAGATATGCATATCTTTGTTTTATGGTTTGTAGGTACCTGGTACAACTGGTTGTGAGCCCTTGATGAACCAGATTCTAACTTATATAATCTCTGTTGATGATACCACCTATAATTCTATGGACATAGCTTTTGATGTGACACTGAAGGCCCATAAAAATTATGAAGTCAGTGTAAGAGCAGTAAATTCCCAGGGCATGGAAAGTGTGTGGTCAAGACTTCAACTGACAACCATATCTACAGGTTTGTTTTCAATCAACTGTGATATTAATCCTCTAATATTAATTCCTCTGTGGCATCTTTCAATTTGAAAACAGCCGACATCACTATCTGGTCGCTCAATCTGTGTGGGAGGGATATCTGCAGGGTCTCGTTCTCAAAACGCTCACTCTTTGATGGAACTATAAACATTCTGAGTGTGACCAAATTTGTCAAGTTGAAAGAGCATGTGAACAATAACTATAATAAGCATCGCTCAATCTAACTGAAGGATGCACTGGCTTATTTGCAAACTGAACCTTTCCCCTTTAACCAAAGCCGTTTGAAAATAATAAACTTGTTACCTCTCTAAATCATAAGAAAAGAATTATGGCTCTCAAAGGGCATTGGCCCTTGGAAAAAGTCTTTCTTTTATCGTGGATTATTTGATTTATATTTTTTGGTTATATTCTCAGCTGCTCCCAGTGGCATTTCTCTACTAGCAGTTAACAAGACATGTGTGAATATCCGATGGTCAAATGCTACGAGCAATGTAAATGGTCCAATCACGAAATACCAAGTGAGTAAACTGTAATCAACGGTAATGTCGGTTGGGTCATGTTAGGGTCAAGTCGGGTCAGAGGTCTACATCCTTACGGGTCTCATCTACTAGAGTGATGGTCAAAATACTGGACTCGAACCTGAGACCTAGTGCACTACAGTCCACGCTCTTAACCACTATGATATGGATTTTAGGTGATGATATGGGAAATAGAGACTATACGATGATAAAACATATAGCTATTAGTCATGCTTTTGCTGTGATTATTATGAACGGCTTACAACACTACATAAAGCTTTCTTCAGACATCTATAATTCGATAAATCCTTGACAGAATTTGATGGAACTTGGTCTCAACATTGTTCATTATGTCTAGATTATATATTACAAACTGAATCAAACTTAACATGTACTATTAGCTAATTGCACTAGTGATTAGTAGATGAATATCCATCATTCTTTTAAATTGTGATATCTGAAGACAGTGTAGGAGTAGGACATCGACTTATGAAGTCGGAATGTAAATCCATTTCATGGCTCTTTTCGACTCGACCCGGCTCATACCCAAATTTAGGGAAATTTCAGTGGCTCGGCTCATTTTCATTTTTGCTGGCTCAATACAACACTAGGGTATATAAGATTAAAACTGAACTAGATTGTTAGATTTCTAGATTGTTAGCTTCATGTAAAACTTTCAAATTCTCTTCAATGTTGTAAGATGAGTTATGGGAAAAATGTATACAAATATACAAATTTATCAATTGATTACCGAATAATGCTGTTATGCTGTTTGAGCGGCAAGTCAAAGGATAAGCTGAATATCCCGAACTTGATTTCGCAACAGGAAAACTCATGCTGTGAAAATTAAATGATATTGAATTATCTCCTACAGGATCAGGAGATTCAATCTAAACCATAGATGCTTTGGAAAGTGACAAAAGCTGATTAAATTTTCTTCCCCCACCTGTTCTCATTTTTTTTCTGATTACATTTGCATTGCTGTAGATTACATGTAAGCATAATGGCACTGATCTGGATATAGAGAAGGAAGTACCTGCAGGAACATTACCGATATCTGTATATATCTGTGGCTTCTCAGCTGGTACTGAAGTGAAATGTGATGTCACAGCCTTCACATCTAACAACCAGACATATAACAGAGGTCCTGCCAGTGAAGAAGTATCTACCATCACCCATATAGATTGTGAGTACTTATCAACCAAATAAAAGGGGAATCTATGACAAAGGCGAAAATCCATCTTTGATCCCTTATTACAATAGGCAATGAAAACATTATGAGTAAAAGCATTATGCAGACTTGACCTGTAATAAGAGTCAGATATATCACAAACTAGAAGTTTCATCCTGATGAGGTGAGCATACAGGTGTAATATCTGTTGTTGAACAATGCAGGAAGGGATAACTGGTTGAAATCAATTAATAATCCTGAAATGATTTGTTTGCAGTTGATAGTTTTGAACCTCAAGAGGAAAAAGTGATTGCTGAAGTAGGTGGAATATTCCCAGTACCATTTCCTGCCATCACACCACCTGAAAACGCTGAAGTTGTGTGAGTACGCAACCTCGATAGCTTCATAATTTTTAAAATGCTACAAAGGCTCCGATTTGTTGGGGGAAATAATTTTATGAACAGAAACTAAGGTATATTGCTGCCCAAATACGAGGGAATATATCAGTAGACGCTTGTCAATTTTTTTCCTACATTTTGCAATGTTCGAAACTGAAAGAAAATAGCAAATGAAAACATTGAATTAATTTTGTGATGTATTCACAAAAATTGAGACTTCTATCTTCATGCGTGTCGTATTCCAGGGCTTACAAAGTTATTGTCACAAAGAAAACAGCTGCAGAGAAAAGAGGAAGAAAGAGACGAGCATCTCAGTCTTGTTCCTATCAGATCTTACCAGAACGGGCTGGGCCTACCACATTTGACCCATTACTCAACTTCACAGAAGCAGCAGATTGCAGTCTAGATTATTACTTGGCTGCCATTCTCACAGAAACCCCTCCAGCTGGTACGTAAACAAGCTTAATCAATTTGCCATGGCTGTATAAAAGTTAACTTGATCTAGTCTTAGATGAAAAGACATGATACTATTAGTCGATCTTGCAATGACGTTATTAGTTGACCTTGGCAGCTTGGTTTTTTCACAAATATTCACATCGCTGACCAAATCATAACTTTTCATATTGATATTACATATGACCTTAACTATCTTGCAATCAATTATTAATTCTTATTCTACAGGCTACCGATTTCCAGTAGGTGATGGCCTAATGTACAATGGAGTTCGCAATGTTCTACTTGAAAAAGGATCTGGATACAATGTTTACTACGGTGTTGATGTCCGAATAGAGGTAGGTTTTATTTCATGGGAGAAAAAGTATGACGAGTCACTGAACCAGATAATTAAAGTGACTAACAAAACTGGGAAGCGTGTTGAAGTTCTGGCACCCTAATCACATTGCTTCTTGATCATTGCCTGGTATTGGAGGGCATAGAATTAGTATTGCGTGAGAAACAACCAATTAAATGGGATTCCATCGATAAAACAGATTGCTATTTTCATGATGAGATGATTCACTGATACACCCAAATATTTGACACTCATGCTCAAGTTGAAACTTTTGATTGTAAACCCTGATGACCTTTTGGGCCTATAAATGACATATAATAACAGACACACCCGACAAAATTGGCACGCAAATTGTCTTTTAGCCAATTAAATACACGCATTAAGTTAATTTCAGTGCCTCTAGGGGGCATTTTAGTTGGTGTCAGTTAATTTCTTAGAATTCTAGAAGGAAGTAGCTAACAGTGTACAATTCGATTGATGTAGAAATAAAAATATGCTTTATGAAACTACATCTGGCTCCCATTCTTATTATATGGGTGTGTTTTCCACAGCTTAGAAAACAATCCAGGGTCAAGAAACACAAATATTTCGTATAGTATGCTTCTGAAAGGTTGCTTCCCTACCATAAGTTTTTATTTGTACCAAGTGTGGAAGCAGTGCATTTGCATCCATACAAGTCTCTAACTGGTCTATGGTAACGATTCTGCTTCCTTATTTCGGTGATGTGTGACTTTGCAATTCAATTAAAATCAAATATATTAACCACAAATCAACTTGAAAATAATCAAATATCTCTTGATAACCGATTATATCCAGCTAGCATTGGTGCAATTCGTTCGCATCATAGTCGAATCTGATATCGGTAAATCAGTGCATTATTCTTTATTAATGTCTATGTGCCTCCCATAGTGTGATACTAGAAAGTTATTGAATCATCTTTGTCTTTGACTTTGACTATTCTTACAGGGACAAACCGATGTTATTGTTCAAGTGTTGGATCAACCTATCGCTGATATTCAAGGTATAACCCTGTTTATAAAGCTAGCAAAGTAGTGTGTAAGCAGACCTTGGATCTGCATGTGATGCTCACAAGTCTGTTTAAATCTTAAGGATTCCTTTGGAATAAAAAATCGATTATTTCAATCAGAAAACTTGCCATACGAAACAACATCTAGTCATATTTGGAAAGCCTTCTATCCCCTTATTTTAAAAATTGGCCTGCATGGTTCTATGTGGCGGGCCATAAATTTTTTGTTGTTGTCGTCACAGTAATAACTCTTAACCACAGTCTAATACTGAGGTATTCAATCCTTATATCCTTCTTATTCATGACTATGCATGCTCCTGCTAAATTTACAGTGTAATATACAGAGGCAAAATTGTTCGATTCATCCCATGTTCATGCCATCATACTAATTAAATAATTATCTTCAAGCTGTTGCATCCAATGGATTTTGCCAAGATTTGATTGTGTCCCCACAGTTCCTCTAGACCAAGAGAGTATAGAGCCTAAAGGTGATCTGTCATCCGGAGTCATTGCTGGAATAGTGATTGTATACTTGGCTGTTGGTACACTCATCATATTACTGGTCATACTTTTGAAGGAAAGAAATATGCAGCAAACCAAGACGTAAGTTTAGTTATTCAAAGTTTGGAAATTTTAATGTACACCAATGTTGTGGTTCATGATGTTACTGACTGTGTTTGTAAATTTGTAAATGTAAAATTCAGTGTAGAGGTGAAATAAACCTCAATAAATTGTGCCTACCTGCTCTGACCTTAGTTCATACTGCTTCACTACCATTTGCAGTACAGATAGTATTAGCGGCAATGAGAACTCTCCGGCAGCAAGCTCTTCCCAAACCGACGGTGAGTGATGATATTCTAGCTTCTACTATCACAAAAACTCACTCATTGCTCGAATCAAATTCCCTTATTGTCAACTGTGAAGGTTGATTTGCATAACATGACAGAGAAATAACTAGATAAAGAACGGACTGTCAAGCTTGGTTTTATCTGTTTGTTAATAGGCCAGAAGCAGCCTAGCTGTAACTGCTCTATAAAATAATGGCATGGACAATTATTTTTGATGGCAGGAAACTGATCGCATTTTATACTTCACTGATGTTTCTTCTGTAAAATTCACTGGATGTACCCAGTTGTAGTGTTCATGTTTAGAAATTAAAAATTGTTTTGTTTTTGCATTATATGTGTGGGGACATAACTATTATTCAGTGTAATCTTACTAATCTATTCTTTAGGGAATTCCAGGTTGAAACTGCATTGTGGGGATTTCGTTGAGTTGCCAATTTATTTACCAAGTAAACTTGCAGAAGTCTGCTTGTGTTAGATCAGGACAAATAATTTGTCCTGATCTAACACCAGCAGACTTTAAAATTTTCAATAAGTATAATGTCAGATCTTTATGAGGTTAGTATGATACTGTCTTGCGGCAGCATATCCGCAATATTTCTCAAAACTACATATAATGAGTGAAATGTTAAGAATTCAATAAAGCGTGTTTCTAGGGTGAAACAACGTGCTGAATCCAAAATTAAGGGTGTACCCAGTTGTAGCAATCTTGTCAGCGGCAGCGCGGCAGCATATCCAGTGGATTGGGAGCCACTCGGAATGCAGGCAAATGGACCCAGTCATAGCAATCATGTCAGCGGAAGATCGGCAGCGCGGCAGCATCTCGCAATTTTTCTCACAATCGCTAATAATAAGTGAAATATTACGAGTTTAAAACAAGGGTATATCTAGGGCAGAACAACGTGCTGAATCCAAAATTGAGAGTGTATCCTGTTGTAGCAATCACGTCAGCGGCAGCGCGGCAGCATACCTGCAATTTTCTTCACAATCGGTTAGCTAAGTGAAATGTTAAGTGATTGATATGGTCAGCAGGAAACACGACTATATGTATGATTTCAACAATATATTCTATCACATCATTATAAAAGGTGGTCAGCAACAGCACTACATCTCAACGAGAACAAGACAAAAAGCAGCCTAGACGTATAACTGCTCAAAACATGATAGCGTGAGACAAATTCGATGTAGGAAAAAAGTGTGTACCCAGTTGAAGAGGTCAGCCGCAGCACTACTGCATATCCCAAATATTCACACTATCGATATGTTATTAGTAGGAAGTCAAGAGTTTGATGCAGTTGGCACAAGTCAAGACTATAGTCCTGGGTTCTACATTGTATATGTTTTATCATTGCATGAGGTGGTTGGTGAGAGACAGCGCTACCGCATATCCCCATATCATGTCATTAGCATGTTAGGAAAGAATGCGAAGCTGGCATATCTAAGTTTTTCAGAATCTGAAAGTTGGGTTTCTTTCTGGAAAGTGAGGCACTCATTGAACTCTTTGCTCATGTGTTATGCAAAATATATCCAGCCGAAAAATGTCATAATAGGCAATTGAAACATCAAAAAATGTTGTTTGTAAATGCCCAAAGACAGTGGTCTTAAGACCATACAATATCATATTAGTCCCATAAAAAGTTTGACAGAATTCAATTGAATTTTTTCAATTTGTGCTGGTCTGATACGAGCAAACTTCTCTACAAGTTTACTTCTTTAATTAATTGCCATGTCAACAAGTCCCACAATGCAATTTCAACCTGGAATTCCCTGATGATTAAATTAGTTAGATTACACAGAATGGGAGTTATTTCTTCACACATATAATGCCAAAACAAAACACCTTTTAATTTCTAAATATGACCACTACAACTGGGCAAACCCGGTGAATTTTACAGAACATACATCAACGAAATATAAAACGTGATCAGTATCCTGCCATCAAATATTTCCGTGCCATAACAACTTATGCTATAGCTGCTTCTGGCCTATAAGTTTATTATTATGTGTCAAATTAATGTCTAGTTTCTTTGCTATTTATTTTGTGGCTATTTTCAGACCACAGTATGATCTTTAGCTGTGAATCTTTACATCTGAATCATTAGTAAATTTAGTGTATTTCTTATTTAATAAGACCCAAGGGAATACGAGGAGATAAACCTTGATGTTCATACATCCAGACCACAGACAACTGCTGACTATGAGACTGTACTTGATAACTTGATCCCTTCTAAAGAAGATCATCAGTATGCTACCTTATCCTCACAGTATGAGGTGCTGAGCAGGGCTAGAGTAGAAGATGATCATGTGTATGCAGAATATATGCGGAGATAATCATCAGCTTAGAAGTGTCACTTCATCATCACAAGGTGATAGGTCTACATATGCCAATGTAGGCCTAGAGAATAACTATGAGAATGTTAGTAACACTCAGTAGAGAAGCTACTATTATGTATAATATACTAAGAGTTCCAGGAATGTATGACATACATTAGTGACACTTTCTGACATGAGAGTCAATAGACTGACTGCACACAGTATGCAAAACCTTTTACTCAGCACATTAACAAGTTGTTGAATGTGAAAACCGTATCTGAGAGTGTTGTAGGGAAGTGATATGTTTTACAGTATTTGTGCCATAACCTAAAAATAATCTGAGTTTAATTCGCTACTCCTACTAAACACATACATACACATTGTTTCCAACCCTTCAATTGTATCACTGTATTTTGGTATTACACAGTTAAACCCACCCCGTCCCGTTATGTTTGTTTGAAATGTCACTCCCCCAACTAGAAAGCTGCGTAAATAATTTTCGATAATCTAATCTAAATTTTGCCTAAAGATTGCTCGGATTATAGGATAATGCCAAGGTATCGGAATTGGTGCGGAATTCGTTTTTTCTAATAATTTGACTGATTTTGATTTCTTTGCCTACATACTGTATGGAGTTTGTATTCAGTATGAATAATTACATTATTTAGCCTTCCTAAAGATTTTACTTTTAATGAAGTAGACCTAACATGTCAACTGTTGATTAACCCTTTCAAGAACAACTATTATTTCAACAATGGCATAATACAACATACATTTTACATAAAACTCAGAGTTGGGCTTTAGGTTTATGTTAATCTTGATCAATGACTTGGTTGAAAGCTGTTTCCTCACTCAGATATATACTTTATACAGATGAAACAAATATTTTCTGGACTAACCAAAACTTACCAAGGCAAAAAATCTCAAAAGTTCAAACTTGGTGCATCGCCAACAGACTCAATTTAAACACAAATTTTAGGCATTATTCTTGACTTATTATACCAAAAATATGGTAGACCTATATTACTCATTTTTTCACCCAAACTTACTCTATAGAATTGCACTCTGGGCCATGCCCCTGACACAGCTCTCAAGCAAGCTTACATATTAACAAAACCATTCTTTACAATTAGTCGAAAAAGAATATGTCATATTATCTTTTTTAATTTTGGGAACTATGCCCATCCACATACAATTTTTATTCTGTACTAACGAAAATTCTCAAGCGGGTTTTCGAATGTAGTACTAGAGAAAAGAAAAGGGTGATTGTGGTTTGCTCAATCATTACATGGTTAGAGTCTGGAATTCAAGCTAAAAATGCAAGCAAAATTAAGTCAACCTAGCAGAGCTTTAGCAAACAACCAGGAACATGGGCCAGACCCTGGGAATTTTTGTAGAGAAGGACTTACTAGTGGATCAAGTGAGCCTAACAGAGGCTTGGTATACTAGCAGATAAGAGCCTGATCCAGTAGCGGATACATCTATAACTGATTCAATATACTGCTAGGCAGAACTAACAATGACCCTAAACTACATTAGAGGTTTATTGATAGATAAGCTTAGAGCCGAAACCACAGATGGATTTTAGAATCTTTGGTCAATGCTCACAATACTGTGAGTAGCCGTAGAGGGGTCTTCCCAGGATTAATCTCCCCTTCAGAAAGTGGATGCAGGAGAGCAGGGGAGAAATTGGGCATGAGGCATTGCGCAAGAAAAGAATGGAGTTGTCATAGATTAGTAATCTATAAAACTAAATCACTTGAGATTAGATATCAAAATTAAGTCTACTGCCCCGACTAAAGCCTATGGTTCGGGGGCAACTTCTAGCTCAAAAATCAATATCTGAAATAATTCTCAACTTTCAGAGAATTTGAGAGCATCTTGAGAACCTACAAGCTCATAAAACTTTTTTAGGTCTGTCCAATGATATAGCTTGTCTTATCCTCTGAAACACATTTGTTGGGTTTAATTAAAAAGATGCTCCAGGCTGTCTGTAATTTTGGACGGTGCGGCTGTCTAATTATTAGACTTGGTGCTGAGATTTGTCGTTAGCAATGAGAGTAATTATAAATAACGATGAGGCCCAATTCAATTGCTTGTGAGAATCATCAGCCATTTTTTAACCCTCTATATAAAATTGGCATATCATGTCCACAGGGTGGAAGGCAATGTTGATAGATTAGGAGTTATGCTCCAAGTATTGTCAAATAGCTAGTTTAGAGATAAATCAGAGTGTAGCCTCAAAACTACCTCATCGGTAAATCTGTCATTAAAAACTAATTGCGTGATTTTCACAGTACAATAAATATCTAAAGGGAGTGGAGAAAGCCTCTCAGACTTGCGTGCCTGTGAGCATAACCTCTTGTGGATTGGGGCAGTGATGACTGCAGCTAGTGTGGGCACTTGGGTATGATCTTTGTGCATTTACAGTTGGGTCGTTTAGACTCTAACAGTAGGCTGTCAGATTGTACCTTTGCTTTTATTACGTAATACTTTTGCACTCATCTACACTTCGATTTTAAACATTTTGCCTTTTTCCCACTCAATTGGTACAAAAGCTAATTTCTCGATTGCGTTATATATGAACTATACTGTCTTGCTAGCTCCAAAAGCCTTTTTCAAAATGTGATACTCCTCATGAATAGCCACTGAAAACCCTTCTGCTATCAGTTCGTCATGTTTTGACCACTGCATAATAAAATCAGGACCTTTATATATTGGCAAGTATAAGGCTGTTTGGACTGTGTAATCTTGAGGTGTCGTATACGTACAAGCAAGACCTTCTGTGTTGAGATAATGCACAAATCTAAAAATGCAAAGTAGGTTTCAATGAAACACAAAAAAATCCACACCCACTGCCAGATTTCATGATCAAGACCGGATGGGAAATAGCGGGAGTTATCTCATTTCTTCACACGGGGAGACAACTAGAATCGATATTCACCTGAAAATTAAAATAATGTGGACGAAGATTGCATTAGTCAATAAGTAGTGAAGTACAAAATCAAATATTTTCCATCACATAATATGTACACAAAAATAGTGAATTGACGAATTGACAGTAGCGATAATTATTTGATAATGAATTGATAGTTTGTATAGAATGTGCAGATTCCCATCATCGACTTGGATCCCTCATATATATGGAAAGATTCACCGCCTCAGCTAGGTGCCTGTTTACACCTTCACAATTGAAGGCACATAATAGATCATCAGTTCTGCACTGGACTTCTCGCATAAGATGTGATGCAGTGGGGGGGGGGGGAATCGTAGACTCTCTTCCTGAAAATTGAAAGAATAATTCATCATTTGGAATTCACCAGTAAACAAAAATGTGTTGCATAGCAAAGTACTCGTACCTCAAATTAAAAGTCTAGGAGTTTTATGCCATCGTATTAATAATTGTGGTCGACTTGGAAGACATCCAATCTCAGATTTTCATTGGTTAATATCCAGGCCAATAGATATCAAATATAATCCAGGCCTCTCCTAAAAAGATATGCACTGTTTTAACTGTGATCGACAGCGTATTATGGAGAAATGTCAAAATTTGATCCTCTAGGAGATAAGGCAAAGCATTTGTGTACAATTTAATGTGATTGTTTAGTGATTTCTTTTCATCTCTTCGTCGTTGTATTATCCACCAGTACTCTAGTTAACCTCATGTCAACACTACAGAGTTTGCATGCCCTGTTGGCTTGTATTCATGCCAATTCAATGCCAAGTACACACAGAAAAAAAATAGCATTGTTTTGATTTTGAGATAGTTCCCCTACTTCACCCTTGCAATTAATTATTTTGACACTAAAATGACCTGCCAATTAAAGAACCATCAGCTGTGATTTGATACTCTGAATTAATCAACTGTCTCCTGAAACTGGTTGTAGGTGAATAAATATTCAAATTAACTCTGAAATATGATTCTTATTTGATTAATTCAAAGGGAGGGGGAACTATCTTGGAATCAATATAACTGTTATTTGATGCTAATATACCTTTTGATTTTGAGCTAGAGTCATTGTGATTCTAAAATTTCTTTATGTGTAGTGATGAAATATTTGTGACCTCATGACTTAATTGAGGCTTTACAATAGTGGCAGCGAGGAAGTTAAATTCTAGATGAACGACATGAAATGATATCATCCTTTATTTCAGTGAATGCTGTTCAGTAGAAGAATCCAGCTGTTGTAGCGCAGCAGATTTTTCAGGATATTTTGATAAAATAAGAAATACAGTAACCTGCCCGTAAAGGAAATATCAGCAGCCAACAACGCGGCTGAATTGTACTCGAGATGTATCTTGTGTACGTCGTCATCTTCGTTGCTCTATTGGGTAAGAACTGTCATGTCTCTTAGTGCGTAATTATGGAAGATAATTATATGATTTAAACTTCACCTGAATATAGGGGTTTGTATCGTCATTATTTGAGACCACGAAACACTTTTGAAGGATCTTGTAACGGTCGGTACGTTTGGTATCCTCCGTTATCAGTGATTTTGGGATAGTCGTGTTGGCGGTCAAAGCCACACTTTGAATTGTCTTGTTAGACTGATGAGGAGCCAGGAAGTCTCATAAACACCACGTTTCCCTGTGGGTTTGAGGTCGGTCTGGATCGAGCTGAGTTGTCACCTCTTTGCGTGCCCTCGTAAAATGCATCCATTCCCATGGATAGAGTTGAGAAGAAAACGAGAAAAGAATCCGCCGCCACGGGACCAGGGCATCTTGCGTGATAGTCTTTGCTAACCGCTCAGCCACGCCAGCTCACTATGGTGCGAGCCGCTTAGTGCAAGCTGAACCTTCGGGCTTAGTGCAAGCCTGCAGGTGTTTCGATGGCTCGAACAGCTCTGGAAATAGCCTCAGATCGACCTCAAAGTTAACATGGAAACGCAGTGAATTATGCCTCATCAATCTTGTATGCAATAATTACTGCGACGCACCGCTGACTTTACATAACATTCCCTTTTGTTATTTATTCCATCACAGCACCAAAGGCATATTTACTTTCGTTATTCTATTGAGAAGCTCCAATGAAACCGTTTTCAAAGATTTGTTATGAAATTCTACCACCTAATTGTAACTATTCACAGCAAACACTCTAAGCCTTACTTCTCACACCCTCGCTCTTGAGCTACAATCTACCAACATAGGTTATCGGCTTATACTAGCGATGTAACCCTTTCATCACAACTCAACATCACATTTGATGTACCTCATGTTATGGCTCTAGATTATGATTTAATAATCATACAGGTTGTACAGACGCTGGATTGAATGTAGCTGTAGGAAAACCAGCCGATCAGTCATCTTATTACAGTAGGCCATCAAGTGCTGCTGGTGTGACTGGTGTGCAACCGTCTGGTGTAGCTGTGGATGGAGTTCCACTTCCAGAAAGCTGTAGCGATCTGATAGCAGATGATGGACTATTTTCCCACACTGAGTTGTCGGCAAAAAGCTGGTGGAGAGTTGATTTGGAGAAGGTGTATTACATCTATAGGATAACCATATGTAATCGTGGTAATGTCACATACACTGTATGTGACACGCCTAGGTGCATGACTCTACATGAAGTTAGGCATTGTATATTGCACTGTCATGGTTGCCATGGTCCTAATCTGATTAATTGTTATACTCTTCCGCATTTACTTCCATTTTTTGCACATTTAATTACCATCTAAATGCGGAGGTTGGCCATCAAAATGATGACGTATCATCCCACCTGTTTCTATTTTTACGACCTATTTATACAGGTCGGTATAAAGAACAGTGGTTTTTGCTCTGAAGATTCAGTTACAACTTGGCGTTGCAATTTATCAGTTGCCTGGGGCATTTGCCCCAGGGTGTAGTTCAGTAATAAAATCATCAAACTGCCGAAAAACTGCATTCAGTATTATAAAGAACTCTGCCAGCAGTGAACTGTTGTGATCTTTCTCGATCCGACAATTGGTGCCCAACCGAGTGAGGAGAGAACTTCACACCTTCAGATGATGAGACTGATAGCGTTGAATATACAAGAAAGAGGATGGAGATTTTGGACTTGGAGGAAAATGTCTTTGGAGTAGATGATCTAATGCAAGCAGTATAATGGAACCATATGTGTCTACATCGTCTACATTACTATAAGGAGAAATGGACACGGACTTTTTAGATGATGTAGAGACAAAACATATGGAAGCTGATATACTAGTGATGACATTTGATCTTCTGCTCATGATTCACCAACTGACAAGGTACCTCTGCAATTTCCTGATTTTATTCAACCAGTTCTATTCAGTCTCAGTCTACAACAGCAGACAAACTACTCTGGTGGTGTGAACACTTTAACTCAAAAAAATAGAAAAACTTCAATAAAAACATTAGGCAGCCGTAACCTAAGATCCGCTAAGAGTAAAAGATTATGGAATGCAGCTGACTACAACCAACTGGCAACTGATCTTAATATAGCAGCAGTATTAGTGCAAGGATCAGCACAAAATAATATGGTCACTGTATTAGTTAGGATGTAATGAATTATTTGATATTATTACCATCGACACAACCTTGATCATGCAATTTATATATTTATCGTTTGAATTTCCTGCGATGCCGATTTTTTAATGATAGTTGTGCAGGAAAGCAGCATTATAATATTTCATGAATTTTATACCTTCGTCTGTCCTGTAATCTAAGCAAAGCTTAGGTTCTTAGATCTAGAGTTGAGAGGAAAGTGGGATATATTTTTTTTGTTAATGGACCTGAAGCAGTTGTTAAGGTTCTTCAGCCTTGGAAGGGAATGTCATGATTTTGTTATG
Organism: Membranipora membranacea; assembly: GCA_914767715.1. NCBI lineage: Eukaryota > Metazoa > Bryozoa > Gymnolaemata > Cheilostomatida > Membraniporidae > Membranipora > Membranipora membranacea. The sequence goes on along the minus strand of OU612072.1, from coordinate 5,534,412 downwards.
ACCGTCTTTTATGCATGACATTTTTTATTTGTTTGTATTTCAGGAGATTTTGAGGTTTTAAATTTTATATTGCAATGATTATCCTTGTGTGACATAAGCTGTAATGTTTTTTGAACCAGTTAAAGCGATCGAGGACGATCGCAACCAGGGGGGTGCATGTGTCACATACACTGTATGTGACACGCCTAGGTGCATGACTCTACATGAAGTTAGGCATTGTATATTGCACTGTCATGGTTGCCATGGTCCTAATCTGATTAATTGTTATACTCTTCCGCATTTACTTCCATTTTTTGCACATTTAATTACCATCTAAATGCGGAGGTTGGCCATCAAAATGATGACGTATCATCCCACCTGTTTCTATTTTTACGACCTATTTATACAGGTCGGTATAAAGAACAGTGGTTTTTGCTCTGAAGATTCAGTTACAACTTGGCGTTGCAATTTATCAGTTGCCTGGGGCATTTGCCCCAGGGTGTAGTTCAGTAATAAAATCATCAAACTGCCGAAAAACTGCATTCAGTATTATAAAGAACTCTGCCAGCAGTGAACTGTTGTGATCTTTCTCGATCCGACAGTAAAGGCACCTTTATCAGTGAGTGAATAAATATACAAAGTGGGTTCGATATATACAATTTAGGGCGCGTGGGGATGGAACAATTGATCATGGAAGATCCCAAACATTGAGACATACACCAGACCTAGCCTGGGCAGGCTGTCATGTCATATATTCGGATTCACGATCAATAGCCAACTAACAAAAACATCTTTGTTAGTTTGAACAAGGAGAAGTTCTTGGCTTGACATTAATTCTTCTTCTTATCCCATGTGAGTTCCTGCTCATTTGTTATGTCATGCTGATTGTAAAACTACAACTTACTTAGGCTTAAATAGTAGAGACTTGCTGGAGTGAAGAAAATTTATTTACTAAATTCAACATTGTGATCGATAGACATAGATACACAGACATCAACTTAGTCTATTTCTATATTGTGCTCACATGACCGATAGACCATAGAATAAAATCGGACAAGTTTTACTTTATTCCGAATTCACAACTATTGCAATTAATTTATGGCTTCTTTACTACCAATTGGATTCACCCAGGCTATTAGTATAATTATATTAACTCTAAAAGGGTGACTCCATATCAATGATAGTAATCATTACAATCTCATTCATATTTCTACAGCTCAACGGTTGAACGGAGCTCAGGTACTGACTAGTGTGACTGAAAACCCACGATCTCCCAGTATAGCCCTATCTGACTGGACACAGATTTATACAGTACCTTCACCTGCTGGGGAGTTCAGAGAACAGAGTTATAATGCAAGCATATCAACCAGACATGTCGCTGTCTTCAAATCAGCAGAAGGCTATGGAGTGACCTTAAGAGAAGTAACTGTGGAAGGATTCAGTCAGGATGGTAAGTGTAATAGTTGTCACCAATATTAGTGCTTGTATGTCTGTGTATCCTGAAGGTAATTTAGTCAACAAGTTTGAATGGAATATTTGTTTGCATGTAATATATAAGAATATATATGACAACAATTTTTCTTAATAGCAGAGGCCTGATCACTTAAAAATACATCACGCATTTGAAGTTGCAACTTTTATGATCTGTCTGTCTGTCCATCAAGAGCTGGGCAAAAATGTTTGGACTATTTTCATCCATTCCATATTTCCTTATGTAAATATATAAGGTTTTATAGATATAAATACCATTGCTATTCAGCATTCAGTAGAAGACAGAACACCTTTCAATATGACCATTAAAGCAAACCTAAATGGATACAATAAAACGGTATTCGAGAGCACAAGGTTTGTGAATTATATCGTTTAAATAGTCTCATTTTTTTGTAAATAAACATATACCTCCAGTGTAGCCTAACCTATATTACCATTAACCAATTATTGTGATGATGCAGTAGCATCTCCTGATCCTTGGTATTTTAATCAAACCAAATAGTTGTACCGAACATGATACCATGTTGCAACGAACAATTCATTATTAAGAACAGGTCTCGATTAAAACATATAAGGCATAAGCCCTCAGCCTAGCAGTGTATATATGGTAAGCCATATAACAGTGACTAGCTCACAGGATTCCAAGGAAGAAGGTTGGAGAGCTCTATTCACAACTTACTTGAAACTAAACTAAAAATTAACAATTTTTAGTCTGAAAATATGCCACACTGAAATCTGTTGTACCATGTATCATGTATTGAACATTGAATTTTAAATATTTTCTAGGTTGGTTCTGACTTTAGTAGAATCTGATGGAAGAAAGCAAGTCTTGCAAAATTTCCCCATAATGGACGGTGAAGAATCTATAAATTTCCATCACATTGATCTGACTCCTTCTACAACTTACTTCTATGAGATAAGATTATTGACCTATGACATGGTGATGAAAACAGAGACCTTCCAGAAAGCTACAACTGCCTTTACCTGCAGGGGTAAAACCAATCAAAATTAAGATAACATTTACATGTTATAAAGTGATAAAGAGGGGACAATTTTGGAAGTTGACAGGAGTTAAAGAAGAGTTTTCTCCCCAGTAAAGCTAATAGTTTCAGCTGTGCCCTTAGGCTATTTAAAAGGTCGCCATAGTGATCTTAAATAGCCTTAAACCTTCAATATCATACCAAATATGGGGAGTCGAATTGTAATCTGCCTTTTAAGAATCAGGGCATGGATAGTCTTCAAAAAGGGTCTTTACAACACTTTCATCTTCATTTTATTTCTATCAACAGAACCACAGAACGCAGGAGGTCTCAATGTGGCTCAGTCGATCGATCATCAGAATAAAGAAAAACCAACCAAGCTTTCCATAAGCTGGCAGGTAATTATTGATGGATGCAGCTGAAAGTATTGCAGGCAAAGAATTAAAATGGTTTGGGGAGTTATATCTCCTATTACAAACTTTAGCACCCGATATTACAAAGAAACCTTTTTTTTATTTCATTCAGGTACCTGGTAAAACTGGCTGTGAGCCCTGGACAAACCAGGTCCTCACTTATATAACCTCAGTCAATGGCACTACCTATAATTCTACAAACCTATCTCTTGATGTGAATGTAAAGGCCTATACAAATTACGGAGTCAGTGTAAGAGCAGTAAATCACCAGGAAATGAAAAGTGTGTGGTCAACACTTGACCTGAAATCCATTTCCGCAGGTGAGTTTTAGTATACAGTAATGAACACCGTTTTTCCTCTGGTTAATATGTATGAAAATCTATCTTTGTTGCTTAAACCATAGCCCTTTTAAATGGAATATGTTGGCAACCTAAATGAACAATAACTAAGTTATAATTGCTCTAGAAGAGTCAACGGCCTTAGGAAAAGTGTTTGTTGTATCATTATAACTGATAAAGTGCTCCTGTGTACTCATTTCCATTATTTCAGCACCAACTGAAGCACCTAGTGGCATTTCTCTATTCACAGTCAACAAGACATGTGTGAATGCCGGATGGTTCAAAGCTGGGAGCAACAAAAATGGCCCAATCACAAAATACGAAGTGAGTTTACCTGAACTAATTAAATATAAAATTTTGCTGTGTCCTATCACAACCGAACTTGAAATATTGGTAAGTTCATATACAACTTTAAAAGGCTCTTCAATGTTGTAACAGCAGGTTCATGACGAAAAGTCTCTGGTTGGATATATAAATTTATCAATTAATTACCTTATGTTATTATGTTGTTTGAGCTGCATGTGGAAGGATAGTCTGAATAGTCCAAACTTGATTTCACAACAGGGAAACTGATGCTGTGAAAATTAAATGATACCAAAATAACTGAAACAGGATCAGGACATTCAAACTTACCAATGGCTGGTTTGGAAAGTGACAAAAGCTGATTCAATTTTCTTCCCCCACCTGTTCTCATTTTTTTTCTGATTACATTTGCATTGCTGTAGATTACATGTAAGCATAATGGCACTGATCTGGATATAGAGAAGGAAGTACCTGCAGGAACATTACCAATATCTGTAGATATCTGTGGCTTCTCAGCTGGTACTGAAGTGAAATGTGATGTCACAGCCTTCACATCTAACAACCAGACATATAACAGAGGTCCTGCCAGTGAAGAAGTATCTACCATCACCCATATAAATCGTGAGTACTTATCAACCAAATGAAAGAGGAAACTATGAGAACGGCGAAACTCCATCCTTGATCCCTTATTACAATAGGCAATGAAGAATTTATGAGTAAAAGCATTATGCAGACTTGACCTGTAATAGGAGTCAGATATATCACAAACTAGAAGTTTCATCCTGATGAGGTGAGCATACAGGTGTGATATCTGTTGTTGAACAATGCAGGAAGGGATAACTGGTTGAAATCAATTAATAATCCTGAAATGATTTGTTTGTTGTTGTAGTGGGAGTTTTTGTAGAAGAAGTGATTCCTGAAGTAGGTGGAATATTCCCAGTACCACTTCCTAACATCACAACACCTGAAAACGCTGATGCTGTGTGAGTAAACATCCTCGATAGCTTCCTACTTTTGAAAATGCTACAAAGGCTCTAATTTGTTGGGGGAAACAATTTTATGAACAGAAACTAAGGTATATTGCTGCCCAAATACGAGGAAATATATCAGTAGACGCTTGTCAATTTTTTTCCTAAATTTTGCAATGTTCGAAGCTGAAAGAAAAGAGCAAATCAAAACATTGAATTAATTTTGTGATGTTTTCACCAAAATTGAGACTTCTATCTTCATGCCTGTCGTATTCCAGGGCTTACAAAGTTATTGTCACAAAGAAAACTGCTGCAGAGGAAAGAGGAAGAAAGAGACGAGCATCTCAGTCTTGTTCCTATCAGATCATACCAGAACGGGCTGGGCCTACCACATTTGACCCATTACTCAACTTCACAGAAGCAGCAGATTGCAGTCTAGATTATTACTTGGCTGCCATTCTTACAGAACCCCCTCAAGCTGGTACGTAAACAAGCTTAATCATTTTGTCATGGCTGTATAAAAGTTAACTTAGTCTAATCTTAGATGATAAGACATGATACTATTAGTCGATCTTGCAATGAGGTTATTAGTTGACCTTGGTAGCTTGATTTTTTTCACAAATATTCACATCGCTGACCAAATCATAACTTTTCATATTGATATTACATATGATCTTAACTATCTTGCAATCAATCATTAATTCTTATTCTACAGGCTACCGATTTCCAGTAGGTGATGGCAAAATATACAATGGAGTTCTCAATGTTCTACTTGAAAAAGGATCTGGATACGATGTTTACTACGGCGTTGATGTCCGAATAGAGGTAGGTTTCATTTCATGGGAGAAAAAGAATGACGAGTCACTGAACCAGATAATTAAAGTGAGTAAAAAAACTGGGAAGCGTGTTGAAGTTCTGGCACCCTAATCACATCGCTTCGTGATCATTGCCTCGTATTGGAGGGCATAGAATTAGTATCGCGTGAGATACAACCAATTAAATGGGATTCAATTGATAAAGCAGACTGCTATTTACATGATGAGATGATTTGCTGATACACCCAAAGTTATGACACTCATGCTCATGTTGAAACTTTTGATTGTTAACCCTGATGACCTTTTGGGCCTATAAATGACATCTAATAAGACACACCTGATAAAATTGGCACACAAATTGTCTTTTAGCCTATTAAATACACCATGAAGTTAATTTCAATGCCTCTAGGGGGCATTTTAGTTGGTGTCAATTAATTTTTTAGAATTTGAAGAAGGAAGTAGCTAACAGTGTACAATTCGATTGATGTAAAAATAAAAATATGCTTTATGAAACAACTTCTGGCTCCCATTCTTATTATATGGGTGTCTTTTCCACAGCTTAGGAAACAATCCAGGGTCAATAAACACAAATATTTCGTATAGTATGCTTCTGAAAGGTTACTTCCCTACCATAAGTTTTTGTTTGTACCAAGTGTGGACGCAGTGCATTTGCATCCATACAAGTCTCTAACTGGTCTATGGTGACCTATTCTGCTTCCTTGTTTTGGTGATGTGTGACTTTGCAATTCAATTAAAATCAAATATGTTAACCACAAATCAACTTGAAAATAATAAAATTTCTCTTGATAACGATTATATCCAGCTAGCATTGGTGCAATTCGTTCGCATCATAGTCGAATCTGATATGGGTACATCAGTGCATTTTTCTTTATGAATGTCTATGTGCCTCCCATAGTGTGATACTAGAAAGTTATTGAATCATCTTTGTCTTTGACTTTGACTATTTTTACAGGGACAAACCGATGTTATTGTTCAAGTGTTGGATCAACCTATCGCTGATATTCAAGGTATAACCCTGTTTATAAAGCTAGCAAAGTAGTGTGTAAGCAGACCTTGGATCTGCATGTGATGCTCACAAGTCTGTTTAAATCTTAAGGATTCCTTTGGAATAAAAAATCGATTATTTCAATCAGAAAACTTGCCATACGAAACAACATCTAGTCATATTTAGAAAGCCTTCTATCCCCTTATTTTATAAGTTGGACTGCATGGTTCTACGTGGCAGGCCATACATTTTTTGTTGTTGTTGTCACAGTAATAATTCTTAACAACAGTCTGGTACTGAGGCATTCAATCCTTATATCCCCATATCCTTCTTCTTAGTAATGACTATGCACGATCCTGCTAAATTTACAGTGTAATATACAGAGCCAAAAATTGTTTGATTCATCTCATGCTCATGTTCATGCCATAGGCGTATTTAATCTGTCTGGTCAACTCTCTAACAAAAAAAGGCCAACGCAGCGGAAAAATTTTTTCAGGAGACAAGCATCTGTTAGAGACTCTAACAAATTTGTTAGAGTCTCTGACAAATTGTTAGAGTAGAGAATATTAACATAACCAGACAAACTCCAATGGTAAGTAAGTGACTTGTTGACCTCCAGGTTAAAGATTGGAAAATCAACATCATTCCCCAGAATAAATCCAGCAGGTGCCAATCCCATGATGACTGCAGTGGGTCTGACTCTGAGGCTGTGTTGTGACCATGATTGATAGCTATGACTATGATGACCAAGTGGTGGTTCTGTGGGGTTCTGTTGACAGTCTCAATCAATCAACACAACAATAAAATCAATGAATCAACAACAAGCAATCAATCAACCACCAACCATCATCATCAATAATGAAATGATGATCATGATGATGATGATGAAAAAAAAACAAAAACAGACAGGTGTGCTTGCTTTGCTTTGTTGCTAAATATGCATATTGATGAGAGGATTGGAGGGATAAAAGTCAAGGGACTTTCTGGGTAACAATATATACAGAGCAATACTCCAGAGATTTGGGTAGCATTAGGGTAGCATGAGGAAGTTTTTAGGGAGAAAAGATTTGCTCTATCTGTATTTTCCTGTAACTTCGTTGCATCCCAAAGTATTAATTATGATGACCTTGGAATGTCAATAGACAACAAAAAGTCTACTGGTTTCATATCAAAATTTTACTTTTATGTCCAGTGACAAAGAGAGGACAACTAATAATAATAACAGAAAAAGAAGACAATTCCTCATTACTTGATTCGAGGGTGGAACATTTTTCCCAACACTCTAACCATCCTTGCCTCTAACATTCGAGAGTTCGAGATAGTTAAATACGCCTATGGTTCATGCCATCATACTTTATTAAGGGCCAGACACAGCTTTAAGAAGATAAGTATCTTCAAGCTGTTGCATCCAATGGATTTTGCCAAGATTTGATTGTGTCCCCACAGCTCCTCTGGAAGATATAACACTATCACCAGACCCAGAGAGTATAGAGCCTAAAGGTGATCTGTCATCCGGAGTCATTGCTGGAATAGTGATTGTACCCTTGGTTGTTGGTACCCTCGTCATATTACTGGTCATACTTTTGAAGAAAAGAAATATGCAGAAAACCAGGAAGTAAGTTTACTTATTCAAAGTTAGGAAGTTTTAATGTACACCAATGTTGTGGTTCATGATGGTACTGACTGTGAATGCATATTTGAAAATGTAAAATTCAAAGTAGAGGTGAAATATGAGAAGTCACTTACCCTATGCTGTCTCCAACCTCAATAAATTGTGCCTAGCTGCTCTGGCCTTAGTTCATACTGCTTCACTACCATTTGCAGTACAGATAGTATTAGCGGCAAAGAGCACTATCCGGCAGCAAGCTCTCCCCAGACCCACAGTGAGTGATGAAATTCTAGCTTCTACTATCACAAAAACTCACTCATTGCTCGAATCAAATTCCCTTATTGTAAATTGTGAAGGTTGATTTGCATAACTTGACAGAGAAATAACTAGATAAAGAACGGACTGTCAAGCCTGGTTTTATCTGTTTGTTAATTCTATTATGTTTCAAATTAACGTCTAGTTTCCTTGCTATTGATTTTGTGTCTATCTTCAGACCACAGTATGATTTTTACCTGTGAATCTTTACATCTGAATCATTAGTAAATTTAGTATGTTTCCTATTTGATAAGACCCAAGGGACTATGAGGAGATAATCCTTGATGTTCAGACATCCAAATCACAAACAACTGCTGAATATGAGACTGTACCCGATAACTTAATCTCTTCTAAAGAAGATCATCAGTATGCTACCTTATCCTCACAGTATGAGGTGCTGAGCAGGGCTAGAGTAGAAGATGATCATGTGTATGCAGAATCAAACTGCGGAGATAATCATCAGCTTAGAAGTGTCACTTCATCATCACAAGGTCATAGGTCTACCTATGCCAATGTAGGCCTAGAAAAGAACTATGAGAATGTAAGTAACATTCAGTAGAGAAGCTAGTTTTAGTAAGAGTTCTAGGTGTGTATGACATACATAAGTGATACTTTCTGACACGAGAATCAATAGACTGACTGCACACAGTATGAAAAACCTATTACTCAGCACATTAATAAGTTTTTGAATGTGAAAACCATATCTGAGAGTGTTGTAGAGAAGTGATAAGTTTAACAGCATTTCTGCCATGACCTAAAAATAATCTGAGTTTAATTCGCTACTCCTACTACACACATACATACACATTATTTCCAACCCTTTAATTGTATCACTGTGACTTGGTATTACGGGGAGTTTCAGTCTTTGACTGTCGTACAAATATTAAACACTAAGGACACATTCTATGCATACGTTTTATTCCCTCACTATGTTTTGTCTGTTACAATAATCCTTTATAAATGCTACGACTGTAACTATCTTTAGCTCCCTAACACCCTTCCCTCTTACAGCTTGACACTTCATATTTCATAGCGGACTTCACCAATAATGGATCAATTATTTTCACCGTTTACATCAAATTATATGCAGTTTCTCTGTAAGTTTGAGATAGTAAGTTAGTACAAAAATAAAATCATATCATAGTTGATAAACAACATATTTTTATGCCTGGCTGGTAGGCTTGATTTTAACAGACATTTTCGACTGGCAGGTTGCTGCTAAGCTTTACGCGTTCATCAGAACAAGCTGGAGATTGGGAATAATTAAGCCAAGCCCATGCTGGTTATCCTGACAAAATAGAATCTCCTGACACTGGTGTCAGAAGTGGGACGGACGCGGAAGGCTGGTAATCTGGAAATTTATTGAAAAGTATTTTCCAACTGGCAGGTTGCTGTTAAGCCTTACCTGTTCATCAGAACAAGTTGGAGATTGGGAATAATTAAGCCAAGCCCATGCTGGCTGTTCTGAGAAGTTAGAATTTCCCGACACTGGTGTCAGAAGTGGGACGGACGCGTAAGGTTGGTAATCTGGAAATTTATTGAAAAGTATTTTCCTTGCCCGTCTAAGAATGTCATTACGCTCATAGCTCTACTAAAATGTAGACCATAGAACTTCTTTGGTGACCATGCCAGAGCATTTCAAAAATTTTTTGTGACCAAAATACTTAACGCTTCTTGTCGGTATTGCTGGTCAAAGAATCTCAATGCGCTCACAGCTCTACTGAGATGTAGGCCACGAGAGCTATCATGTATTGACCAGACTAAGGAAAATAACAATTTCAATTAACATTCTCATTAAAGACTGTGGAAGGACCACAGCAATATATAGACTGGCAGCTAGTTCTACATTAATTATGCATTGTTTTCACATTTAGAAAATTCGGAGCACTTAAGGGTAAAAATTATGCACAGTATTAAAAATTGTCCTCCCTTCTCATCTAAGAGCTATGAGGTATCCATGTAGCCTAGTGCTGTGCCAACCTAATAAACTACTACTTCAAAATACTTAATCACCATTCTTTTCACATAAGTTCAAAATAATTATTGTTCCATTGTCAGGAGATATTTTACAACAGTAGATAACTTCATTTATGAATTTATACAGTTCTCTCAGGTAGATACAAGTGATAGTTTATTGGGCTGGTTCAGCACTAGGCTTCGCAAATACCTCATACGTCATATATGAGAAGGGAGGACAATTTCTAACACTTTACGTAATTTTTACCCAGGAGTGCTCTTAATTTTCTAAGTGTGAAAATATTGCGTAACTACTGCAGATCTCGTATCTGCATAATCGAGAAATCTATCAACTCTCTCACGGTTCTGCTCAATAGTAGACTCCGAAAATATGGCAAACAGAGTTAAATGTTGATTGATTGATCTATTACATATCACAGACAATATTACATGTCGCGAAATTCAGTGTAAATACTGGCCTTAAAAGAAGACATGAACAAAATGGAAAAAAGCTCTGTAGGATTGCTTAAAACAAAATATCATTTAATTTGCCAGGCAACAGCCGACTGATGAAGCAGACCGTTTAGCAAACGCCTTCCAAAATGCCTTCAGGCTAATGAATGGTGGGAGAGACCACTTTAAACTGTTAAGGATAATGGAAGTGAAGATATCGAATTATTCATTCAAAAATTCACTGATGTGCCCAAGCCAACAACTGGAATCCCCAGGCAGCCCATTTAACTATCAGACTGTGTCTCGAGAAACAATCACAATAATTTGCAATAAGAGAAAATGTAGAGGCGATATTTGTTAACCTGAGAGCCAGGTGTGGTCTGACACAGAGACAAGCACGTGACGAATTGTCCACCGTAAGAAAAGAAACCGGTCAAAAGTTTCACTCACTCTGAGCAACCATTAAAAAATTGGACAAAGATACTAGTGATGAGCATGAAATCAAACCCAATTGAACACTGCGGGAAGTGAATGTGATCAGGTTTCGAAAGCTGATGCAAGCAGTTAACTTGTTAACATTTTCGACCAGTCTAGTGTGTCTCAAAATGAAGAGGTCGGCTCAATCTGTATACAGAGGAGCATTGCCAGCCTAGTAGAAAGAGATAGAATACCAGAATCAACAATGCTTGAGGGAAACACTATGTGAAAATAACAGTGGGAAAAATGATGAAAAGGTTTTCAGCTGTAATGAAATGTGTCAAATTCCTGTTAATATATGCCTGGCAAGGCCGGAGGAAAGAGTATCCTGTATATACTTGATTCTGGATGTTCTTAATCTGTATTATCAAGGCATGTGTATGATAGACTCCGTAAATCTCTCAGATCCGAAAATGAGCCTCTGGAAAAATCTGGGGCAATGGCAGATGGGTCAAAACTACCCCTCATAAGGAAAATCAAGCTGCAATGTTCAGAGTAATGAGAGAAATTTGTTGAGGAATTCATTGCTAGTGAAATAACACATGATGCTATACTCGGAATGTCGTTTTTCAAAGCGAGCGGCGGTACACTAAGCTTCAAGGAAGCCTCACTGTATATCAATATTAAAAATATGTTATGTGATGACAGTTTAGGGGGTTTGCATGTAAGCAATATCCAAGTTATGTCTGATACAATAATCCAAGTAAGACCTGAAATGGCTGTTCATACAAATTTATGTAATAATACCAGAGGTATTTGTGGTATAACAGGAATAATATGAATGATAAAATGCCAGAAAATTTATTATTTGCATCAACGCTGTGGGAGCCAGATTGGTTGAATAAGATTGTAGAACACTGCTGCAATATCTTAGAGGATGAAATCATCATTAGAGTCGGACCTGTTTGCGCTGATTTCATATCACTATCAAAAGATGATGATGATGATGATGGGAGAGGAAGTTACTTCAGTAAACATTGGAGATCGGGGAAAATTAAGCCAAGCCCATGCTGGCTATCCTGACAAGATAAAGTTTCCCGACAGTTTTGCATAGTTAAACACAGCCCGTCTAGATATGTTTTATTGAAATATCACTCCCCCAACCAGAAAGCTGCGTAACTCATTTTCGATTATCTAATGTACTTTTTGCACAATTATTTTTGTACAAAGATTGCTCGAATTATAGGATAATATCACAAAAGTATCTTGAAGTACTCGGATGCCAAGATATCTAAACGGAATCGCTGCGGAACTCGTTTCTCTAATAATTTCACTGATTTTTATTTATTAAACTACATACTGAATGCAGTTTGGTTTCGCAGCGTGAATAATCAAATTGTTTAGCCTTCCTAAAGATTTTACTTTCAATAAAGCAGAATTTTATTCAACATATCAACTGTTGATTAACCCTTTTAAGACCAATTATTAATTCAACAATGGCATACTACAACATGCTTTCTCACTTTCTTACCATGCAGGGCCGCCACCCATCCCGGAACACGGCGGGCTAGGCTAGCCCGCCGTGTTCCGGGATGGGTGGCGGCCCTGCATGGCACCAAGTTCTATCAGAGAATGCCATCTGATTCTATCATCAACATCTTCATCTGAGAGGCCCCATCTCAGCATTTCATCCTTCGCTGTATCCATCCATCTTTTCTTTGGCCTCCCTCTCTTTCTCTTTCCATGTATTCTAATCTCAGCCACCATTCTAATATTTTCCTCCCTATCTCTCCTGCGTACATGTCCATACCATTGAAGACGCCTCCTCTTCATACCTATTGCTATCGCTTCTATTTTGGCCTCCTCCCTTATACTCTCATTTGTTTTATGCTCTTCCCAGTCTTTATTATAAATGTGTTGGAGCATCCTCATCTCAGTTGCACTTATCTTGTCTTCTTGTCTTTGTTGAGTCAGTGGCCAGATATCATTTCCATACATCAGTGTAGGTTTTATTGCCGTCTTGTACAATAGAACCTTGAGCTTGGTGGGAATTTTCTTCTCGCAAAGCACTCCTGTCAGCTCTCTCCATCTATTCCATGCCTTCTCTACCCTCTTTGCAATTTCTATTCCGCATCCTCCCTCTTGATCTATTGTGGTTCCCAGGTATTTGAATGCTGATACCTGCGGCAGATCAGTTGAACCTTCTACATCATACTTCTTCATTTCTATATCCTTTGTAAATTTCTGGCTGGCGGTAGATGTTCTGTCTTTGGCCTACTTACTTTTAATCCTGCATCTTCTAAACACCCCCTCCAGTTCTCCAGTCTCTCTCTTCCATCCTCTCCCTAGTTTCATCGCGAAGAACAAGGTCGTCAGCAAACAGCATTGCCCACAGCGGGTCCTCCTGAATATCCTCGGTGATGACATCCGAGATCAATATGAAAAGGAAAGGGCTAAGTGCAAATCCTTGATGTAATCCTACTTCTATACTACAACATGCATTTTACATAAAACTCAGATTTTGACTTTAGGCCCATATTAAACTTAATCAATGACTTGGTTGAAAGCAGTTTCCTCACTCAATTATCTTTTATACAGATGACACTAATATTTGCTTGACTGACCAAAACCTACCAAGGCAAGAAATCTCAAAAGTTCGAACTCAGTGCATTGCCAACAGACTCAATTTAAACACGAATTTTAGGCATTATTTTTCACATAAGATACCAATACTATGGTAGACCTATATTACTCCTTTTTTCACCCAAATTTACTCTACAGAATTGCATTCTGGGGCCATGCCACTGACACAGCTCGGAAGCAAGTTTGAATATTAATAAAAGAATTCTGAATAAAAAGTCAATAGAATATGTCACGTAATCTTTCTTAATATTGGGAACTATGCCCATCCAAATACTATTTTCATTCTGTACTTACGAACCCCTTTAAAGAGATTCTCAACTGGGTTTTCGAAGGAAGTACTGGAAAAAAGAAAAGGGTGATTGTGGTTGACTCAACCATTACATGGTGAGAGTCTGGAATTCAAGCTAAAAAAACGAGCAAAATTATGTCAACCTAGCAGAGCTTTAGCACACAACCAGGAATGAGGGCCAGACCTTGGGAGTTTTGGTAGAGAAGGACTTACTAGTGGATCACGTTAGCCTAACAGAGCCTTGGTATACTAGCAGATAAGAGCCTGATCTTGTAGCGGATACATTTATAACTGTTTCAATATACTGCTAGGCAGAGCTAACCATGACCCTCAACTATATAAGAGGTTTATTGATAGATAAGCTCAGAGCCGAAACCACAGATGGTTTTTTAATATCATTGGTCAATGCTCACAATACTGTGAGTAGCCGTAGAGGGGTCTTCCCAGGATTAATCTCCCCTTCAGAAAGTGGATGCAGGAGAGCAGGGGAGAAATTGGGCAAGAGGCATTGCGCAACAAAAGAATGGAGTTGTCATATATTAGTATATTATGAAACTAAACCACTTGAGATTAGATTTCAAAATTAAGTCTACTGCCTCGACTGGAGCTTATAGTTCAGGGGCAACTTCTAGCTCGAAAATCAATATCTCAAATAATTCTCAATTTTCAGAGAATTCGAGAGCATCTTGAGAACCTACAAGCTCGTATAACTTTGTTAGGTCTGTCCAATGATATAGCTTGTCCTATCCTCTGATACACAATTTGTTGGGTTTAATCAAAAAGATGCTCCAGGTTGTCTGTAACTTGAGATGGTGCGTCTGTCTAATTATTAGACTTTGTGCTGAGTTGTGTCGTGTGCAATTAGAGTAATTATATATAAAGATGAGGCCCGATGTAATTGCTTGTGAGAATCATCTGCCATTTTGTAACCCTCTATCTAAATGTGGCATCTTGTGTCCACAGGGTGGAAGGCAAGGTAGATAGACTAGGAGCTATGCTCCAAATATTGTTAAATAGCTAGTTTAGAGATCAATTAGAGTGTAACCACAAAACCCCCTCATTGATGAATATGTCAATAAAAACTCGTTGCTCCATTACGGTTCTTTAAAAAAACGATTTACGGCTAAAGAACACCGACAACAATTGGGTTGAGAGGGCTTTAAATATCCAAAGGGAGTGGAGTAAGGCTCTCAGACTTGCGTACCCCTGAACCTAACTTCCTGTCTATTGGGCAGTGGTGACTGCAGCTAGTTTTTGCTCTTGGGTACGACCTATGTGCATTTACAGTTTGGTTGTTTAGACTCTGGCAGTAGGCAATCAGATTGTACCTTTGCTTTTATCATATAATACTTTTGCATTCATCTACACTTCGATATGAACGTTTTTCCTTTTTCCCACTCAATTGGTACAAAATCTAATTTCCCGATTACATTATTTATGAACTAGACTGTCTTGCTAGCTCAAAAAGCCTTTTTCAAAACTCAATACTCATCATATAGCCACTCAAAATCATTCTGCTATTGGTTTGTCGGGTTTTGAATGCAGCGTTATAAAATCAGGACCGTTATATATTGACAATTTGCTGTGTAATCTTGAGGTGTACGTACAAACAAGACTTCTGTGTTGAGATTAATGCATGAATCTAAAAACGCAACATAAGTTTTAATCAAACACTGCCAGATTTTATGATCCAGACCAAATGTATATTGGGAGTTATCTCTTTTCTTCATACGGGGAGACAACCAGAACCCACCTGAAAATTAAAATATTGTGGGCGGAGATTGCAGTAGTCAATAGGTCAGTATGCTACACAAAAATAGTGACAAATTATTTGCCAAAATGAGTTTACAGTAGCGATAATTGAGAGTTTGTATATATTGCGCAGTTTCCCATTATCTATTGACCCTTGATATACAATATGGAAAATTTCACCGCCTATGCTGGGTGCCAGTTTAAACATTTACCATTGAGGGCACATTAAAGTTCATCATTCCTTCTGTACTCGTCTTCTCGCATTAGATGTGATGCGGCGGGGGGGGGGGGGGAGATTGTAGACTCACTTCCTGGAAATTGAAAGGATAATTTATCATTGGGAATTCACCAGGAAACAAAAATAGCCTCAAGCTGGCTAGGTTACATGTACTGCATAGCAAGGTACTGGTACCTCAAACAATCATTGGGGAAGTCTAGGAGTTTTATGCCATTGTATTATTATTTGTAGCCAACATGGAAGACATTCAATATCAGTTTAAATTGGCTGATATCCGGGCCAATAGATATCATATATTATCCAGGCTTCTCCTAACACAAGACACTCTGTTTAATTGGGATTGACAGTGTTTTATCAACAATTTCAACACTCGGTCCTCAAGTAGATAAGGCAAAGCAGTTGTAAAATATTTGTTTACAAATAAATTTGATCATTGATAGATTTCTTTTGATCTCTAAGCAGTTGCTTTATCCCCCCTTCCTCTAGTTAACCTCCTGCCAACACAGCACTCTACTCAAGAGATTTATATAAACATTAAGTGCGCAGGTCAATAGTAATCTGCCTAGAAACAGTGTCTATTGATTAGTTATCTTCTTCTTCTTTTTGTGGAACCTACAACACTCTTATGTAAACCTTGCCCTTGCTGCTAGGATAATAAATCAGTTTTACAAATTATACAAGCTTCATTACAATACATAGTACCAAAATATACCTCTGTCTGATTATATATATTTATAACGTGTCTATGTCTTTCAGGCAGGGTTCCCCATTCCAGATAACAGATGATTACCCTTGCATCAACATAGTATTTTCACTAAAATAATCAATACTAGCATAGCGCGATTTCTAAATGTAAATAGACTCAGTTATAATTGGTCTCTAATATTGTAAAGCAGGTACGAGTGATATTCGCCGGTCTCCAATCCATCATCAGCAGAGAGTGGGTTGTCCTGTTGAACCACCCCGCTAACAGAAGGCTGAAGTTCCTCTTGTAACTCCTGAGATAAGTCTGTATGATCCACAGGTACACTATCGGCAGAAAGACACTCCAACTAAGGATGTGCTCGTCTGATACGAGTTTTTGCAATTTGATGTAACTGAATTTTCCGGGCATACATGAGTTTAGCATAACACTTGATCAAAATTGGTGTTAGAATGGATAACTATCATTGACTAAAACAGGTGCCCTCAATGTCCAAATATCATGCCAAATAACTACAAGATGGAGACCAACAATCATTTTTTCTGCACTCAGCATCAAAAAACAATGGGCAGACTTCAGACCTCGACCGTAGCATTTCCTGATCCAATTGTAATGATAGATTCTTGCAACTTAAAAAGAGACGAAAATTACTAATTAAAGATGTTGTCATTGTGGTTATATCCATTATAACAGGCTAGAATTATTACTGATACGAGGAAAAATTTCATATGGAGTGCAAATAATTCCGCTGGTTTTGACTATGTCATGACAATACAACGAAACCCAATATGATTCAAACTGTTTTCATTAATAGCCAGCAGCCAATCTATAAAACAGTGATTAAGGTTCATAAAGTCACATGATTCCCATAGCCTAAATTGACAGGTCTGAGTCATTTTATAACTCTATAATACATCTAACAGGAACTTGTGAAAGCACAGCTCACACAGCAGCGCTATTATATTATTATGTCTTAACCAGTTGGATACATTATTCAAGCTTGAAATCAAAGCATATTTGCAGTAAAGGTCTGTCCACACTGGGCCGAATCCGACAAAACAAACCGGCCGATTCTGCTTTTTGACCGGTGAACCGACCCGCACCGAGGAAAAGTCAGCCCGGTCGTGTTTTGGGCGTACAGTTTTGAACGTTTGTCACAACAGACTTTTCAGACCGTGAATTTCCCACGGTCAACTGTGATTGGCTGACTGGCCAGTCAACCCTTATGAAGGAGTACTGAAGTTTGAGTACTAGTTTCTGCTCTGATATTTCTCAAGCAAGAGTCAATTTTGCAGCTGATATAATAAATCAAAATCATAATTCATCATGTCAGACTCAGAATCAGAACAGCAGACACTAGGTAATTCTACCATGACTTGGCAAGAGTTTTTGATAGAATGTGTTAGGGCTAGACCATGTCTATATGACAAGTATGATGTCAATTTTAGTGACACCAGAGGGGTAAAGGCCAATGCCTCGGGGAAGATTGTTGGTGAGCTGATTGCTGCAAGATTCACCACCATCAAGAACAAACCTACAAGTGAGTATACAATAGAAAAGTTACATAGCAATATTATCTTCCTTATTCAATTAATATTGAAAAAAACAGACTCAAGTCTCCCTTCAGGTAAATTGGTTGGTTTTACTTGAGACAAACCTCCTATCATCATCATTATGTATGTTTATTGGGATGAGACCACTTGATTGACAAAACATACAGCAGTGGCCATCAATATGCAATTTTATTACTTAGCACTCATAGTTCACATAACCATGTTACTTTTCATCCAATTAACTTGTTTTTGTTCACTATTTGGTTGACAAATATTACCGGACAGCGGTACACATTTTATGTCTTTTATTCCCATTTTGGGCATGAATCATCTTTAACCTTCTATGCCCTTGTTCTGATCAACAGTTTCACTTGAGAGTTCCAACCGACAAGCAGTATTCTCTCTGATCTGAATAGAATCTTATATTTCTGCTGTAAATACACCACAATGTGATCGGAATAATATTATCTATATTTTACTGGCATTTTACAGGGCCTTGGAAACAAGTTTCTTTTACTTACTACAGAAATAATGCAAGTACATTTATTATAGCGTCATTATTGTTTTTACTTGAACTTAATCTTGGGATGTCGGACTTACCGTTTTTAGTACCGGTGTAGTATTGTAAACTGTCCCCCGCGCGAAAACAACCCCGGGACACTTTACAATATTGTAAACTGTCCCGGGGACACTTTACAATAAAAACAGGCCTATTGTAAACTGTCCCCCCCCCCCCTATTGTAAACTGTCCCCCCCTATTGTAAACTGTCCCCCCCCTATTGTAAACTGTCCCCTCTATTTGTGACTGTCCATATCAAGGGCCCAGCTCTTTATCACCATTTTAAATGTGTCAGATCATCTAACTGGAGCATACCATGATGTTCTGGCACTATGTTGGCCAAAGTTGTACCATGGGGATGGTGGTGGTGTCTCATTGACATTATGAATGAGTGTATAAAGCCTCTTTTTCATATGGTACTTTGTAGATCTATTTTTCGCAAACACTAGATATTTGAAGCTCCTATGATTTAGAGATGTCTGGTTTGCGAAGAAACGTGCACTAAGCCAACAGTGGATAGATGTGTAGTTGCCACATCACAGAACACACATACTTTCATTGCAGGTTCATGAGCCGCGCGAAAACAACCACCCCATTCATTCATCATAAAATCTACCTCCGTCAAGCATTTGCCTGGGAGTGATGGCAGTCAGTCACAAGTGTGAGCGGGAGAAATAATTACTTTTGAGCTTTTCAATATGTGAGGCCTGGTATTGCGCTGTAAAGTATTGCTTAAGCCGCGCGAAAACAACCACCCCCCAAGCTGTCTTATAAAGATATCTGTTAAAAAGTCTCAAAATGAACCGTGATTTTGCATCCATAATGCGATTGTCATAAGGTGACTGTGTACCAAATTTCAGATTAGTAGGTCAGAACTTAATTACACAACGGATGATATGTCGTTCTTTGCAAGTTCATGAGTCGCGCGAAAACAACCACCCCATTCAGTCATCTTGAAATCTACCTCAATCATTTGCCTGTGAGTGATGAAAATCAGTCGCAAATGAGACCTGGAGAAATAACCACTTTTGAGGTTTTCATATTGTGCGGCCTGGTAATGGACTGTAAAATATTGCTTAAGCCGCGCGAAAACAACCACCCCCCAAACTGTCTTATAAAGATTATCTGTCAAAAAGTGTCAATCATAATGACCCATGATTTGGCAGCCATAATGTGATTGTCATAAGGTGACTGTGTACCAAATTTCAGATTAGTAGGTCAGAACTTAATGACACAACGAATGATATGTTGTTCTTTTCAAGTTCATGAGCCGCGCAAAAACAACCACCTCATTCATTCATCTTGAAATCTACCTCAATCAAGAATGGTGGTTGTTTTCGCGCGGCTTAAGCAATATTTTACAGTCCAATACCAGGCCGCACAATATGAAAAACTCAAAAGTGGTTAGTTCTCCAGGTCTCACTTGTGACTGACTTTCATCACTCACAGGCAAATTCTTGATTGAGGTAGATTTCAAGATGAATGGATGGGGTGGTTGTTTTCGCGCAGCTCATTAACTTGCAAAGAACGACATATCATCCGTTGTGTCATTAAGTTCTGACCTAATAATCTGAAATTTGGTACACAGTCACTTTATGACAATCAAATTATGGCTGCCAAATCGTGGTTCATTATGATTGAGACTTTTTGACAGATAATCTTTATAAGACAGTTTGGGGGGTGGTTGTTTTCGCGCAGCTTAAGCAATATTTTACAGTCCAATACCAGCCTGCACAATATGAAAAACTCAAAAGTGGTTATTTCTCCAGGTCTCACTTGTGACTGACTTTCATCACTCACAGGCAAATGCTTGATTGAGGTAGATTTCAAGATGAATGAATGGGGTGGTTGTTTTTGCGCGGCTCATGAATTTGCAAAGAATGACATATCATCCGTTGTGTAATTAAGTTCTAACCTTTCAATCTAAAATTTGGTAGACGGTCACCTCATGACAATCAAATTATGGCTGCAAAATCACGGTTCATTATGTTTGAGACTTTTTAACAGATATCTTTATAAGACAGCTTGGGGGGTGGCTGTTTTCGCTCAGTATAAGCAATATTTTACAGTGCAATACCAGGCCTCACAATATGGAAAGCTCAAAAGTAATTATTTCTCCCGCTCACACTTGTGACTGACTGCCATCACTCCCAGGCAAATGCTTGACGGAGCTAGATTTTATGATGAACGAATGGGGTGGTTGTTTTCGCGCGGCTCATGAACCTGCAATGAAAGTAGTGTGTTCTGTGATGTGGCAACTACACATCTATCAACTGTTAGCTTAGTGCACGTTTCTTCGCAAACCAGACATCTCTAAATCATAGGAGCTTCAAATAACAACTAGTGTTTGCGAAAAATAGATCTACAAAGTACCATATGAAAAAGAGGCTTTATACACTCATTCATAATGTCAATGAGATACCCCCACCATCCCCATGGTACAGCTTTGGCCATCATAGTGGCAGCCAGAACATCATGGTATGCTCCAGTTAGATGATCTGACCCATTTAGAATGGTGATAAATAGCTGGGCCCTCGATATGGACAGTCACAAATAGGGGGGGGGGGGACAGTTTACAATAGGGGGGGGGGGGGACAGTTTAAAATAGGGGGGGGGGGGACAGTTTACAATAGGGGGGGACAGTTTACAATAGGGGGGGACAGTTTACAATAGGCCTGTTTTTATTGTAAAGTGTCCCCGGGACAGTTTACGATATTGTAAAGTGTCCCGGGGTTGTTTTCGCGCGGGGGACAGTTTACAATACTACACCGGTTCTTTCTCGGTTGGTTAAATCAAGGAGTTTGAAAGAGGAGTGGAAACGACCTCTCATTTCAAATTGTTGTTTTTCTCCACTGGTAATTGTCCTCTCTTAACAGCAAAGGTTGTCCATGACCACAGCCAATCAGAGTCGACATCAAATTAAGCTCCGCCTATAACAGTGGTTTAGCAGAAAACTTTTGTGCATGCTTGAATAAATGACTCAACAAGAAAGCTGCTTTTGTATCACTCTTGCCATCTGACTATCTTGATATCTAACTATCTATCTGTGCAGAGAACTTGATTACTTGTATATAACTCTCTGATCTGTGTCACAACACAGGGATACTCCTTGAACCACTGGTATGTATTCTATTCTTATTCTTCTTATCTATTGCTTGTTGTTGTTTTTGGACTGTGGTGGGGTTGTGATGTGCTGGGAAAGAAGAAGTGCATATGATCATAATCATTGATTATGATCATGATGGTGTTGAATATTATTGTTAAAAGTTATGGTTGTTGGCCTGTCTTGGCAAGCTTTGGCAAAGCTCATCAAGACAGATTGAACCAATCTATCTATCATCATCTCAAACACTTTAATTGCTTGCCTTGCTTTCTCCTGTTGTTCAGAAGATGCTAGTTGAGCTTGTTTGTTATGAGACTACTATGCTTTGTAAATGATGCCAAGTTAGGCTACTCTGTGGCAAATTAAATTATATTATATACACATAGTCCTACATAGGTCTACATACATGCATGCATACAGAGATGGTATTTAGACGGTCTACCTAGTCTACAACCCATTGAATAATAATAAGTCAGTAGTAATTAACTGTTAATATTAATGTTACGAGCCTCTTCTTTCAATGACAGTCTGACCATAGCTGGTCCACTGTACTATTTCCTATATGTGTAACATCTATACGCTCAGATCACAACCACATCATATCCCCTGTACAGAAGCGGGCCTCAAGCCCAATAATTGTACTCAAGGCATGTAATCACAACCCGCTATGACTAATGATAATCATTTTCTATTGTTGTAGGGCAGCGTACAATGGCTACTGAGGTCGATGGATGGATGGATGAGGATCTTGAAGATTTCTATGAGATTTTGGACAGTTCCGTACCTGTATGTATGCATCTACTTAACTATGAAAATATATTTATAAGTTTAGAGCACTTCCCAAAAATGGCTCAGATTTACTCACATTCACTGCAAGTAGGCCTACATGTATCAGGAAAGGTTGACGCCTCTGTTGTTTCAACCCCTTGCTGCAATGTAAGTTTATTCTTGTAATGTTGATAGATAAGTGAGCAGTGCTCCACAGTACACCAAGAGGCAATCAGATGCTCAAAATGTACGAAGTGTACAAAGTGTGTACCGAAGGAGTACAAGTGCCCTGAGCCTGAGTGTACTAAAGTGTACAAAGCTGAAGGATGGTTGAAAAGACATCTTCAATCCGTTCATGGTAGGCATAGTGCATACCTGTCTTCATGGTCCTAAACATTGTTTCAATAATAAATTAAGATAAATTTAAAGGTGTGTATTTTTAACACTATTAGTTTACATAGCTAGCTAGGCCTATTATATTATATGCACGTAAACATGCATACCCGCCAAAGCGAGCATAATCTTTGCTTTTCTTAATTATACCTCTGTGAGAACTGTCTCTTTAGTGAAGTTCATGCAGCGGTTAAATTTGTTTCCCTTTGATATAATTGCAGGTCAAACAGAATGCTCGACTTCTTACTATACACCTATTACAGACGATCAGCAAGCTATTCAGATTTACAATGACACTATTACTCTAATGAGATCAGATTCTCTATTCTCTCTATCGCCAGATTCACAGCAGATGATTACACAGATTCAACACCTACCACAATCAGACTATATAACTATTATCAAATTCGTTTCCTCTAAGAAGACTGTACATTCAATCACCAATCCGTCATCACTACCCAATCATATCTATTTTCATTTCGAACGATTCATCACTAAATCATTAGGTAAACTTCATCAACATAATACTGATTCTTCTTTACAACTTGATTCTATTTTACAATCCAATGATACTGTAGAGGGAATATATTATGTAGGGGGTTTTATATTAAGAAAACTGAAGAAGATGACGGGTTGGACTAACGAGGAGCTCGAGCAGCTGACACTCTGGTCTATCCCTAGTGAGACTGGAGTACCAAGTACATGGAACGATTTGATTAGTCGGGGGTGTTTGTTAGACATTAGTTCAGATTTATTTCAACAGTTAAAACTCATGGACAAAATCGCTACCGCTTACTTAAATAATATTAATAGGAACTGTAATTTAACTCAGATGATCATGAAATGTATTCTTCAACAACCGGAAATCATATCTATGACTTGTAGAACTAGTACAGACCTCATTTATGCGATAGCTGAGTTTTTCACCAGAGTACGTTGCAAAGCATTTGTCAGAGGAAAAGTCAATTACCTCTCAACTAGTCTAAGACAAAATCTAATGGGATTACATGGTGCATCATAATTTTTTAATATCTGTTTAAATGTTTACTTTTAACATATCCTACGGTTAAGGTTGGCAGTGATGTATCCAACACACATTATATAATAATAAACTTATTGCGTATTAGCACTTGTATCATCAATAAAGCTATAGATTCTCTGAACACTGTCTGATTATAAAGTTAGTTTTTTTGGTGGTTTCCTGGCTCTCTTTGGCGTTGGCTGCTCGCTTACACGGAGCTTTGGCTTTGCTCCAGTTGTTGTGTTTCCCGTCTTCAAGTCCCTCTGGGCGGACTTAGTGACAGAATGGAGGCGTGTAAAGCTGTTGAATTGAGCCATTGTGGGGGCATTGTTGCTACCTGTAGAGTTTCTTACTCTGCTGAAATACTGTTCTGTAGGGTCCTGACACAGAATTTTCTCAGTCAGAATGAATGAGTAGCCCTCTGCCAACAGATCTTTCGAGAGCTTCATAAAACTCATGCCTGAAATGTGCGAAGAAGATTATAAATAATATTTGGCAGCAAAGGTGTGAATTGATACAAATACTATTAACCAACTTACACCAATTATTTAGATTAGTCTCCCCTAGCTCTAAAAATGGTAGCGGTGAGGACAGAGTGCATAGCTTTTGATGAAATGAGAGATAATAAGCCATAACAGTAAATATAAAGCCACAAACCAGTGGATATATATTGAGAACCACAAAGTGGGTTTGCATGCATAGTTATATCAGCTCTGGTTAACAAACTAACAGATATAGAGTGTGA
This sequence comes from Membranipora membranacea, assembly GCA_914767715.1. Classification (NCBI taxonomy): domain Eukaryota; kingdom Metazoa; phylum Bryozoa; class Gymnolaemata; order Cheilostomatida; family Membraniporidae; genus Membranipora; species Membranipora membranacea. The sequence continues at coordinate 5,509,602 of OU612072.1, read as the reverse complement.
TCAAGGAGTTCTGTAGCTCCCTGTTGTGTTGACATCATTTCTATCTACGGTACAGATGCATAGTTATTAGGTCAAAGTCATACTTGCTACGGGATGACCCAGGCTGTCCGACTGTATCTGATTAAATATTTACATGTTATTTTCCAGCCATCCCTAGTAGCTGGGCTCAAAAGACACTTAGCACTGTCTTCTGCGCTCATCTGCTTGCCGGCCACTTCCGTCTCCCAATCATTTAGCCAGGCGATGAAACCCTCAACATACTAAAATTAAGAGTGGGACTCAGTGTAGGTATATCACTAACTTATCTTGACTTTATCTATTATTGACTTATTTAGATATGATCCAAGCTCTGGAAAAAAATGTTCTGCACGGATAGAAAATAAGGTCACTTGAAATGATAAGAGTTGTCTGCTCAATATCCCTGTGAACACAACTGCAAAAGTGCATGCTAACCAGGGATTGGACTATATCAACAGCAAAAACATGACAATTGGTGGGTTGCTTGCTTATTTTGCTCTGTATTTACCTCAAAGCGCCAGTCATCAGAACTTGTCAGCGGACTCTTGTACTTGTTCCTCGAACGTGCTCCCTCGTTTCTAGACCTCATATTCAGTATATCAAATACATAGTTGATGTAACGTAGCAGCTCCACTGTGCTATCGTACGCATCGTTTTTGAGATTTTGTAAGGCTTTATATGTGCGTCTA